>FNXX01000007.1:2217580-3685080 GCA_900108845.1 Iljinskaea planisiliqua | reverse complement strand
AATTAAACAACTACTTGAGTGCTTTCAAATGGTTGTGTAAACAGCCAATTCAAAAACATAGGACAAGAGGACTATCATATTCTACGGATTTCTAGCAGACTCAGACAACCAATTGCATACGTGTGATTTCCATTGCCAACCAAAAAAACCCAGTTTCTAAAGAAAATGCAAGTAAGCATTTCATGAAAATCTCAGTTCGAAACAGTCTTGGAGAATAGTTCCAGCAATATCCTATTCAGACTATATTATTTTAGTTAAAGTCAACTACGAGAACATGAATACATGATCACAACGTGTCAAATTATGGTGATCTTCTACGTTATAACTAAAATGATTAGCAACAGGGCATTTGGTCTAGTGGTATGATTCTCGCTTTGGGTGCGAGAGGTCCCGAGTTCGATTCTCGGAATGCCCCATTGACTTTTTCGAAAAAGTTATGTTCTAAACGCCTGCTAAAATTATATTAGAATACCAATACTTGTTTAGTCTTGGATTTTTTAACAGATCTTTTTCAACAATTACTGACCGTAAGCTTACCTTCATTTCAGAAAGAGGCAATTAAACAGAAAATCCTTGGAGTCACGTTCGTGTGTTTTTAATGCAAAGGTAAAGAGTATACCCATGTTTTAAGTCTAATCAGAAGTAATTTGTCACCTTGTAAACTTGGCATAGGGAGGACACCATCATGTTTTGTAAGCCAGATCCACAAAGAATGAGCTGCAGAAACAGCAAACAAATAGTGATTAAGCATCCAGCACAAAAGCAAACAGAAGCAGAATAAACAGGCATATGGTCTAGTGGTATGATTCATGTTTTGGGTGCGTGATGCCGCTTTAAAATTTTGTAAAACAAATGCTCTAAATGCCAGCTCGAACTTATTGCAGAGGAATTTGTATTTGCTGCTGGATTTGTCACACATCAAATCCATCATTTCAACAATGTGTATTTACCTAAACTAGTCAGCTTTTACTGGATCATATAAACAACAGTGTATGTGGTTTAGAGGAATGGTTCTAGCTTTTGGCTATGCCTCTTTGACTATGTTTCGGAAGTATAAGATCTATACACCAGCTCATAATTACTCTAATGTAGTCTACCAATATTGATGCAAGAGGTCCCAGGTTCGACCAACATTGAACAGCTAACATTCTTAGCATAGAGGAGCTATAAAGCAGAATGTGCAAGCAACAATGAAATGAAGAAAGCAAGAACATACCCACTTACCACTGGATCTCGCTTTAGCTGCAAGATTCTCCAAACTCTGCGTATCATGTGGATTCTATCAGTTGTGAGCCCGTCTAGTTAATTTCGTCGAACACGTGGTGCGCGTACCTCATGAGTCATGAAGTACCATATCAACCGAAAAAACACGATTAATCTGATGAAAACGCTCACATCTGTACGGAACTTCGACGGGAAAAGCGTGAATCTTCGTCCCCGTCGGCTAATTATGCCGTGACGGATAACGATGCCGAGCAATATGAAAGAGAAAAAATACCTTATTTTTTAGGGTTAAGAGAATCCGGTTCAACCGAATCAATCTGAACCAAAAACCGCATGAAAAAAACATCTGATCCTAAAACAAAAACTGAAGGGTAAAAAAAAAAACTGTTTCACATCTCATTTCTCCCTTAAGTTCTTCCAGAATCTTTTCAAAATAAAGATATAGTATTTTTTCTTTTAAAAAAATGTATATATATTTTAAAAGAACAAGAGTTTTACAAAAGCATTAGTTTACAGAGATTTTAAAGCATGATTTTACATAAGTTTGATGTGTAAGATTAGAAACCAAGAATTGCGAGAGTTTTCAATGAGTGGCAAGCCACAGTGTAAGACCATTCTTATACCTATTGTTAAATCGCCCAAATGATAGTCTGTTATGAATATTTTTGTCTATGATTTTAGCGATCCGTTGAGAAGGTGATGGGTGCTTTTTATATCTGCGTCTATTTTGTTTCCTCCATATATGATGAAGAGCTGATCGCAAGTGTATCTTGTCAGAAGAATTGTGGTCGTATCCTCTAATGGCTCAGAGCTTAGAGTAATAATGTCATCACAATCTGTAATGAAATTTTCCATTATAATTCTTTAAACTAGATTCCTCCAGATTCCGATGTAAACCGACAAGAAAATAAATAAATGATCCCTTACTTGGAATGATGCTCATGATTGTCAAGATCAAGAATAGAGTCGAAATGAACATTTACATACTACAATATGATTGCCCATTATTCAATCATCTCCTTCCTGTGTTGTCAAAGAAAAATAAAAAAATATCCAAACATTCGTTATTTGGATTGAGTTTGTTTAGGTCAACCACTAATAAGATATATGGTGTTTGGTGGTCAAATGAGAAGGAACACTAGATTTGGTTGGCTATGTAAAATTCTTCTAACCCACCACACCAACACTTGTCCGTTGTTCGGTTAAGCCGAACTAAACCATAGAGAAGCCACATACACACATAACTGCAACCACCACACCACGTACCATGCACTACAGAAAAAGAGGTTCACCCAACTCGACCCGACCTATATTAGCATTAGTTACGGATTTGCCCCTTGAATCTTGGGCTATGTAACACATATGTATATATACGAATGCAATTGCTGGATTTTTGTAGTAGTATTTGAAATCGTAGAAACATGTCTTGTAAAGGAGAGGCTGTGTTGCGTGCGGAGGAAGTATTGTTTCTCTTACCTTCAAACCTCTTCAATGAGGTCTTTCTTGATAGCATGGGTCCATTTCCACAGGTTTATATTCTGCTATAACATCAGGTCTTATTAGTATTATTAAATGTTAAGGATGTCTAATTAACCAATCTTTGTTTCATTATTGACAGAGTTATAGAGGAGGTAGCTACTATGATTGGAAGCCAAGGATGTGGCACGCCTCGAACCACTATGGTTCCATAAAGAAACCACGTGATGATGATGCCGGCACAAGGCGAGTTAAGACACGCGGCACTGGGGTGTTTCTTCCTGCGAGGCCGATGAGTAGCTCAGAAGAGAAGAGACCGAAGAAGAAGCCATGCCCAAGCATCTCCTCTCATTCTAAACAAGTTTTTCTTCCTAAGGAATGGGCTTATTAGCTAGTCAAAACATTTATTTTCTTTGTGTATATCTTATACTATTACACAAAAATAAGTTTCAGTGTCCGTCTCTAGAGTTGGGACTTACAGATTAGTATTGCGTAAGGCTTAATAGATACGCCATACCAATTAACAATACAAGTCTAGCTTCAATTCTCAAACATGAACATATGTATATCTATCCAAAAAGTTAATAAAGACAACGAACGTTTTGACACTATAATCCCCCAAGAAAAGAAGAAACAAGTAAGGTGATGTTTGTTTAGTGAGTTAGACGCGTTATCTGGACGCAGATTCATATTGATATTCGTTTAAAGTTAATTAAAAGTATAAACTCGACGCGGTATCCAGATGCATTTCCAAAACTTATCCAAAAAAATCAAGATTTCTAGATGAGTTAAATTGGTGTGTCTAACTACACTATTTTTTACTTCTTGTTTATTATATAAAGATAGAAGAAGAAAAAAGAACCGTTGTAGAGGACAGATTTACCAAAAAAGGCTGTAAATCCACTCCACAGATTGCATCACCACAGATTCTTTTCGGCCAAGACCTCACATAATTAACATTTCAGCCAACCGAGCAATTCAGTTCTTTACTCTAGTATCCGAGGTTCCACAAATAAGAGCTTCTGCTAGAATCACATTAAGCTGTTTCTCGTGTTCAAGTTGACTGAGAAAGGTATCTATCACATCTACGAAGGAATATTCATCAGAAAGCATCTAGCATAAAGCCTTGGGACTTGCTGATGAAAACCATACCATTCTCATTATATCTGAGACTGCAGGTTTTTAAACAGATCCTAACATCATTATTTCCACTGAGATTCCAATGCTTGGAAAGGATTACATTAACAACAGGGCATTTGGTCTAGTGGTATGATTCTCGCTTTGGGTGCGAGAGGTCCCGAGTTCGATTCTCGGAATGCCCCCATTGACTTTTTTGGTAAACTTATCAAAACAAAACTGAAATATGTATGGCCAAAGAGAGTTCTTTCTTTTAAATGTCAATAGATTTGTTTTAGGATATTGTCTGGGGTAAAAGTCAATAACCAAGAATTTGTTATCCAGTCAAATAACGATATAGACAAGATCATAAGGAATTGGAGAGCTTTCAAATGGTTTTGTAAACAACCAATTGAAAAACTTAGGACGAGAGGACTATCATATTCTACAGATTTCTCGCAGACTCAAACGACGGATTATATACTTGTTTTTCCATTGCAAACCAAAACACCCACTTTCTAAAGAAAATGCAAGTAATCATTTTATTGAAATCTCAGTTCAATACAGTCTCAGAGAATAGTTGCAAGAATATGCTACTCAGGCTATATTATTTTAGTCAAAGTCAACTAAGAGAACAGGATCACAAATAATCACAATGTGTCAAATTATGGTGAGTTTCAACGTTATAACTAAAATGCTTAGCAACAGGGCATTTGGTCTAGTGGTATGATTCTCGCTTTGGGTGCGAGAGGTCCCGAGTTCGATTCTCGGAATGCCCCCATTGACTTTTTCCAAAAACTTATGTTCTAAATCAATAACAAAAACTCCCTAAAGTATCTTTTTTAAGTGCATAATGCAACAAAAAATAAAAGCATTCCGCTATTTCAGGTCAACTCTATAAGTATTTGTACCCAGCAAACTTCATAAAGTGAAGATAGTCACATTTAGTAGGCTGCTAAAATCATCAAGCATGACCTGCAGAAACAACTTAGGTGTTGTGATAATGCATCTCACGAAAAAGCAACAGGAAACAACAGTTCAAAACAAAGGAGAAAATGCAAATATAAGGCAATAACCAAACAATATAAACAGGGCATTTGGTCTAGTGGTATGATTCTCGCTTTGGGTGCGAGAGGTCCCGAGTTCGATTCTCTGAATGCCCCATTGACTTTTTGTAAAAAGAATGTTCTAAATGCCAGCTATCATTTCACAAATTACAGACAATACACCTTCAATGTTAAGCCCTGAAGATCTAAAATGATATTTCCTTCTTCAATTATCACACTCAAAAAAAAAAATAGAATAATATGAACTTACTTAGCTGTCAATCTATTCCATAGGATAAAACAACAACACAATGCTTCAACGGAACTAAATCAAGAACCGGGCATTTGGTCTAGTGGTATGATTCTCGGAATGCCCCCATTGACTTTTTGTAAAACTCATGTATTAAACGCAAGCTTAAAAAGTACTTAGAAAAGAAAAAGGAAAAATACCACTGTTTCAAGTCCATAAGTCTTTCTAACTAGTAATTTTCGTAGAGAAAAAGCCTTCAGAATTTGTTAGCAGCCAGATTCATCAAGATTGAGCTACAAATACTGCACAAGAATCATGATTAGGCATCTAACAAGAAAGTTAAAGCAAAGAGAAGGGCAATGTACATTAACCGAACAGCATAAAGGACAGGGCATTTGGTCTAGTGGTATGATTCTCGCTTTGGGTGCGAGAGGTCCCGAGTTCGATTCTCGGAATGCCCCCTTGACTTTTTTTGCGAAAGCATATGGCCTAGATGCCAGCTCATAATTGTTTCATTATTGCATATCAATTTGTTTTTAGTCCTGTTTTTCCACAGATCACGTTAAGCATTTCAACAATACCCTACAAGACGTGCCAAAACTCATCTGAAAGAACTAAATATATAAAGCAGCTCTTATTTTAGATTTGCCTGACCAAAAAAAAAAAAAAAGTATTGTAAAAAGAGCATCAAGCATCAGAAGATTGTAGTACTAAAATTTTGAATTCCCAGACTCGTCAAGAATGAACCCCTGTAGTAGGGAACTGTTTGGCAGTAAATTTCCAATGAAAAATAGTGAATTAGGACTTCTCTCAACAAAGGATTTGTAAACACCAAACAAATAATTGACCTGAATTACATTAACAACAGGGCATTTGGTCTAGTGGTATGATTCTCGCTTTGGGTGCGAGAGGTTCCGAGTTCGATTCTCGGAATGCTCCATTGACTTTTTTGGTATACTTATCAAAATAAAACTGAAATATGTATGACCAAATAAAGTTCTTTCTTTCAAATTTCAATGGATTTGTAAGATCATAAGGAATTAAACTACTATAGAGCTTTCAAATGTTTGTGTAAACAGCCACCTGAAAAACTTAGGACAAAAGGACTATCATATATCTATGGATTTTTCGCACACTCAAATGACCGATTATATACTTGTCTTTTCCATTGCAAACCAAAAAACCCACAATCTAAAGAAAATGCAAGTAAGCGTTTCACTGAAATCTCAGTTCAAAACAGTCTCAGAGGATAGTTCCATGAATATCCTATTCAGACTATTTTAGTTAAAGTCAACTAAGAGAACAGGATCACACACAATGTGTCAAATTATGGTGATCTTCAACGTTATAACAAAAATGTTTAGCAACAGGGCATTTGGTATAGTGGTATGATTCTCGCTTTGGGTGCGAGAGGTCCCGGAATGCCCCCATTGACTTTTTGTAAAAAGAATGTTCTAAATGCCAGCTATCATTTCATCAACTACAAACAATACACCTTCAATGTTAAGCCCTAAAGATCTAAAAAGATATTTCCTTCTTCAATTATCACACTCAAAATAAAAAATAGAATAATATGAACTTACTTAGCAGTGGTTTTTTCACAGGATAAAACAACAACACAACGCTTCAATGGAACTAAATCAATAACCGGGCATTTGGTCTAGTGGTATCATTCTCGCTTTGTATGACCAAAGAGAGTTCTTTCTTTTAAATTTCAATAGATTTATTTTGGGATACTATATGGGGTAAAAGTCAATAACTAAGAATTTAGTATCCAGTCAAATACGGAGATGGACAAGATCATGAGGTGTTAAACTACTGGAGAGCTTTTAAATGGTTATGCAAACAGCCAACTGAAAAACTTAGGACAAGAGGACTATCATATTTTACAGATTTCTCTATTAGTGTTTTCCATTGCAAACCAAAACACCCACTTTCTAAAGAAAATGCAAGTAATCATTTCCTTGAAATCTCAGTTCGAAAGTCTCAGAGAATTGTTGCAAGAATATCCTATTCAGACTATATTATTTAGTTAAAGTCAACTAAGAGAACAGGATCACAATGTGTCGTCAAATTATGGTGATTTTCAACGTTATTACTAAAATGCTTAGCAACAGGGCATTTGGTCTAGTGGTATGATTCTCGCTTTGGGTGCGAGAGGTCCCGAGTTCGATTCTCGGAATGCCCCATTGACTTTTTCTAAAATTGTATGTTCTAAATGCATGCTAAAACTATATTAGAATAACAACCTTGTTTAGTCCTGAATTTTTTCACAGATCATTTTCAGCAATTACAGACCATAAACTTACCCTCGTTTCAGAAAGAGACAATTAAAAAGAAAATCCCTGGAGTCATGTTAGTGTGTTTTTAATGCAAAGGTAAAGAGTATACGGATGTTTTAAGTCTAATCAAAAGAATATTTTCACCTTGTAAACTTGGTATAGGAAGGACACCATCATGTTTTGTTAGCCAGATCCACAAAGAATGAGCTGCAGAAACAGCACACCACTAGTGATGAAGCATCCAACACAAATTCAAACAGAAGCAAAATAAACAAGGCATTTGGTCTAGTGGTATGATTCTTATTTTGGGTGCGAGATGCCACTTTGAAATTTTGTAAAACAAATGTTCTAAATGCAAGCTCAAACTTATTGCAGAGGAATTGGTATTTTCTGCTGGATGTGTCACACATCACATCATTTCAACAATGTGTATTTATCTAAACTAGTCAGCTTTGACTGGATCATATAAACAACAGTGTATGTGGTTTAGAGGTATGGTTCTAGCTTTTGGTAATGCCCCTTTGATTATATTTCGGAAGTATAATATCTATACACCAGCTCAGAATTACTCTATTGTAGTCTAGCAATATTGATGCAAGAGGTCTCAGGTTCGACCAACATTAAACGGCTAACATTCTTAGCACTGAGGAGCTATAAAGCAGAATGTGCAAGCAAGAATGAAATGAAGAAAGCAAGAACATACCCACTTACCACTGGATCTCGCTTTAGCTGCAATATTCTCCAAACTCCGCTTATCATGTGAATTCTATCTGTTGTGAGCCCGTCTAGTAAATTTCGTCGAACACGTGGTGCGCGTATCTCATGAGTCATTAAGTAGCATATCAACCGAAAAAAACACGATTAATCCGATGAAAACGCTCACATCTGTACGGAACTTCGACGGGAAACGCGTGAATCTTTATCTCCGTCGGCGAATTCTGCCGTGACGCATAACGATAGGAAAGACAAAACATACTTTATTATTGCAAGATCCTGTCTTTGAAAGAGAGGATTCACGTCAGACTTGTTTAGGGTTCACAAAATCTGGTTTATGCACGCACAACTAGAATTGCCAAATCCGGTTCAACCGATTCAATCCGAACCAAAACCGCAGGGTAAAAAAAAAAAAAACTCATTCACTTTCATTTCCCCTTTAATCTCTTTCAGAATCCTTCCAAAATAAAAGAGATCGTATTTTGAAAGAACATTACCAAATGGAACCAAAACATTGTGTTTCAATATTTATAAACCGAATAATTCAAATTGGACACTCCTACGCAGAGCCAACTTGGAAAGAACATTTTTAAGCTCATGATTGTCAGGATCAAGAATACAGACGAAAAGAACATTTCTAAGCACAATAAGATTTCCCATTGTTCTATCATCTCCTTCATGTGCCTTTGTCAAAGAAAAACAAAAAAAAACATACTTTAGGTCAACCACTAATAAAATCTATATATGGTTTTTGGTGGTCAATGAGAAGGAACAATGGATAAGGGTTGGTGACTTGGTGTGGTGGGTTAAAAGAATTTTGCAGAACCAACCAAATCTAGTGTTTATGGTTTAAGCCCAACTACACCATAGAGAAGCCACATAGATACATAACTGCAACCACCACCACCACCACCACTCCACGAAGAGAGGTTCACCCAACTCGACCGGACCCTTATTATGATTATAAATGCGTTGGATGGAGTTTTGTAGTAATCTTTGAAATCGTACCAACATGTCTTGTAAAGGAGAGGCTGTGTTGCGTGCAGAGGAAGTATTGCTTCTCTTTCCTTCAAACCTCTTCAATGAGGTCTTTCTTGATTGCATCGGTCCATTACCACAGGTTTTTAATTCTGTTATAACAAAATTATGACTTATACTATTGTTAAATATGTTAAGGATGTCTAGTTAAATAATCTTTGTAACATAATATTGACAGAATTATAGAAGAGGTAGCTACTATGATCGAGAGCCAAGGATGTGGTACGCGTTGAACCACTATGGCTCCGTAAAGAAGCCAAGTGATGATGTAGAGCGAATTAAGCCACGAGGCACTGGAGTGTTTCTTCCTGCGAGACTGAGCAGTAGCTCAGAAGAGAAGAGACCCAAGAAGAAGCCATGCCCCATCATCTCCTCTCATTCCAAACAAATTTTTCTTCCTAAGGAATGGGCTTATTAGCTACTAATTTATTTACTTTGTGTATATTTTATACTATTGCAGAGGCTAAAACACAAAAATAAATTTAAATGTCCGTCTCTAGAGTTGGGACCTACAGATTAGTATTGGGTAAGGTTCGATGGACACGCCATACCAATTAACAATACAAGTCTAGCTTCAATTCTCAAACATAAAAATATGTATATCTATCCAAATTTTTTTAAAAAGACAACATACATTTTGACACTCTAAGCATTGTGGAAGCACTAGATAAAAAGCATATCCCCCAAGAAAAGAGGAAATAGCTAAATACTTTTTACTTCTTGTTTACTATATAATGATGGAAGAAGAAAAAAGAACCGTTGTTCAGGACAGATCTACTAGAAAGGACTGTAAGTCCACTTCACAGATTGCTGCTGATTTCATTATAGTCTCTACTCCTCCAGGCTCCCATAGATAAGAGCTTCTCCTAGAATCATTAAGCTGTTTCTCCTATTCACGTTAACTGAGAAAGGTATTTATCATATCTACAAAGGAAAATTCAGCAGAGAACATCTAGCATAAAGCCTTAGGACGTGCTGATGAAATCAAGAAACATACCATTCTCTTTACATCTGATACTGCAGATTTAGACAGATCCTAACATCATTGTTTCCACTAAGATTATAATGCATGAAATGGATTACATTAACAATATGGCATTTGGTCTAGTGGCATGATTCTGGCTTTGGGTCCCGAATTCAATTCTTGGAATGCCACATTGACTTTTTTGTAAAATAAATGTTCTAAATGCCAGCTACAGACAATAATATTAAATTACAGACAATCCACCTTCACTGTTAAGCTCTGAAGGTCAACTAATAGAACTAGATATAAAACGTAATTTCCTTCTTAGATTATCTGAACAAGAAAACATTCAAATATAGAATAATTAGAACTTAGCTGTAAATCTTTTCCACAGGATACAACAACAACAAACCGGGCATTTGGTCTAGTGGTATGATTCTCGCTTTGGGTGCGAGAGGTCCCGAGTTCGATTCTCGGAATGCCCCCATTGACTTTTTGTAAAACATATGTGCTAAACGCTAGCTTAAAGTTGCTTAGAAGATCAATCTTGATTCAATCCTAAAATTTTCATAGATCAACAGATGCAAACCATATAGAGAACTTTTATGTCTTGCTAGTTTTCATTATTAATGCAAACCATAGAGACCTTTTAGTTCATAATGCAAATGAAAAGAAAAACACACCACTGTTTTGCGTCCAATCTGTATGTCTTCTTAACCAGTAATCTTCGTAGAGTAAAGACCTTCACAGCTGTTAAACTCATCAAGATTGAGTGGCAGAGACAACACAAGAATCATTATTACGCATCAAATAGAAATTGAAAGCAAATAAAGATCAGATAAAGGAACATTCTACAAAGACTAAAATATTTATTAGTAAAAGTCAACTATTGGAACTAGATCAAAGTATGACCAAATCTTCAATGTTTTAACTAAACTGGTTAACAATAGGGCATTTGGTCTAGTGGTATGATTCTCGCTTTGGGTGCGAGAGGTCCCGAGTTCGATTCTCGGAATGCCCCATTGTCTTTTTTAATAGATATTCCAAACTCCAGCAGAAAAAAAGTTTAAGAATCGAATCTTTACTTTAGTCCAAGGTTTCTTACAGATCTTGTGCCAGCGGAGATGCATATATTAACCTTTCATTTCAGCAAGAGAAGATAAAAACATAAAGCACCTTATAGATTTCATAAGTAAGTCCCAAATGCAATGGAAGATAAGATCACACCACTGTCACATTCAATCAATAAAGACTTTTACCTAGTAAATTTCATATAGAGAGGACCGTCGCCATGTTTTGTAAGCTGAGGGATTTACAAAGAATAAGCTGTAAAAACAAGCAAGAGAGTTGTGATTAAGCATCAACGCAAAAGCAAAGGGAAGTAACAGTTACTGTAAAGATAGGAGAAAATGCAAATAGATGGCATTGACTGAAAAACATGAAAAGAGGGCATTTGGTCTAGTGGTATGATTCTCGCTTTGGGTGCGAGAGGTCCCGAGTTCGATTCTCGGAATGCCCCATTGACTTTTTGTAACAAATTATTCTAAATGCCAGCTATCACTTCATCAAATACAGACAATCCACAAGCCCTGAAGATCTAAAACGATATCTCCTTCTTAAATTATCACACTCAAAAAATAAAATAAAAATAGAATAATTTGAACTTAGCTGTCAATCTTTTCCACAGGATAAAACAACAACACAATGCTTCAACGGAACTAAATCTATAACCGGGCATTTGGTCTAGTGGTATGATTCTCGCTTTGGGTGCGAGAGGTCCCGAGTTCGATTCTCGGAATGCCCCCATTGACTTTTTGTAAAACTTATGTGTTAAACTTAAGACCGTATATAGAACTTTTATTTCAGCAAGAGAAAAGCCACCTAAGATTTTCATTATTAAGTTCAAAATACAGAGGAACAAGAAAAATACCACTGTTTCACGTCCATCCTTTTAACCAGTAATCTTCACAGAGAAAAAGCCTTCAGAATTTGGAAGCCAGATTCATCAAGATTGAGCTGCAGATATCGCACAAGAATCAATATTATGCATCTAACAAGAAAGCTAAAGCAAACAGAAGGGCAATGTACATTAACGGAACAACATAAGGACAGGGCATTTGGTCTAGTGGTATGATTCTTGCTTTGGGTGCGAGAGGTCCCGAGTTCGATTCTCGGAATGCCCCATTGACTTTTTGTAAAAAAAGATGTCCCATATATGCCAACATTTTATCAATAATAAATTCCAGACCATCAACTTTTACTTTTAGGCCTTGAAATTCAACTGATAGAACTAGATCTAAAACATAAATTCTTTCTTAAATTATCTAAACAAGAAACATTTGATACTACCATTCTAACACATCCAATATATAAATTAGAAATACTACCTGCGGGTGACGTCAAAAATTCAAGCCTCCTAGTGTCCAACCTCAGATCTATTAGCCTAAAACTTTTCAATCCATAGTAATAGAAATGAGTTGTGCGATTTTGGATAGAACTCATATCATTCAACCAAGCCATGTGTCATATACCATATCTTATCAAAGCTTTGGCTTCCTAACATTCCATGGTATTTTCTAACAGGTCCTATCTAGGATTTGCCTGAAAAAAACAAAATGAGTCACTAGGTAATCAAATACAATGTAGAATAACTTGAACTTACTCTAGTTGTATGTTTCAATCTTCATCAAAAATACAACCCTCAAAAGGAAAACACCCCCAAGAGTAGATATATGTGTATTTTCTTTTCCAAGGTGTCAAACTACACAATGCTCAACCCTTAAAAGGAAACTCAACAACAGGGCATTTGGTCTAGTGGTATGATTCTCGGAATGCCCCCATTGACTTTTTATAAGTAGCTGGGAAAATTTTTAGAAAATCAGATCTATTTCCTACGAAACCATATATCTCCCTTTCATTTCAGCAAGTGAATCTCATAAACAAAATTCCAAAAACTTCTAATAATTCTCATTAATGCAGTGGAAAAGAAAAACATACCGTTGTTCACGTCCAATTAAAAATCATTTTAACCAGTAAACTTCATAACGAGGACCATCTTGTTTGTAAGCTGCTTACTTCACAACGAATGAGCTCTGCAGAAACAGAAAAAGAACTGTGATTAAGCATTGCAACAGAAAAACAAAGTGAATCAATAACTTTCACAGAGAAAGGAAGGAATGCAAAGAGAAGACATTAACTGAACTACATAAGAAACATGGCATTAAGAACAAGTCTATAATGGGACCTGTTAGATGGATTCTTCCAAAATTCATGCATGCAGAATCGAATCCATTCACAAACAACAGAACTGCCAATGGAAGAACCAGTTAAAACCTAAACCATGCAATAATAGATCTCAATACAAAGAAATGGTGGTCCTGGGGTTAACCTACTAGGCAATAAGTAAACGTAACTGAATGTGCCACTAAAACAGAGCAAATCAATTCCACTAAAACGATGGCTATCAATAAGATTAATAAAAATATTACAAGGCTCATAAAACAAGTTTGGATTCAAATTTGTTCAGGATACAAATTTATTTAGCACAAGTTTTACAATGGAGAATGAGCGTTTGAAGGTGAGTCTGAGTTGTCCACCAAAAGCCACGATTGAGGGTGATGTTTGCCTAGAACCATAACCAGCCAACTGTTCTCTGAATCACAAGTAAGCATTGCATGAGAACAACTCAGAAATGAAGCCTACACAAAAGTTGCACTATAATGATGTCAAATTCTGGAATACAGACTCACCTAGATCATGACGAGATGAAAAACCCCCTCCAATTATCTCCTCGTAAACAGAAAATTCATGGAAGATTGTCATGAGATGTCTCAGCTAGACATGAACTGGAGATTCAGCTTCTGCGTCTGCATAACATAAGCAAGTAGCCTAGTTCTGCATTCACAGGTACAGAATCAGTTGTATGGAGTGATATTGTCTTTTTCGTTGACCTTCTACCGGAAGAAAGAGGAATCTATGAAAACACCATTTTAAAAATTGTGTTCATTAAGGCATACAAGTATGTTTTTCTACCATTTTAGGGTACTTAAACTTAGGGCATTGCTCGATGAAAGCAGGTGGTCTCTGATAAGTCACAGATGCAGCTCTGATCAAAATCCCTGCAGTTAAACCCCATATCATATAATCTTTATCTCCTGTTCGGTAGTCAAAGTAGTGGATCAAATACTTTTCCCCCATCCACTCTCTCTCTTCAGATCTCCGGTTCTCATCCTGGACAAACAAAGGTTCAAGCAATGATGCTTCAGAAGGAAAAAGACACTACTGTAGCATAAGTAACATGATGAGGAACCAACCTTAAGGAACATTTCCAAGGGTGCATCAAACACAGCTTCCACTTCCGCGGGATTTGGTGTCGGATTGAATGTCTTTTTGTCCCTCAGGATTCCTATTACAGGTATTACTCGAAGGAGATGCTGTAAGACAACGACGCGCATGTAAGAAAACTATCAACCAAAAATGAAGAATTAAGCATCTCTTACTTTAAAAAAAAAAGGAAAAGAACGCTTGACGTATGGCAAAGAACATTTTCCTTAGAGCCTATACTACAAAAAGGCATGGTTCGAGTCCTACTGATGAAGATTCAAGATCAAAAACAACACTTTAGCAACTAGACCTCTGCTACTAGCTATGATTTATTAATTCAGCTAAGATGGAGGTTCAAGAATCAAAGTCAAATAGATCCAAACTATGACCCTGACGTTCAAGAACGTTCAAGCCTCATCTCTCTCTAGGAACATGTATCACATAAGGAGAATTGGGAAATTCTTTTATACCTTGGAAAGAAATGGTTCGAGAGAAGTGACAACTTCAACAAGCGAAGGGTTCAATCCAATCTCCTCCTCAGCTTCTCTGGTTGCAGTCATCCCATCATCTTTGTCATCCTCATCCGCTTTACCACCTGGCAGTGAGACTTCTCCTACACAACACACACAAAAAACACAACCTTAGTTCAGTTCTGCTCAAATAAAACCAAAAACGATCAGAGAACAAACTTAAAACGAAAGCAAGCACAAACCCGAGTGAGTAGACAATCTGGAAGACCTCTTAGTGAGGATGACACGCAAGTCACCGTCGTCTCCTTCGAAGATACAGATCAACACAGCCGCTCTCTTGGGTTTGAACCTCTCGGGGTCTTTGGGAACCGGAGCCATAGATTCTTGAAATCCAACCTGAGAAACAACTTTTCCGGCGCTCTCCTGATCTGCCTGCATATCCTCGGCGTCGTCGAACGATGAAGAAGGCGGCGGCTTGTACAGGCGCAGTTGCTGGGACAAGGCGGCGAGACGAGAGGACCCACCGAAGGAGGAAGTCGCCGCTGGCACCGCAGGCTCCATGAAATTGCAGAGAAAGCTTGTGCGTGCAAGTGAGGGAAGCCTGCGATGGAGTAAATACATCAAAATAAAACAAACGATTGCTCGAAATAAAATCTGTGTGTGGCAAAATCTAATCAGAAGAAAGAGATCCGAACAATCAGTTCATTTGGAAAAAAATCGCACGAACCTCCTCGTGAGTCACGTGTTTCTTCTTTGTCTTGTCCTGTTTTTGGCTTTCTTTTGCTCGTGGGAACTGGTAAGCTTCAGACAAAGCAGAAGCTTTATTGCTTATAAAAAGTTTTTTTTTTTTAAGCCGACCAATTACAAAGTAATATTTGGAAGTTTTATGTCCATTAAAATTTTGTAAATCAATCTTACAAAATAAATCTTTATGTACCTTTTTTTTTCAAAAGATCTTGTGGTTTATTTATTTCAAATCTCCTCCTTCATCTGCCATCAAAAAAGAGTTTTTTCTATTATTTATTTTTCATGTTGGATTGGTTCTCATATTACATCAATATGAGATTCGAGAATAATAATTGTGGAAAATCAAATACAAGAAGACAGTAAAATGAACAAGGTAAAATTTCTTCATTATGAGAATCAAACCGTGAAATGCTCAAAGTCAGAAGTTATACGGAATAATTGGTATAAATAAGTTTATTTACTTTTGAGAACTTTCAATAGAAATGATGGATTTTGTAATGCAATGCACTACTAGAAATTTAGATGATAACATGAAAATTAAGCACAACATTCGTATGAGAGGATTAGATGGTCGTGTGACATGCTCAGACATAACAAGGTTGGTGTGACGAGCTCTCATACCAACCCCTTTGTCACACTGATTTCATCAGTCTGAGCATGTCACGATCATATATTCCTAGCTCGTCAGCTTGTTAAGCTCGTCAAAACCGAGCTTGGTTTTTTTTTAAATCCTATTTGGAGGAGAATCGTAACTGGAGCAAGCGCTGAAAAGCTTCGAAGGCTGGCCTCTCTTCGATTGCAAGTAATCGATGACGAGGAGGCGTTTTACATGGGGAACAAACTCAGATTTGTTATTTCTGAGGATGGAATCTATGAAGGCATAGGTCATTGCGTCCAACAGATACAACTTGTCGATCAAACGTTGTCATTACAACATCAGTTGCTTGCGCGTTCTCTTTCTCGTTTGTGAATCAAATATAACGAAAAAGATATATATAGGCTCTTCTTGGTGATATATAGTATTGTGACAAAACATGATGTACTAGTTTCCTTAGCCATGATTGTGAGTTTCAGTACCAACCGATGATTTTCTTTTCCTCGTCATTCATATTGTTTCTTTGGTACGTCGCAACACAGTTCAAATTTCTTTCCATAACATCCATATAAGAAAATTAAATATGAAATTTTACTGTAGAGTGGTTTATTTAGTTTGACTATACTAAGTTTTGTGTTGGTTCAAGAAAGAAAAAATATAACGACAAAATTTAGTCTAGATTAAATTGAAATTCAGCTAAATTTGGTTCGATTCAAATACGAGTTATGTGTTTTATGAAGATTGTTCATCTACACCGACAAACATCTTTTCACACATATAATTTTGTTAGCTAGCTTAAAATGAACTAAAATACGAGTTCGATCAGAACTGGTAACCCACCTTCAGAAAATTCAACCCAAGTTATTGAAGGGTTGGTACGATAAAATGGACCTTTTCCTAAATATATACAACCCGACTTATGAGATCGTTCTAATTTTCTACTATATTTTAAGCATAATAGAATCCTAAATTATATATTAGCCGTGATCAAACTTTAATAAGAAAGTATAATTTAGTCTTGATGTTCGTGGCTCATAAAACATATGGATCGGTGGTTTAAAATAGCTTTGAGATGGCGTATACATACGTGTAAAATAGAATGTAGATATATTAACTATCTTTTGTATGAAAAAAGAAAAGCTGTTTAATGTTTTTGTATGATCACGAAAAGGAACCGCAACCTTTAAACTCAAACCAAACCTATTTATTGTCTCAGAAAATTTGTCCTTTTTCAAATTATATTTTTGTAGTTTATAGATAACTTCTATTCTATCAGACTATTTCTTGTCGTGATCGACTTCCTAATTTTCCTTTTTTTTTTGTTTTCAATTGGCGTTTGCTACGAGCAGTTGTTCAGACCAAAGAAAAACCAATCAAAACAAACACAATAACACTCGAATGAGACCAAATTAAAGTTTAGAGTTGAAACAAGACAATATGGGAGAAAAAGAAGAGAAGAAAGAGAAAGGCGAGGAGATCATCACTGCCGTTTACAAGGTTCACCTTCATTGCCGGAAATGTGCATGCGACATCAAAAAGCCTCTCCTTCGATTCCAAGGTTAGGCCTCACCGAAGTTTACAGAGTTCACCTTATATATCTAGTTTTTTTTTTTTTTTTTTTGTGTGGAGAAGATATAGGTTATTATAGTACCTCTTCTTGAGGTCTATACATTGAGGCTTTGATGTCGAGTATTGAGTTAACATTTGCTTTCTCCTTCATGTCCTATATATATTTTTTTCTTAAATCAGTTTTTTTTTTCTTTTTAATTCTGGTGGGGAGTCCAAACTGTTCTAGATATAATTTGCATGGCGTTTTTATGTCAAAGTGGTCGATACAAAATTATTTTTAGGCAAATTAGGCCATAACAAAGCTTAATTCAAAATTTAGTCGATCGATCTCATCCAACAAAATAACAACTTTTAACTGGCACAACACCATTAAACTGTCACAATTTGGTTTGAGTCTTTGAAAATTATTTGTTGATTTAATCACAAGCGCTGTGTTAAACTATCATTTGGAGAACTGATAGAATTCTAGTAACAATTTGTTTAATAATATTACATTAGGGGTCCATGGTGTGGAAGTTGATTTGGAGAAGAATGAAATCAAAGTAAAAGGGAAAATAGAAGTCGTGAAGATTCACAAGCAAATCGAGAAATGGAGCAAGAAAAAAGTTGAGCTCATCTCTCCCAAGCCCTCTGAGGTTAAGAAAACTACCACTACAACAACTACAACTACTTCTGTGGTAGAGAAGAAAACAACCGAGGTCAAAAAGGTAAAATTTGTTTCCATAATGGCATAACATACATACCCATATGCATGAGATTATGTGAATGGAGTTATGAGCGTTTTTCTTATATCTATCCACAGGATGTAATTCGCACGACAGTACTAAAGGTACATATTCATTGTGGAAAGTGTGATAAAGATCTTCAGAACAAACTGTTGAAGCACAAAGGTATGATTGAGTTCGATAGATAGAATATGAATATAAGTTTCGTATGTATCAAATGAAGGGGAGGAGAGGACAACATACTTTCGGACTCTAACTTGATTATTTTGGCAGCTATTCACATTGTGAAAACTGATAGAAAGGCGCAAACTCTAACAGTACAAGGGACGATAGAATCCGCAAAACTTTTGACCTATATAAAGAAGAAAGTTCACAAACATGCAGAGATAGTAAGCTCAAAGACAGAAGAAGAGAAGAAGAAGGAAGCCGAAGAGAAAAAGAAGAAGGAAGAAGAGGACAAGAAGAAAAAGGAAGAAGAGGAGAAGAAGAAGAAAGGAGAGGTGAAAGTAGAAGTGACCAAAACGACTACTCAAGTCCTGGAGTTTAAAGAGAAAGTGAAAGTTGAGGGCCAGAAAGATAAAGATGGAAACATACCTTACTTCGTCCACTACGTCTACGCTCCACAGTTGTTCAGTGATGAAAACCCTAATGCTTGTTGCATTGTCTAGTTACATGGTTATATATTTGTGATGTCGTTTATACATGAGAAATTATACAATAAACCTTCAAGTAAATTATAATGAAACAAATGAGAATATATCAACTATTTAGCTTGTACAAACGAAATGTGCAAGTGTGTTAATGATTGTATAACTACCTGTGCAATTGTGTAAACGAAATTAAATGTCCAAGCTACATAGCAAAATGCAAGACGTGATAAATTACGAAACATATTGCTGGATATATATGCTACGTAAATATGAGATTTTTGTGTGATTATCCTATATATCTACAGTAAATGCGGTATCTTTTCTTATTTATTTTCTCTACTTTAAAAAAAAATCTTTGTCTTATATTCTTGTTCTTAGTTGGTAGATCTTACGCACAAAATTAAATACTAGCTACATTGATGTGTAATCTTTAAGCTTCCCCGTAGGATATATATTCTTTCGTAATTTGAGAGATGAATTATTTAATTACTTCAGAAAAGGTTAATAATTTTAATATGACATAACAAGTACTAATTTACTAGATGGAAGATTTGTTTCTTTCTTTATCCTCGTTTCTAATCACATGCATCAAAATTTTATTATATCTTTAACCTTTCGTATGTCAACTTTCCATAGACAGAATTTTCTTTTTCTTTTTGCATCAATTCAACATCTCTCTGTTGGCTACATTTTCGTCAAACCTTTAAAATAGAAATTAAATATAGTTACTGTTCTTAGAAATTCGACATAACTTTCAGTATTTTTAAGATTATATATTCTACCAATCAGGGTGATCAATATATATTTTTGACCTGTATTCCTAATCACAAATATGAACTTGTACGTGTACGTGTACACGTGGACAAAACAAGTTGATTACATATAGTCAAATTAAATATACGTGTAACAAATAATAATTTTATAAATATTTTTGCTGAGTGAGAGTATTGAGTTTATATTATTATTACACACAACAAAGACAAGTAATAACCAGATGTCTGAGAACAACAAGAATCGCATATAACTGACCAATAAACAATAAACTTTAGTTTCAAGTAGCTGACGCATAAATGTTTATGGACCATGCCACTACGATATGATGGTGATCTCGTAGCGAATATAGAAAGTAACTATCAATTATACTTCTAAATGAGAAGACTTTATTTTTCACTCATTGTCTGAGATAACATGCTATCTGCAAGAAAAAAATTGCCACCTCCAATAATGATATAACTCATATAACCATTCTAACAATAATAAAGGAGTAAATGACAAGAACCGTATGGAAACTATCTCAAGTGGGATCCAAATACAAATGCAAATATATTGAGGAAATCCCCAAAATTTGAATTTATTAAAACGATTTCTGATGATCTCCAGCTTCATGAAGAAGAATCTACACGGTAAATTTAAGTTCACACTTGCCCATAATCCCAGCAATTTACACCAAAACCGATATTATCAACCGCTGATTTTAAATTTCTAGTCTAGGGTCATATCTAAAACAATCTTTTTAATCCAAAAAAAAAGTATGTTTATGTTTCTATAATTGATATGTATAAAGTTATTATGATGAATTTTTGAATGTAGATAAGTTGTGGCCTTATCATGCAAATTCAAATTTCTTTCTTCTAAATGAAACAACAACTATTCTGTTATGGATAATCTTGATATCTTATATATTCTGGATATTGATGTACGAAGTTTATCCTTAAAATATTTTTAAGTATATTCATAAATAAAAATTATTATGATCAAGATTATCCATATATAAAAGTTATTATGATGAATTTTTGAATGTAGATAAGCTGTGGCCTTATCATGCAAATTTAAACTTCTTTTTTAATAAAACAACAACTATTCAAATTACATTTATGTT
The DNA here is from genome assembly GCA_900108845.1 of Iljinskaea planisiliqua. Lineage (NCBI taxonomy): Eukaryota > Viridiplantae > Streptophyta > Magnoliopsida > Brassicales > Brassicaceae > Iljinskaea > Iljinskaea planisiliqua. Next base: position 3,664,012 of record FNXX01000007.1, on the reverse strand, counting down.
TTTTTCTTTTGATGATTTTCTCCTATGAACACAAAGCATTGAAGAAAGTATAAAGAAACAACCATTTCCAAGAGAAATTTAGGAAATAAATATGGATTTCATGAACACACTCTCTCTCTCTCTCTCCAGGTGTTGATAACAAGAGTGAGAGAGAAAGAGAGATAGAGATCTTAAGAAAGCTAAAAACATGGGGTTTGAAAATTCCTTAAATCCCCAGAACTTTTCTCACTACGAAACAAGAGGCGATTTCTTCTCAGATTTACTTCCCTTCAATCTCTCCTATTTTCAATCACTTTTATTTCTTTCTCCTTTTGCCACAAAATTTTCTCCACCACTTTTTTATCTTCACTTCTTATATAAATGGTTCTCCATCATTTCTCTTGTGTACAATATGATACAACTTGACCTAGAAACAAAACAAAAGTAAGAGACAGAACAGAAAAATGTGTAGCAAGACAAGCAGTGGAAACTACGGAGATGATTACTCTGGCTTGTGTCCGAAGAAACAGAAGCTTAACAACAATGGAAGAAGAAGAGTCCCTCGAAGAGGTCCTGGTGTCGCTGAACTCGAGAAGATCCGTATGGAAGAACAACACATCTCAACCGCCGCACCACTTCCTCCTCCTCCTCCTCCTCAGCCGGAAAAACCTCCGTCGGTGATCCTTCCCACCACCACCACCGAGAGAACCAATCCGGTTTACCCCTTCTCGTCTTATTTGACAGCTGGATCTTTCCCTAATGATTTGATTCCTCCGGCTCCGGTTTTTCAAAGGAATCACGATCCTTCTCTTCACTATCTCCCACAGGTAAATAGTAAAAAAAAGAAAACATACTCAAAATAGAAAAATCGAAATTTTGTTTTTGAAGATATATTTTGTGTGTGTTTACAGATGAATCTACCAAATCCAGGATTTTATCAGTTTATAGAGCCCCCTTCAAACCAAACATCTTGTCATCACAATGTCTCTCAATTTCCAGATGATGAAAAGGCAATTTTATTTTTAGTTAAATCCTTAAAAAAAAAAATCAAAGTAATTAATTTTAATTGAATTATTAATATGATTATTCTTGAACAGATTGTGACTGCGAAAAGGCCATGGCAATTTATCGCAGAGACTACAAAATGTAACGTTGGACCGACGGTAACCATCTCAAGGTTTGTTTCTTTTTTTGGCTTAATCACTTTCTTGACTTATACACTTACTTAATATGTATACACTACTTAATATGTTTAGAAAAGTTCCAAGTATTTTATTTTGACTTTTTTTTTTTCCAATTTGTTCAGAGATGGTAAACAAATCAAGTCACTAGCCCAAAGAATGAAAAATCATTTTCAAGATTCAGGAACCACAATTAGAAATCCAATCACCATTGATTCTCCTTCACTAACAGCTCCTCCTACACCACCGATTATACTAAATTCTTCACTCGATTTCCCGCACTTTTTACATGTAATACAGTTTCTACATGTTTCCATCAGTTTGGTTTATCAGTTTCAGCTTCTTTCTCATCCTCTTTCTTTTGTTTTTAGTATGAACAGAAGGAAGGGTTTAATCATGAACTCATGCCACAAAGGAGCGTTGCTAATACTTCCTCAAATAGAAAACCTTTCTACAGCTTTTTGCCTGCGAATGAGCAGAGTACTCGCGACCAAGATCTATACTTTAGCTTGAAAACCGAGAGCACTGAGCAGGGCATTGATCTTCGCCTTAAGTTATAAGAAACTGATTTTTCTAAGCAAAATTTCCAAAACTTCGAATCTTTTTGTCAGTTTGTATTTTCGGATATATAAACAAATTAAGATCTGCCAAATATTTGGCCTTGTTTTGTATTTTTCTTTATTAGACAAACATTATGCAAATCTTTATGACTACTTCACCTCCAGGAATAATTCTTTATGACACACTTAAGTTCATTCCAAAAATCAAGTATTTGTTTTATAATCTCCGAGTGTTTTACACCAATTAGAATCATAAACGTAGCACATGAACAAGTTATGATACTTGTCGAGAGATTAGGAAGGTTCATTGAGTAATAGTTCTTATCTAGAGACATGAGAAATGGAGATAGATAAGGAGAAGAGAGATGAAGTAGAGAGAAAAGGCCAAGACACATATCCGAAACGGGAAAGTCGAGCTCACGTAAGCTGGTCAGACACAGAACTCAAAACACGAGAGTTCACACCGGAGATCAAAAATAGAGACAGAAAGGACAGAAACAGAGCAAGACGTGCCATGGAAGTAAACACGAATACGTATACACAGAAACTGACCCTAAAACTATTCTTAGTGTAGCAAGTTTTTACATTATAGAATAAAGAAAAACCCTTGGGTCGGTCAAGTGATCAAGACTAGCTCCTCGTAATTTAACGAAGGATTGTTCCCTTCATTTATTGTTGTTATATTCTCAGAACGTGTGTTCAACCTCACTACTTATGATGGATTATTTAGGTCTATTGACTTTTGAATTTGGATTTAGTAACCACTAGTTTTCTTAGTTTAAGATGTAAAATCATCTCCACTACATTACATTTATGTCATTTTCTTTTTGTCGAAACAGAGTTGCACAAGACTCCAGAGGGACTTAAACGCATATTCAGAAACCTTACTTGCTTGCAAAGCAATCGATGTGTACTATTTGTATTTCAATGAATTATTTAAAAAACAAGTTTGAGACAATTAGACATTGAGACTTCTCTGAATGTTTAACATCAAAGAGCTTGTAAACATACAAGGCAGACAAAACTTTCGAAATACATAGTGGATCCAAAGGGGAGAAAGCACAAAATCTCTCGAGAACAAAAAAAGAGAACTCTTGGAAACATTCACTGACTATATGTTAGAGGTGAAAGTTCCGTTCTTGCCTAGAGACTTGAAGTGGAGATAGATGAGGACAAGAGAGAAGAAGTAGAGAGCAAACGCCAAGACACATATCCAAAACGGATAAGTTGATCTAACGTAGGCCGGTACGCCTATCATGAGGCCAACGATCACAATAATGAGAACTTCGGTAGAGTAATCCCAAGTCAATCCTCTCGTGTATACAATCGCTAATATAATCGAAATTCCCAGCAAGTTGTTCATTGTAACATCCTTGTAAATCTAAACACCAAAAAACCACAAAACTCATTTACTTTTGTGTGAGGATACCAAGAAGCTACTAAATGGAGTATAGATAAAACTAACCTCAGAGAATGTATCTGATGTGATTCTTGCCTTGTCTTTCTTGCGGCAGAAGTGAGCAGACAAAGCGTTTTTTAGGTTTCTTGCCAAAGGGATCACTGCAAAGACAACATAGAAGGAAGGAACTCCAGCCGATACAGACAAAAGCTCGATGTTCATCATGAAAGGCTTTGCAAGAAAGAGAACAATTAGAATCCCTACAATGACTTCAATGGAAGCTCTCAAGGTTCTCTTCGAGAGCAACTTAGCAACAAGACTTTCCTTTGGTTGTTCCATCCTCAAAACTCCATCCTCCTCCTGAAATCAACACTTTCTCCAATTTATAATCTGATCAAACAGCTTAAATAAGAATTGGAAAAAAGATTGAGATGTTCTTACAGCTCGGTTCTCTCTTTGACACTCGGTATTATCAAAACTAAACTTGTACTGTTTCAGCCATTTTGCGATCCCTTTCTCGAATTCAATCTCATCTATCTCACCATCGCTATCGCTATCGAAATCAATAAGCAATGTGGTGGCAAGCTCATGTATGTCACACTTCATTCTTCCTAACACCCCAAGCTCCACAGTAAGGTCTTTTAGCTCTGAAACTTGGATCTTTCCGTCTTTGTTTACATCTATTTTTTCAAACAATCTGCAGAATAACCAGTAACTTGCAGCGTAAGTTTTCATCTCATAACATAAGATAAGGTCCTAACTCAATGTAGACCTCGGATTCCTAACAGTAAGAACACAGAAACAGAACAAGGCGCTTAAAATTGGAATAAAACCTTCGCAAGCTCTCTTTACTTAGTTGTCCATTTCTTATAAAGCTTTGAGGTGAAAAGTTCTGCAGGTGCTTATGTACTTCTGACATGAGCTCAAACCTTGCGTGATCTAAGCTCTTCTCTTGGTCCGCTCTATCAAAATACTGCGACAAAAACGTGTTAGATTTGGCACGAATATATCATTTAATCATATGGAACTTGGAGCTTTGCTTCTAGTTTTGGGGATGGCTCATACCGAATAAACAAAGTAGACAACAGTTGCAGAACCAGAGATTATTAGAGTGATCAAAACTATAATGTCTTTACAAGATTTGGAATCAAATATCTCTGAAAATGTGACCATGACGAAAGGCAATAAAGTCAGGAGCATAATCCCTGCCGCTTTCTTGTTCTTAGGATCTGCTTTTACGCTAGCTTCTGCATAGAAACCTGCAAAATTAGGCTCGTGCAAAAATATTTTTCGAAGGAAAGATCGAAAGAATCAGATTCTCTGTACGATGTTTAAAACATACCAGCAACCTTCTTCAATAGATTTTTTCTGCAACGTCTTGGACTCGTTGTGTCCTGTATCGAATGTGTTAAAGTCATTATATGAATCTATAGACTCAACTCAAAGAAGAAGAAGAAGAAGAAGATCTTATAGAAGTGATTCTCTGGACCTCTCCTCTTCTTATGTACTGATCTGATCCCTGACCAGATAAGCCGAAGACAACACAAGCTCCCCACTGGATAGTCAAAGCAAAGACAGTGTATGCGACAGTAACTCCAACGTTATTATCCACCATCGAGTTTGCAATCTCGCGGCTTCCCGTAAGTCCAGTCGCTGAGATCAAACCCAAAAGAAAACGCCTTAATCATTCATTGTAGTCAAAAATATTCTAAACGCTAAAGAAGAAATGACTTCTTACAGAGAATAAGTGCTATTCTTGTGAACATTGTAAGGAGAGGGAAGACAATTCCACCATAGAAACCGACCTCGAAGATGACAAAGAGCTTAGTCCTTCCTTCAGACAAGAAGTTTTCACCGATAATCAATAAACAACCAAAGGAGAAAACTTGGAAGACATATCCTCCAACATTGTCTGCGCATGGCAGAAACCCATAGACATGAACACAAGCATCCTTGAAGAGGCGATTTGGCGGGTCGAGACTGAGAAATTCATAGCTGGATCCATCTTGAGATCCATCGGAGTCCAAGATCGAGTTCTCCTCAGATAAAGAACTTAAAACACGACAGTTCACGGCAGAGATCAAAGCTATTATGGTGAGAAAGGACAGAAACAGAGCAAGACGTGCCATGGAAGTAAACTTGAAACAGAGGTTTTAGTGAGCAGTTTGGTCGGATCCTTCTCTTCTTACGCGTATATATACACACACACACGGAAACTAAGCGATGGAACGTAAATTTTCGAAGATTTTTTTTTTTTTGTTTAATTTTGGAAGATTTTTACATAATAGAATAACTCTTTAAGGTTTGGTTAAATCGATGAAGCTGAGGTATATATTAAAAAAAAAAAAAATTGACTTACACAATTACTGAGTCTAGTTTATAAATAAAGATGGCACCTCTCTAATTATTATTAGCGGATGATTATAATATAGATTAACTCATATGACTATTGACTTTTAAATTCGGTTGAACTAACTTCTTATTCCATCGTCTTAACGTGTGAATCAACAAATCTCATTATCTCAGCTTTAAATGCCAGTGCATAAACCAGTGCAAAGTTCGGTATAGAGAATTATTCAGGAGTCATAACTGTTACTTTTAAGTTCAGCTGAACTAACTTCTTATTTCCTCGCTTACCATGTGAATCAACAATCTCATGCATTTTCACAACCTTAATCGCAAGTGTAGAACCAACGCACAGTTGGTGTACTAAAGTTGTAGAATTTGACTTTCGAATCGAGTCTACCTCATGATGACATTTTCACAACATTATGTTTTGTTGTTTATTTTTAGTCGCTAACAAGAATGAAAAAAAGAATATATACAAAGGAATCTTGGTAAAGAAGCGCAAAATCACAAATGTTGTTAATACTAATTTTAAACTTTTTATTCTTTTTTCTTTCCTGTAGTAAGTGGCAACAAAATTAGATGTGAAAGCGAAAGGAAGTGGAAAGAATAAGATAATGGCAAAGAAGGAATAAATAGCTTTGTTTCCACTATATATGTTCCTCCATATTCTTATTTTTGTGATGCTCATTTCCTTTCATAATAACATTTACTTTCGATTTTTTCAATGGTCATATTCTCTGTCTATATGTATTGCTTATTATTCTCATTTTTCAAATACAAAACAGTTTTCGTATAAACTGTAAAACAAAATCCAAAACTCATCTTGCTAGGTTATAAATTAATATCTCACTAACTTAACCATACATTCATTGACTAACTACAATTATATTCTAGTCATAATCGGACTTCTTTCATACTTTTACGTCTTGCGTTTACTTGTTCGATAGCCATATTTACAAAACTTTCTTTGAGTTTTTTATATATATAAGTTAAAATGATGTGCTCCTTACATCGCATCTATCTATTTATTTATTTTCTGCAGAGCCATTTAGCACAACGGTCAACAGTAGCCATCAGCAATGCCAATCAATAATATGTGTTTTGTTGTTTGATCTCAAGCGCGAACAGTAATTTTGAATACTCGTTGTCTTTCTTTCGTAGTTCTTTGTCATAAAAAAAGAAGCTAATCGGTAATCAACGACGGATTTTTGCGACGGGCATTTGCAACGTCCTCCCACGCTTTTTTTAAATTATAGGATAAACTGAAGGAAAAGACTTACCCATTCGGTGACTACCCATCCAATTTGTTAAAGGGGGAACTATAAGAAGTAACATAAATCAACTGATCTTAATAAAGATTTGGCATTATTGGGATCTAACTTTGTCGCACTAGAGTGAGCGTTGGCTTCTCAGAAAGTACTTAAGACAATGACAAAAGAAATAATAATAATGAAACAATTACTATTAGTCATTAAAAGTAAAATCCAAAAGAGGTTACCCTAATTTTGTTAGTTGAATTTTAGGAGCCCCTAAAAAGGCCAAAATTAGTACGGACAAAAGACAGAAATACTATGTTATACAAGAACCGAAAAGGAGGGAGGGTGTCATTAGAGTACTCTAATTGAAAGAAAATTACCAGTAGTCTCTTCCACGGCCACGGCCACGGCCACCACCACCACCGCGTCTTCCCTGTCCTTGGCCTTGGCCTCTGTGACTGCCTCTACCACCACCGTATGAGTTTCCCTTAGATGCATTGTTAACAACCTCATGACCCTGCATGCGTCCCTTCTTTGCCGCCACGTTGTTACCGGCTCCATTTGCAGGCCGTTTTACTCTGTCGTTAGCCAAATGAAACATAAAAAACATAAGTTTCTTCCACATTTGGAAAACAAGAAAAGAGACTTGCATAACTGAAAAGTTGAATTATTATATACGACCAAAAGAAAATTGTGAATATGGTTTGTACCCAGTTCTTGTAGAGGCTAAAGGTTTTGTGGATTCCTTCCACGAAAGGTTAATAACACTCTTGTCCCCGATGAACGAAGGTGCTTTTGCATGCAATACCTGTAGTACCAAGACGATTAAACACCTTCTTAATCTATAATCAGACTTGGAGGTCACAAAGATATGACTTTTTTTTGCACCTTTGTCATTGCCAATATGTTATTGCAGGTCCTGAGTCCAGTTGTTGTCTTCTGCTTCTTCGTTTTCTGATAGCAAATTCAGCTTACATTAAACCTGGAAAAGGGCGAGATGAAACTAGGAAAAGACAGGAGTGAGAAGTTAGTATTCTCACCACGCTTGACTTCTCCTCATCTGTCTTGGCAGCCGACATGGCTTTGTTGTTCTCAGACATTCCCTGAGTTAGTTTCTTCATTGTTGCCTTGGTTAGATCTTCAACGTTGGTCAATCTACAACATCCGTTTTTTTATTATAAAGGTAATCTCAAATAATTCATTCACAGACTGTTTCTTAGAAGAAGAAAACATAATACAACAATACCTCTCAGTGAATTCCTTGTAAGACTCTGAGAAGTCTTCCCCGAGTCTATCAGATGGCTGCCCGGTCACTATCTTGTACCCACACAAGCTGTTTGTTGCATTCGGAGCCTATATGTTTCAATGGAAACGCATAAGTGAGAAAGAAAAAGAGACTAACCCAGCAGCTAAAAATAGTTGACAACCTTATGCGCCAACTGATGAAGAACATATAACAGGCACTCCACGTAAGTGAAGTTCATCTCTTCCCCAGTCTTCCTGACAGGCATGTATTTCTGAGAGAAAAGTGAGTGTGTCAATCTTCATAAGAGAATAGAAAAGTTGGCAAGGCAAGTAGTTTGCATTCAAAATATGAGACTGGTAGGAAGATACACCAGAGAGACAACACTAAACAATTAAATATGTCCATATGAAAGATCTGAAGACAACATCAGATATGGTGCTTTAAAGGTACCTTTAAGAGTTGAACTACTTCGGGAAGCATCTGACGTGCTACCTGAGCTGTTGCGAATGGCGAAATCTCAGCAAAAGCTCTGAGCAAATCAAGCTTCCTCAGCTCTGGCAGCTAGTAAAAAAGCATTTGGTGAGTAAATGCTGAACTAGAAAGCTCTGCGTCTGAGTAGTAATATAGATTTTACCAAAAGAAGGAAGAAGATGGATAGACACGCGGAAATCTTTGTATGAATAATAAGAGTCGCATGCAAGTTTAGGAGTAATTAAATTATGACTTCATTCCCTCAACGGCAGAAATTACTCTGTACCTTGTCAAAAGCAGGTAGGATATTCTTGTTCATGTAGTCAAGAAATTTGGTACCTGGAGCACCTCTCTGTTCGTAAGAGGGTGAATTTAGTAAGATTTATATTTCAAAGCATCTTAACTATGAAATATCGCAGGTGCTACACAGCACTAAGTCTGAATTCATACCACAAAAAATGGAAGAGCCGTTTGCAGGCATGATATAAATCTGTCAATATGATCTGAATCTGAAACCTGAGAAAACAATATTTGAACATCGGAGGTAGTTCCACGGCACAAGAAACCTTCAGAGACGCATACTTCCAATCATGACTACTATCACCATATCAGGGTTAGAAATTTACTTAAGTAAAATTTAATGAGCTAACCCCACGGAAATTAAAACCTATGCAACCAAGTTTTTATGACTCGCTTTCTGAAGTCAGATTTGCATCAAGACAACTGTTGACGCCTTCCCTATATTCATTCCTAGACTGCGGATTATATTGGAGTTAAAAAAATCAAAAAACAAAACCTGACTTCATGAAAACTTTTTCAGGCATCTTTCTCACATAGCACGTAGTACTACCAATGAGACCTCATATCAAACATTCACCTAAGATAAACAATTCATATCGTAATGCTCGAATCACAAATGCGATTGTATATCTTCTAAAAATATTTTTTGTGGAGAGAGAAGGTGAAATTTATACTAGGACAAGTATCCTTCTAATCTCACAAACATGCAAACAACTAGCAGATTCATTCCCAGATGACGCATGTGCGACTAAAAAATCAATAAACATTTTGGAGGAATAATCATTACTGTCATCACATTCAAGCAAGAAACTTCATCCCCCATAGAGTGTGACACGAGAAACTCACATTGAACTGCGAATTCAAATCAGCCTGCCCTTCAACAATGTCTACTAGTTCTTGCATTCTTTCTTGAGGAGCCTTCCTTCCAAATATACTCAAAGTTCTCAGAAAATCCATAAACATGTTGAATTCTTCTCCACTTGCATCTCCTAGGCTCTGGAAACATCCAAAGAACATTAGAAGAGGGCTACGAAAAGAAAGCAAGACAGAGAAAGAAACAAAGAGAACTCATGCGGCTGAAGATATGGTCTAACCTTTTTGATTAAGTCTGTTATATGTCTTTCCATTTCCTCTTGCGGCTTTAACAATTCCGCTTTAAGAGGGAACACCTACGTAGAAATACAAAATATATTAAAATAGGATAAGATATAGAAAACATTTGCAAGAGATTCCTTGCGCTCCTATTAACTTGCATTATCAGAAAATTTTCATTTCACATCTTTTCTCGAATATAAACAGACTCTCAGAACTTCCAAAATAAGTGCCACTTTACGATCTATGTGCTTATTTTAGATTAAGCATCTCAAGTTGTTTTAGCAGTAGATTTTGTACGTGGTCTTACCAATAGAACCAAGAGACTATGTGCAATATAAGGCTACTTCATTATTCATATCGGCAGACGAAAAGATCAAAATTGGTCTAACTTGATGGTAAAATAAAACAGAGAGTTATGAATTTCATCAACTTAAACCGGAGATAAGATATAGCGAGAACCTCTAAAACAGAAGCCAAAAATAAGAACAAAGATGTAGAAAAAGACTCTGACCTTATCTCTGATAAAGTTTAAGACCTTTTCACGGATTTGATCGTCAGTAGTAAGACTGGCCCCAGTATGCTTAAACAACGCAGTCAAAGATTCTACACCAAAAAAGGTGAAAATTAATGAGACATAAGTAGCCACTATGGTGCTACAATCATCATCAGTACCAAGTAGCAACATATTATATACATACAAGAATCTGAGCAAGCCTGAACCGCAGCATGTTATTTACACTTATTTTATAAGATGGACTGACTAACACTACAGATAACAAAACCATAAGACCGAGAGGAACGGTCATGTTGGAGCAACAAAGGTGAATGCAGAATAAATCAAATTACCCTTTGTATCCTGCCGAAATAACGACATAAAAGCCTTGTGAACAGCATCACGCTCCACCGATTCCTCTGTTTGGATCATAATACTCCGAGTCATATGGTGAAAAACAAATTAGGCATATCAAGGTCTAATAACCAAGATCACAGAAATTACCAGTATTTAGACATTGTACAAGGACATCAATTATCTTAGATATGTACTCAGGTGTGTCCTTGCAGAACAGCGGAAGCCCTCGTATAGCTTGAACACGCACCTACAAATAAGAACAAAATAAAACTTGTTTTAGAGAATAACAAAAACACAACCAGAAACTAAGAATTGTGCAGAACCAAGGCCTAATTCCCAACTCATCTCAAATTCGTCTGTCACATCGAACCAAACTATAAAGAACATCACGCACAGAACTGAAAACTTCATTTAAATGAACACAGTACGTTTATAACTGAATCCAAGTTTGAGCATTACAGACCAATCAATGTTCATCAATGATACACTAGCACACCTACATCCACGCATGTGTAAGAGGAATAAGGAACATACCCCGATATCCACTTCTTCGAGAAAATCAATGTGGGCGTTAAAAGCTTTCGGTGCGAGAGCGGTGAAGAACTTGAAGTAGCGTGGAATCAGCTGCGCTCCAAGTTGCTTGGTCTTGATGCTCGTCTTCGTCAACTGGATAATCCCTTCATAATCTTCAACATTCTGCAAGCCATGAGAATGTTGAAGAAAACCGATCAAATCAACGCCTTACGAAGAAGCAAAAATCAATCAATCACACCAGTATCTACTATTTTCAGACCGATTGTACACAAATCATAAACCCTAAACCCCACAGAGACGATTCGGTAAAACAATGAAAAAAAACGAATTGGTTTCAAATCCATGAGAAGAACAAATGAAACCTAGGTGAAATGGAGCTGAACCTTAGACTTTTCCGTAGATTGGCTCAGGCGCTCGTCGAACTCGTAAAGCCTCTCGATATGGTTGGTGTCTTCGGGATATTGTTCTGACATTTCGGAGAGTTCGATAAGAAGCTGAGATTGAGAAAATCGAAGCAGATGAGTATAACCACAAAGTCGGTTTGAAGAAAACGGAACCTATAATAGATAATAGTGGAAAAGCAAAAAAAAAAGCTTCGGGAGAAAGATGAAGAAGATGAAGAAGAAAGAGAAGGAGATAAGACCGTACATGACGAAGATTATGGAAGATTGTAGAAGGTTGATACTAGTGTTCTCTCGTAAACCTCTCTGTGATTTCTTTCTCTTTTGCTCTCCCTCCCGTCTCTTTGTGTTCCCTTTGAAGAAGAAAGAAAGAGCGAGGTGGTTTTGTGCCCTTCCCTTAAACGACGCCGTCTGTTTGAAATTTTTGAGCTTTGACAAACGACACCCGGATTTATCATTTCTTTCAAATTTATCTCACATTTAAAATATCAAAAATAAATCATCCGATTCTGTCTTAAGTTCGTAACTCGAAAGTAATTGAATTCAATAATGTCACTTTCTTTGCTTAGTGGTTCGATTCTTACCTGCCTCAATCTTCGTCTCCGTCAATCTCCGCCGTATTTGAGAATCTCTTCGTCGCAGCCGCTTCCTCTCTCTTCCCGCGAGATCTCACGGCCGATCAAAGTCACCGCCAGAGGCGCCATGGAGACGAAGGCGGAGACGATTTCCGGCGGTGTTCCCAACGACACGATGAAGCTATTGTTCGTCGAGATGGGTGTTGGTTACGATCAGCACGGGTACGGGCAAATCAACGTTTATTTTTCTACTATCAAAATCTCGTGCTTTGATTGATACTGATGTGAGGTTGATTCTTAAAAATCGTGAAAAAACTAATGGGAACAGGCAAGACGTGACATCTGCGGCGATGAAGGCTTGTAAGAATGCAATTTCTTCGAATTCGATTCCTGCGTTTAGGAGAGGTAACACCATATTCTCCTCCTTATCAATTTCTGAAACTATCTTTATACTACTCTTTGATCAACAATGAAAGTAGCAATTTCTGCAGAAGCCAATTGGCTTTTTGTTTGAAAATATAGTTTAATTTTCGTATCTCTCTGAGTGTGTTGGTTTAAGTCTAATGATAATGGCATTGAATGTGTTGAAGGTTCGATTCCTGGAGTTTCATTTGGAGAAATGAAGCTACAGATTAAGCTTGGAGTGCCTCGTTCTCTTCACCAGCAGCTGGATCTCGACAAGGTCAAGTCTATCTTCCCCTAGTAAGTTCCCCAATTCTAACAAAGTTCGTGTCTTTTCATAAGAAACTTGAGTTTACGTTTCCAAGTACTGTTGTGGAAAATTGGAGTTGGAGTCTTGCTTTGTGCTAGATATAAGTTACAAATATGTTTTGGAAGTTTGAGGTTGGATTTGTGATTGATGCCAAAACTTTCAGATAGAAACCACCGTCCTAGATATAGTACTCGATAAAATCTCTCAGCACTTTTCTTGTGTTACTTTATTAATCTTGGAGTCAGATTTTGACAATCATTTCTTCTTTAACTTTTGTTGCTTTCCTTTGAAGTGGGAAGATTGTTAACGTGGAGGTGGTTGATGGAGGACTGATCTGCTCAAGCGGCGTTAAAGTTGAAGAAATGGGTGATACAAATGAAGATTGCTACATCGTCAACGTTGCGGTTTACGTTGGCTACTAGTGATCTTGTTCTTGCGTTTGTGACGCCGGAGTTAAGCAACGTTGAAACGGAAGATAGGTGAAAAAAGAAAACTTTGCAGTCATTTTTTAGTTGTATATTTTTTTGGTCTTTAGAACAAATTTTGTTTGTAGACTTTATATCAATATCTCACTCAATTTCAGTTTAAACGTTGGTTTTAAAATGGAATGAAAACGTTTGGTGCGTCTAATGGATAAGCGCGTTTGTAGTGAGCGGGAAAAATTTCCCTCCTTAAAGCTACTACAAAGTTGTAAATCTAAGCTAAACTGTGAAAGAACAATTTGCAGAGAAAATAATGAACGGGAATAAGAAGAAGATTGATTCGATTTTCGACAACTGTCACGAAACTGCGTCACAGGAGATTTTTCTACGGAGATGCGGCTTTGCTCAGCGAGGGGTTCCTCCAGATTCCGATCCCTCCGTCGTTGGAGTCTCGCCACCGTTAGACGACGGAGTTGCTACTCACCGTGATTCCGATAATTCCGAGACGGATAGTTTGATTGGTTACGAGGAGGGTTTGGTGGAGAGTCATGCGATTCGATTCGTCTCTCCGCCGCAAAGCGAGGATACCGTTGATTTAGAGGAGGACGCGGCAGATCGGACGGTTACTGTTGAAACAGAGGTTGGCGAAGAAGGCGGTTCGGTTGCTTTGGAGGAATCAGATGAGAGGACGAGAACTCCAGCAAAGAAACTGAAAGTTCCTTTGAGGGATGTTGTGAAAGCCATAGTTATGAACTCGAGGAACACAGAGGAAGGAGACAAAGAGGCTGAGAAGACGACGAGCTGCGTGCAAGTCCTCGTGAACAAAGGATTCAGATTTCCTGGAAGGATACAAAACCCATCAGGATTCCAAAGGTGATTTCAGTTGAATTTTGCAATATTTCAACTGCTCTTAGTGTTCTTCAAGGTCTTTGTAATGGTTTTCTACTCTTCTTGATGTGGTTCTTGACGAAGATGTGAATGTAAATGGTGTTTCTTTTATCTTGTACAATTGGATATCAAATCAGAGAACTCAAGTGTCGCAATCACTGTCTTGGTGAAGGTTAAAAAAGGCTGGATCTTTCCAGTTTCTTTCTTAGTTACTCTATGGAACTCTGGTTTGAGATGTTCTTGCTACATTGATCCGCTGTTTGTGTTGTTAATGAGTATGTCAAAATGCTTTCTTTCTTGGTGATCCAAGTGTTTTTCAATGGAAATCTTACATAACAGCTTTGGTCTTAAATCAAAGTAAGCAAAGAGTTTACGTAACATAATGTGTTATAATAAGACTGAGAATGTCTCCTTTGTTATAAATCTCTTTCTATAGCATCATCACACAACACTAGACAAATTAAGATTATTGTTTCTCCCATACGAAAAGAATATATAAAAACGCTTTACTATCCTGTTGAAATAGAGGTTGGTGAAGAAGGTGGTTCGGTTGCTTTGGAGGAATCAGATGAGAGGATGAGAACTCCAGCAAAGAAACTGAAAGTTCCTTTGAGGGATGTTGTGAAAGCCATAGTTATGAACTCGAGGAACTCAGAGGATGGAGACAGAGAGACTGAGAAGACGAGCTGCGTGCAAATCCTCGTGAAGAAAGGATTCAAATTCCCTGGACTGATACAAAACCCATCAGAATCTCAAAGGTGATTTCAGTTGAAATTTGCTATATTTCAACTTCTCTTAGGGTTCTTTAAGGTTTTTGTAATAGTAGAAGCCATGGTCTTCTACTCTTCTTGATGTGGTTCTTGACGAAGATGGGAATGTAAATGGTGTTGTTTCTTTCTTGTACAATTGGATATCAAATCAGAGAACTTAAGTGTCGCAATCATTGTTAAGGTATAAAGGCTGGATCTTTCGAGTTTCTTTCTTAGTTACTCCATGGAACTCTGGTCTGAGATGTTCTTATTACATTGATCTGCTGTTTTTGTTGTTAATGAGTATGCCAAAATGCTTTCTTTCTTGGTGATCCAAGTGTTTTTCAATGGAACTCTTACATAACAGCTTTGGTCTTAAATCAAAGTAAGCAAAGAGTTTACGCAACATAATGTGTTATAATAAGACTGAGAATGTCTCCTTTGTTATAAATCTCTTTCCATCACACAACACTAGACAAATTAAGATTATTGTTTCTCCCATACGAAAAGAATATATAAAAACGCTTTACTATCCATCTTCTTTATGGTTGTAGTCTTCACTTAACTCCTCCAAAGTAAACTGTTAAGAGTCTTTGCACCTCCAAGAATGTAATTTACAGAATAAAGGTGTGTTTGCACTGATATTTCTTGCTCGATTCACATCGAAAGTGCTGCGTAGAGAAGTTGGTTCCAAGTGTCAGGCAACCCAGGGAGGCACCAATGGCTGCAATCGTTTCCTCCATCGCCACCGTAAGTAGAAGGGTGAGCATCTTTTCTCAGCTGAGACAGAGTGGTGATATCGAGCAAGAACACACGCTTTTTCATCGCTCCCAACACTTTGGACACAACTCCTGCAGATGCAGGCTGACCACTTGGGTAATTAGATCCACCCAACGGCTGCATTTGCCCAGTACAACTCTTCCTCGGCTCGTTCCATTCTCTTCCCCTATCACCCACAAGAAAGACATCAGTTGATATAGGACTGTGTTTTGAAAGCTAGTCTCTCAAAACCGTCGACGAAAATGCAGCCTAAGTAGACTTACTCATAGTGAGTGGGAGAAATGCCTTGGAAGAAAACTTTGGTTTTGGTGGTATCGACGTTTTTATCAACCCATCGTCCCCAAGTGCTAAGTCCTTTATAGAAAGCGTCAAGACGGTTCATGTCTCTCACCAAAGAAGACCCGTCTCTAATATAATCCCACCTAATTTCAAATTAACAAGAAGGAAAAGAGGCAAGATTCAATATTAAGTTATGAAGTATATGTTGAGTTTAGATTTAACTTGTGGCTAATTAATGGTACGGACCCTTGAGATTGGCCTTTATGAGTCCACCAATGCCAAGAATTGAAGACAAGAACGTCCATATTTTTCCAAGCATTAGCACCTCCTTCAATAGCTCCAAGGTTAAGCACACGGCCAACTTTCTCTTTGGATATATCCACTATGTATGGTGTTCTATATAGATATAACGTCACTCCATATTCCTGTTTTTTTATATAAATAAAAAAAAAACATCAGATTCAGGGATTTTCAAAATATCTTTTTCCATTAAAATATAGAGAATTATTAAATGAAAGAAAAAAGTTTCTCAGAACAAAGAGAATAGTGGAAAGTAGACACTAGACAGAGGGGAAAATGAAAGAACAAGTTGGACTGTTGGTGTTGTTGTTAGTGTACTTCCTTTACGTATTCCGTCCTTTTATATTTGTTTTTATTGTTATTTATGGTCAAAGTTTTTCTCAATTATTAAAAATAATACCATGAATAAAAAAAAAAGAGACAAATTCTTCAAAGCACAGTGGTAAAAAAGTAGTGAAAAATTGTTTAAACAAATAAAATGAAAAAATAAGTTTGGAGGTCCATAGCTTTCTTTCCTTCCACATCAAGTGAAGAAGACAAGTCATTTCATATTGTTTTCAGTTTCGCAATTCATGAATGACAAAAAACTTTGCACAATTCTGGTAAAAATAAAAAATAGCTTTCGAATGAATAAAACCAAATCAAAATTTTTACGAAATAATAAAAACAAAATATGTTTTTATTGAATATCTTTTTTTTTGTCAACGTTTCTATTGAATATCTTCTATACCACATATTAATACTCCGTTTTTTTTTCTTTAAACACATATCTGTTAATACTCCGGTATGTGTCACTTTTCTCATAATGTAGAATTCTAGATGAAGAATCAAATCTTTTTTTTTACTAACTAAAAAAGGATGTTAGGCAAGTGGGTGTGATTGAACACAAACAACAATATGATAATAAACATTATTAGCACCAAACAGCCTTTTCAATATTATATAGTCCGTGACTAATAAGCATTAAGTATTTATGACAAGCCAATTCATTTTCGTTAATGACAACTATTCCTCGTGAGGATTGATAATTTGATTTTGTATGTATCCCCAAGAACACAGTTTTATAAATTTATTCAAGAAAAGAAAAGAGACCTGGAAAGTGATAGTAGAGAGTGGGGTACGCTTGAGAAAAGTGGTCTTGGCGTTTGGTACCGACGCATGTATCATACATCCTAACGATTCCCACATGTTCAGACTCAGTGAGTCTCCCACGAACATGACTCGCTTCCCTCTCCATCTCCTCAGAAACGCCGCACCGTCGAACCTAATTACGTAATTAACCATAAGTAATTAACGTTAATCATCATGCCTTTACATTTTACTCTAATTTATCACAGCTCGTTGTCACTTTACACTATTCTTACAAAATAGTCCACTTGATCGCTATTATTAGATTTACCATTAATATAAACACACCTTTTCATCTCTAAAACAAATATTAAAGATCTTCACTGAAATGCTATACAGCTACGGTTACGGTTTACCAAACAAAGTGCATATCTACATATCAACACCAACTTATAATAATTATACAATAACTTATATACGAAGTTACGTTTATTATAATTATATATTTTTAGAAAAAGTGTGTTAATGGAAGAAAAAAAAATCTAAACAATGCATGTAATGAGATTTTAGAAATATACACCACTCAAAACTTTGTTAACTAGAGTGGTTAACTCAATTTTACTGTTTCGTTATAAATGTTGGACATATACAAAACATATAAGTGTATAATTAAGTAGAAACCTTGGGATGGAGCAAGATTCAGGTTGCCATGAGTACTTGAGGAACTGTTTGTCAGGTCGACCGAACTTGAGACAGTCAAACTCGCCGTCGATGAAAGGACACGTGGACGTATCATAGAAAGGGTAAGAAGCATCAAACACCCATCGGCCTTGGAACAAGTTACATCCACTCCTCTGCTTCTTCCCTCTCAGCGACGACATCCCACCATGCGCCGTGCTATTGCGGTGGTTGGTGTTCACGAGTAGTGTGTTGTCGGAAGCAAAGGCCTGCTCGGATCCCGACAAGATGGTGACTGATAGAAGTGGAAGAAAAAGAAGAAGGAGAGAGATGAGGTTGGAACCCATCTTTTTATTAAACAAAATGTTTAAGGTTTTGGGTTTTTGTGAAGAAGCTTGTTGATGGGTTCAAGCTTTTATACACATATTTGTGTACGTATATGTATACAAAATATTACGATAAAATGTTTATGTACCTATGTGCTTCAACATATTCCTTAATGTGCTTCGATAAATATCAATATTTTAATGTACACAATTATAAAATCTGGCCTTGCGGCACGGTGGGCTCTCTAATGCTAATTAAAGGGCGTAAACTCGTTATAGTTTCGGATTAATTTTACCGCTACAAATATTAAAGGACGTAAACTCGTTATAGTTCCGGATTGGATTTTACCGTCTGCAAATGTTCCACGTGGACCATTCACTTACTTGAGCTTTGGTTCTGTAGGCTTTATCCGTATCGAGCTTGTGGTAAAAGAAGTTGTCAAAACCATGTTCTAATATGATGTTAGAGCTTTACTATAAGTGCTAGACCCGGAATCTCCCGCATTGATCCATCAAGCAATTCGTCTTGGAATAAAAGTTTTGACCGTGACATTGTGGTAAATGTTATGTCAAAAGCATGTTCACCAAAGAAAAAAGAAAGATCGGACACTTTTGCAAATTGGAATATTTAATATTAAATCTTAAAAGAATTATGTCAATTATGGATAGAATCTTTTGTGTGAATGTAAGATCCTTGGCCTTATAATTAGATTCAATAATAGATGCTATGTTTAGTATAATTTAATTAGAGATTTTATTATTAGCATGAATTATGTGTTTTTGTGTGAATGTGTTTCGATAAATATAAATATTTTAATTCTTTTTTTATGTGAATGAAAAAAAAATCTCCAAACTCAAACAGAAAAACTAAATTTTTTTTATGAATTAAATTTGTCATTTATTTACAATAAAAATCAATTTACTCATTTAACCTTATCATTTCTTATTATTTTTTCAAAAACAAAAATAGAAGTTTTATTGCGTTTTCAATTAACGTTTCCATTGCTTTTCCAAACTGGAATTTGTAGTAAATTTATTTTAACACATTTTCCTGCATTTTCTAATTATTTGTTTGCATTTTCATAACATTTTAAAATAGGAATAGATGCGAGACGGAATTTTTATGTAACCTATATGGAAACAGGCTTCTAAGAAGCTTCATAAAATTGCATAATTTGCTAATCAGCTTCTGTGGGTCTTTTTAATATGGCTTATTGCATAATAGTGGAAATAATATCTGTTATAATACAGGATTTCAGACCGACGTGATTATGTCGTTGATCTCGTTTAGCAACAAAATTTAATCCTTTTTCTTTTGTAGAGATGACATCGAATAAAAATCTCGGAAATGTTAAGTCAATTTCAATGATTAGTTTTAGCGTTAAATCAGAGCTATAAATTATAGTACTTGATATGAGAAGAATACAAAGTAAAACATAAGCTAATTAGGTACATACTATGCATCTATATGTGGTAATATTAAATTAACAGATAAATTATGTATATATCAAGCTTTTAATACCACTTACCAATTCAGTCAATTATTTAAAATTTTCTATATTAAAACTTCGGATCTGATAGTAGTCATCGACAGCCCACATTTTTAATCGGCGTAGACAGTTCATGTCAAGCTTTTGATTAAATTCTTTAGAAAGAAAAAAAAAAAAAAAGAGTAGAAGCAGAATCACTTTTGAGAGTAGAAGACAAGCGATGAGTTTTCACCGTCGTGGGTTCACAAGTCACATGAAGAAAACACGTATGTTTATTGTTTAGGAGTGTATATATAAACATAATATATGTGTGTGTATGTGTGGCAGAGAGAAAGATC
Organism: Iljinskaea planisiliqua; assembly: GCA_900108845.1. Classification (NCBI taxonomy): domain Eukaryota; kingdom Viridiplantae; phylum Streptophyta; class Magnoliopsida; order Brassicales; family Brassicaceae; genus Iljinskaea; species Iljinskaea planisiliqua. The sequence goes on along the minus strand of FNXX01000007.1, from coordinate 3,643,786 downwards.
ATGGAAGGATATGGGAAAGCCTGAGGAGTGGAAAGTGGAGCAGGCTTTGTCTTTCTAGGGAATCTAAAAATCTTTTTATCTTTTTCATCTAGCCAATATCTATTAATATTATATCCTATTAAAGTATAGTATAAACTTTCTGCATGTCTGTAACTTTTGTTTTTTCTGCAGTGCTATAATACGAATTGTTTTACGTCATAAGTTAGACTTCTTCTATTTCAAGATCATAAAATTTTTAAAAGTTACTGCTATAGATATTATTGTAAATATAAATCAAAAGTAACTCAATTAATAATAAAATAAATTATAATTATATAATTGATCATATAACTTTTTGATCAAATTAAAATTTACTTACAAGTATAAAAACATCAAATATCAAACATTTTCTAAAATATTTTACATTTTAAAATAGATAAAATAAATGATTAGAATTATTTTTTAGTCTAGGTGTGATCTAAATATTCATTAATTAATGCTTCTATACGATAAGATTTATGATTTGATTATCATATGATATGATTTAAATAGATTAATGAAAATATGTTAAAAAATAAAGTTTAAACATAATGCAAGCAGAACCTTTCATTATAATTAATTTTGATTTTAGTAAATTACTGTAAAATAGATTAAAAAATTTCGTTAATTTTTGTAAAGTATTTATAATAAAATATCATATTTTATATGATAAATAAGTATATAGACAATTAATTGACATATATATCTTAAATTCCAAATGTTTAAAAATAATTAAAGCTTTTTTTATAATTTTCAAAAGACTTCAATGTTTCTTCTGTAAAAAAATTATAAGTTTGAAAAATAATTTAAAAATTTTGGATTTATTTGGTAAATAATATATACAATATTATAATACAAAAAATCAGCAACAAATACAAAAACAAGAGATTATTTAAGACTAACAAATTGTATTTATACAATTACCTGTGTTGGTTAAGAGATAAATCATTTTTTTGTCAAAGTTCAACTAAATTTAAAGTAAGTCTTAGATGTCAAGAGATTTTTAATCTTTTCTCTACCATAATTCATCAGTTAACAAAATGAGCTGTAAAACTTATCCTCGCAAATTATATCGGCATTTAATTATAAAATAAACAAATTAATTATCATATTTAATTTTCTAATTAAAATTTTAAACATTATACATAACTGATAGTTATTAAAATAAAATGATGCGGAACTGAGACCTAATCATTGTTAGGATGTAAGATTTTACCAAGTGCAAGTGTAAATAGAAATAAATAACTTTCAGAACAAAGAAGGAATGAAGTGAAAAAATAGTTAGACCAGGCATACATTTTTTTTGTAGGAAAGTCCTACAGTGTCATCCTATTCCTGTAAAATAGCTTATAAAGTCTATTTCATATCATCCTTCTTCCATAAATTGTTGAAACAAAGTTTTCTATAATCTATATTTATCTGGTGAAAAAACAAGTACATTTATCTAAAGTGTACGTAGAATTTTCTTGGGGCACGGTTCCACGAACGAAGAAAGGTTTTGTTGGACTGGACATTCCGTTGGTCTGCAGGTCACGGGAACATCTTAATCATTTTTTCATCAATCTTCACATGCTTTTACGCCATCGGTTATAATCATATTATTTTAATTTCTGTCAAAAACATAATGCACAATACAATAACCGAACAGTACAAAGACAGGTAACATTGGCTGTTTCTTAGTATTTGGTTGTTCCTTTGTTCCGGTCTCTTAAAATACAGTTCTTATATTTTATTTATATTATTTGTGTTAGTGTTTTTCGTATGGCGAAATATCAATCACCTTATATATGAAAAGAAATTTTACATCACTATATAAAATTCGTTTTGACTATATATATTGTACTTTGCGTGTAGGATAATCGTACTAAATATCGTTTCTAATATATACATAAAAGTTCGTTTTTCATCAGAAAGTGCAAATTGAACACCTTCTCCAAAACCTTTTTTGTATAGGTCGTGACTTTTTGTGCAATACTTCACCCCAAAACACATTATAGAGGGCTCTATTATTTAACTGGTAAGATAATTAAACACTATTGTTTTGATTATATGATACATCGATTGATTATGCTGTATATAATATTCTTCATATCCCCGGTTTATTACATACTGTTACTATAAAAAAAACCCGAATATATTCTTTGCTGTCAAGCAAACATAAACGTGTACCAACCAATCATTACCTTGTTAGCAATCTTTATTATACAGTGCTTAATAATTTCGATCGACTGTAATCCTTACGCAATGTTTTCAACTTTGATTTCTTAGCTCTTGAACTAGCTAGGACAATTATTGTATTGTATGAGTATGAGTATGATCATTTAGATAGGATTTCGTTTTTATTTATCTTTCTTTCCAAAATCTGAGACTCGCTTTTGTATAAAAGAAGCTGCATTTAAAATGCCACTACACATTTTAAAGAATGTGTTGTTTTCGTTATAGGTGATCAAAGTCAATTAAGTCCAATGTTACGATGATATATTGCCTAGGATAATATTATTTTCCTCCATACAAAGTTCTTTCAACACCATAATACAGGGGACTCGATTTCAGCCAAAGAAAACTAATTAACTCGGATATCCATGATTTTATATTTGGATTTCTCCACTAGACTACTAAAAGAAAATACAAACATATTTCTCTTTTATTACAGTATGAAATGTTATATTTGATAAAGGAAAAATACTTTTTTTTTGTTAATTCAAACGGGGAAAAAGCTTCATGTGTCTCTCTTTTGGATGGTTGTCGAATATATATAGAAAACGTATATCTCTGGGAATTATCAAAAGTCATAACTACAAACATCGTCATCTTGAGTTTTTAATTAAAACATCGTTATCGATTTGTTAATGAGAGATTGTGAGGGAATCTTCGAAGGAAGAGTCTGCAAAAGTTGACACGTAGCGTAGGGAATTTTGGATATTAAGTCATATATTTTGTCTGCGTTATTTATTGCAAAGTATTATGACTATTTAGTTCCCAAAAAAGATTTATAAGAATTAGAGTTCGTACTATTATTGTCTCTCTGTGTCACGGACGGCGGCTCTCGTGAGACTTTATAGTTCATATAAAGGACAAGAACAACGATGTGGTTCAATGGTTGACCAACAGAAAAAAAACTATGTGGTTTGATATTTTTAATGAGGGTTTAGATATAGGTATGGTAAGGAAAAAAACAACGAATTTTTAAAGTGAATAATAGAATTTTGTTAGCTTTTCAAGACTCTGTGAGTGGTTATCAAGTTGCAATGAGTATGAATTGAATTACTAATCACAAAAATGTTATAGCATAAATATGGTGAATGTCCTGTAACGAGGCAAGTACTTTATCTGGGATATAAATTCTAAAAGCCAGACAGTTCAATAATTGTTTCATAAGTTAGTTTTAAAAATAATATTAAGAAATCAGTTGTTTTTCTATATTTCAGTGAATTTACGATGGAATAACAACTGGTTCCAATAGAAATAATTTGCATGAAAGTTGTTCATCCATTTGTTGCAAATAGGAAAGATAAAATTACAAAGATATTTTCTTTTATAGCTAAAAATTTGGGCAAAATATTATACTAATCTTTGAGATAAGTGAAATAACCAAGTACGTATTACTGTGTAAGGGAGATAAGTGAAATAACCAAGTACGTATTACTGTGTAAGACAACCACAATTCCCAACATAATTGAATCACTTTGAAAGATTCGAATCTAGGTTTCTAGTCTCAGAGTTAATTTTTCAATCATGACACTATAATGAATTGATTTACATACATAATTTTGATTTGACTAAAATTTTGTTCTAAAATCACAAATTTAGTGCCATGTGATTGCTATGATTGATCATGAATTAAGTTATTTTTATTACTTAGTTAATATATGTATTCATCTATGGTCATTTTTATTAACGATTATAAATTTTGTTAATTTAAATTTAGATAAAGATATAACGATAATACTAGTATAAATTAAAAAAAAAACTTTACAATATTCTTTGTAAAATCTTAAAAGCTTTATAAAACATATTTAATTTATATATTTAGAAACAAGTTTATACATCTTTATATACATGTTTTATAAAACCAATATATCATATTTTATAAAACCTATATATAAAATATAAAATATGAAACTGATGTTTATAAAAGATGGTATTTTCGAAAATGAACAGCAGCAAATAAAATTTCTGTATAAACTATTATATAATATGTTTATATGTCATTCATATAAAATTAATAATAAGAAATTTTTAGATGTATATAAAACATTAAAATTATATTACTAACAAGAAAATATGTATAATTCTAAATTTATAACGATTAATTTGTCTATTAATTATTTGTTTGTAATTTTGATGATTAATAGTTCATATATTTTTTTAGAGTAGTGAAATGAAATATGAAATCCTAAATTGTGTTTCTAGCTAAAATCAGTAATAAATTTGATTCAATATGTTTTAATTTTCAGTTCAAAAAGATTATAAACTGAACTATGTATTTTTTTTTGTTAGCAAAAGTTATTATAACAAGTGGGTATTAATAATTTAGAAAGCAGAGACAGTATTAAATATTGTAGAAATAAAAATTACAATTATTAACACCTTAATATAATTGTTTTAAGGTATTTAAAAGTAAACATGTTATTTTTTAATATTTTGGTCAACTGAATATACATATGAAATAGATGGGCCGTATGGGTCCCATGAGGCTCGTTTATTGGGTCCACACACGTTTCTCCAATGAGTGGATTTTGGTTGGTGGCCAACGTTGCTTCCAGGCAATGCTAACCCAAGTTCCGTATCCACTAATGTATTTGTTCATTATATATTTGGAAAGTGCAATGGATCGATCAATAAACGTTTTTATTTGTTTCTTATATAAAACAGAAATAAATAAAAAAATGGATGAAGTGATTGGTTTCTTTGATGGTGTTGGTTTTTAAAGATCTTATCATATGGTTAGAGAGTTCGATGGATATGTCAAGATATATTCAACTAAAGTCTTATTAACTAAATGATGGTAATTTTAGTTGTTGGGTCCAGGACTCTAGGTCATGGATCGATTTTCGTTATGGTAATTTTGGAATTTATACTGCAACCGACAGTTACTAAAATTTGTTTTAAATAGGTATAACGATAACCACAATCTTTATGATTTTTTTTTTTTTTTAAATCGTGCGTAATTGTAGAGGGATATTCACGTAGGAAAAAGTTCCTTTTCATTCCAGATTGGTTGGCTTTGCTAAACATATTGGTCAGTTAGATAAGATATGTCTGCTTCATACAAATATTTGATAACTATCATTAAATAATACAGATAATAATGTTATCCTAATTGTGACTTTTTGAGTGAAAACAACAATATTAACAAATATGGAACAAGCTGTTTCCGCAGTTCCTCTTCCTTCAACGATCAATTACTTCCCTATCGAGCTCATATTGAATAATTATGGAGTACTAATTTACTTCAATTCCAAGTTTTGTTAAAGATTTTAGAAATCTAAAACACATTAAAACTCGGAAAACTATACATAAACGAGGGGGTAGTTAAAGAATCTTTATCGATCAATTTAATGATACAATTTTTCAGGCAATTAAGTTTAGTGATATTTCTCGTAAATAATTCTATACTGATTTGATGTAAACAAAAATATGAAGAGTTCGATATTGCTTAGAAACTCGACTTTGTGATCTCGAAAATTCGGTAAAAAAGTACGATCATGCAATCCTGAATAAAAATTATAATTTATCGTAACTGAGAGATATTTAACAAGTTTTTATTATAAATGTTACCTATTTTGTTAGTTTGAGCCAAAGTACGAAATATGAAATTGATATAGTTGATGAATATATTTTCTTTTTTCTTTTTCTCTTTAACCAAGAATTAAAGGAACTGAAAAGTATCATAATGTTTGTTGTATAAATTTGATATCTTTTGGATTTTATATATATACGACTTTGTGGACTAGAAGTTGGACGATAATGATGAAAAATCGAATGGAAAAACGAAAAGTCAACCAAGTTGTGAAGTAGTGGAAGTATGTGGTGGGATTTATTAACCAACTTACAATACATATATCAACATATGATAATGCATGTCTTTGTTACGTAACTGTGACTCCATATATGACAATACCTCTCTTTTTCGAGAACGTACCATGGATGATGGACCTGTCGGTCGATTTTACTAGATATCAACTCTTCCTCTTGTTTTTTTGTTTACTTAATCTCTCGCCAATTAATTTCGAATTGATTTGACATTCATATCATATTTTAGCTTTTTTTTTTTCTTTTTTTTGTTGATCTCCGTTTAAAATCCGGTTGAATAACAAATAAACCAAATCACATATTTATTTATTTATTTATTTCTTTCTTTTAAAGGACGAACGTTCTTTTAATGTAAAACAATAATAGAATTACCTTAGCAAAAACAAACACACAAATCAAAGTAGGAAAAAGGAAAAAAAGAATTAGAAAATTTGTTACACCTAGCAATATAAACTTCATAAGAAATTGAAAAATACATTCATAATAAATACATTTAACCGTATTAGTAATACAAAATATGATTTAAATATGATTTCTATCAATTTTTCCCCCACTTTCAGTAAGACAATATTCTAAATCATGTCATATATAAATTATTATTTTTTGTTAAAGGAATGTATAAATAAATTAATTTGATGATTGTATTAATCCTAAGAGATTAGTCAGCTTCCGTCCAGATTATTCCTAGTTAATAGTTATATATTAAAAAAGAAGGATGGACATTCGGTCGACAACCTTTGCATCATTGATTTAAAAAGACCATATACATGTGGTTTGAGAGTATACCAACTTGGTTTTTCCCTTTACTTTTTCGAATTATCAGCAAATCAATTTGTCCTCATACTTTTCAAATTTCATGTATGTACAGTTTGAACAATTTTTTTGCCAAATAAAATTTAAACAGAAAAATTATTGTTTATGGGTACAATAATTATGCATTCAGTAGACAAAGAAAGACACAACACAAGTAACATACGAAGGTCAAACCTTTGACCAATAGATTGGCCGCCAAATGCAACATGGGACCGTATAATACTATACTCGATGTCAGACGAGATTTAGATTCAATATAGATAGGACAAAAGTCGGATGGAACAAGACTTAAACCATGTGTTAGATACGTCTTAGAAAAAACAAAACATTTCCTAGATAACATTTTTATTATTTGACAGCCATTTCTTAGATAACAACTACAAAGGTTATATGCTCCTGTGTTTCAGAAAATAATTAAATTGACTCAAAAGTTTCGATGTCGCTAAAAATCGTAGCCAAAATATATGCGTGAATCAACAAAAACAAAACATATTATTTTGGATGTCGTTGCAACCGTGAAATTAACAAAATTAGGGGAAGCCCATCAAAACACTTTAGACCTGATAGGTTTGGATCAGCCCGTTTAAAAAAGGCCCATAAACTAAAAGAGATCGGTAACGAAAATATTTCTAAATTGCCCTTGTTTTATTTGTTTGTTTCTCTTTCATAACTCAAAAGCATGACGACAACCAACCAATACTACGACGCCACGTGTGTCCTGCCCGAGCTCGTTACATCGTCGTCACATCGCAAATTCGCAACGTATTTGTTTCACTTTCGTGTTTCTTCTTCTTCTTCTCCTCGAAATTTTCTCTGATTGCCTTAAATTGTTGCTTTTTCTCCTGATTGCAATCTCTCTTCTCAAATCTTCTGAGAGAATACCATCTCGATTCTTCAATTCAAACCTCAGCAGATCCGATTTTAGGTTTTTTTTTTGTTTCTCCTTTGATTTCTGCGTCGATGGCATCGAATCCTCACAGAGGCGGTGCGGGTAGTTCTCATTACGGCGGCGCCGCTCCATACAGATCCAGGTATAACTCTATTACAAGTTCCTCTCTTTTTTTGAAATTGATTCTGATTTCTTCTTCCTCGGATCATCTGGATTTGTGGTTGCAGCGATGGGCTTAGCACTAGAACCGGTGCTGGTTCAGAGGAAATCCAGCTAAGGATTGATCCAATGCACTCTGACCTGGACGATGAGATCACAGGTCTCCATGGCCAAGTCAGGCAATTGAAAAATGTATGAGAATCCTCAAAGTCACATTCTTTCTCTGTCCTTTTTTGCGAGTTCCAAATGAATTTGTATGTTATTTTTGGTTTTGAAGGAGTATGGGTCTCTTTGAGCATTAAGTTGATCATATAGATTGCGAAAGTTGTCTTCTTTTTTCTTTTTAGCTCCCTCTTACTGTTGTGGCTAGTTCATGAGGGACGTTGTGAAGGTTTGTTTCAAGTAGTTGTCTTTGTTTAGATTACAGCTTTTCGGCTGTGAAATCTAAGGACTAGGTAACTAGTTGTGTAGGTGTATTTGTTTACTCATCCACGTATGCGATATCTTTTATGAACCGTCCTTGCTTTTTGTTCTATACCATGCTCGAAGGAATCAGTTGACACTCTCTACAATTCCTTGTTTTGTAACTTAATTGTTGCACATAACTTATCCCTCAGAAGTTTGGTTTTTCTAATTTCAACTTCTAAATGATTTTTCGTTGATTGCTTATTTTGATGCAGATTGCTCAAGAAATTGGGTCAGAAGCCAAGTTTCAGAGGGACTTCTTAGATGAGCTGGTATGTTGTTGATGCCACTTAAGTTCTTGATTAAAATGTATATGCGTACTCAACAGACGATATGGGCTTCCTTTAATTATTTTGAATTCTACAGTTGCTTCCCAAAGTAGGTTAGATAAATTCTAGCGTAGCTTACAAAGCAATGAATCTTGGTATGTTCAGACTTATACTCAGGGTCTGGTCTGAAATCTGGTCGGTAGGAATAGATATCTTCAGTCTCCGCTAGTTAGGTGAATGCGTCATTGACGACCGGTTTCCTTATGAATGAGAATATGGTGTTGAATATTTTGCATTGCTTTTAGTTCGGTCTAGTTTTTCTTTCGTTACCTGAAGAACATCCGAGAGAAGATTATGAAAAACAACTAGATTTGGTTGTGTGAGACTGCAGGAACATGCATCAAGTGCTGCTATAGAGATACTCTTGGATACAGAGTGGACCTAATCCTGTTCTTGTCTGAAACATAAAAGCTCCTTTAATGATGTTCCTGTCTTTTTTTTCATTTTGTGACAGCAATTGACATTGATCAGAGCGCAAGCCGGGGTGAAGAACAACATAAGGAAACTGAACTTGAGCATCATACGTAGTGGCAACAACCACGTCATGCACGTGGTTCTTTTCGCGCTCTTCTGCTTCTTTATTCTCTACATGTGGTCCAAGATGTTCAAAAGATGAGAGACTCACGATGGCACTTGCATACCCCCGAAAAAAACACTTGATCAATGCTGGAAACTTGTAGAAATATCTTTTAGTTACGACATTTTGTGGTTCTTCTCGTTCCCTGTTATATAGAGTGCTCATTTTGAACAATCACATAGAAGCAAAGGATTATGTCACATTAAACCACATGCGATGCTTCTATTTCAGTTCTTTGTCAGACCGGTTTAAACATCTGGTCTTAACCCGATTCATGAGCTGTCCTGTCTAACCCAATTCACATTCCTAAGGAGACTCTGATGCAAATATTGTTGGGCTGATGCAAATATTGTTGGGCTCGTGGACTTAATTTCACTTTCGTAACACGTGGCTTACTTTAATTGGTGGTTTGATTAAGATTACGATGGTAACGACTGCACAGGATTGAACACTCCTACACTTTGGTTCGGTAATAAGCTCTCTAAAAAAACAAAAGATTTGGGAAGGAAGAAGGAGATAAGAAAATAAAAAAAAAGGTTCAATGGCTTCCTTATCCACCTCCGTTGTAGCTTCGGCTTCGTCGCGTTTATGGCATCCTTCTTCCAACGGGAAGGTCAGCGTCCCTTCCGCTTCGCTTTCTCTCCGCACGGGTTCGAGACGGACTTCCTTTTCGGCCAGCTCTTCCGCTTCTTCTCAGTTGCTCCATTGCTCGTTTCTCTCTTCACCTCTCTCCCTCTCCTCTACATTTTCTGGTTAGTCTCGTCAATTTATACTTAAAGCTTGTTCTTTTTGGTTTGGTGCTGTAATGGGTATCAAGCTTTCTCCCCAATTTTTGTTGAATTCGATTAGAGAATTGAGAAAGTTGTCATGGTGAATCCGATTTTTGGGTTAGGAAGCTCTGAAACTCTCAGTTAGCAAGTTAGGCCCTATTTTATGGCAAATCTAATAACTTTGATGGCTGTTCTTTAGTTTACTGTCCAATACAGAGAGCTTGGCGTTTAAGCTCATTAGCTCATTAGTTTCCACTGCATCTCTCTCTAGTGTTATTGCTATGTCTGCTTCTTTGTCTGAACTCTTTTGTAATTCAATGACGCAACTTGGTTATGTTGACTTTCTATGTTAACTCTTTGTGAAGTCCACTGTCAGTGATTTCGGAATATATGCATCGATTAGATGTTACTTGTATGCTCAAGCCTTGAAGATTGGAACAAAGAGTATCTATCTCGATACTACCATAACTATAATGGGTTCATGTCTTTTCCAGGTTTGTCCATTGCATTTGATCTCAGCAGTGGAACGAGTGGCATGAATGGCCAGAAACGTAGAGGGTTTGTGGTGAGAGCTGGAAAGGCTGCTCTGTGTCAAACGAAGAGAAGCAGGTCAAGAAAATCTCTGGCGAGGACTCATGGTTTCCGTTTGAGGATGAGAACCACTAGTGGTAGAGCCACCATCAAGCGCCGGCGTGCCAAGGGACGTTGGAATCTCTGCCCTAAGTCCAACCCTAGCAGTGGCAAACGGGCTTGAAGGTCGTTTCTTTCCTCACTATCTCTCTCTCTCTGTAATCTTGTTTGATACAATGAGACACACTATTCGATGAGCTCTTTTCTGCGTTTTAACTCTTTTATGTATTCTTGATTCGTTATAAAATCAATGTTCTTGGAATCCATCACACGCTATATTACTTGCTTTATTGAATTTGAACCTACTCGAAAGCTGAACTTCAAAGCCAAAAAGCACTAAAGAATCATGATAGAAGCTTCAAGCTAGCTGAATATTCAAAATTCCATACTTACCTTAGCATCATGTCCTGTGTACAAAAGTTCCATATACATTCATATCATACATATGTGTGACAAGATTGCCACTTCGATGTCTCTTTCATCTCTCGCGTTCTTGCTCTTGGCAACAACGGACGATCCAACATCTAAAAGATGTCATCTCGACGCAAGAGAAATTCCAGTACCACCCATTAGTCCAATGTGTTAGACAAGTCTTGTTCAAATTAGGATCCACAATGGTTGCCACCTTGTTTAAGTTTATAAACGAGAAGCCAAGTAGTGTTAGCGATTTGATGAAAGTTGATACATGGTTTGGGTTCAATTCCGATTAATGGTTTTACTATGTAATGCCACTGTGTTTCAACCTACCAGTTACTTACCATTAAGCACTAACCTAAAACTAAAAGAAAGCTCAGAAAACTTAAAACAAACTAGATTCCTCATTTCCCCTTTAACTTGCCTTGGAGGATCACTCTTCTTCTCGTACCTCTTACTGTTTGTTTCCTCTCGTACCTTTTTTTTTTTTCATTCACTTAATTTGTTTTCCCGACAAAAAAAAAAGTAAGAGAGGAAACTGTTGAACGAACCAATTAAATTTTTATTTTTTATTTTTGTCCGGAAAACAAATTAAGTGAATGGAAAAAAAAAAGATCTCAGCTGCCGCTTCAAACTAGTCTGCAAATCTGAAGATGGTGATGAGCCAATCATCACATAAGCGCAAGTATGGTTACAGCTCGTTGAAATCGAACCCGTCACCTTCTTTATAGGCTTTAGGCCAACAGTTTATTCATGTCTTTATCTCTATATATTTTGAATACTACACTTTAAATAATTATCTAAGAAAACGTAGTTAACAATCAAAATAATAAATATATATCCACGTACGGAGAAAATAGGTACTCAACTCCACAAGATATGATTGGCCATATGATTCATACATTGTACTCTTTTATAATAAAATGGTTACACACATTGTCTTATTAAAATAATCATGAAGGTTGTATAACTATGTAGATTTAGACCACATCTAAATAATTCATAAACCAAACTACATAATGTATGATCATTTCATAATATCATCTATTCGGATTCGCTAGTCACGCAACAGGATAAGAAACCCACTGAGCTAAACCACACATGCCTTCAGGCCATTCCACATCTCTACGGAGTCTAATGTAACCATTCTCTCCCCAAGTCTTACCCCACGAGTTCTTAGCCAGCCAATACTTGATCCCTCGCCGGTTCGTCCCATACCCAACAATGGTCACTGCATGTGTCATGTTGGTCCCACAGTCGGGCGCATTGTACACTCCCCTTGAGTAATGAATGAAACTGTCCTTCCTCGCGGCAATGCCCACGGAGACGGGCTATCTCGATACTGCCTCGAGCAACGCTCTCTCGTTGTTATGTGGAACGTATTTGAACCCTCTGATCTGCATGGCGGGTTTAGCCTTGGACCAGCATGTCCCCTCTTTCGCTTTGTAAGGGTATGCGACATCTGAAGAAATGCCTCGGTTTGATACTATATACTTGAAAGCGTCTTCCATTCTTCCGCCCTTGCAGCCATTGTTAATCGCTCTGTCACAGTCTATAAGTTGCTGTTCGGACAGTGATACGAGGTTTCCTCGGGCAATCTTTGTCAGACCTTCCACCGCTGCAATGGCCGAGAACGCCCAACAACTACCTGTCCATATATTGATTACTTCATGGTTACGAAACGAATCTCGTATTGGTAAAGTCTAAACCTAGAATGATCACCCTTACTTGGGTATAAAGTTTTGTATATTATAACATTAAATTACTAATCCAGCTCTGTAGAGACTGTTTATAATATATGATTCTGGCAAGCTTACCACATCCTCCTTGCATTTTTGGTGGTGTTACAGCTCCTTCCTTTCTCCAGTCTTTGCTGTTGGCGACCAGATTACTGACGTTCCAATTCCAAGATGGCATCGTTTCATCAACTACTTGGGATGGTGATGTTAAGTTAATGCCACTGAGACCGGTGTGGGTGGCGAGGAACTCCTCGTCGGTCAGATCCATGAACTCGTTGACACCAAGTTTGTAGCTTTGATTCCCCTTATTGAAGTTCTCAATGAACTCCAAGTTTTTCTTGAACACTTTAAGCCTCATCTGTTTCTCGGACTCATCGCTATAAACTCGAGAGAATTGGTTCATCCATTGTTGGTGGTAATCAGCAAAGGCTGACTCGTGAAAAGTGACACGGGATGTGGCTTGAGAGATCGTGAGATCCATGGAAAGAATAGTTAGAACCACGAACACATATGATACTACCAAGACCATTTTGGTTTTGACGGTTACGACAAATAAGAATATATGAAAAATTCACGTTTAAAAAAAAACGTATGAATTTGGTTTTATTTTATCTTTAAGATTATAAAACTATAAAAATATGTAACTAAGGTTTTGTTGTGGTGTGGTGAAGAAGTGAGAATGGGAGGAAAGTGTATTTAAAGAATGCCGAAGAAGAGTTGTTATGTTGGAAATGGAAGCAAATGCAAGTTGACTCAATTGTGGTGATGTTATAGTTTGCAATCGCATTACTTGCTTCGAGATCTTTGGAGGAACTATTTTCCTTTCTTCATACGCATTGGTGCCGTATATTAGATATACTAGGCTGCTGATATGTATTTATCATATCAAGATTTCATTTTCAAAAATAAATAGATAAGATCTAGCAATATTTATATACTAGCAACTTTAATCAGGGTTTTGGATAGTAATACATTTGCGTTTAAACTAAACGTGGGTGAATCAAGTGTATTTCGAAGTTTCTCCATCGTTATGAGTTTTAGAATATTTATTCAATTCAAACCCAAAATATTGTCATTTCAATTTTTTTGTCTTTTTGTCTTTTTTGTTTTTTGAGTTTTGAAACTAAGTATTGGCTTTGACTGGTTGTGGATATAAAGGAAACAAATGAATTCAATAGTTAAAAGATCACCAGTCAAATGGAAAATTATATAATTGTATTTCACCTTAAAGAACCTAAGAGGGAAAAAAATTCACGCCCATAAGATGAATAAGAAACAAATAAAATATTGGAAACTAGATTACTTTTGCATTAGTGACTGTATGATTCAATTTTAATCTAATGTGATGACTTTTTCTTTCTTTCAAATTGGTGAATTTTTTTAAAAGTCAGAATATCATTGGATTATTAATTTACTTCAATTTCAATAACGTTTTCCATATTGATAATCTTATATTTTCTATCATCTAAATATAGTAGTATGTTTCTAGTTATTGACCAAAATTGGTTTTTAGTTTACATTGATATCTTTTATAAGAAATTTAACATTTCCGTTCTATTTTCCTCATTAACATTTTTCCATTCTCCAATATTTATGTTGACTATACATGAGATTGGATGTTTAGTTTATTGAAAAAGTTAATATCATAATATTTATTATTAATATAGTCATCATTATTATCTATTTATCTCCTATGTGAGATTTGTCATAAATTAAATAGTTGATTTCAACATTAATTGGGTCAAGATTTTATTTTATTTTATTTTACGAACATAAACAAACATATCAAAGTTAATGTCATGGTAGATAATATTGTTAAAGACAGTAATATTTTTCTTTTTGTTATTATCTTCTAGAGAAATGTATAATCATTGTTTTTTTCTTACTTATTTAATGTACTATAAGATATATAAATTATATTATGTATAAAAAACGGCTATATAGTAGAAATCTTAAAAGACATTTTTAATGGGATTGGAGTAATAACTAATTGATACATTATGTGGAGCATTAAAATGAATGTTATAGTGCTTAAGGTCAACTCTAAGTTGCCTGAGACCACATTTAAACAATTCATAACATAGACCAAACGACATAACGTATGATCACTTCAACGTAAATAATCTGTAACCGAGTTTTGTCAAGCAACCGGATAAGAAGCATACTGAGCTAGACCACACATGCCTTCAGGCCATTCCACATCTCTACGGAGTCTAATGTAACCATTTTCTCCCCAAGTCTTACCCCAAGAGTTCTTAGCCAGCCAATACTTGATCCCTTCGGGGCTCGTCCCGTACCCAACGAACGTCACTGCATGAGTCGTGCTGATCCCACAGTCGGACGCACTATACACTCCGCTTGAGTAACGGACGAAACTGTTCGCCGTCGCGGCAATGGCCACGGAGACGGGCTGTCTCGATACAGCCTCGAGCAACGCCCTCTCATTGTTTTGTGGAACGTATTGGAACCCTCTGATCTGCATGGCCGGTTTAACGTTGGACCGGCAAACCCCGTCTTTCACTTGGTAAGGGTATGCACCTTCTGAAGAAATGCCTCGGTTTTTTACTATGTATTTGAAAGCTCCTACCATTGTTCCGCCCTCACAACCTTTGTCAATCCCTCTGTCACAATCTACAAGTTGCTGTTCGGACAGTGATACGAGTTTTCCTCGGGCAATCTTTGTCAGACCTTCCACCGCTCCAATCGCCGAGAACGCCCAACAACTACCTGGACATATATTGATTACTTCATTGTTACGTAACGAATCTCGTATTGGTGAACTTTAAACCTAGAATGATCACCCTTACTTGGGTATTAAGTTACTAATCCAGCCATTTACTAAATTGTTTTACAATCTGTAGAGACTGTTTAGTTATGATATATAATTTCGGCAAGCTTACCACATGCTCCTTGCAGTTTGGCAGGTGTTACAGCTCCTTCCTTTCTCCAGTCTTTGCTGGTGGCGACTAGATTACTAACGTTCCAATTCCAAGATGACATCGTTTCATCAACCACTTGGGATGGTGAAGTTACGTTGACGCCACTGAGACCTGTGTAGGTGGCAAGGAACTCCTCCTCGGTCCAATCTGTGAACTCGTTGACACCAAGTTTGTAGCTTTGATTCCCCTTATTGAAGTTCTCAATAAATTCCAAGTTTTTCTCGAACACTTTAAACCTCATCTGTTTCTCGGATTCATTGCTATAAACTCGAGAGAATTGGATCATCCATTGTTGAAAGGAACCATCAATGGATGACTCCTGAAAAGTGACACGGGATGTGGCTTGAGAGATCCTAACAATAGAAAGAATTGTTAGAACCACGAACACATAAGACACTTCCAAGACCATTTTTGTTTTTTTATAGATATGATGAATAATATACGTAAAATAAGGGTTTGATGTGGTGTGGTGAAGAAGTTAGAATGGCGAGAAAGGGTATTTATAGTGAGACGGATGAGCTTTGAATTCAAATTCGAATTGTGGTACTGTTATATTTTGCATTACTTGTTTCCTTATATGCATTGATAAATTGATCTTTGCATTAAGGATATCGTATTATGTACATTAAGACTCAACCAATCATTTAGCTAAAGATCCGTAATTGCTTGTAATTAGGACAATAGATCATACTTCACATGTATACAGAAAACGTTTTTAATCACTCGTGCTCCTCTGTCTCTTTAAAATCTAGCAATATATGTACTACCAACCTTAATTAGGGTTTTGGGAACTATTACATCTGTGTTTAAACTAAACATGGGTGAATCAAACGTATTTAATTCGAATTTTCTTCATGGCTGTGAGTTTCAAAGTATTAAATCAATTCGAACCCAAAATTTTTCATTTCAAATTTTGTTTTTGTTTTTAAGAACGTCAAAGTGGTGGGGGAAAAATTGAATACTTACACGTTTTATATCTTAGTTGATTCACATTTTATACCAGCATTTCCAACATTGAGATCTTCATATATAACAGTTTTCAAACAATATATATATATATATATATTTTTTTGTGTGTGTTTAAAACGAGTATATAGAATAACGTGGGTTCTTTTTGAGTCTCATTAATGGTTATTTTTTCTCGAATTTCATTGTTACAAACGCTATCATAATTTTGTTTAATTAGTAAAGCATAACCGTTATAAAAGAAAAATATATAAACTATATTAAACGGTGAACATTTTATATATCCGCCATGTATAGGTGAAGCATTTTTTTGTTTTTGTTTTGTTGGTTGCTATTGCTAAACATATAGGTCAAGCATTGCGATGTAGATTTAGACCACATCTAAACAATTGATAAAGCAGACTATATAATTAATACCACACTTTTTTATTGTTCAAATAATAAGTCATCTGTCACTTACTTAAGCAATCGGATAAAAAGCAAACTGAGCCACACCACACATGCCCTGAGGCCACTCCACATCTCTACGAATCCTAATGTAACCATTCTCTCCCCAAGTCTCACCCCAAGAATTCTTAGCCAGCCAATACTTGATCCCTTCAGGGCTCGTCCCGTACCCAACGAACGTCACTGCATGATTCACTCTGATCCCACATAACGGCTCATCGTACACTCCACCTGCGTAATGCATGAAACCGGGTCCATCTGCGTCAATGGAAACCGAGACAGGCTGTTTCGATACAGCCTCGAGCAACGCACGCTCGTTGTTGCTTGGAACGGTCTGGAACCCTATGATTGATGCGGCGGGTCTCGCATTGAACCGGCACTTCCCCTCTGTCAAGTGGAAAGGGTACGCTTCCTCTGAAGCAATGCCTTGGTTTTTGACTATGTAGTCGAAAGCATCTGACATCATCCCGCCTCTACAACCATTATTGTACTCTCTATCGCAATCTAGAAGCTGTTGTTCAGATAATGATACGAGGTTGCCTCCTGCAATCTTTGTCGCACCTTCCACCGCTGCGACTGCTGAGAACGCCCAACAACCTCCTGAACAAATATACATACAAATATATTCAGCGTGGTTTGTTTTCTTCTTAGTAACGGATCTCGTAATAACATAAACCTAGATAGGTAAGTAGGTAACCCTAACTTGGGGTTTAAGTTTTCACAATGGCATGATGAAATCATGGTATTCAATGACTAATACTTTGCTAAGCATATTGAATTTGAAATGTTGAATGTCATACACGTAGAGATCATCATAATTCACGAAAGCTTACCGCATAGGCCTTGATATCTAACAGGTGTTACAGCTCCTTCGTATCTCCAATCTTTGGTCTCACGGCCGACATCACTGACGTTCCAAATCCAAGACGGCGTCTCTTCATCTAAAAATCCAAATGTTGAAAATTCGCTAATGCCTTTGAGACCGGTGTGTGTGGCAATGAACTCGTCTTCGGTCCAATCCGCAAACTCGTTGACGCCAAGCTTGTAGGTTCTATCTCCCTTCTTATTAAATTCCTCAATGAATTTCAGGTTCTTCTTGAACACGTCGAATCTCAGTTTTCTCTCGAGCTCGTTGGGATAAACTCGAGAAAATCGACTCATCCATTGTTGATGGTGGTCAGCAATTAATGGCTTGTGGAAGGTGACACGAGATGTGGCTTGAGAGACGTTTAGGCAAATAGAAAGGATTGTTAGAATCAAGAACATGAATACTATCGATGTCATTTTGTTGTTGATGAGTATGACAAATTAGAATAGAAACAAGAATGAGATTGCAGTTTTAATTTTTGTATGTAAAGGATTTGTGTTGTGTTGTGGTGAAGAAGTTAGGATGGGGAGAAGAGTATTTATAAAGAAAAATCAGGAGCTGGTGATGGTCTAACTGAAAAGTGAGAGCAAATTGCAAGTTGACTCTAATATTAGTGATGATATAGTTTGCAGTAACTTGTGCCGTGATCTTTGGAGGAACAAGGAGGTTGAGATATTATCAGGATATCGTTTAATAATATATTTTGAGAATATTTAATAAGGAGGTTGAAATATTTGAAAATCTTTTTTTTTTTGAATTTTTAAAATTTATTTAAAATTATATATAATATATTTTGTTTTGTTAAATTTTCTTTTCTATAAAATTAACAATATGATATTGAAAACTTTCAAATTTCAAATTCCTTCAAATATTTTTTGATATATTTTATTGATGAAATATTTAATTTTCAATAAGGTGGAATTTTTACAGAATTTTTACAAATGATTAGTATAATAAAGTAGAATTTTAAAAAATTTGTATCAATATCAAATTCAATAAGAGAAAATATGAAAAACAATTGAAATCCTCTCAAATCTATAACTGGAAGGTTTTAAAGTCAAAAGTATAAGCTCTGACTAATTCACATATTCTGGTTCAAAAGGAATAAAAACAAAATATTGTAGTACATAAAAAATAAAAATAAAAAAATTATTTATTTATTTGGGATCTCATTTGGATTTACCTCAGTTAAATGAAAAGCAAACGAACCCCTTTGACGCAATGGAAACATTTTTAAAAATATTTGACGCTAAATAAGACGACGAGCGGGTGCGTGTAGAGATCAATACTCCTGAATACATCACCAATCAAAATGTAACTCATCTTAGGAAGTTATAACAAAAGTTTATAATTTATGTATTTTGTCTTATAAAAACATGACCAACCAAGTCCTGATTCATAGCTCAAGTCCTTTTTGTGTCTTGTAATTAAAGATCGAAACCTCCTTGAACCAAAAAAAGCTAGCTCAATGGAGATCGATGGTCCCACTAGTCTAAGACTCTTGAAGCCTTTTTATATACTTTTTCTTTTTTTTTGAATATTACATTTAAATATACTTATATATATATGAATAATTTCTGCATAAAACAATTATACTGAATGACCTATAATAGCAAGAAAGTGCAGACATCACTTGATGAGATGAGATGCAAGATTTCTTCACGTTACTTACCTCTCTAATAATGCTTTTCTTTGGAAGTAAAAGCATTTAAATGGATAACTTACTTTTGCACCCAAAATCGATCGATGTTTCCCACTTTCTAAATGAACTGCGAAACCTTTATATATTCCACTTGCGATTCTATTGCCCTTTCGTTGTTCTTGAAGTTTGCTTTGGTCAATTGTTTGGACCTCTGGTACAAGTATGAACAAATATCAAATGGAAACTCTGGTTTGATATCCTGCCCACATGACTAATTAGATGACCAGTAAAAGTAAGTCAACATCTTATTAAACAATAGCATTAAACATTATCTTAGCCAGAATTTTTACTTACTGACGTAATAAACCCTATATAACAAAAGTTTCAATTGAACAAAATGATACTTTTCAACTATCTAATATTGTATATATAAATATATTTTTCTTTAGTATCTGACGAATCCAAACCATGATATCTATCTAAACCAGTTTATGAAATATGTAGAAAAGCTGAATATTATTGTTGTTCGAGATATAACCAACCATATGTAGTTGAATTTAACCGCAGTAAGAATATTCGAGCTCTAACAATTCAATCCATAAAATTATTTTCCAGAATCCAATATCAATGTGTGTGTGTGTACGTATATACCAATAAGTTGTTAAAAAGAAACAAAAAAAGAAGAAAATTCCAAAAACAGTTATACAGAAAGCAAGCTCTCCCAAATTAAAGGATTTTGTGTTGGCAGAGAAAAAAACAGTATTAAAAACTGTCAACTAGTGAATTAAAATATGGAAAAGAACTCAAACACAAAGACTTTGGAATAGCTGATCTATGTATATATCATGGTATTCTGGTAGTTAGCTTTATCTCTTTTAGCTTTGCTCTATCCAGTTTATTGTTTTTTTCTTTTATTTTATTATTATATTTTGGATATGTTACAAATGTAGTTGGAACACTATAATACTTTATGTTATGAAGATGAAAAAACAAATTAAAGTATTTTCAATTTATCTTCTTCTAGAAATATTAAGCTTATATAGTATATTTGCAATGAGTCATAAGGCGACAAAAAGTTACATTTGCCATTATCGGAATGGAGGAGCAATGAAGCATGGGCTCCAAATGGTGTTTCATATTTATTCCACAAATTTTATTTTAAAATATATATATGCATGCCTCTGATCAAAATTTGGGAATTACATGCCTTTGATCTTGACTTGCAAGAGTCGAACATCTTTACGTATTTGAAACGACAAAGGAAATAGACAAGATAGCATAACAAAATAGAATAGAATCCAATATGGGTACGAAATTGTTGGAGATATAAACTTTTAAATATATGATTAAAGATATTTATTTAGCAAGTTTTTGTTTGTTCATGTTTTCTGATTTGGATGGTTAATATAAGTAATGTTTTAACTAGAATTCAAAAACTCGATTCCTTAAAGATTTGGAATATTTTGGTTTCCGCAAACTTAAAAGTTAAGATAATTTTTAAAAATTAAATAAAGTATATATGACATTATGACCTGATCTCATAATAAAATATCTATGTAGAACCTAGGTCATTAGCACGAGTGTACTTACTTATTAATAGTGGAAACTCGAATTAATAAAGGTTGAATTTGTAAGTGGCGGCGTACCTTTTCCCATATACAAGTTGGGACGTCTATCGTGCGCGCCGCAACAAACGCACGCATTAAGATTGCATTATCGTTGTCATGAATGATTTGAAGTGTGGGGTTCCGAAGATGCGGACCCAGTGAACCAATAGCAGCCATGTATCTACCTTAAAGCATCTCTCTATTAGAAGATTTTAGAGTCCTTCAACAGAAAGAATGAAATAAAAAACATTGAAAAAATTAGAAGGTATTGGAGGAACTTCATAAAATTTTATTTAAAGCTATATGTATAAATTGAACAACAACAAAAAAACTCACAAAAGTTCTTTTTGAATTTGACATAATTATTAGACATTTATTTCAGGAAAGTAATATCCCATTACAAAAAAGGAAACTTTTGACGTCGTTCATAGTCATGAGTAACGTCAGTTCTGAAATGACTCGAAAATATCGACATCGTTTTTCAAACAGACTTCGAACAGTCGCTAAAATTATTTACTTCAGTTATTCAACCGACGTTTTTTTGTTTGACGTCAGACTATTTACATCGGTTTTTATAAATTTAGCGTCAGTTTTAATCTGACTTAAATATGATCATGGTTGGCATTATACAACCGACCCTTGTACAACGATTATTTAATTAATAATTTTCCAATTTTATATATGCTATTACATGAAAAATACAAATAAAAATACTAAATCTGAAAAGGTAATCCATATAAAATTCTTATATTCAAACAAAATCTGTTTCTTTACATGGAGTGTAACTCTCCATAAAAATCTTTAATAACATGGTCACAATCTTATAACAAAATAAAAAAGAAGTGTTACACCTCGACTCCATAGTAGCATATATATTGTTAAAGTCTGCTCTTGTCTCTCCGTTCTTAAAAACAGAACAATAAGATCCAAATCATCCATTACAGGCTGTGGATGTAATTTACAGCAGCAATATCAAACTAATAGACGTAAACATCCATTACAGCAAATAAAAGAGAAACATACCAGTTTCAAGTGAAATCCAAATCAAAACACTTTCTTTCTTGAGTTTAAATTCCTGTCTTTGAAATGTCACTTTCCTGAAATTGAAGTGTTATGCGTATTTGTACTGTATTTATTTAATTAACAATCAAGGCACTACAACAATTTTGTTACTTAGTCAATAGAAAATCATTAGTGTTTTCGAATACTTTTTGGTCATTAATGTATCTGCCCACTGGTCGTTTGTTAAATGAAAATCAAAGCCAATCAGATTTCGATGACATCTGATCTAAGAGGAGATCAAACATACTCGATTGAGTCTCAGACTGATTCAGCTCCTAAGACCAAGAAAATATAAAGCGGTTGAAATCGTTTTTCAGTTTTGAAAACCTTTAATAATGAAATGGGGTACCATGTGAACAGGTTCACTGCTTTTCAAACATATTTGATTGACCAAGGATCCATTTTATGTGCGTTATTTGATTTTCACATACGTTCAGACTTTGATCGATCTGAAAATCAAGAGAGTCGAAGATCCGCACGACACTTTTCACAATCATATAGGTTTATTTGTCACATTTGGCAGTTCAATCACAATATAACTTCCTTATAATTATTATAAATAAATATCTGAGCTTGATATTCAGTAAAGAATAGTAGGTTTTAGAGAGACATTATACCATATAGATTATGCAAAAGTATTATTATTGAATTTCTTATAAATTGACTCTTTTACCGTAAGTTACTCAACAGTTTCCCAATCTTTAGACAGCAAGAAACTTGCGAATATTCTCCTTGCGATTTTTCCACATACTATATTCGTTATATTACTCCATTGATAAGCTTACCAAGTCAAATTAAAATAAAAAAGGATAAGCTTACCAGATAACTGGTTTAGTCAAATTTATAATACTTAATATTTATATTTTCTAAATAGCTCATTTTCTGCTCTATCATTCAGCGTGATGCCGTGACCTTTTATATCATGTTAGTAAACTAGTGATTTTTTGTTTGGAGAGAATTGGATAAACATAACGAGACATGGTTGAAGTTTATCTTGGTACACCAATCTAGAATATAAACCATGAATGAATCCATATAGTTCTTTTAGAAACTTATTAATACGTTCGTGTGATTCCACTTTGATCGTATAATTAAGTCGCTATTGGTTTGGAAGTAAACAGTAACTAGCTATATCAATATGTATAGTAGTTTCTAATTAATAGATTTGTTTATCAGAATTAGTGTAGTTTTAAATCGTTTTGGGATTAAAGAAACAAAACTTCCTCATATCATGATGTTGGCAAATAACTAAATGCATCTGTCAAATCAGGATCATCCTTCTCAAATTTATTGTATATATACTGTAAAATCGGGGTTACATGCATAAGCTTTGGACTTCAAGGTAGTTTCCATGCATTTTCACAAGACTTTCCCGTAGAAGCAACGTGATATAAAAAATATTATTCTATGGACCTTCAAATATCTTCTGTATTTGTGATGCGTATTTATATATGTATGTGTGTTTCTCCTCTAGTCATCCATCGACCAAGCTGTCTAATTTATAAGGTCTCTTTAACCTATAACGTAAAAATGACGACGGTGAGTAACTTCCTCTATATTCATTTTCATGAGCTATCGTCTATCCGTTTATTGAATATATGTATGTGTACGCAGGTAGTGGAAATGGAAGTGCCTATGGACTGTCCTGGTTGTGAGAAAAAAGTTAGGAAAGCTCTTGAAAACATTAAGGGTAATTAATTAATGAAGATGGGTTATAATCCTAAACTTACGTTTCATCAAGAACTAGTTTCTTGTCAATCAAGAAAACTGATAATTAAGTATTGGATCGAACAGGAGTCCACGATGTTCAGATAGACTCGAAGCAGCAGAAAGTGACGGTGACGGGTTCGGCGAAGCAGAAGAAGGTTCTGACAGTTGCAAGGAGTGTTACTGGAGGGAGAGAGGTATGCCTATGGTCGTGCCCTTACCACCCCGAATCTAATGGATATCACGACAGGTACTTCAAGAAGAAGTTCCGCAACAAAATCAACATGTCGGAGAATGGTGAGAAAGTGAGTTCTTATAACTACTACAAGCATGGATGCCACGGACACGACCATGGTTACCTTCAGGAACGACCTTATTCGGGTCTTATTGACGAGAACACTACTTCTATGTTCAGTGAGGATAACGCTCATTTATGTAACATCATGTGATCGATCTTCGTTTTCAACAACTACTATGGATGGAACAACTTTATTTTGGTTTTTATTTGGTTTGGTTGAGCTCGTTTGTAAATAAACATGCACCCTTATCGAAACCAATTTGAGTCCTCAGCATCAGCTCAGTTGGATTTCATCCGGTCTCGATCAAACTTTTATGTAATGAAATTGTTCTGGTTTAGATTTGGTTAAATTAGAGAAAGCTCGGGTCTATCATCATACATGCAGAAGTGGCTTTTGATTGGTTTAGATAAACCAAATCTAGTTCTTGATGGGTTGGATAATCAAGACCAAAATATTTAGGATCGTGTTTATGATATTTTTTTTCGTGTTTATGATATAAATTAAAAAACATTCGCTTACAGCCTATTTTTATCTATATAAAGAGTAAATTGGGAGAAAAATTGAAGTCAGTAATTTGACCAAGAAATTTAGTCAGAAACTAGAAAAGTAACCGGAGGATAAGAAAAAATATAAATAAATAAACAAGGATCGATCCGCTCTAGTTGGACCTGCAAAGGTCCATGGCGTAATATGATGTATTAGACTCCTTTTCGGCGAAAAATATAATGTACGTAATGGTATCGATTTTGCAAACGGAATTGAACTATATATATTAAACAGATTTTTTGCTAGAATTTTGGATTATTTTATCTTAGATAAGGCAAAACATTTTATAGAGATACTTGGTCCGTGGCGAGTCTCGAGTAGCTGGATCATGTCTAAATGCAAAATTTGATGATCGAACCAATGATCATGGACTGTCCATCTCGGCTATATATATGATCATGCATGCCCAACGATCATAACCTCAGTTTGATAAAACCCAATAAGTTCATGATTGAACCCAACGATCGTAAACCCATTAGTCAATTTGGACCAAATTCAACGAGAGTACTTAGCAAGATTGGAGGCGACCATGAAGAATGTATCACAATCAAGTGTGATAACTGATAACAGCTTCATGATCCGAGACGTTAAATTATTTGTAGAGTTAGTTTAAGACTTTAAGGATATATAGAGTCTTCCATTTAGCAATTACCAAAATGTATAAATGGTACAATACTACTTACTCGACCACAAAATTATAATTTAAGCAAGTTGTCACGGCCCAACAGTCCGTGACAAAGTGCAATCCTTCAGAAACTATATTGG
Organism: Iljinskaea planisiliqua; assembly: GCA_900108845.1. Classification (NCBI taxonomy): domain Eukaryota; kingdom Viridiplantae; phylum Streptophyta; class Magnoliopsida; order Brassicales; family Brassicaceae; genus Iljinskaea; species Iljinskaea planisiliqua. The sequence goes on along the minus strand of FNXX01000007.1, from coordinate 3,618,099 downwards.
TTAAAACATATAACCACGATTTATACTCCTGTTTGTAAAAACAGACGAATTGATCTATCTATCTATCGCGTATGCTTTATTTAGAAGAAAAAAAAATATGGATTTTAAATATCATGTTATTTTAGATGATAACACACCATGGTCTGTGATATCATACCATTTGTTTAAATCATACGTAAGAACATATTACTTATATACGATTTTTGCTACCATGTACTTTTGCAACAAAACAAAAAATCTCTAAAATTTTGCCATCTAGCAAATTAATTCAAAAAATTTCAGTCATAATGCTACGACCATCAAAAATTGAATTTCACTGTAAATGAAAAAAAAAATTGTGATTATATATTACACAGAATTATAATTATAAATATCTTAAAAGACGTGGATATCTTTTATGCGCCCGCTCCTTTCCCTGCATGGCTGTGTGAAAGTCCACTGACGCATGCTCCTCGATTTTCATAGCATTCATATTATAATTAACGTTCAAATCACATTTGAGTGAATCACACATATGACAAAAGCCTCAAAACCTTCGCAACCGGGCAAATGCTTTTTCAAAAGGTCATAAACTTTATCGTCTTCGTTTTTGGTAAAGAAAACGTTATCATATTTCAGGACCGTATATATATAATCGTATCACATATAACCTACGATCTCTTCATTATATATTAATTCGACCGAACGAATAAAATAGGCAAAAACAAACCAATAACCTACGGTATACCACGACATATAAAACCAGTTCGCACTAGATGATGTTTTGATGCCCTCTTGAGTATCACGTAGACATTCTCATCAGTGACAAAGTCAACAACCTTTTTGTACAGATAGAGACTTATTTGAAGGTTAAAACCCTTAATTAAGAGAACATTTTTAACACGAGCATTATTGATTAATATATTTATAACAACATATATATATACATATAAAATTTTTCGCTAAAGAATTTTTTTTTGGAATTGACATTATAGTGTACGCTTGTAATATATCAGAGCTTCATTCCGACATAAGTGTTTCAACCAGCGTACTAATTGATAATTAAGAAAAACAAAAGTTTTCAAAATCTCGAGTTTGAACACCATTGATCTTATTTGGTTGATAAAGAAAAAAAAACAAATTTATTGGAGTTATTGGTAGATGAATAAGAACCTGGTCGGATTTTAAACTTTTTGAATATAAAATTCCAAAATTGTACGCCACTTTCATCTTTCGTTTTCTGGGCCAATAAAATATTCTGTGTTTTTAATTTTTATATATTCTTTTTAGAAAAATGTGCTTGAGTCGCTGAACAACAGCCGAAATTATTAATTTTAAAAACAAGAAAAAAAAAACAAAAAATATATCATTTCCCTGAAAACTTTGGTGAGTCGATGATTGTTTTTGGCTGAATCGGGAAAAGAAAAAAAAAAAAAAAACAGAGAGCATGGGTCTCTGTGATGAGGATAACGTAGAGAGGCATGTATGGTTCTGAAGCTGACGTCACTCTGAAACCGTGATTCGAGGATCTCTCTTCTCTGATTTTGACTTGTATTTATACGAGCTCGAGTATCATCAATGTCTACGGCTTCTTTGATTCAGCCTCCTTGTAGATACGTACCCGATCGTGGTGGTGGTCGTCGTTTCGCTAAGCGAAGCTTCACCAGAGCGCGGCACTTCTCCGGCGTCGTTTCAGCTTCTTCTTCTTCGCCGTCTCCCTCCTGCTCTTGTGGTTACTCAGAGATTTTGAATTTCGATTTCGGTAATTTGCTTCGATTCATCTGTCTTTTGCTCGTTAATGTTCTACGTAGATTCGTCGTGTACATCGGATCTTGTTAGCTTGAATAGATTGTGTTAATCTGACGCTTATACTGATTTCGTTTTTGTTTGATTTCACCATAAACAGGGTCCAGTAGAAGCGGAAGCCATCAGGGACTGAGAGTTCAGGCGATGAGTGCCACAGCTCAACGGAGTTTCTCGCTATCGAAAGGCGACACCGATGAGAAAAACGAACCTGATCACCTTCTTGTTCTTGTTCATGGTATCTTGGCCAGGTCTGATATGCTTTACAAGTTTATTATCCTTGTGATTTTTAGATGCCTATCTTCAGGTTGTGTTTTATCATATCTGCTACACTGTTTCCAGATTTTATAATTTTACTAAGACACCATTACTTGCAGTCCCAGCGACTGGCTCTACGTAGAAGCTGAGATGAAAAGACGCCTTGGAAGACGATTCTTGATCTATGGTAGTTTCACTTTGTCTTTTCTTCTGTTTCCTTAACTTTGAATGCTTGTGCTGTGGCACAGAATTGAAAAAGGCTTCGAACTCTTATACTACTCATGCTCTCTTCTATGCTGTGCGTTAATCATCACATAATGCTTTTTGAGTTACTCTTCCTCCCTTGAAACATGCGCAGCAAGTTCTTCCAATACCTTCACTAAAACATTTGGCGGGGTCGATGGAGCTGGAAAACGACTAGCAGACGAGGTGAGTTTTTATATTCCTACAATGTCATTTCCACTTCTTTAAATAGGTCTGTGTTTTTGTAGTCCGCAAACTTCAGTTATATCAGCTGATATCTATCTCCATTCCTGATGTGAGAGAGGAATAGGTTAGACAAGTTGTGCAAAAGAGCAAGAGCTTAAAGAAGATTTCCTTTTTAGCCCACTCCCTCGGTGGCTTATTTGCTAGACATGCTGTTGGTGTTCTTTACTCAGCAGCTATGTCACAAGCCAGTGATGGTGCTGTCACTAAATCTGGGAATTCACATCTTCTGCGAGGTAGGATTGCTGGCCTCGAACCGATTAATTTCATCACCTTGGCAACACCTCATCTAGGAGTGAGAGGCAGAAAGCAGGTTCTCTTCTACTTCTCTTATCATAATTGGAATTAGAGAGCTTCATATATATCTCAGTACCTGTAGGTAGATGTGGTGTATACTTCTATCGTTGAGAAAGAGGCAGAAAGAAAGTTATTTCATGTACTTCCTACTGGTGTTTAGACAGATTATAATTTTCATCAAAACTGTCTGGCACTTGCTGGTTTTTGGTTCTCCATGTGTCTATAGACTGCTGAAAATTCACTGATAGTTCCTGATTTTCTCCTCTTTTTCTGAAATCCCTTGTGTCAGCTGCCTTTCCTGTTGGGAGTCCCTATTCTAGAGAAACTTGCTGCACCAATAGCTCCGTTCTTCGTTGGTCGGACTGGTAGCCAGTTGTTTCTTACTGATGGTAAAGCTGATAAACCACCTCTTCTATTGAGGATGGCATCTGATCGTGAAGATCTGAAATTCTTGTGAGTAAATGTCTCTTAGCAATTTTCAATCATTATACCCCATAATGACTTATTTGAGATCCTCGTGTATTTTCTCATCTGGCAGATCGTCTCTGGGGGCGTTTCGATCCCGCATCGTATATGCAAACGTATCTTATGACCGTATCCTGTGCATTTGTGTTGCTGTTTAACTTGTTCAGGCATGATTCATAGTTTTGTCTGCATTTGTTTTCTTAACTGTTTCCTCTGACATTAACTAGACATGGTTGGTTGGCGTACATCTTCCATAAGGAGGGAAACTGAGCTTTTCAAGGTACATTTACTTTAATCTGAAGCAATAAAACCTTTCTGTTTTCCGGTTCCTCCTATATGACTAGATCTCGACTCTTAGACTTGTAGCACACTAGCTAGAAAGTGGAACTCACAAAGAGTAATAGTCTGCTCGTAGTGAGATGTTAACGGTAGTGCATTGGTCCCATTTTTCGGGGTCATGAGACTGATCATAGAGGAAACATTTCCCCTTACGTATTAAGAAAACAAATTTCTCTCTGAGGTTAAGATCTGGCTATTTGTTCTTGGTAATCTATAGCGGGGCCACAACAGTGATAAGCAGCTCCGCGTTTGCAGACCGATCTACCGCTGACATATTGTACTCTTATAATGAAACAATTGTCTGTAGAGATTCACTAAAAATGTTTTTGGCAGTTCATTTATCTCAAGAAGCTCTCTGTGGCTTGTAACTAGCCAGATGCAAGTTTGAGAACTATTTAGCTGTCAAGACTGAATCTAATAGATATGCGTTTCTCCTGTTTACATGTAACACGCAGCCTCCACGCCGGTCTCTGGATGGATACAAGCATGTTGTCGATGTAGAATACTGCCCACCTGTTTCATCAGATGGAGCCCATTTCCCACCAGAAGCTGCTAAAGCCAAAGAAGCCGCACAAAGCTCGCCTAGTCCTCAGAACACGCTCGAGTATCATGAAATAGTGGAAGGTGAGGAAAAAATTTAACTATTACCCCCAAACATTTGATTAAATTGATTCTTCTGATTCAGCAAGAAAGTAACAGTTTTTTACGAATATTGGCAGAGGAAATGATCCGAGGCCTGCAAACTTTAGGGTGGAAGAAAGTTGATGTTAGCTTCCACTCCACGTTCTGGCCTTACTTAGCTCATAACAACATTCACGTAAACTTCCAACATCTTCTTCATCTTGGAGCTGTTTTCTTCTTTTAGACATGAACTAATAGAGAGATTTGGGTCTTGTTCAGGTGAAAAGTGAAAGACTTTACAAAGCAGGAGCTGGAGTTGTTGCCCATGTTGCAGATAGCATAAAACAACAAGAGTCTTCCACGTTTATTGCCGCCAGCTTATAAACTGTGTTAGTCTTCAAGTGTTTAACACGTTAAATGTTGAGTGTCCGGTTACTTCCGGCCGCCGACATTTAAACCATTCATGTGTTTTTTTTTTTTTTTTTTACTTCCAGTCTGGGAGATTGATGCAGATCAAGAACAATCAAAATCTAGACTTTTTTTTTTTTGGGGGCGAAATTAAAGGAAGTACAATCCAATTCATCTGTACATTATTTTCTTGTATTAGCTTGGTGATGATACCACACTTGAAAGATGTTATAGATAAAGGTCTCGATAGGTGTTTGTTTCCCAATTCAAAATTACAGATTAATGTCGAGCTTTATAAATTTGTTTTGGAATTCATCTTTGTTTCATTCTTAATTTTCTTCAAAAATAATAGTGCAAAAACTTTCATGCACGGCTCATATTAGTCATTTAATACTTAGTTACTGTTGGAAGTAATTTTCATTTGGGTCTAGCAGATAATTCTCCACCCCCATGGAATTCATTTAATGAAAACATGTAAACATACATAAGAGTATAATACTAAAGTTTGACATTTCAAAATAAGTTATCTTTTCCACAAGAAAAAAAAAATGGTCTAATTAAATCCATTATGAAAAAATAGATGGTAATGAGAAAAAATCGGGTTCAAGGAATAGACATCCGTACAAAGCTCAAGAACCACAAACACCAAAAATAAACAAGCACTTCCAAAAATAGATACATGATCACGTGTTTTTGTTGTTTTGTTCTATTTATACTCTATAAAAGGAGATAGTTGGTTGGATCTATCACAGCGTCTCCTCTCAACCAAAACTTACAAATTTTCGTACCCTAAGAACTAAATAAAAGAAAGTCCCCAAAATCCAAGAGAGGAGAAGACACAAGACTTGCAGAATTAAGGCATAAATAATGGCCAAGTTCTTCATCGTCTTCCTAGCCTCTGCCCTATGTTTCACCACCCTTCTTCACTTCGCGGCCGCTGATGCCGACGACTTCGACCGCTTCCACATCAAGGGCTCCGTCTACTGCGACACCTGCCGTGTCCAATTCGTTACCCGCCTCAGTAACTTCCTCGAAGGTAATTATGGATATTCCCTAATCATACTCATATGATATATAATACTATCACTAGGAACATGAACTGGTTATTATACAAAACGTTCGTTGTGTGTGTATTTCAGGGGCAAAGGTAAAGCTTGAGTGCAAGGGTCGTGAGAACCAGACAGTGACACTGACCAAAGAAGCAGTGACCGACAAAGCAGGAAACTACGAGATGGAAGTTATGGGAGACCACGAAGAGGAAGTGTGCGAGATCATCCTCGTCCAGTCACCGGACGCAGAGTGTGGCGAAGTGAACAACCAAGAGTTCTTGAGAAACGCAGCCAGGATCAGTCTCACGGCTAACGATGGCATTGTCTCCAACGAGACCCGAACCATTAACCCACTTGGGTTCATGAGGAAGACTCCTCTCGCTGATTGTCCTCAAGCTTTCAAGGAGCTTGGAATCGTCCCTGACGTCACCTTCTAAGCTTATTATATTAATACCCCATATACATCGATCTCTCGACAATTTTTAATTTTTTGATAAGTCTTTCTATTTCTTATATAAAAACATTTATATATGTTTTTACATGTTGTCGTTCTGAGTATACTTGACTAAAGGTGTTTTCTTTTGTTTTATATCTTGTGTTTGTGTTTCAACATTTTCTCTTGTTGTTCTATTTTTGGGAGTTCTTTTTTTAAAAAAAAAGAATGATCTGATTACCCCTTCCAAAGTGTTAATTTTGTTTTAAGAATGATTGAACACATATACATGATGTCGAAAAAGGAATTAACCCATTTCCATGTCGATTTATGTGAAAAATGATAAAACAATAAATGTCGTGAAGGACTAATACTGAAATATGCTAAAAACACAAAACAAAATAGAACCCTACCTAAAAGCCTAAAGGAGACGGTATCAGAGTTTAGTATATTGGGCTCTAGTCTGGGCTAGTGGGCTTGAACCTCAATACTCGCGTTTCCAAGTCGTGCGTTTTCACAACATGCGTTTGCACGACTTCTAGAGAAATAGTAACTTGTAAGAAAACGCAGTAGTGTATGTACTAATATTGTCTTCGAAACCAACGAGAAAACGAGGGAAACGTGGTTCTTTTGCAGCGTCTGGCGTTGGTTCCAAACACTTTGTCCGAAACGCTAAAGTTCAAGACGCTGAATATATATTAAAGCGTCCGATCACTGATTTCAGCACTCGAAATGACAATTATACCCTTCATTAGATACGAAAACTACGAAAAAACTGACCATTTATCTTCCTAACCAAGACAGAATATATATCTTCGAGACTTCTTTTTTCTGTTCCGTCGTCGAAGGTTTTGCCCACAATCCCATAAACGACGATTCTGCCGATTCACAAGTGAGTTTCTTTTTCTTCTTCTTTACTTGCGCAAATGGTTCATGTCTTCTTCTGGGTTTTCTTATCAGATCTAATTAGTTCTGGGTTACGGCATGCGTTTGATTTCGATTAGCTTTGAAATCAAATCTGGTTCCCTCTATCGATAGCTTCTAGGGTTTAGCTTTGTTCGATTTAGTTTACCTTAGTGAAGAAAACCCGATTGGTGGGTTAGCTCGAAGATGTTGAAAGCTTACATCTTTCACTGATTAGTACGGAGCTAACCAAAATTGATAGAAAATTAAATAATAGATCTTTAAGGGAATTGAACTGAAGAGTTGGTATTTACAGAGCTCTATGTCTCAGTGATTCGTCTTATTGCTATTAGGTTACAGTTCTATATGTTTCGTAATTGATTTGTGTTCATTACCTGTGTTGCTTTACTTTTTTTTTTGCCTAGATTTAGCTTGTCTTTGATGGATCTCTATGTCTGTTCTTTCGCTATGGCTTGTAGTGCGATACTTGTTATTGTATCGACAACGGATTAGGTTTTTTAGTGTTGACAACTTGTTAGTAGGAGTATGTCCGAAAGGAGAAATCTTTTGAATAACATTGCATGAAGAAATGTGTGCCTGTTATGTTTCAGGGATTTGAGTTTTGCATAAAACACGAAATGGTTTCGTATCCCGCTACAAACGAGACGATTTCCTTGGCTCAAGAAGCCAACAGCTCGGAGGCTATTCAGATCCTGTACCAGGTCTTAGAAGACCCTTCGTCGTCTCCAGAGGCTCTGCGTATCAAGGAGCAAGCGATTACTAACCTCTGTGATCGTCTGACTGAAGAGAAGAGAGGTGAGGATCTCAGGAAACTGTTAACCAAGTTGAGACTTTTCTTCTCTCTTATTCCCAAGGCCAAAACCGCAAAAATTGTCAGAGGAATTATTGATGCTGTGGCGAAGATACCTGGAACAACTGATCTCCAGATCACTCTCTGCAAAGAGATGGTTGAATGGACCCGCGCTGAGAAGCGTACTTTCCTCAGGCAGCGAGTAGAGGCGAGGCTTGCAGCTCTTTTGATGGAGAACAAGGAGTATGTTGAAGCTTTGGCGCTACTGAGTACTTTGGTGAAAGAGGTTAGGAGATTAGATGATAAGCTCCTTCTGGTTGACATAGACTTGTTGGAGAGCAAACTTCACTTCTCTTTGAGAAACTTACCCAAGGCAAAAGCTGCGCTCACTGCCGCTAGGACAGCAGCAAACGCTATATATGTCCCACCGGCACAACAAGGAACCATTGATCTCCAGAGTGGGATTCTTCACGCCGAAGAGAAAGACTACAAAACCGGATACAGTTACTTCTTTGAAGCCTTTGAGTCCTTCAACGCTCTCGGAGATCCAAGAGCGGTTTTCAGTTTGAAATACATGTTGTTGTGCAAGATCATGGTTAGCCAAGCTGATGATGTTGCAGGAATAATCTCCTCAAAGGCAGGACTCCAGTACGTTGGTCCCGATCTAGATGCCATGAAGGCAGTCGCTGATGCTCACTCAAAGAGGTCCTTGAAACTGTTTGAGAACGCTCTCCGTGACTACAAAGCGCAGCTAGAGGATGACCCAATTGTCCACAGGCATCTCTCTTCTCTCTACGACACGCTTCTGGAGCAAAATCTGTGCCGTTTGATTGAGCCCTTCTCACGAGTTGAGATCGCCCACATTGCTGAGCTGATTGGATTGCCGGTTGACCATGTGGAGAAGAAGCTATCTCAGATGATTCTTGACAAGAAATTCGCAGGTACGTTGGATCAAGGAGCTGGATGTCTCATCATATTCGAAGATCCAAAGGCAGATGCTATCTACTCGGCTACTCTTGACACCATTGCAAACATGGGGAAGGTCGTTGACAGCCTTTATGTCCGGTCTGCCAAAATCATGTCCTGAATGAGTGATTCATCAGTCCGTCGTCTTGAATGGCATTCTATCTTTCGTTTCTCTCTTATTTTTTTTCGGTTTTTAGATAATCGTTTGGAGTCGAAAGAAACTGATGCTTCTCAATGGAGAAAGTCTGTTTGGATTGTTCCCATTTGCTCCTTCCGCTTATGTTTCTTCTGAGATACAGATGCAAGTACTTGTCTTTTCTTTATTTAGTGCTTAAAACTGTAGGATTCGTTTCATATGGTTGTTGGCTTGTTGCAGTTTCCTTCTCTTTAACCTTCCTCACAAGTCAAACTTTGTGTTCTCTTTTTTTCCAAAACCTCTCCTTTTTTAACTCGCTCAAATTTCATATTTTTTTACCGCTGTGCATTTATATACTTCTGACCAACCCAGAACTAAATTCACAGGACCCCACCATTTGGTTTATCCAAGCAGGACATGACTTGCACACAAGTCTTAATTTTGTTGTCTCTTCTGTCTCAATACTCTTTTATGTGCTTTAGACACAGTAGCTTTACCAGTTAGCTTTGTGATTCAACTTTGGATTTGTTTCTAGAAAACTATGAAACTACTAAATTCTTGAATATATCACAAGTTTCTCTGCGAGTTGCCATACTCGTTGTTGACTAGTTTGGTTATGGAGTCGCGAGTTCCTAGTTTGGGTTTTACACGGAAATGTGCGTTGTCGTTACAGAGTCAAATCACGTTTTACACTACAATGTGTGACATACTCTATCTATAAATGTTTGATCTTAGTATATATCTTTAACGGATTAAAGTTTTCATTAAGATTTAAGACTACTGTAGTGACACACAAAAAAAAAAAGACTACTGTTTATATTTAAAATTATTGCTTTTCACCATTACAAAAATTCGTGCTATTTTTTATAATGCGTATTTTTTTTTTAGTCTATTCATCGGTGGTCTTATTGGAAATACAACTTTTTGTTCACTTTTCTTCATTCACAGTAAAACAGAGAAAAAATATACTACTATTTTTGTAGGTAAGTGATTATTGTGTGATTGTTTGTTTGTTGCTGAGAAGTGAAAACTTAAATGCCCAATTGAATGAGGTTTCTTGGTTTACAGTTATACTACTAGACTAATGTCCAAAATCTTTGATTAACTTTACGTACACTTAAACGAAGCAAATTAAGCTACAAAGATTAGAAAATTAAACTTTTTATTGGGTAATGAGATTGAGCAATTATACTATTCACGAAGCTAATCTGATGGACATTAATTATATCACACAGATCTTCAAATAAATAGTTTTTGTATGGGTTAATTAATGGTCAACGACACAGTCTTTCTTTTTAGAAGAAAAATCCCACGAGCTTCAATTTACAACTAAAAAAATTCAACAAGAGAAATTGAAAAAAGCGACAGCTGTTTAGTAGAGAAGCAAGTATTAAAAACCTCCTAATTAATTAATTAACTAGTTAATCTTTTGTTGCTAGCCTGTACGTATCCAGTAAGCAAATCAAAGCAAATTTAACCACGTTCTTTTCTAACGGGTTAAATCGAAAACCCAAACCCAAACCCGAAACAAAAACAAATAATATAAAACGAAAATTAAAAATTTAGATATAATTAACAAGATTGACCATCGGTGTAGCAACGGAGTCTCTTCACCGGGAAGTCATGCCGGAAACCACCGTGAGACGCTGCTGCTCGCCACTCTTCCATCAGCAAAGCGTCAAGCTCGACTTGGTCAACGGCTCCAGACGCAGCTCCAAGTAACTCGGCGAACCCACCGACACGACCCGGAGGTTTGGACTTCCGACGACCGGCGCCGACGGGAACATTCCGAAGAGCTCCACCGGCGGTCCAGTAACGCTGACAACCTTTGCAGAAGTGTCTTGGTTGGTTAACGTTGTAGTTATTGAAGTAACAGAACTTGGTCTCCATGCTCTTGCATCTCGGACATGCTATGATCTTGTCTGGACGCTTCTCGGCCGTTAGATCCGATGACGATGGTGATCTAACGGCTGTTTTTGTTTGTAGCTCTGACTGTTGTTGCTGCTCTTCTTTTTTAATCGTCTGCGTGAGATTATTGGCGTTGAATGTTATGGTTTTGCCGAAGAGTTTAATCCCTTGAGAATCTTGGGTCGCCATTAGAATGAGAAGATAGAGAGAGAGAGAAAGAGAGAGTTGTGATTAAGTTTATTGCAGTGATGAAAGAGAGAAGAGATGTTTATAGGAAGAAGATTTTGATTTTTTTTTTTTTTCTCTTTTCTAAAAAGACTTTTGAAAACGTTATTATTATATCTTTTTCGTAGGAAAGGAGAGAAAAGCAATAGTGCTTAGTAGAAAGAATAAATATATGAAAGAATATGTTAGGCACATTTATTGCTTACTGCATTCAAAGATTTATCGATGATCCATATCAGCTGACAAAATGTTTGTATTCTTTTTCTTTTTCACCAAAATTATGTATTCACTATTCAGTACACTTCCCATACTCGTTCCGTATTTTATCAAAAAGGTTTTCTGGAATAATGCTGTTTAACCTTTTTCATGACTTTTTTTTTATCAAGAATTTTTGGAATAATGCCATTTAATAAGTTATTATAACGCTTGGAACAATAGCGTGGAACAATCGGTGATAGGAGTATAACAAGTGCAGTTAATTAGAATAATCGATCAGAACTATAACTAAATAGTGGCTAAGATTAGTATAATAACTTAGAAACTATCCAAATGGTTTTCTTATTCTCGGATAAAAATGGTTTTGAGATCAAACTAACTTATACAATGTGTTTTTTTCAGAATTTATCGGAAAATTAAAGATTTTTAAAAGATGTTTGTGTGCGCTTAATTAAGGGCATTATATATTATTAATATTTTTCTGAAGTGAGACTGTGCCACCAAAAAAGAAAAATAATGTCAACATTTAGAACCTAATTATCCTCCATATAAATATATACTATTTATTTAAAAATCGCAGACGCATCGATCATCCATTTCTTCTTATATTTTCGTAGTTGACTAATTAACATATTTAGATGATTCAATCTTTGTAAACATGAGTCGAGAGCAAATTGCATGAGTAATTAAGGTAACTCCCACTTTTGCTTTGCTGCTCAAGTGTAACTGTGTAAGTAAGGATTCGTCCACAGTCCTTTAATGCCAATTCTTCAATATGAGATTAAAGTGAAAGGTTCTAAGACAAGTTAATTTTCTGTAAATCTCAGAAATGATAAGTAACTAAATCAGGAAAATACAGAAAAAAAAAAAAACATATTAAAATTTATGCGGTTGAAAAATTTACTAATGTTTCTATTTTCCGATCCATAATTATAACTTAACCTATAAATTTTTATATCTTTTTGTCATCGTAATTTTATAGACGAATTTTACAAGTGTAGATATGATTTACTTTGAAGTATTATATATGATTATATTAAAATGAAGAAAAAAATATGTTCGTTTCCATATTATGGTTTAGACTTTCGATAGACATGACAACGTTACATCATTACATATTTCATTGAATCTTATTTAAGTGAGAAGGATTTGGATTGGCGCAAAGCCGCCAAAGAGAAAGAAGCGTTTAGTGTGTTGCGTATAAAAGGAGAAGTGATGAAAATAGCCTAAATAGTAAATACGGGAACAGCTTTCAATTCAAAGGCACACGACATCTTGTGGGCCTCTCTTTCCAGGTGTGTTCCCGGTCATCCTTCCATTTTCTTCATTCGTTTCATTTATTCGTTTTAGTGAAATTTGAATTTCATCTGATCGACGAATAAGTTCCCTTTCTCTTTTGTTAATGCTTTCTATATCGGAAGATTTTGATTTATAGTTAAAGCTATGAAAGGTAACAAATCAATAACGTTTTAAAGATGTGTAAAATATATTGTTTCAGTTGATGCAATGGTTTTGTCGTATAGATTGGTGTAAATGATCTATCATGTTCTTTTTAATAAGGAAACTGCGGAACTAGTAATCTCTTACTAACTTGGATTCGAGTATCCTTGACCACCAGGGATTTAACATGGTTTTTGGACTCCAAGATTAGTCGTATAGATTATTCGATATTCAAAAATTTAGTATAATAAAAAAAATAAAAAAATAATAAAACTGCAGGACTGAAGATTATTTTAACATTTGAGTTTATTCTTTTCAAGGTGTATTAAGATTATACAAGCCACATGGGTTCATGTATCAAACATCTGATTTGAAGGAATTTAAACCAACAAAAAGAAGATATGCTTTGTATTTAGATGTTTGTTTAGTTTGGTAAAAAATTATCAACCAAAAATGGACTATCTATATCCCTTCTTATCGGTAATGGATAGTGTTCAATTGTAGAAATAGTTTGTGCAATTTTCTTTGATCAGAATGGTTGAGTAGATATTGCCTTTAAAAAGCAAAAATTACCACTTGTTTATAATGAATGAAAAAGAAAATAAAGTTGAGCAAAGCATGTTTTTAAAAGTATTTCAGTTAAATGAACATAATTCACGTACGTTATTAAACGCAAAAGAAAATGTTAAAGATGAGAAAAAGGGAGAAAAAAAAAAAAGAAGAGGAAAAGAAAAAGAAAAAGGAAAGCACTAATCGATGTTCATGTTTCTCTTTTCTTCTCAAATTCGTGCTTTTATACTATATGTTTTCTCATTGGAACCTTTATACTACATAGTCGCAAAAAAGAACAACTTTTATGTACTTTTAAAAGAGATCGACTTTTCCGTTAAATATAAATTAAAGAAAAGTTTAATAGACTTGTTCAAAAAGGGAATATAAATGTGCGTAAATGTACGTATGTAGAAGCATATATAATTTCATCCATTGTGCTGTCATGCGTATATAAAAAAAAAACTTATTTCTGATTTTAAACAACTGGTTTCATAATCCTCTCAAGTTGATTGGATTTAAGTTTATATATAGCTAAATCAACATTAAAAATAAATGAGCTACACTAGTTTAATTTGTTTATAACTTCGTAAGCAAACTTATAGTGTAACACACATACACACGCATATATATAATCTTTATCTATGCAGAACATTACTAAACTTCCTTTGTTTTAATAATGAATATTTGTCTAGGAAATATAGCACGCAAATATGTATTAGTACGTACTCCATATTTGTCGAACATGTGGTCACAGTTCTATATTAATGAAGAAAATCGTATAGTAGTTATAGTTATATACATAAATATATATATTTATATATGTGTTATAGACTCATTTCATATAATTAGTTGTAACTTGTAAAGGTGGATTATCTTTTCTTGGGCTATTTTTTTACGTTCTCTTTATAGGCTTTCAATGGATTTGGTGACTAACTTTTGTTGGTTGCTCATTTTTTTTCTTTTCTCCTTTCAAATCTTAATCTTTTCAGTATGTGCTTCTTTTGGGTTCGCAAAACTCACTTTATACAAAAAGCTATCTTTTTAAAGAAAAGCAAAATCTTTTGTATTAGATTTATTCTTTAATCCTATCTTTAATAAAGCGATTAAAAATTAATTAGACGTATAAAGAACGGAAATTATTATTTTCTTTCTTTAATGTCTATTATAGAGATATGACTCGTACTTTATTGATCTTGTATAGAATAAAATAATAAATTATCCATTTAAATCCCAACTTGTCGGACTATCACTATGTTCATATGTATTTGAACTAGCCGAATTTTAAAACAAATGAGAGGATCATGTTTGATTTGGTTTTCTCACATGGTCATACGTACATATAGTGTAAATTACTTATATAATCTTATGTTCACAATTTTGAAAATCATCTATACATTAATACGAAGTTTCTTTCCGAGGGTTCCAACTTTTAATACTAATGTTTCCATATTCCACATTCTTAAAGAGGCATCCAATACAATTATTAATGTTTACTTATTGCTAGATAAAGTTGAATGAATTAGTAAAATAAACTTTATAGATGTTTAGTTTAATTGGAAAAAGGTGCACTTTCCCTTGAGGGTACATGCATGCGATTTCTATTTTCGATTAAGAATTCAAAAGTTAAAGAAAAAGAGGAAGAAACTGATGATGATTATTTAAATTTAGTTTTGAAGAAAATAATAGCCTGGTCCTGTTTTTTTTTAAACTCCTTTACTCCAGCAATTTGAAAAATGTTTATTAAAGTTTTTGTGCAAGAAGGTCCAAAATTCGATTTTCAAAAAATATATATTTTTATAAATTAATGGAAGCAAGTTTATAAGAAATTTCAAGCATACTACAAATATAATGGTTCATCAGCATATGATGAAAATAAATCCAGCTATTGTGAAGCTCTATAGAGCCACATAGTACAGATAGAGCCCTTTATCAAAATATAATACATGAAATTCAAGTTGTTATAGAGTTTTGTAAAACAAATAGAATTTATCCATTGAAAAATTGTTTTTATAGTTATTTTAAAAATAAATATTTCAAACAACAAGAAAAAAAAAATCATATTTTCTATTTTGGTGAACGTTATACTGATATAGTTATAATTGAAGAGAACTATTTTAAATTTTGGTATTTTGAAAGAAAATAGAATTTATCTAAGAAATTCAAACTCGTCTAAAAAGTTTAAAACCTATATTAGCAAATATCCATGTAATGAATTTCAAATAAAATAAGTCTGCACCATAATTCATTTTTCTAGTGATGAATATTTTTAAATTATAATGTTCAAAGTTTTTGTTTTGTAAGCAAATGACATTCGTTTACTGTAACTGCAACTCTTAGTGTAAAAAAAAAATGGTTTTTGATGCAATCGTTGGAGTGTTTCATGTACCAGTACATGAAATAGTACTATAAGAAATAATACAAAAGGTGATATAGAAAACTGAAATGTGTATCTTCTGATGTTGCGTTTGAGTATTGTGATGTATGAACATTCATTGATCCAAAAGAAGAAAAAATGAATCATATAAGTGAAAGGAAAAAAATTTTGAAAGAGAAAAGGAAAAAAAAGTTTGCTTCAGGTGAAAAGAAAACTACATTGAAGAAATTAGATACACAATTTACAATTTGTTATAAAGGAAATTGACGTCCTCTTATGATTTGGTGATCAAGAAGAATACAGATTAAGAGAGCTTTTGATTTAGAAAATTGTGTGATCGTGTGCGACGAAATATCAGTGATCAAGTAAGATACTAATGTATTGATTGTCAAACGGGCACTTTCAACAACAACAAAAAGGTGTGTAGACACAATTATGTTGTATATTTCTATCATCTAGTTGAGATTATAATTTTGTCACCCATACGTGTATAGTCCAAGAAACAACAACAGATGAATATTGTTTCCCCAAAAAAAGTTCAATTTCCCGTCACATGTCCACAAGACACAAGCAAGTTTCTAAGATTTAATATTTGATGTTAATTAAATGCGAGACAGGCAGTAAGAAATTGTAGATAAAGTTATGTTTAACTACTAAGAAAATAATACAGTACACACAAGAACATAATCTCTATTATTTAATCTTTCGATTCAAGTGGCAGATATTATAAGACAATATTTAAAGAACACATCAAATAAGCTAACTTCACGGCCTTATGGTTTTGAAGACATTATCTTCTTCGAAGTCTCTCTACTTGCCAACTCACTTTTTGATGTTTCTTTAAAAGTTTTTCTAAGCAAAAACCATTTATTAATTTTTTAGAATAATATTTAGTATACTATTTTCTCCTTCGGGCCTTTTTGATTGCGATTGCTTCCAGAATCAATAGCACAGCTGACACAAAACTGAGCTTCTTCGGTATAATATAAAAAGCGAATAAAAAAACATAATCTCTTTTAAATGCATTTCAAACAAGGCTATATATATATATATATTTATTTATTCTCCACTACGTATGGTTAACGTCAACCTTCAACCTTCAAGAAGAAATAAGCATGACAGATTGTATTTTTATATTACATTTCTTGAAGATATATATCACGTACGACAAAATCTACTTATCTACTACACAATCCACACATGTATAAGATTCGGTACAATAAAACTTGCTTGCATAACAAGAGTAAACCCTAATATAGGTTGTCTCTCCGCAAGCTACGGTTGTCGTGCATAAGTTATTTAGAGAGAAGAGTTGGAATCTTAAGAAAATATCTGATTTACTTTGGATAAAATTAGGAGATTAAGATGATCTTAGTGTTTATGGTAGTAGGGCCATCGTTGTGGCAAGTACGTGTCTCAGGTTGAACTGATGTTTATGCTATGGAAGAAATCAAGAATGTCGTTAAAGATGATATAGCACATCAAGAATCGAGAATACTCCTCTTTTCCATTAAGAGAATCAATTACACTGACTTATGTTCGGATTTGATGCAAGAAATCTCCAGCTTTGGTCTCCTATTCATTGGCATTTTGTATATCCTCCCTGAAAATATTCTTGGGATGGACCTCTGAGAACATATGCTTCTTATTTGTTATCGGATATATATCAAAACGATTCTTGTGATATGGAACTTATCCACAACTTAAGGCTCCTCATAGTGCTCGAACTTGTGGAAGAGGTATACCGTTTTCAAGCATAGTCATTGTGATTTGTGGTTGATCTGTTAGCTGCTTTGTACTCTTTTGTGATCAATGGTCGACATAAAAAAAATTGCACAATGTTGACCTCAAGATGAATGAGCATAATAGCTTATACTTTTTTATTTTTTTATTTCTAGAACTACATTATTTTCTTGAAGATACAGATCACGCTACGACAAAATTTACGTATCATCTACACAATCCACACATTAGTTATGATACAATAAAAATGCTTGCAGAAATTAAATTACAAAGATGAAATGGAATCTTTGGTGAAAAGGGGTTTTACGTATCACTCCATGTATCGCTTTCATCTCCCTCGTTGCTAGCTACAGCCTGAAAAGGAAATGAGAGAGAAAGTGAGTGAGTGATAGATAAATCATGTGTAAAATGGTATAAAAAAAATACTTAGATTTCTGAACCAAAGATTAGATTTGCTTTGGATATATAGATGCATAGAGGATGAAACCTGGCGTATTGAGTTTGCTTTCTCCAAAATGGCGCTTATCTTAGTGTTTATTGTAGGGTCAGTTGTTGCTGCAGCAGATGACGTCGTTGTCATAACCACAGGTCTCAGGTTGAATTGCTGTTACAATTTTTGTAAGAAATTAAAAAATATTGCATCAAGAAGCAGAACATAACTTTTACACAAAAAGAATCCACTGCACTCACTTGTGTTCTGATTTGTTGCAAGAACTCTCCACCTTCAGTCTCTTTTTCGTTGGCATTTTGTCTGTCCTCCCTGACATGATTCTTGAGATGGACCTATGAGAACATATGCTTGTTAATATTTCGTAATCCGAAATATATCGAAAACGATTCCTGGAATATGGAACTGACCCACACAGTACTACTAAAGTAGGAAGAAAAGAGTAGAATACTTCTCCGTACCTTAGGTTCTGGTTTAGGAGCAGAAGTCACAACGTTAGGTTCTTCTTTGTTAACTGTAGACAATGAAATATGCTTCTTAAAGGCGAACCTGAGAGCGTCTTGTAGTTGTAGGGACTGTGTTGGTTTGTTGTCAGATGTTTCTGAGGCTGTCTTAGAAACCACCCATTGCACAGGTGGAAATGGCGGTGGTAAAGGCTCGACAGGATTCTGGAGGTATGAGAGGCTTAAGGCCATACAACCACTTTCTGCTTCAACCTCTAAAGAAGAAGGCTCACCATTGTTATCGACATGCCTATTTTCATGGAAAGAATCATACAGCTCTAGCTCTTTTCTTTCATGGCTTCCACTAGATTCTTCCCACTGCTCAGAATTTGTCAAGGAGTGATTATCGCTAAGATAGTCGGTATCTGACATGCAAGGAGAGGATCGACAAAAAGTGTCGTCGTCTGAACAAGAATCAAGAGGAGAGGTAGCAGCCTCTGGAAGCAATTGAAAGGAAGAAAACGTATTATAGTTGTTGTCTGCATCTGAAAATTTCAGCTTTAGTCTGGACGCCTGAAGGGTGTCAACAGGATTGAGAGATATCTTCATGTGTTGAAGAGGTGGAGACGATGTAATAAAATCAATAGGAGCGTCGTCTCTGAAGGGATCCATTAAGGCTTTCTCATTAATATCTTGCTCAGGAGACCTACTGCTCTTCTCTGTCGTCACTTCATCGTTCTCTGGAATGGTTGCTGGTACAACCTGTCTATCATGAGAAAATGAATTCCTTCTGCGGAAACCATTAGTAAATAACTTCTGGCTGAGTCCAAAAACTCCGGAAGAAGTCTCAGGGCAGTCTCTTTGGTCTACATGTCTTTGTGACGCATTTTCGACTAGATCATCTGATTTGTCCTTTTCAGCTTCTGCAGAACCAACTGTTCTTTCCTCGGTCTTGCAATCTAAATTTAAAGAACTTGGCTTTTTCAAGACTGGAGGTTTCGATGGTTTCAGTCCCAACAGGCCCCCATTAGTCCATATTTTAATGGGTTCAACATCACGAGAAAGTTTAGCTTCTGATTTTTCATGTACCTGTAAGTCACTATGATACAAGGGGTTTGATGAATCAGATAAGCTGTTCTCATGTGTTGGGACAAATGTAAACGCGGTGTTATCTTCTCCACCAGAAATGTTACTTGGACATAGATCATTGCGTGGTGAACGGGTTATATCTGAACACACCTGTGGATCTTGATGATTCATTTCATCACTTGCATTTACAGACGACAACCTTTCCATTAAACCACAAGAATTCTCGCCTTTTAAGAAACCGTTGTCCATAAGACCGTCCACTGATCTACAAGAATCCTCGACACTGTTGGAATGCTGCTCTATTTCTTGCTCACACACTGACTTTTCCAAACTCTCGTCTGTAACACCACAGGGACTGCTCACCACTCCTTGACTAGTCTGGAGACCTTGATCATTCTCAGATTCCGATTCAATACTATTAAGCGCATCAACAAAACAATCCCCTTCGCTTTCAGTCTCATGTTCACTATCCCTCGGTTCTCTCACAATCTCCAAACCAGTTTTTATCTCTCTTACCTCATCAGTCCCAGCACGGTTTTGTAGTCCTGATTCTGATTTAGCATTTTCAATGTCGTTAACTCTACGAGTCCCTTCTCCATAGCTTGCTTTCTCATCTAGTACATCCACAACTGAGTTCGTCACCATCATTTCAGAAGCTTCATCTGTCTGCACACCAAGAGGTTCTACTATCTCTGTTTTCTCGTCCCAACTAACGCAAGACGAGCCACGAGCAGCTTGCCCTTGCGAAGGACTAAACTGGAAATTATCATGAGCATCCTCTGTTTCACATTCAGAAAGAACTGAAGCGATGGTGCAAGAGCCCGGTGTCAAGCTGGATGAAACGAACACACCTTTCGGTTTTTCTCCAGTCTTCAGTGAAGAGGTTGCGGTTGAAAGGCATTCGATGTAGCCTGAACCACTTCTGGAATCAAAAGAATGATGATCTTGCAGATCAGATCTTTTTTCCATGTCACTGGTTGAGGCAGATTTAGAAGAAGAGGTTTGTCTACTGAAGCTAAATGAAGTAGATGTCTTCCTGAAATAGATATGAAACACAATGAAAAGAAACTGAGTTGCATTATTCTTTGGGCGGACAAACACTATAATATGCTAATAGAATCTATATTTTACCTGGCATTCTGGTTAGCCATGGAGGCCAGACGTGACATATCTCGACTCCTTGATGAAATTTTTTTCTTCTGTCCATGTTAAAAAAAAACAGATATATAACTACCAAGTCGAAAACATTTCTACAGAAAAAGGTTTATCAATTTTACATGAGGTAAAAACACACCTTAATTTTAGAGCTCTTGTTATTATATTGGAACTTTTTGTTGCCTTGAATCAGGTTGCTTGATGCTCTTCTGAAATAAGTAGGATCGGAGTATCGCTTCAAGCAAGATCCAGGACCATTTATATCAAATCTGAGGACATAAATCAAAAAGTATGAGTGTAACATGATGGTAAAAATACATAACAGATTGACATGTTTTAGCATGCAAGTGACATACTTATCAAGCAAGTGCAACCGTGGAGGATCCCTACACTCTTCATAGGAATCCACAATAACGGGAGGCAAATCGCTGTAAATTAATTGATTTTGCTCATTTGGGATACGAGGATGCCACTCCAGACCTGAGAACGACATAAAACTCAATCAATTCACAAGGCCAAAACCAAATACTGATCCTACTAGAAGACCTTTCATGATAATGCAGCAGGACTGACCAACCACTTCTGACAATTCTATCTTCATGTCTATCTATTCCAGAGTTTCTCAGTAAACGTAACTAATATAACAATTTAAAATACTAATCTAGCTATCTCCAGGGAAATAAGTATAAGGGTAAGTGAAAAAGCATGTGAACTGGGCCTACAATGAACTAACAGATGACATTATCTATTAACAAAATTAAATAATGTGAAATCTAAGAAGAATCAGACACCTTGGGTCTAGACAAAAAGAAAATTTACAAGAGAGAAGAAGACAAAAAACCTCCTGTGTATGCAAAATGAATATGAGTTCTTTGTGCAAGCACCGCCTCTTCTAGTGGAGGCACTGTAGCTTCAATATGCTGCAATCTGATCTTCAACTGATTGCTTCTTGAAGTTGTAGCCAAAACTTCCTCCTGTATCCCATGAAACATCTCTGCTGCAAACCTGAATCAAGAGAAAGTGGCAAATCCTTAAGAAAGTTTCTTCCTTTGTGCAGCTTATTGTTTTCCCCGCTAATTCAAAGATGACCCTTTTAAACCAGAGACCACTCCAATCCAAAACCAGTTACAATTTTGATAATCCACCAAGTTCTTGTTAACTTGTTTGTACCTTCCTTTGTGAAGGCTCGATATTAGAGACACAACATGAAGATTTTTTTCTAGAAGTAAGTGAGAAAAGGAACAAACACCGCATAATTGAGGAGCTTGCAGACAAATCATAGGGGAGTGAGCGTTCACAAAAAAAAGAAAAAAAAAAAAAGCTTCTTTCTTTTTGCTGAACTCAAAAACTTCACTGAGAAGTACTTGTTAAAAAGAAAGGATCATGCAATCTGTAATTATCTCAAACAATGAGTTCCTAATATATCACTATAAAGCCGATAACTTTCATGCAAAGTGATGATTCTCTTCTCTTAACTTCACCATTAGCTCAAAGAATCATTCAACAGTAGACACCCCAAGTTTTGTTGAAGGAAAAAAACAAAAACAGAGATTGAGGGGTCAAATTCAATACTTACTCAGCGAGATCACCAAGCTGACGCAAGACCCCAACAAGTCCAGAGATTGCAACTCCGTTGAGAATCGCCTTTGGGTCTTCACAATCGACATTTCTATAAAACTCAGCTTGACTCATACCGTACACATTCCTCACCCCAAGCCTAGAAGGAGGCATTTTTTCTCTCTATAAATCAAAACATAAAAAAAAAACCAAGTCTTTGTAGATGCAGACACTGAGAGAAACTGTTGGGTCTAAAGCATCAAATGATCTGGAGAAAGAACCAAATGGGTCTCGACGAATAGAGAGATGGGGTTCGAGGAGAAAATGGGGAAAAAGATTGAAGATTGTTTATGGGTTTTTGGTGGGTGAGAGATTGTGGCAGCTTAAGTGCCCAAAACAGAGAGGGAAAATTTGGAGGCAGAAAGAGAGAAGAGACATTGCCAAGACCACAAGTCATTCCTTTCCATTGTCAATACTGCACTTTGGAGTGGAAGCACAAAGACCGATTTACCCTTAGATTTTTGTGTGTTAATTACGAGATTGGACTTTTATTAAAGATGATGATTAATTGATTTGTTTTTTAGTTGTTCAAAAGTGAGGTTATTGGTTGGCACGATTTATGAGATATGGATTGCTGCCATGTGGATGCTCTCATCGATAACATTTTGTGATAAGCGTAATGGTAAAATAAAAAATTTGTAATAAAAAATCGTAGAATTAAATTTTGGTGCCATTAGATAATTTTCTTTTAAAAATTTGTGTTACTCGCCGGTTTAGTTACAAATCATGTGTAACATTTTGTTTTAAGTTTGATCATCAATTTAATTTAGACGGAAAATAAAAGTTTACAATGCCTATTTCGATAGAACTTAGAAGAGCGAGAGTTTGACCCCAAAAAAAACACAAAAAGAAGAAGAGTGAGAGAATGTCATTGTCAAATAAATGTTGGGTCAAAATTTGTAGTTATTTAGATGGGGATTTGTATTTTTGTCAATAAATTGAATTGCTGAGTTGGTTACATGTCTAGAAGAAATATCCAATGAGTGAGATGCACACACACAAATATTACATTTTTCAATATGATAAGTATAATAATGCATATAATTTATCAATAGTTACATAAAATTCTCCATTTATTGTATAACCATTGCAAAATAGTTTTTTTTTTGTCAACTCTGCTGTTAATTACTAATTTTGAGAACCAGATTTTATATAATAAGATAATATATAAATTTATAATATGGATAATATATTAATTTATTACTGAGAGAGTTATTCGTTCTTATTTTCAAAATTTAAGGCTTAATTTGTAGTTACATAAAACTAGTGGGGTTAAATTAGAAAGAAATTATTGTTTACTCTTCTTAAGAAGTGTTTTGACTTCGACATATGTATCCTCTTAGTTCGACGAGGCATATCGTGGAACACTTCATCTGAAACTCCTTGCTGAAGCCAATCTCTTCTCTTCTAGTTCACCCGATTTGCCTCAAGTACATCAACAATGTCTCGGAGTTTCATCAGACTCTTTAAACGCTCTCCTTGGAACCATCCCCTCGTAAGGCTTCTCTTCCTTTCCCACTCTTGTGTTTTGTTCTGTTTTAAAGGATGCACCTTTTTCAAATCATGAGACAAAGACATATTCTTAGAGAAGATTAAATTGGTTTCTGGTGATTATTTTTGCAGATACACAAAAGAAGCTTCCGTATGTTTTCATCTTCAGTAACAACTCCGTATTTGACGCTTGGCACTAGGTTAAAGAATGACCTACCAGACGGAAGCGACGTCAGAGATGTCCTCTTGTTTGATCCGGCCAAAGAAGAGATGCTTACAGTTCCTAACAAATCAATCCCAGAAGAGCTCGTTGATTCGAGACAGATAGGAAGTGCACGTGGATGGGGTATTTTCTCTAATAAAAATGATCGTTCCTTATGCATCAGTGACCTTTACTTGGGTTCCAAGTCAAACCTTACAATGATTTCTCTGCCTTCACTTCTTGCTGTACACTCTAAGCAAACGGCGTCTGGAACGTGGCGATGTCATCTTCTCCTAGTGAGCAAGACTGTGGTTTCTGTCTAGCTGTTGGGTAGACAACTTAGTCTATGTAGGCCACATTGTGACATGCGTTGGACTAACTACACGACAAGGCGGTTCATGGTGTTTAGAGAGAACTCAGAGAAGATGACGACGGAAGGAACAGACATGTGTTACACAGAGGACATTGAAGATGTGTGCATATTCCTTTCAATGAGCGAGGCTTTCTGCGTCGAGGCGAGCTCATGCCCCGGTCTCAAGCCCAATTCCATTTATTTTATAGGCCATGGCTTTGGTATTTACAATCTCGCTGACAGAACAATCCATCATTTTCAAGCTCCTGAAGGTGCACCGACTTCTTTCAAAGACCCTTATTGGCTTCCTCCATCTTGTATATAGTGAGCCTCACCACCTATACTGCCAAAACTGAATGAAGAGAAAAAGCAATCCTTAAGAAAGTTTCTTCCTTTGTGCAGCTTATGCTTATCCACGAAATAAAATATGTGCCAACAACTCCCAAAACTTCCACATTTCATTTTCTTCTTTCGTTTTCTTTTCATCTACAAGAGCTGTCCCACAACCTTCTTATTGCAAGCAGTTCCCGGAACATAAGGAGACACCTATAATAACAGAGTTCAGGAAAAAAGAAAAGAAAAGAGAAAACAAGAAGCCAATGATAAACATAAAATCAACCATGTATAGCCTACATCTACCGTGAAAAGAGTGTATTTATTTCACTTGGCACGAGGCCTAATAGATTCCCACGTTCTGGATGAGGAGAGTTCATTACAGGTGATGCTCTCAGCGACCCAAGAGACTGAGTCGTCCACACTTGAAGAGCTCGGTAGAGTGATTATGGTTCGGTAGACATGGATGTTAGGAGTGTTTTCAGACCTTGGAGAGGCTCCTTGACAAGCGTCCGCGACTGAGGCTGTTAATGGGAGGCGCATCTTGGTCCATGGTCGTCCACATACTTAATAACTGGACCAAACGGGGTCCATATGTCAAACAAGAAGCTTGTGCGAAGCCCATTCCCGAGTGGACTTTCTTTATATATATCATATGTTATCGATATCTTTTCTATATAATTGAAACCGGAAAGTCTAGATAAGATTAAAATAGCCATACATCCAAACCCAAAAGATTTATACGTCCAAATACGAACGAGGAGTACGGATATCTAAATTTATATCTATTATCCGACATGTGGCTATCTCTGAAAGTTCAATATAAAGCTAATATCTTTTTTGTAATGAAAAAGGAGTTAAACAATGTATGAGTTGGGTGTGCATAATTTATACTTTTGTTTTAGTCTTAACTTTTTTTGCTTTCTTGCTTTCGTCTTCGTGCAACCAAAAACATTTGAAAAGATTAATCTATCAGCTCAAAAAGAAGTGAAAAGAAGTTCACCAAACACCAAAACGTAAAAGAAAGAGAGAAAGAAAGTAGAATGAGAGAGGAGGGGTCCATGAGTCAATCACTTTCAAAAGGAAAGCAAACCCACATGATCTTGCTTCCGGATATATTGAAAACACACTTCTCTTATTATCCTTTCCTTTTCTGTTTGTTATTAATCGTA
Source organism: Iljinskaea planisiliqua (assembly GCA_900108845.1). NCBI lineage: Eukaryota > Viridiplantae > Streptophyta > Magnoliopsida > Brassicales > Brassicaceae > Iljinskaea > Iljinskaea planisiliqua. Next base: position 3,592,385 of record FNXX01000007.1, on the reverse strand, counting down.
TTATTTTCCTTTATATAGCGTATGTGTTATATACCCTGATGGCCTCATGTGAGTCAAAGAAGTTTTATGAAATGAATCCAAAATTTATTGAGGTTTGTCGTATTCTTCGTAAACGAGCGTTTGAAGTAGATACTTGATGACCTTCTCAAAGCATGTTCTATATATTTAGTTGAACTAACATTGGTTGTATTTTTATCAAACCAAAAAAACATTGGTTACGTATGATATATTTTCGAAATATAACTAATAGAATAAAAGAATACGGATCTGAAATCCAACAGGATGTTTGCGTATCATAATCCACTGAAAAGGATCCAAACTAAATGTTATCAAACTTCGACTGTTTCTAATTGAATTGACTTTTGATGCCACTCAACGACAATATAACGAATAGAAAAGTTAACACCAAAAAAGACAATAGGAAAAACACGAATTGCAAAGATAATAAGTTGGTTCTAATAGTTGTTATGTCGGAGTATTAATTAATTTATTGAAATTTTTGTATAAGATGTATTTTTGATCGGATAAGTTTAGATTAGAATTAGCCTGTTATCTTGTGTGGTATAAATTAGCACTCGATCGATCTTTTCAAAAATCTATAGCCACGAAGCATCGAAGACACGAAATGATACTATACATGAACTTAATAATATGATAAAATATCACGTATAATCTACTAAATTTTGTTCATGCATATCGTATGCATGCACAGATGAAAAAAATTAATTTAAAACCGATGATAGACAAATGGTCGAACATATATCAAACAAATTGATCGATATATAAATCTACGACGAGGCCGACTATTGCATCTCGCCGACAATTTTTTATTTTTTTTTGTATATAAATAGAAAACGACATTAGTTATTTAATTTTATGTTTCTAAAGTTTTTAAAATTCAACAATCAAAATCCTTCCCTCCAACAAGTGTAAGTTCTCATTTTCTTCCCTTGCAGATGCGTTATAATTTTTTTTTTTCCTTTTTTTTCTGATTTTGTTGTAATAAGTTTTCTCTACAACATTGTATTATTCAGAAAATAGTGTAAAATTTAACAATCGTGCGACTAGTCGGGGGTAGAAGCGATAAATATTTCGACTATATATCAGACTAATGTCTTGAATGATTTTCATAAATCTAGGCTTAACTTGGTGAAATTATGGAAAGTGATATGCAATATGTGGTGATGATATAATGGAGACCCAATGATGCAACAACATGTGTCTACCCATAAGCACCCAGCCTAGATGAACCACACTGTGCATTATAAAAGTGAAATTAATTATAAGATAATAAAACAAACTAAAGAAAAGAGATGAAGAAGAAGAAGAAGAAATAATTGAAAGCTTTATAGCGATGAAGAGGGGTCCCCTCAAATGCTAATAGACGATGGATCCAAAAGGTAAAGTACATCTACATTACATTGTTGGGTGCAATTATTCATTCCATCTATCTCAACCCCTCTTTTGTTCCCTCTCCCCACCATCTTGAAAAAAAAAGAAAAACAAATTCTATTTTTATTTGTATATACATATACATGTTATTTGACCTCTTTTTTCTCCTTACTTGGTTTGTTTGTTTATATTAAGGTTTTATTTAAATGATTCTACATGGTTTATGTTCTATTTCAAACGCATGTTTTTCAAAGGAATATATACCAAGCTTTTAAATTTTACTTTTGATATTATATTTTGGACTTTAAGACATATACATCATCTCCCATCTCAATCAAAAGGACAAAACCCCACTTAGTTATATCTCATGATTATTTTATACGGATCACATTTGGTAGCTATACTGTTTTGGTGTTGGTGCAACGTATGTAATGCATAAATAAAATGAACATGGAAGCTACTGAAAATTTTCAAAACCTTCCATAAGCTTTTAGGTAAATGCTAGTTCAGGAGATATATAAAATTCGAGCAATGCCAAAATAAAATAAAAAAAGAATGAAAGTTATTCAACGCATATTCCTAAACCCAGCCGCTGAAAAAGAGCAGAAAAGGAGCAACTAACAGAAACCACAAAACTATATATAATACACACTCACACATATATACATTATACAACATTAAAAGATTAGAACATACCATAAGACGACGTCCAAAAAAAAAAAAAAAACGCACCAAAAGAGATATGACTATAAATAAATATTAAACACACATGGTCTAAAATCCTCAACAAAAGAAAAGTAAAATACAATTTTAATTTTAGTTCTCTTCCTCAAAGCTTCTCTGTTTCAAGATCACTTACCTTACGTCTCTCTTCTTTCTCTCTTTCATTATTTCTCTCATTTTCATCTCATTTTTCTCAGATGGTTCTTACAAGAACCAAAGTCTTTAAACTATCTATTTGTCTTCACTAAAATATAAAAAAAAAAGAGAGGATGAAGGAGACAATCAGGTGCTGCATCGCCTGCATCCTACCGTGTGGAGCTCTGGACGTGATCCGCATCGTACACTCAAACGGACACGTGGAGGAAATCAGTGGCACGATCACGGCCAGTGAAGTAATGAGAGCACACCCGAAGCACGTACTCAAGAAACCCTCTTCTCCACCTTCAGACCATGAAGGTCGTGATGATGTCATCTCAGCCGCAAAGATCGTCATCGTCCCTCCAGAAGCTGAGCTCCAACGTGGAAAGATTTATTTCCTCATGCCTGCAACTACTACATCCGATAAACACGGCGGAGGAGGAAAGATCCGCCGCGCAAACGCCGTCAAGAAGCGTCCACAGAATCGTCGGCATCGTGAAGACGGTGATGATAATAAGCCTAATGGTGAAAATAATGATCATAAAGATAAAAGTTACGACAAGGACTCATCGCTGCTGATCTCTGATCGGTACTTGACGGAGATATTATCGGAGAAAGTGGCGACTCAAAGAGATCGGAGAAAGGGACGCGTCGGCGTTTGGAGGCCGCACTTAGAAAGCATAAATGAAGATTGAGGAACACTACATCGCTTTTATTTTGAAAAGAAGAGTTACAATTATTTTCACTCGTTTTTTTTTTCTTTCGGCTGCGGTGATTATTATGTATTTTAGAACATTACTGGTTCATAATATTTCTTTCATCAACGAAAAATATTCAAGAGAAAGTTTTGTTAAACTTGAATCAAGTTTCTTAAAACCCAAAAACAAATCAACCTATTTAATCTAGTATACAATAACAAACCTGTTTTTTTTAGGATGCTTTACATCAACATTTTTTTTTATAGGAAAAACAATAGTTTGATTCATTGGTTCGGATCGTTTGTGTTTTCTTGTTTGAATATACGTGAAGCCGTGTAAAATACTCCAAAAAGCTGATGTCAACATCCAAAAAAAAAAAGAATCGGGAACGAGTGTAAAATCCTCCAAAAAGAGGAAAATATAAGTTTGTTCCACGAGGAATTGTGTTGTAAATGTCCTTTTTCTTTTCTTTTTATTTAGGAATTAAATCATTTTCCTTATGTTTTATGACAAGTGTTATTAATCATTCCAATTTCATCATTTTTTTGGACTGCAATATTTTGAAATACGGAGAATGATTTGATATATTATTAGTTAAGCATCGATTAGGGATAGCAAAAAATGATTTGTAGAAGGAAATGGAAACAAAAAATGATTTACTGCCATTTCTGATTACATTTGATTTGAGGGGTTTTCTGACAGTTGATTTTAAATAAGTCTTTTCGTATTCACTACTATTATGTCCAAATATGTTGATTGTTTAAGAACAATTGATCGAGTTTCACGGGCATTGTATAATGATAACTACTATCATATTGTACTTTTGGAAAACGCATGCAGCCCCACCAGCGGATTGGTCTACGATTGTGTCAAATTTCTTCGTGTTTTATAATTATTCTAAATTATGAATCTTTGCTACATTCAATGATTTCTTTTATTATTCGTGGATATTAATGTATGGACGCAAAAAAAAAAGAAAAAAAATTGTCAATTGAGAGGCGATTGGTCATTGATTTTTTTTGTTTTTGTTTTTCAATCTGTCTTACAAAACTAGAAGAATGGTCGATCTTCATCGAGAAAGAGTTGCTCATCCTCTTAATTTCTCAGCTCTGTTACTGACTTACTGGCCCTTTATTGCTGGTATTGTGAATTGTCTCAAGTGTCAAACATTAGGCACTCTCATTACATCTATGTGTGTGTTTACGTGGTGTTTGGATTAATAGAAGTATAGAACCGTTGGATCGTGTCCTTTTATTTGGTGCTTTCTCAGTTAAACCCCCTTTTATCCAGGGTTAAGCTTCACTACGTGTGTTTCAATGAATCCTCAAGCCTTGGATTTATGCCCAAATCGGACTATGTTCTGATCATTTCTTTTTTTTTTTTACTATGTATATATACCACTTCAAAACAAAAATGACATCGATCTCGATGAGCATCGATCGAATTCAAAGCCCTCACTCTTTCACATACCTCTTTATCTTTGGTTCTAAATGGTAATTCAATTATTATGAAACTAGTGGAAGCAGTAACCACTTGATTGGTGGATCATACGAAACATACTACGGTAATAAAGCGGCATGAAGCTACGAGTTTCACAATGTCTAGAGTGTATATATCCTGTTGAACCAAGTACAACCAAACGAGAAGCTCACTTCACTAACAATATCACTTTAGTAAGCAAGTAGTGTTTCGATCAGCTGTTCTTGTAAGAAGCTAATAATGTAAACACACTAGAACAGAAGCAAGTCTATTCATTACCATCAATCACAACTCAAAAAAAGAGAACCGTGTTCGTTTATGAAATTTCCATCAACTACATTACTTTTTAATGCAAGATCCCAAATTTATTTTCTACGAACAAATTCCACAACAAAATAAAGAGGAAACTGGGTTTGATCACAGACTTAGCTTATTTCAACTCGCTCTTGGATCCATCCCTTGCTGCCAAACGTAGACAAGCTCGTCCCACCCTGTGCTCGCCATCAAACCTTCAACAAGAACACTCATATCGATCCCAACAGCAAACTCAGTATGGTGATCATAACGACCCACCAAAGCATCCTCCACCATATAATCCCAAAGGCATACAGTCATATCATACGAGCAAGAAGCAATCAAGTTCCTCTTATGCGGCGAGAACTTCACTTTCCTCACCGCGTATCTATGGCCATTGAGCACAGCCAAAGGAGCTCTGTAGCTCCTCACATCCCAAACCTTGATCGTCTTGTCCACCGAAGAAGTGGCTAAAACGCAGTCGTCGTACTTGTTCCAGTCACATGACAGTATCTCGAAGTCGTGAGCAGGGATGATCATGGTTGAACCAGGCTCTCTGACGTCCCAAATCCTCAAGGTACAGTCGCCGGAAGCAGAGGCGAAGACGTCTCCATGCTTAGGGTTCCACACCGCTTGGTAAACGCAGTACGCGTGTTCCTTGAATGTCCTGATGCTCGCCGGACGATCTATGGCCCAGAGCTTCACCGTGTCGTCCCACGACGCCGTGAGGAATGAATCTCGGCGCGTGGGGTTGTAATCCACGGAGTGAACCTCACGCGCGTGCTCTTGGAAGGATCTGATCGGGTTTGAGGGTGGAGGGAGAGCTGTGTCGTAAATCTTCACGGAGCCGTCTCCGATGGCGGCGACGAGTACGGAGTCATGAGACTCCGACCAACATACGTCGTAGACGGCGTCGGCTGTATCGAACGCGACGGATTCGATTACGCCCGGACCTCCGGGAGAGAGCTCGAGCACGTGGATCCGGCCGTTTCCGAGGATCCCGAAGTTCTGAGCGGTGGCGACGGCGAGGCGTGACTCGTAGAAAGGGCTGAATTTCACTGAGTAGCCGTTGAACGGCGCCTTGAACATCGGCATGGCTTCTCCGGCGAGTGCTTGCAATCAATCGAAAGCTTTGATCGGATAACGCCGATTCTTGAGCTTCTGCTCATCGCACGAAGAAAAAAAACAAAATTTAATATCTCCAATTGGGCCTTTTGGGCCGAAATTAGGCCCATTATAATATTTTGTCCGAGCGGTGTCGTTTTGGAAATCGAGTTAGGGTTTCTTTGGGGTTTGGTTCTCTCAGGGAGAAGCTTCATCGTCTCTTTCTCTATCAACTTCATCGTTTCTGAGACAGAGAGTCGGAGAGAAATATAATTTAGAGAGGATAAGTTTTTATTTTCGAGCTTAGCTTCAATGGAAGAGATCACGGAAGGAGTTAACAGCATGAGCTTGGCCGTTGATAACCAGAAGAAGAATCGGATTCAGGTTTCCAACACTAAGAAACCATTGTTCTTCTACGTCAATCTCGCCAAGGTACAAAACTCCTTATAAAATCGATTGCTGAGAAATCTATGGATTCGAACCGTCGCTATTTAGTATTCTATTTCTGTGATTGTTCATGTGAGTTTCTACCGTCTGTAATACACTATGGTTTTTGTTCTGTTTCAAATTGAAAAAACATTGCTGTTTATCGTTATATCTTGGACAGATGTTATGAGTTATGTTCTGTAAATGGTAACATCTTGGCTTTATAAATGCTTAGTGTTAGATTTGTGAATGTTTTTGCTCTTACATGTTTGTGTTGTTGACATTCTTCTGTTTTGTTTTTTTCACAGAGGTATATGCAGCAGTACACCGATGTCGAGTTGTCTGCACTTGGAATGGGTAAATGTTATTTGCTTCTCTCACTCTTTAATGGATCTTTGTGTATATATCAAAATATGAATGTATTGGTTTTTTAAAGCAATGTAAACTTAGTTTATTAAATTCAGAGTTTCCACAATTGCAATTTTTCATTTATTGTCATGACTCATGAGATTTCGAATCTTCATTGTTTTTTTACAATGTCTTTATCTGAACTTTCTTTATATAAAAAGATTATTCTGGTTTCTAATAAAACATTAAACTGTGCAGCCATTGCTACTGTTGTTACCGTCGCTGAGATATTGAAGAACAATGGTTTTGCTGTTGAAAAGAGTAAGTTCTTCTCAATCTTTGAATGAGCAGATGTTGCAAGATAGATCTCAAAGATTCTGTGACTAAGTTTTGCTTATTTGGAAATTATTTCCTCTAATAGAGATCATGACTTCGACTGTGGATATCAAGGACGATTCAAGGGGACGTCCTGTGCAGAAAGCCAAGGTACAATCATTTCTATTGAAAAAAAAAACTGCTTAGGTTGTCAAAAGCTTCAGTTCCATGGTTTTATCTTCTGGGGAATTGCTATACTGTTAGCTAACTATGTGGCTTCATCACGACTTGTAGATTGAGATAACGCTCGCGAAGTCTGAGAAGTTTGATGAATTAATGGCTGCAGCCAATGAAGAGAAGGAGGCTGCAGAAGCTCAAGAGCAGAACTGAAATATTTTTGTTTTGTTTTGTCTGTGTTTCTGTCGACGATCTGATTTCTTTGTTCCGTATCTCGCTGCTTAATGTTAAAACACTTTGATTTGTTTTATTTCGTTAATTTTTGGCTCACTCTGAATGTTCTCTTGGATTGTGTTCTTTGTACCTGTGAACGTTTTTATTTGAGGACCGCACTAGGTGTAGTGTAGTAGAAAAGATTTCGCTGCATAACATTTTCAAATATATATATCCGAGCAGAGTTTTCTAAAATGTTACTTTCAGATTTTGAAATCGATTTATTTTTCGTAAAATAATAAATCTGAAAGATTTTGAATCTGGTCAGTGAAAAATAGTAGTAATGCAATTATAGAGATGTGGGGTATAGCATACGCAAGAGCAGGACAAATAAACATCTAATCTATTGGGATGATTGAACAAAATTGTAAGCCCACATGAACAACATATTTGGATCCATATGTGACATTATCCGTTGTGGCTATAAATTGTCACTTTGGTTCAAATTATTATCACCAAGCCACCAACAAATTATAATATACAATAGTGCAATAAACTTGAACTAATAAAAGTTGTAATAAAAAATTAAGCTTCCATTTGTTAATTGCAGTATGGGATGGGATTCCATTGCATGATGATACTAACTTTTACTGCTTTAATTAATTGTCTGAACAAAATAGTCAATGCAGATTAACTTTTGAGTGATTGGATTGTATGATTATGGAAAAGAAAATTTGAAAATTACAGAATGACAAAAGATGTTTTGTTCATTTTGAGCAACCGACAAAAAAAAATCATGATTTAAAAGTACTAAATAGTATAGCCTTATTTATATTATTCTATAGTACGGTGTAACATTACTTCTCTAGCAATATTTAAACTTTATCAAGTTTCTAAGAAAAGTGGGCACTTTTTCCTTATAATAAATTTCCTGGTACAATAACAGCATATATTCATTGAAATAATATATGTTAGTTTTTTTTTTTAACAAAGTAATAATAATATGTTAGTTAAGCTGAGGTTTAACTGACTCGGCCGATTCTGTATTATTATAGAAAGTAAATGATTGAAAATGATAGATTGAGACTTGAGTTGGTGTCGTTAAAAATTCTTTGCTTCCATCATTCTCTCATGTGTCGGTCCACAACTTAAAAACTATTCCACAAAAATACAAGTAAAAACAAAAGGCCTCATAATTGTATAATACTCAGTTCTACGATACTCAGTGCTCAATTATAAGTAACGCATTTCATATCAAACAAATTATAAGTAATGCCACTGAAGACAAAATCTCGTAAATTTTTCAAACGCCTCCAAAAATAACCAGAATTGCGTGTATAATTTTATGAACTCGGACAAGATTTATTTCGGTTTAGTTTGGTTCGGTCCGGTTAGGCCACTTCTATTAACGGATATAAAGGACTTAAAACTCGATCTTGGACCAAACTCAAAGTGAGAGGAAAGAGTAAGAGTAAGAGTAAGAGTAGCAACTGTCCCACCTCAAATGCGCCAATCAACTCGTGACTTCTTCTTCTCCTTCTTCCACGAGTCCCATCTTCTTCGTCTTCTCCTTCATCTTCACGGTACATTCCCGAAAATAAAATAAATAAAAAAGCTTTATCTCTCTCTTACGTTTACTCAAGACTCTTTTAATTAAGTCTCTCAAGCCTTTTCCTCTCCCTCTCTCACTCTCTCTCGACGTGGAGAACGATTCTCTTTCGCACTCTCAAGTTAGTTTTCGTTTCTACTCTTAGCTTTCTTCCGATTTGTTCGCTTTTTCTTTTCCGGTAACGTTAATCTCGATCCATCTAGCTTCATACGACTTCACGAGTTCCCTTTTTTTTATTGCTAGAATTGTAAGAATGGATTAATTTAGTTGATTATCGAATTTGATATTTTTTTTCAGTAAATTATCTCAACTCTGCATTTCAAATCTTGGAGTGTATACATTCTTAATTCTGGATATTCCTGGAACCCAGTTACGAAAATAATATTTCCAATGATTTATAGAAATCATCTGAATTGAGTTGTGCAGATGATATATATGATGACTAGATTTTTCAATACGTAAATATATTTAATCCCCAAATTTTTTAGCGGTGTGCGTATTTATTATATTAGACTGAGGTCATCTCTTTTAGAGAAAGTGATAATATCTATTATGGTTTTATATGAATACTAAAACTATTATGTTTGATTTTTCTTTTCTTTTTCAGATCTGTTGTAGAGAGTTGGATTATCAGGACAGCTTTATTCCCCTCATCGATGAGTGAGCCTTCCCTAACAACTAAGTTACCTCTTTTGCACACTATCTTTACTTGAGTTACTATGGCGGAGAGTAAACTGAACTTCAACGCACCTCTTCTTTCAACAAGGCGTATGCAGAAGCAGAAGACAGCAGTCTCTGTGCGTAGAAACAAGACACATAAGTTCACTGATGGTGACTTTAAGACAAATGATGATTCTTCTCCTGTTCCACCAGTTCTTATCCCAGAGATGGTTTTAGACCAGGTCACTGAAGCTGGCTCTGTTCCTTTCACATGGGAGCAAACTCCTGGAAGATTAAAAGGAAATGGTTCCATGCCACAAGAAACCTGTGACTCGACGCAGCAAGTCTTCACGCCATGTCTTCCACCGGGGAAAGTGATGGAGAGAGCCATTGGTGGAAACAGAGTTGAAGAAGAGTCAGAGGATGGCGATGATGTGTTTTCTGATGCACGTGATACACTCTCTCAGAAGGACTCGTTTTCTGTAAACCACAGCATAAGTGGTGTGAGTGGATACGGTGTTGTTGAGACGAAGAAAACACTAAACCATTCTGAGGATCCTCAATCTCGGGACTTCATGTTGAACCGTTTCTTACCAGCTGCTAAAGCTATGACTGTGGAGCAGCCTCAGTTTGCTTCGAACCGTAAACCTTCGAGTTTTATGTGTGAACCAACGATACAAATAAGAGATTTAGTACCCGAGGAGAAGCGACAAACTCCTCCTAATAAGTATGATGAGTCTATAGTCTTACCTTATTATGACCACCAAGACATAGGTGATGAAGAAAGTGAGGAGGAGGATGATAAAGATGATGACGTTTCTGAGTACGCTTATCTTTCAAAGAGAGGTTGTGGTATGTTGCCACAATTGTGCTTTAAAGAATCTTTAGGCATGTTGAACACAGTGCCTGGTTTTAAAGCCAAACACAACTCTCCAATACCAACCACAAGCCTTGATCAAGTGAAGTCAAGCAAGGTTGCTCAACTCAAGTCTCGGTTCCAATCTGTGAAAAAGGTTCCAGCTTTAGCTTCCTTCCCTTCAACTCCTATTGGTTTCTTAAAGATTTGATTAGACACTCACTGACTATGAACTCTGGTACATTTTCAGCTGGCTCTTGATTCAGTTTCTAAGCACAAGTTGGGTGGTAAGATTCAGTCTCCGGTTCATCGAAGCATGAGGAAGAAGTTCAACTCTGAATCAAACCTGACTTCTGCTGCAAGTAGGTCTTCATCTCCTTACAAACACCCTAGATGTATGTCACCGTTTCGCAGTGCAGGCAACAGTTCTCCGTTTCACCCCGCGTGTTTCTTTGACACTCGTAAGGAAACCGAGAATCTGAGAGCCAACAGGTTGAACAAGCATATTAGAAACATAAGCTGGTCTCAGGAACTACTTTACTCGAAAAACAACGGTTCTACTAGCTCTCTCTCTGAGAAGACTGTGTATATCGACACAGAGAATTCTCCAAAGACTAATGATCAGCATAACTCAAATGTCATTATCTCTCCAGTGGAAGCAGGCAAGGTAGAACAGAAACCAGATGCCAATCTTGAGCTTGAAGATTTCGAAGATATTAGTATTAGAAGTGGCGAAATAGTGAATGGAGATGAGTTAGGAAAGATCAATAGTGGTCTTGATCGGTCTCCTCTTGCACCACCGTCACCTAAAAAGCCTTCTGAATCTTGGCTTTTACATAATCTGCCTTCAGTAACCTCTCAGATCCCTTCACGTAAGTACCCATTTCATCCCCAAAAGCAGAAGCTTAATGAAAACTCTAGGAATGTTACCAAGTGGGAAACTATTGTTAAGACTTCCTACATGCATAGAGATCATATCCGATATTCCGAAGTAAGCATCTCATGTTTTCACATTGAGAATACGCAAGCATTAGATATATATATGTATATGTAACCCCATTTTGGTGTTTGCTTCATCATTTGCAGGAGCTGGTTGCTCAAACATCTCTTCAATAAGAGCTTGAAGCTTCTCGTGATGTGAGCTCCCCAGAATCACCAGGTTTACTATACATGCGTTTTAGCTTCATTAGCTGTTGTCGGATATAGTTACTTTATTCACCGGTGTAAAGAAAGTCTGTGATTGTTTTATGAACCTTTAAAATCTACCCATAAATCTCTTTGACTGATTTACATTGTGCAGCTTCTATATATGTGAGTTTACTTAATGAGAATCACTCCTCTTTTCCTTAAGCAGATAAACTCGATTTTTCAGTCGTATTTTGCTCATTTTCCTCACATATTCTTATCACTCACATTTCAATTACACTCTAGTAACAAACCAAATGTAGAAAATTGGAAAAAGCTGAGTCTGTGCAGGCTCAACACAAGTTTTAATGTATTCGAAGAAAAGACAAGATTTTACTTGCCTGCTACTGGAGGCAACTACTTATGCTCTCTGGGATCTCAACTTCAAGAAATACAACAATCCTAAGTTCCATATTGTATCGCAACCTTCCTAAGATGCCACGTTCCCAATGGAAGCGGTTGGATTCCGGTTGCAGGGAGATCAAATCCCTTTTGCTCTGATTTTCTTACGTGGAAGTCACCTTCAGACAAATGTTTCCTTGTCAGATGGTTTTAATTGTACTTAGATACATGTGACAACGAAGTCAGAAGTTTTCTCAAATGATGAAACAAACACGTTTTGGCTTTCTAATGTTGCAGGTTATCCTGCCAATACGTCCCATAAGGATGCATAGCACCAACTCGAATCGGTGTTTTGAGAGGAAGACATAATAAAAGACGGAACGCAAAACATGTGTTACACATAAAGACATTGGAGACTTCTGCGATCTTGTCCTGGCCTCTACCCTAAACCTTCATTTCTTTGTGAGTTTTCTTTGATTAACGAAAAGCAAACTAAGCTTTCTTTTTATTTGCATGATGAAAAATGTCACACAGATTATTACTACAAAACTTTGAATGTACGTTTATGAAATCTCATGGAGTATAGCGAATATTATAGCTTAGGATGCACAAAATAGTAATATAGGGGAAGGCCGAGAAAGAATTACCACTAAGCTCATCACTTGTTTTACATGAATGTATATATATATATACAAATTATATGAGCAATCGACGAAAAACCGACTAATTACTCGATATCTCACTCCTCTTTTGCAGATTTTACTTAGATCATGTTCCTATCACTCATGTCACAATAACACTTACACACACACCCACACACACACACATACACACACTGGGAGATGTCTTAGATTGACGAGATTGATGAATCTTAAAGTTCTCCGTACTATCCCAATAACATAAACATAGAACAAGAATAATGAATAAAACCAACAGTAACAAAAGAATGTAATCTTGTTTATTGTATTCTTGTTCTCAGCCTTCCTCGTTTTACTATTCAGTATCAGATGGCAAATACATTGCTTCTTCTACTATAACGTCTCCTTCTCCTTCTTCGGCTTGGTCGTGCATTAGTTTCTCCAGCTCCGGTCTGAGCTCCTTGTTGCAAAACTCTTCATACTCTTCTCTGTTACCTCCTTTCTTCTTCACCTCCACCACCACAAGAGATGGCGTCAGCTCAAATATCTCAGCTCCAATTGTCAATGGTCCTTTTGCTCCTTCTCTACACCCTTCTAATCTCAAACTCCATTCCTTCTTCCTCACCGTAAAGCTAACAACTTTTGCAATCTCCTCCAGCTTCGATATGATTTTTGAAACAGGAGCACCTGACAAGAACCTCGTCCCTTCTCCTCCTTCCTCAAACAAACCAGACAGATCAAACCCTGTAGAGAATGATATAATGTCAAACGCGTTTAGGCTCGCGGGTCTTGGCATTGACCCGTTCCGCTTCACATCGAATTCTGCATCGCTCTCTGAAACCGTTGAAGACCGGCCAGATGAACATGACTCTTCCTCATCTTCCTCATCTTCCCTACACAATTTATCATCTTCGATGTAGAATCTGACATGTTTGAATCCTTTCTTGAACCATCTATTCTTCATGATCTCCGGTATCGTAATCCGAGTGTCCGGATTCGTGTCAAGAAGCCGAGTCAATAAGCGAACAAGATCCGATGAAAACCAACGAGGACACCGAAACTCTCCTTTGTAAATCTTCTTATACATAGCCATTATGTTCTTGTCGTAAAACGGAATGTGACCAGCCATCAACACGAATAAGATCACTCCACAAGACCAAACATCGGCTTTTGCTGCGTCGTACCCTTTCCGAGTCAAAACCTCCGGCGCAAGATAAGCCGGGGTCCCGCAAAACGTGTGGCACAGACCGTCCTGCCGTAGCTGCTCTGCCACCGCACTGAGACCAAAGTCAGAGACTTTAAGGTTCCCTCTAGCATCTAAAAGCAGATTCTCCGGCTTAAGGTCACGGTGGTAGACGCCGCGTCCATGGCAGAATGAGACGGAGGAGATCAGCTGCTGGAAGTATCTCCGGGCAGTTTCCTCTGGCAAACGACCTTTAGCCACCGTGTTGAATAACTCCCCGCCTCGAACGTACTCCATCACGAAGTAAATCTTCGTCTTCGTTGCCATAACTTCGAATAGATGCACGATGTAAGGGTGACGGACGCGGCGGAGGATAGAGATCTCCCGTTTAATGTGAGCAACCAAACCGCTCTTCATGATCTTCTCCTTGTCGATGACTTTAATGGCGACATCTTCGCCAGATTTGATGTTTTGGGCTAAATAGACCTTAGCGAAGCTTCCGTGGCCGAGAAGCTTCCCTAGCTCGTACTTCCCCATGAGTATAGAGTTTCGTGGGCTCCTCGGGCTCCTCGGACTCTGGGGGCTGATGTTGCCATCTTTGTCTGTGTCTTTGATACCGATCCGCCCAAGAAGATCCGTCACGTATTGCAGCGCATACGGCTTTTGTTGCGGCGGTGGTGGTGGCGGCTCTGGGACGACGGTGGTAACCACCGGTAGTGGTGGAGCCAAGGCTTCGGCCATCCGTGGCTAAACAAGTTTTGATTGGTTTGGACTTTTGTTGTAACTTGGGTTTTGGTTGGTTTGTTTCTTCTGTTTGAATCCTTTGTTTGGTTGGTTAGCCAAACGTGAAAACGACCAAAAGCGAAAAAGAAACAGAACAAAAATAAAATAGGGTTTGGTTGTTTTGTACGGTTGTTAATGTTGGCCTACTTCACCTAATTTTGTCTTGTTTTATAACGGTTTTGGTTCGAATTATTACATGCTTTGCTAATTTGAAATGGTCTTATTGTATTTATTGGAACATTTAATATTATCAGTTGACTTCGATTTTATTAAGATACCATTGTTTTTGCCAGCTCATTTTCACGTGTTCTAGTGAATTACTGTATTAGATATCAGAAAATTCCGTTATAGTGTATAAATAAAGGTTGTTGACAAAAAAAAATAAATAAAAGGTTTATTTCAGATGTTCCACCTCTTACCGACATGTGTTAATAACATACGTCGTATGTAAATTCATTTTGCATCCAAGTCCAGACAAAAAAAAATCGTTGTGCGTTATTCAAATATAGCCTTGTAGTTTTGTACTAACTTTCCAAAATATATTTCCAAATACTAAAATGAAGATTGGAAAGTACGTAACGCTTTATATTCTTATATGTTAATATGGGAGTCTTACTTGAACAAATTAGAAAACTCTTGTTACAATTTGTTACTTCAATAACTCACTAAGCATATGTGCTAAACTAATATGTCATTGACTATATTAAATTCTGTTCGGGGTTCTGTCCTCTAAACCTTGGGAATGCGACAAGTATACCATCAACTCAAACGTCGATCTGATCGCTCCGATCTATTAGTCTCTGGTCCGAAACACAAGGATTTACAAGTCAACGTTTAAGGTTTTTTTTTTTTCTAGTTTTTAGGAAAATCATCTTTCCAATATATATCGAATGAATGATGAATAAAACGCCAAAGACTTTCCAATACATTGATCCAAAATAAATGTTCACGAGACCATATTAACAAAAATGTCACCAATTATGAGCACCTAACTGACCACCACATCTTCTCTTACTTCGGGTACAATTGGACGAAAATTCATTTTTATTCCAAGACTTCGGAAGAAATAAAACGTAATAGAACATTAACATGGGAAAGATATTTAAAAAACGATAGTCTCAGATAATTTTACACCGTACAATGTATGATGAACATCCTCTTTGCAACGAAAATTGGGTTTTGTGATTTTTCCTCTATGATATTTCTATTTTTCACAATATTTTCAGTACCCGATAGTGGATAGTACTTATCAGCAGCACTAAAGGGGATCTGATTGATCAGCAGATCACGGATACATAGAGATCTGATTGATCAGCAGATCACGGATACATAGAGATCTGATTGATCAGCAGATCACGGATACATAGATCATTGCCATCGTCATCGTACGACACACTGTCACGCTTTACTTATTTTGGACTTTTTATTTTTCTTTTGGATATGAACTTTTATATTTCTTTTTCTTTCGTCATCTCTTTTTCGGCGTATCTCATTCATTCTCATCCTATTTGCGTTATTTCTATTTATGTTATTTTATATCTTAATTCTAGAACAACAATAACGATATAAATATGAAATCTACGAATGGCGTTTGTGGCAACCAACCTGTTGCTGAGTTGGTGCCTACGTTCGTTCGTGGACTTCACGTTGCCGGCCAAATCTAAGTTCCAATTTTTTTTGCCTTATCAAGGGTGGACAAAATATCCGTTAAATTCAATGTGATTTATTACCTGTTTCAGTTCATTTAGAAAAATTTGAATATTCATTATTTTATAGAACAAAACAAATATTTAAATTGAATATTAATTTTTAACAGAACATATCTGAAATAC
Organism: Iljinskaea planisiliqua; assembly: GCA_900108845.1. NCBI lineage: Eukaryota > Viridiplantae > Streptophyta > Magnoliopsida > Brassicales > Brassicaceae > Iljinskaea > Iljinskaea planisiliqua. The sequence continues at coordinate 3,575,990 of FNXX01000007.1, read as the reverse complement.
TAAAAATTTAAGATAGATATTCACTTATATCTATGTGTAAGCTTTTAGATTTTTTATTCATTATATTAATTAATTATTTATTAAAGTTTTAAAAAATAAGTAAGATTTTATTTTTATAATGTATTATTGTTATTTTACATTAAATTTTGATTTTTAAAAAATATAATATTTACTTTTACCGGATTATGAGTGTTTGGATAATTAGACGGTTACAAAACATGCATATAAATATTAAAAAAATGTTGATCCAAATAAAGCGCAATGAATCATGAATAATACCTTCAAAATGTGGAATGCTGGGTGCCCACCCCTATTTTTACATTAAGTTCCAATGTTTATTAATAATATTATTTTCAAACTTATATACTCCTATATCAAATCTTCCGGTCACGAAATGACTCCACTATATATTATCCAATTTTGGTTTCCTACTTTTTAATACAATTCTTACTTATCATGTTATCTACATCGATTTCTACTTGAAATTTGAAGTTCAGACTAATTATATTGTAACCTTTTTGGTTAAAGGAATGTATTGTCACGTTAATTTTAGTTTTATAATGAAATATAAACTAATTGAAAATTTTATCTAGTAACAGCTAGTCTATGCTTACGATGATGTAATTTATATATAGCCAGCGGCAATTTGCCACCAAAACTACTTTTCTTTTAATAACGACCACATTAATTGTTGCATTTTTGGAGCATATAGATGTCACAATATGACTCAAAGAAGGATATTATATCAACAAAGTCACAAAGATGCAGCTTTGAAGTCGACAACCAAAATAATGATCGTATAAAGCTAAAGCTAACCCTTGATGATTAGCTTATCGATATGGTTGAATGTCTCGAAGAAAACACACTCCTTGAAGTGCCAATTATTTAACCCTATCCACAAGCACACACATAAGCAACTACAAATTCAATACTCAAACCGACTGTTTACAATTTATAGGAAAGGAAGAAAGAACTTTCCAGGCGTGACAATATCAAGTATTAAGTACAATCGAAATTTACTTAATACTAAATAGGCTTTATTAATTAATTAATTTAATAATGTTCAAGGATTTTTATATGTATCTTTTCATTGAAGCGATGGCCGATGGAGCTTATATATGTGACACGACTGTTCATAGTTTTCTCTGTTAGTCTATATATATTATATCTATTCTAATTTTGAAAGGAATCACATTATGAATGGATTTCCCCATATTTTATTGGGTTTAAATATTATAAACTAATATGTGGTGCACATTTATTTAAATTATTTTGTATGATTTATTGGTAGGATTTTTAAAAATGTTTTGGAGATTTGCTTTTTAACTAAAATAATATTAATCTTTAGTAATTATTAAAAAAGTTGTACTTATTGACAAAAAACGTAATAACAAAAATACCATTTGTAAATTTTATTATTTCACTTTTCGTGACTTATTTTTCGATCCGTAAATTTGTTAGTGGGTTAGTATATTTATTTTTGGAATTATGTGCATATTATTTTTTATATATTAAGATAAAGATAGCTTCAATGAAATTTTGGCACTCGTAATGGGCTTACCTATTGGGCTTACCTATTGGGCTTTACGTCAACAAACAATTAATTGAAGTCCAATTAGGAATGGTTTCACATAAGTGAGCCCAATTCATAGAGTAAGCGATCTAATTCACAAAATTACGTCGTTTTCGAAAGACATAACAGCTCCAATGGGTTCTGATTCGGTGGATCTAAGTTCGGGTTTGCAATTCAATTGGAAATAAATTTGGGAAGAACCCTAATTTCTTCTTCTTCCTTCCCCCCAAATTTGATCTGCTCTTGCCCAATCGGATTCCAGAAGTTCCGGCAATCCTAGACTCGAATTGACCTGAGCAGTTTCTAATGGCTTCGAAGAAGAAGCACTCTGAAGGAATCGCTTTACTGTCTGTTTACAGTGACGAGGATGACGAAGAGATGGAAGACGCCGAGGAAGAGGAGGAAGAACTAAAAGAGCAGAGAAATGAGGAAGATTTCGAACGAGTTGACGAGGAACAGCTAGAAGAAGCGAGTTTTATGGATGAAGAGAGAGGAAAAGGAGAAGACTCCATAACGCCTAAGGTCCTTGATGGTGGTGGAGCTTCTAGCGCTCACGCGACGCCTCGTTCACTCGACGACGACGAACCTTCGAGACCCGATTGGAGTAGTCGAATGAATCTCGAGTCTGGGGTTGCGGATGGTGGCGAGAGAGCAGATGATACGTCTGGAGAAAGTACTGATACCTTATTGGATCAGTTTCTTCCGCCGCGGCCGAGAGAGAAGTGCTCCGAGGAGCTGCAAGTAAGCTCCCTATTGTGTTTTGGCTCGATTTGCATTTTTTTTTTTTTTACTGATTTATGCTTGAAGAATTTTTATAGACATGAATGTAGGCAAGAACTAGTTAGCTTGTTGTTTGAGGTACTTCTAGTTTGGAAATAGTATACATCTTTAAGGATTATACTTAGCAAGTTTGTGTTTTTTTTTGTGGATGGTTGCAGAGGAAAATAGATAAGTTTCTGAGTTTGAAGAAGATGGGGAAGAGTTTCAATAATGAAGTGCGGAATAGAAAGGAATACAGGAATCCAGACTTCTTGCTGCATGTCGTGAGTTATCAAGATATTGATCAGACTGGTTCTTGCTTTAGTAAAGATGTGTTCGACCCCAATGGATATGACCCAAGTGACTTCTGTGATGCTCTAGGTAACTCCACTTTCTAATGTGTTTGCATATCTTCTGTAGCATGCACTCATTTGGAATGCTAGTTGCTGTTATAACCACATTATGCCTTGTACATAGTTTATTATATATGGTGATCTTTTTCTTTATGTGTTAATTACAGAAGTTGACATGAAGCATGAGAGGGAAAGGAAGGAACAAGAAAGCAAGAAGAACCAAAAGCTTGATTTTGTTTCTGTTGGTACTCAACCTGTGACGGTATTCGCTGCTCAGAAGCCTAACATCCCCATCCCAGGTGTGTTTAAGTCGCAGGGAGTTAAAGAAAAAAGGTGTCAGTTTGGTTCTTTCTATATCTCAGCTACATCTCTGCAAGATTTAATGGATTTTAGGAATTTGACAAATCTCAGGTGTTCCAGCTTTAGCTACTAGTGGATTGCCTTCCATACCAACTGAAATCGCTGCTCGTGATGGTAGACCGAACAAGAAATCCAAATGGGATAAGGTATTTTATCAGATTCGAATGTCTATAATGATATGATCAGAAGATTCTGGCATGTTTCGTTCTTCGCTGACTTCGTTTTTTATTCGTGTGTTTTTGGTTAAATCAGGTTGATGGGGATGTGAAGAATCCACCTCTAGCAGCTGGGAATAATGCAGCTCTTGTATCTGGTGCAAGTGCTGGTTCTGGATACTCAGCATTCGCGTAAGTTGTATTTTTCATTGCTTGATTCATAAAATTATGGAATCTTGAGCTACTGCTCAGTGATCTGATTGTCCGGGTTTTGCAATGTCTCTAAGAACGCATCTTTTGGAAACTTTCATTTTCCATGTTCATTATGTCTGTTTACTAAGGAATCTTAAGTATGTGGTTTTTATATCAACCATACAGGCAACAACGGAGGCGAGACGTGGAAGGAAGAAGATCTTCGGAGAGGAAACTGGAGAGAAGAAGTTGAGATATATAGTAAGAGATTCTAAAGAGGTTCTCCTTCAACACATTTCTATGTTTCATAGTGGTTACAAACTTTGAATCGATGATATACAGTGTGTTCATTCTATTTTGTACTAACGAAACATCAAAATTTTTTCAAACCAACGAAAAAACTAGATTAATGTTTAAGTTCCAAGGATCAAAATTTACACATACACTCTGGGCATTTCGGTTGTCTATAGATACTGCGTCCATAAGGCCTAAGACTAACTTTGTTACCTTCCTCTATCATTTTCCTCACACGATTTTCAAAAGTCTTCCACTTTATTGTTTCACTGTCTGATAAGATTGCTGCAAGTCTCTTCTTGTTAGGCCTCAATGTCGGCGCGTGACCGTCGCCATAGTATGTTCTAAATCCAGAGACTAAGGACGATAATTGACTTCCAGAATCGGTCATTGCAAACACATCTGAAGCTGCACAAGCTATGAAATCCAGCGCAGCTAGCTGCAAAACAGAGTTCGAATCATTGAAAAGACCCTTAAGGACTTGGGGGTATACAGTTCGGTTTATATGCCTACCACTACTTAGATGGCTTAGAGTTTTTTACCTGAGAGGAGAAGTTCTTGAATGGTGCGAGTTCTTGTGGTGTAAGGAGGGTTTCTTTAGTGACGAGATTCGGGTAAAGAGTTGTTAAAGGAAGCATACGAGAAGAACCTCCATAGATTTGAGATCCAGCTAAGTATATATATGTTCCTCTATTGAATCCAAGACCAGCAAGAACTAGAGTTGCTTCCTCTGGTGTTAATGGACACTTTCCTGTTTTCCTCAACTCTTCTGGAGAAACAGACCTGAGAAGAGAAGAAACAGAGAGAGAAGTCAACATGATCTGATTCGTTTTAAAAAACATACGAGGTTTGAAATTTTGTGTATCTTTTACGTTGATTTCTCCAAACGTTTGAGGAGAAGAGGGAAGTGATCTTCTCGGTACGCTTGAAGCTCTTTACGTTCGGTTTCTCCTCCTCCAAAATCACATAGAGAGTAAGCAACCATGTCCTCTTCAAACCTTAGATGTAAAGCAAGATACTTCAATGGTTCTTGATCTCCTTTAGCAGAATATCTCGCCATGGATTCACCAAGCAATGCTTCATCCAACTTGCTACGCGATGTTTCATATCTTCTTATACGTTTCATCAACAGAGATCCTGCTTCCTGAATCTTTGGCGCGAATTTCAACGCGTGAAAGTTGCACTTACATCGTAATCTCTGTAAAACAACAATGTCATTTCCAAGAACCATATTGAATACTCTAATTATGTATCCTCTTATATGTTTGTACCTGAACATCAAAAGGCAACGGATCAAAACCGAGGCGGTTCCCGTATCCAAAAAGATGAACCATTCCATACTTTTTTAACAAAGGAAGGACATGTTCAATGTAATCCGCTGGCTTTGCTTCTTTTGCAAGCTCTGCATCAGTGACCTATGAAGAAATTAACAAATCATTTTATGATTTTTACAACCAACAAACTAAGCCAAACAAAAAAAAAGAGAAAGAGAGAATGCAAAAAGAACACACCAAGCTGAGATTCCTGTTATCAATAGATTTTAGATGTTGAGGAAGGTCCTTCACTATATGCACCTCATCTTTCAGATATTCGATAAAATGATCATCTTGGTATATATCACCAAATTGGCTGCAATTTACGCATTTTAGCAGAATCAACAAAGTTGGATTGTTTATATAAATTTTGGAAGTCTTGAGGAGGTTAACTTACCTAGGATCTTTCCAGACATTGCTGTAAAGAAACCGAGGAAGAACTAGAGTCGCGTTGAGCAGAGCAGCAGCAGCAACAGCGTTACAGATCTGCAAGAAACTAACACAATCACTATATATACATAACTATTTTCTTGATGAATCAAATATCGTTATTAATTTAGTTAGGTATATACTTACAGCCACGCGCTGCTGATTAAGGCCACCATTTGCACTAACCATAATGTAACCATTGTTCATTTCTCTAGACCTCTCTTGTGCCACTGCTCTTTTGTTATTATCAGCACAAGGCTTCCACTGTGATGACTTTGAAGATCTTTCCTCTCGGAAGTTCGGTGTATCCGGTTTGAATACGTTCTTGTAGCACAACGCAAAACAAGATTACTAACGATTCAAAAGCACCAAAACAAAATAGTAATCTTAAACGTTTTCACTAACCTTTGCAAGAGAATTTGAAGCTAAGTTTAGTAGACGGCTATACATTTGCACCGGTGAAGCATCTTGAGCTCCATTCTTCGTTGACATACATAGAAAGATAAGAAGCAATAACAATGGGGGAGTATGAAGAATTATGAAAAAGATTTGATATCAAACCTTATGGTGATCAGTCAAATTGCTCAACCTAGAAATGTCCTGTGCCACTGAGCTCCTATCCGAATGAAAGATAGTAACCATAATAGAATCCATAAAGAATATGAAAACGGTGACAGAGATCATCAGAAGAATCGACTTGAAGTTCCTACGAAGCCATGAATGTTGCTTCTTCCAAGGGTAACTAAACTTGTTGCTACTGCCACAGTTTTGATCATGTTTGGATCCTTGAGCCTTGGACACTTCACTTCCAGATATTCTTCTACCAATGAAGAGATCATTTCCTGTTAAAGAATCCAAACTTCTTCTCCCAATTTTATCTTCTTTATCTCTCGTTTCAGGTCGAGGACTTCTCGGTGATCCTTGTTTCCCCATTAGTCTTTTCTCTCTCTCTCAGCTCATAAACTAAGTAAATGCAACAATCAAGAACGGAGCTAGATTAAGACTCAATGGCTGCATAAGTTTCACCAATAGAAAATGGAAAATTGGTGAAAAAGGTCTGGAGAAATTCAAAACAGAACATATTAATTCTAAGTGAAGCTAGCAGAGTTGTTGAGGAATGTCTGAATTTTTTTTTAAAGGGGAAGAGTAAAACGCAAGGCAAGAAAAGGGAAAACAATTTCAAAGAATAAATAAATGTGGATTGCGATGAGAAGAGCCACGACATGAACCTTAATGAAGAAGATTGGGTATGACGATAGCTACATGTCAACAAATCACACCAGAACAGAAAGCTTCTGTTCTTCTGCTTTCTCGTTCCTCGGTCGTTGCCAATCTCCATGTCCGAATCTTCTTTCCTTTCATTTTTTTTTTTGTTTTTATCGAAACTTTGATAAATACCTAAAATCGAAGAAATCTGTCAGGAATCTCAAGAAATTAATTACCCTGTACTATAATCTCTTTTTTATTTTTTACCCCTTTTATTTAGTTTTTTTTATAGCATTGACCCAAGAATGACTTGTGACGCAAACTTTTCTTGTAATATCATATTTTACGAGTAATCAATAATCCGTCGAGGTAATTGTTCCACGTGAGAGACAAAGATCTCATATATAGAATTGTGAGTTAACGGGAGAGAGATTAAACACAAGTCGTTCTTTTGCGTTTCATCACGTAAAGATCAAGTCGTTTTTGGCTATAGGTCGCACACATTATAATCTAAAAATTTCTACATAGACAAAGCAAAAAACAAGAGTAAAAGATTAATGAAGAAGTAACAAAATAAGATTGGATCTCATTTGAGATTAGAAGCTACAGAACGAGCCCACCATTTAAGACAATCCTTCATGTTTGTTTCACCACATAACTTAGCCATTCTCAAATCTAAAACCATTGAATCTTTCTCTGTTCTTCCACTCCATTTACCACTGTGATATTCCCATGCCTCCGACAAATAAGGTCTCGGAACCGACGACTCTGTCTTACTCTGTTCTTCCCGGTGGAGAAATGTCCGTAATCCGGGAAGAATCTCCGGCAACTCCGAGTTTAAGTCTTCTTCTGTGAAAACAAAACCTAAATCCATAAACCCTTTTGTCTCCTCAGCTTCTAAATCATGCACACTCTCTCTTCTCTCACTCCTTCTTCTTCCTCTGCTCCTACGTGATCCTCCTCTGGTTCTCCGTGCCTCCAACTCATTTCCTTCCGTTTTGGAATCTTGGTTTTGTTCAAAGATATTTTCTGAGCTCTCGCTTATGTCCATCTCTTGAGCCTTCAAGAATCTAACAGGTTCAGAAACTTTGGGGGGAGTGACTTAGATTGTGTGACACAGAGAATGTAAACTTGTATATAAATAGATATTGACGTATGGTTACGACTTACTTGTGTCTTTCAAAATTCACGTTTTTCATTTGGATTATCAAACTATTTTATATTAATATCTGAACACGTTAGAGAAGGAAGATTATAATATAATTAGTAACAGTCTTGTTCACATTACACATTTACACGTAAGGGAAGTCAAATTTTTAGGTGGAATGGGCACAGCGTTTTTGAACAGTAAACCCGAATAAAATAAAATTGGTATAGTCAAAGTTGTATTCTTAGCAACTCCCCTAATTATTAAAACATAATTGATAAGTATTTTTTATGTTCTTACGAAAAGGATTTGTATTTTTTTGTTTTAGTTTCACATAATCTAATAACATTCTATCATATAAAATAAAATAACCAGATTACTCATTATTTTTTCTATATAACATGATATACTTTTATAAATTTATTACATGAATAACATAATTGATTATGTGTAGGTTTTATTGTCGGGTTACTGTTTTTAACGTCGGAGGTTTGCATCATAATGAATTAAGGTAAAGGGACAAAAACAATCGAAGAAGAAAATGTTAAAACGACAACTTTCAAGAAAAACAGTTGGGTCATTTTGGCTCCGATACCGTAATTATATAGGGGTGTACTGGAATTTAAGAATTTTTGTTTATACAAGAGATTGGAGATTAGACTATGATTAACCTAAGAGAATGCATGTTCAGATAAGTACAACTTCCTTTTCACTGGGTATTTCCTAATATTTTGTTTTTTGTTTTTATTTTCTTCCAAATTATGCGCGCAAAACATTACTATTACCTCCTAAGTCTTGATTAGTAGTGAACTAGTATATATCCGAAGCTGGACCCATGGACTAACACGTAAATCGTGACGCTGTGACGCGTTACGCACGCGCTCTGTAGAGAGCGCTAGTTGAAGAGCCAATGAGCGGGAAGAGTCATCCTCAACCAAACTATTTTTTTAATATTATCTACCATATGAAAGATTACGACACTAATTATAACCGTAACACGTTTTAGATACGGTTAACCTAAACTGCATGGGCCACAAACATATTGATTCTTATTTCTTAACCATATGTTTTATTTCTTATGCAAGCATAACCGTGCATTTCACAATGCGGCTCGATCGACCTTCGATTTTATCGTAGCTAATTAATTTGATGGTAATATTTTCCTTTAACGAGCATGCTATTACTTATACTAAGATAAGTCGTATGCTATTGTTATTTGTCATTTAACACTATATAAAAACATATTTTTCCTAATTCCAGTATTTAAAATTTAATTTTACTAAACAACATATATGATATCAATGCATGCAATAGTAATCAAATAAAATATTTTACCTTTCTTTTGTGAATTTGCTAGATGATTCATGTATGTTCTTTTGCATGGGATGAATTGCGGGGCAAATCTCCTTTGGCAGTAAAGCATTTCTTTCATACATATATCATCTATTATTAATATTTAGATAATATAGATGTAGTGAAAACTATCTGCCAATGGAGTATTTGCCCTGTAACCCAACCATGCATCTTCTTCTTCTTCGAAAACATTGATCTTTTCGTACTTTTAGTTCATTTTACTTTGAGTAATAGCTTAAGTTTAACTATAGCAAAACTATATATAGAGTGTGTGTGGTTAAAATTCATGCACATATGTCTTATATATTAGCATATTCGGTGGCACATCCCATGTTTCATAGAGCATGTAAGCAGTATTCTAAACGCAATGTTAAGTGGACTTCTCCTTGTACTTCAACTTTAACTCGGAACTTTTTACAAAATGTGTTAGCAACGCGTCACAATGATGTTAGCTACGATTTTTGCTTTTTGTTAATTCGTCCATACATATACACAGACCAGCAACCACAAGAGCAATCATATATGTCGACTCTTGACCAAGTAGACTAATGACTAGTTTTAATCAAAGAGGCTCCTAAAGCCGACAATAAACTAATGGTTCCAAGGGCCGGGCTCAAAGCCGGTCTTGTATTGACTTTTGTATTTCAAAACTAAACGGTAGGAGTTCTTTAATTAAAATTTAAATACAAACATAGATTTTCTAGACTTACAAATTTTGTTTAATCCATTAAGAACATTAACACGATGCAGCGTTATTTAATCACTATGCTAACACTTAATATTGATTTAGGTAAATAAATTTTAAGTAGGCCGCTTAATAAATTAATGACAACAAATTTCACTGGCGCGTAAGTTTTTATTTCTAGTATTTATGTATATGCAGCATGTCGCCATTTCATCTCGACATCTCCAAAACGTCGTCTACTTAAGCATGTTTCTTTAGATGTCACTGTAATCTGCTAATATGAAAGTATAAAATAGACTAAGAGTCTACTTCATAGTATACAGAAACCATCTACATTTATATATGTATTTATTTATATATTTCGTAAGAATAATATTTTAATAAACACTTTATCCATTAATTATCTACATCTAGTTTGATCTAGTTGCTAATGAGTATCTTGGAGCAGTACATTATTATTGTGAAGTCTTGACTCATGAATTAATGTAACGTAACTACTTTATATCTTCGGTATAGTTGGATATAAATTTTTAATAACTACTTTATTTTTCTGCATGAGTGTTCTGATCTTCGGTATAGTTGGATATACTGAAGAATATCCTGTACGTGCCTGCTACTAAGAAATTTTATGTCTTACGTCATTGTTCAAACAAAATCTCAAATCTTAAAAAGTGATACAAGAATAGGATACAAAGTATGCCAGTTTCAATATATTTAACTTCTTTTTTATTTTATAGGGAACAAAAGAGTTAAATGGACGGCTCTTCAAGATAATGACTCCATATTTATAAAGTCAAGTACTTTAATGTACATTTATATGTTGGAAAATTCGAACTTTGGCCTTTTGAAAGGTTGTTTTTGGTCTTTTCAAAGTTGATTAACTTTATTGAGTGGCATAACATATATGTATGTATACTTTTTGGGTCAAAACATATATGTATGTATATAATATTCTGATTGTGTAGATAAATTGCATGCAGTTTCAAGGTTCTGCATTTTATACGTCTTCATGTGGAAGCTTAATATATTACAAGAACATTCCTACGGATCTTCCGTTTCAAAGAATCACTTTTTATTTATTTTCTTATAGTTAATTATTTAATTTACCACCCTTTTTCCTTTCCCACATGTAGCGTTCTTTTTATTTTCTTGTCATTACTTTTTATAGAATTCATAAACAAGTAATCTCAAACCCATTATGTCAAGTTTTAACAATGTCAATTATTAATTTTTAATTTTTTTTTTCATAACATCAGTTACTCTTTCAAATCAGCCAAAGCAGAAAAATAATTAGGTTGGGAGTTCTAGCTAGAGCTTAATGTAAAATGTCTATAAAACCATAATTTTATCGGTTGATAACGGCGTTACGTTTTTTTTTTATTATTATTTTATTTATTTATTATTATTATTATTATAATTATTATTGTAACGTTTACCAACAAGTTCTAGCACATGCTATGTAATATATACATTGGTATTATGTAATAAAATTGGTATTGACTCTTTACGTGAAAAAATAGAGATAATTATTTTGAAATGAAATGATACATAAACAATGTTTTATTTTGTTGCTTTCATACAGAAGATGTGCACAAGGATTCGGATACCGTAAGAAAAAAGTGGTAGGCTGCTCTTTATTTCAGGAATGTCTGAGCATAATTCGTGTGTTAGGGAATATTATACCGTAGAAATTATATGGAGAAGAGACCATTCGCAGAAGAAAACCTCAGTCTTTATTTACATAGCATTGTACCGTGGAATATGCTTGTTTTCAGGATTGTATATATACAAACATCAAATTCGTAGGTTACAATTGTGAAGAGGTGTGATAAACCAAAGGTGAAAATGCATTACAGGGCAAGATCTCTATTGGCAGGAAACCATTACTTAGATCTTTGCATCTCTTTATGCATTGATTTGTAGTGAGTTCTCTGCCAAAGGAGATTTGCCCGGTAATTCTTCTGCACCAATATTTCAAAAAATAGTTGTGTGATTCATCGAAAGAAAATTTTCAAAAAAATCTACAATTAAGAAATTCCTTTTTTTTTGTTTTTCTCGTTTTCATGAGGACATTGGTTGATGTCCATGCATGGAGATGTCGAGATCATCTCTTCGTCTTTGAATCAATGTACGTAGAAGGTGATATATATGTTTATTTTATTTTTGGGATAAAATGTGAAACTGGTTGCTCGTCACTTGGTTCATTAGTTCTGTATGCCTAGCTGTTAATGAAGGACGTAAACTTTAAATCTATGCTTTTGTTCACATTACTGATTTACACGTAATATGCACATGGATTTAAATAGAAATCCTGAATAGAAACAGAATTAAGGGTAAATTAGCTAAGTGTAAATTTTTATATGAAAAGATACGTTTTATGATTTCTTTTTAAAAAATGATTATCTTGAGATAAATTTTCGATGTCGCCTCTTAATTACCTCGAAACAGAATAGTGACATTTTCGCCATCGCCTCTTTGTATAGAGGATGTGGTTTAATTTCATGCATATTTCTCTTATTTACTAGGATATTCGGAGGCACATCCCATGTTTCATAGACCATATATGTATGCAGTATCTCAAGCGCAACGTCAAGTGCCTTCTCGTTGCACTTCAACTCCAACTACATTGAAACTTCACAGTATTTTATATTCTTTTTGTAACAACTACAAAAAATAGGATGTGTAGAAATCGATCTCTAAATTTTTCTGTAGTTTTATCTTGTCAATATGTGTTACCATTGCGTCACTATACTTTTATCTATGATTTTGTTGTTGTTGTTGATTCGTCTTTACATATGACACAGACCAGCAACCACAAGAACAATCACATTGACTCTTTGATCTTCCTATGACAATTTTTAATTATAGAGGCTCTTAAAATGTATATGCATGATGGTACGGAAATATGTCAGCATTTTCAACTTCTACATTAAAGATTTTTAGATAATTTTAAAATAAAATATTGTTAAATGAAATTATTTGATACTAAAACACTCTTTAGTTTAATACAAACTAATCTCTATCACTAATAATATATACATGTCATTAGAAACTTTAGATTTTTTCTTTCGATTTCATCTTTGATCTAAACATACTTTTCAGAACCAAACTATTCCAAATATGCAGATTTTCTGTAACACATAATAAAGCTCTGTCTTTTAAAAAAAATTGATACTCTTAATCTTGTGTTATATTTTTTTTCTATTTCGATAAATCCTAATTTAATTTATAAATAAAAAAAAAATTATAGAGCCTTAAATTAACATCAAGCCTCCAATATTCAATCTAGATGCATATAACAAAATATCTCCATTCTAGTTTTCATCGCTATCCAACATGTCTTTTTCTTGCATATTCCAAATAAATCTATAATGTTACATCAACACGCCATAAACTTAAACGTATGTTGCATAATTTCTTTTAAATTCACTTACCATCATCTCTTATAAAAGTTCTTGTAGTATATATATGTAGAGCATGACATGCATTTTAATCTGTAAAAATGTTTAGTTACCCGGGATACATTCTTTAAATTTTTTATAATCTACTAATATAAAAGCGTGAAAGAATCTATTTACATACCGATATGCTTTCTTTTAATGATGAATTTTTAAAAGAAAATTGTTATACTTTTTGTTTTGGGATAAATCGCTTATCTACCTGCGTAGTGCCTGATTTGATAGCAGTGAGTATTTCGGAGCAATAATTTATTATTTTGAAAACGAAATATATTTTTCTTCACTTTGTTAAAATTTTTTTTTTGAAATCCTTTTAGACCGAAAACTCTAACAAATCTTAGAAATTGTCATATATATACAACAATTTGAAAAGATAGCGGAGTGGCCAGGAGAACACCAATGTAAATCGATTTTCTATCTCAATCAATCAATAATTCCACTATATATCATACAAGCTTAGTTATAAATGGTAGATGTATGAGTAATATGATCTTTAGTGTAGGTGGATATACTTAAGAATATGCTTCATTTATGTACCGCTAAGAACTTTTTGTTTTGTGTCTTTGTTCAAGCAAAATCTAAAATTCTTAAAAGGTGATACAAGAATAGGATACAAAGTTTGTCAATTTTATTATATTTTGCTTCCATTTTATTTTATAGAAAAAGTAATTAAAGGATCCGAAACTTTAATAGTGGCTCCAATATATTTATAAAGCCAAGTACTTTTCTGTACTTTTTATACATTGAAAAAATCGAACATTGCCCTTTTTCAAATTTGATTGACTTTTTTATTGAGTGGCGTAGAATATATATACATATATGTATATGTGAAATGCATAATGTTATAATTTTGTATATATTACAAGTTTCGAGCTTCTCCATTTTTTGCGTCTTGAGGTGGAACCAAAATAAAATTACAAGAACATTCCCACGGATCTTCCATTTCAAGAATCACTTTCTATATATTATATAGTTAATTGTGTACCACTATATCCCCTTCTCCACATTAAGCATCTTTTATTTTATTTTCATTACTCTATATTAAAATCTAAACACATTTAATTTGTTAAGTCACAATTCTCGCAAGAGGTCTTTCGAATCAGCCAAATCAGAAAATAATTAGGTTGGATTTTTCAGTCGAACATTTAAGAGTTCGACAATATGTAATCTAGGGTAATAAAAATGGACTTCAAATGTTTATAAACACATAGTTTTAACAGTCGACAAAAAAGGGGGATTTACCCACAGGACGGGCCTCGCACATGCTATGATACATTGCTATTGAATCATTCGTTTAGAACTACATATTGATTATTGTGATGAAATGATACATTTACTATTTTCTATTTATTTATTTATCTTTTGTGTGCACGCAGAAGATGTGGTCAAGGATTACCCTAAAACAAAAAGTGTTAGGCTGCTGATCTATATTTAGGAATGTCTGACCATAAAAACTTGTGGCGTGAAAGATTATTCCTTAGAAACTATACGGAGAAGAGATCATTCTTGGAATAAAATCTCAGTCCTATTTACAATACAGAAGCATTGTGCCACAGAATATGCTTGCTTCTAAGATTGTATAAATACAAACATCGAATTTGTAGGCTACAATTGTGGACATGTAAGCTGTATCAAAGGCGAAAATGCATTACAGGGCAAGATCTCTATTGGCAGGAAACCATTACTTAGATCTTTGCATCTATTCATGCATTGTTTTGTAGTGAGTTCTCTGCCAAAGGAGATTTGCCCGGTAATTCTTATGCGTCAATATATATATATATTAAACTATTTACAAGAGATTGATAAAAAAAAAACCGAAAATGTGCAAAGAAGTAACTCCATTCTTTCTTGTCTTCGTGCTGGGATTGGTTGATGTTCATGGAGGTGTGGATACCATCTCTCTTCCTCTTTTAAAACAATAAAGGTGAGAAACATATTATAAAGTAAAAAAAAAGTTGGCTAAAGTTCTATTATGTCTATGTTTCCAAAATCGTGGGAATTTTGTTGGTTACCACTTGGTTCATTATTTTGATATGCTTAGCCATTAATGAAGAACTGACGTCTTAAAATCTCTAAATCGGAGGTAAGAGTTATCTTAGCATGAAATTTGTTGTTGTATTTTTAACCGTCAATCAAGCATGTAACTAGTCTCTTAGCCTCCGAATCTATAATTTATCATCCCTTGGGCTTGTAATTTTATGTGAACTATTAGTATAGACTGAAAAGTTGTAACCTGTCTATGTCGTGCCGTCGTATTACTCCCAATGGTCATAAGAGTTTACTGAATCACGCCATGCATGTTGGCGTATGAAAAAGCTTTCTATCTACTTCGTAAGCGTTTTCTTCTGGTTCTTTCTTTTCGACTCTATCACGGCTTCAACTTTTCCACGGGGTACCAAGTTCTTTATGGCTACTTTTCTATTCTGATGCTACCACACTAAAGTGTCAAAGTACGGCTTGTTTTTGCTTCCATGTTTTTTTTTTAATCTTTTTTGACCATGGGACCAGTCTACATAGATCAAGCGAATTTGTTTAACTCGTTTATGACACCTATACACTTAATTTTCAATGATATTTACAATTTAGCACCAAAAAATCACGCCATGTATGCCAGCATATTGGACATGAGCACCAGATTACGTTAAAACATATGTATGAGTCCCCAAAAACGTGGAGCCCCCAATCTGTAATACTCCTCTTATCGAGGTTTTGTCGATCCATTTCCATGGCTCCAACACACGTCCCTACGGTTTTGGCATCTAGGTTTTGTTTTTAGCACTCGCGCTTGTTTCCATCTCTCATCCCTCAATAATTAATTGAAGAGCTTCAGAAACTTAGCGGGTGATTGAGAGAGATAGATTGAATGAAAACTTGTCTAAATTAATAGATATATGTCCTTTCACGTTTTTTATTTGTGTTCTCATAGTATATATATATATATATATGTGAATATCGGGGATATAGTAATTCGCCAGAAGAAAGATAAAAGTAAGCAATCCGGGTCTTGTTCACATTACACGTTTAGGAGCATCTCCATCCCTAATCAGTCAAAAAAGTTTAGATAAATTTCTCCACTATTTGAGATACTCCACCTAATAAAAATTAGAGTCAATTAGCTACTAAACAAGAAAAAATTGTGTTTCGCCGTGACGCAAATATGTGACATCCGAAATTCACGGTTTCTTTTTGTATAGATTTGTCCAGTTTATTCCTGTGAATTTGACATGTCCTTGTAAAGCATTTTTTCTCTCTCATTTTTCTTTTATTTCTCTATCATTTCTCCTATTTTTCTTTCATCTCTCTTTTCATTTTTTTTTCAGTGAAGCTTGTTTTTGGTTGAAGTAGAAACCAAAACAAGAAAAAAATTCAAAAAATCAAATTCTCAAATTGCTCAAGACCGAATCGAAGAGGCTAAACCGATCAAAATCGGCAAAATCTGGCAAAAATTAGATAGAATATATGGTTCTAATTTTGTCAAAAAAAATTCGCTACCCCGTTAATTCGAATTAATATGTAAACTAATTTATAATATATAAACTATTTTGTAATAAACTAAACTATTTATTGTACCAAATAAATATATATACTTAACCACTAATATTTTCAAAAACTATTAACTATTTAACTTTCAGATTGTATATTTAGTCTAACATGATATTAAAATATATATTTTTAACTTATAATATATTATAGAAACATATTAAATGTTCTTGTAACGTGTTAATAATTATTGTATCATATATACATTTGTGAGTAACATTTAAATTTATTTTTGACATGGTGTAAACCAGAACATGAGACAAGCGTCGTATCGGTGAACCTTGATGGACCGGAGCGTGATGAGCTTGTCTCTTCCTGATTTATCAAAGGTGGCGATGAGGCGGCGTTTATTTCTCTCTCTCCAAACGGTCTAGATCGAGCTCTGACAACGAATATGCGCGAGCAAAAGCGACTCAGCTCCAAGATCCATTGTAGTGATATCGGTCTAGAGAGTTAGCAATAAATTTGTAATAACAATATATCTAAGATTTCAAAAAAAAATAATAATATATATATAAGATTAAAAAAGAATTTAATATATTAATTCTCGCAAAAAAAGGCTACATTAGAAACAATATCTATGATCAATGCATGCAATATGGTTGATTAAATGTTTTTCTTTTTCCCTAAAATATATTCCTTACCCTTTGTCTTGCATGTGATCGCACAAGATTTTACATAAATGTATATATGTATCTCCTTTTGCATGGACGAATTGTGGGGCAAATCTCCTTTGGCAGTAAGGCGCTGTTCATGCATCTTAACCATTATATGTATAATAATGGTGTAGCAAACCTATCTGCCATAGGAGTACTTGCCCTATAATTCAACCTTGCATCATCTTCTTCTTTTTATACAATCAATTAGTTACTTTAGTTTGTTTCTTTTCTGCTGAGTAATAATAGAATTTCTACCACAGAAAAACTATATATAGAGATAGAGAAGTGTATATGTAGTTTTATTTCATGCAGAATTGTTTTATATATTAGCATATTCGGTGGAACATCCCATATGTTTCATAGAGCATATGGGTCTGCAGACTGCCGTATCCAACTCGGAGCTTTCAGAGGGAGCTTCCTGTACGCCATAGCTTACCTCTATTTAGGTATATTGATATGTATATTTTGGAATTATTACAAAAAAAAACAGGTATGTGTATGTAGAATTTCATTTTAACATATTTTAGCAACGATATATTGTTGCTAATCCGTCTTAACATATGACACAGACCAGCAGCGACAATAACAATTAGCAAACATATGGACTATTGATTACCTAGAGCAATGACTATTTTATTTATTATAGAGGCTCATGTCTTATAGCTATACTCGCGGCTCCCGGGCCGAGTTCAAAGCCGGCCTTGTATGAACTTCTGAAATTTAAAAGCTGCAAATTTGAATTATAAATAAATATAATTTTAGAAGTTATATAATTATTCATCAAAAACTAACAAATAGGATAGGGTATAATTATTTTGTTATTTACACGTATTTTCCAAAACCTGTTTTCTTAAACTTACAGATAAATATTTTTAAATAGACAAAAATTCACTGGTACATATAGATATAGTTGTTGATGTAGTATGCACATAAAATGTTATTTCATCTCCGAAAAACGCCTAGTTTAGCACTATTCATACATATATCATTTGATCTATATACAATATATTGTAATTTTTTTAAACCAAAATTAAGATGCTTTTTTAAGGAATCAATCAATTATCTAGTTACTACATTGATCTTATCAATGATTATTTTATGAAATGATTAGCATTGGATGTACCGTTACTTACCATGCATGCCTATATAAGAGGCCAATCGTAATTTTAAAAGAGAGTAAACTCAAACGAATAGAATTTTGTGTTCTATTTGCTAAATTTAGCTATAGAAGTGTTTTAAGTAACTGAACTTCATGTACCCCAAAAATAAGCTAATTTTTAAAATACGCAAGAATCTTATAAATAGCCGAGTACTCGCCACTAGGCAATTGAACAAATAATGGGAAGCGAGATTCGATCTTAATTAATCAATAAAGCGATCACAATTCTTATATATCCTAAGAATTCCAATATCAAACAGACCTAATTATATTTCATTAACGTAACGTACGGACAATGGTTACAACGTACAAGTGATCTTTGATCTAGTTGGATATCTTAAGAATGTGCTGTACCTACATAACGCTGTGAAGTTTTTGTCTTGTGTCATTGTTCAAACAAAATCGCAAATCTCAAAAGGTGATACAAGAATAGGATACAGAGTATGTCATTTTACTATAATGTACTTATATTTATATATTATAGATAGTTTAACTAAAAAGAAAGGATCTCTATATTTATATAGTCAATGCTTTGTTGTACTTTTTATATATTGACAGAATTAGAACTTTGGTCTTTTTCAAAGTTAATTTGACTTTATTGAGCAGCATAAAGTATATTTTATGTAAATATTATTATAATTGTGTAGTGTCAATTGCAGTTTCGAGCCTCTACAATTTATGTATCTTCATGTGGAAGCTTGATAAAATAGAAAGAACATTCCCACGGATCTTCCATTTCGAGAATCTCTTTCTACTTTATATCCCGATAATTAACTAGTTACCATTCTTTTTCTTTTTTCCCCCATTAAGCATTCTTTTATCTTCTTGTCATTGCTTAATATAGAACAACTTAAACAAGTGGCCTCAAGTACCATTTTTTTTAAGTCACAACCATCTCAATTAGTCTTCTTGAAACCCTTTCAAATCAACCAAATCAGACAAATTGGGTTGGGAGTTTTACATTTCAGAAGGTCTAGTACATGCTAGGTCCTGAGATTTTGAAGACCAAAAGCCAAAAAAAAAAAATTTAAAATGGGGCTTAGGGGATTCGAATCCGGGTTTCTTTCACATTATATATGACAGTTTGCCACTAGATTAAAGAAAATTTTTAGAAATTTTGTAGCCGAAATATTACTTATTATTTATTGGCCGAAATCCCATGCTTCTTCAGCTTGACCTAAGGGCCGGCTCTGCTTAGATTAAAACTAGAGATTGAGTATTGTGAAATGAAATGATACATGTACAATTTTGTACATTAATTTGTTGTGTTCGCAGAAGATGTGGCCTCGGATTCCAATATCGTATATAAAAGGTGGTGGACTCCCCTTTATTTAGGAATGTCTGAGCATAAAACTTGTGGCATGAAAAGTTATTCCTTAGAAGTTATACTGGGAAGAAGAGATCATTCTCGGGATAAAACCTCAGTATTAATTACAAAGCATGGCATTGTACTATGGAATATGCTTCTCTCCTAGATTGTATAAATAAAAGCATTGAATTTTTGAGGTTACAAATTAGGAGAGAGATCAGATGTATCAAAGTTGGAAATGCATTACAGGGCACGATCTCTATTGGCAGGAAACCATGACTTGACTTTTTCATCTCTTTATGCATTGATTTGTAGTGAGTTCTCTGCCAAAGGAGATTTGCCCGGTAATTCTTCTGCACCAATAATTCAACTAGTTACATGTGATCAATCGACCAAACTTTGCAAGTAAGTAAACTCCATTGTTTCTTGCTTTTGTGCTGTGATTGGTTTATGTTCATACGTGGAGGTGTGGAGATCTCCTTCCTCTTTATATGAATGTATAGAAGGTGAGGCACCTTTTATGGACTAAAAAACTTTGGTTAAAGTTATGTTATGTCCTTCGTTTTCATCCATTTTCAGATGTTCGTCTTCTTGCTCTTCACACATTCGGACATGCTTTATGCTCAAGCCAAGTCCGTACGGTGAAACATTGCCTTCATCAACAACATTTATGTAATTACTACCTTATTTAATCTGTTTTGCTAAAATTTGATGCATTATATTAAAAAAAGAGGCAAACAAGAGCACAACCCTTTATCAATAGATATCCTCCACTCTAGAATATAAAGCCCATTAAAAAAATAAAAATAAACTAAGGATAGGGAAGAAAGCCCAAAGCCAGTGATTCTAAAGCCTATTAGGAAAATAAAAGTAGGATAAGGAAGAAAGCACAATGCCAGTGATACCGTGATTCAACTGAGGTCATTCAACTGAGGAGCTCAGAATCTCAGACCATGTTTGCAATACCGTGATTCAAATTAAATTGTATTGCGGTTTTTATTGTTTTTTATATATATAATTTCCATTTTAGTTTTGATTGTACTTAACATTTGTATATTTTCGATCAATTTTCTTTGGATGCTGAAATATTTCAGATAATATTTACTGACACACGTGTATTCTAAGTCAAGTAACAAAAAATAGATTGTACAATCCTTTTCTTTTTCTTTGCTTTTTATTTTAAAAAAAAAAACCCATTATTTAGCCAAATATTAGCCGTGGCTTTAAAACAGTCACGGAAATGATAGTAGCCAATATGTGACTAATAAGCTACGATAAACCACGAACCAATTAAACTACAAATCTATGGCCACACACACACACACACAAAAACAAAAAGTCATGACTAACCATGGTGAATTCATAATATAACCAAGGCATATTGGATATAGTCACGAATTTTTGGTGGTTATAGAGACTTTTTTTACTAGTGTGTTTTTTTTTGTGTTTACGTTTGTGTTTGCATTCTAATCAATTACCGAATGGATAAACAAGCATGCTCTTTGTGTTGTCTTCATCGAGGTAAATATATGTGATCATGACACTCATATTGTCCAACCATTTTCCATCGATACTAAAATATGTATAAATTTTAATAATTATATGAAATTTGAACCGAGTACAAGACAAATAGCAGATACTAGATCAATTATGATGACATAAGAATAGACAAATTGTAAGTGACGGGTTCAGACAAGACTGCCATGTTAATGTTAACTTCTCCTTGTTTTGTTGTAGTTTTGTGTCCATAAAGTGGTTTAGTTTATGAGTCACCTCTTCACATTTCTCTTCAACCACAACGCTTAATTTTCATATATCTCTATCTATTTGTCCCCATTTGGCTTATACATACAAACAGTATAACACCAAACTTCTCGTGATAGATTCTCGTCGTATACAATCTGTCTTTGGGGTTAGTCATTTGTTTTTTCTACTCAGTTTAGTTCCATCCATTGATCCATCCACAAGCAATGTCTTTTCTTTCCTTAAGTATTATCAAGTCTCATAGAGTAAAATCAGAAGAAAAAAAAAATCGATAACGTACATTATATTTATATACAGATTTGAAACGTAGTAGTGATACAATGATGACGTTAGCACAAACAATAGGACTACATATACTGTTCTTTTTTACTGACAGAGATTGACCCCTAATTAACATACCAATTAAGATTTTCTTCTTTCACTCTACGTTAATTAGGGTTTAATTTCGAAAAAAAGTAGTTTCAGAATTTAAAATAGACATGTGGAACAAAGTTATGTTAAAAAGGGCTCAAGGTCTGCAATGCATATTGAGTATAAACTGATTCGGCTATTAAAAATATTTTTGACAATCACTTGTTTTTTAAACATACTATAATATTACTATTTTTGAAGTAGAAGTTTCGACCAACATATTTTTGATACGGCTATTAAAACTTCACTTGGTAACTTCGGATTCTGCCTTACCTCTTTTTTTTCATCTTAAGCTCAAATTGTAATCAAAATATAATGATGTCCCTTATGGCAAGAAGATGAATAAATAATATTATATTTTCTTGTCAAATAATCCTTCTAGTTATGGATTTATGGTCAACTTAGTTTAAGACATTCAAGGAAAAATCAGTAAAAAAAAGCAATTAATAAAGCCAAAATCACATCATTTCTTAGAAATATAGATAAAAATAAGAGATAATTCTAAGAGAGAATACTAGAATACCTATAATCTTTAAAATAAGGGAAAGAAAATTTTGAAATTTCGATGTTGTGTGATAATTTTATACGTGGCTAAGTCACATAAGAAAAAGAAAAAGAACTGGCTTATAATAGGAAAGATAAGGTTAGAGAATAAAACAGAGAAAATGGTAGTAACGAAGCATGTGAAAACAGTCACAGAACATCCCCATGCGTACCACTTAGGGAGGTCTGCTTTCTTACGTACCTTTCGGAGTGAGACAAACGTAAAGATACAACCCGTGATTCCTCTCATCTCTCTTTCCTCGACCATTCTTCTCATAATATAAATATTTATGCATCACATTTGTATTCACTGCTATATATGTATTTGTCGGTATGATTTTTATGGCTTATTCACAGGTATCTGTCTCTGACATCTGGAAGTTTGCCATTGTTTTATTCTCCTTTCGCGTTCATCGATGTATGCACAAATTGTCTTATTTATTTTATGCTCAAGATCATTTATTTGAAAGGTTTTTAAACAAACCCGTGCTAAAGTCAAATTATTATTATTATTTTTTCTTTAGAATATGATTCAGCTTAGTCCCAATAACTCTGATGGGTTTACTGAAATACTCGATATTTTATTGGTATAATTAGAAATATAGTAGTTTATACATGTATTACGTATGTATAATAAGTTAAATACATGTATTTGTTATAATGTCTTCAGACGAATTATTTAGATTTTTTTTTATTGGTAACCGGATTATTTGAACATTTAACTTTAGTATGATAACAGCCACTAAACTATTCAATTTATCTAAAATTATATCAAACCCAAACAATTTTAAGTTTGTTGTTTTGCTAATTTACTTTTTTTTTTATTTTGGGATTCGTAAAATTAAATAATAAAAACCCGAAAAGGTTAGATCAGTCTATTTTACAGTTTTTTTTTCTATTTTTTTACAATTTGCTATATCGGAAGAAAACGTTTTGATCGATACAATCCGATCATTATAAATTCAATTTTAAATAGGATCTCCTGTTGTCTGTTGAGTCTAGATTTTAAAATTAAAATCATAGGTAATAAGTATTTAAGCAATCTGAATTAGTATTCCGCTGCAACCAAACGTACGTACGTGTATGAAACATAAAAACACAAGAGGATTTGTAATGTTGATATACTGTGAGGGACGTAGTATGTGACGAGATATATAATCTCAAACGTTAACTTTCAATTTCAAATAAACAACCT
The DNA here is from genome assembly GCA_900108845.1 of Iljinskaea planisiliqua. Classification (NCBI taxonomy): domain Eukaryota; kingdom Viridiplantae; phylum Streptophyta; class Magnoliopsida; order Brassicales; family Brassicaceae; genus Iljinskaea; species Iljinskaea planisiliqua. The sequence continues at coordinate 3,552,133 of FNXX01000007.1, read as the reverse complement.
TTTCCAATTGCGAATTGTTCAGTAAACAACTAACAAATATCTAAAATTTCACACGTCAGATCTAAAATATATAGAAGAATATATATATCTCCTCAACCACCATACAATTTTTAATAATATTTTCCTATTTTTAATCTTATTTGTTTTTTGATGTTTCAATATGCTACTAGTTCATCACCAGGATGTAGGTTTCGTACTACACGACAAAAAAATGTGTGTGTATATATAGATCCCGAGATATATGCGATAACGATAAAGAAATATTAATTTATCTCAAAGAGTTCAAAACATTGAGTAAGTGATGGTGGCTAGTGAACAAAAGAAGAGGGCAAGCCAAGAGAAGTCTCATTTCCTCAATAATCTCACCAACTTTAAACTTGTATGTATATTTATGTTCATATCCTTATATGTGTGTGTGTGAATTTATAAGCTAAAGCTCAATGAGCTATATTTTTGCAGAGTAACCATGAACAGAACATGGTGACTAGGGAGGCTCTTCTATACATAGCCATGCTCAAACTCAAGATAGAAGCCCTGCAAAAAGAACCTGACGTTTTCAACATTATCAAAAGAGAACCTTTACACCAGTTTCAGGTTTCTCCACTCATCTTTTCGATGTATAAAACATAGTCATATATTGATAAATGTTTGTATCACTAATTGAGCGTCTGTTTTCTTCATTTGAAACTCTGAGAGTAACCTGAAACTAGAACTGAATCCCTTTATACAACGACATCAAATCTAAAATTGATCATACAAAGCATGTAGATATATAATATTTTTGAGTTAATTGGTTATCCTTATAGGCTTCTTAGTTCAAATATCAGCATGACGTATAGATGTATTCACACGGCGCTCTAAATGGAAGATATTACTTAGGTCAAGCCACCGAGTATTGTTTATATATTTTAAGTTCTTGTGAACTTTGGCATGCAGGAGGTAAAGGTGGAGAAGATTGGGGAAAATTTTCAAGTAAAGATAAAAAGTCTAAAGGGGGACGATAAGCTTGTTAACATTCTTGAAGCATTTGAAAAAATGGGGTTGAGTGTAGCTCAAGCAAGAGCTTCATGCCGAGATACATTTGTCATGGAAGCCATTGTTGTACCTCAATCTAAAGACAAACTTTGGAGTGTAGATGATATGACCCCAATTCTGGTTAAAGCTCTTGTCAAGCCAAATGGCCCACTGTAATATTTTGGAAAATGGGACTAAAGAAGAAGCTCATGAACGTGTTGCAGATCCTGAGTTTCAATTTAGAATTGAGCCTTTGAATATATATGTCGTTGTTTTGGAACTCAGTTTTGGTCAATGTAGATCTGTAGAAAATTCTATGTTTAATGGAAAAAAATTAATATTTTACCAGGAAATCCGTAAAAAACAAAACAAAAAGAAAAGATGCCAAAATGCTTCAAATTGCAAATGACTCTACCTTGGTTTGTTTCGATTTTGGTTATAGTTCGTAGCTGTAGTTGTAGTTTGTCTCTGCTTTTTTAGTTTTTGGTCTTTCTCTCTAATTGGCTATCACAAATCGAAAAAAGTATAGAACTTAACAAACTTAAAAAATAAAATAAAAACAAAACTTGAGCCCAATTTAAAATAAAGGTTGTCCAGATATCAGAATAACCCAATCACTGGCCCAAATCCTGAGTAGACAGCCCAACTTCTCACAGATTTTATAAATAGTGTTGCAGTGGAAGGTATGACCAAAAAATGAAGGTGATGGAGTGGATTTGAATCGCTATTGTACAATATCGCCTAATTTTTTTTTTGTCCCAATCTATCAAACGTTGAGATCCCTAGTCCATTATGCCACATACATGATTCATGTAACATTAAGCATATACATATATATTAGATTAGTTATCTTGCATTTGCTGAATAAATAAGCATAGGAGCAATGAAAATTTTATATGTATCAAGAAATATTGGTTGGAAAGAAATATAGAAATACAAGAGGATTTTACAAAGCAATATAAAGAAATATTGGGAAATAAACAAAAGTTATGGCATGTTGTACCAAAACCACGCCGAGGTTTTAGGAAAAGTCAGAGATGCCAAATTATTAGTCCATTTTTTAATAGCATAATAATACATGATATTAGCCACCAATAAGATATTTAAATGCAGTCAGCCAATAATATATATAAATATACTTTGCCAAATCATTGCTATAATTCTATTGAATATAATATTATAGCCACATTGCTTCACGCATCAATACATATCAATGTATTCGAAAAGATCTGATAAATCAAATTCAAAGTAACAAAATTATACCATCCCTTGTTAAAGAGTAATTATAAATGACAACCAATAACCTTGTTAAAGAATAATTATAAATGACAACCAATAAGTTGAAAATTAAAAAATTCTTTTATTTTTACTGTTTTTTTTTCTATTTCTCTATTTTCTTTCTTATTTTTCTAATTTTCAACTTATCCATATATATTCATTAAAATCACTTTTGCTAAAACTTATTAGATAGTTTGTGTATTTTAAATTTTAACAAAAAAATTAAAATAAATTATTGACGATTATTTAGCTATCGCTTAACCAAATATGGATGTAAGAGGTACTTTTTATAACTTATTTTTTGTTGTTAAATATTTTCTTTACCTTCTACAACAACTAATTATAAAACCATCATGTTTTTAAGATCTGTGAATGGATTCCACTATTCTCACAAATTATCAAGACCTTCCTTACAGAATTTGATTAATCTATTCTTTCATAAAATTTAAATTAATTTTTTAAGAGCATAATATTTTTTTTAACATTAAAATTTTATAGATATTTTGATAAAATATTAAAACTAAATATTTTTTGGGATATCAGATTAGAATTTTCCTACATGAACTTGTCTCTGGTTAATTAAACAAGTTGGGATGAAGCATTGTGCGTCAGACCTACAAGCTTTCATGCTTATTGATGTTGCGGCATAGCTGTTTTCCGTTGGCTTTATTGTTCTAATTTCTCTTATTCAGTTTTCATTGGAGTTTGGTTGATTTATGTTAAGTTGATGGTTTTTCATTCGCTATGAAATTTTCTGTTCAATTTTGTTCTTCAATCGGGTTTATAGGATTAGTTTGGATTGGCATTGTTAGATTATGTCTCACTCCGCTTACTTGTGTGTGGTGGGCACTAGCCATGGGCGTTCGGGTATCCGTTCGGATTTGGATCGGGTTTTTTGGATTTTTGGGTTTTCGGATTTAGTTTCATAGGATCCATTCGGTTTTACAAAATTTCGGGTTGGATATGGTTAGTAATTTTTTGGGTTCGGATCTATTTTGTAATACCATACAAATCCCATTTTATATCCAAACTCAATTCGGATTCGGATAATACCACTTCGGTTCCGGATATCTATTTTAAAAATAACGTATTTTAATTAAAACAAACATAAAATTAAACCATAGAACTAATAAAATCTTTTTAAACATTATAAAAATATGACTGAACTCATTCATCTTAAACAAAACAATAAAATAAATCATAAATTTAAATTTTCAAAATATTTGAAAATAAATAAATTATATAAAACTATATAAAATTGGTTTTTTCGGGATACTCGTTCGGATTTCGGTTCGGTTCGGGTATTACCCAAAACCCGAAATACCTAACTCTAAGTCCCATTTGATAATTTTTTTAAACCCGATTCGGATCGGATTCGGATATTTCGGATCGGATCCGGATATGGGTTCGGGTTTTGGGTATTATGCCCAGGCCTAGTGGGCACAATAGAATGAATCTTGGTTTTTTTGTAGTCCTTTTTAATAGTGTGGTATAATGACATATACAAAAAGAAAAAAAAAATGAACACATAACAAAAAGAATACAGTATTATAAAAAAGCCAAAAAACAACAAATCTAATTGAAAGAAAATTCATATGAGATAAAAGACATAAAACCTAGTCAGACGATCGAATAGCACCAAAAAAAAAAAGCCAATATATTCAGTATTGGTGGAGACTTGTTCAAAGTTTTGAACTATGTTTGATAGGAATATGTGTATGAATATTTGGTATGGTATCTATGGTTGTGTTTGGAGAACTTCGGATTGAATGTTTAAGTACACATTTATGATAATTTGGTTCCGTTTTAATCTTTATAAGCTAGTTTTTACTTTTAAATATGTGCTTCAGTTGTTTACTTTGTCTATGTTTGTGAGATTCTATTTGATTAAATATATATTTTTTCAGATGACTGAAAAAAAATTTAGTTGAACCAAAAAAAACTTAGAAATGTAAAATGAATAAATAAACAAAGAAATACTATCGATATGTTGTACTACAAAATATTATGGATAGGCGAGAAAATGAATATATGAATAAACGTGATAATTATATTAAATATTTCATTTTTTCCTTATTAGATGGTTCATTTGCGTACTATTACTGATTGGATGTTCTGATGTTCAGTCCATATATACCATTTTTATTGACTCTAATTGAGATCAGCGCAAAGAAAGGGTATACTTTTGAATTTTGATCAGTAAACGATAACCATCACATATAAATAAGATTATCTATATGATTAGAAATAATAATTTAAATTATTAAATCTGAAACATGATAAACTATATTATATAAGCGTTTCATCAGCTGATGATGTTGCTTTTTGTGAAGGAAAAGGTCATAAGAACTTTAATTTTAATATTGTACTCATAGTTTCGGCTCGTACTTTGGAGTGATACTTATTGAGAATCCTTGGGATTGCATTGTACACAATGCATCATATATATGCATATGCCAACACAAGATGCCCAAAAAAACATAAAAAGAGAAGTGGATATATACCTCATGCATAAGTGATAGCTCTTTTAACAATAATATCCCTTTTTCACTGTTTAATATAAATATAAAACAGTTATATATGCAATCTAATGTTATAGCTTATACTCTAAACAAGAAATATACATAGCCAAAAAAAGCAAACGAAACATATATATAGAGTACGATGTTAAGATGATCATAAAGGTTTTGTCTAGAATTCAATAGCTGAGAAATCAAGATATATAACCAATTCAAAAGCGTAAATGTGATGAATAAGATGTACATCATTACATATTTGACAAATATGTTAAAAACTAAACTATATTTGGAACAAGACATTTTTAATCAGAGTTTAATTTTCCTGAACACCTAATCTGATTCTCATACATGCGACATTAATAAACTTTTTGTGAGTGGAAAAGTTCTTGAAAAGGATAGAAATAAACTTTAGATCCAAAACAAATCTTGAAACGAAGGGTTTGATCATATATGTTCCCATTTCCTTGTTCACACACTGCACCACCCAATGAACCTAATCATCTTCCAATCATTTAAATACATTGTAAATAATTAAGGGTTTGAACAATGGTGAATAAAGACAAAAAATAAAACAAGTGTGTACTATTAATACCTAACCCCATCTTCAAACGACGCAATAAAATTATTTTATCATAAACAAAGGGTGTGATCATATGTAACCATCGCCTAATAGACAAATTATTATCTGTTAAAATAACAATGAATCGGGGTCCATCTCTTAATGATAGGGTTATAAAGTATTATTATTGTTTAGAATAACAACTACTAGAGATTAAAATGACATATGCTCGCACGTCCTCTTTCATACACAACCCCTCTTCGTCTCCACCTTCTCTCCATTTTCTCTTTCTCTTATCTCCCTCTCTACTTCTACTCCTCTTCTTCCATCTGCAACTCATATCTTTTCCAAAAGCGATCAAGATCAGCGAAATATCCAATTCTTGGTCCATATCATTGATCGACTCTTCTTTCCTCGATTGATTTCTTGTAAATATATATAACTATATAGTATATAGAAAATATAAACATGAAGCGAGGTCTAGATATGGCGAGAACCTACAATGACCACGAGAGCAGTCAAGAAACCGGACCTGAATCACCAAATTCTTCAACTTTCAACGCAGCTATCTCTTCTCATTCACCTAAACGAAGGTAAACCAATATACACATCTTTCATTCGAATTATATAATAATTTTATGAAAACATTAGGACCAAGTGTATTCATGTATTTATGTACTTACAGTAGGAGATCCATAGAGAAGAGAGTAGTGAACGTACCGATGAAAGACATGGAAGGATCTCGTCACAAAGGCGACACAACTCCACCGTCGGATTCATGGGCCTGGCGTAAGTATGGCCAAAAGCCCATTAAGGGATCTCCTTACCCTAGAGGTTATTACCGTTGTAGTAGCACGAAAGGTTGTCCGGCAAGGAAGCAAGTCGAGAGAAGCAGAGACGATCCGACGATGATTCTCATCACTTACACATCTGAACATAACCATCCTTGGCCTCTGACTTCTTCTTCTAGAAACGGATCCAAACCCAAACCCGAGCCCAAACCCGAACCAGAAGTACCCGAGTTGGAGTTGGAGCCGGAGGAGGGTGATAATAATAAGTTTATGGTTCTTGGGAGGGAGACCGAGACAACGCCGTCTTGCGTCGTCGACGAGTTTGCATGGTTTAGTGAGATGGAGACGACGTCTTCGACGATTCTTGAGAGTCCGATTTTCTCAACGGAGAAAAAGACAGCTGTCTCGGCGTCTGCGGATGACGTGGCGGTGTTTTTCCCGATGGGAGAGGAGGATGAGTCTTTGTTCGCCGATCTCGGCGAGTTACCGGAGTGTTCGGTGGTGTTTCGTCACCGGAGTAGCGTAGTGGGGTCACAAGTGGAGATCTTTTGACACGTGCTTTTATTGGATATTATTGTCGCTCACATGGGAAGCGTTGTACGCACGGCGTTTTTTGGTTTTTGTTTTTTTAAGTTTCTCAACGGTAATCAATAAATCATCATAAAAAGATATATAAAAAGAAGGTTGATTCGATTTCCTTTTTTTTTCCTCTACTACTCTTTGAGAATTCGTCTTTTTCTCTATTTAATTTTCTGAGTTTAGATTTAATTTATGTGGGTTGAATTGCAATGTAGTTAGCTGAATAAAAATGGTTGTCATTTTTATGTATATGTAACAGATGTCGATTTTATTTATAATTTACATTATTTGATCAAGACTTAAGAGTACAACGTAAGCTCAATTGTCATATCATGGGGACATATTTTTTGTATTGTTCTGATAAGGAATTTTCTAAAAAGAGCAGTTACTAAGATTACTGCCAAATCGGTATACAGAAGTAAATTTTAGAGAATAAAAGAAACCAATCAAAATCAATTATTTAAAGATCACTTAGCACAAAAAAATCACTTAACTTTCAAAAGTTTCAATAGTTTATACTTACTTTGTTAAATTGTTAGCCGGACGGCCTGTATTTGATCACTTAGCATCAAGGATCGTTGTAAAATTTTGTTTATAATATTTACTAATTAGATCCTGAATACCACTTAAAGACAAAAAAAAATGCTAATAACTTGATATTTAAAAACCTCTTGACAGTACATATTTTTGGAACTTCATCTAATAATTAAGAATTGGTGGTACATGATTACGTACGTGATTTAAAAAAAGACTTTACACGAAGAATAATAGCACAACTAAACAAAGGAATTAATTAGTTGCGATATGATTCACGTTACTAGGCCTGCCAAACTCTCTGTATTTACTATTATTAAAGTTTGTGTACATTTATATATCTTCAAATTAACTGTAGTTCTGACTTTTAGATATTTTTATAAAATAAAATAAAAAAATTGCGGCACTCCAACCTCCTCAAAATACATTAATTTAAGCGTTTTAGTCTACGTAGAGTAAGATAAAATTAAAATTGTATGGTGTACCCTTTTAAAATATGGGAGTACCAAAGTAAAAAAAAAAGAATTACTAGAGAATATATTGTGAAGATTACCATACTAAAGAACTCTACATTTTTGTAATACTGAAGTATATATCTACTAATTTTGTACGAGTTGATACAAGCTTTATATTCTCCATAGCAAATCTGTCTTTAACCATCCCCTTATCTTCACAAAGTGGACTAAACTCGTGTTAAAGAATCTTTATCACAATTGAATTCTTACAAAAAAATTCGTCGATCCGCACTTCACGGACACTTCGCATTAGGGCTTTGATCACCAGTAGTGTTTGGTACGCAAAACATAATTACTTATACTCCAAAATATCTCCAATATTCTGCCAAATGTGGGATGCGAGACAAATTATCTAGTCTCCAACAGAATAATTATGTCATGGTTTTTATGCTAGTGAACAGACTAATCCAGATACAATTAGGCAATAATCAAACATAAAGTTTGTGTAGGACCAGAGGTCATTCTTTGACAATCCCATAGAAACTTCTCTATAAACTTTAATCTTCAAACTTCTTTAATATAAAGAGATGCATGGAACTTCAACTCGTTTCGCTTTTGACTTATCTTGTGAACGTAAAAATCCTGCAACTTTACAAACAATTATGTTTGTATTGGAAAGTCCACAAATTAGAATATCATACTAAAAATGTAATCGTAAGAATATGAATATTTCTTAATTCTAACTCTACTAAAACTCTTCCGTGATAGTTAAATCATAAGCAAACTCTTCCATAATAGAAAAAATCAATACAAACATGAAAATTTTGAAACTTAGAAAAGTAGAAATTAATGACTCGTGGCCGTGAGAAATCATATTATTTCATAAAAAAGAAAATTTCGAAAACTCTTAGTAATTCATTAAATTAACAAATGAAAACCTTCATTAGAAAGAAAAATCAATTAAATGAAAGAAAATCAAAACTCTCAGCCAAATGGCCCAAACTCCATAAAACAAAACGTAAACAAAGTAAGAATATAAGACCACCGACGACTTTTAGAGCCAACTTTTTTGTTTTAGCTATCATCGTTTCCACCGTTTTCTTTGTCGCCTTTTTCACCACAGTGCTCGACCCCGACGAACCTTTATTTTTATTTTTGTTTCCCATGATCTTCTTTGTAGACATATATCACAAGAAACCTGCATGCATATTATATGCTTTTTATGATTTTGTTAGACAATTCTCGAGAATATATACTGCAGCGGAGAACATCTTCTATCGGATTTACGATAGTAGAATACTAGAATTAGTTGACCTCAAAAGTTTGGGCTTTGGATATTCTCGAATATGTATTGGGTATTTTACTTTAAGATGTTTGTTTCAGGCTAACTCAGTGTTGGGAGTCTTGGGACCTTTTTTTTATTACTTGTGTGTTTGGGCCTGACACTACGTTTAACTACTTCATGGTTCAGGATCTTACTGAAGTATTAAAATTATATTTTATATTTTATATTTTATTTTTACTACAAGAGAAAATTAAGTTATATTGTTTTCAATATTTCTTTCACTTTACTACTACACGAGCCGTCCAAAAACGTCATCTTCGTTATTAAATGTAGACCTTTCGGCGCAACCAGAGATTGAATTTTGTTTACTCTTCAATGAAAATGCACATGCACGTACCATTAGTAATCATCAATCCTATTGAGCAAGGGATGCAATGCAACGACAACAAATAAGAAATGAAGAAATCATCATTTTTTTTTTAATTATCAGAAAAAATGAAAAAATTGACAACACTTGTACGTTCAAGAAAGTAGTGTTTTTATTTCCTTTTTCATATTTTCATCGACCAGAGTCGCATTTAACAGAAGGAAAATAAAAACTACTTGGAAATGAAAGTTTGTCGCGACAAAACGAATACTTTGAGGCACAAACAAATACTTTATGTCTGTAGTCAGATACCTTAGCCACTGACATCGATCATCAATTCAGGCCCCATTTTGCTCACCTAAAGCTCCCACTCATATTTTCTTAAGAAAATTTTGGGCCTCTTTTTTTTATCCCTTTTTCATAATAAAATTTTGGTTTTCATAAACATTTATCTTTTTTTTTTAAACTGTGGTATGTCATGTTAATTGTGTATGGTTAATAAAGTTCAAATTCAACATTTTTAGCTGTCATCTTTCTTATTTGTTTTGATCTTAGCTGTCATCTTTTTCCTGGCTCTATTCTATAAACTTAATGTTAGCATATAATGGTTCTTATAGTTTCAAAGTAAATGGGAAAAAGCTTCTTACAAGTAAAGTCAGCAAATGCAACAGTGAGAGCCTCTTCCGTGTTCTTGGTCGTTGAGGAAAATTGTGTCACCAACTCTTATTATCCTACACATAGCTTGCGACCGAATTCGGCTACATTACGTTCATTATTTGACAATGTGTTATCATTTTCGAAGACAGAAAGGGTATAAAAAAAACTATGATATTTCTTTAATATGGCACTAAGTTTTAGATATAGTTTATAAGCTAGTATATGATAATAGACCATATTAATTATAATATCTGCACAACATTTATTGTCGGCAACCCATAATAACTTGTTAGCTCAAGTCACTTTGTTAATATGTATATCTTTTAGATACAAAAGAGAAGTATACCTTCCAACAGACTGTGTGATAGGTTGTGCTTGCGCACAACGTAACCAAACACGTCGTCTCTCATATTTTAAGAATTACAAGTCAAATATACATCCTGACAAAGAGAAATAAATATTCGTTTCCATATCAATTATGGCTTAAACGAAACATTTGAGGCATGTACTCAGTTCCAAGAACTAACATTAAATTAAATATATGAAAAGGAAAATTATGAAAACGAGAATAATTGTCGCACAAGTCAAATCGACTGTTTACTGCTTTGTCAAAGGTCTCAAACATATTATTCCGCCTAATAAATCAATAGAGACAAATTTTACCCAAAAAAGGTCGGAATGTGGGGTTATGTGCTTTAGAAAATATACTCCCATTATAGACAGTATGAGAAAAAAAGAAAAGATGATGAAGATTAGCATCACCTCTTTAGATTTCCTGTCGCTAGGATTTTGTGACGCAACAATACTGAAATTAAAAGTGATAAATGGTGGTTTAGTAGTTGAAAACATTATCTTAAACTCAATATATCACAATTCCATAATTTTAATTATGATTAGTTATTATAAAAAATTTAAATGACAGAAATGTTTTGACTTTTCCTCAAAGTTTTTTCCTATAACAGGAGATAATCCAGTTATTTGATGATTATACTTTTTAACAAGAGATATTATATTTCTTGATTATCTCCTCACAAAGAGTATAACCATCAAATGTTTAGATGACATACTTATGCCAATAGTATAACATTCTCATAGTTTTAAACGATATTTCATTTTTTAAGTAATTTTGATAGTTCCATATTAATCCCACCCAAAATCAGATCGATTTATTGACAAAAAGACCCATTTGACTCATTAAGTAAAAGTTCTATTAGGCAATTTAGTTTTACAAATTTTGGATAACTTGAGGAAAACAACACGTCATCATAAGTAACAATCTACAGAAGAAAAGGGCACTATAACTCTAGAGTCTAGAGTCTAGACTGACCTACAGTTCCATGAGAAACTGGAGGCGATCGACATGATAGCTTCTGCCATGATCTACATGAGCTAGAAGATAGAGGACATTCCAATTTTAATTTACGATCTCTGTAAATAGGAACATCTTCTCATTTGTGAGACAGAGCCGAGCTTTTGAAAAATGGGAGCTGTAAATTTGAACCGACCTGCTCTTAATTTGTTCCTTTTTTTTTTTTAATTATGCAGCTCTTCATCAAGACGATTTGTCACTTTTCTTGTAATCATTGAACTAAAACTTCATTTAATCCAAAATATCCAAACTCAACATCTTAATCTTTATATAATTGAAAACCATCATCAGCACTACACACATCTCAAATATCATTATCTATTAAAACTAGTTTCTGAACATTCCGTGATTCTTCTATAATGTAAAATGAATTTAGTGGTTTTAATGAATGTCGTTGTACACGTGTATATATATCTTGAAATGTGCTACTACTGGTTTAAAACAGCAAATTATGTGTATGCAAAGATGCATACAAAGATATTAGAAGTGCACATAAATGAGAATACAGTAGAGAGGATGCATGGGACCGGACGTGTTCATGAAAACGCGGAACGCGCCAATGTTTCTCTGTTGATCGGCAACACCAGAACAAGCCCATGTGACCGACCCTCACCCACTCTTTTTCTTCTTCTTTTTGTCATTTTTCACTTTTTTTTTTCTTCTATTTTAAATTATAAGATTAATGAAAACATGATTCATCTTTTTGTTTTTGAAGGACCTACCCCTTAACGGTATTGGACGTCACAGATATATACTTACATCCACCGAAGAAAACATGAGTGATTTGTATCAATTGAAATGGTTGGATCGACGAAGTATACGTATCTAAAGTCATTTTTTACTATGTATAGAAAGTTACAACATCATATAATAATCCAATCCAGAAATTATTGGATTCTATCATTTCTCCTGTTGCAAGAAGAAATTATAATATTCCAACATCAAATAAAACTTCTCCTATAAGAAAGAATCCAATCATTTCTGAATTATTATATGATGTTGTAACTTTTAACGGACTATCGATAAATTTAAATTTTTTGAATTAGATTTTACTTTTTCCATTTCAATGAGAAATTCTGACTATTTGGTATGCTCTAAATTTTGACGCAATTGTTTTATTTAGTACTGAATTTATGAAAGTGTCAGCTTATTTTACATATACTCGAGAGTTTACTAGTAAATATGTTTGTACGAAGATTTATATAGATATAAGGTTGTTCGGTAACAAGTATATAATATTTAAACCCTTATTGCAAGAAAAAAAAATATAATACTTGTTCGGTAAACAAATATATGTCATTTTATATGGAAATAAGGTTTATAAGTGAAGGTGGAGCGGTGGAGGCCCATTTTGGGTTCTTACTGACCGGCCATGCTTTTGACTTTTCTCTGCCTCCACAAGTTTATGTTTAGCTCATTAATGTCCTGAACACGATTTGCATAGTTCTACGGATAAAACAGTAAATCCGATAATTCGACAAATTAATGGTGTCTTACAACAATATTAAAGAGAGGAATAACGCTGAACAACTCATGTTCATTATTTATTCCAGCTACGTAAAAGTTTTTTTTTAAACTGTTCAAAGTGTTTTTATTAAGTCGTTTTAGATAAGTATCTTCAGCAAAAATCGAAAAAAAAATCGTTTTTCAATAAAATAGTTGGTGAATTATAATTTGGACAAATATTTGTTGGTTGAAGGATAAAGAGATGGTTTATTGAGGAGTTTCTGGGGCCATTCTCTTTGTTTTGTTATATTGTCCGCATAACGTTCTGCATATATTTTCAAAAACTCTTCAATGCAAAGTTATACATCTACAATTAAAAGCCGTCATTTGTGAAGTTGCCAAAGCTTCATTCTGCACATTTCTGATGATTTACAAGAGACTGAGAGAGAAAGGGTTGGAGTACTAATATTTCCAATTTTAACTAAAAAATTATGTGAAAAGAATATTAAAAAATTAAAGTCTTCAAATACATCAAAGCTAGTTTTTAAATTTTTTTAACAATTTAAATAAATTTATATATTATTGCATCACCATGAACATATGATATAAGTGTGAAAACAATATATAATAAAGAAATATATATAAAAAAATCCAAGACTTGTGAAAATTTCCGACAAGTTGAACAAGTATATGTTGTTGCGTCACAAGTTATCGGTCAAATTCCATGATTAATATTCATTAGGTTTCACGTAATTGCTAATTAAGTAATTCATTTGAGGTATGTGCATGGATTTAAATATTAATGATGATTTTAAACAATGTTAAAGAATTTATTAAGCACTAATCAAGACAGTCGCCAGCCATCTAGTATAATTTATAATTAAAAAGAAAAGCTTGAAATTGTAGTTATTGAGTCAGACTTTAATACAGTGTGCGTTAATAAGACAAGTTTTTAACAAAAGTTTGATTTCAATGGTCAAACTCCAACTAGAGAAAAAGAAAACTCCAAAAAAGTTGAGATAACAACATGAACCGGAAAGTATGAAACTTGTGAGCCTAACTTTTGGCGGTGGCGTGACGACCGCCGTTGAAAATGGTGGCCGGCGGTTTCTGAATTTTTGAAAAAACATCACTTTCATCACTCACCAAACTCCGTCCACGTGTTGCATCGTATCTAATACCGTATCCCAAGAGATTTAATTAGCCTACCTAACTAATTAACTAAAATTAGTCTAACATTATTAAATTGATTAACTTGATTCACTACGTACATAGGACTCAACTTTATTCACTAAAGATTATTCTGTTTATTGCATACTGATTAAAAACTATCTTTGTACGCTCATGACTAATCCCTTTCTTTTCAAGTCAAAACTAAATTCTTCTTTTCTTTTAGTTCTTATTTGATCTTTGACTTTATCCTCCTTACAAATTAAATACCTTTCACATTTTAAAATAACAATTGTTTGGTAATATTTATCTTTATGCAAATGATAACTTCACTTTTTCCTCTTCAGGCTGCTGTCTAAAATTTCCTCTTTGACTTTTTAGTACATAATTCAATTTTCTATCTACAACTGAAACTGCCAAGAAACTTCTTTAATAGGTTTGTACATGACTATTGGACCGTTTGATTTGTATTCCTCAATTCATTTTCCCCAAATGACTTTAATTTTAATGGAAAACATATTGTTTGAAAATTCTAACCAAGTTATACTAATTTGTTATGCATGCATGTGGTAGAGTCTCACTTTAGACTTCTAATTAAAAGAGAGAAAAACAAATCCAAAAAGACAAATAGTGATTCCACCACTTCATTAATTAGTCACCTTTGATCAACATTCTAAAATAGGAATTGTCTTTCTCTATATATTATATATACATGACACTTCATGCTTTCATAGCAACCTTTAAGTCTTAAGAATTTTATTGAATTCATCTCTCTCTCTCTCTCTCTCTCTCTCTCTCCATTTCTCTGAATCTAATAGATTATTTTCGTCCTAAACATCAAAGCTTTTCATGGCCGTTCGTGTAGTGACCGTCGGGCTTTTCATTCTCTTTGCCGTCGTCGTCGTGGCCTTGCCGTCACCGGTTTCTTCAAGAAAGCTGTTGGATATGAAAAAACAAGAGAACTTGACGGTGAGAGAGGAAGAGAAGAGTCACGTACCTCACGTGACCAAAACTACTACCCTAACTGCTCTACCAAAAGGCAAAGTCCCAAACTCGACGCCGAGCAAAAAAGGTCACGCCGCCATCTCCGCCGTAAAGCTCCGATCTCGACATCTCTCCACCGTTGACCGGTTTCTTCAATCCGTTCCAAGTCCCGGCGTTGGCCATTGATAGTCTTCGTTAGATTCCTACTTCATTTTTGGTTTTCACTTTTTCTTTTTCAATTTAGTACATTCTTTTTTCTAACTATTATTATACGAAACTTCCACGAGGTAGACCTTTGTTTTGGACTTCACAAATTGTTTTGATTTCTTTTTAAAAATACATTTTTTCAGGTTACTAAAATTTTCCTTGTGTAATACTAGTCAAAAAGTTTATTGTTTTCAATATCACAGAGGGTTTAATATATATCCCATCTTGTAATTAGTTAATTAATTTTATTTCGTTGTTCTTCATGTTATTACAAGTTCTCTTATTGGCCGAGATTAGTGAGTCTTATATAGTCGACGTACTATAAATAATCCATTGAGAGATCATAGAAATGAGTACTATAAACAATATCAATATAGTTCTTAACAATGTTTTATATTGTACTATTAACGAGTTTTAACTAACTAGTCGAAAATATTTGTATTTAATATTATTTAAGTCCATGTTGAAAGAGTCGAATAGAATATTGGATACTGAATCTATAGTGAAAAGTTAACCAAATGGAAAATTCAAACAATTATCTAAGTATTTTTATAATCTAAGATTCGTATATAACTCTATATATAATATATATTATATGAGATTGTAAGTTACTTGTAGAGGTGTTAGCGTTGAATTGGCTGCCCTTAAGCCACCGCTCCATTGATAAGAGATTCGTATATTTTGCTTGATGATAAATTCAAACTCGAATTAATTAGAGATGTCATTCTAGATAATGTTTCGACTATAGGAACTCATATGTAAAAGTTTTTAAATTTGTTTATAAACTGTAAATGTACAGTAATCGTTTGTAGTAAAAACGAATATTAATTCATCAAAAATATATAATCCAACATACCAAACATGCAAAAACCTATCAAAGCTAAATTTAATGATTTTTATCGAATTAGAGTACTACAGAAATTTAACTAAAAAACAATAAACACGCAATTAGTTTGATTTCTTAAACAAGAAACGTTTAGCAAACACAAGCAATCAACTACGTAGAAGCCAAAGCGCAAGTTTGTAAAACCAGAAGGCATTAAAAAATGGTGTGATTCAGGGATTCATTTAGAGCTTCACATCATGCATGGACAATGATTATCACATATCATTCTCCTATATGTGGCATTCTTTGTGGCCACTAAGCGGCCCAATAGAGTTTGCCATATACGGTGACAGATCTTTTAGGATGCTTTCACCTTCCAAGCATAAACTTTTAGGGTGTGTATACATGGCTCCGAGCATCCAAGCTCTTCATCTTGGTTTAATAGGTTTCTAGCGATTTAATAACCCGATTTTAGTAAATGAAGGCCATTTTAGTATAATTTCAGCAAAACTTAACCATGTGGAAGGTCTGAGTAATAGCTACGATTCTAATGAGAATAATGTCTTCTGGACTCATATATTCTTCCGGGAGGTCCACATTCCAGTTCATAGGTCTCTTTCGACATGAAATCAATGATACCATCTGGTTTAAAGGGGCAATACGCCAAGACCTAAACATGCTTTTACAATGTGGACAGCTACTCTAGATCGTCTTCCAACAAGATCTTGGCTAGCTAAATGGGGTGTACTTACCTTCACTAATTGCTACTTATGTAACACCAACAATGAAAACAGAGATAACATGTTTCTAATGTGCAAAACAAGTAGACATATTTGGGAATTTAACATGACTAGACTTTGAAACTCTCAGCATCGTATCTTCTCCTGTAATGAACTTCTTAGATGGCTTTCAACATCCACACGAGCTGAATTTAAGTTAAAGCTTCTGAGAAGATTAATTTCCGAATCCTTAATCTATCACATTTTACAAGAAAGAAACTGCAGGCTTCATAACAACATTGCTTCCACACAAAAAGCAATTTTCAAAAAAATTGACCAATTAATCCGTGATTGTATTCCTAGGAAAAAAAAACCGAAATAACTTCCACGAGCTAATGCAGCTTTGGCTTCATAGCTCTCAGAAACTAAGCAACATATTTTAGTTGGTTTGCAATCATCTTGTTTTCTATCTTTCTTTTGGCAAGATCATTCATGGGTTTGATTGGTAAGTAATTGAGTGTAACAAAATATAGAGAAAAAGTTTTATGGACTCACCATAGTAAAGCAATTTTTTCCACTAAGTTTATGTACCTGCAAAAACATTAATGCTAAAAAAAAGCTTGTCATAACAAAAAAAAGTTTATTCCAAATATGGTGGATTCAGAGTAAAACTTGTTCTATTCTTTTATTCTGAACTGGTTACCAATTAGATCTTATGTCTTCAGACTGATTAAGCAAAACGTTGTAATGTTTTACAAAATATCCTTCGTTTATGAATAAAGTTTACAAAATTCAGATTCAGAAAACAAACACAGATAGAGACAAAATAAAACAGTTCTTACTCTGTAAAAGAAAATGAGAGGAAAAGAGGAAAGCGAGAGTTAGAGGCGACAGAGACTAAACCGGCGGATCAACTACTGAAGCCAAAGACCATACAGGAGCAAGTTCAAAACCGAAATGTAGCCGCTGCAACGAGAAAAAAAGGGTAAGTTCGAAACAAGACTCAAATCTTCAGGGGAGAGTCGTCCTCAAACTCAAAACCGAAATGAGAATCAAGCCAAACCATCAAAACCTAAACACAACGCTACTTCTGAACAACCTACGACAGAAAAGTAAAGATGGAACGGCTGCAAAGACCGAAGCCAACGGAGACAGAACACATAAACAATTCGATCCCACCTGCCGTCCTCAAGTAAGCAAGACCGAGCAGAACTAGACTAGACTCCACAAGACTGGCACAGAGGTCCAGCTAGACCGAACCAGCTCGAGGCGACCACCGGAGAACGATATTCAACAACAAACAACCTACCTACAGAGAAAGATCAGAGAAGGAAAATAATTGAAAGAAAAAAAAAAACTAGAAAAGAAGAAAAAATGGGAACGATTGTCCCCCTTTTTTTTATCACCTTTCAGCTCTCAGTTACACGAACTACGTAGAAATCATTTGAAACACTATACATATTTAATGAAAGTCATTTCTCCATATTATTTATGTTCTAATTTGTAGATATAGTAATCTTTTTTACTTAAGACAGAAAACTTTAAGAAGCATATGCAAGAGTTTTTGATACAACTTGTCATTGAAACGTATAAATTATGTAATACTGAGTATTGATTCATCTAGAACTCCACACATATGATATATCGATATCCATATTTATAAGTTATAACTTTATACAACAGTTTCATGAGATAATGTTCCTACTTATATGTTTCCCTTTTTTATAACCTTATATATCGTTCCTGACCTATCTTTAACAAGTTGGTGAGGCCCATAAGATTTTTAAGCTCTTTCTCGCCGAGACGTCCACCAAGCTCTGTCTTTCTACAATCTACACACATGCGTCATGAGATGGTTTGGGCCCCATACCTAAGAAACGTTTTTCGTTAAAAGTGAGAATGAGATGGTTCAAAACTGAAAATGACCATTTCTCTTAGATCAAATAGCCGCCAACTTATTAAAATCTACAAAAAACTAAAATGTATTGACTGAAACTAACACCATTTTCATTGTATATATTTTTTTTTTTCATTTATTCCTTTTCTTGATCATTATTAAATTTATGTCAGACCAACCCATATACATCTATATTAAATAAAACGAATTAATTATACAAGGGCATTTAATTTCTGCCTAACAAGTTAGATTTCAAAAATCGGTCGTGTGGGACTCTCTTATTGGTCAATCTATCTCACAATAGATTGATTGCCTACGTCACACAGATCTGTCTCACTCTCTTACCCAAACGCGATCTTTAGTTTTCACACTCTCTCCTACCCATTCATTATCTACACGTTTCCTAATATCTTAATCTCACAAGTGTCAAGTACCATTCAACACATACCTTATATTGTCTAACATAAATTCATAATAACACTCACATTTGCTAAACTGATATTAAAAATTAAGCACGTCAATAAAGCCACTCCAGCCCAAATGTTTGACTACAAAAAAAACCGATTCTAATCTTACTTTTCAAGTCACTCCACAATTTCTTTTGTCATAATTAGAAGATATCTTATATATATATAAATAAAAACTAGCTACGGCGACATTTAAAAAAAAAAAAATTTAAACTAGGACTTAAAGTTTTAGCTGCCAAAAATATTTACAAGCATGGTCCGGTCCGACCAACTCCAGACATTATAAAAAAATATCAGCTATATAACAAATTGTAAGAGCAAAAACATAGAATACTATTCCTCTTCCATGCCATTCTACGTTGCTGTGTTTTATAATCTAAAACTTCAAAAAAAGAAGAAAAAAAATTATCATTTATGATTTTCTGTCACTAAAACTATTTTGATGATGATTGTCCCTCGCGCCATTTTCTGTCTCCGTCACATTCTCTTACCCCTTTCAAAACAGGTCCCACATGCCAGTCCTGCTGCCACCGAGGAATCATGTCCCACCATTCCTTTTACACGCGCCACCGCTTTTTATCCTTCACCGGCGCGTGTCAACACCACAACGCGTGAACTCATCTCCTTTTGATTCTGTCTGTGTCTTCATTTTTTCACGAAGTAACCGGCGGGGGAAAACCGGCCACCGGAGATAAGTAAACCTGGCTTTGTATCACGTTATCACCGATTTTAAACCCGGGAACAACCGTGAACCCGACCCGGATATCCGTATTATCGCCCGAGAAGAGAGACTCGTCGCCTGATTTCACGCTCTCCATGTACACTTGAGAGAACCTACAGCCTCTTTTGAGCTGAAACACCGTGACGTTTTCGCTGAGACAAAACGCCAAGCAGTGCAGAAGCCAGATCCGTTTAGCCATCTCACAGAACGTTGCGAAGAAACCCGAATCCGGAAACCCGCCCGAGTTAACCAGCTTCCTCTGGTTCAAATTCCCGAAGAAAGAACACTCCATCTTCGCGTGTACA
Organism: Iljinskaea planisiliqua; assembly: GCA_900108845.1. Lineage (NCBI taxonomy): Eukaryota > Viridiplantae > Streptophyta > Magnoliopsida > Brassicales > Brassicaceae > Iljinskaea > Iljinskaea planisiliqua. The sequence goes on along the minus strand of FNXX01000007.1, from coordinate 3,531,984 downwards.
ACGCTCAAGTACTTATGCAGCACGAACCTCGCGAAGGACGAACCCGGGTTTCGGGTCAAGTACTGAATCGGGTCGGCGGATCTTAGGTTAAAAAACTGCTCACGGCTCGGTCTCTCTTCGACGTTAGGTAACGAGAAGTTTGGAGATTCGAAACTCTCCAGCATCTTCCCGCAGACGAAGGACTCGAACGCGAAGCAACGGTGGCTCGGCCGAGCGAAGACGGTGGATGCGTTTCTGACGGTTATCGACACGGCGGCGGAAGCGGCGGCGTCGAGATCCCAGCTCGCCGATTCCATTTCCTTCACCATCGACTTGACGAAGCTTCGTACGGATCTCAACGTGAAACCAAGAATCTGAACGAAGTGGCTTAAACTCAAATTCGAAAAGAGGATGTTATCGAACGGAGAGACCGATCCACTCGCCGTGAGTTTCTTCTCAAGCGATTTGTTAAACGCCGCGTTTTCCTCGAGACTCGTCTTCAACGAATCGATTCTCGATTGCTTCTCCGCAACTTCCGATTCGAGCTTCTTTATCGTGATTTCGTAAGTCCTCATCAAGCTCTGTTGCTCTTGGATCTCGGCGAGCATAATCGCCACTTGCGGAGAAAGATTCAGCTCTTTCCTCAGAAAACTCCGTTTCAGCTCCGATAACGCCCTGAGCTCCTCCACCACCGCCGTATCCGCCGCTTGTATCGCGCCGTTGTCGTACGGACGCTGAGCCATCTGAAGCTCTGCGTACGCGGCTTTGATAGAAGTCGTGCTGGCGAAGATCTTCGCAACCACCGCCTCTAAAACCGCTCTCCGTCGCTCTCGCACCTTGAGCTCTCCACTCCTGCTGCTCGAAGTGCTCTTCAGATCGAAGACGGAGTCTCCTCCGTCGTCGTCCTCGTCGTCGAAGTTCGGGTTCTGTGACTTCAACATACAGATGCCGATTCCGTTGTTGGACGAAACTTTCGTCGACGTCGTCCTCAGGCTGCATACTTTCTGGAACGTTCTCGCTAGCTTGCTTTTTCTTCTTACGGATGGATTCTTCTTCAACGTTTCCATTGAAACAGAGCTTGAGAATTGATATTTTCTCTGGACGTTGTGAGAGGTGAAGAAAACAGAGGATTCAAATGAAAATTTGAATTTTTGTTTTTTTCTGACAATTGAAGAGAGTACAAGTTCTCTGAGTCTGATACAGCAAAAAGAAAAAAAGAGTGACCTAATTATTTTATTTTATTATTCAAAAGAACAAATATAGTAAATAAATTGAGGCAAAGCGTGAAAGCGTGGGAAAGATCATGAGAGAAGAAAAGAGAGGCTGGCTGATCGTATTATGTTCTCTTTTTCTTTTTGTATATTTTACTATATAGTATTGTATATTCTGTGTGGTTATATCAGTATAGAAAAACAAAAACATATGTGGTTGAATAGTTATTAATTACTTTAATTGAATGAATACGTTCATGTGTACCAGAGTGATTAAGCTTCTTTTACAAGGATATTAAATTGTGGTCGGGTCGAGTTTGTCGGAGAACACTGTAGTTAATTATAAGCACTTATATGTAATTATGTCTTGATATGTTTTACTATTGGTACTGAGATGAGTAGCATAATTTGTTTTTATTCTATTTGTATGTTAAGATAAAGACACAATAGTACTTTTATTTTACGTGAGTAATATTTTTCAGTTAAATTATAAAAAAGAGAAAGATAATTAGTACATATTGAGTTTTAAGAAACAATCGATGTCGTCTAATACAGTGGGATGGTTAGAAACATATAAAGTTTCAGAGACATATTGGTGGATTGGATTCGATTTGAAAGAATCACACAAATTCAGATAAATATAGTTTTAAAGTAAAGGTAAATGTATACCGCAATCGAGGGATGACCCTAATAGTTTGAAATTACATAGCCATTTGTATAAATGCTTCTACTTTTTTGTTATAATCTAAGAATTAAAGTGCAAAATCGTAATAAGCTATCATAATTTAGGCTAGCCATATAGTATAAATTAGCGGGTGGGTCCATAATTGTTTAAAACTCGTGAAGCCAAGTAATCTAAGATCATCATTATATCTGTCTTTTAAGTTTAATAAAACTGAAATCTTGTTCACAATGCCATTACAAGAAAAGTTTTAAGGTTGCCCCTCCAAGAAGACCTCATCATTGTTAATTATCCTTTAAAAACTTTGTCGCTTCAGTCACCTGCAGATTTAAAGTGTCTTTTTCATCTTTATTTATTCTCTTGTTGTCATTTTTAACTTACATATAACATATATGTTACATATACCATATATGTAGATAATGGACATTATGATTTTTTGATGTATATTATACTTGTTGAGCCTTAATTTTGATATGAAAGATAATGTGGGCTTTAATCAATGATCTATTTAAATACTTTTGTCAGAGAATGTAGGTTTAATCAAAAATACTTGAGAACTTGACCCTCCTAATATGTTACATGATTCCAATAATAAGTTGAGTTTCTGTTTTGTATTTCTAATTATAAGAAAAATATAAAATGACATATTGGATTAGAGATTTTTTTAAAAAATCAGTTGTTTTTAAAACCTTCTCTTACTAGATTTGAAATTTATACAAAATTTTTAAAACCCATTTTGTTGGATTAATCATTTGTACAATACATAAAATTATAATTTATTAAAAATTAGGAATTTCATCAGTAAATATATCAAATAGGATTTGAAGAGATTTGAGAGACAATTTATAGTTAACCTTTAATTAATAAAAATACTATCTCTTATGATGGTATTTGAAATTTACATTAAAAATTGAAATTTGAAAATTTTCAATATCATCTTCTTATTTTTATAAAAAACAAAGTTTAACAAAAAAAATATTATATATTACTTTAGATAACTTTTTAAAAATTTTTATCAGATATCTTAATTTTATTTTCAAATCTCTTTATTTGAAAAAGAGATATAAACTAAACCAAATAACTATTTTCGGATTTTTAATCATTTATTTTTATTTTTAATATTAAATCATTCTAAACAAAGTGATGACACAAAATGAATCTAAACAATGAATCAAACTCAGCCAATCGGACCCGTTAGTTAATTCTTTTGATCATGTCAACCTAATTATTTTTAAAAAAAATAGAAATTAGTCTTTCATCTGTTTTGATTTAAAAATTCATTATACGCATTATTGTCTCTTAATATAAAAAATTATTACATTTTTAAATATGTAATCAAAATAATATAAAATATTATTAAAATTTAATTTGTTTTCAAAACAAAAGTATAGCAGCATCAAAATATTATTTATGAAAGATAATACTTTTTTTTTTTTTTTGGAAAATCATTTATCAACTTCGAATAATAAAGTATTTTAGCCAATTCATATTCTATCGATATCATGGACAATCCATTTAATCGTTCTTGAGACATAATCAATCATATATAATTTTTATAAACTTTTACTTTGAAAGCTTATTTCATAAGAGCAACTGAAATCAAAATTCTCGATACTCTACGATAACCACTCTCAATATTTGGATAACAACCATCAATATTTTTTGAAAATTTTAATATCTCGAGATCCTTTGGAATTAGTGGAAAAAAAACCAACAAAATTGAAGATATGATTAGTAGAAAAAAAGAAAAATAATTATATAATAAATAATTAGGTTTTTGTTTAGTTAAATTGCTTATATTTAATATATATTAAAAAGAAATTAAGGTTGTTAAAGTAATAAAAATGAATCATATCTTTTATAATTGTCATCTTTCTAAATAAAAGTAAAAGAAGAGTAAAAAAGAAATTGGTTCATACCCGCTATCTCTGAAGCAGACTAACCAGTTACAAATCCACTATACCGAAGGAACTCATTACCATTTAATGCTCCTAAGAACATGTTTAAGGGTGACTTCTTAAAAAAATTTATTAGCAATTTTTTATTATAAATTTTCTGTTAATGGTGACTCTAGTAGAGGTTCTTAAAATTAAAAAAAATTAAAATTGTTTTTTAGTAAAGTTATTTTTTTGAAAATAAAACACAAAATATATTACATTAAATAAAATTTTGAAATATGTTACACATTATAGAAAAACACAATGTTGTGGAAACGAAATTCTATATTGCATCAGTCATATGAAAATTATTTTATTTTAAGAAAAAGTTATTTTCTTGAATAAAGCATAAAAATATATTTTATTGAATTTTTTAAGTTAATAATTTTTTTTAAAGTTAAAGTTAATAATATTTTAAAAAAAATTAAAGTTAAGAATTTGTTTTTAAAGTTAAAGTTAAGAAAAGTAAAAAAAATATTCCGGCGAATTAGAAAGTGACACGTGGCTAAGAACCTCATCTAAAAAACTAGTTCTTAAAAAAAATTTAATTAAGAATCAGTTCTTATTTTATTAAATAAAAAAAAGTTACAAACCCCACTTAAGAAACCATTAAAAACCATTTTTTATCATGGTCTAAGAATTTATAAATTATGGCGTAAAGCTGGGCTTCGCCCAATACGAGTCCTGCGAATGTATGTACACTGCCACGTGTTACTATTTTATTGGTTTGATGATATGTAACTATTTTCAGTTTTTAATCATTTTCTTTTATTTTTAATATTAAATTATTCAAATTACTATAAATTTATAGAAAAAGTCTTATCAAATCATTAATAATTTTTTTTAAAAAAAATCTCATCAAAACCACTCAAATATCTTCAAAATTCACTTAAATTCCATCAAATCTAAAAATCTTCGAAATCTTCTAAATTATGAATTTTTAAATCAAAACAGATGAAAGACTAATTTCTATTTTTTTAAAAGTAATTAGGTCGACAAGAATTAACTAACGGGTCTGATTGGCTGAGTTTGATTCATTATTTAGATTCATTTTGTGTCATCACTTTGTTCAAAATGAACAGTGTCTGCCCGAACTTATACGCCTAGCATACAAAAATTATTGTCTCTTAATATAAAAAATTACTACATTTTTAAATATGCAATCAAAATAATATAAAATATTATTAAATTTTAATTTGTTTTCAAAACAAAAATATAGCAACATCAAAACATTAATTATGAAAGTTAATACTTTTTGTTTTTTTCTTGGAAAATCATTTATCAACTTCGAATAATAAAGTATTTCAACCAACTCATATTCTATCGATATCATGGACAATCCATTTAATCGATCTTGAGACATATTCAATCATATATAATTTGTATGAACTTTTATTTTGAAAGCTTATTTCATAAGAGCAATTGAAATCAAAATTCTCAATACTATACGGTAAACACTCTCTATGTTTGGATAACAACCATCATTATTTTTTGAAAATTTTAATATATCGAGATTTTTTCGAATCAGTGGAAAAAGAACCAACAAAATTGAATATGTGATTAGTAGAAAAGAAAAAAAATAATTATATAAGAAATAATTAAATTTTTGTTTAGTTAAATTGCTTATTTTTAATATATATTAAAAAGAAATTAAGGTTGTTAAAGTAATAAAAATGGATTATATCTTTTATAATTGTCATCTTATATATAAAAGTAAATGGAGAATAAAAAAAAAATTGGTTCGTACCCGATACCTCTCTTAAACAGACTAACCAATTACAAATCCACTATACCAAAGGAACTCATTACTATTTAATAATCCTAAGAGCATGTTTAAGGGTGGATTCTTAAAAAAGGTTATAGCAATTTTTTATTATAAATTTTATGTTAAAAACCTTTGAATAAAAATATTTGTTTTAGGATATCCAATAGTAGAATTCTAGTAGAGCTTCTTAAAATTAAAAAAAAATTGGTTTTTAGTAAAGTTTATTTTTAAAAATAAAACAAAAAATATATTACATTAAATAAAATTGTGAAATATGTTACACATTATAAAAAAACACAATATTGTGGAAACGAAATTATATGTTGCATCACTTATATAAAAATTATTTTATTTTAAGAAAAATTTATTTTCTTAAATAAAACATAAAAATATATTGCATTGAATTTTTTAAGTTAATAATTTGTTTTTAAAAGTTAAAGTTAATAATATTTTAAAAAAATTAAAGTTAAGAATTTGTTTTTAAAATTAAAGTTAAGAAGAAATAAAAAAGAGAATATTCCGGCGAATTAGAAAGTGACACGTGAATCCATTTAAGAACCTGTTGTTATGCCACGTGTTCCTATGTGATTGGTGTGATGACATGTATTGTTTCTACTTGTCATAAAAAGCTTCAAGAGCGAAAAAAAACAAAAACAGAAAAACCTAGAACTCGTTTGTTGTTCTTCGCAGCGATTCCTCTCAAACTCGCAGAGGTAAAGCTTTCTTCGTTTCTCCTCTTAGGCCATTATTGATTTCGTTTATAGACGAAAGTTTGTATCGATCTCAAAGTACAGAGATTAGTAATCCAAAATCCGTCTGCGAATCTTCTGCAAACTTTAGCTAGATTAGTCCGGATCTAATTCGTAGACAAAGATTCATCCCTGATTTTTTCAAATTTTAGCAATGCAGATCTGAGAATTTTCGTGGAATCGAATGTAATTTTGGTCATATAATTTTCAGATCTCTTTAGCTGCGTTATTGTTTTAAGAAAGTTTCACACTTTAATTATTGTTGGCAGAGAAGTTGAAGTAAGCTAATGGGAGGAGGGTTTCGAGTATTGCATTTGGTGAGGCCATTCTTGGCTTTTCTTCCAGAGGTGCAGAGTGCTGACAGGAAGATTCCATTCAGAGAGAAAGTGATCTACACAGTGATCTCTCTCTTCATCTTCCTCGTCTGCAGCCAGCTTCCTCTCTATGGGATCCACTCCACGACCGGTGCGGATCCTTTCTATTGGATGCGTGTCATTCTTGCATCCAACCGTGGGACCGTGATGGAGCTCGGTATCACTCCTATTGTCACCTCTGGTCTCGTGATGCAGCTCTTAGCTGGGTCAAAGATCATCGAGGTCGACAACAATGTCCGTGAGGATCGTGCTCTCTTGTAAGTGTTTTTTACTGGGTGCGGAGTTTTGAGTTCGGAACTGTTTTGTCTCATGTGTTTCTTGTGTGTGTTTTGTAGGAATGGTGCTCAGAAACTTCTTGGGATTCTGATTGCCATTGGTGAAGCTGTTGCGTATGTTCTTTCTGGAATGTATGGTCCTGTTGGTCAGCTTGGTGTTGGAAATGCTATTCTGATCATCCTCCAGCTTTTCTTTGCTGGGATCATCGTTATCTGCCTTGACGAGCTTCTTCAAAAGGGTTATGGACTTGGCTCCGGGATCTCCCTTTTCATTGCAACCAATATCTGGTATGTTGAAAGCTTAAAGTTCTCATCTTTTATGCGAGATTGTTCTTTTGATACAGAAAGGTTTAAACTTTTTGAGTTGATTGTGGTGGTTAAACAGTGAAAGCATTATCTGGAAAGCATTTAGCCCCACAACAATCAACACCGGTCGTGGAGCTGAGTTTGAAGGCGCTGTAATCGCTTTGTTCCATATGCTGATAACAAAACCCAATAAGGTTGCTGCGCTCAGACAAGCTTTCTACAGGCAAAACCTTCCGAATGTTACCAACTTGCTTGCAACAGTCTTGATCTTCCTGATCGTTATCTACTTCCAAGGCTTCCGTGTTGTGTTGCCGGTGAGGTCAAAGAGTGCCCGTGGCCAACAGGGTTCTTACCCGATCAAGCTGTTCTACACCTCTAACATGCCAATCATTCTTCAATCTGCTCTCGTCTCAAACCTCTACTTCATCTCTCAGGTACTAATTACTTGTGTGTATGCCTTTTCATTCCTCATAAAGGACTTTAACTTACAAAATTTGCATATCCTTTTTGTCAACAGCTACTCTACAGGAAATTCAGTGGAAATTTCCTTGTAAACCTATTAGGACAGTGGAAAGAATCAGAGTACAGTGGGCAATCTATACCAGTTAGTGGTCTTGCTTACTTAATCACAGCTCCAGCAAGGTAATGCACAATTAGTGTTTAGTGTGTGCCCGTCAATACAACCATAACGCAGTTTCCAGTTCTCTGAATGTATGTTTTCTATGGTTACAGCTTCGCCGAGATGGCAGCTCATCCATTCCATGCTCTGTTCTATATCGTCTTCATGCTCACTGCTTGTGCCCTCTTCTCAAAGACTTGGATTGAAGTCTCCGGGTCTTCTGCTAGAGATGTAGCAAAGCAGCTCAAGGTATAGTTAAAACCCACATCCATTGATATATAGTTTAAAACACTGTCGTGTCGTAAGAATACTGAGAACTAACTTGCTTGAATTATGTATAGGAACAACAAATGGTGATGCCGGGACACAGAGAGTCTAACTTGCAGAAGGAGCTGAACCGGTACATCCCAACCGCAGCTGCTTTTGGAGGAGTTTGCATCGGTGCACTCACTGTTTTGGCTGATTTCATGGGAGCCATTGGTTCAGGGACTGGAATCTTACTCGCTGTGACTATCATCTATCAGTATTTTGAAACCTTTGAGAAGGAGAAAGCGAGCGAGCTCGGCTTCTTTGGCTTCTGATTGATTCGAGTCTTATAAAGGATAAATTTGGTTGAGACTAGTGAGAAACTCTACTGTGTCCACTTCAAGGACGATCTAAAAGAGCGTTTTGGTAGATACTTTTTTGATTAACCAACAGATTTACTTCCTTTAGTATGTTAATTTGGGTGTTATTTTTTTCCTACAATATTTACACACTAGTATGGTAGCCTTTTTAAATGTTTGACAAAGAAAAGATAGATCTTTAAATTGTAACGTTCCGAAAGGAAAAGAAATAAAATCATTGATAAATAAAACTCTGAAGAAGTCCATTTAAACCAAGGAAAAAAAAAGAAAATCATTATGTATCAAGTCCATTTAAATCAAGCAAAATGAAAGAAAATCATTATGTATCTTTTATGTTGCTTTAAATTTTATGGATGTAATCAAAGAAGATGTATTATTTCTCTATATATTGTAGTTTCGAAGTTTAAAATTATAAAAAGAAAAAATGAATGTTTGCCAGACAAAAGTCGTCGCCAAAACCTACTGTACTTACTATTTTCCCGGTTAAGCTAACCCAAATAAAATAAAAGATTAAAACCGAACCTCGTAGTTGTTTAATTTTGTGTCCGAAGTCGAATCGTAGGGTTTTAGAAAAAGGGGTTTCTCTTCTCCGTCGTCGTGCCTCTGCAACTCGGAGAAATTACGGCGACGAAGAAATGCCTCGAATCATCACCAACGAGACCTACGGTTGCCCTCCAATCCGTGCTTTAACCTTTGATTCTCTCGGCTTAATCAAAGGTGCTCACTTTTCTCTCTCCCTCACTCATCTCTCTCTCTCTCTCTTGGGTGGAGTTATATTGAGCTTGTTTTTCAATTCGATGTTGCAGTGACTGAAGCTCGAGGTAAAGAGAGAGGAACTCCGACTGTAGTGAACACATGGGGCGAGATGAATGCATCCAGATGTGTTCTTGCCTCTTCCATGGATGACCGGCTAAGGAATCCGGTAAAAGTTTCAATCTTTTAATGCTTATGTAAGCTATGCTTGAAGCTAGTTTTGTCTTAGTAATCAGTTTCAGCTTGGTTTCTTTGGGCGGCCTTACTTTACTGTGAAATCTGATTTTATCAGAGAGAGCTTCTAATTGAAAAGCTCATCACTTTTCTTCTTCTTTCAATTGCAGCTTTTGGCTGTGGCAAGAAAAGATGGCAACGTAAGTTTTCCTTACTATAAGCTAATTTACTTCTTCTCTCCATAACCGAGCTAACATTTTACCCTATTCGTTTTGTCCCTTTCCATAGGTTGAGGTTCTTAATCCTTGTAATGGTGATCTTCACTTTTCATACTCTGTATTTGGTCATGACGGCTCTTCACCTGAAGATGACGAAGTCTCCGGCCTCCACTTATTCAGAAAACAAAAAGACGATCAGGCAGAGAGGTATATATATAACTAAACCTTTTCTCCGACCATAACCAGTGATATTTGTTTTGCTATTGACGTTTCTCAATAAACTTGGTGTTATTAGATCTTGCACATTGCTTACATGCACTAAAAAGGGAGATGTGAGCCTCAGAACAGTTAAATTTCCCGATGCACATGCTGATTCTACAGATGACGCTGCTCCCAAAACTTGGAAAGCATGTGGTTCTGGTGAAATATTGGTTGGTAAAGTGGACGGGAGCGAAAACTTCGGCTTGTTTGGAGGGTTAGTAGTTCAGAAGTGAATCGAGTTGTTTAGTTCGAAGGATCATTTCATTATATCTCGGTTTGGTTGTTACCATATTGAAATGAATGTCTAATGCAGGAAACGTGTTGAAGTCAATATATGGGATCTCGAACAATGTACTAAGACCTGGAGCGCGAAATGCGTGAGTTTCTTACTCAGTCTTCATCTCTTCCAAAGCCTTCAGTTTCTATGATGTTAAACTAACTAGCCTTTAATGTCTCTTCTAACCAATTTTATGTTTGGTGCAGCCTCCTAAAGACAATCTCGGGATCTTCACACCTACTTGGTTCACTTGTGCTGCATTCATGAGCAACGACGATCACCGTAAATTTGTCACAGGAACCAAGTCTCACCAGGTTAAGCCCTGAAGTTTCTTTTCTACTGCCACCAGATTGTAATTGCTTTGTCCAGGTTACTCACATTTTTCTTTTCTTTTTTCTGGAGACAGGTTCGTCTTTATGATGTTTCTGCTCAACGTAGACCGGTCTTGTCCTTTGATTTCCATGAGACCCCTATTACAGCAATCTCTGAAGACCCAGACGGTCATACTATCTATGTCGGGAATGGTTCTGCTGACCTCGCTGCCTTTGATATACGAACAGGTTCGTTGATTCTCTCTACAAACGTATCATAAACAATGTTGCTGTATCAAACAAGTAATCAATCAGTCATCTCTGTTGCAGGAAAGTTGTTGGGAAGCTTTTTAGGGAAATGTTCTGGAAGCATAAAATCTGTTGTTAGACATCCACAGCATCCAGTGATAGCTTCTTGCGGTAAGATACATCGTACTGTCACATAACTTCAAAATTCATATGCGTTTCAACAATCTCATGTGTGTGTTTTGTTTTATTGAATTGTTCAGGGTTAGACCGATATTTGCGGGTTTATGACGTGAAGACACGCCAGCTCATCTCTGCGGTAGGCTCTTTGACATGGAGGCTAATGTGTTTTTGTGTTAATTAGAAATCTTATTCACTCATCACCGTTTTGTTCCAGGTGTTCTTGAAGCAGCATCTTACAGGTCTTGTATTCGACTCAGGCTTTAGTGGAGAAGGTTAGTTTTCTTTTGACCGTTGACATATCACATCCATTTCTGTGTTCATACGTTAGTATGTTTGTAAGATGGTTTGGGTTCTTTATGGTCGAAGCAGAGATAGCTGTCACAAACACAGTGGTTGAGGCTGAAACAGAAGAGAAGATGACGATCATGGAGCAGGAAGATGATGAGCAAGAGGATGAAGATAAAACAGAGGAGGCGCCTGTGAAGAAAAAGAAGTCAAAGAAAGAGAAACGCAGTAGAGAAAAAGTATCCGAAGGTGAAGAGATAGACGAGCTAAGAAGCAAGAAGACACGTGAACACAAGAAGAAAACCAAGAAAGTCAAACATGCTCAAGAAGACTAGTTTAAGATTTTTCAAAGACATTGTTGTACTATGCTAGTTTAAGTTTTGAACAACACTTTATAAGAAAAAACAGTGTATTTGGCTCTTAAGCTTTGCGCGTGTTCTCCCAGAAACACTAGTTTTGATTACAACCTTATCCTCCATGTGAAATTCATACTCGGGAAAGTTACAATGTGCATTGAAAGGGAGAAAGCAAATCTTAAAACAACAATTCTGCATCATTCAACTCGTTGTTAGATTGTAACAAAAGGGAGAAACCAAATATTAACCATGTCTTTTTGTTTTTCTAATGTCGCCGTCGTTGCAGCTTCCTGACTTTTGACACTCTTGCAAAAATTTGGTTCTTCTGCTTACGCCGGAAGCTTAAGTTTGGTGTTGGTTTTCCAGCTAAATTGAAACAGAAAGTGATTCAAACTCAGTTACATGATCAGTGGCTATATTAGGTTTAGACAATACTCAGACTGGTGAGATTTCTTTACCTTAAGTAGTAGTAGTAGAAGAAATCCGCATAGAGACCTGTTTGGACAAGACCGGAGACACAAGCTGGAAATTGCAAATATGTCAAACATTAGCAACGAGGAAGAACAAATCGGTAAAATGTTATTGGTGCTTCTTTATTGAAACATTGATTACCGATCCATCTAGTGAAATGATCTTCTGTGAAATAACGATAGATCCAGTTGATAATATATAATCCACGATACGCCCTGCAAGTTCAATCATTGCCCATTGAGATTTTGCGTACGGGACACAACAAAATGCATAACAAACGTAAGCCAGTCTAATCTCCTTTATATCAAAGAAAATAACTAATTCAGCACAACCTCAAACTTAGAAGGAAAACGATTGTATACACTTTTGAGATACACCTACTGATTTGAAATATCGCAAGTGACAGACACGGTATGTCAAGAAGAGAGATCAATTCTAAGCAAACCCAACAGATAAATATTACAAAAGATTATTGCAGGTAGTAGTCATGCTGTATCAACATTGAGTTCGAAAATGTGAACCCATCAAAGCCAGTAGATCAAGCCAGATCAAACGCGTATCTCTGGAAAGAATTACGTACCCAAGAAAGAGAACATATTGTCCAGTCAAATTGTCCACATTCCCACTTCTCTGTAGCAGAACCAACTGGGGAAGAATAGCAACTGCCTCCAAGTATATAGAAAAGGCCCAGAACACCTGCAATGGATTCAAATTCAAAGGATGAGCATATTGCATTGCAATTCTGATAATCAACACAAGCAAGCCACCTTGCTGCAATACTACTTCAGAATAGAGCTCGGAGAGAAAGCAGTTGCACAGACGAAAGTTTTACCAGGGGCACATATTGAAAACATATATAAAGGTAAAGGCTAAATGATTATGGTGAATTTCAAATAAAGAGATACTATAGGCGCATCTGACAAGTTAATCATAGAACATTTTGACAAGAAAAGTAACGGCGAGATGCTGATGACATATATCCATGTGCGCCTTATGGAAGCAAACAAACCTCTAACGAGGCATCATTTTGACACTCAAGGAATCTCATCTCATAATAAGCAGCAAGATATGAAAAGTCGCACAGGTATTACAAAATATAAACAAGCTTTAGCACCAACTGTGACAAAGTTTCAAATAAAACTATGAAAGACAGACTCCAAATTAGTTCTGGAAGGAGTTATAATCAATTCGTTTACATAAACGACTATAATATATGTTCTACCAACAGCCAAGAAAATTACAAAATCCAGATGATATAACTGGAAAGAACTGACATATCCATCATAACTACCCAGCACATATGGTGTTTTAAGAAAATGAAAATGATTTAACAGTATGAAGATCACCCATATCTAAGCATGCTTTATAACGAATGAACCAAAAAAGAAGATAACACAACATACGTGACCAAGCTATAGTGTGATAAAATGTTTGAATGCCAATTAACACCTGAACTATGCTTAATACTAAGATATTTCCCACAGGTATTCGCTTCTCTAGTCTCTACAAACTAAAAAAATACCAAAAGCATGTGAAACTCATATGACAATACCTCTTGCAATGTGAATTTCTCATGCAGGATAAGTGCCAACACGAAACATGCTAACACAACATATTGATGACGAAATGTGTCAAGGTCCTTATCGTATGATCTCCTCACAAGTGGATGCCTACGCATACACCAAACGATTGCCAAAGAGCTGGCAATGAAGACAATCTTCATCACGCTGTTGTAGAGAGACACATAATCCGTGAACAGATCCAAGTACCGTGTCAAGAACACAAGCGCGTATAGCTCCTGAGTCTTGAGAGAGATTCCTAGCAACCAAATGCAAAGTCAAGAGAAAAAAAAAATTTGCTAGAATCTGCAAACGTATAGCTTGAATGTGGAGAAAGTCATGAACAGCTACGAGCGTTTCCACTCCGTAAATTATAATTTCGCATTCTACTAAGGAAGAGATCTATTCGTTTAGAAACTCCCTTCTAGTTTTCAGTTTCTGAAATTGAAATTTCACCACTAATTTTTTTACTACGAAACTCGGATTCGCGTGGAAATCGATCATTCAAGCTCAAAAGGAATCAGATAAGATTTGCATTCGGAAGCTAATGGAAAACGAAAACAAACAGGTCAAAGCAATGCGATTGTTTCCGGAGCTCGTCTTCGAAATACATACAAGGACATTCCAGGAAAGAGAGAGAACTCACCAGCGCATGATTTCGTCGCGTAAATTTTGAGAAGAAGGATTAAGATACTGATCAAGTGAGTCATATCGCCAGCAAATCTGAAGATATTCATGGTTGACCAGAAGACGGAGGAGACTCAGCGATGCCAAAATTTTCCGAGAATCCAGAAAAGTAAAAAAAAAAAAAAATCGACCGATTATCTCTCTTCAAATCGAGAGAGAAACGGAGAAAGAGAAAGAGAGGAGCGAGAAAGTGAGGGTGCACGTTTCGGGTTTTGCCGAGAACAGCAGAAACTCGTTTAGAGGAGACGATGACGTGGCAATCATGAACGGTCTTTCTCTAACGTGTGCCTTCACTTACTTCTTAAAACTCCAAAATAATCCTTCATTATTCGATTAATTGTTAATTGTTTCCTAACTTAGAGCAAAATAATTGCCAATAGCTTTTTCATTTTTTGTTAAAGTGGAGAGGTGGTGTTATCCGGTACATCGCACCTTCAGTAAAGTAGAATGCGCCAGCTTTTGTGGGTCTATATTGCGTCAAATTAAGACATGTGTTAATCGAAACAGTGATGTGGCAGGTACGTACGCGACATGGTGGTGTAGCGTTAACATATTTTTAAAATTCTCGTGCTCCACGTGTTTTTTTACTTTTCAAAAACAGTTAGACCGTCTCGGTTAGTTATATGGACCGGCTAATAGCTGGTTATTAATGGATATGGGCCTTAAGTTTTTTCTTTGAACGTGGACTTGAGCTCTCTTTGCGAGTACCTAATGTTATTTTTATTTTTTCAACTTTTTTTTTCATTTCAACAATCAAAAATCTAAAAACATAGAGATGGCTTTTAGAACCCAATCAACATCATTTTATAACTTGATTTTTAAAAAATATTTAGCTTAAACCAACTATACACATTTCTTTAAAAAAAAGAAGCATAAAAAAAAGTATTACGTTTTTTAATGAAGAAAAGTAAACAGCATTTCTGACAATGTGCTTCCGATAATTTTCATGACTAATATTGCCACCGGATTCAGTCATCAATTCAAGTTTTTCTTTCAGAAGTCACCTGTGCAAATCATCTGAAACATCATTGTAATCGTCTATATATATTTTAAACCAATCTCCGATGAAAAAGCTTCGTCTTAAATTTAACAAAGAATTTCTTATCTCAAAAGAGAAAAAATGACGAAAATATTATTCTTACATAGAAAAAAAGGTCAAATAGACAGAAAAACAAAAAAAAGCGATAAACTGCAAATCAGAAAATCTAAAAAGAAAAATGAAATTAAATCTAAATTTAAGCAAAGCTAAATCAAAAATTTATTATCCAGAAATAAAACAAAACAAATATAAAATATATACAAGGAGGAGTCCCAAGATGTTGAAAATAGCACCTCCCTCTCTCAGATATTGGAGTGAGAGAAGAGAGATGTTGTTTACCTAATGTTATATATAGTTGATTATTGATTCTTGATTCTAAGTTCAATATGTGACTTTAGGAATATTTGTTCTAGTTTTTTTTTTTTTTCTTTTGAAACTGCACGCAGGATTTGGGATTTTTGTGCTATTGCGTTGGTGATTCAAATCATAAATATAATTTTAAAAAATGGTATTCAATGCCTCGCTTCAACGTTCAAAACTTCGTTTTCTTCTGAAGAAAATAGACAAACATGAAAATGATGTTGAACGTCATGACTCATGAATTATGGGACACGTAAAATTAAACATGTTTGTTTTTTTCTCTATCGGTAGTCAAATAAAACCGAAACAATAAGGGCATTATACTAATGCTTCCGATAGATACCGTACCGTGGTCGGTCCGATTTTTGCCTTGAGTCACCTACCCGATCGATTGTAGAAGAGTTCTTCAATCTTTTTATTTTTATGGTGTTATTTTAAAGATCAGCTGTATCATTTTCATATATATGATGATTTTTAATCTAGTATAAATGGTATATTTGCATAATAAAAAATAGTAATAACGTACGTGCTTTTGGTGAATTTTGAGAACTACTTTATATTATGTTTTTTGTTCGAAGCCTTACTAATATCATTTAGAGTTTCAATATTATATCATCGAATGTAAATATATACTACATAATATCTAAAAGCTAATTTTCAATCCACTGCTTTTAACATGTTAAACAGTTTTTGTATTAGGTTATTTATTAAATTGATATAGTATCGCGACTTCGGTATGAACCGTATTATGTAAAAGTAGTGTGTGCATTAAAATACTGGGATCAATAGGATACTGTTAACAACATAGATAGTTAGATAGCGCCAATAACCAAATTAATACACATATACATCGATCTAGTGTTGTGTTTTTATATTGCATGCAATTAAAAATTGATAACACATCACGTGACTTGATTCTGTACAAAGTGCAACTACGGCAATCGACAATTTCTTGGTCATTATTAAAGCAGTTCAGACATGAGGTTTCAAAGGTTACTAGTAAGTCATAACGGGATCCAGTTTTGACCCCCCCCCCCCCCCCCCAAAAAAAAAGGATCCAGTTTTTATATAAGAAATGAAAGTTCGTTTATTAAATGTGATAACAGTGTTTTTTTCAAGACGATATGCCTTTACGTTAATTTAAATGATACTAGAAAAAACATATGTATAAGTACACCAAGACTCAAGTGCTTTAAACAAAACCTTTTTAGATCACTTATGCTATACTTGCGGCCAGTCCAACGTAACCGACGTTAAAGATAAAGAGGTTTTTCGGCTTGCGGTAGCAGTGTTTGTAGAAGCAGCCAGCACCAATGACAAGAATAAAAGTATTCGTTCGTAGGAAAATGAATGAAATAATAACCAAACCTAACATCAATAGTCATCGTAGAATCAATTGAAATCTAGCACCGAATGTTTTCAACAGTTTGAAGATACGTATTAACGAGTATTTACCACATGATTTAGGTTGGAAGGGAAAAAAGAAAAGCAAAAGATTCAAAAAGTGCATGCGACAAGCAACGTACTAAAATTTTATCATTAAAAATGAAAGATGTATTTAGATAAGGCAGAAGAGGGGAATGTTAATTCAAAGCAAATACGAATTTCTTTAAAGTATGTATTCACGTATTTAAAGACATTTCTAATTTAACATAATTGCAGAAGGATGGTGCATTGTGATTTTTGTGGTAATGGAGTATATCATGAACTGAAATTCAAAGCCTATTAACAGATACGTATACTTGTGAAGTAAGATGTGTACTGTGACCAAAAGAGATCACAATAACTTTTTTTATAGATGGTGGAACTTGCAGGTTCATCAATCTACACTCCTATAAATGAGTTTTGTTTTTTATATAACTTGCAAAGACAATTAAACCACATATTTCGATTACATTTGAGTGTTTATATAAAAATTCAGTGATATATAAAAGTAAAATATTAAAATGCAATGTCATTTAGATTTTTTTTTTTTTGCTTAATTATGTTGCTAGTATAATTAGTGATGTTCTTGTTATTATTATTAAGGTCCGTTAAGTCCAAAATGTAAAATATAAACACTAGCTATAATGAAAATTCAATATTAAGTTGAGCTAAGTATTTTGTTTGTGTTTGTGTAGATGTTGGCAAGCCTAACTTTATTCCCCACCTTTATATAACTAAGGTAGGGAATCAACCAATTAAATGGCTGATGCCTTTGACTATATTCTACTGTATACGCCCTTGACTCATTGTCTGAATTTTGCTAATTAAGACCACGAAATTAACGATTCCATAATTTAAATGATTATATATTTCTGTCGAGAATTAAATGCTGTTTTTATTACATGTCGTGTTCTTTGTACGTTGCCGACCTAAAAAAAATAAGTGGTTTACCAGTTGGTCAAACAAAACTAAAGAAGGGGTAATGATTTTAATTATATACCGCACGATGACATATATGGTATGATATAATAATCGAATCTCACGCCATTAGTAAAAAAAAAAAATACAAAGAAAATACGTTGATTCACGAGACTCATAAATACTTTGCAGAAGACATTAATTATGAGTCGGAATGGGTAATTATAATAGTAATTAATTTAATTTCTTTATTCCTCCCAATGCAAATAAATCCAGCGAGTGGATTAGATTTTTGTTTTTGTTTTTGTGTGTTAAGTGTAAAAACAGAATATCGAATGGCTAGAAAATGGATTCTATCTACCTATCCGTTACATTCCAGTATTGACTTTACTGATACCTTTCGCTGGAGAAAACTTTCTTAGAGAGAGAAAATAAAAATCTGACAACGAAGCAAAAAAAAAAGAAAAAGAAAATTCTGAGAGCCTTTCTTTTTTTTCTCTCTTACGCGTTCTTCTTCTTCTTCTTCGTCCTTCCTTGGCCTCTTTCCCAGAAAGTATCATTAATCTCTTTTTACACTTTCTTCTCCTCTGACTTTTTTTGTTTCTGCTTTTCTTCGCATCTATAGTTTTCAATTAGATTTTTCCTTCTCTGTATAAATACATAAATCTTTGTGGATTTTTCCGATCTGGATTAAAGAGCGGAGACGGAAGAGAATCCCGCCGGAGTACATGGCAACCGCGGCGATATTCTCATCTCTGCGGCGGAGGAGATCTCCGTCACTGGAGGCCTTTTTGGCTCCCGTTGACCTCTCCGGCATCGCTCTTGTTCAAACCCTAGCTTCAATCTCGACGGAGGTCGTCTCTTGTTTCAGCGGCGTAAGGCTCTCGTTCCAACGAAGGAACGCTCGTTCTCTGATTCGTAAGATTGAGATCTTCGTCGTATTGTTCGAGTTCCTCGCTGAATCACGTTGGGGCTCGACAAGAAGAAGCTCCGTCTCTTCGTCTTCCTCTTCCTCGACGGCGTTGCTGTGTCTCAAGGAGCTTTATCTTCTCCTCTACAGGTCCAAGATCCTCCTCGATTACTGCTCTCAATCCAGTAAGTTATGGCTGTTGCTTCAAAACCCCTCAATCTCTGGCTATTTCCATGATTTGAATCAAGAGATTTCCACGCTTCTCGATGTTTTCCCCGTCAACGATCTCGCCCTCAGCGACGACATCAGAGAGCAAATCGAGCTCTTGCAGTCTCAATCCAGAAAATCGAGTTTGTACATCGATAACAACGACGAGTCGTTACGCGAAACGTTCTACTCGTTCCTCGACGGATTCGAGAACGGAGAGATACCGAGTTCGGACTCTCTGAGATCCTTCTTCGTAGAAAAGCTAGGTATCAAAGATTCGAAATCCTGCAGGAACGAAATCGAGTTCTTGGAGGAGCAGATTGTGAACCACGACGGAGATTTAGAGCCTACTGGGTCCGTGATCAACGGATTCGTGGCGATCGTACGGTACTGCAGGTTTCTCTTATTCGGATTCGAAGAAGAGTGGAGGATAGATAATCCGAAGAAGCCGAGAAAAGGATTCGTGGCGCAGGAGATCGGCGACACGTTCATAACAGTTCCGAAGGATTTCGTTTGCCCTATCTCTCTCGATTTGATGACGGATCCTGTGATTATCTCCACAGGTCAAACCTATGATCGGAGCTCTATAGCGAGGTGGATCGAAGAAGGGCACTGTACTTGTCCCAAAACAGGACAAATGCTCATGGACTCTCGCATCGTGCCAAATCGAGCTCTGAAGAATCTGATAGTGCAGTGGTGCACTGCGAGTGGGATATCTTACGAGTCAGAGTTTACGGATTCGACAAACGAGGCTTTCGCGTCGGCGCTTCCGACAAAAGCTGCGGTTGAAGCAAACAAAGCAACTGTCTCGATACTTATTAAGTATCTGGCAGATGGGTCGGAACCAGCTCAAACAGTGGCGGCGCGGGAAATACGTCTTCTGGCTAAAACCGGGAAAGAGAACCGCGCGTTCATCGCGGAAGCTGGCGCTATACCGCACTTGCGCCGTCTTCTCAAATCCGAGAACGCCGTCGCGCAAGAGAACTCTGTGACCGCGATGCTTAACCTCTCGATATACGAGAAGAACAAGAGTCGGATCATGGAGGAAGAC
Organism: Iljinskaea planisiliqua; assembly: GCA_900108845.1. Classification (NCBI taxonomy): domain Eukaryota; kingdom Viridiplantae; phylum Streptophyta; class Magnoliopsida; order Brassicales; family Brassicaceae; genus Iljinskaea; species Iljinskaea planisiliqua. Next base: position 3,511,770 of record FNXX01000007.1, on the reverse strand, counting down.
GAATGCTTGGAGGCTATTGTAAGCGTCCTCGTCTCGGGTCTTACAGTGGAAGCTCAGGAGAACGCAGCAGCGACGTTGTTTAGTCTCTCTGCGGTACACGAGTATAAGAAACGGATAGCGATTGTTGATCAGTGCGTTGAGGCGTTAGCGTCGCTGCTTCAAAACGGGACACCGAGAGGGAAGAAAGACGCGGTTACAGCGTTGTATAACTTATCGACACATCCAGATAACTGCAGTAGAATGATCGAAGGAGGAGGAGTGTCGAGTCTTGTCGGAGCACTCAAGAACGAAGGCGTGGCGGAGGAAGCAGCAGGAGCTTTGGCGTTGTTAGTAAGGCAGTCTCTTGGAGCAGAGGCTATAGGGAAAGAGGAATCCGCTGTGACGGGGCTCATGGGGATGATGAGATGCGGGACGCCGAGAGGGAAAGAGAACGCGGTGGCTGCGTTGCTCGAGCTCTGTAGAAGCGGTGGAGCCGCCGTGGCGGAGAAAGTGTTGAGAGCACCTGCGATTGCGGGATTGCTGCAGACGCTTTTGTTCACCGGGACGAAGAGGGCAAGACGGAAAGCGGCTTCGCTTGCTAGGGTTTTTCAGAGGAGGGAAAATGCGGCGATGAGGTCAGGCGGTTACGGGTTTGTAGGGAATGGGAACGGGAATAGAGACGGCGGCAATTTTACGACGGATGTCTCTGTTCCGATTTCAATCTCCATCTCCGTACCTGTATTGTAATCTTTTATATATCTAGTTAAAAAAGTTACACCAAGAAAGAAACTCTGAAGAGGGAACTCTTTTTTTTTTTTGTCGTTTGGTTGGTGATGGTTTGTTTCATTGTTTGTCTATATTATATACATTTATTGGTTGGGAGGTATAATACAAGTAAAATTTTAGAGAAGATATATGTTGTATTATGTGTATCTTCCATGGGGAAACAAAAAAAGAGAGTTTAGTATCTGATGTGTTTTGTATATGGTATGTAAGCTATGAAACCTATTTGTTGCAATGTGATGGTAACTAAAGAAGTAAGTTGCGTTTTTTTTACTGTTAGTTATATGAAATATTTAAAAATCAAATAGGAGACGACATTTGCTTGCAAGGTAAAGAAAGAAGAATATGCGATATATAGTATAAATAAAGGTGGGTTATACTTGGATTTAAAGATTTAAGTATCAAAGACTTGACAGTATTTGACTAATGGAGAAACCCTTTAGGGAAAACATTCAACAATAAGAATAATTTCATAACAAAAAGGAGTAAAGTGAGGGTTGAAGTATGATTTGGATGGTCTCTCCACTTGTGATATTGATAGAAGAATATTATATCAAAATAAAAAATAAAAAGGAGTTAAGATATTCATTGCAAAAAGTAAGAGAAGGAGAGAATCTCTAGTAAGTGATAACTTTTTTGTTGAAGTGGTGCGTTGGGGCAAATTAACTTCTTCTTCCTTTTAGGATTTTGTTTCTTTCTCTTTTTTTTGTTTTTGAATGCTTGTTAAGTGGATCTCATCACTAATCAGTATAGTTTTTTTCTTTTGTTATATAACTGTGTCCATGTGTTCCAATATTATGATTTCAAATGTAGATTTGCAGATTTTAATCTCAAAGTTGATTAAAGGAAAGACTTCCAACTGCAAAACTCCTATAGATCGATGATACGTGCATGTTGAATACCTCATTGTATACTTGTATAGACACTATATTATTGGCAAACTTTAAAAAAAAAATCATAAGCAATTATAATCCTGCTATAATTTGGAGATATATGATTACACAATTGACATAAGATATAAGTGTCATCCACTATTTTTTGTTCTTTTTTGAAGTGGATGTGACTTATTGTGTTTTTGACTTTTTGGAGTTAATATCATGTGCGTTTGCGCATTATCATCCGACCATGACATTTTTTTAATAATTTCATACATTTTGTAGTTCTTTTCGTGATTTCAGTCTAAAGGTTATATGCCTTTGGAGTGTCCAAACGGACTCAATTTTATTTAGCTCCCTTACATCCTACTTGGCATGTGAAACCAACAAAATTTAGCAAAATCCAAAAGAAAATAAAACATTTTGGCATGAAAACCAAACATACGAACTTGCGAAGTTGGCATTTTTTTGTCTTCTATAGATTCTTTCATGTATCATCACTTTTAAGAGATGCGTAGACAAATTTTTCATACCAAAATATCCATTCACTTTGAGATTTATGAATATGAGATGCGTAAAATATCAGGATAAGAGTATTTTGACATGCACATGATAGATGCTTACTTTCTCTGTTGAGTGTTGACTAATTGTTACATAAAATTTAAAATGTGAACTAATGTGGACCGCAATGGTTTTTCTTTTTTTGCTGCACCTACGAGGCTAGTACGAATCTGCCAATTAGGAAATTCTACTCAACTAAACAACGTAATTTTAACCATGATAATTACGACAAAAAAATATATATAATTTTGCCGTTTATATTATATATTTTAGTTATTTTATACAGAACCATTTTTAGTCGTTCATATAGGTAATTTTTCCAAATGGGAATGGATTAGTTAGATAACTGATGTGTAAAATATATATACACACTCAAATATATAATAATAAATATCTTGTTGAATGATTCAATGAAAGATCATGGGCATGTCATACGCATTTTTCTTTTCTTCATAGTTTTGTATTATATGTGACATTTGTAGTCTTGAATTGCAGATTCAAAATATTGAATTGACTCCATAGTCACATGCATGTTTGCTAGGTAGAAAAATTAGACTGAAAATATAAGATCGATTCAGACGTTGTCTCCACAATCCCCTCCATTGAGTTATACAGCTGGACAGAATTTTCTAACCCGTTTTAAAAGTCATTTAGAAAGATTAAACTTTTAACATTTTTCTTTCCACAGCTATTTAGGGGGGGAAGAGTCTTCTCAGAAGAGTAAAAGGTAAAAGATGAACAACGTGGTGTTGTAGTCAAGCTTCAAAATCATGTTAAGTCCAAAGCTAGACCTTTTAACAAACGTTTAAACACAATTAGACAAGAAACTAAGAGGCAGATTAAGAAAACGTTTCCTTTTTTTTTGTGTTGCATTGATGAAATCAGAATTGCGTGTTCCCTAAGTTAACAGAGGAGACAAAAAGATAATGATTATAATAAATACATTCAGAACATATTCCATTTCCTCTTCAGCCTCGCCACACAAACCTCTCTATAACCGAAAGAAGCTGAAAAAAAAACCACTCTTTCTTCATTTAGTAAGAGTTTTGCCAGAGCTGCTGGGTTTGATTGGAGGGTTGACCAGCCTGAGCCCCTGCACCGTCTCTAGAGTTCTGCTGCTGGCGCTCGAGCGACATTTCTGTTTGGGACTGATAGAAGTTTGGGTAGCCATGGGATCCATAATGCTGTTGTTGCTGAACTTGGCGATACCCTCCTGCTGCTTGCTGAGTCTGTTGTAGTTGTAGTTGTTGCTGTTGTTGTGCTTGGAGGTTGTAATACGTGTTAGCCGGGACACCTGACATGGTTCGGGAACCATGACCGTGATGCCACATCGCCGAGTTATCATTCTGAAATTTTTAATCAAAACTGTTATCGAATGATTCAACGACAAAGGGGTATGGAAGTGATAATAAAGAGACAATTACCTGCTGCTGCTGCTGTTGTTGTTGTTGTTGCTGGAGTGCCAACAGATGATTGCTCTCTTTGTATTGAGAACTCAGAACATCTTCATAACCGGCAGGAGGAGACTGCTGGTTAAGAGGGAAGTTTCCAGCGGGTCCAACATTGGTGGAGTTTCCAAATCCATAAGCGGAGGCAGGAGCTGTTGCAGACTGAGGCAAAATGTTGGGAGAGAGACTGGTCTTGTACTGCGGAAGCAATGCAGCTAGTTGCTGGTGGTATGAGCTGTTACCAGGAAACGTTTGCTGGAAAGCGGATGGCATGTATGGATAGTTCTGAGGCATTATAGGATAACTAATCATGTTTGCAAAGTGTGCTAGTGGCATGGTGGGTTGAGAGTAAGGGTGCATTGGAAGCTGTTGAGGAAGAGCTGGTCCAGTTGCGATATTCGCTCCGGGTAAGGTTTGCTGCGTTGGCTGTGTCGCCGGAATTCCATTGCCTCGGAGCGCCTGCAATGTAAGAGAATATATAATCATAATCAGACAAATTCCTCTTGTTGTATGAATTTGGGTAAGAATACACCACTCGAGAAATTTTGTGCCAGACAAGTGGTTGATCAAAACCAAATCCAGCAAAATCAATTTCCGAGCATAAAGAAACTACTGCTTTCATTTGACGATTAACAAATAACAGGACATCACTACTTCCTTCCTACTAGAGAATAGTAGACAGAAGTTCGTAGAAACAAAAGACATCTCGTGTTTCTTAAAGGCAAATGGATTATTTACCTCTGGCATGGAAATGCTTTGGCCACCAAGAGATGAAGCATTGTTGCTATTTCTTGACTGCATTGACTGTGCAAATTGGGAATACTGGAAGTCAAGCTCCCTCGCATTTTGTGCTGTTTGTGCCAATAAACTGTTGGGAACTGAGTGTGTATACCCCTGCTGAGGCAAAAACACAAACAAGAACCAATGTTAGCAATGGCGTTCGAGGTCTTTATGTGCATTACTAGCCTCGTGTACCTTCTCAGCTAAAATATGAACAGCCTGAAAGAACTATTTAGAAAGCAAAACGAGTTCTCTTAAAAGCTATCATAAATAATGCACATGTAACTTACCATCACATTCGATAACGAAGCAAGATTCTGCATCTGGTTCTGTGCATTTGTCTGTGAGGCTTCATATGCAGTATTCAACTGCTGCTTAGCATACCCTGGCTCAGACTGAGCAAATGTGTACTGGTGCTCCTGAACAGTCTCGGGATTTTCTTGCTTCAGAACCTCTCGCCTAGATTCTAAAGAATCATCATAATTTCCAGCAGCAGGTGCGTGGCCCATATTTCCATTGGCCGTACTTCCAAGATGTTCATCTCCATAGAACTCAGTGTTTCTGCAAAACAAGCATTGATCAATTGGTAAATAAGAGATAAAAATGAAACCCATCAAATATTCTGGAATAAGAAATCAGTGGTAATGGAATACCTCCCATCTGGATGCTCGATCTGTTGAGCTACATCCGGAGTCTCTTCTGCGTTGTTGCTCAAAGGCCTTGATCCAAAATTTCCAAAACTTCCAAAACTTAATTGTGAGCATTCTTCTGTATGGATTAGCAAATGATTTGGAATAACAACAGCACGTCTATCCTCTTCATGCGAGGCTTCTTGATCATGACTATCTACGTTTAGTTGTTGAAAGCCGGCCGAACCAGATGAAACCTCATCTTCATCTGAGAAGTAATAATGAGATAGTGAATAAGAAACAACCAAAAACACCAAAAGATCCTCTCATATGCTACTGATTTTCAAGCAATTTGTTTTTTCTATTTGTAGAACTTCAAACATTGAGCATCAATCAACTCTACCACCAAAAGATAATTCAGAGAAGAAACAGAACAGACAAATTATAGTTTCAGAACAAACCAAAGAACAAAGAAGTTTTCATCCACCCCCAGAAGAACTATAAGGGTTATGTATTCACATGATCAATAAACACAAGCCCGCCCCAATATGAAACATATAAAAGATTTTGATCGTAATGGCAGACTATTAGCAATCATTGTGATTTAATTGATGAAGAGACATTGTCATTCACCACATAGATACAGAGAGTGCTCACAGAATCATCACTAGAAAAACCAGACAAACACACACCAAACTTAATATCCGAGATAAGCAATAAGAAACACATACAGATTCAAGATATTACCTTTGTGGTGCTCTTCAGGATGGCTCTGCGTCCGATATGTGTACTGATTTTCGTTATATTCAGACGAAACTCCAGAGCCATCTTCTTGGACATTTCTACCAGCAGCCGAGTCAGGTTGCACATTATCGACTCCAAGACTTCCAGAAGGGCCATTTTCTGCTAAATGTATTTTTTCTAACCGGTCGCTCAGATTTTGATCTACTCTATCGGATTGGAAATCAGCTGGACCATTGCATATCTCTGACTCTGCTGGTGCTACTGATACAGACGATGTACTAGGGGCCAATGGCTTCTCAATCGACGGCCATTCATCTTTTACAGGGACCTGGTGATTTGCATTAACTTCATGCTCGTGATTAATCTCAGAACGCATGTTGACATTTTGTTGTGAGTTTGTCGTCTTGTTCTGTGGTCTACCCATCTTCACAATGTCAGCCATAGACATCTGGCCTGGAGCTCCAAACCATGCAGTTTGATGTCCAGAAGCAGGCTGTGATAATGATACTCCATCGCCGGCAGCAGATGGCAATTTATTTTCCGTTACAACAGAATCACTGCAAAAGATACTAAGCGTGCATCAGAAACCTACACGGCCCAAATGGAAGTATGTACAAAGACATAATTCAAGAGGGGGGAAAAGTTAAAAAAAACACTTGAAAAAACTACAAAAGAGAAATGTGGAATAAAAAATATGAACACATCCAATTGAAAAGCAAGATTTTGACAAAGTAACCATGCCTAACTTCTTCATACGACCCCAAACAACATGTACAACTACACTCATCATGTAAAACATTTTCATTGCTTCTAGTTAATCAAAATACTATACAATGAGAATGGTCTACTTATTATTTCAGATCATTCAGAAATTAAAGACTTGCATTAAATCAGTAAAACTAATTGTGATACCTACAACATAACTAGGCCGTAGAAACACTTTAAACCGTCAGGGAGAGATTGAGCCAACTAAAGCTTTGTTTTTAATAAAGGACAAGGCCTAAGATCAAACAAAATTGTCCGAGAGTTTCAATGTTTCGTGATATTCCTTATGCATATCATAATCTATGAATTCTGAATCACTACTAAATGGATCCTAGCATACAACCATTAACTAAATGACAGAAATATTGAACCAACTATTAGATTCAAATACAATATGAAGCACACAGAACTTCCAATGATTTTTTTCCAGTTGCTTCAAATTCCCAACTGCAAAAAGAAAGAGATCACTAAATGGAAAACCTGTGTGGTGTCGGATGGTGGTTTGCCACTCCAGAGGCAGAAGACCAAGAACCTGTGTAACCTTGGGTTCCACTTTCTTTCTTGCTTGTTGATTTTCCCTGGAAGTTTCCAGAATCTGAACAAAAGAAGCACATAAGCATGAATCCTATGGTAAAAGCTATATATATTTTATGTATCTAAGAGATCATGTTTATACCAGTAGTGCTGAGATGGGTAGATGCACTTCGTCCAGCATAGCGATCAGAACCACCTCTACCACCGCGGTTGTATGTGTAATTAGCACCACGCAGCCGGGAATCCGGTATATCCCTTGTCTGAATAGAAAGAAAAAGACTTGAAAAATCGCGAAAGTTCCAGTAAACAAAAATGACAACGAGCTAAAACTAGACACTCGATTGACTCCAGCGAAACATCTTGAGTCATGAGACGGCTAGCAACAAAGCGTTTGAAGGGAGTAAGTAGTCTTCAGGCATGGAAACAAAAATGTAACAATATCTCAATACCATTAGACGTGTCAATGTACAAAATTATAAGTAGAAACAGAAGATAATAGTATCAGATATGGATTTTGAGCATGTACTAATACACAACAGATTGTGCGAAATAGTTTGCATTTAAAACGCCAGCAGTAGACACGAAAAGCACAAAAAGGCATTCCCTTAGTCTATTTGCCGTATGAAGACGAGTTTCAGCATTGACTCACCTCTTTCTTCTTTTCTTTTTTGCTCTTTACCTCGTGAAAAGGATCTGGGTAGGGAAAAAAAACAAGTATCAATATCATTAATAGATGCCAACTGCAACAAAGACAAAACCTTGAAGCTGAGAACTAACTTTCACAAGAAAGTAAAAAAACAGAAAAAACAAAAACTTTCACCAGATCGTAAGGAAAGAAAAATAAAAAAGACCTTAAACAGGAAATGGTGAAGAAAGAATTAATAGTACGAAACTGAAGATCAGGAACTAAGAAATCAAATCACTAAAGAAACACTACTTGATAATTTCAGAAACAAAAACTAGGTTGACAGTTCCTAGAGGAACACAGAAACCATTGAAAGTGAAACAGCACAAAAACAAAAACTTTGATTCATCAGAAGTAAAACCCCAATCAAACCCTAGTAGAAACCCTCAATAAGTCAATTTCGATAAAGCCTCATCAGGAAAACATGCAAACCCTACACTTCTCCGCCGCCCAAATTCACTATTCACTTCCTAAACATCCAAAAACACAGCAGCGAACATATAAGCGCACACAAGAATCACGAGAGAGTGGAAAAGGAGAAACCTTGAGAGAGGAGGCGATTAACGGCTTCGTTAGGATCCATATTGCACTCTTTAAGCATAGCATAGATCTCAGCCTCGGGAGAGTTTACGATTTCCTTCAAGCTCTGTACTATTTTTCTAGACCCTGACGGAATATCGTTAAATCCATTATTGCTTTTTCTCGCTCCGGCACTACTTCCGCCGCCGCCGACAATGACCTTGCTGCTGCTCATCTTATCCGCCGTAAGCTGCCTCTCACTCTCTCGGATCTGGACAATATATGTCGACGCTCTGTGCCTTTCCGTCAGTCGCGAGAATACGAAGAAGGAGAGGAGACAAAGGAGGAAGATATATCTCTCTGTATATAGGAAACCCTCTCTCGATTTTTCACCGTATTTGATTAGTTTTTTCTTTTTCCTTTCTTTTTCAAAATTCTAAAATTACTGGACCGTACTTACTTATGTTTCTCTCGCAGCGTGTCTAAATTAAACCGAACTAAGATTACTGGATCTTTGTATTAATGAGACTTTAATATTCAAAACCTAATTATATTACAGAAAGTTAGAAACTTTTAGACCCACATACTACTAGGCCCCCCGAGCCGTGAAGCCCATTGCATTGTTGCTAGCACATTTCTAAATTTTCAAAACTCAATAACATATAAGGTAGTTTTCTAGAACCGTAAATAGTTTATATTTTTTATTAGCAAATCCTATTAAGATCAGGTATTTCTAAAGTTTTGTTCCAATTTATAATTAATTAAAAAAAAAACAGAGAGTGTATATATATTGGGATCCCACATTATGTACGTAACATAGAAAAACAAATTAGGGTTTAAGGTTTAGGCAAAAGATGGAGCAACAAATCCAGAAAAGACAAATTTCATCTTCCTCAATATCAACATTGTTCATTCCTCTCGATGTAGTCTCAGAGATACTCTCAAAGCTGCCTCCAAAATCTCTCGTGAGGTTTCGTTGTGTTTCTAAGCTTTGGTTATCAATCACTACGGATCCATATTTCACCAAAATGTTCGAAACTCTGTACACAAAAAAGAAGCCGAGTCTTCTACTCTGCGTCAAAAGAAGAGACAAGTTGTTTGTTTTCTCGCTTCCGCAAGACCATCATCATAACTCAAACGAGCCTTATTCGATTTCATCTCAACCTGTTGATAGTTACCATATGACATGCCCTAAACAAAATTCCTTCTCCACCAAGGAATCTGTCCACGGCTTGATCTGCTGTTTTCCAAAAGCAGCAAAACCCATAATTTGGAATCCTACAACGAGAAAGTTCTTAACCCTAACCGATCCTGTCAAAACTTGGAGGTCTAAAACATTCTTTTTAACATATGATCCAATCGAAGGTAAACACAAAGTATTGTGCATAGTACCGTTTGGCCAAAACATACACGAGTGTCGGGTTTTAACATTGGGATCAGCTCAAGAATCATGGAGAAGGGTCAAAATTAACCATAATCATCATAATCGTAATCTTTGAAAAAATCATGAATGCATCAATGGGGTTCTGTATTATAAAGCATATATTAATGATCTGAGGGGGCATGTTAACATTATAATGAGGTTTGATGTGAGATCTGAAAAGTTCCATATGATAAATTTACCATGGATTACTAATGGTTGTAGTGGTATAATGACACCATATGAGGGAAGGTTAGCTTGTGTTAAAGGTAACGGTGCAGGTGGCACTACACTGTGGATCTTGAGGGATGCAGAGAAACATGATTGGTCGCCTAAAAACTTCCCTGCAACATTCTCTTACGAGTTTCATAGTGAGAGAAGAATTTTCTATTTTATTGGTATCACGGATGCTGGTGAGTTTGTTTACGTTCCATCTGGAATTCATAAACCGTTTTATGTTTTCTTTCACGATCCGGAGAGAAACAAGTATCACAAAGTTGAATTTAAAGGAATCGCAGACGACGAATTTAGGCTCAAGCATGGACTTGGAGAAAGACCTCTGAATAATATCCATATTGTCCTGAATCACATGGAGAGTCTCGTGTCTTTGTAAACACTGTGTCAAGAGAATCTTTATGGCCCAACAGTCATTAACAGCAATGGTTGATGAGGTGTTAACCAACCGCAGAGATAGAAGACACCATGTGGAGGTTCTAAACAGTGTTGAGGCTGTAATTGCAGAAACCAGAACAAAGATGAAGCTGAACGAAGATGATATTCATCTTTGGTCCGTAACGAACCCGCTCATTTGGTTGCCAAGTTAGGATCTTGTAGTTTTATGTCCTTTTCACATTCTTATCATCTTCCTTTCTGGATTACTAATGCCTTATATAAGGATTCTGTAGACTCTTTCTTTTATTAATAACATGTTTGATTTGTGTCGGAAAAACAAAAGCTATAGGTTCTGAAATACCGAAAATCTGAACCGGATTGAACATCCGTAAATCAACTAACTGTTCTAGGGAGTAATATTTGCCATCATTATGCTGTCGTGTTCTGCATAATTGCGTTTTCACAATTGTATAGTAAATACACAGGATAAGAAAGGAGTTAAACTGACGATTGCTTTGGGTTTATATCGTTTCCTACGAAAGACTACTAGCTAGTTTAGATTATAACTTAAGAAAAAAGTTAGCACATGAACTTTCTCAATAAAGAAAAACTAATCTGAAAAAATTGTATTGGGGGAAAAAGGTTAAAGACAAATGAACGAAAAGAAGCACTTGTTTACAGGAGAAGATACATGTAAAGAGAGAGAATCGCAACTGGGCTTAATTAGCAGATTCCTTATGTTTCATAGGAAACACTTTAGCTTTTCGATATTTTAACTTACAGGTTCTTTGTGTTGTTGGATTTAGTACAACAACAGTTATAAAGGACTTCTCCTAGCTTTAAAAGAAAACATTCTCCAATATTAGCTTTGATTAAACAAGTTTCAAAAACAAACATTGGTTATGATCACTTCTAGTGAGAAGCTATGATATACTGTAATATAATCATCTCCCATGTCATTATAATCATCTTTTGAGACTTAACACAAATCAAGTAAACATAACTAGTTCGGCAAAAAATGTAATATCTCTTTTTCACCACATACCCATCTTCATAACTTTCATCTTTGTTTACTATAGGAGATGAAATATTTAGGAAGAGGTTTGAATTTTGCCACCAAAAGAAAGGATCTTCTTATATTTCTTCATGTACTATATAAGTTTATCTGTAAATACCTTTTCCTCTTTATGGTGTTTTCTCTTGCTTGACGATTCTAGCTTCCTAGTTTCTCCTTTCTCAAGTTTTCTTATATTCTCATACATGTCTTCGCGTCCCCTCTCTCTCCCATCCCAAGAAATCTTTGATTCTATGATTCTCCTTTTTTCTTCATCTTTATATAAATATTATATATCTACACCTGAGAGGGAACTTCTTCGCAAGCATTCTATCTTTCCTCTACCAAATCCCAAGACTACCTGAGAAGTCTCTCTCTTTCTCCTCTCAAAAGCTTAACTTACACAAGGAACAGAAAGAAAATGGCTCACCGTATAGCTCATCGATGTTTCCAGATCATGCTTCTATGTCTTCTTATCACTTCACGTAATCTCTCTGCGTCTGATACAACATTAGAGTATAAGCTGCTATGTTATTTTCTTGCACATTCTGTAAAGTTTCGTTATGAAAGGATGAAGGTGAATAAGTGTTTGTGTTTTTGCAACGAACTGACCTGATGTATTTTTTCCTGATGATTGGTTTGGTTTCAGCTCTAGATGTTATAGCTCAGGGAGGAGATGGTGATATACCAGTTGTTAATCCTACATCTCCCGGTGGTAGTACCACCACACCAACCATAACCCAACCATCACCGCCTACCTCAACATTCCCAGGTCCAGTCACTAACCCAAATCCACCAACCGGAGGTGGCTATCCACCACTCGATGGTACAACACCAACCGGAGGTGGCTATCCACCACTTGATGGTACCACACCAACCGGTGGTTATCCACCACTTGATGGTACTACACCACCAGTTGGTGGTGGTGGTGCACCTGGTGGAGGAGGTGGTGACGCCGGTGCAGGTGGTGGTGGTGGTGCACCTGTTGGTGGCGGTGGTGGTGACACTGGTGGAGGCGGTGCTGGTGCTGCACCTGGTGGAGGCGGCGGTGGTGACACTGGTGCAGGAGGTGGTGGTGGTGGTGGTGGCAGTGGCCAGTGGTGTATAGCAAAAGCAACTGCTTCGCCAACATCATTACAGGTGGCTTTGGATTACGCTTGTGGGTATGGAGGAGCTGATTGTGGCCAGATCCAACAAGGTGCAAGCTGTTACGAGCCAAACACTATTCGTGATCATGCTTCCTTTGCTTTCAATAGTTATTATCAGAAGCATCCTGGTTCAGACAGCTGCAATTTTGGAGGGGCTGCACAACTTACCAGCACAGATCCAAGTAAGACACTTTAAATTTTTATCTACAAGTCCACAGAGATTTTATCATAAGATCCAGGAAAGTAGAATTAGTTAAGTTACCTGCATACTAGCATCCATATATACTGCTTCTATGTATGGTGTGAGCTATTTGAGACCTCTACAACTGATAGATGTTTTGAGTGTCTAGATTAAGTTCATGAACCTTGGAATATTATCCCCGCCATTATAATACGATTCTAATGTGTTAAAGAGGTCGATAACAACTAGAGCTTTCACCTTTTTACGCTAAACATAAATCCGAGTCTGGTACTCAAATCTTGCTCTTATGCTGCTCCAGGTAAAGGAAGCTGTCGCTTCTCAGCATCATCAGGAACAGTCAGGTATGTTTCTCTTTCCAGTAAATTAACGTCTTAGCCTGCCAAAGAAATGTGAGAAAAATAATACTGATTTGTATTTGCCAAATGCAGCACAAGCCCGCCAAGTCAACCGAGTCCACCAGATTATAACTCCCCACCTTCTACTTCTTCTACATACCCACCCCCAATAACAACTCCAACTACAGGCATACCTGGTTCTGGACCACCCTACGGCGTGGCAGAGCCAACAGGGCTTCCGAGTTCAGCAACTCAAGTGTCACATAGCTTCCTCTCGATATTTACAGCAGTTGGGATACTAGTGCCACTGCTCAGGCAAAATTATCGTTAAACGGACAAAGGGTTTCAGGGTTTCAATCATTCTCTGCAAGTTACGAAGCACGCTTTCTATATATACCATCACGAATGACGATAATATGGAGTTCAAGAAAGCAGCCGTGATCAGCAAGAAGATTTTTAATCCAAGACCTTACTCTCATCATCTGTTCTCTTTGCTATAGTTCATAATGGGAAGTATATTTATTTAGTAGGAGATATTTACAAAATCAAAGGGCTTAGGTTATATACATTCTTGTAGACACATTAAGCATAATGTATCTCTTTACAGTTTTAGAGAATAAAAATACTTAGGGAGCGGTTAAAAGAATTGAAAAAAAAGGGAAAGATGTACAACAAATAAAATGAAAGTTACTTCACGTAGTTACATACCTGCAAGCATTCCATAACGGGTACGCACACGGACGACGGAGAGACGAGATCCATATTACCTGCAGCGTTTTAAAAACAGTTGCTTGCAACACTATAACCTTAACAATACTCTTCCCGTTTCTCTATTTCTGATCTTCTAAGTGGAAGTTTTCGACCCCAAACCAGTTCATCATGGAATCATATGCGACTAAAAGCGAATAGTGGCAAATGCAAGCATCTCATAAGACAGCGGATAAACATAAGCACACTTGAGTAAGATTGAGTAAATATAACACAGCACATTGTTTCTTGTTTCTTCACACACATTGTTACAGTGATTTACAGATGGCAGTTCGTTTGTCGCACGAGTATAGTTATATCAAGAAAAGGACCGATACAACTGTGACACCGATGATGCCTAAAGTGGCAATAACTGAACTCTGATCAAACGCTTTTTGCAAGCCGCCTGCTCGTGAGAAATGCTGGAAAGCCAGAAAACAAGATATTGCCAAAGAAATGAGAGCCCCTTCTTGCCTCCCTCTGCAGGTGGAATGAAGCCATTGAGTCTCGACTAAAAGAAAATAGAAAACTCTGATATATATATATAAAAAAAAAAAAATTTCATTCTCTAAACTCTAACCTTATGCTCATAACTTGATATGGCGTCACAATCGCCAAGAGTAATGCAATGAATGGCAGTTCAAGTTCACCTATTAAAAAAAAAAAAGAAACATTCCGGAAAGAATAATTACAAGCAGATAAAGAGATGAATTAACCTCTGCAAATTTAAGACCTAATGAGACCAGAACAAGTTTTTGATATTAGCTTTGTCATACAACCGCCAGTAAAAGGTAGTTGAAAACAAACCTGGAAAAGCGAAGAAGAGTCGAGCAAGAAGCGCCAGGAAAGCTGCCCAGATGCCATATTCACCCCTGCAAAATTAGATGCAAAAGGCTACGACTTCAGAAAAGGGCAGTACGAGCATACAAAGTTCTCTCATTTCGAACAACAAAAAGAAGAAGAACCTACATAGCAAAAAGCCACAAGCTTTAGTAATGAAAAGGTAATCATATAGCCATTCAGAAGCTTACTTAGCCCAGGAGATAAAGCTGGATGGTGCGGTTAGAGCGAATAGCGGAACAACAAAGGACTTGTGAATACCAGTACCCCTTGCAATCATCAATCCACTAGCAAAGAAACACCATTCAGTATATACCAATCGAGCTTATGCTATTGACACTATGAAGCTTATCGCAATTCAGCAAAAATTAGAGAAAGAGATGTTACACGCAAGAGATTGCCGAGACCCATTGTAGATTATTGACAGACATCGGAACAGCATAACAGACCACGCTCGATCCTCTCTTTCGCTGCTTCTCAACCTTCGTCGACACCGTAGCGGCTCGCTGACGATCTATCGATACTCTGCCCAAAACATTCAGAACGAGAAGAATCAATCACACAAAAGGAAATTTCCAAATCTAACTGTTTGAGAAATTGGAAATGTGTCTCTCTCCATACCTTAGCGGATTGAAGCAAACATCACTCGCACTGTGACTTAGGCAGGAGAGGTTTGACGAACGAGGCCGGAGTTTAAGAGAGAGAAACGGCTTCTGGTGGTGGAGAGAGACGATCCGGGACGATGAGAGACAGAGACTCGCCATGTCTTTGGTTATGTCAGAGACGGTGGTGGAAGAAAAGATGACGGAGTGATCATCTTTCCGTTAAATTTGTATCCCTTGAGTGCAATACATGGTCGCCACGTGTACGGTGTAGCTTTTTGCGCAAATGCTTTAGAAGTGGGGACATATTACACGTGACTGGAGAACGAGAGCCGTTCACCATCATTAAAGGAATCTTTGAATCTCCACCGTTGGTATCAACTCGAAATACGCAAATCCATCCACGTAGGATTCCACGTCAGCTTTTAAATATCCATTTAGATATAATTAAATGAAACCGCATGTCGGCATGAACCGCACACGTCACGGGAGCATTGTTTTGCCTCAAATCTTGTACTACATGACAGCACTCCCATGTTTGATAAGACTTTAGATCTGCCTTGTTTTTACATTGTCAAGGTAACTTTTTGATAAACAAACGATATATGTTTACACAATGAGTTTGAAGCCAGGTTTGTAACAATTACTTTTTCATATGTTGTGTTTTCAGAATGAATTCTATCCAAAAACAAAAATAAAATGAAAGACAAAAACAAAGAGTTGAGAGTAATCCTTTTTTTTTCTTAATCACTGTACAAATTGCCAAAGCTTTTAATAAATAAAAGCAACAAGAGTCACAGAGAGTTACAACATAATACCCACATAAAACCGAGTATTCATGGTTTCTTAATATATACTCCATGAAACCAAAAAAAAAAAGAAACATGAAGAAAAAAGAAAAGCAGAGTAGATAGATACTCCAGCTGCAGCATTTAAAACCTGCAGATCGAAAACACACTTTGCAGGCTCCTGCATCAGTTAACTCTGCCTTTCACAAATATGTACGGTTAAAAATTAGTACTTGAAAAAAAACAGCCATGATCACAACACCGAGTATTCTTCTCTCGTGTGTCAGCTCTTCTCTCTACCATCATCATCACTGAGCTCAGAGTCAAGAAGATCCACATTCTTAGCTTCCTTAACAATACCCTATGAAGAACAAAAAACACCATAGCATCTCAATGTGTCAACGCATTATGCAAAGCCTTTAAATTCCTTTATTTAGATTGCTGTTAACGAGTAACGTATTTTAACAGGCTTTACCTGTTCAACAGAGTCTGAATTGTTGGGTGTGTCGAAGATAATTGGACGGCAACGCATGTCTTCATTCATCAAGCTTGAGTTCTGAAAATGGGCTATAAGGGCAGATTTTCCTTGTATCCTAGCATATGCCAATGAAGCTACTTTCTCACTGTTGAACTTCTCCCACTTTTTCCCGTTAAAAGCCTGCAAATATGGATGTTTTATGTTAAGTTCATCTTCTGAGCTATCTTAGCTGAATTTAGTATTATCTTAGACAGAAAGCAGATAGATGGAGACCTCGTAAAATGGAATGATGAGATCCGGAGAAAGCATGTTGATGAATGCATAGCCAACATTGCATTTGTTCTGCAAAACCAAATATTTATTAACCGCTCGTTGTATGAACTCCGTAACTTCAAAATCTTAAATGAATCTTTTTACCTTAAAATCAATGGGCAAATAGAGAAAGTTGTAAGTGCCTTGGTTCTTTTCATCAATCGCCGCTAACAACATCTTTGAGGTGTATCTGTTGATAAAAGCATTAAAGAAAGTTATAATCCCAGCAATATTTCACAAGAAGTGACGGTAACGTAAAGAAAAGCTTACTTATTTGGAATGTTCTTAATCATCAAGGTAGTCCGAGAATCCTCTCCATTCGTAATTTTGTCCAAATCAAGCTGAAACTGTTTCCTGCTTTCGACCTGGCTCGAATTATTCTCGACTCTACGTGCCCTTCCATTCTCATACAAGCCATCGATGCCAGAGTTGAAACGTCCAGGGTTTAGACCGCTGCTTAAGAACATGGGGCTGAATCTTGGTGAAGACATCATTCTGTAACTTGAAAAACCGTTCTCAGCCATGCTTCCGGGGTTCATGACCCCATGATTTGCCATTTTTGACTGGAAACCTCCGCCGTTGAGACCAATTCCATTCGTTCCTTGGAGACCAACAGAGTTCATGAACATAGTGTCCTTTGAAGACTCTGGGAAGAAACCAAAGTGCTTTTCTGGAGGAACGCCAGATGGTGCAGACCCAACGTGGAGATGATGATGGCTGCGGTTTTGAGTTTGGTGCTGATGAGGAAATGGAACAGATCGGTCTACACGAGCAGAGGAGAATGGAATCCCACTGGATGATGTTGACCAAACCGAAGAGTTTGAAGGTTCAGAGCGTGAGTTAGGACTTCCCCAGAGAAACTCTGACCCCGATAACGTCTCAATACCGCCTCCATTTGAGATCAAAGGACCAGAAGGAGAAAGATTTCCAGTGTACTTGTTATCCAGCTTTGGATCTTGGAACAAATGTGAAGACTGTTGGAATACGTTGCTACCAATTTGACCCCTACCGATGGGTGCAAGCTTGGAGCTTGGTCCTTGTGAATTTAGAGCAGAAGCCAAACCAGACAAGTGGCTGTTCCTTGTAGGACTTACTCCAAAAACGGGCGACCTACTCATTACACTTTGAAGCGGACTACCCTCAACGGGACTGTTCAGCTGCAGCCAGTTACCTGCCACCACATCAAATAGTGTTAGCCTTTAAGGATGTAAAAATTCCAACTTTGTTTGAGCAGAAGCATATAGTTTATAGACTCACTTGGAGGAGAGTTTGCCATGGGGGAACCAAGCAGAGGTAGGTAATGCAAATCATCGCTCTCAAGTTCTTGGTTAAGTTGCAACATCAAGCTAGAAGATCAAATATTTAGTCAGGAGAAATATAATAGAATTAATTATTGAAGATCAAAGAAAGATACAAACCTTCGACGAGCCCCTCCAGGGCGGCTAGGTTCAACTTTTATACGTTTTCCGGCAATCTCACACCTATTTAAAGCCTTTAGTGCTGCTTCAGCAGCTCGAACATCATAAAACTCGACGAATTTGTGATGCCTCTTATGCGGTGTTTCCCTTATCTGCTTTTCAGTAGGATAAAACATCACTCAACATGGATGTTTTTTCCTTCCAAACGACCTCAACGGAATCAAATACACAACGCTCTGCTATGAAAAAAAAAACAGAAAGATATCTATCACCTCTTTGATCTCGCCATGAGCAGCAAATATTCCATGCAAGTCATCGTTAGTTATTGAAGGATCCAGGTTGAAAACCACTAATGTCCCTTGATTCATATCTTTCTCAGATGGATTATCCTACAGATTACACAGGGAACAGGGACATTAGATACAGAATAGAGCTGTCACAAGAACCGTTGACAATGTGAAGAGAGAACCACTAGTAAACCTTAGGTATTGAGAAGTGAATATCCAACTTTCTGCGTCTCAATGGCTTGTTCTGCAAAGACCGCATAGCCATTCGAGCAGAACGAATGTCATAATAAGATATCATAACAAATCCCCTATGCTTACAAGTAGTATAGAGCGTCCTAATGTCACCGTATTGCTGCCACATATCACAAAAACACAAACCCATCAGTGTCTGCAGAGTGAATTTGTTATAACGAATCCAATAGTGTAGGTCAATTATTGCAGAAGTTACCTCAAAGAGAGCCTTGAGCTCAGAGTCCTCTACATTGCTGTTAATATTCCGGACAAATAACGTTCTCGAGGGATGTTCACCATAAGGATGCTCACCAGCAACCGTTCCCGCACCATTTTGAATATTGAATTGCGGAACTGCATTTCCAGCAAGACTTGGAATGGATAATCTTGGAGGACCACTCATGCTCAAGCCGTCTCGAAAGTCAGTGTCAAGTTCCATTCCTCCTCCGCTACCGAAAAGATCATAATCATCAGCATCTGGTGGTAACTCGGTCAGGTCAAGATCATCCATCATCCCTGTCAAAAGATCCTCTTCATCAGGGAGCATGTTTCCAATGGAATGAGACTCAATGTCATCACAAGTTTCGTGAAACTTGTTCGGACGAGAAGCAGCCGCATCATCTATGAATGGGAAACCATCTCTGCTGTCACTCAATTGCACTGCAAAGAACCAAAACTTGTAAGCAAGAGAGAATATGTGTCTACATAGCATACACAACGATGAAGGGATTTGGTTTATACATTTTCCATGGGGGAGAACAGGTAAAGAACTAGAGAACAAAGTAGCATCATTGGGTAGATGACGGTGGCGAAATCCAGAGGGAATCCCCCAAGCTCCAGCTACTTCTTGTGGAATATCCATTCAGTAAGTTACTTCTTTGATCTGCTTTGCAAATTAAAGAGAGAGAAAAAAAAAACCGATGAAAACACATTAGGTCCCGTTTACATATATATCCTATTCAAGCTGGACCCAGATGCATTGGAAACTTCACAGGTCAGACATAACTTTGAAAATCAAGAGACAAGAGTGGACAAGACACTAGAAATCTAAAGTCATGTGTTGAAAAATGAACATGCAAGCAAGAAAGGTTGATTCAAGGAAGCAATCACAACCTCAAACCAGCAAAAAAAGCTAGATCAATACGAGATTATGTATAAACCAAGCAATGAACTCAAAGTTTTGATCAAACTAAAAAGCGTGAAGAAATAATCAACTTTACATCCAAAAGGGCATGAAAGTAATCTCTTTTTTTTCCTTTGCTGTTGAAGAAAGTCTACAGATTGACTGATAAAACCGTCAACTGATTGAAAGCTTTAACTCAATACAATACATGCCGCCAGTTTATGAAATCAGAATCAGAAGTAAGAAGATCGTTGAACAAAGTAGCATGACTAAAACACTCAGAAGATCAGAAATAGGTTGCTTGGTGAAACAAAACTAACCCAATTTGCTTGTCCTTATCCGATCATCAAAAAGCTAAAACCTTTCAGACACAACACTGATCGATGTCGCCGACACGAACAATATACAAAAGTTCAGCTTTTTAAAGAGAAAAAAAAACCCTTTAAATTCTAAGGGGTTTAGACAAAAACCCAGAAAAAAAAGAAGAGAAATTTCAGTAGAAAAACCATTCAATTGGCGAAGAAAAAACCAGAAATCAGAATTTGTTGCGGGAAAAAAGGGGGGAAATTGGAAAGTGAGGAGGTAAAAGAGTAAATTACCTCAAAAATGTGCAGTTACCAAACACCGACGATGATCACGATACAGAGCACGAAGAGAAAGAGATTCTCCACCACCAACCAAAAACCCAAGACAAAATATAAATCCGAAAAAAGAGAGAGAGAGAGAGAGAGAGAGAGAGAGAGAGAGAGAGAGAGAGAGAGAGAGAGAGAGAGAGAGAAGAAGGAAGAAAAATTTGGACTTTTCTCTTATTGATTTTGAGGGTTTTAATAGAGAGAAGAAACAATAATGGGGGAGAAATATCAGAAGACAAGAAAGGATGAGAATGATTGATTGATGGCTAAAGAGGTTTTTCTTAACTGTATTTAAATACATTTTTGAGTCCGATTTTGACACTTTTCATTTTTTAACTTATGATTTTGACACTTCCGTATGTAATTTACTTTGCTCCAGTTATTATCCATAAATGTGTGGGATTTATCAGAATCAATATTTGATTGTTCCTTAGCACACAGAACATCTGTATGCATTTTTAATAAATACTCCATTATCTGCTATAGTAATAGTTGGGATAATGGGATTAACCAGGTATATATTTAAGATTCTTTTTGTAAGGTACAATGTATCTACACGCAATTGTAATTCTATGTTTGCATTTCCATATTTAAATTAGTTTACAGTTTTACATTAATGTTTCCGAATTACTTCATCTTTATCCATGAGATGAGAAAAATAAATGTAAAAATAAAATAAAAAGTCGAAACAGGGAACTTTTGTTTTGAGCAAACAGATGTTTAACAAAATTATGGAGCTGATATATTAATGTTTTTTGTTGGTTAATGTTGGTATATATAAGAGGGTCGATGATACAATTCGAAACAATGTATGTTCCACACTAATGTCGCCATTAACTATAGCATATACTTTAATCTTATTGTTTGTAAGAGTTCATATTTTCACTCAATATAATTGTAACATTTTTCACTTAGATTTTGCATTAGATTACAAATCTTCCTGTGACACACGGATAAGCCAAGAGGCAAGAGGTCGTATATTCATTTAACCAACAAAAGATTAACGTTGAGCAACAAAAATAAAATTGTATGCCGTTTATACTTTGAAGTTCTCTCCAAATGATAATTTTTTGGGGGAAAAAGGCATTTTGTTGGAGTCAGTCAATCTAGACTTCAAATTGAAAAAGGGAGAAAGTATCAAAATCAGGTGGACCTTTGACACGTACGACGATGATCATTAACCATCATCAATCTTATTAGCAAGAGTTTTACCATAACAATCATGGATTTATCCATTTTTCTAGAGTTTTAGTTCTCAGAAATTAAATTAGACGTAATTAATTTTGAATACGAGAGGAAAATACAGATTTGAGAACTAAATCATACAATTTTCAGTCAATTGTCGTATTGTTTATATATTATGGAGATATTTTTCCTTGTAAAATGATATGTTTAAGTAATTTATTTATTTTTCTTCCGATTTTTAGGTTACAAATCAACGATATAATTTTTTAAATCAAATACAATATGATTGGTTGTAGATCTAGTTGTGTATTTAGTTAGGTATTATTTTATGGTTGATATTACATTTTTAGAGATCTTTAAATTACAGTATCTGTATATAATTCCTTTTGATGTTTATTTTCTATATATTTGTATAAATAAATAAATATATATATATATATATCAAAAGATAAAAACTATGAAATTCGAATGCAGTGTATCTTATTCTTAAACACAACTTGATTTGGAGAAAAGTAAAAATAAAATAAAAAAATGTGATGGCTTTAGAAAGTTTCAAATCATACATTTATTTAGATTCTTTGTAGCTTCCTACACCATCTCAATCTCAACTCTCAAACATATTTTATTAAATTGGATAGAAACGGAGCCAACATATTTTATTTAATTGACTGAGTAGCTGCATTCAAAGAAAATGAATACATGTTGTTGATTAACGTATGGCGAGGGAGATAGTCAATGACTAAAACTAGTAAAAATTCAGTTTATTAACTTAGAAATACATCAACTAGTAAGTAAAACTATTCGGCATTGATCTTATGCCATACCCAATCATCAAATAGACTTTTATTTGACCAACAATGCAAGATGTTAATAAGTTGGTGGTAAGATGAATTTATTTCAATCATCAATACGAGATAGGAAAATAAAATGGACTAAAAGCATAGAATAAGAATGGAATATATATGGCTATTCATATAAAAAAAAAGAATATATGTGGCTAATTATATCCGAGAGGGTCGGAAAGATTTAAAAAAGAGGTGCCGAAATGAGCGTTGTTAAATAATGTTGGATACGTTTTAAAAAATAAAAAATAATGTTGGATAATGGATCCCTATAATATTTTAATATATATACTTGTTATCCCTTAACAATTGAGATGTCAAGTCATCGTCCACGAAAGCAAATAATGGAGCTTTATATATTTCCCAATTATCCATACTTCAGGGATCTATAAATTAAAACGAAGTTGGATTATGAAGAATTATGGTCGCTTATTGTTTTTTTTCTTTTTTTTAAAAAAGAATGATCGCTTATTGTTGATTAGATGTTTACGAATATATATGATTGTTATCGTGGAAGTTGAATTATGATGTTTAACTAGTTTGTATTTCAGTTGTTTAATATTCTTATATAAAAAAAAAGAATGATAGTAATAATGACTAAAATTGTATTTAAAAGAGTTAGAACTCCATAAATAAAAAAGTATTCTGAATCATTCAACGGAATCACCTACTATTTGGTTGAATTGTTTAATATTCACGGGTTATAAATGATGTTTAATATATCTTGAATATGTTAAGAGAAATAAAACATAGAAGAATCTATCTAAATACATAATTATAGAAACTTTGAAATAATGAGCCGGACGAGAAACTTTGAAATAATTATTATACTAACACAATACATATATGCCAATAAATATATACCACCCTGCATCGTATAAGTGGACCCACTTAAATATTTTACTTATTTTTTTATTGCTAGTTTCATTTCTTCACGTCAGAGCTATAAATATAGTACAGAAATAAATAAAATAATTAAGGGGTTAACATCATAATAGAGTCACTTGGGTTAACATCATAGGCTTACTTTTTTATTTTAAGTAAATATCCGACCCACAATTTAGTCTTATTGCTTTACGGCTTGGGTGATGTTAAAAATAAGATATTGGGAAGCCACATCAAGATAATCTTGAAGCATATGCCATAATGTCACTATGAATATTCCTTTTTATTTCCCCATTTTGTATATAAAATTGTGGTATATATATATGTAGACACAATTAATGAATATTTAGCAAATTCGTAATCTTCTTTTGGGGTTTAGGAGCCATCAGGAAAGACTGTTGACGAAGTACTAGGTCAGTCAATTCTAAACTGATAAATCCAAAACAGTGTTGAAGGAGTATACAATATCGTAGAAAACTATAAAAGTTTAGTCTTTTGACTCATTCAATTATATTATAAAATATCTACTTAAATGCATATATTATGAATCCATTCAATCTTATTCTTTCTTAATAAAGTATTCAATACAAATTTGACATTGCCTTTTAGATTCTCTCATTACCATGTAATTGAACCAAAAACAATTATGTGAATATACATACATAAAATTTAGTGTGACGTAAATATATGAAACTGAAAAGTTGGAATAAAAAAAATTGTTATAGCATTAACTTAGAATCCAATGGTTAGAGATAAAAGAAGTTAAAATCGTCTCACCACGTGACAATTGCATATGGACCATTACTACTACTGTAGAAATGTATAAAATAGTTGCGTCCCTAGTTGGACTAAATAATACAAATAAGTAAGTTTTGAAAGAAGAGGCTTTGCGAATTGTTACTTAGAAAATTAGTTCAATAGCAAAACACATAATTAACAAATATTAGAACAGAAAATTAGTTTTTTTGTTTGATGATGCAGAATAAAACAGAGAGGGTTGGTATAAACAGAGTCACTGTCGTCAGAATGTCGAGTGTAAAGGTGAAAGACCTCCGTTTGCTTTGCGTCATGGAATACGATTTGTGTGATGTATGTTTCCTTTTATCTTTAGGGTTCAAAATGATTACGCAAACTATATACATCATATGTACTAAAAAAGTTATATCTATTAATCTAAAATTATTGTTGGGCCATAAAAACAAGTGGGCTAAGAAGAAGCAAAAAATTAATATCCATATCAGAAATTCAGAAGAATGAAACCGTTAGTCAATAAAACGAAATACATTCTTTGTCCTTTCTCGATAGAGATCGATTGTAAACATGGGCAGTCAAATACAAAACATCCCAACTTCTTACTACACTAAGAACAAAACAATATGAGGCTCTGTGATTGAGTTTGTCATGTAAAAATTATCCACCACGGTTTTGAAAGGCGTTGTTATGTCTAATGTCTTCTTGGACTTCGGCCTTAAGGAAGGCCCAAAGGCCACCGGTTCTCTCGTCGGTGTGGACCAGATTTGGTGCGACTGTCTTGATCATTGATCTGGCCCCTTCGATTGTGTTGTATGGAAGCTTCGAACCCGAGACCTCGGATAAAGCTCTTACAATCTTCCAATCGTCTCTTGCATCACCAACCGTTGGAACAGCGGGAACAGCGGGAACAGTTTGTTGGGATCTTGTCAACATCTACATCGTCTGATCCTACCAAGTAGACAAATTTTGCAGACTCCAGGGCTTTAGGAGACATTTGAATGAGTCCAAGATCAAGAGAAGCCGCTTGTGCAGCGTAAAGAAGTAGAAAGTTGAGACCGTACCAGTCAAGGTCGGACAACAATGTTGGCTTGTGCAATGGATTCAACAGCAGAGAGAATTAGTCATTGTTCCAACGCATATAAACCCCTGTCTAATGCAGAACTAGTAACACTATAAAGAGATATAGGACGTAAGAAACTGACCAGTGTACCAACAAGAAGGAAGAGATGGGCATTCTCAAGTCCAGCGATGCTAGTGTTCATAAGATATCTGTATCTAAGATCAGCATCAACGCCAACAATGTGGAAGAGAGAGGGAGATTAAATTGGGCCTATTTAAAACCCATTAGTAAAGCTTTTAAAAAGGCCCAAGCCCATATCTAAAGCGGTGTGGTTTGTTGGGAGAGAGAAACCCTAAAACTTGCTTCTATATAAAGCTAAAACCTTTGCAGTCTCTTCCACCATATAATTACCGACGGCTCTCGAAGCCCTCACTTTCATTGTAGTAATATCTGTTTTATCTGCTGGTTCTGTGTCTAGGAAGCTTAGCTAGTTATGTTTAGATGACTTCTGTCTATCTTATATGTTGTGTTTCGTTTACGTTTGAAGAAAGTGATGATAAGGAATTGTCGCCCCAGTCTTATTTGCATCCATTGCGATGGATGTAACATGGTGATTGACTATTTGTATCTGATTCTCAGATTTTAAAGTATTCATCTTGTATGTTTTTTTTTTTGTCTTTTATCTTATGATTTAGTCTATATGGATATGATGAAATGGCATTATGTTTTGTGACACCCAGTCTGATCTGCTTCGGCAGAGTGAGTGATTTGCCATGTTCTGATCCAATTTCAATAAATAAAATTGTGTTTTGTCTTTCAAAGATCTGTTTTTTTTTTTGTGTGGAAAGAGGAATGAGGATTAAATTACCATACGTCTGCAAATCTGAAACAAAGTGTTGATTCATTGACATGCACTACCATCTGACCTCCTTCCCAAACTTTTCTTGTTTTCAAACTCTTTTGTTTTTTGGTTCTCTGCAATCAATGATGAACAAAATCGTCCATATTTAATGATAATCCCGTGATTATTAATCACTAGATCACCATCTTTCGGCTGAGATTGCAGTTTGCTTTTAAATCTTTTGTCTTTTGTTGATATTAATAATTGCCTATGGTATCTGATGTCCAAAGTTTAATAAATGTAGTTGGACATTTCGTTTTTCAGAGGCAGAAACTGAATTAACAGGCCTTTGCGACACTCTTAGCTTCTTTCTCATAAGCTATGTGTTACTTTTTTACCTGTTTATATCATCTTTGGCTTTGCAGTTGTAACCTTGTTTTTTGCTGTACCATTCCATATTACCTTGTCTGTTTAAATATTGTTCTTTTGCAGGTTAATTGGATTGTTCTTACTAATTGCCTTAGATGGTGTCTTGGACAGGAAGTTGCTTTTTATTTGGAGTTGTTAACAGTTAATTTATAACCTTAGACATCTAGTGACTGATCTGTAATGGCAAGGTTGCAAAAGTGAAGTCTCTTAGTTTATTTTTTTAGAGAAGTTTGTATGCAAGATTACCACTCCTCACTCTTTAATAAACTGAAATACAGTTATAGACAAAGATTTTCACTAACATGATCAACCTTCATTAACATCGTCACAATTTTTTTTGTATTGAATTACCAATTTGTTTATTTATTGAATATCAATGCATCCCAGATCCAGTAAACTATCCACAATCGTAAGAGATTCGTCTGGCAAGCAGTTGACAAACCTTCAACCTTAGTATTAAGTTTGAGACCATAATCTGGACAAGTAATCAGACTGTTGCTTTTCCTAATTGTTTGAGAAAGAGCTAGCTTTAAAGCCATAAATGTATAGCTTTCCCTGTGTTAACTGGTGCAGAAGTCAAACTTATAGCTGTGTTTTTATGCTTCCTAAGACAAGTTACAAATTGGTTGATTTTGTAAATGTCAATTAACAAAGTTGTTTATAAATTAGTTGTTACAAGTGGTCTCATTACACCTTTGGTTTCTTAGGTGAAAATTATGCTCTTTTTTCTCTTAATGTCAGTTTCCAAAGAGAATAGAATAGTCAAATTTTGTTTTGTATTATCTAACTATCAACATAATTACAAATTAGTTCGTCTCTTTGTTGCATAGAGTCTCTAAAATACAAGCAGTTGTTGGGTAGTACTACATTGTTGTTCTTGTAGTTCCAAAGAACAATTTAAAGAAGAGAATCTAGCACTGGATATTGACATTAACAAAGCCTTCTCTGTATCTCCATCCACTCTTCGTTCGACCAATTTAATGAGATACTCCAAGAAAACCGAATCGAATGGCAACATGATTGGTCCACCGGTAGGGAGACCAAACTCTTGTTCAGAGATCTTCAAGAGCTCTTGGAAAACACAGTTGCTAAGGTACCTTAAAGGAAAAGCAAACCGAACTTTATCCACCGTGTAAACCACGAAACAACCCTTCTCAATAGCGTTGGAGCTGCTAGAAGCAGGACTTGATCTTTGGAATGAAATTCTTTTTCTGTGAAGGGCTGCTCTTTGTTGCCATTTCTTGGCCATCTTGATCAGCTTCGTTGTGTTCATCATCGTCTTGAGGACAAAGGTGTTTTAGATCGAATAGCAAGAAGGAGAAAGAAAAGATTTGTAAGTTCTCTTTGTAGATCAGCTCTCTGAATGAAACTTTTGATTGATGAAGCATACCATGGGCTTGTTTCATTATATAGGAGAAGCTATTACTTTTAGACAGGCTTTGTGACAAGCTCCTGAGCAACCTAACCAAACACAACACATGCTTTTGTTACTACTCTATGTGAACATACGGGTCCCAGGTTGGTAATCAATAAAAAATGTGCATATCAACCTGTGGACTATACAACTTATATGGTGAGAAGACACGATCATGTGGGTATGAAAGCTATATAAACAAATATGACAAGATTTTGGTACTACGGCTTTAATGAAGAATGCAAGAGGCTGCTCTTACATTATATACATAGATATATACACACACACATAAAAGAATTTGAAAACTTGTATATACAAGAGAAGTAAGAAATACCAGATTCATGCTTGTGTACAGCTTTGTTTGCTAGCATAATAGTTCGAGGTTGGTTAGTACAACCATCAGCTATATCAATTGTGAGTCACAAAAATAATAGGCCAAGTAATTATTAGGGGACAACAAAGCTTTTGGTGAAATCAAGGACAACAAAAATGTAGTTACCATTAATAATCAGAGAAACAGAAAGATACAAAGAAAGACATGTGCTAGTGAATCAAAGAAGAAGCGCATGTAGGTCCTTTGATTTTCTCGCCAGCGACTCAACTATTCCTGCTATCTGTCATATTTCCTTGAAATGGGTTAATCTAAAATTGTACAAACCATCTCGTGTCTGTATTAGTTCTTGCCCATTCTTGTATAACTTCTTAGAGATTTATAAGGACAACTGATTGAAATTTTTTAACCACGTAACATTTTTATATGGCAGAAAGTTTCAGGGAAAAACAGTTTGAGTAAACCAAATTAACAACTTCATTTTTCATTGTTTACAATGAAAGTTGATCTTGATGAGACAATCTAAAAGAGAGACAAAAGTAATGGTTTGTATTTCTGAAATAATCTGTCTAATCTAAAATAACTGAATCTTTACAAATGCAGCAATTGCTACACACTTATTCTCTAAAATACAAAACATTGTTCTTGTTGTTGTAAAGAGCATGGTAAAGAACATCTAGCACTAGAGATTGACATTAACAGAGCCTTTTCTGTATCTCCATCCATTCGTCGTTCAATCAACTTGATTAGATACTCCAAGAAGACTGAATCAAATGGCAAGGTGATTGGTCCACTTGTTGGGAGGCCGAATTCTTCTTCAGAGATCTTTAAGATCTCTTGGAAAACAGAGTTGCTCAGGTAACTTATCGAAAAAGAAAAACGGATGTTATCAGCCGTGTAAACCACGAAACAGCCCTTTTCAACAGTCGTTGAGCTGATAGTAGTACTTGATCTTTGAAATGAGATTCTTTTCCTGCTCAAGGCTGCTCTCTGTTGCCATTTTCTGGCCATCTTCATAAGCTTCTTTGTGTTCATCATTATCTTGAGGGAAAAAGCCTTTTTAGGTCGGAAAGCAAAAGATATAAGTTGTGTTGTATAACTCTTTGAAGGCAAGTTATGGTTGATGAGAAACCCAAGAGGCTTGTTGGGTTATATATAAGGAGTAGCTATGTTAAGTTAGATAGAGTTAGAGCAATTAAATTAGACAGAGCACATGCTTCTGTTTTGTTGTATGTGATCATAAAGGGTCCCAAACTTAGTAACCATTAATTAACCAACCATGTATGCTCATCAATTTGTGGATTAAAACATCTGCTGGGAAGACATGATCATGTGGTTATTAATCCTATTTATTTATACAATAGTATTATAAAAAATTAGAAACAAAGACATGTGCAAATGAATGAAAGATATAGAACTTGTAGGTCATCTGATGTTCTCAAAGAAGTCAAAACTCTAGACCTGCAGAACTGTCAATGGTCAAGGTAGGCTTCTGCTGTCCTTGAATATTAATTTTCATATTCAAAAAAATACTTTATAGGTAGCGTTGTAATATACTTGTAAATGAGTAAAAAAAGTTCATAGCTTGAGGTTTAAAGGTCATTCATCTGGAACAGATATTTAACTTTGCAAAGAAAAAGAGGTTTAAAGGATATTCTTGTTTTTTGTTTTGTTTTCAGTATCCTTATTGCTTTATGCAATCAATTTTTCATATAACCTATGGCTTTTTAGTTTTAACCTAATAGATTGATTAATTTTCGTATCACTTGTTTCTTTTATTATATTGTTCTTAATTTTGGCTTGAGGTGGTCTCTTGGACATGAAGTTGCTTTTCATATGGATTGGTTCACAGTTGGTTTAAGAACCTTGTCCTGAAGGAGGAGGATTAGTACTAACAATAATCTGTAATTGCTTTGTTAGATGTTGGGATTTTATGGTCACTGTAAATATTAAGTCTCTTTCAGTTTATATTAGGAAAAGCTTTAAACTCAAAAAGAGATTGTATTCAAGCTTTGCCCGCAATTCTTCAATGCTTAGTGAACTGAAATACAATTTACAAAGAGAATATGATAGTCAAATTTTGTTTTGTATTCCTGTATAATCAAACTATGAACGTCTTTACAAATTGGTTCGTCTCTTTGTTGCATAGAGAGACTCTAAAATACAAGCAATTGTTGACTAGTACTACTTTGTTGCTGAAAAGAACAATGTAAAGAGCATCTAGCACTAGATATTGACATCAACAAAGCCCTTTCTGTGTCATCATCCATTTGTCGTTGGACCAATTTGATGAGATACTCCAAAAAAACTGAATCGAATGGTAATGTGATTGGTCCACCACTTGGGAGGCCAAACTCTTCTTCAGATATCTTCAGGAGCTCTTGAAAAACAGAGCTGTTCAGATAACTTATCGGAAAAGCAAAGCGGATTTTATCTGCCGTGTAAACCACAAAACAGCCCTTCTCTACAGCGGTTGAGCTGGTAACAGTAGTTTTTGATCTTTGGAATGAGATTCTTTTCCTGTGAAGGGCTGCTCTCTGTTGCCATTTCCTTGCCATCGTGATGATTTTCTTTGTGTTCATCATGGTTTTGAGGACAAAGATTTTCTTAGATTGGAAAGCAAGTAGGAGAAAGAAAAGATTTGTAATTTCTGTTTGTTGAGTTCTCTGAATGAAAGCTGTGATTGATGAAGAATACCATAGGGTTGTTTCATTATATAGAAGGAGAAACTATTAGTTTTGGACAGCCTTTGTGACAAGCTCCTAAGCAACCTAACCAGACACAAGACATGCTTATGTTTCTACTATGTCTGATCAATAAGGGTTCCGAGTTGGTAATGCAATCAACTTGTGGACTATACAACTTTCGGTGAGTAGAAGACATGATCATGTGGGTGTGAAAGCTATCTAAACATTTATATATGACAAGATTTTGGTGCTAAGACTTTAATGAAGAATACATGAGGCTGCTGTTAGATTATTTTATATATACAAGAGAAGTTGATATCATGTATATACAAGAGAAGTCAAAAATACCAAATTCATGCTTCTGTACATATTAATTATAGATAACTTGGTCGGTAAGGTGTCTCCAATGGTACAGCTTTGTTTGTTAGCATGAGGGTTTGAGGATTAATAATAGGTCAAGATATTATTAGGATTAATAAAACCTTTTGGTGATATGATCAGAGAGTTAGATACATAGAGAGACGTGCTGGTGAAGCAAAGACAAAGAGCATATATAGGTCCTTCGATTTTCTCGTCAGCCAATCAACTATTCTAAGTTTCACGTTTCCTTGTGATAGTTTAAGTTTAGATCATACCAACATATCGTGTCTGTATTAGTTCTTCCCCATTCTTGTATAACTTCTTAGAGATTCAAAAAGACAATTGATGAATTGCTTTGATTGAGATTTGTATGGCAGAAAGTTTCAGGGCAAAACAGTTTGAATAAACAAAAAAAATTCATTTTTCTTTGTTTACAAAGAAAGTTGGTTCTGATGAGACAGTCGAAAAGAGAGAGAAAATAATGGTTTGTATATCTGAAATAATCTAATCTAATACAGTAAAAATTGCTACACACGAGCTCTCTAAAATACAAGCAATTGTTCTTGTTGTTGAAAAGAACATGATAAAGAACATCTAGCACTAGAGATTGACATTAACAGAGCCTTTTCTGTGTCTATATCCATTCTTCGTTCAATCAATTTGATTAGATAATCCATGAAAACCGAATCAAATGGCAACGTGATTGGTCCTCCTGTTGGAAGGCCAAACTCCTCTTCAGAGATCTTCAAGAGCTCTTGGAAAACAGAGTTGCTCAGGTAACTTATCGGAAAAGAAAAACGGATGTTATCAGCCGTGTAAACCACGAAACATCCCTTTTCAACAGATTTTGAGTTGCTTGTTGTACTCGATCCCTGAAATGAGATTCTTTTCCTGCTTAAGGCTGCTCTTTTTTGCCATTTCCTGGCCATCTTCATGAGCTTCTTTGTGTTCATCATTATCTTGAGAAAAAAGCTTTTGTAGATCGGAAAGCAAAAGAAATGTGCAAGTTGAGTTTAACTCTTTGAACGCAAGTTGTGGTTGATGAAAAACTCAAGAGGATGTTGGATTATATATAAGGAGTAGCTATTTTAAGTTAGATAGAGTTAGAGAAATTAAATTAGACAGAACACATGCTTCTGTCTTTGTTTTATGTGATCATAAAGGGTCCCAGAGTTAGTAACTAATCCTAACTGCTCATCAAGTTGTGGATTTAAACAGCTTCTGCAAAGACATGACCATGTGAGTATGTAGAACTCGTAGGTCCTCTTATGTTTCAGAGAAGTTAAAAAGCTAAACCTGAAACTTCATTGGCTATTGTTAGGTTTCTGGGGTCGGTCCTTGAATATTAATTCTGTGATTCAGAACAATCTTCTTTCGCGTTTGTAATAGACTTGTAAATGAGTGAAAAACTTTAATAGCTAGTTTATCTTTTGTAGAACCATAAATGGAACATTAATTATGATGTTTGGGCCCACATATTATTCAAAAGCCCATACATTGCCATCTTGGGCCCAGGGAGTGTACATGAGCCGTTGGTTTTTTTTTTTCTTCGTTGAGCGGTCGTTGGTAGCTTCAGATCTCATGAAAGTCCGGTGAAGAAAACTTTAGATTCTCTTGAATCGCCGGTGTGCTCAGGTAATCTCCGATCGCCAAGTCCTTTGTCTCGTCTTCTTAAATTCACCTTTGAGCTTCTTATATGTTACGGATCACAAGTGCGCGAGATTGATGCATTTTAGTCGCCGATGTTCTTCGAATTTCATCAAGTAGCGTCTCTTCCTTAGAGAATTAAACTGTATTTCTGTGTTCCATTGTAAACTTATACGTAAACGAAGACGGTTAGGGTTAGAATTTGATCCAGCCTTTGCGACTTTGTCGGTGGAACGACTTTTTTTTTTTGCTTTCTGAAATGCTTCTACTATTGGTTTGATTAAAGCTTAATTTCATCGTTCCAAGCTTATTTTATGTTAGACTCTGTTTTATTCTGATGTTATTGTTACTTGGAAGATACGAAAGTTTTGGGGAAGATGCAGCACACTCCAGTTACCATAGAGGACCAGTTAATATCAAAAGCTGTAAGGGAAGAATGCGCATGGGAGAACCTCCCTAAACGACTTCAGTCTATTCTTGGGTCTAAGGATGAATGGCATAGAAGGTTAGTCTTTTTTTTCTTTTGTGATGCCAGAAACTACTGGCTTTTACTACTTTGTTAGACCTTCTTCAGCAATGAACATTTTGTGGATATTGGTGTTAAGCTGCTTTATAGCATGTCTATATTCTGTCCTTTTTTCACTGTTTTTGATTCTTGTATGCAGGGTTACTGAGCATTGTATAAAAAAGAGACTCTTATGGAGTACGTGTTTTGCTTGTAAAGTTTGCAAAGAAGGTGAATATTATGAAGATATGATGCGTTACCTGCGAAAGAATCTGGCGGTGCGTGTTGATGGATATCTCTTTTATTTTGTATTCAATTGCTTCCTTTGGAAACCAACCATCATGTCTCCGAACAATTTTGTCTACCAGACTAGAGTTTGAAACTTGTAATAGTGGCTAAGAAGGTTTATTTGTAGACATGTCTATGATGGTAGTGCTCCTATTCTGAAAGATAGCTATGGGTTTACACAGTTGATACAAGGAGAGATACTTTTTTATCTAGGAAAATATTTTGGACATTTTTTTTCTTGTTACTGTCACAGGAGCTGTGGTCTTATTTGCTTTAAACAACTACCTGCAGCTGTTTCCGTATCACCTTGCGGAGCATATTTGCCGTGTGATGAGGATATCACCCTTCAGATACTACTGTGATATGATATTTGAAGTCATGAGAAATGGTATATTATTGCTTCACTTTAGAGCTCATTTTTCACTTACTTAAAGTTTTACGATTTTTTCATCCTCATTCCTTTTAATTTGAGACAGAGCAACCTTATGACAGTATCCCAAACTTCAGTGCGGCAGATGCTTTCCGGCTTACGGGCATAGGGAGAAATGAATTCATTGATATCATGAATAAGTGCAGATCGAAGGTACTTTTGCATCTAGACTCTAAACTGATATATACTGTGCAAGTTACACTCTGCAAATTTTCTTTTGCTTTGACTTCCAATTCGAGGAATCTATTCTTGTGTACAATATGGAAGTTTACGAAATTCAAGATAAGAGTATTTCTTGTTTTCATTTTCTGGCACTATATCTCGAGCCAATAAGTGGAGGCTATCTAGCTTGTATTATGTCTTATACTTTTCATACATGTGTTGAGCTTTCCAGAAAATTATGTGGAAGCTGAACAAATCGATTGCGAAAGATTTCTTACCTACTCAACCTGTGGATTTCCCTATTGACCCTTGGTGGGGTGTTTGCCTTGTTAACTTCACCATAGAAGAGTTTAAGGTGATCTAAGCTCTTCTATATCTGTTCCACTTCTTTCTTT
Source organism: Iljinskaea planisiliqua (assembly GCA_900108845.1). NCBI lineage: Eukaryota > Viridiplantae > Streptophyta > Magnoliopsida > Brassicales > Brassicaceae > Iljinskaea > Iljinskaea planisiliqua. Next base: position 3,477,025 of record FNXX01000007.1, on the reverse strand, counting down.
TGAAACCAATTTTGCTCATAGTGAAACTATTGAGATGTCACTGCAATCGTACTGTTCCTTGTCTGATAGCAGATCTTAATTCTTGTTTTTTTGCATAGAAACTTTCAGAAGATGAGATGGCGACGATAGATAAAATTTGCAAAGAGGAAGCTAATGCATATGTCCTCTTTGAACCGGAAGTCATAAAAGGTCTCTACCAAAGGGGATTGGTATATTTTGATGTCCCAGTCTATCAGGATGACCGCTTTAAAGGTGAGTTTATGTTTGCCAATACTTTTATTTTATTTTTAAAAGTCTTCTATGTACTTCAAGGGTGAAGAATGTTGAATATTTGCCAATAATATTTCATGCTATCTTTATTTACTTGGAACCATGCCTAAAGCTCCACAATAATCTGCTCGATTTCACTGACATGCATGCCCTCTTGCATCCCTGTTTCAGTTTCAAAGCTTGAAGGGTTCATCTCCAACAGAGAGCAGTCTTATGAAGATCCCATTGAAGAGTAAGGGACCTATTGGGATACATGGAAGCTTAGCTCATCTTGTATCTAGTATCCCCTGAGATTATCTAGGAGTCTAATAGCTGCAACTTCATTTTGCAGATTACTCTATGCAGTTTTTGTAGTTTCAAATGAGAACTCAACAGTTGCAGAGCTGGCATCCACTTTGCAAGCTGACCTAGCTCAATTACAGGCTGCGGCATCTTTTGTTTGCCGGTTGGGATGGGCTGTAAAGTTAATTGATCCGGCTTCTGTGCTTCATGACAAGATCATGCCTGGGTCTCCACGTGCCATCCTCAGTGATGAAGAAGATGCATCTCGTGCGGATGGTGAGTCGGCTCAACATGGAGATAATATAGGGACAGAAAGCTCTGGATTGCGTTCTAGTCATGTTCGAGTTGCTTTCATAGTCGATGCTAACATAACATCATATCTAATGATGGGTTCTGTGTCGCCAGGTATCCTTTCATAGTTCCATCTGATGCTAAACTTAGAATTATTAACAGCCCATGAATTTCAATTATCCCTGTAAAAGGTTCACTTTTTGCTTTAATCTTATACATTCCATCAATATAATAGGATTGAAATCTCATGCTGTAACACTCTATGAAGCTGGAAAACTCGGGCATACTAGTATCCCGGACCTTTGCAAGGATTTGAGCACATTAGAGGGAGCAAAATTTGAGGGTGAACTGCAAGAATTTGCAAATCATGCCTTTAGCCTTCGTTGTGTCCTGGAATGTTTGATATCTGGTGGAGTTGCTACTGATACAACAGTTGATACGATGGGCTCAGGAACTTTGAGCAATGATGAGGCTGTAACTCTTCTTGCAGATGTTAATATTCCTGATAATTCGGGAGATTCTTTAACCAGCCAAAATAGTGAGGCTTCGATGGTTTCAGATGCCCCTCAAGAGGATCCCTTGTCGACAGAGCATGTCCCTGAAAACACCGAGCATGAAGCAGCTTCGAGTACACTGTCTGTTGATACGACTGCCTTGACTGAGACCAGTTCTAACCTAAGCCTTCAGAATGATGGGAAGCCAATCCCCATAGAAGGACCCGACACCGGTAAAGGAAACAAGAAAAGGAAGAGGTATCGCGTTGATATTCTCCGTTGTGAAAGTCTGGCTTCTCTAACACCAGCTACTCTAGATCGTTTGTTTTCCCGTGACTACGATATTGTTGTTTCAATGGTTCCTCTTCCACTTACGACTGTTCTACCTGGACCGTCAGGCCCCGTTCATTTCGGCCCTCCCTCCCATTCATCCATGACACAGTGGATGAAACTGGTATTGTATTCAACCGTGGGCACTGGGCCTTTGTCTGTTATCTTGATGAAAGGGCAGTGTCTGCGGATGCTTCCTGCTCCACTAGCTGGCTGTGAGAAAGCCATCATTTGGTCTTGGGATGGATCTTCGGTTGGTGGTTTAGGAAACAAGTTTGAAGGTAACTTGGTCAATGGAAATATACTGCTGCACTGTTTAAATTGCCTTCTCAAGTGCTCAGCTGTTCTCGTTCAGCCTCTCAGCAAGCATGATCTTGATAGCTCTGGAAGAATCGTTACTGTAGACATACCACTGCCTCTGAAGAACTCTGATGGTTCCATTCCTCATTTCGGCGACGAGCTTGGACTTCCCCTTGAGGAAAATTCAAAGTTAAACTCTCTGTTAACTAAACTGGCGGACAACATGGATTTGTGGACAGTCGGTTACATTCGCCTTTTAAAACTCTTTAAGGCAAAGGATTCGCCAGGCCACTTTTCTCCGGATGATGATGAGAAGTATGAATGGGTCCCTCTAACCGTGGAGTTTGGGCTGCCACTTTTCAGTCCAAAGCTATGCAACCACATCTGCAAAAGAATTGTCTCATCACAGTTACTTCAAGCAGATTCGCTCATGGAACAACACAATGCAATGCAATGCCTAAGGAAAAGGTTGAGAGATATATGTGCACAGTACCAAGCAACAGGTCCAGCTGCTAAGCTTCTTTACCAGAAAGAACAAGCAAAGGAGCCTCCCCGTAGTAAGCTCATGAACTATGCAAGCGGAAGGTGGAACCCACTCGTGGACCCTTCCTCGCCAATTTCAGGTGCCACGAGCGAATTTCAACGGTTGAAACTAGCTAATCGCCAACGTTGCCGGACTGAAGTTCTGAGCTTCGATGGTAGCATCCTTAGGTCAGTTTAGTTCCTTCTATGTTTCGTAATTTCTTTTTTTTTTCTCAATTTTTAAGTAGTTTTCGGATGGTCGCAGATCCTACACCTTGAGCCCTGTATACGAGGCTGCCACTAGAACCATAGACGAGAATGCACCTTCAACTACAACAAAGGCAGATGCTGACGAAGCAGATAGCCGAGAAGTGGTTCTTCCAGGATTGAATCTTCTCTATGATGGTTCAGAGTTGCACCCTTTTGACATTGGTGCTTGCCTTCAGGCTCGTCAACCAGTTGCTCTCATTGCAGAAGCTGCTGCTGCTTCTGCAATCCTCGCCCCGAAGTAAACTCAAACTCTCACGGAGGCTCTATCCAAAGTTTTCATAGGACATCAAAGTGAAAGGTGGAATATTTTCGACTGAAATCTTGAATCTTATATCCGTTTTCAAAGTTTTACTAGTCAGTTGTAACACTTGGATCTAGCTCTGAGCTGTCCTTTTGCATCTGCATATAATTGAAACGTTGGGTTACCTCGGTCTCAAATTCATGACCAAGTAATTTCTGTATGGATTTGGGTCGGTTTTGATGTGAATTTTGTTTAATTTGATGCGAATTTTGTTTAATTTGATGCAAATCTGAAACAGTGTTGAGTCTAAGACATGCACTATACCATCTTTAGATAAAGAGTAACTATTTGAATTTTAGAGCAACTAACAAAGGAAAAAAAAAATAGAGTTTGATCATATTGCAAATACTATAAACATGTTCGACATATTAAACCAAAAATAAAACACAAACACATATCAAAACTAAATGTTTACATGGTTTTTAGATTTTGGTTTTCTGTTTTTAGGTTTTGATTTTTCAATTTTGGTTTTTTATTTTTTTTTATTTTGCTGTAAATTTTAGTTTTTTAGAAAACTTGAATGAGAATATGTTTAGTTTCTGGTTTTTAATATATTATATACTTTTTATGATTTTTAATTTTACTCTTTGTTTTATATTTTAAAAATAATAATATTTATAATGTTATTTTTTTTTTCAAATTTGTATTTTTATAGTTTAATTATAAATTATATCTTAAATCATATTTGATAGATTTTACTGATGAAATTCCTAATTTTCAATAACATAGGATTTTAAAGAATTTGTATAAATGATTAATCTAATAAAGTAAAATTTTAAAGAATTTGTACAAATGTCAAATCCAATAATATAGAATTTGAAGAAGAAAAAAAGAAATCCTCACAAACACCTAATCTAATATCTTTTTCCATAACAGAATTGTTTTAAAAAAAAAACTAAAACCAAACTCTGTTTTAAATTCTAAAAACAATGAATGCCTGCGGACAAAAAAAAAAAAAAAAATGAATGCCTAATGCCTTCTTCTCCCGTTTCTTGATAATCACCCTTTGAATAAATTCACCAGACCGTGGGGTTTAGTTCTCCTCCAAGACTGAGTTTGATTTATAGTCGCTTCTTCACAACAGATTGAACGTGTTCAAGCAACTGACTTGCTCGCGAATGAAATCACATCCAAGCTGTTGTAACTCTGTGTGATATTTAAGATGCTCGTCCAAATCAACTGTTTTTACCATCTGATTTATGGCTAACCGAGCAGCTATCCTCTGTTTTGTGATGTCAGTGTTCCGATCGATCTGTCTCTTCTCTTGCACTTTCTCTTTCGCTTTTGCTATCAAATCTTTCAAACTGTGATTTTGACTCTGAATCTTGTCACCTGGTTTTGTTGTAACAACCTCGCTAGGCTTCGTCTCCTTAACCTTCGAGTTCACTTTTGTTTCACGCATGCTGATCAAAGCTTTGCCAGATTGCTTAGGTTTAGTAAACTTCTTCTCCGTCTTAACAGTTTTGGCATCCACCGGATCTGTAAGATCAGAATACTTGTGTTTCAAATAAGTCATCATAATAACCTCTTACTAAAACACCTGAAAAAGAGATAGTTAATCTTTGTGACAAAACCCTATCCTGTTTTTGTTTATTTCCATTTATTTCTATTTTGTTTGATGTTTGTTTTAACGTTTTAATAGTTTTTATTTGCCTATGCGAAATACTTCTTTTTTTTTCAATTAAGTATTTTCTTTTTGTTTTGGTCAACAATATCATTCATAAATCATTATAAGTTTATTTGGAGTTGTGACTTTAGTTTGTTAGATCCTTATATGATAACTAAACATCCACGTTAGAAGATAAACATATTACAGAAAAAATAATTTGTTTGTAGTAAAAAAAAAATCAAATCACCATACCATAACAACTAAACCAAAGAAAGTGAAACAAAGAAAGCTTCTCAAAAACATTTTATAAATAAAGTGGAATAAGAATTCATTTGATATTTTACCTGTATGAATAACTCACCACGATTAATAATTAAAGAAACAAAGAGGATGCTAGTAGCTTAATGATTCCACTGTAAAATCTTAAGGAACGATCTACCAAAGCATAAGAACAATGTAGTTTTGACAAAGCAATTTCATCTTTCGCAGTTTAACTAACCCATATAATCTCATCTCAAATAGCTTCTCCCAAATCTAACTAACTTGCAGAAACTTCACATAAAAAGCGAAAACTGCTGTTGCAACTTGACATTAGGTTTACTAAGTTTCTTATTCAAGTTTTGCATGGTCTTCTCTTATATCCTCTACAAAACCTTGTTCACACCAAACTTTGATCCCTCCAAATACTTTCTCAGAACAAAGTGACTAGCTTGCTTGGCAGATTTATCGAATATACCACTTTTTGTTAAATTTTTATGATCTTTGGCCTTTGTAATAATGATAATACTCACAAGTGCTTCCTAATCCCAGAGTATCTTAAGTTGCTCCTATTTGTATCAAAGTTCTTACCTAAGTTTACAGTGACTTCCAGCTGAAACAAAGCAGATCAAAACACAAAGCTGTATGAGAATCCGTAACATTGATATCAAAGTAAGAAAGCAAGAGATGATGTGAAGTTACTTAATTAACAGAGTTACTTCTGTTAACATCGTCGGTTTGTAAGCTGACACACATTTTCCTGTGTGATGTTTTTGTGATGAAGCTAAAATGTTCCATAAACCTCTGACCCAATCAATGTCTCTACTCTCAGCAACACTTGGACAATTGTCTCCTCTCCTCTGCTTTTCAATATCTCTTATCACTTGCTGAGCTTTGATACTTTTCTTTTTCTGATCATTGCTCTCTCAGCAGATTTAAATACAAACACTATCCTTGGTTATCAGAATATCAAAGTTCATTTGGGGTTACATTAGATAATTCAAAGCAAGTGTGCAAGATGCAGATAAGCTTTGAGAATCCAGCATAAGTGATGGATAATATTATGGAGTAGAGTCCCAATACTGAATAAACGATTACTAATCGGTGATAAAGTGGGAAAAATTAAGTTAAGAGGATGCTAATATATTCAGATTTACAACCTTCTGCAAATCAGCAAATGCTTGCTGCACTAATTAGAATTAAGATTTCATGGGTGTTTAGGACCAAATCAAAAACTCATTATAAGTTTACACTTTTGAGACAATTGTCTTGTATACAATTTTCTTCAATGCAAAAAAAAAGGGGATACAAATATTGGACTAATACAAGTAACAATCAATGTGATCATAAAGGAAACAACTTAGTCGTAAAACTATATTAACCCATACTCTTCTCCGTTTCCTTGACCTCAGGCTATTGCTGATGTAATTGTCTCGACCTCTGTAGGACGCCACCATGACTTCTGGACAGAGAGCAATCCTTCTCCATCTTTGGAATGTGTCATTCTTACATTCCATTTCATCGATTTCACCATCTTCTCAATTTCTCCTATTGTTTCCATGTCATCTCTTACTATAAAAGTTCCTTGTGGTCTAAGGATCCGGTCCACTTCAGCCATTACCGACACCAAGCTGCACCTGAATGGGTTTTGTTTGTACATATCAGAAATTTGCAATCAGAAGATATAAAAAAGGCGAAGGAGATGCATATATGTGAGTGTATATATATACCTCTTCTTTAGCGCAGAGAAAAGATGATCAGCATGAAGAAGGTCGTAAGTTCGAGGGTAAGTGCTGAATGATTCACACCAATCATGGTAGATTCCAAACAAACCACGTTCATATATAATGGGAAGCGTATCAGGTGAGTCGATAGGAACTACATTCATCACCCACAGTTTCAAATCCTTCAACGCAGCAGCAAAACTGAACCCAAAAAGCGAGAGAAAGAGATATCATTAGAAACGAATGGATAGTGCCACTTTTATGTTAATGAAAGATTTTTGCGTTCTTACCCTCCATATACTGCTCTCATGTCCATGACATTTCTCACATAAGACCAATCGATTCCCATACCGTTGAGGTATGACTTTGAAACAATAGTCTTCCAACGTTCATGATCAGCTGTAAAATCTTCCTGTGCAGGTTTTCCATATACACCTTCCTGAGAATCCAACCACTGAGGAGCAGTCTCCACTCTCTCCGGCCACTTTTCAGGCCAAACTGCTCCGCGTTTTGATGAGTCTTCTGTCACTTTGTGCATACATGCCTCAAGTGGAACATTCCTGCATCAAACACACATACTTTAGCAACAGAGTTCCAATGCATTACAAGTTAATAGTTGATGAGAGAAAGGGAATAATAGATAAAATACCAAGCGGCATTTTGATCATCAGAGTCTTTGCATAGAGGTGGCTCGTTTTGAGATCTTTCGTTGTAGCATTTATTAGACATTGGCTTTTGGTAAATGGCAGCACCAACTTCATTCAGTTCATCTTTCTTAATCGTCATTAATTTCCAGCACATTGCCTTTGTTAGCTTGGACATAGCTACAAAACAGAGAAAAGCATCTCACAAGTTAAGTTAAGAACCAATTGCCATAGTCTGATTCATATCCAAAACAAAAGGGAATAAATTTTCCCAACCTTTCCATATGCCAACATCTTCTTCGGTCTTCCTGTAAACTGGAGTTGCCGACCAGACAAAGAAACCACCCGGCCTCAACGCACGGTTCAATTCCAAAAGTAGTTTACCACCTTCATTTCAGACGACAAAACAAAAGGTTATTCAATGAACCACAAAACATTAAGGCATACTAAAAAAATGGAAGCTCTTTACCTTCTATATGCCAAGGGACTCTACAACGAGCACAATGGATAAGGTCGAAAACAGATCCTGGGAAAGGCAGTCTCTTGGTTCCCATAACATTTGACATTGCAGGAATACCACGTTCCAAAGCAAATTGCACCTGCGCCTCGTGTTCATCTTTGGGTGCAAATGACAAAGCAAGCACATCTCTGTCAAAAAGATATCCCCCGAAGCTAGCAACACCACACCCAACATCCAATATAACACGGGTTCTGTTTCCCCACGCAATATCAGGATATGACTGCAAAAACATATAATAGTAATGTCAATAGTCAATCAGAGTTATGTAGACAATGAATGAAAGATCAATAACAAGTTGTACCTCTTGGAGGAAATCGATATAGTGAAGAGCACCGTTCTTGAACTGAGTACCTCCACCTGGGAACGTTAAGTATTCACCACTCATCTTCACCCAGTTTTGATGTCCCTTGACTTCTGCAAGCTTGGTGTGAGGAATATTGCTGTACCAGATCTGTGGAAACACAAAACAGAAAAAATAATGGGTATCATTGACAAATAACATAAAGGAGCACAAGCAGCTTTTTTCCCCTAATATGTATAATTGTGTATTGAAGTTTTTACCTTTTCTCTGCTCTTAGGCCATTTGATGGATCGCTTATACCCTTCGGGTAGGGGAACAAGGCAGCGTGGAGATTCCTCGGGACAATGTCTCTCACGATGTTCATAATGCTTTGTGGAATGAAGCTTCCTGATAGCTTGCCAATTGTCAAGGCAAGGGATGTAGTCTGGTCCAGCTGTCACATTGCAGACTTTCCATTTGATTGAGGACACTTGTGCTTTCTTCTCGTTCTGCGATTCAACCAATTGGGTAGACCAAGCACCACTTCCAGTGCTTGACTCCTTTGTTATTTCAGCCTGGTCACCAGCTGGGAAAACATCCTTACTCTTCTCAGTGCTCTCTTCAGTTTCACCAGTGTTTTCTTCTGACTTTTTCTCGGTGTTTTCTTCAGATTCGCCTGTATTTTCTTCGGTTCCATTACCATCCTCAGATTTGTTTTCTTCCGAGCTCTCTTCTAGTTGTGTTTTCTCTTTTTGCTTCGTTTCATCACTTTCTGATTCCGTGTCTTTCTCACCCTCTCCGTCTTTTCTATCCCCTTCACCATTTTTGTCTTCGAACTCCTTTTTCTCCTCAACCTGCTCCGTTTTCTCACCAGAGCTCTCCTCACCAGATTTCTCAGGATCAGTCTTCTCTTCGTTGCTCTCTGTCACAACCTCGGTTTCCTCACTCTTTTCATCCGAGAAACTCTTGGAACCTCGATCAACTTCTTCGTTTGTGAAATCACTCTTAGTAGTAGATTCCACATCTTTTGTAGTCTGGCTTGCGGAGAAGTCGACAGACTCAGTTGGGGCAGACCATGAAGACATGAACATCCACGCCCCAACCAAACAGAGAGAAACAATCAAAACTATGGTAATGGTTAAGCCATAGCCCGATGACTTCTTCCCGTCTACACGAGAATATTTCCCCATTGCCATGTTCCTAGTCCCACGGAACAATCCCTAGTCACATGCACCTGCAACACCCAATAACACGAAGAGAACACAATGACTTTAGTAAAACCATCAAAAGGTCGGGCCTTTTTCTTCGATTCATCCACATTAAAAATACTATTTAGAAGAAGCAAAGTAAGATCTACGATGATGTCGGGTTACGAAATTAGAATATGAAACCATTGTAGACCCTATTGACTAATAATGACTACTCTCATACTAGAGCTTGTTTCTCTAAGCTTTGTTTGACGGGTAAACTCCGTTTTCAGAGCTTAATCACATGACAAAATATGATACTATAGAACACAGAGCAGACTAAAGATCTAAAAGTCATCAACACGGACATATATATATATATATATATAACTTAAACGAGCAAATGAAACATTAGCCAAAACTTAAAGCATAATACTTTGAGCAAACATAAAGCTACAGAGTGAAACAAAGGAGAAACATTTCCGAATCTTGCATTTACAGAAAGACCCAGAAGCAAGAACATACAAAAAGACTTGCTATAATTACCAGAGCAAGCAGTAGCAGCCTCAGATCTCCCCCAAGATTGCAACTTTATGAGCAGAGTGAGAGAGAATGAGAAGTTCTCCAGATCCGGATCTAGTAGGAAGAGCGAGACAAGTATATATGCTACAATGATCCACTAGATTTGCTTTTTTTTTATAGCTCAGAGCAAGTGGTGAAGTAAATCATAGTACTACTCTCTTACTCTTCAAATGTAGTACTGTAGTAGTAATGGTTTACGGCCTTAAAATACCAGAATTCGGATCTCATTTCCACCAAAAGTCATTAATTTTTCACTTTCCTCTGTTTTTAAATAATTGAAGAAATTTCGTTTTCAACGATTTGTTTATTCCCTGACCCCGCGTCGGTCACCGACATTGAGCAGCTAAGCTATAAACGATATTCAGTTCACACAGAACAAAACGGCACCGTTTTTTATTGTAACAGCTAAGCTAATGAAAAGGCCCATTAGGCCCATTAATGCTAGTTTTCGTGTTAGCCCATATTGGGTCCGACTCGAGGTCGGAGTAGGATCCATTTAGACCGGACGGTTGTTGTAAAGATTAATGTTGTGTAATGAAAGGGTTTGACTATTTGTTTGGTTTGGGAGAATCAGATCAGAGAGGGATTAGGATTTGAGAAAGAAAGGGAAAAAAAGGAAACAAAAAGGAAAGGTGAGATCTGAAGGAAGAAGAAGAAGAAGAAGAAGAAGAAGGGGGGAAGCAGATAACATGTCTGCGATTGTTTGCGGTAAGAGATCTCTGTTCGAGGATTTGGCCGCCGCTTCTTCGCCTCCTGTTTCCAAGAAAATCCGTTACTTTTCGTCGTCTTCTCCGTCTCGTTTCTCCCCTCCTGCCTCCTCCTCGCTTCTCCTCGATCACCTCGCCGCGATTTTCCCCGATATGGATAATCAGGTTTGCTTCCCCAACTCCAAAGTTTCTAACTTTTTTTGTTTCTGCTCTAAATAGGGTTTGCAAGATTGTTACTTTTTTTTGCTTTTTTATTTCCAGCAGATGAATTTTTGTTTGTTGATTTAAAGGAAGCAATTTGGTTGACATTTTTTTTTGCTATGAGTTTAGATTATTGAGCGGGCAATCGTGGAATGTGGAGATGATCTTGATTCTGCGATTAGATGTTTGAATCAGCTTCGTTTAGAATCTGCAAATAAGAATTCAGAATCATCTCCTGCAGTAGTGATCCAGGAAGAAGCGAAAGTCGAAGCTGTTCAGCAGCAGCAGCAGCAAGGAGGAGGAGGAGGATCATCAGGGAAGGAGGAAGTCTTGAACTTGGATGGCAATGAGTGGGTTGAGTTATTTGTCAGGGAGATGATGAGTGCTTCAGACATGAAAGACGCCAAAGAACGTGCTGCAAGAGCATTAGAAGCTTTGGAGAAGTCCATCAACGCACGTGCTGGTGCTGACGCAGCGATGCAAAGCGGTCTCCAACAGGAGAACTTGATGCTGAGGCAACAATTAGAAGCTATTGTCCAGGAGAACAGTTTACTTAAACGAGCCGTGGTGACGCAACAGAAGCGGCAGAGAGAAACTGAAGATCAAAGCCAGGAGTTGCAGCGCCTGAGGCAGATGGTCACTCAATACCAGGAACAGGTGAGAACTCTGGAGGTGAACAACTATGCTCTCACGCTTCATCTGAAACAAGCACAGCAGAACAACAGTTCTATCCCGGGCCGGTTCCATCCAGACGTGTTCTAATATGCTTTCGTCGGAGGAATGCTCATACGTCTATCTAATTTCGTTTCCAGTGTTTGCTGTATGTTTCTTCTTCTCCGTTGGTTTGCCACTATATTTATTATGTATGAATTCTGGAATGATTGATGAATGGCTATAGTTGGGGAACAAAACAGTTTCCCCGAAGCAGTTTACTTGTACTTTTAGACAAGACTCTGAGACATACCTGTTTTGTAAAGTTACGTGCAAGTGTATTTCAGACAAAATAAAAAAATAAAACATGTACATATATACATCTTAATCTACTATCAGTCTATCATTTAACTGGAGCAAGTTTCAGTTACAGTATACATCTATTACATAAAGGTTGAGTATATGAAAAGGTGATAGCTTTCTGTCTCACAGTTTCTTATATCAACACATTTTCCAAAACAGTTAAAATCTGAAGTCATACGAAGGATTCATCTTCACATAAGTGACTTAAACATCTTAGGTTTAAGCCTCTTATCAAGGCGTCTCAAATTTTCCAATTGTTTTGCGAGAAATATGTAAAAAGACTATGATATGTATTCCGTAAGGCTCTATTAATGTCAATATCTAGTGCTAGTTATTCTTCGCAATGCTCTCTGCAACTACAAGAACAAAGTAGTAGTCAAAATTTGCTTGTAGTTTAGAGTGTAGCAATTTCTGACTGCGTAAAGTTTATAGTGTATCAGAGACACAGAAATACAAATTATTTTTCGTCTCTCTTCATTGAAATCAACTTCTATTGCATAGTGAGCAACTTTAATAATCAATATCACTTGTGGTCATACTTTCATATAAATTTGTAAAGAAAATCTTCAAGACATTTCACTAAGACATATCTACACTGAAAACTTCCTATCTAGGAAATGGTGCAGCTGTTTATGAGTCTCTAAATTGGCACACATGGAACAAAATATTATTACAGGAAAGAGACGTTCCTATGATCTGTACTTAATCAGTTAATCTGTCCCAGGGAAATAAGAATTTGAAAGAATAGTTGTTTTTTGGAAGAGAAAATGTATGGACCTATTTACATGGACATCAGTTTTTTCTTCACTATTAAATTTACTTCTCTATATGATCATTCCTTTTCACCAGATCATATCCTTCACGAAAATATTAGTTTACACTTTATAGTCCTTTTTTCGGTGTAGTTCGGCTTTGGTCTTTATTCTTTGACATTTTGTTTAGCTCACGGAGAATCTATATAGCGAAGCATGAGTTTGGTCTTTCTGGTTGCTCTAACAACTCTTGTCTCCACGTGAGAGATGCGCTTCGCAATACTTGTGACAACAAGAACATAACGGTCAGCAATTATTTTCAAGTTATCTTACTGAAAAAGGGTGTAGCTCTTAAAAAAGATCATTCCCTGTACTGCATGGAATGTATTTATGTATCTCAAAAGTGAAATTCTTGTTGGATGTTCTTATAGTCTGAGCATAACTAAAACTATCAGAAGGAGATATGAAATGCATGTTAGAACAAGAAGAGAGTAGTCAACAGTTACTTGTAGTTTTAAAGTCTTGGAGACGACTAATTTCTAAAGTTTCAGATTTATTTAATACAAAAAATAACCTCATTTACAACGCGAAACAAGATTATTCTGAATTAGAGAATTGATATGCAAGGACCCTAGAAACCTACCATAACCACTGAAATTTCTGCAGGTTTAAATTATCTGAGAACATCAGAGGTCCTACAACTTATACATCTTTCATTCACTTGCACATGTCTTTGTGTCTAAATTTTGTTATAATAGTAATTGTATAAGAATTATATATACCCACATGGTCATGTCATTGCAGCAGATGTTTTAATCCACAAGTTGTTGAGCAAACAGGATTGGCAACTAACTTTGGGACCCTTTATGATCACAGATAAGTTATAACAAAGACAGAAGTATGTAATTTAGTTTCTCTAAGTTTATCTAACTTGTAATAGTTCCTTCTTATATATAATCCAACAAGGCATTGTATTTTGCATCATTAACCAACCAAACTTGCATTCAAAGAGATAAACAACACACCTTACAACTATATTTTGCTTTTCAGTCTAAATAAACCAACGTGGAACCCTTGTGGTAAATTGGTAATAAATTAACAAAGCTGTACAGAAACATGAGTTTGGTGCTTTTGGCTTCTCCTGTATACAAGTTTTCAACTTATCTTCGTGTGTGTGTATATATATACTATGTAACAGAAACGTCTTACATTGTTCATTAAAGTCTTAGCACCAAACTCTTTTCAAATAGATGTTTATATAGCTTTCACACCCACATGATCATGTCTTCTCACCATATTAGTTATATAGTCCAAAAGTTGATTTGCAGATATAATTGATTACCAACCTGGGACCCTAATGATCACATAGAATCGAAACAGAAGCATGTGTAGTGTCTGGTTATGTTTCTCGAGAGCTTGTCACAAAGCCTGTCTAAGACTACTATATAGTTTCTCCTTCTATATAACGAATCAAGCCTGTGGTATTCTTCACCAATCACAACTTTCATTCAGAGATCTCTACAAACAGAACTTATAAATCTTATCTTTCTCCTTCTCGCTATATGATCTAAAAAATCTTTGTCCTCAAAACCATGATGAACACGAAGAAGCTAATCAAGATGGCCAAGAAATGGCAACAAAGAGCAGCCCTTCACAGGAAAAGAATCTCATTCCAAAGATCAAGTACTAGCAGCTCCACTGCTATAGAGAAGGGTTGTTTCGTGGTTTACACGGCAGATAAAATCCGCTATGTTTTTCCTTTAAGGTACCTTAGCAACTCTGTTTTCCAAGAACTCTTGAAGATCTCTGAAGAAGAGTTTGGCCTCCCTACTGGTGGACCAATTATGTTGCCATTCGATTCAGTTATCTTGGAGTATCTCATCAAATTGGTCGAACGAAGAATGGATGGAGATACGGAAAAGGCTTTGTTAATGTCAATCTTCAGTGCTAGATGCTCTTCTTTATATTGTTCTTTGGAACTACAAGAACAACATAGTACTAGTCAACAATTGCTTGTATGTTAGAGTCTCTATACAACAAAGAGACGAACCAATTTGTAAATATGTTTATAGTTAGATTATACTGGAATACAAAACAAAATTTGACTATTCTATTCTCTTACAACAAGCTGTCATTAAGAGGAAAACAAGAGAATAATTTTCACATAAGAAACCAAAGGTGTGGTGAGACAACTATTACACAACTAATTTGTAATTGACATTTACAAAATATGTAATTTGTAAATCGTCTTGAGAAGAGTAACGAAAGACAGTTATTCATAATTAACTTCCATTTGAAAAGAAGAGTGATCTAACTTCATATACCACTTGTTGTGACAGTTTCATCTCTTACACAATCAATCCGTTTTGCTGAAAAATGGTGCAGCTGCTAAAACTTTCATCGAATGTCTATATGAATCTCTGTAAATACACACAAAACAGTACACGAACAAGAGATGTTCTTATGATCTAAAATTTAATTATTCTCCCACAAGGAGATACTAAATGATTGTCACAACAAGAAGAGAAATAGTTACTTGTATAATGTTTGATCTACTATTTATCCATCAAAGCAAATTCCAACTATGGTTCTACAAAAGATAAGCTTAACCGGAATTTATCTCGACAGTTATTGTTCTTGCAAAGCATATTGTTCTTGCAAAGTTAAATTATTTCCTATATAAATTTGTTCATCCATGTCCAAAGTTATAACCTTGGAATTATAAAGGAGTGAATCACAGAATTAATATTCAAGGACCCCAGAAACCTTACCGTAACCACTAAAATCTCTGTAAGGTTTAGGCTTTTAACTTCTCTGAGAACATCAGAGGACCTACAGGTTCTACATATTTGTTCATTTGCACATGTCTTTGTGTCTAAATTTTGTTATAATACTATTCTATAAGATTCATAGCCACATGGTCATGTCTTCTCAGCAGATGTTTTGGTCCACAGGTTGTTGAGCAATCAGGATTGGTTACCAACTTTATGATCACATAGAAAGAAGACAGAAGCATGTGTTATGTCTGGTTTAGTTTCTGTAACACAATAGTTTCTTCCCTTATATAATTCAACGAGCCTATTGAATCTTTCATCAACTAAAACTTGAGTTCAGAGAGTTATACAACGCAACTTACAAATCTCGTTTACTTTCCCATCTAAAAAGGCTTTTCCCTGAAGATAATGATGAACGCAAAGAAGCTCATGAAGATGGCCAGGAAATGGCAACAGAGAGCAGCCTTGAGCAGGAAAAGAATCTCATTTCAGAGTTCGAGTACAACAAGCAACTCAAAAGCTGTTGAAAAGGGCTGTTTCGTGGTTTACACGGCTGATAACATCCGTTTTTCTTTTTCGATAAGTTACCTGAGCAACTCTGTTTTCCAAGAGATCTTAAAGATCTCTGAAGAAGAATTCGGCCTCCCAACAAGTGGACCAATCACCTTGCCATTTGATTCAGTCTTCTTGGAGTATCTAATCAAGTTGATTGAACGACGAATGGATGGAGATACAGAAAAGGCTCTGTTAATGTCAATCTCTAGTGCTAGATGTTCTTTACCATGCTCTTTACAACAACAAGAACAATGTTTTGTATTTTAGAGAATAAGTGTGTAGCAATTGCTGCATTTGTAAAGATTCAGTTATTTTAGATTAGACAGATTATTTCAGAAATACAAACCATTACTTTTGTCTCTCTTTTAGATTGTCTCATCAAGATCAACTTTCATTGTAAACAATGAAAAGTGAAGTTGTTAATTTGGTTTACTCAAACTTTCTGTCATAAAAAAATGGTACAGGGGTTAAAATTTTCAATCAGTTGTCCTTTATGAATCTCTTAGAAGTTACACAAGAACAGACAAGAACTAATACAGACACGAGATGTTTGTATGATTTAAGATTAACCTATCTCAAGGAAATGTGGTAGCTGGAATAGTTGAGTCGCTGGTGAGAAAATCGAAGGACCTACATGCTCTTCTTCTTTGATTCACTAGCACATGTCTTTCTTTGTATCTATCTATTTCTCTGATCATTAATGGTAACAACATTTTTGTTGTCCTTGATTTCACCAAAAGATTTGTTGTCCCTGGCCTAATATTTACTTGGCCTATTATTTTTGTGACTCACAATTGAGATAGCTGATGGTTCTACAAACCAACCTCGAACCATTATGCTAGCAAACAAAGTTGTACAGAAGCATGAATTTGGCATTTTTTTGTACTTCTATTGTATATACAAGTTCTCAAATTCTTTTGTGTGTGTGTGTGTGTATATGTATATAATGTAAGAGCAGCCTCTTGCATTCTTCATTAAAGTCTTAGTACCAAAACCTTGTCATATTTGTTTATATAGCTTTCATACCCACATGATCATGTCTTCTCACCATATAAGTTGTATTATAGTCCACAGGTTGATTTGCAGATTTAATTGATTACCAACCTGGGACCCTTATGTTCACATAGAGTAGTAACAGAAGCATGTGTTGTGTTTGGTTAGGTTGTTCAGGAGCTTGTCACAAAGCCTGTCTGAAAGTAATAGCTTCTCCTATATAATGAAACAAGCCCATGGTATGCTTCATCAATCAAAAGTTTCATTTAGAGAGCTGATCTACAAAGAGAACTTACAAATCTTTTATTTCTCCTTCTTGGTATTCGATCTAAAACACCTTTGTCCTCAAAACGATGATGAACACAACGAAGCTGATCAAGATGGCCAAGAAATGGCAACAAAGAGCAGCTCTTCACAGAAAAAGAATTTCATTCCAAAGATCAAGTCCTGCTTCTAGCAGCTCCACCGCTACTGAGAAGGGTTGTTTCGTGGTTTACACGGTGGATGAAGTTCGATTTGCTTTTCCTTTAAGGTACCTTAGCAACTGTGTTTTCCAAGAGCTCTTGAAGATCTCTGAACAAGAGTTTGGTCTCCCTACCAGTGGACCAATCACGTTGCCATTCGATTCGGTTTTCTTGGAGTATCTCATTAATTTGGTCGAACGAAGAATGGATGGAGATACGGAGAAGGCTTTGTTAATGTCAATATCCAGTGCTAGATTCTCTTCTTTAAATTGTTCTTTGGAACTACAAGAACAACAATGTAGTACTACCCAACAATTGCTTGTATTTTAGAGTCTCTATGCAACAAAGAGACGAACCAATTTGTAATTATGTTTGTAGTTAGATAATACAAAACATAAAATTTGACAATTGTATTCTCTTTGGAAACTGACATTATATTAAGAGAAAAAGAGCATAACTTTTACCGAAGAAACCGAAGGTGTGATGAGACCACTTACAACTAATTTGTAACTCGTCTTACGAAGAGTAAAAACACAGCTATAAGTTTGACTTATGCACCAGTTAACGCAGGGCAGCTTTTAAGTTAAGGCATCTCATATGGAGAGCTCTTTCTCAAACAATTTGGAAAAGCAACAAGTCTGATTACCAATAAGATGTTGTACTGCCCCTGAATGCATTATTTACTTTGTCCAACTTCGCAGATTACGTGGATACAAGCTAACATCCCTTCTCGAAGAAGGGCCAATCCAGATTATGGTCCCAAACTTTACATTAAGGGTCAGTGTGTCTACAACGAAGTCTGAAAAACTGTGGCAAAGACAAGAATATTAGTCATGTATCAGTTTTAGTTATAGCAGACCTCAGTAAAACAGACGATGGTTTTAGAATCAAAGTATTTAAGTACAAAATAGGAGCAATTACAGATCAGTCACAAGAAGTCTCAAACCAAATAGGAGCACGAATCCAAATGAAAAGCAACTTCCTGTCCAAGAGGCCATCTCAGGCAATTAGTAAGAACAATCGAATTACCCTGCACAAGAACAGTATTTAAACAGACAAGGTGATATTGAAAGATAAGGAAATCTCAAAACTAAAAAGGCATAGATGATATAAACAGGTAAAAAAGTAACAGGTAGATTATGAAAAAAGAAGCTAACAGTGTCGCAAAGGCCTGTTCATTCAGTTTCTGCCTCTGAAAAACGAACTGTCCAACTACATTTATTTCAACTTTGGACATCAGATACCATAGGCAATTTACCAATAACACCAAAACAAAAGATTTAAAAGCAAACTGCAATCTCAGCCGAAAGATGGTGATCTAGTGATTAATAATCACGGGATTATCATTAAATATGGACGATTTTGTTCATCATTGATTGCAGAGAACCAAAAAACAAAAGAGTTTGAAAACAAGAAAAGTTTGGGAAGGAGGTCAGATGGTAGTGCATGTCAATGAATCAACACTTTGTTTCAGATTTGCAGACGTATGGTAATTTAATCCTCATTCCTCTTTCCACACAAAAAAAAAAACAGATCTTTGAAAGACAAAACACAATTTTATTTATTGAAATTGGATCAGAACATGGCAAATCACTCACTCTGCCGAAGCAGATCAGACTGGGTGTCACAAAACATAATGCCATTTCATCATATCCATATAGACTAAATCATAAGATAAAAGACAAAAAAAAAAACATACAAGATGAATACTTTAAAATCTGAGAATCAGATACAAATAGTCAATCACCATGTTACATCCATCGCAATGGATGCAAATAAGACTGGGGCGACAATTCCTTATCATCACTTTCTCCAAAAGTAAAACATTATGCCATTTCATCATTTCAGTAGACTAAATCCTAAGATAACACAAGAAACGTTAAAGAATCCATTTCAGTCAAGCCTAACTACAGGCTGTCGTTTGTTAATCAGGCAATTGTGAGTCAGTTCTTCCTAGTAATGGATAATCAGCCACTTTAGTCAAACCAAACTCATGAACAACACACAAAATAAAGATATTACCAATATAACGAACAAAGTGAAACCAAAAAGCCAGAGATGAATTGAATATAAACAGGTAAAAAAAGTAACAGATAGCTTATGTAAGAAGAAGCTATCAGTGTCGCAAAGGCCTGTTATTTCACTTTCTGCCTCTGAAAAACGAAACGTCCAACTACTTATATTAAACTTTGGACATCAGATACCATAGGCAATCATTAATACCAACAAACACCAAAACAAAATCAAAAGATATAATCAGTGAACTGCACTCTCAGCCGAAAGATGGTGATCTATTGATTAATAATCACGGGATTATCATTAAATATGGACGATTATGTTCATCACTGATTGCAGTAAACCGAAGAAAGGGTCATGAAAACAGAAAAAAGAAACAAGAAAATTTTGGAAAGAGGTCAGATGGTAGTGCATGTCTATGAATCAACACTGTAATTCAGATTTGCAGACGTATGGTAATATAATCCTCATTCCTCCAATTTACCAGTAACACAAACAAATCAAAAGATTTAAAAGCAAACTGCAATCTCAGTCGAAAGATGGTGATCTAGTGATTAATAATCATGGGATTATCATTAAATATGGACGATTTTGTTCATCATTGATTGCATAAAACCAAAAAACAAAAGAATTTGTAAACAAGAAAAGTTTGGGAAGGAGGTCAGATGGTAGTGCATGTCAATGAATCAACACTTTGTTTCAGATTTGCAGACGTATGGTAATGTAATCCTCATTCCTCCGATTTCCACAGACACAAACACACAAAAACACAAACTTTTGAAAGAGAAAAACACAATCTATCACTGAAATTGGATCAGAGAACATGGCAAATCACTCATTCTGCAGAAGCAGATCAGACTGGGTGTCACAAAACAATATGCCATTTCATCATATCCATTAACTAAATCCTAAGAGTACACAAGAAACATAAAAAAGATGAAAACTTTAAGATTTGAGAATCAGACAGTAAATAGTCAATCACCATATTACATCCATCGCAATGGATGCAAGTAAGACTGGGGCGACAATTCCTTATCATCATTTTCTTCAGACGTAAAGGAATCACAACATCGAAGATCGAAGAGGCCAAGCTAGCGAAGACATTCAAAACATAAACAACACTAAAAGTTCAGATTTTTATCATCGAAAAGCTATCATTGAAATTGGATCAGAGAACATGGCAAATCACTCACTCCGCCGAAGCAGATCAGACTGGGTGTCACAAAACATTACGCCATTTCATCATATCCGTATAAACTAAATCATAAGACAAAGATAAGAAGCATACAAGAAAATTAGAGAATGAGACAGAAATAGTCAATCACCATGTTGCATCCATCGCAATGGATCCAAATTAAGACTGGGGCGACAATTCCTTATCATCACTTTCGTTGAGAGTCATAAACGGACAAAGATAATCAAAGACTTAAGGTAGAGAAGAAACACGATGTTAAAGAGATCGGTAAGAACTACGAAGTTAGGTTTTTTTTTGTTTTTGAGGCTGTCGAGTCTCTTGCTGAAGCTAAGCTTAGGGCTTTGACCATTATATAGAAGCTGTGGGGTTTATGAGGGTAAACCTTAAAAGGGCGTGACCGGTTAAACACGGACCGGTTCAATTTGGTTTACTTTAATTTAACCGGTATTCCGAAATTCTCAAGCTTTTGGGAGGGTTTTGTAGTAAGAAGTCAAAACATGGAGGACCCATCTTTCTTTCACCTTCAAAATGTCATTGTATAAATGTATCTAATCAAATCTTTTGTACATGATCAAAGGACAAACAATTTCTACATCTTCTTTTCATTTGCACATGTCTTTGTATCTACATATTTTTTTATATATACACACATTGTCATGTCTCCTCACCATATATATGTTTAAAACCACAAGATTTGCAGATATAATTGATTACCTACTTGTGACCCTTATGACCACAGACAAGAATTAGAGAGGCATGTGTTTGTGTCTGGTTTGGCTTGCCCTCTAAAATCTTAATAGTTTCATCCTTCTATATAATGCAACGAAGCTTATTATACAATTCTTCATCAATCAAAACTTGCAAATAATATATTTTTTGCTTTCCCATCTAAAGAATACTTTCATTGAGAAAGAATGATGAACACAAAGAAGCTAATCAAGATGGCCAAAAAATGGCAACAAAGAGCAGCCCTTCACAGGAAAAGGATCTCATTCCAAAGATCAAGTGGTGCTACTAGCTCAACCGCTACAGAGAAGGGCTGTTTTGTAGTTTACACGGCAGATAAAACCCGCTTTGCTTTTCCTTTAAGTTACCTAAGAAACTCTGTTTTTCAAGAGCTCTTGAAGATATCTGAAGAAGAGTTCGGCCTCCACACCGGTGGACCAATCACATTGCCATTCGATTCAGTTTTCTTGGAGTATCTAATCAAATTGGTTCAACGACGAATGGATGACGACACAGAAAAAGCTCTGCTAATGTCGATCTCTAGTGCTAGATGTTCTTTACATTGTTCTTTGCAACAACAAGAACAGAGTAATCAACAATTGTTTGTATTTTAGAGAATCAGAACGTAGCAATTTCTGCGTTTGTATAGATTCTAGTGTATTAGGTTAAAGAGATTATCTCAGAGATACAAAATATTATTTTAGTCTCTCTTTAAGTCGGTCGCATCTAAATTAACTTTCATTGTAATTGTAAGTCACTTGTTTTGACGGTTTACTCAAACTGTTTTGCTATGGAACTTTATGTCATAAAATATGGTGCAGTGGGTAAAAGCTTTCATTGGTCGAATTCATCAATGTCCTCATGAATTTCTTCAAAGTAATACAAGAATGGCTAAGAACAAATACAAACAGCTTCAAGGAAATGTGAAATTTTAGCAGTAGTTGAGTCGCTGGCAAGAAAATCTAAGGACCTACATGCTCTTCGTCTTTGATTCACTAGCACATGTCTTTCTCTTCGTCTTGATTCACTCGCACATGTCTTTCTTTGTATCTATCTCTCTGATTATTAATTGTAACCACATATTTTGTCCTTGGCCTATTATTTTTGTGACTCACATTTGATATAGCTTATGGATCTACTAACAAACCTTGGACCATTATTCTAATAAATAAAACTGTATAGAAACATGAGCTTGGATTAATTTGGCTTCGCTTGTGTCATAAATGTAACAGCAGCCCTCGCATTGTTCAACCAACGTCTTGCCCACATGATCATGTCTTCTCACCAAAAGTTGTATAGTCCACAAGTTGATTGCCCGACAGAATTGATTTTACAAACTTGGGACCCTAATGATCACATAGAGTATAAACATAAGAATGTGCTGTTTCTAGTTAGGCTGATGTGGATTCTGTCACAAAGTCTCTCTAAACCTAATAATTTCTCATTCTATATAATTAAACAAAGCTGATACCATTCTTCATCAATCACACCAAAAAGATAATGATGAACACAAAGAAGTTAATCAAGATGGCCAAGAAATGGCAACAACGAGCAGCCCTCCACGGGACAAGAATGTCCTTCCAAAATCAAGTACTAGTACTATTTCGAATTCAACAAAAAAAAAGATTCCAAAATTTTTCAATGATGGAACTGTTCTACTTTACCACTTAATCTAGTAAATTTCATTTTGTTCAGAAATGGGTTTTAGTTTCTCTATCTATAAATTTAGGGTTTCCCTTGTGAACGAAAGAAAACAAAGAAGAAATTCCAAGATGCTATTTGGATATTACACTAACGTACCAAAGCAAAAATTCTGAAATTTCTCCAAAATCATCGAGAAAGTTTAAGAATAAGTACCATATGTCTGAATTGGATTAAAAAAGCAAATAATAAGGAGACATTAAGCTGCCAAAGAATCTACCTTTTGTCTTCTGTAAGAACATCTTAAAAAAACTCTTAAAAAATTGGACAATACTTTCTACATGTACGAAGAGCAAAGCCAAGAATCTTGAGTTTTATGAAATTTGCCTTAAACTTGAAGCTTTCAACTTTACAACTCTCTAATAAACCTTTCTTCTATTATCAGCATCCTTAACAAGAAAAGAACAATGCACGTTAGTATATAAACTACCTTCATTATGTCTCGTTCCAAACATAAGAACAAGCCTAATTTTCCTCATTCCCTCTTTCTTCTCCCGCTCTTGTAGTTTTTTCACAAAAGACGAAATGGCGGGTGAGCAAATGAAACCTGTTGCTTCTCTACTTTTGGTGCTCAACTTCTGCATGTATGTGATTGTTCTAGGCATTGGAGGATGGGCCATGAACCGAGCCATCGACCACGGATTCGAAATTGGTAAGAACACGATCCAAATTCAGAGTCATCTCCAACTATGATTTTGTTTGCTTTTGGAATGAATAATTTGTTTTTTGGTGTTGTTTAACTTCTGACATTTCGGGATTCTTGTGAAAACAAATTTGAGCAGGCCCTGATTTCAATCTTCCAGCACATTTCTCTCCAATTTATTTTCCAATGGGAAACGCAGCCACAGGATTCTTTGTGATATTCGCGTTGCTGGCGGGAGTAGTTGGTGCAGCTTCCACAATCTCAGGCCTTAGCCACATTCGTTCTTGGACCGTGGGAAGCTTACCGGCTGCAGCCACAGCTGCAACTATTGCCTGGACCCTCACAGTCCTTGCCATGGGGTAAATATAAACTATATCAACCTCTCTCGTTTCACAAGCAAACACAACATGTTTTTGAGACATGGATGGTAAGACTAATAATTATTTTATCAACAGATTCGCCTGGAAAGAAATCGAGCTTCAAGGGAGAAATGCAAAACTGGTGAGAATTTTATCCCTTGGCAAATCTTATCGATCTAATTTTTGGAAAACCCACAGCTATTGACTTCATGTTCCTCTCCTTTTCTTTGTCTTCTTCTCTGTAGAGAACCATGGAGGCGTTCTTGATCATACTCTCAGTCACACAGCTTCTTTACATCGCTGCTGTTCATGGCGTGAAGAGACCTGCTTAAGGAATCATGGGCTTTCGGGTTTCTTTCTACTTTTCATGTCAATCATCCCGAAACTCGGGGCTGAGTGTGTGAGTGTTTGTGTGTGTGTGGATTTATTTTCATAGGAAGGTGAAGTAAAGCTTAAGTTAAATTCATGCATTCTTTGTGTACAAAAGGATCAGATCTTGTTTTGTGTGTGTGTGTCAATCTGTGTTCATGGAATAAAATCCAACTTTGAGGCTTGGAATGGATCACGCTTCTACATATGTCTAATGAACTACTTGGCGAAGATAAATGATAATTGTGGCTAGTGATACGAAAAAGTAGAGCTATCTTTAGTCTCATGAATCTAAAATCCATTTAATGAACAAATGAAGAAGATTGTATTTCAAAAGAAGAAAATAAAATTTAACCCTATTAAGGATGTTGGTCTTGTTTGTATGTTGCTAAAAGCCGTCCACATTATTATCTATCAAAGATGATGTACAAAGAAGAGTGTACGGACCGTCTGTTTTTCTGGGTTGTCTTTGAGCTTTGGCTGTCATGCGCGTCCCCCTTTATCTAACTCCTGCTCTTCCGCAACACAATGCAAAAAATACATGTTAATGAGACGGGTTTAACATGACAATGTTGTTAAAAATTAACATAAGAACAACATAAGGATTTGATCCCTGAGGGAGAGTGGAGAGAAACCACAAGAATCTGATCCTTTTACTGGTGGGAAAATGTCAAGAGATGAGTTTATGCTAACTATTACAAGTTTTTGTGATAACCCAAACAAACAACATCGAAGTAGCTAATAGCTATCAAGAACTGCAAACAAGGAAGACGAGAAACTAAACTTGAGGGAAAATATTTTATTATAAACACAATCAAAGTTTCTAAGAACAGGATGATGTGACAGACAATGACGCAATTATACATTGGCATATGAACTTCAAATTCCTGCGAGACTAAATAATCTAGTAGTAGCTAGACCGAAATTTCTCCGTGTTAACTGACCAAGCATGAGTTGTGTGTTTAAGATAGCTTGGTATCTGACAGTAGTTCTAAACAATTTCAGTAACTACTATAGAATAAGAAGGACAACAATATGATAATTGCGAAAGCCTTCAAAATGGATAAAGATTGAAACTCTGAGCTAAACAATCTACTTAAGCGCCACTCGCAATCCAAGATTTTAACTCCATGAACCCTCTTACTAGACCATTTAGATGGTCATAAGATTACGTGAAGTAGTTTCAGTGAAGTATTAAGGATATCAAGGACATCATCACAAAAACAGGACACATTGTAGGTCATGGAAGATCATAGTAATTAGGAATTTGAACCAGTTATGAAGTACATCTAGCAAGAATCATAAACCAAGACTAACCTCCTGTGTTTATCTATCGGATCCTGTCATAGCATCAAACAAACCGCAGCAACTTAACCACGAAGTTCGGACGGCAGGTGGAGGAGGCAACAAAAGACGCTGCATACGTCACAGGAAATTCAGCCAAGTGATAAAGAGAGTAATTCACATGTACATGATGCAAGAAGAAGAAGAAAAAGAGATGCTACCTTTTCCTCAGAGGATACTGGAACTTCAGATTCCCTTACACTCTCCACTTTTTTGCTTGTTCCAGCAGCCACCTTACCATTATATTCTTCCAGATTCTTTTCATCAGACTTCTGTTTCACCAAATTCGAGTGTGTCGAGGTCTCAGCATGCTCACTCTTTTCAGGAACAACTACTTTGGAGACAGAAACCACAGGTTTGACAGGAGCGACAACAGGAGAGACTTCCTTAATCGAATCACCACAAGCATCCTGAGAAGGTACGTTTTTAGCGGTCTGAGTAATATTTGTCTTGTCATCCGTTCCTCTTTCAACAGAAACAGCAGTTCCACTATTTGGTCCTAGTCCCTGAGTAACATTTGAATCTCCTGACATGTCTTTAGCAGTGTCCTTCACCAAACCAGATGACATAACAGCAGATGGATCTTTTGTCCTATCAAACTCTTCATTTCCTTGAGAACCAGGAGAACTCAAATTGCTATCACTTTCCCTATCATCTTGACTTCCATGTTCATCATTTCCTAAGATGTTTTTTTTGTAAAAAATTCAAAGATCAAACAAAGTCTAGCTCAAAACAGATATTCAAAGAATTATTGAGCAGTAATCAAACAGATCTCTACAGACAAATCATGAAAACGGTCCAATTTCGACGCCAACAACAGTGAAGACGAATCTATCGACCTAGCAAACGAAAACAAAAGTCGAGAAATGTACCATTGGAACCCTTATCGTTCGTACTTGTTCCAATCGCTTCCTGTTGTTGCTGCTTCTTCCTCAACGCCTTCCTCTTCTTCGCACCTGGCGGCATGATCGATCGAAACAATGGAGTGAATTTTTGAGTGAAAGTGTTCGTTCGCTTCAGAGTTTGTCTCTCTCTCTCGCTCGAGTGTGAGTTGTTGGGTGTGTGTGTGTGTGTGTGTGTGGACTGCGTTCTTCTTTTTGTCTCTACGTTGGGAAAAGCAGAATCTCTCGTAGTGGAAAGAGATAAGGAGAAAAGTCTTTTTTATTAACGCATTGCTTTCTTCTCTCTTTTTTATTTATTATTGTTATTATTATTCAACATTTATAATTGAGTAAATACATAATATGGATTTTTACTGATTAAAATAAGTAAATAAGTAATTTAATTATTATTCAACATGCCAACATTTCCATTAGTCATAATATGGATTTTTCTTGATATAAATAAGTAAATAAGTAATTTAATTATTATTCAACATGCCAACATTTCCATTAGTCATAATATGGATTTTTACGGATAAAAATAAGTAAATAAGTAATTTAATTATTATTCAACATGCCAACATTCTCATTAGTCATAATATGGATTTTTATTGATAAAAATAAGTAAATATGTAATTTAATTATTATTCAACATGCCAACATATCCATTAGTCATGATATGGATTTTTATTGATAAAAATAAGTAAATAACTAATCAGTATTTAATATTTATACAACAAGCATATAGATTTACTGCCATCCATGATCGTTCTTTTGTTAACTTTTTTTAACTATTTACTGCAAGTAATATTTATTACCATGAAATCTACTATTACTTGGTTACCAATTTAGGACCTAGTTTTAAATCCGAATCAATGCATTTTGCCACCGATTAAAAACGAAATTAATAATTGATAAACGTGTATTAAAAAGGGGGAAAAAAAACTTTGATTTTGTAAAATGAAAACCGAATATCCTTTATTGTGATGTTTTCTAGTTTGGTAAACTAGTGCATCACATGACTAGCTTATATGTTATGACAATACAACGACTCTTGTTTAGTCTTTAGATATACAACTAAGAATTAGAAGATGATCTTAAACACTTTAAAGAGGACTTTGTCAGTAGAGACTAGAGAGAAGACAAAAAAAAAAAAAGAGTTTGTGAGGAGCATAATCATATATTACTAAGTCAAGACTCAAAAACGTGAAATCCACCTGCCAAAAATCCAAACTCCATAGGCTACAAAAGAGAGAACCCACCTGAGGCACAGAGCAACAAAGACCAGAACTCAAGCTTTCTCTCAACACATAGCAAAAGCACGAGATGAGAGCCACGGCATCATTGGTTACATTTAACCAGAAGATCATGCAGCGTTGCAAGAAACTCCTGATCAGAATCACCAGGAGCTGTCCCAAACGCCATTACCGGCATTTGAAGCTTCAGAAGTCTACTTCTACTTCTTCATCATCATCTGGGAAGAAAGCCACCAGAGTGCTGGCTTCCTTCTTCCTCTCCTTCCAAAAGAAGAAGCATATGAAGGAGAAGATGAAGCGGCTTAACGAGCTCAGGAGTTTCTCTGATTCCGTCAGTGAGAAGAAGGCTTCAAACCCTGAATCAAGGAAGAAGCCATTCCCATCTAGTCTCACACCGTCTTGCCTTGGTCAAGGTAAGGCTCATTCACAAAAAGTCTCACAAGATCATGATGCACCTAGAGACAGCACAAGCGCCTTCCTTACATGACATAGGCGAGAGACCATATGTATTGTTTCTTTCAACTTTGATTATGTGTATGTTGTAGGAACTCTCAGTGTCAATAGCATCACTAAGACCCTAAAACTAACTTTCCCTCTCCGAATGTATTATGGATGCAAAGTAAATTCTTTGTAGTGCAGAATCTTAATAAGATTGATGATGTGTATGATTCAAAAATCTATCAAAAAAAGAAAACTTTGAATTGGAATCATAAATGATTATAGTACAAGAATCCAGAAGATAATTTCCAAAAGGAAGAGAAGATAGACTTTGATTTTTTTTTTTTATACATCTATCCTATAAGCACGGACCAATGGCTTCATTCCATACCCCAAACTTGAGGCATACACTTATCACAACTCACCACGGTTCTAACCAGGTGAACATCCTTGGATCAGCTCTCGGCAACATCTCTCTTGTATGATATGGACCTAGCATAAGAAAACGCAAGAAATGAAAATGTTCTCAACAAAGAAAATGATTACTGAGAAAAAGCAAAACCAACACAAATTCACACACTTTATGCAGCAGCTAAAAGCAAACCAAGATTAATGCTTTCATATTAATCCAAATAGCGACCTTCGATTCAAACATTACTAGTTCATAATTAAAGATTACCACAGCTAATTGGGCTAAGACACTAAGCTTCTGCGGTATGCTAAACCTATTAAAACTAAAAATCGAATAATTGAGTGGTTGCCTTGAGTCTTGACGACAAGAGGACCTAAGATTACTCATAATCTTCAAATGAACATACCATTTTGAAATTCCATATGCATTTTTGCATTCACGTTGGTGTCCGGTTAATCACAAAATAACCAAGCTGATTTCACTAATCATATCCTACTAAAACAACAGTGCAAATCACCAACGCAGAATCCACCTTCTTTCACATTCTAAAATCGAAATGTTAAGATTTTACAAATTAGGAGTCTGAAACCATAACAATCGATAAACGGCCAATAATGGAGCAGAGAGCTACAAAACACCACGCAAACGCAACAAACACATTACGCGAGAAGAATATCGGTGGAAAATTAAGAAAAAAGAGGTTAGGACAGCAAATAGTACCATTCTCAACGAATCTATACGAGCTTGAGAGAAGTGTATCCATGGCCGTAACTGTAGGCAACTAGAAGATGGTCTTAAACACCCTAAAAGAGTGAGATAAACTTAACTAAAGTGAGCTTTAAAAAGAGAGACAGAGATAGAGATAGAGCACAGATATCGATAGAAAGAGTGAGTGAGAGAGAGAGAGAGACTTGTTGCCGTTACGCGAGTCCATTCCAAAGGCTCTCTCTTTGTTTTTGTCGCTCTTTATTCGGAATTAAAATAAATAAATTAATAAACAAAATATCCCCGCGCATTTTAATTCGACTGAGTATGGGCCTTTAATGGGCTTATACTGGGCTTTATGTGACATAAATATCCCTCTCCATCTCCGTCTTCTGTTAGACGGACTTCACTTCGACGGAGCCGAACGGAAAAGCAATTGATCCGAGCGTCGAGAGAGAGTGAGAGAATGGCGGTTGAGAGTTCTACAGTATCAGCGATTATGGCGGAAGAGGAGAATCGCGATCCTAACACGACGAACTCTTTTCATATAGAGAAGCTTTTTCCGGCGATTAAGGCTATCCGCGGCGAAGAACAAGCTCCGTCGACGGAGAAGAAGAAGATCACGTACGGTGGAAAGCACAATGCGTGGAAGAAACCGATACCAAACTCCGTATTCCATCACTCTTTAGAAAATTCTTGGACATTCTGGTTCGACAATCCTTCCTCGAAATCGAATCAAGCCACGTGGGGAAGCTCTTTGAGAAACTTGTATACGTTCGCTACTATCGAGGAGTTCTGGAGGTGATATTCATGTTGAATCCATCTCTTTCTTCTTGTTTATCGTAGCTACTTTCTTAGGTTTCCCTGAGAAAAATTTATGCTGGATCGAATCTGAAATCCTTCTGCTTTCGTATGATGGTTTATGGATGCATTTTTGGCCAATATTGATCTTACACTTACACTAAAAGAACAGTCGCTTCTTGGATTCTCTCAGGTTTTGTATTGGAGAATGCTTATATTGTTATACCAGAGATGTTATTGAATCAGCTGCTTATGATTGTTTACATCTAAGAAGCTAGTTTGGTTTTAGTGTGAGTTTTAGGTTACTTCTATCTGAAGGTATCCTGTGTTTCTTCTGTCATGGATAAGTTTAAAGCGATGTTTGTTTAACTACTTGATACAGTCTTTACAATAACATGCATCCTCCAACCATGTGGGTTCCTGGGGCGGATCTCTACTGTTTCAAAGATAAAATCGAACCGAAATGGGAAGATCCTATTTGTGCTGATGGAGGAAAGTGGACTATGATGTTCCCTAAGCCTACACTGGAATTCAATTGGCTTAACACGGTATTGCTAATTTTTTTCCAGGAGTTTAGTTGTTGTTTTCGTTAGGCCATGCTGCTTGTTGGACGCATTTTGTGATTATGTTTTGTCTCTTTGCTACTTGTTTTAGTTACTTGCGTTAGTTGGTGAGCAATTTGAGCAAGGAGATGAGATTTGCGGGGCAGTTTTGAATTTCAGAACGAGAGGGGATAAGATCTCTATATGGACAAAGAACGCTGCAAATGAGGAGGCTCACGTAAGTCATTGTTGTTTATATGTATACGATAATAAACAAGAGGACTTGTTTTTGAGGAAACAAAACATGTAGAGAGTGGATTAACTAACAGGGAGACTAAGAGAATCTAATCCTAGTTTCCTCCATATAAAACATATACATCGGCTTAGTTTTGGGGCAATTTAAAATCCTTTGTTCTGTTCATATGATTTTTCTCTTTCCGGACTGATATTTTGTTGCTGTTTGATGATGCAGCTAAGCATTGGGAAACAGTGGAAGGAACTTCTTGGTTACAATGAGACAATCGGATTCATATTTCATGTAATTATTTCTTCAGCATATTTATAAGTGATCTCTTAAACTGCAATGTTTTGTGCTATTGTGACTTGTCCAAGTTCTTTTCAGGAGGATGCAAAGACTCTTGATCGTAGTGCTAAACCTCGGTATACTGTATGAGATTCACGTTTCTACTTCTCAGCTTCCCGGAAAAGGAAAAGAAGAGTCAAAAGGGAAGTCATATGAGAAAATATGACCTTTAGTTGCTTCTGATTCCATCTTTTACTGTAAGAAGATGCACATTTTGGGTTCGAGGTGATTAGCGTTCTCTCACTTTCAAGCTAAGCAGAATTGGTGAAATGGGTTTGAATCAAAATGTACATGATATTCGTAATTTTCAGTGGTATAAAGAAAAAGAGTTTCTTACCTTACTATCACTTGTCACAGTTATCATTTGGAACTCAGTTATTGGTTATACATTTTTCTTGTGACCATAACAGAATAGGTGTTGAAGGAAAAAAAAATCCATAAATAAATTAACCAGAAACATTTCCCCGCCAAAACACAAACCTTCTTAGACACGCCTATATCTTGGGACGTCAGATGGATTACAAATATCAAAGTATAGATTTTTGAGGATTTAAAGAATCAAACCATTCTTTCATTTTTGCAGCGAAAAAGAAGGAAGAGAGAAGATTGTTGGCATTGAAACAACAAGTGGAAGAAACTGATACGAGATCGTACACTCAAACTTAATGGGAGACGCTCGAGAGAATCTGCGAGAAGCTCGGAGAAGAGAGTCGAGATCCATGGAAGAAAGAGAAACCAAGGTAAAAGATATAAACGATACTGAAAAACAACCTACTCTGCTAATCCAAGCTTACGATGTTCCTACTGTGATTACTCATTCGATTTGGCGTTTGGTTTTACTTGGATTGCTCCATGTGAACAAGAACCTACTCTGTTAATCCAAGCTTACGATGTTCCTACTGCGATATAGTATGTAGAGAAATATTTGATGAGAGTCGCCATGGAAACAAAGTCGAACTATGTTCTTGCGAAGGGTGATGCTTTGATTTAAGCGTTTTGCTTTTCATTTTGATTCTCAGGGACGATATCCGGATTTGAGGCCGAGGGAAGCTGATGGTAGAACTAATCCGAGACATGAAAGAGATCCACCGAGCGAATCTGATGTTAGAACTAATCGGCAACACGAAAGAGATCCAACGAGCGAATCTGATGTTAGAACTAATCGGCGACACGAAAGAGATCCAAGATCCTGGCGAGAGAAGAGGGTAAAGAAACTGAACTTACTCTGCTATGCTCTTTACTGTGGATTATTATGATAAAAACAGAGTCGATACGAATTTCACAGGAGAATGAAGACTCCGGTTTAAGAAGAAACGAATCAGGTCAGGTTCACGATCACAAAGAGTCGTACTCAGACATACAGAGATTGAGAAATGTCGAGATGCAACAGACGAAAAGCCATGAAACAGAGTCGAGATCCTTGCCACCTAAGAAGAGGGTAAAGAAACTAACTTGTTAACACTGAGTGTAGTTTTGTTTGGTTTAACGTTTTACTCTTAAATTTGATTCTCAGGCTACGAATCTTGACTGGAGTGAACCCAAACCGATACTTGATGAGAGAATTCAAAGTGATGATCTAGTTCGTCCAGATGAAAGAATTTGTCGGAAAAATCTAAACACTGGTCTGTGTGACCGTGGAAGTAATTGCCTTTTGGATCATCCTCGTTGTGAGGTGCACTTCTTTGATTATCTCACATCTAATTAATTCAACTGGTTGTTGTGGTATGAGTTCAGCGTGATGCACATTCGACCTAAGCTTATCGTTCCTTCTAGCACAAGTTATCTTGAAAATATAGTTTCCTCTGGTATGTGTTTAGTCTTGCTCTTCTATATGCAGCTTTTTCGAAGAGGAGCTTGTAAGAACGGCTCAGCTTGTAAATTTTTTCACACAACGGACAGTGATGTTCCTCGTTTACCTATGCGTCAAGCAAATTCTTTAAATGAGAAAAAACTTAACCGAGTTTTTTCACCCAAAGGACAGGGATGGTGCAGAACCTACGCGTCAGGTAATTTCATGGCGTGGTTATTATATATATTCTTCTTATCATCCAAATTTATGATACTTAACTGAGTCTCTTCTCTAGGGTCCGAGGAGACACGAAGCAGAGTCAGTGTCCATGCGAGAAAAGAGGGTATCTAAAGACTAAAGTAAATGTGATCTTATGTATATTTTTTTTAGTTACTGTTTTAAGTTACTTATATGGATTTGTTCATTCTCAGGAGATATTTTTTCCGGATATGAGTCAAAGACGCCAAGGAAATGATTGGGTGTTCAATATAGAGAAGATGTTTAACAGAAGCCTAGGTCAAATATGTGATGGAATAGTGGCTGGATACACGCGAGCGAAATTGGTAAAAAACCAAAATTGAATGAAGACTTGAGTTTTTGTTCTTATTTTGGTTTTGCTTATTTCAATCACTCTTTGAAATACTGAGTGGCAGAGATGTGCAGGAACGTAGACCGAGAGACCCCACTGTGTGGCAGAGAGGTTTTGATAAGAAAATGAGAGAGGCTCAAGAGACTGCGCAGGAACAAAGACTGATGGTAAACTAAACTGAAACAAGATCTGATTGTTTTACTAGTGGGTGATAATGATGAAACAGAATAGAATTATCATTTGAGTTATTGTTTCGGTTTTACTTTTTCTCAGGAGATACCAGTGAATCACAACGGAGATGCACATGGTCAAGACAATCTGCAGAGAGTGTGGACGAGCAAATATTGAAGGTCGAGAATTAGAAGAAGGAGATGAAACTATCTAGTTTTGGCTGAGTTTAAGCTGCAAAACTTTCTCATGGTTTATTGACTTTGATACAGCTTCCGCAGAGAAATCAGATGAAAGATAAAATGGTGCAAACATGTCCGGCTCCAGTTCGTGCACAGCTTCCGGAGAGCAATCAAACGAGACATGAAAAGGTGAAAACGAGTTCGTATCCAGTTCGTCCAAACGATATGAGACACCAAAGAGAACTCTCGGACTGCTTGGAACGCAAGAAAACGATATGTGTTGGGAAGATTTAGGTCAAGCTTTTCGTAGTTTCAATCTTGTAGTTTGTTCTTTGTTGTTGTTTTGTTCGGTTGATTCACTTCAAAAAAGATTACGTTTGTGCATAATAAATAGCTAAATATGGTTCAGAAAAGTAATGCAGTCAATAATTGACGATTGCAATTAATCACATTAGTATGAAAGTAGCTTTAGACATCAATATTCTTGTATGCTCAGATTCTTGTATCTTTTAGCAAGAGAAAAATTCATATACGTATTACTAAAGTTATAAGTTCTTATGATGAAACTGATCTTATTAAAATGGATTGTATATTTTGACTTTAACAAAATAGCTTTTAGATTTACAACAAAAAGTACAAACTAAAATCTTCCCGCAATGCAGAAGAAAAAAAAAACAATTATCCCTTTTAAATTTTTCAATTTCAATTTTTTTGGTAAGATGAAAATTTTGTACATGTATATATATAACTTTATGAAATGTGTTGGATAATTTTAACTTTAAGAATTGAAATTGTAATTTTTAATGAACATTTTAATAAAACAATAATTAGTTATTGTTTCAGAATGATTAAATTGAATCAAAACATTTCTCTCAATTTGGTTTATGAAATATCAAATACAGGAAGAAGATTCTCATGGGACCTTTTTTAATTGGTTTTCTTCAGATGAAACCCACAGATAAATTCAATCTTGTGATTTTTATCAAGGTACAAAGACTATGGAATTTTGAAAACTAAATATCTTATGTTACCATTGGTCACAATTTTATATTTATTTTGTAAGAATTATTTGAAACTATTATTTTTCCTCCCTTTTTAACCGTAACATTTTCCCGCTAAAAAGAAGAAGAAATGAAGTCAAGTGGTGCTGTAACAAACTTAAGAGCTTTGGATTTTTAAAGAATCAAACCCAACAGAGAAAATAAGAGGCGCTGAGTAAAGAGATAACAAAAACGGAATAAGCGATAGAGAGAACTCAGAGAAGAGAATCGAAGAAACTGATACGAGAACAGAGCCGAGATCCATGGGGAGAAACAAGGTAGAACACAGAAAATGAACGAGAATTCACTCTGCTCTTTACTGTGATTACTTATTACGATATCGGTTTAACTCCTTACGATAAGTCAAAGTCGCCATGGAAACAGAGTCGAACTGTGTTCTTCTTGCGATGAGTGATGTTTTGATATAAGCGTTTTGCTTCTACTTTTGATTCTCAGGGACGAAACCCGGATTCGGGGCAGAGAAACGAAGGAGGTCCAAGGTCGTGGGGAGAGAAAAAGGTAAAGAAACTGAACAAGAACTCACTACTCTGTTCTTTACTTATCATAATGCTAAAACAGAGTCGATACGGTTTTCTCAGGAGAATGCATCTCAGACGAGACGCGAATTGCCTCGATCAAGTGAGTATCGAGTTCGTCCCCGTGTAGCTGAATATTGTCGCCATTACGTAAGAACTGGGCAGTGTAAATACGGGGAACGTTGCAAATATAATCATCCACAGGTGAGAAACAAGAACAACTATCTAGTTTTGGCTGAGTTTAAGTTGCAAAACTTTCTCATTGTTAAATGACTTTGATAAAACTTCCGCAGAGAAATCAGGTGAAAGATAAAATGGTGCAAACGTGTCCGGCTCCAGTTCCTGCACAGCTTCCGGAGAGAAATCAGACGAGACATGACATGGTGCAAACGTATCCGGCTCCAGTTCGTGCACAGCTTCCGGAGAGAAATCAGACGAGAGATGAAATGGTGCAACCGTGTCCGGCTCCAGTTCCTGCACAGCTTCCGGAGAGAAATCAGCTGAGACATGACATGGTGCAAACGTGTCCGGCTCCAGTTCCTGCACAGGTTCCGGAGAGAAATCAGATGAGACATGACATGGTGCAAACGTATCCGACTCCAGTTCGTGCTCAGCTTCCGGAGAGAAATCAGATGAGACATGACATGGTGCAAACGAGTTCGTATCCAGTTCGTGGTTGCCATTTCAACCATCCTCCTACACGTGTTGCAAAGGTGAGAAAGAAAGAAAGTTATGTACTTTTTGGCTGAGTCTAAGTTGCAATGTCCCTTGTGATGGCTTATTGGCTTTGAAACATCTTAAATAGGTGCGTCCAAAGAGGACTATTCGGCGGATATGTAAGGTACAGTTCTCAAATCTGATTAGATTTGATTGGTTCTTGTAAGAAAAAACGAGAGTTAACACAATTTAAGAGGTGACTATAGAAACTACAATAGCTTTATGTGTTGTAAGAAAAAGTTTCTTCTACGTTGCAGTATTTTACGGGTGGAAATTGTATGCACGGCTCAAGTTGCGCTTATTATCACCCCATGGACACAGCAGTTACAACTTCGCATAAGAGTTTTGATGAGGGGAGACACGGAACAGAGTCAAGCTCTATGGCAGAGAAGAGGGTAAGTAAACTAAATGTGATCTTTATATGTTTGCTATTTCTTAAGTTACTTATATGGGATATGTTGATTCTCAGGCGAGAACTGTTCAAGATTCTGTAGAGCCTGATCCAAGTGAAAGACCCCAAGATGTAAGTTATTAGTTTTGGTTTACTGGTCTCAATCGCTTATGATCCTGAGTTTACTGAATTAGTTCGTTTCTTTTCCTTCAAACATGTAGAATCCAGAGAATCGCAACGTTAGTGCTCAAGAGAATCTGCAGGAACAGGCAGATATGGAGAGGCAGATGAGAGAGGCTCAAGAGAAAGCGCAGGAGGAACGGAGACAGATAGATATTCAGAGAAGGGAGGCTCGTTTGCGTCTTGAACAGGTCTTAAATTGACCATGTAGATTTTCTCAATGGCACTTTGAAATATGCAATACCGGAATGATATTCACATAAGGGTTTTTCTTTTTTTTTGGTTTTCTTCAGATGAGACCCACAACTCAGTTGGATAACTTGGTTCAAATCAGAAAGTCATTACCAGATATTGGGATTAAAAGAAAAGAGGGCGATGGATTTTAAGAGGGAGCAGAGTTACGAGACACACCAAAGAGAACTCTCGGACTGCTTGGAACGCAAGAAAACGTTATGTGTTGGGGAAGATTTAGGTCAAGCTTTTCGTAGTTTCAATCTTGTGGTTTGTTCATTGTTGTTGTTTAGTGCGGTTGATCATTCATTTCTAAAAGATTACGTTTGTGCAAAATAAATAGCTAAACATAGTTCAGAAAAGTAATGTAGTCAATTGCAATAACATTAGTATGAAGGTGGCGCATATCTACATGTAGACATCAATATTCTTGTATGCTAAGATTCTTGTATCTTTTACCAAGAGAAAAATGCATATACGTATTGCTGAAGTTATAAGTTCTTATGATGAAACTGATCTTATTAAAATGAAATGTATATTTTGACTTTAACAAAATAGCTTTTGGATTCACAACAAAAAGTACAAATCAAAGAACTAAAATCTTTCCGCCAAAAGAGTAACGCAGAAGGAACAAAAATAATAATCCCTTTAATTATTTCAATTTTGATTTTTTTGGTAGGATGAAAATTCTGTAGATATATATATATATATATATATATATATATATACATATAATTTTATGAAATCTGTTGGATAATTTTAACTTAAAGAATTGAAATTGTAATTTCTAATGAACATTTTAATTTATTGTTTGAGAATGATTAAATTGAATCAAAACATTTCTCTCAATTTGGTTTATGAAATATCAAATACAGGAAGAAGATTCTCATGGGACTTTTTTTAATTGGTTTTCTTCAGATGAAACCCACAGATCAATTCGATGAAGCGTTACGAATCAGAGAGGCTGCATTATCAGAACTGGGGTCTAAGAAAAAAGAGGGTGATGGGTTTACGAGGAAACAGAGTTGCTTCACTACTCTCGGGCTCTTTGGAACACAAGAACCGATATGCGTTGGACAAGC
Source organism: Iljinskaea planisiliqua (assembly GCA_900108845.1). NCBI lineage: Eukaryota > Viridiplantae > Streptophyta > Magnoliopsida > Brassicales > Brassicaceae > Iljinskaea > Iljinskaea planisiliqua. The sequence continues at coordinate 3,438,825 of FNXX01000007.1, read as the reverse complement.
TTTCATAATTTCAATCTTGTGATTGTTGTTGTTTGGTACGGTTGATTAAATCAACTTCTAAAGATTATGCTTCTGTAAGATTATAGCTAGATATAATTCGGAAAAAAGTAGTATATTGAATTACAATTCGTATGAAACTAGTTGGTTAAGAATATCATCATAAAGATTTACACATCAATATTTTTGTATGCTCAAATTTACCAAGAGAAGGAAGAAACATACGTATTAGTACTACGTAAACGTTTCTCTGATGACACATTTCGAAATGCAATACGTATTTTCTTTAGTTAAAAGAATGATGAAACTTAATGCAAATGCATTTAGCATCTTTAATTCGTTATTTTGGCCTTAGCAAAAAATCAAGTTTTAGCTCATTAATTTCAGTGTACATGTATTTTAAAAATTTTCAGAAAATTATCAAAATTTTATGTTTGATTTAATTTTTGACTTTTTTTATTTAGATGCTTTTACGATTTTACGACCATTCTAAACAATTTTTCTATACGTCAACAAGACATTAATTGCATTTTTTATGTTTGGAAATCTATTAGATATTTCAAGTTTTTACTCGAATTTTGACCGGATTGACCTGACCACAAACTATCTGTAGGAATCAATGATTTACTTACTTAAAATTGTATAATTTATTTATAATTTAGTGGTTAAATAGAATTGAGTAATGAAAATCAAAACGCGTCGTTTTATCTATATTATTTATAAGTTTTATGTCGTTTTGTGAAGGAAACAATATAAATGTGGGTGGGTGTTTATAAACCAATGACACAAAAGATTATCTTGAGAAAAAAAAAATTAGGTTCTTCACTGTCTTCATCAGGATATTTGCTTTTGAAAGAGATTCAACATTTCTGCTATTAGGGTAAGTTTGTTATTTGTTATGAGACTGATCGTATGTCTTAGAGTGATTTATGCATTGAAAGTTTTCTCCAAAAAGCTGACTAAAATTGTGAAGAAATCTGACATCGATAAAAACCCTTTTCGCAATTTTTTTTTAAATTCTATTATGAAATATTACAGTATATAAGAAAAAACACAGAAAATCATTAATATGCATATATGTATCTTGGGATGTCTGATTAAATACAAATATTGTCATTTTCAAACATGAAACTTCAGATTTTTCGGATTAATAAAATCTAACATACCGAAGTGGGTTAGGGGCAATCTGATTGAGAATTTACCATATTAGTCTAGATCAGAGTTTAAATCTTCTCAAGTGTGAAATTTTAGAATTCACTCTAAAAATCGTGTCATTTTTTTATGTTGTTCATGTATCTAGTGATAAAAAACAAAAATCTGGATATTAAAAATAATTATGTGATGTTTATCTTTAGGATGATGAAAGAAAATGAAAGCAGGATGGCACAATCGACTGAGTATCCACTTCGTCTCGGTGTTAAAAGTTGTGAGTTTTATGTAAAAACTGGTCGATGTAGCTACAGAAAAAATTGTTATTACAATCATCCAAAGGTGAGAAACAAAATTATCTATTTAGCTTATTCTAAGTTGAAATGTACCTTATGGCTTACTTACTGGTTTGAATCATCTTTATAGGATATTCCACCAGTGAAGTTTAACATGCCAAAATGTAAGGTACGAGTGCATATTGTAAAGTGGATAAAACGATATGTTGTTGAGCGTGATGCATTTGATTTAAGCTTATTGTTCATCTAACCTTAAAAGTAACACAAGTTGTTCTAGTTCTGTAATCTCATTTAAGAGGTAACAATTTGCTCTTCTATATGCAATTGGTTGCAGTATTTTCTGAAAGGGTATTGCAAGAACGGTTCAGAATGTGTATATGATCATTCATGGGAAAGGGATGGTGCAAAACATATGGGCCAGGTAATTTTCATTGCGGTTTCTATACTATTCTTATCAGCAAAATGTGGAAAGACTTAACTGAGTCTCTTCTTCAGGTTAAGAAAAAACACATAACAGAGTCAAGTTCAAGTCTATGTCGAGTGAAGAGGGTAACTAAAGCTAAATGTCATCTTTTATATTTTTATCTACTGTTTTAGGTTTACTTATATGTTAATTCTCAGGCAAAAACGATTCCGGATCCCAAAGAGTGTGATCCAAGAGATAGATTCGAAGTGAATCTGCAGGAACAGAGACAAGTGAACATTGAGAAGCAGAGGATAGAGGCTCAAGACAACCTGCAGCAAGAGAGTTTGAGGGTAAAGAAACTGAAACGTGACCTGATTCTGTTCTCTAGTTGTAGATGATAAAGATGAAACAGAGTTCTGTTAGTTACTGTGGATTCTCAACTAATTTACTTATTCTCAGGAGACGCAAGAGAATCATAATGATGAACAGAAGAAAAAGGAAGAGAGAAAGAGAGATATTGAGAGGCAGAGGAAGGAGGCTCGTTTGAGAATTGAGCAGGTGTTGAATTGACTCATCTAATATTTCTCTTAATTTGGTTTTTGAAATATCACATGAGAACACTTTTACTGTTTTCTTCAGATCAAGCAAACAGTTTACTTCCATGACGGGAGTGGAATCAGAAAGACGCTAATAGAACTCGGAATCAAACCAAAAGAAGGCGATGGATATTAAGAGTTGCGTGAACATGAAAGAGAACTCTCAGATGTGTTGGGAAGCTTTTCGTAATTTCAGTCTCGTGGTTTGTTGTTGTTGTTTAGTATTAAGTTAACTTCTAAAGATTTGAGTTTGGGATTAATTTGAGCTTTAAACTGGTTTAAAAAGTATAATCTATCCTGCTTATATCGGATTTTACAGTGTTTTCCAAATAGAAAGAAAGAACCTATTTCATATGATGTCACCTTCTTAAGACTTCAATGCTATTCAATTAATAATTCTAGATTATGCTTTAAAATTTTGTATTTTGGATCTTATATGTGTAATTGTTTAAGTTTGGTGTTATTCATAAGATTTCAATTACTTCATTAATATTTAGTGTTATTACAATTAAATAACTTTTGGAACTTTTGTTTATTGAGTGATTTGGAATGAATTTCAATGAAATTTCATAAATAAATTATAGATAAAATATCCTTAAACCATTTCCCCCCAAATTAAATCCCAAGATGAAAGTCAAAATGATGCAAATATTTATATTCTTGCTTTATATAATGATGTTTAAAAAACTGAAAAGTCATTTAATATGCAATAATATATCTTGTTTTGGAAACATAAATATACGCATATTTGTTGCCAAAAAAATTATATATATACGCATAATCATTTTAGGGGCCAATTGAAAAAAAAATAAACAAAAAATCAAAAACCGAGATGAAAGTAAACTAGACCCAAATATTTATTTTCTGTCTATTGTCCACAAAGTATGCATTTATATATATATCGTGGGACGTGGGATAGACGGATACAGAAACTGTAATACAAACGTTTTGAGTTTTACTTAGAGTGAAAACCATTCTTTGCTTTGATTTCCAGCGAGCAGAGAATGAATAGAGAAGATTGTTGGCATTGAAGAAAGAAGAAACGGATTCTATTACTTACTCTCAACATAATGGCAGACGCTCTAGAGAATCTGCACGAAGCTAAGAGAAGAAGAAGCGATGAAACAGAGTCTGAATCCTCCATTAGAGAAATCAAGGTGAACAAGAACGTGCTCTGTTCTTTGTTATGGGCTATTATGATAAAACATAGTCGATACGAATATCTCATAAGAAAAGAGATGAAGATGATAAGCATCTTCGATCAATCGAAAGAAGACGAAAATTTCTTCTTCTGTTGTTTTTGATGATCCTGAGTCCTTGACTTAACCTGTCAAACAAAATATTGTAGGACGTTCCAGAGGATCTCAGCGTTGATGCTCAAGTTTTACAAGAAGAGGTTGAGAAGAAGAGGAAAGAGGCTCAAGACAATCTGCAGCAACAAAGCAACGACGTAACAGAGGCTCGTGATCAACAGAGAGATGTTAAGAAGAAGGAGAGGGAGAATCGTTTCAGACTTGAGAAGGTATTTTTGAATTGTGAATCACCAAAAGGTTATGTATGCATCTCTACTTGGTAAGAAACAGAAGAAGTAAATAAGATGGATCAATTTCTTCTCTGAAATCGAATTCCTTGGGGCCTAAGTAATGTGTGGAAACCGCAGTTGATGGAGAAATTAGCAGCTGCGATTGAAACTGGAACACGAGATCAAAATGCTGATGCCCTGGTTTGTCTGTTTCTATATCTCTTTCTCTCTAACAGATCCTGACTTCAAGGTAGTTTTTCTAGGGTTCTTGGATGATGAATTGTCTGTGTGGAATTGCAGGTGACTGAACTGAATAGCCATTTCAACAAGAGCCAAGAGCTGTTGAATTCGATTGCAGGATCCATAGGATCTAAAACTATGGTAGTAACAAAAACAGAAAATCTTTGACATTTAGATCAGACTCGTGTGTTTCTATAGACTCTTGATGGACAAAAGAGAAAACTGGAAGACAATGAGAAGTTGCTTCGACAAAGAAGGTAAAGCAGATTGTTATAACATTCAGTATCATATTTTATTTGATCAGAATGATCATATAATCTTACTTACACTTGTCTTCTTAAATCTATGGTCAGGGAAGTGATTGTGGAATATGGGAGATCTATTGAAGATATTTTGAAGATATAACCTTTGTTACATACTTCTCCCAAGATGTTTCAAATTACTCCTTCAGAAACTTGGCTGCTCTAAAGACCAAGAATTTGTAATCACAATATTTTTTTCTTTCATCAGATAACAATAGACCAATGAGATCTTTCAGATTTTGTTTGGGACGCAAGAAGTTAACCGATATGTGTTGCTCACATTTATGTTGATGAACCAAGAGAATCAAAGAGTCAAGAACTTGGTCTTGTGATTTGTGCTAACACTAGTCTTCTAAATCTATTAATCATGTGGAAACTGATGTGTATATGTGATCTCAAGCAGCTTCCCAAAAAGCTCAAAACTCTAGACCAAAATTATATGGATTTGCCTGATTGTTCTTGTATCTCCATAATTGTTCTAAATAACAAACGATTCCTTGTTTTTAATAAAACAATTATTATTGTTTTAGCAGAAAATAAAAAGACAACTATTCTTGTTTTGTTGAAAAAGAACTATGATCTCATTTGTTATTGCATTAACTAAAAACTTTTAGACATAAAAATCAACGTTGTTGTTTTACCAAAATATAAATATTAGAAAAAGCATATTATATTTTGTCGGAAAAGATAAATTTATTTTATCAAAAAAACTGTTGAAAATAAATATGGTTGCGACGAAAAAATGTCACTAACATGCCTTTTCTAATAGTAATACAATAAGACAATTGGTCAAAATGCACACAATTAGACCAATTTTGGTAAAAATCACCAATTAGAATTTTCCCGCTACATTTGCGAAAATTAGCGCACGAAAACCCCTTCACCATTGCCGATAGTTACAGTCCAGAGTCCTGAAGTAAATGTTATCGTCGCGGCGAAATTAGGGTTTTAAATCGTCCTTCCGATAGCATTCGAACAGTAAGCGGAAATGGGTATTCAAGGGCTTTTGCCGTTGCTGAAATCGATTATGGTTCCGATACATATCAAAGAGCTCGAGGGTTGTACTGTCGCCATTGATACATATTCATGGCTACACAAAGGCGCTTTATCTTGTAGCCGAGAGCTCTGCAAGGGACTACCCACCACGAGGTTTCTCTCTCTCTCTCTCCAGATTTAGATCGATTGGTTTTTGTTTTTCTCCAAATTTAGAAATTGGGTTCCTGAAAAAATTCAGTCTTTTGATGGGTTCTCCGATTTTAATCCTTGGAGGATGATGTTCTGGAAATTTCACCAGAAGGGTCTCTATACGTGATTGTGTTTTCGTTTAGACATGATGACTTTAGTTAAGGTGAATCCTGTCCAAGCCTGGAAGCATTTTGCTTAGAAGCAACAAGCGATGGACACACTAATTCATCTGTGCTTACCAAATTGAGATTGTGAAGGGAATGACAATTTGACTGTAGTGATCTTTAAGATATCTTGTCTTGTTACTGCTGTTCTTGTTCGGGTTATTTACTGGTGTGTAATCTTTCAGGCATATTCAATACTGTATGCACAGAGTGAATTTACTCCGACATCATGGAGTGAAGCCTGTTCTTGTCTTCGATGGAGGTCCGCTACCGATGAAACTAGATCAAGAGAATAAGCGTGCTAGGTATGCAAACATTAGCTGACTAGTTTAAGAACAATGTGCAAAACTATGTTTGTTTCTTGGTTATCATTGAACAAGTTTCACACCAAATTAAATTCAGGTCCAGAAAGGAAAATCTTGCACGTGCACTGGAGCATGAAGCAAATGGAAATTCCTCGGCTGCTTATGAGTGCTATCAAAAGGCCGTAGACATTTCACCTTCTATTGCACATGAGTTGATACAGGTAAATCTAAACTGAACAAGTTCTCCAAATAACGGGTTTTATATTTTTCTTTCCTGTATCAATCTCTTTGAACTGAAGTTTTCTACCATGGAAGGTTCTGAGGCAGGAGAATGTCGATTACGTTGTTGCTCCTTACGAAGCTGATGCCCAGATGACATTCTTGGCTATTACTAAGCAAGTTGATGCGATTATCACTGAGGATTCTGATCTTATTCCTTTTGGCTGCCCAAGAGTAAGTTTTCTGTTACACTTTGCATCAGAAATTTGCAGTTCATCAGTAGTTATTATTCTCCTTATTGGTAGAGATAATGCCAATTTTTTAATGTATTACCATTGCTCTCTTCAACTGTCAATTTTTATGTCGCAGATCATCTTTAAAATGGACAAGTTTGGTCATGGTGTTGAGTTTCAAGCCTCCAATCTACCCAAAAATAAAGAGCTCAGTCTTTCTGGATTTTCAAGCCAGATGCTTCTCGAGATGTGCATATTGAGTGGCTGTGATTATTTGCAATCACTTCCAGGGATGGGACTCAAAAGAGCCCATACACTCATTACAAAGTTCAAGAGTTACGACAGGGTACACATTCTTTTCTCACTTGATTTTTATCTTACGACAAGGAATTTAGTAAAGCTAGAGTATGATTCAAAAACTGGATACTTTACCGCAAATTCTAGATTTTCCGGCTTCAATCTTGTATTCATAGTTCTGAAATTTGGTAAAGCTAGAGTATGATTTGTGGTTATCTTACTTTTAGGTAATCAAGCACTTGAAGTACAGCACAGTTTCAGTTCCTCCTCTTTATGAAGAGTCATTCAAGAAAGCGATGCTGACTTTCAAGCATCAACGGGTCTATGACCCAAAAACTGAAGATAGCATACACTTGTTTGACATTTCTGAAGACCTTAGCGAGAATTCAGATTTTGTAGGCCCATATCCTTTGAGACAAGTCTTTTGATTTTAGGCCTCCATTTATATGATTAGGGAACACATTTTAATTGATTCCTTAACGTCGTTTACATCGATGCCACAACATATTGCTAAGGGTATCGCACTGGGCCAGCTTGATCCATTCACGCAGTTGCCGTTCCAGGTACAATATGCTACTTCTCTATATTTCTAATCTCTCCCTGTCTTTCCCTCTCGGCGATGTTTTCTTGATTTGATGTCTTGTTTTCTTGAATGAATAGGCTGAGGGTCTCACTCCTAAGTTGGCTGTTGATGATCTTTCCCGTCCCAGAAGTTTCAAACCTGAAAATCTGAAGAAAAAGCTTGAGTTGCCAGTCCAGAAAAACCTTCTCACCAAGTATTTTTGTATCCTTCAATGTTACATCCCTTATCTATCATATCTTAACAGTTATACATTTGGAACTTCGTTCACTGGTGTTGAGTAAGATCTTTCTTGATCAAGTACGTCGTGTATATCTTCAAGAGTCTAAATAGTTGTTGACACTAGCGATGTTTGATCTGGACTATTTGTTCTTCACTTAACATCTGAAAGGCTTTGCATCTCTTGAGGCAAAAAGAAACTTCAAGGCTCCGAGGACGTCACCAATATCTCTGGCCCCAACAGGTGAGTCTCCAAGCACTCCCGAGGATAATTCAACAGATGTGGATGCTCCTTCGAATCAGACAACAAAGGAATCCCCAGTTTACAGCTTGGTAAGAAACTAGAAGAACCACATTTTAGTTCTCGGAAATCGTAGAGCAAGCTCTAATCTCTTTGTGTCTTTAGGGTGAGAATACAATCAAAGTTGCAGAGAAAAGAGAATCACCCGACTATGGTACAAATGCTTTTCTTTCCAAAATTGGAAACAATTATACTTTTAAACTTTCAATCCTGACTCATCTTTTACGTGCCATAATCTACTAGATGCAGTGGAAAGGAATCACAAGGACCTTGATCATAAGTTCGTGAAACAGCTAGTGGAGAGGCCGAAGACAGATAGTTTGAAGGTTGTAGTAAGAAGCAAGTATTTTAAGCAGAAGCAGGATGACAAAAGTCTTAAACAATCGATCCCATGTCTCAATGAATGCTCTATGATTGGTCAGAGAAAGACTGTTAATACTTTGATAAACAAGTCAAGCGCTTCTAGTAGAGAAGTGAGTGACAGATCTGTAGCAACATGTTCATGTTTCCAGCATGAGAGAATCTACAACGATCATGAAGCCTCCAAAGAAGCGAGTATCTCTCCCATGAACGACGTGGCTAAGAGAACAACAAACATCCACGAGATAAACCATCTGACCGATAAAGAAGAACAGAACCCATCTGTTCAGATCCTTTCCACCTTTAGTACTCCCGAGAATGTTAAACCTCTCTCTCCGATTGCTACTTATAGTTTTCGTGGAGCTGCAACGGGGAAAAGGAAGCTTGACTCAGATGAAAACCTTCATAAGGTTAGATAGTATTGTTCAGTTCAGCTATGTCCATTTTTCGTTGCTTAGGCTATCGTCATTATTCAAGCCATTTATTAACTTTTCTAGCTATATCAGGAGAATTTGAACTCCAAGCACATGCGCATGGACGAAACTGATCCTGGTAATTATTGAAGTTCTTTACCTCCTAAATACCTGAATGTGTATAATTGTTATACAAGGCAATGGTACTTCGACTAAACGGTTTTTTTGCTGTATTATACTGTGAAGATGTTAATGCAGAAACATCATTTGAGACCAACGATGTTGAGAAGTTTGGATCCAACATTGCACATATAGAGCATTACTCAGAAATAGCAGAGAAATCAGTGGAAAGATTTGTCTCAGCTATATCATCTTTCAGATATTCTGGGACTGGCTCTCGTGCTAGCGGTCTGCGTCCACCTCTCAAAGATATCCGCAACACTTGTCCGTCCAAAGGGTGAAATATTGACCTTTCAAAGCTTACTATCTTCAATAGTTTCTGGTGATTGATGCAATAATCTCAGATGATTTGTTTGTTTCCTTTTCCTGTTTTTGTCTAAAAAAGGTTATCTCCTAAACTGGACTTCAGCAAGTTTGGTTATGCATCAAGCAGCCCGACAAAGTCAAGGCGATTGTGAGCTCAGGTTTATAAGTTAAACACCTCTTTGGTGCAAAATGTGTGAGATTTTACTAGAAGCGAAGGCTTTTGTGCTGCGGAAAAAAAATTCTTCGTAGCGTTATATTGTTGTTTTGGTGTTGTATTGTATCTCATAGCTTTTCACTGTGCAGAACGTTCTTGTTCATAAGAATCAAATTGATTCATAAGTTGGGGAAACAGCTTTCAACTTGTCTTCTCTTGCAAATTAGTTCTTCTATTGATATATTCTTGAGAAATTACAGAAAATCATTTTCATAACTGAAAGTTGCAGAGATCCAAAAGCAATAGTGTGCAATAAATGGAAACTTGGGCCAAACCATAAACCTTTCAAGAGAGTTATTGAGAAAAGGACAAGCTAAATTGCTGTATCAAATGATTTGGGATCATTTGTTTGCACACGTAATAAATTGGGGGAAGAATTGTGGCTTGAAAGGCATGCACGTGAACGCAATGAAACATATCATTTGTATGTGTCCAATCAGATTCTGACGCTTTTGATCATCCCACTCGAAGTTTCTGCTATTCCCACACACACGTGGTCCAGTTGTACTTCCACGTCACCTCACTTATTTTTTCTGTCTTTTATACCTTTTTATGAATAAAACAGAACTAATTTGTATAAATTGGCAGAGGCCGGGTTGTTGCAATTGGGTAATCAATAAGTTATGGACTTTGAATCCATAATTTTTAGGGACATTTTTTAACATGTGTAACTTATTGATCCATATTGACTAGTTTAAACTCTAAAATGACAAGTTTACCTGTTTAACAAAACCTATTGACCCATAGTTCATAACTTATTGATCAATAACATGTTAAAACTAGTCGTATTTTCATTGTTGGCTGACGCATACACAAATTTTCTTTTTGAAAACTCCTTTTTCGTCTTTGATGAATGATCAACATAGACTTGAGATTTGATATGCAAATTAGATTCTGGAATAAATCATCAAATACAGAGTGAAAATAAATGATTGGTTTAGCCGGTTTAGTTTATTTGTTTGGCCCGCAACCGATTTAATGCTATATGGATTGAGACTAACTTTAACGTGAAAAGAAATAATTAAAAAACAGTTCATCTTAACATCTTTAGGTGTCATTGTCAACTGTTTCAGGGATTTATTAATCCATATTAGAGTTTGAGATTCGACTCTAATTATGTCTAAGCAAACTGTTTCAAGTTGGTTGGTTCTATCTGGAAGTGGGTTTATTAATGTTCTTTAAAGCGAAACTTGTTCACTTATGGAATAAATGAAGTGCCACGTATGAATGAATCAAACATCGAATGCGAATAAATCAACCATTTAAATCTAAGGCAAACATAACATCTTCACGGCTGTAAAAACATATATATAATGTATATGTTTAGTTATTTGATATGAGGAACAACCGAATAACAAAAGGGTGTTTAAAAACTAGTACCTTGATAAAGTCATGACGATAATATTACACTAAATCATTGGGAATTAAAAATTTAAAATAAACCGTTTCGTGTCACGCTATTATTACATAAAACCTTCTTGGTATTTTCTTCTTTGAGTGACAGACAAGAGGAATTTTATGCAATTATAGTGTGATCTATTATTTCCTTCTCGGGTTTATAAAAATTATTAAAAGAAAAACACGAGTGGTAGAAAAAAATTGACCATCAGAAAAAGAGCTGCCTAATCTAAGACCAGGAATGTCAGATTTGAGTTAATATATTGTCTGTAAAAGTATAAAACGTGTATATAATAATATGGCAATTCGAATGTGAAAAACAAGCTTAAAAGTTAAATTATTATAATATTGCACATTAAACAATTCAGTCAGTAAAAAGTTTTTGAATGGATAAGAACATGGTTAGATGCATGTGCCGTCGACTTATAATCATGTCAAAGATATCCACGAGACGCTCAAATTCCAAAGGGATGGCTACTAAGAAATTTGATTATACCAAGATCTTAATTATTAATCTCCATATGCTATTATAATAAAGATAATAAGGTTTGAATAATTGATTTCCAATATTCCATTTTATATATGGTGTTAAGAATATAAGAACTTGTTCGGAATTACTTGATCTTTTTCTATCAAGTCTTTGTTTACTACTGGATCTCTGTACAATTTTATTAAATTATAAGAGAACTAGCTAATTTTACTTGACCATGTCATTTGATTTCGGTTAAAACTTTGACCATCTCATTTTGCTTTCAAACACGTATTTAGTATTTTCGTTTCTCTTGTGATTTTCTTTCACAAACAAATAATATTATTGAACTGAATTAAATAAGAATAGTGCATTTTACGTTTAAAACAATAATGCAGTTGCACAAAAAAGAAACAAAAACAATAATACATTTGGCTGATAAAATACGTTAAATATATTATGCATTTTTTTCGCGTTGATGTCACCGGCAAGAATGTGACATTTCTCTCTCACTCAATCAATTAGAACCGAACAGCTGGTTCTGTTCCTCTTTTGTCTTCATCTTCATTGGTGAAATAAAAATAAAAATTGTATTCCAATTTCTAATTTCTGTAGAGATCTTCATAATACATTTATAAATTTGTTTATTATACAACAAATCCAATTTCACCAGCGTAGAAGAATAGTTGATGGACACAATCAAATCATTCCAATCATAAGTAATCTGAAATTGATCCAAAAAGAGAGAAAAGTAACCTGAAGTTTTTTTTCTTCTGCTTTTTTTTTTCTAATACATTTGAGAACAATAAAAATTAAGAATTTAAATAAACAAACAAGGAAGTAAATGTTCTTTTTTGACATTTTCCTTTTGACCTTCAATTAAGTGATTAAACTAAAAAACAATAAGAGACCGCTGATTTCTTCCGCTAAAGAGAAAAAAAAAATATTTTGGGGAAGACGGAAAATTTTGAGGAATCCGAAACCGGTCCGAATTTAAGCTTCCAAAAAACCGGTTAACCTGAGAACCGAATTACGAACCCGGCTCAGATCTCGTCCTTTGAGAGTCCTTCCGTTACCCGTACAAACGGAAAACGCCATTTGACCTCCTTCCATCCTCCGTCCGACGATCAGATGCGGCGGAATCATATTCCTTCCTCCGTCATCGGAATATTCTTCGTCATCCTCCGAGTACCTCCTCATCATGTTACCCGGTATGTTCACAGGAAGCGAGGTCGAGAAAGTCGCCGGCGAAGGTAACGGCGTCGTTTTGCTCCGCCTCGATTTGTTTCTCACTCTGCTCTCAGAGTTCTCTCGGAAAGCAACCGGACGGTTCTCTTTCTCGTTCACGTTATCCCGCCGGCGAATCGGGAAGAAACTGTCGGAGAAAATGATGTCAGATTCGTCGTATTCTTCCGACATTTCAAGAAAGTGAGGAGTGTTTAGGTTGTGTAATAAGAGATTCGAAAAAGCTTTTAAGTTTTTTTAAGAAAGCTGTAATAAGATTAGATTAGAGAACAGTAAGCAAGGGAGAAGAGAAAAGAAGGGTTTATATAGAGGAAGAGGAAGAGGAAGAAGAAGAGAGGAAACGTAGAGAGTACTCAAGTTCTTTTCTTGATGATGTCATCATAATGGCATTGAGTGCGGACCCCGCTTTACTTTCTATATCTATACACTGTGTGTATATGTTTTTGACACTTCGATATAATTTATATTATTTTTTTCATTTTTCATTTTTTTTTAAGACTTGAGATTAGAATGTTATCTCTTATCTAGAATGTATCTGTAAGTGTAGACCGGGGGCTCTCATTGGATTGAATCTTTCTTCTTCTTCTTCTTCTTTTTTCTAGACTATTACATTTGACAAATCTTATCCTTAGAATGTTGATCTGAGACTCTCATAGTCATTGGATACTCAATTTGTTGATCATGTGTTTAAATATGTTTTATTTGATTCTCATTATACACTGATGACATTTGTCTTTCGAAATTTTCAAACTTTTATGTTGATTTTGTATTGGGTTAAAAAGACTTAGAAAATGAATTTCTATAAAAAAAATTAAAATGTAAATAGCCTAAAAAAATATTCTATTAAGAACCAAAGGAAGGTATTTTATTTTCATTAGGTTCATTGGTTCAAGTGGTTTGGAAAAAATATTAATTGATTTGAGATTTACCAATATAATTAAACTTCTGTGATTATGAATTCTGCTGAAAACAATTTGGTAAGGGTATTTTCATTTCCAAAAAGTATATTCTCGCATAAGACTGGGACTTTTGCAGGTCCATACCCAAACGTTCGAGTCAAAGTGAAACATTTCTTTTACATTTCCAATATTTCATTAAATTCATTTTCCTCAAATTTTCTTGTTGAATGAAGAGTTGAATGAATCAAGACATCGACGACACACACGCTCACACAAAAAGGTTCCGACAATGCTATGTTAATATTTTTTTGTCATGTTAATACTTTAAAATTAAAATTATACACTATATTTTTAAGCAATAAAGGCCAAATAAATGAATAATAATCAATCCTAATAAGAAAATACGATAACAAGACCGATTCAATTTCAAACGAACTACTCGGTACAAATATAAAGAAAAGGTCGGTACAGATGTATGTACACAAGCCAATAATAAATATGACAAAAATAAAAAAAACAATTCAGGGATGGAAAATAATTAATATAGATGGAAACTTGGAATTATGCTTTTCAAGTGTTTTACTGAAAAAGGAACCTAGGTGTCTGCGTGTCCTGACAAATCAGTCTCCGTTTCTTGTGGCCCACGTATTGTTTCACATTTTTGTATTTCGGTATATCAGTTTATTAATATTTTACCCAACAGAAATAATAACTTAGTTTATTAGAAAAGTATAATAAATTTCATGCGTGAATTCTTTGAACTGTTCTGGGCAGTGGTCCAGTTGATGTTAACCAGAGTAAGAAGTGACAAAAGCTTTCTTCTGAGTTCTGATTATCATTTTGTATCCTTTTACTACACAGTTTAGTTTATTTTTAAAAATCTCGGTAACTTTATAATCCATTAGTAAATCCAACTAAGAAGCTATGTAAAGTAGCATTCAGTTTTTTTTTTTTTTTGAAATGGGAATGTTATTATTAGTTGGTGCTTTTTCTCGTTTAATTCCCCTTTCCATTTTCGTTTATTGTAACACAATGAATTTTAAGCTTGTTCTCTTAGACACGTTTGGATCAAAGGTTTAGCCTAATGTTATTAGCTCTGTCAGTATCTTCACATTACTGATCTTCTGCTTTAACAAACAAACAAAAAAACTTCACATTTGTTCATTTGAGGTCAAAAAAGAATTTCTTTTCAAAACCTTGTGAGAATATTATAGTTGTTTGTTAAAATAAGAATTAAATATATTAGTTCAAAAATGAAAAAAAGGGATTAGTTTCTCTTAAAGAAAAACTGATTTTGATATATTAGAAGAACTTGGGTCTTAAATTTTTGTCTACTTTTTGTGATTTATCACTAATGGGATAATGTTGACATATTTCACTACATCAAATTAATAATAACATTATGTTAATAACAGTATACCCACCATTGTGGTCCGTTTTGTAAAATAACTAAATAAGATTCTTTGCGTGCTCAACAATGACACAACACGGGGTTTTGTTTTTAACCAACCACATCTCTTTCCAGTCCCCTTTTTTTTTCTTACTGGTTAATATTATAATAAACATTCCAAAAAAAAAATTATAACAAAGCCGGCGTTTTGAAGAAAACTCCCAACCCCAAGCCCATAAAGAGATGATTCAAGTTAGAGATCTCAACTAGAGATAATGCCGATGTCCGATCTGCCGGATCTTATAAAATCGTGATTTTGAATTTAGATTTATAAGTTTTAATTTTGAGTTTTCGAGCTAACCTTATTAAGGCTACGAATTTTTTGATTTAAAATTCGATTAAGTTAGAGCCGATTTGAAAAACTCAAAATGATCTTCTATAATATGTGATATTTTAAGTATTTTAATAACTGCAGTAATAGTATAGTCTAATTTAGTATTGATGTGTATGTTTTAAGTAAATACAAAAATTAATTTTTAACAAAATACATTAAAACACTGATTTGTATCAATATTGATTGAAAAATTAACATTTTGTGTTTCAAATAATAATATTTATAGTCTTCATTTTATAAGATTTATATATGTAAAAAATTAATTAAAAATTTTAAAAAATTATATGTAATTTTTGATAACGTTGAAATTTTTGAAAGAATTAAAAAAATCTAATATTAACTCTATAATCTTTACTATTTAGAGTTTAGATATTTTAGTTTATTTTTTTGTTTAGTATTACAATTCATATTAAGATTTATTAAATCAATTTTTTTTTAAATTACATTCGATAAAAATATATTCATTTTAACATTAATTATAACATAAAATTTGTTTAACATTTATGTTAAAATTTAGAATTTAATTTATTTAAATTTATTTTTATCTTAAATTTTCTTTTGTTAAGATTTATTTTATTTTTTAAAAACGTCTAAAAAACTAATAGAGTTCAAATGTTAGGAATGGAATTGAACTTTAAAATATAGATAAAACAAATATTAAAGTGAACCAAACTAAATTCATACATCTACAAATTTTGAGAGTTTTGGACAACACCAAACCAGAGTAGTCAGTTGACATCCTAAGTTAGGAAAAAAAATCCATACCTACCACTTTTTCAATTAACATCCGATTGAACGTCTAATCATTTTGTATGCTCATTCTCACCAATTAAGTTTCGTGGGTGCCTTTAGAATCTGATTTTTCTAAAAAACGAGTTCGAAGGGTCGGTATAAAGTTGTTAAGAAAATTATAGGACAAGACTTATAGTGCTATATAAGACACGGAATCAATCAATCAAGTACCATTTGGTTTTAGTAAGAATTTATAATACATAATATGACATCGTATTTGGAAGACAAGCCGGCCCAGCCTAAACTAAAATCGATTTTGTCATGAGATGTTAGAATAGCTATCATCCTTTCTTAAAAATCTACATAAAAAAGAAGATGAAATTTAATATAATATAAAAAGGTTAGTCTAATCTATTCACTACTAATTTATATTGAGTTTAATGTCATGGTTATAGACTTATAACTTACATCAATTTTTTAAAAAATATATAAATCAATTGATTCATTTCTGATGTATTTTAAAAAGAATTACGATAAACAAAATGGACAATGTTTGTTATATATTAAGTTATCTTTAAAATTATAGTCGATATAAAATTATAAACACAAGTGGTGAAGAAATTTTGAAATAGAGTTTTGTCAGTTTATAACGCTTTATATATTAAGTAATTAAAAAATAAGTATAAATACATGTAACTGAAGAAGAAAAGGTAGATGCGGAAACTAAGGAAGTCCTTTAAAACAAAACATCTAAATAAGTAAATATACTTTTGGAATTATCCCGAAGTCAAAGTAGAAAAAACTATAGATTGACAAGAAAGACATTTTGTTAGGGAATGGAAAGCTAACGATTACGACTTTTCTTCCAACAAGACATTGAAACACATAAACTATATAAATTAAGAACTCCAAAAATCTGATTAAAAAATAATGATTATAAAAAAAATTAAAAGATTATATAAAAAATAATAATAGAGAAACAGTAAAAGAAATTGATTAATACAAAATTTTAGAAAAAAAATTAGTAAAAAATAAAACTCAAAAAAATAGCCATCAACCATGTCCGTGTCCTAGGCTAAACGAAGACGAACACAATCATGCGAGTGTAATCTATTTTTGTTTTATTTACATTTTAAATTTTAAATTTTTCGTTTTTAAATATTAGAGTATATTTTCTTTTCAACTTCCAATGTGATATATTTTTGTCATTTATGTATTAAAGTATCTTCCCATGAGTTTAAACCCATTTTTGCACGCTTAATTCAATTTTTAATCTAAGTTTACTGACCTTAGAAATGGTTCCTATACTATAATCAGTTACGTGCCAATAACAGTTGATCGAATTTGTTCAGTTGTGGGTTCATGACTATATTCCTTTTGGATAAACCATATAAATCTAATGTTTTGTTTATCTACTAAATTGGAGCTCTTCATGTGTATTAAAACTTTCATATGTATGCACAAGTTGAAAAATGGGAAAAATGTTTATGTACTAAATTGGAGCTCTTCCTGTGTATTAAAACTAACATATGTATGCACACACATTTCTGCAATTAACTCAAACCTTTATAATCATTATAACTTCTTAAACAATTAGTTTTTAAGCTATGAATTAATTAGACTTTCTGTTAATATTAAATACGAGTAGAACATCTAGCACTCCCTTTCGAACCAATATGAAGCTGACAAAAAAACCTGTTACCAAGAATAATAAGAACGACTAAACATGCACTTATATGGTTTTAAGAAAGTTTAATACGTATCTCTTCTTATTTTTTTAACATTTGTTTTACATTTTTGTTTTAAAACCAAGAAAAAAATGTCAAAATACATCGTAAAAATGACAAAAGAGTTTTGGGCACCGGAAGTGTGTTGTGTGCAATTACGGCATTGTAGGCCGCGTCAATGAAAACCTTCGGGGACCCACTTTCCAGATCTATCTTGAATTTGTGAACCAAACACGTGTTATGATTACCTCATCTCGAACAGAGACGGATCTCGGAGTTTATGCGTCCATTGACGGGACTCTCAATGTGTCTGCACTTGTCTTCTCTTACGTGGCAACTTTTATCTTTTCTTACAAAAATACTTCTTGGATAAACTGTGTGTCCGATATCTTCTTATTTCTGGACTTCGTGATAGTGATTACCTTGAATTAAGTTATCCTATTAAAATATTTTCTGCTGATAATTAGTATCAACCCGAGATATATATTTTTATATCCTGTATAGCCCGATATCGTTACACTTTGACACGTGAATTTGTAATGAGTTTGAAGCTAAAGAATGATACCGAATAAAAATATACTATACGAATATTCTGGAAAATTCGTAGACATTACATTTTTTTTTTGTCTCTTGTTAATGCAAAAGTTCTCAAGTTTTCATATACGTCTTAAAGATGGTGAAAACGACTTCAACGTCATCTGTTAAGGTCTGAGAAGGAGAAAATGCCAGAAAATCGGGTTTGCAAATTCTTTTATTCTTTTGTTAATTTTGTCATTTTTGAGCCACGTTATTAATATGCTACACGAGATTTAACTCGGTTCAACCCATTTATGTAATGATGTCTATATTTGAGGTCCGAATAATCCATACAATATATTGATGAATAAAAATGAATACAGCTCATAATTGTATAGAGGAACAACCAGAAACAAGCTCTCAAACGTTCAAATCTAACTCTCACCACACATCCTTTATATAAAAAAAAGCTTAGATAAAGTATTATATTAACAGGAGAAGAAGAATTTGTCGCGAGCAAATGTTTCTCAATTACTTATTTTTTCATTTCAAAATATATCACTTTAACTCAACGCAACTTATATTAATGCAACCAAAATAACCAATATTAACTAATTCTAATTTGACATCAAACAAATATTTTTCAAATCAAATGACACAAGATTCAGTTTCAACAAAAGTAATAATATAAATGTTTCATTGGTCTTGACATCACAAATTAGATAAGATAAGTTGGAACATTTTCTATTAATATGATACATACGTGTGCGTTTGTTATATAGATATTACAGAGTCAATGTTGTGTTGGCAGCAAGACGAGCCACAATTAGATTTCTCATAAATTATTGCTTGCATAAAGTTATGGTTAGTATATACTAATACTGTAATACGTACGTGAAAGTCAAATGGCAGTGTAAATAACACGAAATTGCGTAACATTCTGAACAAAAAAATAATTACACGAGTTTATGGAATTGTCGTCCAATGATTGATGCTTATTCTTAGGGTTTTGGATTCTTATATATTAAGCAACGTAAGTATCAGATAATCCAATAACAAGTGATCTGGAAAAGAAGCTAATTAATGGAGTTAGTTCCCTACTTCTTTTAGTTTGACAAGATAAATATATGAATTTAAAAGGAATTAGCCCATTAAAAGAAAGCCTTACCCAACCGGCCCAATTGCATCAGAGAACTTAGTAGGCCAGGTCGGTCCGGATTATGAAAATACTATCCCTCTCATGATGGTTCAAACCAACCAATTCCATTTGTTAGAATAATAAATGAGTTGAATGAATTAATAATGTACGATTAAATTAAAATAATTTAAAAGCTTAGTTTTGATATCCTTGTTAGAATTTGATGTGTAACAACTAACACAAGTTGACCAATGTGGATAGAATTATGAACTTACATTCAGGCCCGGGCTCAACTAAAAGTTGGGCCATGTGCATATTTTAACTTTTTTTTATAAAACCTTGTTTTACATCAATATCTTCGACCAAATATTGTTAGTATATCTGTCGCTGCATTCTCTAATAAATCACAGAAGTTAAATTTTAAATCGTTAAATTTATCAAACGACATAAATTATAAATCGTGTGATCAATCGCTACGACCAATCATGCGATTGCAAAATAACAAAAATCTGCAATTTGTAAAGGCAGTCGTAAATCACAAATCGCGATAACAAATAAATCTTTCTTTTACAATTCTGTTTCTAAAGCGATATACCTAATTTATATAGAAATTTGTTCTAGAAAATTGAGTGCCAACAATGATGATCATATCTGTATTTATTTCATCCGTTTCGAAATCTTTGCAATTTAATTACAGCTGATTAGAGCGTATATGATTTTCTTTTTTCTAAAGTTCCATTACTATAAAGACTAAATGTCACTAATTAATCATTTTTATGAAAAATCATATATCATTCATATTTCAATCAAATTTATAAATGCACAAGTTTTTGTAAAAAAAAAAAAACAATACAAAATTGTCCCGACAGAGCACTATAGCCTGTAATTGTCTTTTTATTAGAAGCAATGAATATTCGAATGATATATGGTGAGCCCCCAGCGATTTATTACAAAAACCAACAGTTTGGGGATCAATAATGTCATTAGAATCGGTTCGATATTGTCTTTAAAGTGAAGGTAAAGTAAGCAAATTTTTATAATTTGCTTAATTTCTTCTCAAGTTTTTATGATATAGATCATAACATGAGCTAAACTACTCATCTTGCCGTCCGTATGATGTCATTAAAATTTCTTACAAAAATATATAACCCAAATAAGTCGTCACTTATCTAAATAACCTCTGTCGTATAGCTGTCAAACAATGAGAACTTTTTTTTTTTAAGACAAAAGAGATTACTTCACGTAAATTCATCTAACTCGCAAACTATTAAATTGGCGAATTAAAACAAATATACTTGCAGATAAGCACGGACAGTCAACGTCTTGATAGATTTGTTTTTCAAGCAGGAGCACGTTCCTCACTAACCCAGTTCTTGACTTTCTTTTTGGGTTGCCCGACAAGTAAACTCCCAACTAACTTTCATTTATTGCAGTTCCAACGGATTAAACAAAAATGGCATTAAGAACCAATTAATCTCAACCATTGGGTGCTAGTACATCGTGAAATAGACAGTGATCGATCGCCAGTTGTAAAGAAAAATAAATAGTAATAGCATTGATTAATTATAGCAAGTACTATAGTTTTCTTGGTTAATTAACAAAGAATATTTGAGTTGTAGATTTGACTAATCAAAATTCTAATCTGTGACGACTAAGTTTTCATAGAGGATAAAATTTGTGGATGAAATGTAGAATTTAAAGCCCTTCAAAATATGGTTTCGGCATCATGCATGCGTACACCTTTTATTTTTTGAAACTTCATTATCTCTTTACTTTACTTTCATGCATCAACACGTGGCCACAGGAGATGTTAAGAGATATTCTAATATCCTAATTAACAGTTTGTTCTTGTTTTAACGATTTCATCATGCTGTTATGTGGAATTGGCTTGGTTCAAAACTCGGCAACGAATCACTTGCAGTAGATTCAATTTCGTAGCTCCGTGAACTTATATCATCAATGCAAAGTCAAAAAGTGAACAATTTATATTCGTGACAGCAAAGTGATCGTGATCATCAACTCGATCCCGTAGAGATACCTCTCATACGTACATTGCTCTAGTTATCTAACCTAATTTATCATTTTAAAGAACTTTTGTGGTTTAGTTAACTTTTTGTGCATATACGTGGCTCTCAGTCAGCTTGCAGAAGAGGGAACTATAATCGTTCCACAGATCAGAAAATTGATTGGACTCTTTATTGCAGTATAACTACTCTGGTCACGTTAATAAATCTCATTACAATGCGAATGACGTTAACGTCTAATTAGTATGGTCACGTTAACAAATCTTATTGCAATGCGATTGACGTTAACGTATGATGTTACTGATAACTAAAAAATATGTTCAAAATGAATTAACAAAAAGAAGGTTTAATTCAAGCCCATGTATATATTTTGATTTTACTTTTTGCTTCTATATCTTTCGATTATTGGTGGGTTCTAAAAGTTTGGACAATCACCACTCTTTACTGTTAGGTCGGCTCGTGTCCGCACACCCTACGTAATATAAACTATTTATTTACACTGAATTTTTAATATCTTTTGCCAACATATTAACACCTTAGAATATGCCATTGGTCATATGGACTGAAAATAAAATATGATTAAGATTGGAAAATCTAATAGAATAAATATATATAAGGAATCGAAATTTGTTATTTTAAGCTTCATAAGGTTATATAGCAAACTGAAACCTGATTTTTTTTAAAAACTTTATACACAAGTCTTAGTATAAATTAAAAGTATACACCTTTTATATCTTGGTTTTTCTAAGAAATTGCAACCCTGCATGTTAATTAATATGGTCTGTATAACTCGTATCTACATATTTGTTGATGT
Source organism: Iljinskaea planisiliqua (assembly GCA_900108845.1). Taxonomy (NCBI): domain Eukaryota; kingdom Viridiplantae; phylum Streptophyta; class Magnoliopsida; order Brassicales; family Brassicaceae; genus Iljinskaea; species Iljinskaea planisiliqua. The sequence goes on along the minus strand of FNXX01000007.1, from coordinate 3,416,595 downwards.
TTTATATGGACTGAAAATAAAATATATATGATTAAGATTGGATAATCTAATAGAATACCAGTATAAAAGAAACCGAAATTTGTTATTTCAAGCTTCACAAGGTTATATAGCAAACTGAAACATGATTTAAAAAAAAAAAACCTTCATACACATGTCTTAGTATAAATTAATAGTTTACACCTATATCTTGATTTTTTCTAAGAAAATGCAACCCTGCATGTTAATTAGAATGCGTCTGTATAACTCGTATCTACATATTTGTTGATGTTTTATATTTTCAAGTGACCGTTGAGCTACTTTTTTTCCAACACAGTTTCTTATACTAAGTTTTCATTACTTGTCAATTCTTTCTTTTACTTATTATGATTGATAGTAAATTTTCAACGTAGATATCACATGCAAACTGCATATTATTTTATCTATTAAAAACATCATCAAAAACACATAGATAATATATTCACTATATATTCTTATATAAAAGTTCTTATTTACAAACCTAGCACACATAAGTTTAAACGTCTACGTAGCTCTGCACTGTAGGATTCAAGTACTTATGCGTGCAAAACTCCTCGGGCTCTACTGCATCTTTTAGGTCTATTTCCTTGGAAACTCCAGTAGATTACGTAATAGATTATGAACTATAAAGTTTGAACCAGCGAGTTCAGATGCATCATAATGATCGATTTATAATTTTATTTTCTATGTCGAGTGTATATATTTGTATAATAATTGAAGATGCTTCGAGACTCAGTAACTCTAATTAACCCAAAACAAATATATTAGCAATTCTGCATGTATATTTAAAAAAATACATATACTTATAAGCACGTATAGGCACCGCGGGCTCGATCGTTTTGATTGTCGAAAAAGTTTTCACAAAGAGTCCGCGTGAAATTAATGCCCTAACCTACTCTGCTCACTTACTTTCCACTCCTTCCATTTCTAAAAATAAAATCTTTAAAAATGAAATATGTTTCTGTACAGCGCCACGATAGGCTCCACCAATTTATACAATTATTATTACAAATTTCTTACAACCGAGTATTTTAACCGAAATCTAGATATTCTTTTTTTGAATCTGCAGCATTCATTTGAATCCTAACATAAGCAAGTGTAATGTAGGTAAGAAACTGTTACCCTCGTCGAATTCTACAATGTTACTTTTCTTTATCGGTTATAGAGGGTCTTTTTTTTTTTTTGTGTGTGAACAATTTGTAGAGGATTTTGTTATTTTCCAAGGTTTTTGGTTATTGTTGCCTATTAAGATGTTACGATTATATATATATATATATATGTATATGTATATATAATTTAGAGAAAATAATCTATAACTACATGGTTTAATAGCAAAATATGAAAAATCTGACCCCAGTGACCCAAAGCTACAGAATATTTTAAACAGTAATTAATCAACCTAAAATTGTAGCAAATCGATTACGATTAGTAAGTATTGACCATTTAAAAATGTAAATTAAACATTATTAACTGCTTTCCGTGTAAAGCTTTCAAAATGACTTTGTTAGACAAACTATAAATTAATTAATAAATGTGGTAAAGTTTTACGTCATACTTTCAATCTCAGTTTAAAAAGAAGAATTTGATTCTAAAATTTAAGTAACAGCCAAAAGTGACATGGTCTAGTAGTTATTAATTAGTTTATATCTTTATATTATAGAAGATAACTCATTGTATAGTTTATTAGTTAATGTAACTTTCAAATTGCCACTAACTAAAGAAGTAAAGAACCATTTGATGAGTGAGAGAATAATATAATACCAAAAAATTACAATAAAAAAATATTCATTACATAAATGATTGATTATCATTAATTATCAAATACATAATTGGTGACAAGAAGATCATCATTTAATTTTTGCTATTTTTTGGGTTTAATTATAAATATTTTTAATATATTTTATTATAAAATTATTTTATAGGAGTTATATAAAATTAAATTTTTTTCATTATAAAATAGTTAAAAATGTTGATAATAAAAACTTAAAAATTTTTATTACAAAAATAGAAAAATGAGTAGATTCATTTAGATTTTTTTATTCATAGCTTATTATTTATAATTGTATGTAATTCTTATTAGAATACAAGTGTAAATTATATTCTAATGTGTAAATTCATATAGGCTTAATTAATGATATTATCAAATGATTTCATATTTCTTTGTGATGATCCTTATTCTATTATTTATATACTTGACCATTCGATCAATTTACTCATAGAGCGACTTTAGTACAGTTAAACCGGCTTCATTTGAATTACTTCGTCCATACTTTATTTAATCGGCTGAAAAGGAATGATCTTAAATCAGTGTTTAATTACTAATATCCACCCAAACAAACCTCCAGTCCGAGGATCGTATCACTAGTTATCTCGTTATATAATTTTATGTTAGATCTGTTGTATCTTGTATAAATATTTTGCATCTAAGATCAATAAAAGCCATCGTGATCAATTTCTTACGACGAAGTTATTAGTGCGATGACAAGTCCATTTACCTCGAAAATACATTTCACAGAGTTTATTCTTTCTTAATTTAACCCCATAAAATGTCTTTAAATATAGTATTTATATTGGACCCACCGACCTTAACATAAAGTATGCCACAAAATAAACAACAGCTAAAATTATAATAGTACATAACATTACGTTTCTCCGACTCCATATATAGATAGACTCAAAGCTTCTTTGGATTCTTCACATTTCACAACCACCACCACTCCTACACGTCCCATTTCTAAAAATACACTTATTTCACCAAAACATTGTACTATACATAAAAATCAGCTCCTAAGTACTTTCTTTTCGGTTGTGATCGATGGAGAGTTACTTGAGGAAATGGTGTTTGGTTTCTGTGTTGGTTTTATATATGGGTTTAGGGTTTAAGGTAAACGCAGAACCTCAAGTTCCATGTTACTTCATCTTCGGTGATTCTTTGGTTGATAATGGAAACAACAATCGTCTTTCTTCACTTGCAAGAGCCGATTATTACCCTTACGGCATTGATTTGGGCGGCCCAACCGGCCGCTTTTCCAACGGAAAAACTACCGTCGACGAGATCGGTAAGCCCTTATATATATATATATATACATCCTTCTTTACAGAACAGATTTTTCTAATCTCATTTGTGTAACTAAACTAGAGTGTGACTTGAAATGTTATACTCAGAATCTAACATAGGGTTTTGACGTTTCTTGTGATGTAATGAAGCTGCGCTACTTGGATTTGATAACTACATTCCTGCGTATAGTGCTGCGAGTGGCGAACAGATACTTCAAGGAGTCAACTACGCATCTGCTGCTGCTGGAATTAGAGAAGAAAGCGGTCAACAATTGGTAACCAGAACAACATTTTGATAAACATCTCTCTGTTTCCTTTACGACCAAAAAAATTGTGACTTTTTTTCTTATGTTTTGCTTTTGGGAATGAAGGGACAAAGGATAACGTTTAGTGGACAAGTCCAGAATTATCTAAACACAGTGTCACAAGTGGTGGAACTTCTTGGAGATGAGGACACTGCAGCTGATTACCTTAGGAGATGCATTTACTCTGTCGGTTTGGGAAGCAATGACTATCTTAATAACTACTTCATGCCTCAATTCTACTCCACTAGCAGACAGTACACCCCCGAACAGTACGCTGATGACCTTATCAATCGTTACAGCGAGCAGCTCAATGTAAGTTTTTCTCGACTTCATTGATGTTCATGATAAGACTATGCGCTATGCAATAAGTCCTCTGTATTTTTTCTTTCCTAGATTCTTTCCTTATCATGGGATGACCCATTTAATGATATAATCCTGAGGAGTAATTTGGGAGGCTGTCGCAGAATAGATAGTTTCAGACCAATAGATATGAACATGATTTTTAGTAAAAAATTAATAATAATTTTAAACTTTAGCCCTTAAAGTTACACATGATGTGAAGAAAAATTCAAATTTCCTATAGAAATTTAGCTATAAGAGCATCTAGAATGGGTGTAGTATCTTTAAGGAGGTTCTTAACAATAAAATAATACCATTTTTTATATAAATTAATTTTGTATTTATATCTTTTTTTTTTGAATTGAAATTGATCATTAGGAAGAAGACATGTGTCCCCATAGTTTTTCAAGAGTTTCTTAAAATCTCTTTTTTGAGAACCGATTATATCTCTTTCTCCTACTTTATTTTTATTTTTAATTTTTTAAAAGGTGAGAACTTCACTTAAATAGCACCACTCAAACAACCTCATTTTGACTATAAAGTTTCATATTTAGCTCTGTGGGAGAGATCCATCTAGTCCTATCCCGAGTATACCTTCCTTGTTTCACAATCTTTCTTTGCGTGGTTATGAAGGCACTATACAGCTATGGAGCTAGAAAGTTTGCATTGGTAGGAGTGGGAGCCATCGGATGTAGCCCCAACGCGCTCGCACAGGGCAGTCCCGATGGAACAACTTGCGTGGATCGTATAAACTCGGCCAACCGAATCTTCAACGACAGGCTTAAGTCTATGGTCCAACAGCTCAACAACGATCACCCTGATGCTAAGTTCACCTACATTAATGCTTATGGCGTTTTCGAGGACATAATCGCAAACCCCTCTTCTTATGGTACAAATAATTTTTTATAAATCTTATGTCTATCACAAAAAAAAAAAAAAAAAAAAAATTGTCACAAAATTGATATTTACTTAATAACAAGATTTTCTTGAATCTTGATACATATTGGCTCTCTGCGTAATTGCTTTCAGGGTTTAGGGTTACAAACGCTGCATGTTGCGGAGTTGGAAGGAATGGAGGACAGCTAACATGTTTACCAGGACAAGCCCCTTGCCCGAACCGAAACGAGTACGTGTTTTGGGATGCGTTTCATCCAACGGATGCTGCGAACACGATCATTGCTCAGAGGTCTTACAATGCGCAATCGTCTTCGGACGTTTATCCAATTGATATCTCTACGTTGGCACAGCTTTGAAAGGTCAGCCAATAGGAGGGTTTGCAACCAAATGTACGTATGATTTTAAGTTCGAAATTCAGTTCACGGAGAAGACTATGAAGTTATGTGTGTACCCAAATTGTTCTACTTTATAAAAATTGCATTCTCTGGTTCATTTCCACAATCAATGTTTTAAATGATTCAGCACTAGAGTCTCCCATTTATTGTCGTTTGATCTCTTAACCCATGACTTCTTAAATAGTATGAGCTATAAGCCCAAAGATGTGTAACCGATCCATAAAAATGGAATTCATTTTGAGATGATTAAACAAAACAAAAAAGCCATCATTTTAGAGAAACATCTTAGAATTAATGTCTCTATATCATGAGTAGAGATGAGTCAACACTAATATGAAGGAAATAAGGATATTCACTCATTGCCAACTAATTCTGAATTGAAAACCCAATTCATCATACCTTTAAAATTTTTTTTTAATGACGTAAGAGGAACTGATTCATAGAGTTCAGTCTAACCAAAATTGTCAAAACCTAATAACGGGTGTACAGCTTGGAAGGTTATTAATAGACGACTGGAAATACAATGCAGACAAACAAAATGATCCAACCCAAAACGGGAATAATACAAACCATAGCAATGCCATTATTTATTTTTGTATTGATGTTTTGAAAATTGTGTTTTTACTAAATCCTAACATTTATTTTTGTGTATTTTATCTAGTTAAAGTTGTTTTTTTTTAGATTTTTTTTCTTTCTTTTACTGAGTCTTATCAAATTTTAGATAGATTTATAGGAAAATGAGATATTTTGAGTGTTAACAAATATATGAAGATGCATCATTGTATAAAAGTGGTTGAAGTTTGGCATTAATTTTAGAACTTTTTCACCAATGGATTGAGCTCATATATATTTGAATATAAGATAAATTATTGAATTAGCTTTCATAAAGTGGGTTGATATCAAAATAATGGTGCAATCAAAAGTAATACCTATTTTCATGAGGAAAGGACAAAGGAGCGTCTAGCAAGTAGAGGAAGAAAAATACACCTAAATTTTTTGGAGGCTTCTTTCACATACTTTAAATGGTAAATTTTATCAAAGTTTGGAAACTGACCTATGGGTCTCAGTCTCTTACTCAAAATCAACGAATTATAAAATATATAATTATTATCCTTTTTCTTTGACTAAGAAATTACAATACATAATATTTATATATTTTTTTTTAAAAAATTACTATCTTAAAAATTTATTTTTACAAAAAAAAAATTCTCTAGTGTAACGCGGATGCAAATTAATTTCATGTTAATTATAAGTATTTAGTTTTCTTAAATATTTTTGTTTACAATTTTGTTATTTTTTAAAAATAAAACTGAGCCAAACCATTGATTTTAGCTACAATTTGGTGTTTGACCAAAAAAAAATGCTACAATTTGGTGATAAAATTACTATTATATCAAAATCGAAAAGTGAGGAACCAAACAGAAATCGAATAATCCAAATGTCCCATCCGGCCATCCCATGCATATATATTACACTTTTCAGTCATCTTACGGGGTCATGAAAAGCACGTAATTCTTCTCATCATATTACGTACATTTTCTAATGTGTTGTTTAAATTCTACCTTAAAATATCAATCATTCCTTGATTATATCAATCTCAAAACATGAAAATAGTTCATACATCTTGTTTTTTTTTTCGTTGATTATATAATCTAACTTGTTTTATATTCTTCTTCTTATGATTATATGATTGAGACTAATGACGGTTGAAAGATTGAATGACCAAGTCTTCTAGATATATCTTAGCTAGGTTTTATATCTTTACATTTGATCTAATACCTACTTAAGAGTCTCCATATTTGTGTTTTGAAAATACGACTTCTTTATGATCCCACCTTGAGAAGAAGGCATTTACCGTCGAATTTATCTGTAGTCTATAATGATTTAGTGAAATACTAGTATACATTTGGTTAATATATACGAAATATGGCCATCACTTAGTGTTCGGATCTTAAATGCCTTTTATAGATAAGAGTATTTATAAATGTCATCATCATAAATATGCAATGTGAACATATTTTCCTTCTTATTAATTAGATTTTTATTTTCTAACATTGATGTCCTCAATATCCCATGATTCATATCTCTTTTCTAAGTATCAACACAGATCATAGATCTCTGGAAACCTCATACTGGATCAAAATAGAGCGAATAGAATTTAGAACCAGTAAATCACCAACCCGTTTGAGTTTAAATCGGATTCCAAACTACGTATATGAGGTTTCTAGACATCTATATCTGAAAATTCACCGTAGAACATATGCAATGATATAATATAATAAATGTGTTATTATCCTAAGCTAAGAGGTTCACCTACGATCTTAAATGGAAAGAGCTGGAGGGGACATGGAAGTAGCACCGGCCTTGGTCAATTATGATACAAAGTCGTTGATTTATTCACAAAGAATCCACTTTTCATTTATTGCCCAAACCTAATTCTTCACCTGTTTTCTTTTCACCAATTTTCCTCCATTCTAAATAATTGAAATCTTTCAATCTTTAGATATATGTATACACAGCAAGTGACACCAATAATACACAATCTATACTTGACGCATTTAATATCCAAATTATGACCAAGTTTGGATTTTGTACGTGGAAAAAGTTCTACTTCGGAAGCACAAAGTGGCTTTGTCAAACGTACGACCCTTTTTCCTCTCAAATTATGCTGCAAAATATCTATATAAGACTTTATAAGGATTTAGACGATAAATTTCATAAAATAATTATCGACATTAATATTATGGTAAAGAGATATTAAAAGTAGCAAGGTTACTTATTGGTATGATAAATGTTTTAATACTGGGAATTTTTTTGTTAAAATCGTTTTCTTTTCAGTTTAATTTGTTTCTTCATAGCTTCTCACTTCCTCTTAAACTCCTTAAAATAATGATTAGCATTGATTAATGCCGATGCGGTTGTCGGCACATACTTAGTTTAAATAAGTAAGATTAAAACCCCGTGATAAATCAATCTTAATTTTGAGTAATGAATAGTAGAACAAAAAACAGATTTTTTTAGTGGACCCACCAATCTTAAAGTGAGTAGCCCTACAAATTTATAGCTTCCAAAACCAAAATATCAAACATATATATCTTATATATATATATATATATACTTCTCTCGACTTCTCACATCACTACACTTTTCATTTCATCTCTTTTTATACTCAGTAGACTTTGGTTTGCAATGGAGAGTTACTCAAGGAAATGGTGTGTGGTGTTTGTGGTGTTGAATTTAGCGTTTAGTGTAGTGAAAGCACAACAAGTTCCATGTTACTTCATTTTTGGTGACTCCTTAGTTGACAATGGAAACAACAACGGTCTTGTTTCTTTTGCAAGAGCCAATTACTTCCCTTACGGCATCGATTTTGGCGGCCCCACCGGCCGTTTCTCCAACGGAAAAACCACCGTTGATGAGATCGGTATGCATGCGTCCTTTTTACTATCTATCTTACCTACAACACTAAGTAGCTGGAGTTATTGCTAATTACATACTCTATTGTGATAAGAATGTTAATACATAGTCCTAATCTAACATGGTTTTAATTAATATATTTTTTTGTGATATAATGAAGCTGAGCTACTTGGATTTAATGGCTACATTCCTGCATATAATGCTGTGAGTGGTCGGCAAATACTCTCCGGAGTTAACTATGCATCTGCAGCTGCCGGAATCCGAGAAGAAACCGGTCGACAATTGGTAACTAAACATAAAAACACTCTTAACAATCTTCATTCCTAATTAATATTAGAAAGGTTCCAACGTTTTGTTTTTGTTGTCTTGGAAAATGAAGGGACAAAGGATAAGCTTTAGCGGGCAAGTTAGGAACTACCAGAGCACGGTGCAGCAGGTGGTGACTTTGCTAGGAGGCGAGACTCAAGCAGCTGATTACCTCAAGAGATGCATTTACTCTGTTGGTTTAGGAAGCAACGACTATCTCAACAACTACTTCATGCCTACGTTCTACTCTTCAAGCAGACAATTCACTCCAGAACAATACGCTGATGATCTCATCAGTCGCTACAGCACTCAGCTAAATGTACCTTTTTCTAATACGGCTTCTCTATCTATTTCTGCTTTTGTGTTCATTAGATCCTTTATTAACACGAAGTTACAAGCTTTAGCTTAGGCTCTCTCAAAGCTGGCCCATTTGGTTAAAACCAGGTTTTCAAGATTGGGTTTGGTCGGAATCTATTAAAAGTTTCAATCTTTAGCTTTTCTATTATGACCCATCTGATGAAACTTGAAAGTACTAAAATTAGCAGTTGATAGTAGGAGTTGAGGTCTTAGAACCAATAGCTGCAACCCCCAATTTCGGTCTCCACTTGTATTAAGTCTTTTAGCTCTGAAGTGAGATCTGATTATCAGAGGAAATTTTCAAAGGAAGTGAAGTAAAATCTAATTCAATATTGTAAAATTTTCATTCGGAGACTTCCTTGTTTCACAATGGTTTCCTTTTTTGGTTTGTGTAGGCACTATACAACTATGGGGCTAGAAAGTTTGCATTGATCGGAGTTGGCGCAATTGGTTGTAGTCCAAACGCGCTCGCGCGCAGTCGCGACAGTAGGACTTGCGATGAAAGAATCAACTCAGCGAACCAAATCTTCAACAACAAGCTAAGATCTCTCGTTGATCAGCTCAACAACAATCACCCTGATGCAAAGTTCACCTACATCAATGCTTATGGCATTTTCCAGGACATGATCACAAACCCTTCTAGATTTGGTATAAAAACATACACACACAAGATACGTTTTGAATTTCAATGTTGAAGAAACCGAACTTGATAATAGTTTTGTCGGAAATGTTTGTGTTTTTTTCTTCCAGGGTTTAGAGTGACGAACGCAGGATGTTGTGGTATCGGGAGAAACGCTGGTCAGATCACATGTTTACCGGGACAAAGACCATGTGGAAACCGAAACGCGTACGTGTTTTGGGACGCGTTTCACCCGACCGAAGCCGCGAATGTGATTATCGCAAGGAGATCGTACAACGCACAATCGACTTCAGACGCTTACCCTATTGATATCTCAAGGCTGGCACGGCTTTGAAGAAACAGAGAATAATAAGAAGTTCCACAAACTAATGTGTGATCTTCTCTTGTACTACCATTTTATATCTACCTTCTTGGCATAAATCGAAAAACAAGTATAACATTATTCTATATAACCGGTTCATAGTACATTGTTCACGGGAATTGCTCGTTACGGTTCATGTCGACAGTCACGATATCAAGTACGAAACACTTGCCGTGTTGCTTCCAATAATCTGCCATCGGATTGATCCACTCCGGTTCAGCTATCTCTGCTCTCTTATGCTTCAACTCATCGGTCGAAATGTTGTACTTCTCATCTCTGATTTTAACCAACTCCGGCCTTAATACTCCGAGTCCCACCCCTTGTGGCGACATCATCAGTTCGGGTGCACCCATTGGTAACTTGTCACCTACATAAACGCACACACAAGAACCAATGATTGTTCAAACCAAAGTAAACCGTAGAAAATCCAACCCAATTCACCACTATAAATTTTGTGATTCTGATTAATGTGTTTGATTAAAATGCTTAATCGTTAAACCGGATAACTAATTGTTCAACCATACATTTTACGTTTACTAAACATAGAATTGGTCCGGTTTAGAGCCGATATTCTGGTAAAGAGACATTATACCTCGGTCTATCTGCCAGGTGCACCAAAATTTCCCGTACGTTTTGGCTATGTTCTTGAGCTCCGGAGCAGCTATAACCTCAGGCAATCGTGGATAAGCCCATGAACCTGACTTAACCTCGTAAGCATGAGAATGCCAAAGCTTTTGCTCATCTTGAGGCAGATTTTCATATAACCGGTCTGATATTACATATTCAATTCCTGTGAAATAACAAATTTATTACAAGCTTTCAGAATTGGCCTATTGATCTGAGTAAAAACAAAACAACAGTACCAATGAGAGGTGCATCAGAACGGTCAGAGGCGTAAACTGCGCACTGGAGGAACTCGTCGTTGACTCGGTGGACGTAGTGGTGAGTCTCTATTTGCCGGGACATGTCTCCGCCGTAAATCGCAAACGTTGAGACATGACCGTTCATTTGCTTCACCGGTAACCTCCTCTGCATGATTGTCGTTCCAGCATCAATCAAACGTGTCGACACTGTCACCGGATCTCCGGGAGCCACCTGATCTTCGTCACCGCTCGAAGCCATCTTGATTTTCTTTTCTATAATCCAACTTTTTTTTTTTTTTTTTTTTTTGTATTGGTTTCGTAGTTAGATAAGATTCTCTTTTTTTGTTGTCACATGGTTAGATTCGATTGTTGTGATGATTATATAATACATGGCATGCAAATTTCATAGACGTGTCATGAAACGGCCTACATCGTCACCATGTGTTTGAATCCGACTACAAATTTACATCTCTGATTTAATAAAATTCGTCTACGAAACCAAACCGGACCAAAACTTAAAAATCAAACAATACAGAACCAAACCAAACTAAAGTCGAACCAAACTGAACTCCACCGAACGGTTCTCGGAAGCAATCGAAACATGTACAAGAAGATTCGCTGTGCAAAGAATGCTGACGGAAAAAAATTCCCGGCCGCCGGAAAAACAAGATCTCATCTAAAACCTCTCAATAATTTAGCAACGAATACTTCACACGCAACACAATCCTACCCTTTTCAACGCCAAGCTTTGCTCCAGTGACAAGCCAATGTCCAGGCAAATCCTGTGGTCCTTTCAACATCTCAGACGAATCAACGATCTTAGCCAGCTTCCCTGCTTGCCCCGACGCGTCCTCTCTCTTCTCCTCGGTCGAGCTCGATGTAGACGCACCTCCCGGTTCGAGTCTTCCACTGGTAGCAACGGGAGTGTGGTCCCAAACAGACCGTCTTATTGTGCAACCAGGAACTCTAGAGAAGAGTAGTTTCAGGTGCAAAACGTTCTTTGATCCGAAATTCCAAACACCTAGCTGAGCTCCGGTGACAATGTGAACGCCCGAGAGATCACCGATATGTGTCTCTGTGTGTTCGATGGGCGAGGTGCTTACGTGAGAGAAGTTCTTCCATTTGATTGGCTCAAACCAGCGGCTATCTTGTTCCTCTGGTCCTTGCCATTTGGGTGCACCTATAGGCACGTGAGAGTCCCAATGTGGCTGCAAGATCTTGGGGAGAGAGACTAAATGTTGTAAGTGGATAGAGAGACGGTTTTGTTTGCTTCCTTCTAAGCTTAGCCTGAGGCCTGTGACCGGTTTACGCCCAACCGTTACCTGAAAGGCAATAATATGTTCAGTTTATCCATAACCCGAACGATAACCAAACCGAAAAGATTGTCAGCTCTAGAGTTTACCTGATCTGCGCTGATGAATAGTTTGGGACCCATTAAGCTGAACTGAAGAGATTGACACACAGGTTCTTTCCGTTGGAGGTTACTCTGTTCAGGAGCCCATGCTCGAGCTATTTGGAAATCCAAGAAGTATTGTAAATCTTCAATAGGAGGCTTATCTGGTACAAACGTCAAGAGATTTTTTATGTTTCTGAGAATATTAAAACGGTAGATTCGAATATAAAGATGTTTAAACATTAGAATAGAAACTCACATTCCAAGTACAGTTCGATAGCACGAGTTAAATGCCGTAGACCAGGCACACCTTCGAGCAGAGAGACAATAGGAGTAAACGTCATGTTGATAATGTCTGGAGCTGCGGGTACTGTCTCAGCCCATCGAGCATGGCTTTGCTCAAGATCGTCGCCTCCTCTTCTCCTAAATATTACTGTAATATCCTACAGGAGAGAGCTTTTTCAGCTAAGATCTTCATTTCAAAACATGGTTTAAGGAGAAATGAAACTGGTTAATAACGTGACGTTTTTACTAACCTTGTCTTTGTATTTTAACGGTCCAGTAATAGATTGACTCTCTGCTTCTTGAAACCTGTGCTTCTCCATGTCATTGACATAGTTCTCGATTTCAGATACCGGTAAAGGAGAAGACTGATGCTGTCTAATGTAAACCACGTCTCTTCCACCAATCGTCACCGAAGTTACAATATGAGTTCCGTAATTTTCGATAAAGCTGTAAACATCAGAATCACATACAAGATAAGCTTCCAGGACTTATAAACCACTGAGACCATAAGATATGGAACTGAAGAAAACAGGGTGTATTACTACTATACCTAGCTAAGGAAGCAGGGTCCCAAGAGGAAGGAACAGCACGTCTGATCTCGTTGCGCAAAATCAATGTAAGCTTTGACAATTTGACTTCATAAAGCGGAATAACGTATCCAACAAGTGCAAGAGATTTTGTGGATGCTGCATCGACTTGCCAAGAACCCGTATAGTTGAACATCGCGTTAAAGCATCCAAGTGGTATGTTCCCTTTTACACCTGATCTCTCGTTGAATTTTGCTGCCATCTGCCAAAAATAAACTTCTAATGAATAAACCATAACCAAGATAGTATTATTTTCTACAGAGATAGATACCTAAAAGTTCAACACTCATTTGAACTTGATCAGACTACATATGCACAGTTGTCCCAGTGAAGTTAAACTTCAATGTAAAGCTTCCAAATTTAGAAAGTCCAAAGGTTAAATAGGATGCTATGAGCTGTTGGTTCCACAAATATCAGATCAGACATCATCTTACTGTCTATGCGTAATCAAGAATGTAAGAATGGTATTTTCAACAGAAGTATTAAGAATCTTAGCTACAATATATTTTTGGGGGAAGTTACAAATGAGTTTAGAAACAATCGGTGAAAAAAATCACCTGGTGGAAGCTGCAAACATGGACTCTCTGTATGCCACGTTCGCCTCGTGAGCACTCGATATCAGCAGGGACATTAGGAAGAAGATACCCATCGGACAATTCAAGATCTCTGTTTTGTCCTTCTTCGAGACGAACAAGTCTTGACCCAGGAGCTCCTTTGCAGTACAGAAGCCGAACATCGGATGTAACATCGAAACCACGACCTAAAGCTTGGATCGCATTGCGAAGCGTCGTGGTCAAAGCTTCGGAGCTCGGTACGCTCAAGTTCCCTTCTTTACGATTCTCCATCTGACACTAATAATCTCAAAAGGCGATGATGATTACAAACTCATCTAGGGTTCTTCAGTTTCTGGAGCAAGAAGAAGAAAGTTTTGAGCTTTCGATTTAGCCTCTCACCAACACCATTGCTGGTTTTGACTCCAATAATCGTAGAAACCGCGTTGAGATTTTTTTTTTTCTTTCTTTTTTGGTTTTTTGGTTTTTTGGTTTTTTTTTTTGTTTTTGTTTTTTTGTTTTTTCTCTTTCTTCTGTGTGATATCAAGAAGATTCTTAGGTTGACTGGTCTTTTTCTTAGTTGCTAATTAGATCCTTTCTTCATTTCCAGACAGACAAATTCTTTGACTTTCTGTTTTTAATTTTTCCTTTTTTTCCAGGGTTTCCAAGATCATGTCTTGTTCTTGAAATTGAGCATATGCTTTTCTCTTTTGGGGGAATATACATCATTTTATTAGTAAAAAAGTTTGTCAAAATTTCAAATAGGTTTTTGATAAAGTACATTTAGTTTGACTAACATATCAAATGAGTAATAAAGCATTAAAATGAACAATACAATAACTGAAAAATTATTTTAAAACTGCATTTGATAAAAATATATTTCTGTAGAACAATTATAAAATGCTGAAAACTAGAATTAATATAATATAATCACTAAAAAATGTGAAAATATAACTAATATCATGAATAATAAAATATAGCAAAATCATGTTTTCAAAACATGAAAAATGAACAAATGGTATATTGTACACTACATCAACTAAACTGTATCATAAAATTAAATAATTTTATTTTAATTATTTACTTATAAATAATATTAAATATATAGTTTAACATCAACTATTATAATTGATATTGTTATTGACTAATTTAACTTCAATTTAATAAAACTGATACAAATCAATATTAGTTTGCATCACTTACATAAATTTAATACAAATTATGTATATGAGTATATAGCATCTATCACTATTGTATACTAGAGATTGCCGCTTCCCCGCACATATGCGGAGGTTTGTTTGCGTTTTTTTTGTGCGTATGTTTTATAATTTTCATATTTAAATAATAGTTATTGTTACATTTGTTTATGATATGTTTATCTTCATCAATATAATATTAATGATCATTTTTATTTTATTTTTTTTATTTTTCTGCAATATTTATTTTCATTTTTTAGTTTTTTTATATTTTTCTATAAATATAATGAGTTAATTAGCGAAATAATCATATTGGACCGAAAACATAATAAAATATCCATGAAGTAAATCGAGCAACGTGTATGACTTTTAAATTCAAAATGTAACGTTATTTTCGCTGGCGTGTAAACATGTCTTCCATGTGATATCACAAACTGACATAAATGGCAGTTTTAAACGTAAGTTTTTCAGTATAGTCATTATATATTATCCCATTTATATCGTGACACTATCCATCCATAATTAATTAAAATTCTGATTTCCATCTTATATGCTTTCATCGCCTGCTTTATTCTCTACTATTAATAGATTTAAAGTTTTTCTATGATCATTTTTATTTTATTGTTTTTATTTTTCTGTGATATTTATTTTTATTTTTTTGTAGTTTTTAAATATTTTTCTATTAATATAATGAGTTAATTAGCGAAATGATCATATTGGACCGAAAACATAATAAAATACCTATGAAGTAAATCGAGCAACGTATATGGCTTTTGAACTCAAAATGTAACGACGTTACTTTCGCTGGCGCGTAGGCATGTCTTTCATGTGATATCGCAAACTGACACAAATGGCAGTTAAAAACGTAAGTTTTTCAATATAGTCATTATATACTATCCTATTTATATCGTGACACTATTTATCCATAATTAATTGAAATTCTGACTTCCATCTTATTTGCTTTCGTCACCTGCTTTATTTTCTACTATTAATAAATTTAAAGTTTTTCCATTTCTACGAAAATATATAATAGAGATACTAAAAAATGTAAGACGATGAAAACAATTGGGTAGTAGCTACGCGTAACATAACCAGAAAAATAACACCATCTGCTTCTACCTCACTTTATATTGTTAATGGCTATTGTGGTTGTCTTATAGGGTATAAATAGTATACGAAAAATAGAAGGATAATATAAAATAGACTCCATAATCGCTTTCCAAGTACCATTTTAATAAAAAAACGTTAAAATATAAAAAATTATTTATAAGACTCGAACCCATAATCTAGGTATGCTTTCACATATGAACTTTACCAACAGAACTAAGTAATACTTTAGTATATCTATTGATCCTTAAAATTAATAAATCATAGCCGGCTCCAAACCCATGATTTATTGAATTATACTCAGATCTGGCTCTATAGACATTCTCTCTCTTTACAAGGCAGAGGATAAGAGGAGTTTGACCATTTGTACATGTAATATATTTAATATTGTAGCCACATGTTTGTTATTATTATACACTGCATTATAATTTTTTTTTTCTGTTATTTTTGCCAATTTCTCTAATATAATACCAACTTCTTTTTTTTAAACTACAATTTTATGTGTTTTTAATTTTCTGTAAAAAGATATTTTTTTTGGTTCTGCCTTGAACTTTACTTCTTCTATGTCATTCCTCTCTTCGTTACCCAATTTTTGTTTTTTCCCATTCTTTAAATATTTAATTTTATTCTTTTTAGCCCTCTAATTTAAAAGATCCTATCCTGTGCTCTAGTTAATGAGTCATACAGTTTAATCTAAATAATTATCGTTCATTATAAAAATAAAACGACAATGCCCTAATATATTTACATGTGTGTATCCTCATGATGTTCATACATCGTTACTTTCTGATCTCTAGCGGCACGCCTGCTATGGGCTCCAACACTTGAGCTTTTGGGAGCTCTCTTGACAATAATGCCTGCATCCACAAACCAAGCATCGAGCCATTAATTATCACCATTGATCTTAAATAAGGCAAATAAACTGATTTTGTTTTCATTTCTTGTTTCTTGGTTAAGACTTAAGAGGCTGCACCTTAAATGATTCTATCGTTCCTTCTTTCTTTATAATGCTTGCTAAAATCCCCTTTGCATCAAGATCGCCATTTTGCATCGGCACAACAAACCTACAGTCCAAGTAAAAACCCGACTGAAAAACTACACAATGCAAGAGTGCATATACATTTTCTTGAGGCTACATGGATAAACAAAAGAGAGAGATTATTATTTACTTGGCTTTTAAGAGTTTGGCGAGCTGGACAGCGTCTTCTTGGCCAGAAACCAGAGTAAATCGTGGGAGAAGTTGTTTGATGACCGGTGTGATTACAATGTCGGCTCTTTCATTCTTCAGAAGTTCCATGTTGCATACACAATGTGGTTCATAGTAGAGAGATATCTGATCTTCAGGGGATACAAGAAGATATCTGAGAACAAAATAGAAGCATATATCAATAACCATAACCAGGTTACTGTTGAATATCAATAGAGAAGAAGCTTGATGAGAGTTTCTTTCTTACCCGTTTTCAGGGCGTTGCCATGGTGGACCGAGGACAGGTCCTTCTGTGGCTTTAACTCGAACCTTAGAACCAGTTTTTGCATTTAGCTCGTAGCTTTCTCCAGGTTCCAGATAAGTGACCTAACCACAGTAATTAAATCTTTCTCATTTCAAACTAGGATAGGGATGAAGAAATGAGCGCAAGTAAAATGAAACAAGTCACTTACATTTCTAAAAAGAGGATCCAGCAAAGGCTTTGCATTTGGAGTTGCAATGACCTTTATGTCTGGATATTTCTCAGAAAGTGGCCTAAGGGTATTCAGATGACAATGATCATCAAGGCTTTGAGTTATGAGCAGGCAATCAACTTCAGGGAGATCATCAAGCTGCATCAAATATAAAATCTTAGAAAAACTTACAATCACAATAAGAGAGAAGATGATGAGTAAACTGCAATGCGAATCAGATTCCAAGGGAAAAATCTCATGCTTCTTTACAAATTATTTGCCCACCAAAGATTATATGAAAACAGAACAAGTGTTACCTTGAAGCCCTTCAAAAATCTTTTGGCAGCATCATAGAGCCATGGGATTCCAAAATCCAAATTACCCACGAGAATTGGATCAACCAAGATTTTCAATCCACCCGTTTCCCATAGCCAGCTATTTCCCTAACTCCCAAAACAAAAACATGTCAACATTTGCTTATGTAATCATATATGGTTCAAGTTGTAAAGAGCTCCAAAAACAACCCATGTGAAGACACCCCCACCTCCAAGTATGTCAGCTTGAATGCATCTTTCCCAGAGCTACTAACTCCGGTAGCTCTGTCCTCTGACAGAACAGAAGATACAACAGAGAGAGAACGGGAAACACGCGGCGAGAGCTTGAAGCGGATGGAGAAGGACCTGGATGGGCTGTGAGAAGCAGTTGAGAATAAGGGAATTGTAGATACACTTCGGACTCTTGTTTTGGTGTTGATACTTAGAGGAAGAGCATTGGCATGAAGTGGCATCGTGGCTGTTTTGCCACCTGACACCACCAGAGCCATTGGTTTTGTTTTGCCACCTGACAAGCAGAATGAAGTTTTTTCAATGAGTGAATTGAAAAGAGAATCACTTTTGCAGGAAGCTCAGTTACACAGTTTCTAAATCATAGAAAGTCATCAACTTTTAAGAATTGAGAAGACTTGAAAAGGGTAGCAGGAAATGAGATGCCCAAATGTGAGAGATATTAGCTGTTGTAAGCTATGTTTAGTTTCTACTTTAGCTCTCTAATATGTTGTAAGCTACTATCACAATCTTAGTGATGTTTGAGTTTAACTAGACTATATAGACTCAGCCTTCACTAAACTGCTCTCTAACCAACTTACAGCAGTTATGCTATGCTACGAACAGTCCTAAGATACTTATAGTATAATTATAGGTAAAGCTTGAAGCAGTAGACCAAATGTGTCGTGTCTTGTCTCGTCTTATCAATAGTATAAGCATTTTCCACAAATCTAAAACCTATGATCATACAAGGAACTCGGATTCATCCATGAATTGTAGATTTTATTCTTTTGGCCTTACGACTTACTTTAATAGAACAGAATGTTATTGTAATTCACTTTTCATTGGCTCACCAATATTCAAAAAGCTTCAAGCAGGAGAGTTTCAGAGAAGCTTAAGCCACATTCTGCACCTATGCTAATATGGGATGAGCAATTAAACATGGTCTAATAAGAAACCGATATCATCCTCACATTTTTACCCAGAAATTAGGATGATCAATTAACAAAAAAACTCCCGAATTAAATCACTTTAGAACTTTCTTTCATTCATTCAGTAAGGTAGAAACCAGAGATGCGAAACAAATACATGTAATTAGAAACACAGAAGGAAACACAAGAAGAAGAAGAAGAAGAAGAAGAAACCTGGTTTAGAGTTGAAGAGAGTGTTTGGTGAGAAAGGTAGACTTCATGTCTCTCTTCTCTCTCGTCGCTCTGTGTTGAATGAATGGTTCTCATTTCTCAACTCTCAACACACAAATCATCTGACAAACTAGTGGTTAGAGTGACGTTCTTTCAAAACGCTGCGTCTGGAGATTACCGGTCGCTCGTACCTTGACCAACCCGGTTTACCCAAATATCAATTCTTAATTTTAACTTAGAGCTCACGCTAGTTTTTGGTAATGCGATATTCTCATTAGGGTTCGATTCGACTCTACGCCGCTGCTTTCGTCTTCTCACCGAAATTGACAAGCGAAATGATGCGATTGTGGTACGGAAAGCTCAAACTTTCGAAACCCTATTTAGCTTTTGCGACGCAGAGTAGAAGCAGCTGGTTCTGTTCGCGTCCTGCCCTCTCTCACCATCATCATCATAGCCTCACAAACAATGGCAGCACGAAGATCAACACTTGGCTTGCGCGAGACGTAACTAGACGCACATTGACGCAGAATCCAATCGCAGGACAACACAGAACATTTTCTACTTCGAGTGTTTCTCAAGTTATTACTAATGATACATTCGATTCGTTATGCAATCAAGGTAATTCAAGAGAAGCTGTAGAGGTTTTAGATTTCTTGGATTTGAGTAGACTTTACTTTGAGGTTAGCGAAGCTATGCGGAAAGCCAGAAACTTTGGAAGAAGCAAAGGTTGTTCATGACTGCATCGTTGCTCTGGTTTCTGCTTCTGATGTTAGCTCTCGTAACGCAATAATCGAGATGTATTCTGGTTGTGGTTCTGTTGATGATTCACTGAAAGTCTTCGAAGAAATATCTGAGAAGGATTCCAAGACTTGGTGTGTTATGATGAGGTGTTTTGTTAACAACGGATACGGTGAAGAAGCAATAGATTTATTCAATCGTTTCAAAGAAGAAGGGAACAAACCAGATGGAGAGATGTTAAAAGAAGTCTTCTCCGCTTGTGCTTTGACAGGAGATGTTAACGAGAGATCACTGCACTTTGAAGCTATGCAGAGAGATTATGGAATCGTATCTTCCATGGAATACTATCATAGCGTTACGTACTAAGATGTTGGCAAAATCTGGTCACTTGGACAACTCTAATGAAATGACTATGTAGCTAACTATAAGATAACTTCGCACACCTTTTTGCTCTCATAAGAGAAAAACGCAATTCGTTCAGCTTTTGATATTACAGTGAAGTGGAAGAAAACTCTACTGTGGAGTTTAGGATCGCGGATTCTGGTTATAATGTGTTGAGATCACTACCCGAAACAGAAGACTTCATTGTTGTTGTCGTTTGGTCGGTCACACCGGATGTGGTGCACGAAAGACCATGTGTATCAATGTCCCTCATCTTTGAGATGCTCCAGTTGTGTCCAAATAAAACAGAATCTGACATAACCTGTTTTATTTCGATCTCTCCCTCAAGCATCTGCACAGCTTCTGACATTGTTGGCCTTAAGGAAGGAGATGAGCTTGTGCAAATGAGAGAAACTTTGATCATCCTCACTGCTTCTTCGCTATTGAAATCTCCTTCAAGGACTGGATCTATTATCTCCATTATGTCCCCTTTCTGTTGCTGTGTCAGCGCCTGAGATTGACACACAAAGATTCAACAATACAAGTAATGAATCAAATGGGCTAAAGAGAAAGAAAAGCTCCACATTTACCCAGTTGACAAGCGAGACGTGATCAGCAGTACTTCCCTTTAGTTTAGTACTACTCTTCCCACTAACAATTTCCATTGCCACAACGCCAAAGCTGTACACATCTGCTTTCTCTGTTAATTGGCCCCATAATGCATATTCTGGAGCCATATATCCGCTGCAACATTAGTAAATCCGAGATTAATGAGTGATATATATTTGGCCACGGTGCGGTTTTTGTTTTTATAATTTTACTCTTACATGGTTCCTGCAACTTTGGTGCTAATGTGAGTGTGTTCTTCTTCATTGAGCCTAGCCAATCCAAAGTCAGATATCTTTGCATTTAGTTCAGCGTCTAGAAGCACGTTACTGGTTTTTATGTCACGATGAACCATCCTGATCATCGACCCTTCGTGAAGGAACTCAAGGCCTTTTGCGATTCCAACACATATCTTTTGCCTTGCTGCCCAGTCCAATCTCAGGGAGCTCTTTCCTAGCAATGGATGTAAACCAAAGAGAAATGAGAACTTTACATATATGTACACTTGAATTAGACTCAAAAGGTAAAGAAAAGCTGAACGTCTTTTTACCAGAGAGGGCAAGAGCAAGGGAGTTATTTTCCATGTACTCATACACAAGCATCAACTGATCCTTCTCGACACAACATCCATAAAGCTTGACAAGGTTCGGATGATTCAGACCTGAGATCATTCCTATCTCATTCACAAACTCACGGTTTCCTTGGCGTGACTTGGGAGAAAGCTGTTTCACTGCTATGATAGTTCCATCTGACAGGTCTCCCTGCATTAAGGTTCTTCTATCATAGACCAAAAACAACCTTACATTCTCAGATATTGGCATATATTTTAGCATACTTTGAATACGGCTCCGAAACCTCCTTCTCCAAGTTTGTTGGCTTCATCAAAATTATCTGTTGCAGCTTGAAGTTGCCTCCAAGTAAAGCATACCGTTTGGAGACCCTGGGCTCTCAGATCTATGTTATCAAGTTCCCAAGAAAAAATCATTAATGAGGCTTAGACAAAACAGTCATGTACCAGATACGGATTCACATACTGTCAACTTCGATACCTCGTTCTCGTGTGTTACTGTCTCCTCTGCATCTTCTCCGAGCATATATTCCCAAAGCCAAGAGTATTACTGTTACTAAGACACCCGTTGCTCCCAAAACTAGTGAATAGTTTATGTGATGTTTTATTTTCTCCGCTGCAAACGAGTCACTGAAGTGTGAACATTACATATATAAACCAAGCTAGAGAAAGACATTTTTAACAAAGTAGTTGTTTTGTCTTTTGACCTCCACATCGTGGTTCCTGATCTGAAATTTTGTAAAATAAATATCATCGTTAGATGGCAGTAAAAAGTTGCAAGAAGATGAAGGTGAAAAGACCAAAGAAACAGCCATTTACGAAAACACGTAATAATATGCAGTTATGGCCATTCAAGAGTCAAATACACGACATGAAGAAAGCCACGAAAGCCATTAGACAGAAGAAGTTAAGCTGCTCAGGTAGAGACTTGAGATTGTCAAATTTTCAGGACAATGGCCTATTCCAACCACAAGCAAAGGAGAAGTGTACTTACTGTGACAAAAAGAGATTGCAGAAATAAGAGGACCATAAACTCCTCCTTTGGGAATGATGGTTGTCCCTTTGCCTTCCCAATACAACCGAATCTCTAGCATATGATTGGTTACATTCGCGTTCACTTCTTTCACAACAGGCTTCAGAGTCCCATTGGCCTCCTCTTTGATGTTAAAGTCCTTCCATATCAATACTCCCTGACAAGGAAGAAAATAATACAAATGGAATAAACTCCAATCTTCCAAGCTATTAATTTCAAAAATGATTGAAAAAACCATTCATTCAGTAAACAGGGACGCTTTACCTGAACATAGACATCAAATATGCGCCTAGCGAGACGATTGTATAGTACATCGTCTGAAAACTGAATCTCCATAAAATGGAGTTTAACATTGTAGGTTCCATTTTCTAAGCAAAACGCATAATAAGCTAGAGAGAGAGCAGATTGACGTGCGGACTTATA
The DNA here is from genome assembly GCA_900108845.1 of Iljinskaea planisiliqua. Lineage (NCBI taxonomy): Eukaryota > Viridiplantae > Streptophyta > Magnoliopsida > Brassicales > Brassicaceae > Iljinskaea > Iljinskaea planisiliqua. The sequence continues at coordinate 3,393,432 of FNXX01000007.1, read as the reverse complement.
GAAAGCAGGAGAATCTTTAGATAGTGTTAGACTAGGCGAAATGATGTACTTATCATTCGGCAAGTGACCAGTGTTACTGATTCCCCAGTTTTCAAAGTGCTGATTTGTTGCGGATTTGGTTTCACTGTTATCAGCTTGATACGTGATTTTACCCCAAGAGTTTGTAATAGTTACATTTTCACCACCACAGTTTATATGTAGTGAGCGCTTATCTACAACCAACAACGATTATCACCATCAATAGACAAACTAAAGGTACCCAGTTATTTTATGATTAAGAGAGTATAAACAAGGTAAGAAGATAGCAGACAAATATAAAAAGATGATGTCAATAAATCTAATGCATCTTCTTAGAGATAAGGTAAAAGGGCTCAATATGTACTTACAGCTCATGCAGTTTTTTGGACCAGCGCATGGTAGAACTCCAGTTCTGTAGGACAAGAAGATGAGAAAGATATATATTTTCGTAAGCAAGAGATTACTAAGAGATTAAAGTAGAAGAAGAAGAGTGTACTTACAAATTGTTCTTCAAATATGAGCTCTGGTACGTGTTAATGTTACTGAATCAACAGAAAGTGAGAACATGGACTTTCAACATAAGCAGGTTATAAACAAATAGATAAAAGCTGTATCCTATCTACCAAGATTTCATGTTCATACCTCTTCTCCTGGCAGCTAGATGACCATGAGAAATTGTTATAAGAAAGATCACTTTGAAGAACATAAAAAAAGCAACAAGATGATTAGCTGAGATGATGGAAAATTTCTCTAGCCAGACAAACAAGTGAAGGCCTGAAACGTACATGTTAGTTCTTTTGTCGATGGAAAGACCAGATCCAACGTTTCCGGAAAGCATGTTGCCAGTCAAATAGCTGAAAGAACATGTTCAAAAGATATATGACTCAAGCGTGATTTTGTGGTATTCAGATTAAAAGGTCTTCAACTCTTTAAAATTCTCGATCTCAATTTGTACTACTTACGTATATTTTGGTACTTTTTCTAGTGCTTGAACTTCACCGGTTAACTTGTTAAACGATAAATCGCTGCAGCAAACAACATGTAGTATACTCATCTAGTCATATATATGCAACCTCTTCAGCATAATAATGTGGGACATATTATACAATACAAGTTTCAAACTTACAAATTTGTTTTCACATATCACCGAAAAAAGAACTTACAGAGTCTTTAGGAGTGGCTTATACCAGATGTAAGAAGGGATTGGACCAGACAAACCCACATTCCTCAAAATCCTGGAACAGAGATGAAGACTTTAGGACAATTTTTAATAAAATTCAAGCATCAAGGCGAGAAGCTGAAAATAAATACAGGATTCTGATGACTTTGCTAGATATTATTGGGAATGAGTTTATCCCAGTTGTCTCAGTAATACTCCTGCAATATGAATATAACGCTTAAAACATCAGGAATATATCCCTTTCAACTGTCTTTTTTCAAATATATTGAAGACGATTCATTACAGTTCCGTAAGGTTTTCTAGGCGGGAGATTGCATCAGGAAGAGGTCCTTTCAATCCGCTTGCGTATAGATCTCTGTTGTTCATAGCGGACACATGTTAGAGGATACATAAACAGAAACAATAAGAAAAATAGCAATGAAGGACAAGCTTACAGCCTTTGAAGACCAGACCAGTTGCCTATATATGCTGGGATGGTACCATTGAAGTTGTTGTCACTTATCCTACTGCATAATGAAAACAGTAAAGCTTTATGAAATATATCTTCTTGTACAGTTTTATAGGTTTTAAGAAAGATTTTCATAATTTGGAATATCGTATTACTCCATTCTACGAAGAATCAAAACAATGTATAAAGTCAAGAAAAAAGTTCAAACGGGAAAGCTATTAACAAAAGGCAAAAAGCTTTTGGAAATTTCCAGTTCTAAGTAAAGCAACAACTTACAAATCCTGAAGGTTTACAAGTCTAGCGAGAGTGCTAGGCAGGCTTCCTGTAAACTGATTGGACCCAAGTTGCCTGCAAAAAAAAAATATATATATATCATATCTTTTGTTTTTCCATATAAAACCAAAAGATTCTTGTAGTTTTTGAAACAATGGTTGAGATGCTAAGGATCTTACAGTACTGTAACACTGGTCATGTTACCAAGCTCATCAGGAATCGTACCAGAGAACTGATTGGCTTCAATCCCTCTGAAAATTTCATCACACTCAAATATATCAAAGGCACATTAGTATATGTAACCACAGGTAGGGAAACACTTTGAGACGTACAGGAATGTCAGATTCTTGAAGTTTTGTAAACCAGTTGGTAAAGGCCCAGACAAACGATTCGCGCAGACCGAGCTGCAAGGAAAGACAAAGCTAAGTTGCATATCATGAAAACATAAAAGTGACGTTGAAGAGTGAGAACTCACATGGAAGTAAGGTATGGCATTGAAGCCCACTCCATTGGGATTGAGCCCGTAAGGTAATTTCTGCACAAGTCTCTACAAAGAAGAGCAAATACTAGCGTGAAACTTTCGCTCTCTTTGGAAATTCTCTGGCTAAAGGTTTTGTTGATCTCTCCATTTTCAAGTGTTTTGCAAACACCCTTTTTTTGTAGAACTTAGAGTTGCAAAAACACATAGAACTTACATCGATCGGAGATTCCGAAGTTTGACCAACTCACGTGGAAGTTTTCCCGGAAGATTGAGAGCCTTGAGTGTTCTGATAACATACAAGAATCTTTGTTATATGGAACAAAAAAAACACTAGATTTGAAAATAAGAGAAGCTAGACGAACAAGACTCACAAGTCTGTAATATGACATGTCATGCTATCATTGAAGCTACAATCACAACTAACGCTGTTGTTCATCTCCGGATTTGGAACAAACTCAATCATTAGTCTTCTTAAACGGCAAGGGTCGTTATAGCTTAAGTTCAATCTCTTCATACCAAGTGTAGTAGCTATCTCCTCTAGTGCTTTCACTGCATTAATATAACAACAGCAACAACAAAAAAAAGTATATTATATATATATGATTTCTGACTGTGAAGTCTGTGATCTATAAGAATTTTAGAACATGGCGATTCTTCTCATACATTCATCCGGGTGAAGAGCTGATGAAGCGGCAGATGAACTTAGAGTTGCAAGAATGCTTGTGATGATGGTGAAGAACGGAAGAAAACTGGAGAGAACGATCGACATTTTGATATAAATTATATATAATGATCTGTATGTGTATTTGCTTGGTTGATCATAATATTATCATCGGCAACCGATTATGTATTTACTTATATAGTATATAATCAAATATAAGGTAGTTTCCTCCACAATTGGGGGAGAGAAATATTTTAAAGGAGCACAAACAAAAATATTTAAATATTTAATTTTAACTAAATATTGTTTTATATATTTCATAACCATATTTATTCAATAAATATACTCATATAAAATAGTTAAAAGAATCTTTAGTAGAAAATTCCAACTTTGTATTTTTGTCAAGGGCCCCAATAACTCCTGAGCTATAATTTCATTATTGACAAAAGTAAAAAGAATAAATAATTTCATCCCTTATATTAGAGATATCAATCCGACAAGAACCAAAATATACGAAGTGTTACTTTCCCAAATTAATTGAACAAATAGTTGATACGTAGAAAGAGCCAAAGTAAATAATAAACACAAATCACATCAGTCATGTCCCTATAAAAAGATGCCATTTACACACCACTCATTCTTGTACTGTAAAGAAAACATTTGAATTCATGTAGCTGGGAGGAATATTCCAAAGAACCACAATCAAATAATAGTCAAGTAGACTATTAGACCGTGAGTACTAATCAACTAAAATTTGGAAAAAATTTAGAGCGGTGCAAAACTTTAGACATAGTTTGACCAAAATGCTAGTTAACTAAAAACGACCAATTTTTTTTTTTAATTGATACTATAGAATCGGAAGATAAGTAATATTGGAATTTTTTTTTTTTAAGTGGTTTTGATCACTCTTCTGGTAGGGTTTTAGGTACGGTGGAATTGTTGTTGTGAATAGTATAAAACAAGGCAATGCGCACAGCTTTTGATATTAACGTGACGAGGAAGAAAACTCTACTGTGGAGTTTAGGATCATGGATTCTGGGTATAACGGGTAGAGATCAGCACTAGGAACTGAGGACTTCATTGTCGTCGTCGTTTGATCGGTCACACCAGACGTGCTCGAGCCACCATGTGAATCAATGCCACTCATCTTTGAGATGCTCAAGTTGTGTTCATATAAACCAGGATCTGACACAACCTGTGTTATATCCATCTCTCCCTCGAGCATTTGCACAGCCTCTGACATTGTTGGCCTTAACAATGGAGATGAGTTTGTGCAAACGAGAGCAACTTTGATCATCCTCTCTGCTTCTTTGCTGTTGAAATCACCTTCGAGCACTGGATCAACGATATCCATTATGTCCCCTGTTTGTTGTAGCTTCAGCGCCTGAGTGATTTCATGTAAAAACGGGTTTAAATATACTGAAATTGTGATTTTAATAGGGGGTAAAGAGAAAGAAAAGCTTCAGTGTTACCCAATTGATAAGGGAGACGTGATCAGCACTTCCCTTTTGGTTCGTATTAGTCTTTCCACTAACAATTTCTATTGCCACAACCCCAAAGCTATAGACGTCTGCTTTCTCTGTTAATTGACCCCATAGTGCATATTCTGGAGCCATATATCCACTGCATTATAAGACAAGCCACAACTGAGATATATATAAAGGATCTATGACCAGAGTGCATGTGTTCATCTACTCTTACACGGTCCCTGCGATTTTGGTGCTAATGTGAGTGTGTTCTTCTTCATGGAGCCTAGCCAATCCAAAGTCAGATATCTTTGCATTTAGGTCGGCATCTAGCAGCACGTTACTGGTTTTTATGTCACGGTGAACCATCCTGATCATCGATCCTTCGTGGAGAAATTCAAGTCCTCTTGCGATTCCAACACAAATCTTTTGTCTCGCTGCCCAGTCCATTCTTAGGGAGCTCTTTCCTGGAATTATAACGTTAACCAAAGAGAAATTATAACGTATATGTACACTTGAATTAGACTCAAGACGTAAAGGAAAGCTGAATGACTTAGATTTACCATGCAGTGCAAGAGCAAGGGAGTTATTTTCCATGTACTCATACACGAGCAACAACTGATCCTTCTCGACACAACATCCATAAAGCTTGACAAGGTTTGGATGATTCAGACCTGAGATCATTCCTATCTCATTCACAAATTCGCGGTTTCCTTGGCATGACTTGGACGAAAGCTGCTTCACTGCTATGCTGGTTCCATCCGACAGCTCTCCCTGCATTAAAATTCTCATATCATAGACCAAAAACAACCTTACATTCTCAGATATTAGCATATGTTTTAGCATACTTTGAATACGGATCCGAAACCTCCTTCTCCAAGTTTGTTGGCTTGATCAAAGTCGTTTGTTGCAACTTGCAGTTGCCTCCAAGTAAAGCAAACCGTTTGCAAACCTTGAGCTCTCAGATCTATGTTTTCAAGTTCCCAAGAAGAAATCATTACTAATGCCTAAAACGAACCAGTTCATAGAATGTGAACTATGTTACCTCGTTCTCTCGTGTTCTTGTCTCTCTTGCATCTTTTCTTAGCATATAGTCCCAAAGCCAAGAGAGTAATTGTTAACAAGGCACCCGTTATACCGAATATTAGTGGATAGTTAGGGTCATGTTTATTTTCCTCCTCTGCAAATGAGACATTAAAATTGTGAATATATATATTCATATAAACACCAAGAAAATATCTTAAACAAGGTAGTGTTTTTTTTGTCTTTGAACCTCCACATCCTGGCCCCAAACCTGAAATTTTGAAAGATGAATATTATGGTTAGGTGGCAGGAACCAATGTCAAGAAGATGAAAGTGTGATACTTTGAAGTTATGGCCACTTGATAGTGTAACAACTCGATGTAAAGAAAGCCACAAAAAAAACTATAGGATAAGGAGTAACGTTGCCGAAGTAGTAGAGACTTTGAGATAGTCAAATCATTAGGAGCTTCATGGGTACTACTTACTGCTGTGACACAAGGATATCGCAGAGATGATAGGACCATAGTTTCCTCTTAGGGGAATGAGAGTTGTCCCTTTCCCCGCCCAACACAACCGAATCTCTAACATACGATTCATTACATTCACGTTCGCTTCTTTCACAACAGGCTTCCGAGTCCCTTTAGCCTCCTCTTTGATGTTAAAATCCCTCCAGATCAACTTGTCCTAAAAGCCGAGAAAAAGAACAAAAGCTAATGAACTTGAATCTTCCGTGTTTGGTTAAAGAAACAAGTACTCACTAAAAAGTGACGCTTTACCTGAACATAGATATCAAATATGCGTCTGCCTAGACGACTGTAGTCTTCGTCTGAAAACTGAATCTCCATAAAATGGAGTTTCACATTGTAGTCTCCATTTTCTAAGCAAAACGCATAATATACTAGAGAGAGAGCAGATTGACGTGCGGACTTATAGAAAGCAGGAGAATCTTCAGATAGTGTTAGACTAGGTGAAATGATGTACTTATCATTCGGCAAGTAACCAGTGCTACTAAATCCCCAGTTTTCAAAGTGCTGATTTGTTGCGGCTTTGGTCTCTCTGTTATCAGCTTGATAAGTGATTTTCTGAGAAGAGTTTGTGATAACTATGTTGTCTCCACCACAATTTATATGTAGAGACCGTTGATCTACAATCGATTATCACCATCAGTATAAAAAACTAGAGATCCCAAGGTTTTTTTATGATACAAAGAGAGTGTAAACAGAGTAAGTAGACAACATGTGAAAAAAGAAGAAGATTATGTTATCTAATGCATCTTAAAAATATGTTTAACGGCTTAATAGGCACTTACGGTTCACGCAATTTATCGGACCAGCACATGGAAGAAGTCCAGTTCTGTATGAAAAGAAGATGAGGTTATGAGAATAATGAGACATCTCATCAGCACGAGACATTCATATCATTTCTATTTCTGTCTTAAAAAGCAATAGTTTACTAAGTTTACTCCATTGTTGTTGTTCGATTGTTGGACGATAAAGTAGAAGAGTGTACTTACAAATTTTTCTGCAAATAGGAGCTCCGGTATGTATTAACGTTACTGATTCAACAGAAAGAGAGAACGTAAGCTTCAACAGAAGTAGTTATAAGTAAATGTAGAGAAGATGTATCCTATCGACCACGAGTTCGTGTTCATACCTCTTGTTTGGGCAGCTAGATGAGTATGAGAAATTGTTATAAGAGATATCACTTTTGAGATTCACCAAATATACAAAACCAAGAAGATGATTAGCTGACATTAAGGGTAAATATCTGGAGCCGTACAAACAAGTGAAGACAGAAACGTACATATAAGTTTCTGTGTTGAGGAAAACACTAGATCCAACGTTGCCGGAAAGCATGTTGTCATTCAAATAGCTGAAAGAAAATGTTGAAACATTATATTATTCGAGGGTGATTATGTGGTATGATCACATTAAAAGGTTTTCAAACTCTTCATAACTCTTGATATCAATTTGTAGTACTTACATTCTTGTGGGTGCTTTTTTTAGTGATTGAACTTCACCACTCAACTTGTTAAACGATAAATCACTGCAGCAAACATGTTAAAATTTACATTACTGGACATTTCTCTTTACGATGCTTTGTACATATGGTTATACCCATGAGTCTCTGACAATCTATAACTGTACACTGCAGTAACTGTACCCATATAACTACAAAAAAATGTAGAACATACTATACAAGCTAGTTTTGATATCACACAAAAAACAAAAAGGACTTACAGAGTATGTAGGTTTGTAAAATTCCAGAGGTAAGTAGGGATATGGCCAGACAAATTCACATTCCTCAAAATCCTGAACAAAGACAGAGACTTTAGTTTGACGTACATATGTAATAAAAATGAAGCATCAAGACGAAAAGTAGAAGTTAAATTACAGTATCTCCATGGATTTGCTGGATATATTTGGAAAGGAGCTTATCCCAGTCATATCACTAATTCTCCTGCATATGAATACAATACTCAAAACACATGAGTCTCATTTCAATAGTCGTTTTCTTAATCGATTGAATGTAGTTAGTTAATTACAGCTCACGAAGATTTTCTAGGCGGGAGACTGCATCAGGAATAGGTCCTCTCAGTCCACTTGCGAATAGATGTCTGTTGATCATAGACACAAAGTTAGACAGTGCAGAAACACAAACTATAAGTGGAATTAGAATCGTTGGTGGAAGACAAGCTTACAGTTTTTCAAGGGGAGACCAGTCGCCAATAAACCCTGGGATGATGCCACTGAAGTTATTGTCACTTATCCTACTGCATAATGAAAACAAACAACGAGGTTAGAGCTTTGTAAAACTTATCTTCTTGGACTACTTTATATGTTTTCTTGACCATGTATCTCTTTATACACGGAAGTGATAATTTCGTCACTTTCACACCAAAAGAATTCATCCTACGGAAGAGACAAAGCATATAAAGAGTCCAGAAAGAAGTTCAACAGGACAGCTTTGAAACAAACAGCTTTAAGCTCAATATAAGTCCCAATAAAACAACTTCTTCCTCAAAGCTTAAATATGTCCCTTTCCTCAGGAACTTGACGAATTTACTAATATTTAAGTCTAATTAAAGATGAGTATCTCCAGTTACAATTTACCAAGGCAAACATCTTTTTTTTTTTTTTTATTGGTTGAAAATTTTCCATATACGAGTACATCAAAAACTTACAAATCCTTAAGGTTCACCAGTCTAGCGAGAGTGGTAGGCAGGTTTCCTGTAAATTGATTGGACCCAAATTGCCTGCAATATCCAGTTTTAAAAATGATTAAAATTATAGCTTTTCTTCCCACAGAAGCAAAGACTCTTGTAATATTTTTTTTTTTTCTTTTTTTGACTCTTGTAATTATGGAAAGGGTTAAGATGCAAAAAGGTCTTACAATCCTGTTAGGTTGGTCAAGTTGCCAAGCTCATCAGGAATCGGACCAGAGAACTGGTTGGCTTCAATTCCTCTGAAATTTTCATTACATTACAGTAAATATCAGATCGGATAAAAAACCATATTCAGTGTTGGAGACAATTTGAGACGTACAGGAATGTCAGAGTCTTGAAGTTTTGTAAACCAGTTGGTAAGGGCCCAGATAGATTATTCGCGCAGAGAGAGCTGAGAGAAAAGTCAAAGTTAGTCGAAAATCATGAAGATGAAGCATTGGAGAGAGAGAGACAGAGAGAAGAGAGAGCTAACATGGAAGCAAGGTATGGCATGGAAGCCCACTCCATTGGGATTGAGCCCGAAAGGTAATTTCGGCACAAGTCTCTGCAAAGAAGACCAAAAACCTCGCTGTAAACTTTTTCTCTAGGTTGAAACTCGCTCTTCCGTGAGACCAAAGGTTCTTATTCTTATTATATAAAACCAACGAGGAGGTTCTTGCAAACTGAAACTTTAAACTAATTTATCGATTTGGTTATTTAAATGATTCATGGTTTAACTCACATCGATCGGAGATAACGAAGTTTGACCAACTCTGGTGGAAGTCTTCCGGGAAGACTGAGGGTCTTGAGCTCTCTGATAGCCACAAGAATCATTGGTTCTATGGAGACAGAGAAAAAAGAGACGTACGGTAGAAGAACAAGACTCACAAATCTGTAATATGGCATGTCCTGCCATTGTCGAAATCACAATTACAAACAACTTTGTTCTCACTCCCTGGATCCTGAGCAACATCAATCTTTAGATTTCTTAGATCGCAAGGGTCTCCAAAGCGTAGGTTCAGTTTTGTGATACCAAGTGTAGAAGCTATCTCTTCAAGCGCTTTTACTGCATAATACCCAAAAGATAATTTATTGATTACATAGATAAATATATACAGATTATGACTGCGATTTTATAAGAATTTTTTAAAATGGTGATTCTTCTCATACATTCATCTGGATGAAGAAGAGCCGATGTTCTTAGAGCTGCGAGGCTTGTGGTGATGGTGAAGAACAAAATAAATCTTGAGAAGACGGTCGACATATCCATATTAATTATATGGTGACTCTTTGCATGTGTATTATTTTTGGTTAATCACAATGTTATTATCAGAAAGTGGTTTTATAGTTCCTTATATAATATCCAGAAAAGTTTGCTTTTATATTTTTCTTTTTAAGGGTTTTTGGGTCGTCGGAGACTAGAGATATATACTGACAAAGATTAATCAATAATGTTGAAATGAGAGCTTTATGGGAGACATGCAACGTCAAGCATTCATGAACCTCTCTTTTTTCTTTTTTCTTTTGTTTTTTATTTTTTATTGACGTAAGAAATAAAGAAAGGTTCATGAATGCTTGATGTTGCATGTCTCCATAAACACTGTGGTGTGTGGCCGAAGTTGACCTATTCTCGCAGACTTGCAGTAACTTGACTTGGCTTTTATGCATGCGTAAAACCTTAGGATAATTTCATTTAGACCTATTCTCTTCTTTGTTTCTATTTATCAAAGTTTAATGATAGTGATTGACGAAGAAGTTAATAAATGTTCTACATTAAATATATAAGATTTCAATAAATAGAATTTTGGAGTACCAAAAAAAAATATAAGATATTAACAAAAATACTATTATTGATTATATAACATTATAAATGATAATATACATACAAATAATATAACTACTAGTGATAACATATTTTTGAATTTTGGATAGGATTTCTTTTTCTCTTCCAAAAATCTAAAATAGTCTGTTAAATCTTTAAAACTCAAAAGCACTAAAAATACTGACAATGTGTAAAGATTTATTATTTTTTTACATAAAACCAATAAAAACGGTAAAATACAAGGTATATCATCCATCACAGCGAGAAGGCTCCTTTTCTTTCATGTGTTCATTGTTCTTTTTATCTAGTTTTTTTTTTCAGGCTTTCTCCAATGGTTTAAGAAGGCATATGTGTGGATCAGTGGATGAGCTTGATTTTGCAGCGGTTCGTTGAGGCGTCTTCTTGCGGGTTCAAGGTGGCGCACTTGGTTCCACAATCTCTTTTGAATCCTGATCTGTTTGGGAACAGCGATCTATATTTTAGGAAAGTTTTTTCTATTGGGTTTCACGGTAGTTCGGGTGCGGCGGTTGCTCTAAAGTGGCTATGTTCTTTGGATTGGCTCTTCTCGGCTCAGAAGATGCTCCAAGATCTCATAGAGATCTTCCTCCTCAGTCTTCGTTAGTCTCTCCAGGGAGATTAGTAACTCAGGCTTTTTTCTGTGGCTTTGAATCTAGCAGAGGGGGTGAAGACATGAAGGTGAAGCGACCATAATGATGACGGCACTGGACGTTAAGAGTCTCAATCACTCCCTCTTTGCTGAGTATTCTGAAGAAAGAGAATTTGTTCCGCGAGCACTAAAACTTTTCGTACAAAGATATAATTCGAATTTGACAAACATTCATAGAGACACCCGTGTTTTTGGTTCTATGTAAATTGAGCTAGTACTAAGGTTTCAGACAACTTTAGTGACATGACTATTATTAGATTGTATTGGTTTATATTGGTTTAGTAAGTTAGTTATGTCCTACCGTAAATAGATTACATGTATATAATACTGTAATGTTGAGAAAATTGTAATGAATGAGAAATTCTTTCTTCTTCAACTTTTCTCTCTCTCGTTCGTAATATGGTAGCAGAGCCACTGTGCTCCATTTTTGCTTGATTTCGAGCTGTTTATTTTTGTTTTTGAGCTTCATCGTTGGTTTTCTCGCCTCTTCTTATCCCTTTTCACTTCTGATGGTGTCATTGAAGAGACTTCCGAGGAAATCTACCCGATCCTCCGCTTCCACAAGTTCCACTGCGATCAATCCTTCGATCCCTCTTCCGGCGTCCTCCGGTCCGGTAGCAGGTGATTTGCGAGCAGTATCTGCTGTGGATTCTCTGGATTCGATTCACTCTCCGTTTTTTATGCACAGCGCTGATCATCCAGGTTTGCAACTCATCTCTCTCCGTCTCGATGGTACAAACTATGACGATTGGAACGCTGCCATGTGCATAGCTCTAGACGCAAAGAATAAGATTGGTTTTGTTGATGGTTCTTTACCCCGTCCTGCTAACTCTGATCTTAGCTTCCGATTGTGGTCTAGATGCAATAGTATGGTTAAGTCGTGGTTACTTAACTCGGTATCGCCTCAGATTTATCGTAGCATTCTTCGTCTCAATGATGCCACTGATATCTGGCGTGATCTTCATAGTCGTTTTCATATGACAAATTTGCCTCGTACTTTCAATCTCACTCAAGAGATTCAGGATCTTCGTCAAGGCACAATGTCTCTTTCCGATTATTTCACTACCTTAAAAACGCTGTGGAGTAATTTGGAAAGCGCTGAAGAGCCTGATGATCCTTGCATCTGTGGTAAAGCTACTCGTTTGCAAGAAAAAGCAGAGAGAGCTAAGATTGTTAAGTTTTTGGCTGGTCTGAATGAATCTTATGCAATCATTCGTCGACAGATTATAATGAAGAAAGTTCTCCCTACTTTGGCTGAGGTTTATAACATCTTGGATCAGGATGATAGTCAGAAGAGCTTCTCTACCGTGGTTGCTCCTACAGCTTTTCATGTCTCTGAGAACAGCACCTCTCTCCCGATTTCTGAGACTATTTGCCATGTTCAATCTGGTCCGAATAAAGGACGTCCTATTTGCTCCTTCTGTCACAAGGTTGGTCACATAGCAGAGCGCTGCTACAAAAAGCATGGTTTTCCTCCGGGTTATTCGACTAAAGGCAAGCCTCTTGAACGCTTTCAAAAACCTCCACCTGTTGCTGCTCAAGTTGCTCTGTCTCCTTCCACTGAGATGAAATCTGCGAGTCTTGATGGATTAATTGGTAACCTTACTAAAGACCAAATTCAGCAATTTATCGCTTTGTTCAGTTCTCAGTTGCAGCCTTCCTCGAGCCATGGTTTTTCTGCTGAAGCGAGTACATCTCAGTCTTCTCAACCGAATCCTGGTATCTCATTCTCTCCATCTACCTTTTGTTTTGTTGGAATCCTCACTGTTTCCCAAAACACTGTCAGCACAAATACATGGGTGATTGATTCTGGTGCTACTCACCATGTCTCACATGATAAAAGTTTATTTGTTTCCTTGGATACTTCTATTGTGAGTGCTGTGAATCTGCCTACGGGTTCCACAGTCCGGATTAGTGGAGTGGGATCAGTTCAGATCAACAAACATATTCTTCTTTCGAATGTGTTGTTTATTCCAGAATTTCGGCTGAATCTTCTGAGTATCAGCTCTTTGACTACTGATATTGGATCTCGTGTCATCTTTGATCCGTCTTCTTGTGAAATCCAGGATCTTACCAAGGACCTGACGATTGGGCAGGGTAAACGGATTGCGAACCTCTATGTGCTTGATACAGCTCCACGTTCCTCTCATCTCCATGCTGTATACAGAGTGTTGCAGTATATTAAGGGGACAGTTGGTCAGGGCCTTTTCTACTCTGCAACATCGGATCTTAATTTAAAAGGTTTTGCTGATTCAGATTGGGGTTCCTGTCCAGATAGTCGACGCTCTACAACCGGTTTTTGTATGTTTCTTGGTGATTCATTGATTACTTGGCGTTCTAAGAAGCAAGACACAGTTTCATGTTCCTCTGCTGAGGCAGAGTATCGTGCTTTGTCTCATGCTGCTCGTGAGATGGTCTGGTTGAAGAAATTACTTGTTGATTTACGGGTTACTCCTCTAGTCACTCCTATCTTGTTTTCAGATAGTACTGCTGCGATTTACATTGCTACCAATCCTGTCTTTCACGAACGGACTAAACACATCGAGTCTGATTGTCATTATGTGCGTGAAAGATTGGATGCTGGTGTTCTGAGAACATTACATGTCAGGACAGAGAACCAAGTTGCAGATATACTTACTAAACCTTTATTTCCCTATCAGTTTGAGCATTTGAAGTCCAAGATGAGTCTCCTCAACATCTACCGAAGCTCATCTTGAGGAGGACTATTAGATTGTATTGGTTTATATTGGTTTAGTAAGTTAGTTATGTCATACCGTAAATAGATTACATGTATATAATACTGTAATGTTGAGAAAATTGTAATGAATGAGAAATTCTTTCTTCTTCAACTTTTCTCTCTCTCGTTCGTAATAACTATGTAGCTATCTATAAGATAACTTCACAATCCTTTCATCGTTGAGGCAACGTGCATAGCTTTTGATACTAACGTGACGAGGAAGAAAACTCTATTGTGGAGTTTAGAATCATGGATTCAGGGTATAATGGGTAGAGATCACAACCAGAAACAGAGGATTCTGTTTTCGTTGCCGTTTGATCTGTCACAACGGACGTGCTCAAGCTACCATCTGTATCAATGTCCCTCAAATTTGAGATGCTCCAGTTGTGTCCATATAAACCAGTATCTGACAAAACCTCTGTTACTTCTATCTCTCCGCCGAGCATTCGCACAACCTCTGACATGGTTGGTCTTAAGGACGGAGATGAGTTTGTGCAAACCAGAGCAACTTTGATCATCCTTTCCGCTTCTTTTCTGTTGAAATCACCTTCAAGCACTGGATCTACAATCTCCATTATGTCCCCTGTCTGTTGCAGCGTCATTCCCTGAGATTTAAGTAAACTTGTAACACATGTACACACATAGTTAACAATATGATGGGTGTATCAAAACGATCTCCACAGTTACCCAATCTATAAGCGAGAGGTGACCAGCAATTCCCTTTTGTTTCGTATTACTTTGGCCACTTACAATTTCCATTGCCACAACTCCAAAACTGTAGACGTCTGCTTTCTCTGTCAATTGACCCCATAAGGCATATTCCGGAGCCATATATCCACTGCATTATAAGAGAAACCAAGACTGAGCTATATTTCTATGGCTACACTGTGACTTTTCTTCTATAATCTACTCTTACATGGTTCCTGCAATCTTGGTGCTAATGTGAGTGTGTTCATCTTCATGGAGCCTAGCCAATCCAAAGTCAGATATCTTTGCATTTAGGTCTGCGTCTAGAAGCACGTTACTGGTTTTTATGTCACGGTGAACCATCCTGATCATCGATCCTTCATGAAGGAATTCAAGTCCTCTTGCGATTCCAACACATATATTTTGTCTAGCTTCCCAGTCCAATCTCAGGGAGCTCTTTCCTGGAATTATATTTGTAAACCAAAGAGAGATAATATCACTTTAACATAAGTGTACACTAAATTTAGACTCAAACATATTTATAAAGAAAAGTTGAATGACTTTTATTTACCATGCAGTGCAAGAGCAAGGGAGTTATTTTCCATGTACTCATACACGAGCATCAACTGATCCTTCTCGACACAACATCCGTAAAGCTTGACAAGGTTTGGATGATTCAGACCTGAGATCATTCCTATCTCATTCACAAACTCGCGGTTTCCTTGGCATGACTTGGACGAAAGCTGCTTCACTGCTATGATGGTTCCATCTGACAGCTCTCCCTGCATTAAAATCCTCGTATCATAGACCAAAAACAACCTTACATTCTCAGATATTAGCATATGTTTTAGCATACTTTGAATACTGATCCAAAACCTCCTTCTCCAAGTTTGTTGGTTTGATCAAAATTATCTGTTTCAGCTTGCAGTTGCCTCCAAGTAAAGCAAACCGTTTGCAGACCCTTGGCTCTCAGCTCTACGTGATCATGTTCCCAACAGAAAATCATTACTAATGGCTTAAACGAATAGGTCATACCAGAAATGGATTCAGACACTGTGAACTCTGATACCTCGTTCTCTTGTAGCCTTGTCTCTTCTGCACTTTTTCTGAGCATATATTCCTAAAGCCAAGAGAATAATTGTTACCAAGGCACCCATTGCCCCAAAAATTAGGGGATAGTTAATGCGTTTTCTTATTTTCTCCGCTGTAAATGAGACGAAAAGAAGTGTTAATATATACACACCAAGCTACAGAAAAATAATTTCAACAAAGTAGTTTTATTTTTTGTCTTTAGACCTCCACATCGTGGCTCCATACCTAAAATTTTAAAAGATTAACCAATGTCAACAAGATGAATGTGATCATTTAAAGCTATGGCCACTTGAGAGGTAAGGAAGCAATATGATAAAGAGTACTTACTGTGGTGACACAAGGAGATTGCAGAGATAAGAGGACCATAGTTTCCTCTTTTAGGAATGAGGGTTGTCCCTTTACCCGCCCAATACAACCGAATCTCCAAGATATGATCTGTCACATTAACAGCTTTTAGTTCTTTCACAA
Organism: Iljinskaea planisiliqua; assembly: GCA_900108845.1. Taxonomy (NCBI): domain Eukaryota; kingdom Viridiplantae; phylum Streptophyta; class Magnoliopsida; order Brassicales; family Brassicaceae; genus Iljinskaea; species Iljinskaea planisiliqua. The sequence continues at coordinate 3,377,204 of FNXX01000007.1, read as the reverse complement.
CAGGCTTCAGTGTCCCATTAGCCTCCTCTTTGATGTTAAAATCCCTCAAGAACAACTCTCCCTATCAAAAGAGAAAAAGGAAGAAAGCTAATGAACTTCAATCTTCCATGCTTGATTCAAAAAAAAAGAAGTTATTATTAAGTGTTGCTTCACCTGAACATAGACATCAAATATGCGTCTGCCAAGACGACTGAATGGTTCTTCGTCTGAAAACTGAATCTCCATAAAATGGAGTTTCACATTGTAGGCTCCATTATCCAAGCAGAACGCATAATAAGTCAGAGAGAGAGCAGATCGACGTGCCCTCTTATAAAGATCAGGAGAATCTACAGCTGGTGTTAAACTAGTTGAAATGATGTACGTATCATTCTCACTATGTTCATCCGCGAAAAATACACCTGTGTTACTAATTCCCCAGGTTTTGAAGATTTGATTTGTTGCGGCATAGATAGTACTGTTATCAGCTTCATAATTGACTTTATGAGAGGAGTTTGTAATAACTATGTTGTCTCCACCACAATTTATATGTAGTGTTCGCTGATCTACAATCCATAATTGAAAGAGAGAATTAACATGCAAAACAGACATCAAAATAACATGTAAGAGACCGCTCACTATGTACTTACAGCTCGTGCAGTTGATTGGACCAGCACATGGAAGAAGCCCAGTTCTGTATGAAAAAGACTACCAAAATAGTTAGACATCACAATGGCAGAAATATTCTATTGATGCAAAATAAAGTAGAAGAGTGTACTTACAAACTGTTGTTGAGATATGAGCTATGGTATGTATTAATGTTACTGATTGAACAGAAAGTGAAAACAGAAACTTCAACATCAGAAGATAACTATCATATCTACCAATATTTCACATTGGTACCTCTTTTCCTGGCAGCTCGACGACCAAGAGAAATTGTTGTAAGAGATATCACTATGAGAAATAGCCATATCAGAAAACTAGGAAAAATAGTAGATGACATGACAAAAAGTATCTAAAGAAAAATATAGACAAGGGAAAGCTTAAACGTACATATTAGATTTGCTATTGAGAAAGACACCAGATCCAGCATCTCCAGAGAGCATATTTCTAGTCAAATAGCTGAAAGAACATGTCAAAATTATACATACTTGATCAGATACTATGAGTCTATGATATTGACATTGAAAGGTCTTCAGGTATTTTAACATTTTCAATCTTAGATTGTATATTACTTACGTATATTTTGGTGCTTTTTGTATTCCATTAACTTCACCAGTTAAACTGTTAAACGATAAATCCCTGCAGCAAACATGTGATTAATATCAGGCTAAACAATTTTGTACAGTACTAACAGACAGTTTGCAGAAGGAAGTTGGATATCTCTAATACGAGACAATTTTTTAAGGTATCATTAGTCCATGACAATCCATATATAGGCATAAAACTCCAGTAACTATAAGCATATATATGAAATATTTCAGGAGTATACGCATCTAATCATGCTCTAATTCGTCTGCAGGTAATGTGGTGTATATTAAACTAGCTCTGACAGAATGAACTTACAAAGTCTTTAGTTCTGGCAAATCCCATATTGAAGAAGGAATTGGACCAGATAAACTCACATTCCTCAAAATCCTGGAACAGTGAAGGTAGACTTTAGTTCGAAATTTTCAGACAGAACCAAGCCTTAAGACAAGAAATTGATGAGTGGAAAATAAATACAGTTTTCTGATGACTTTGCTGGATATATTTGGAAAGGAGTTTATCCCAGTTGTATCACTTATACTCCTGCATGTGGATGTATTGCTTGAAACATCAGTTTTGTTTCGATTGTCCTTTTTTCAACACGTACATAGAAGGTAAGTTCATTACAGATCAATAAGATTTTCTAGGCCGGCGACTGAATCAGGAAGAGGACCTTTTAATCCGCTTGCAGATAGAACTCTGTTGATCATAATGGATACAGGTTAGATGGTAGATAAACAGAAACAATAAGAGAAATCAAAATAAGCCATGAAAGACAATCTTACAGCCTTTGAAGGCGAGACCAGTCGCCAATATATGTTGGGATGGTACCATTGAAGTTATTGTCACTTACCCTACTGCGTATATAATGAAAACAAACAAATGTAGTTAAGAGCTTTGTGAAACTTATCTTCTTGGACTAGTTTATAGGTTCTTGACTGAGGTGAGAATTTCGTTAGTCTAAAATCAATTCAAGTTTACTAAACTTTAATTCTAATTAAAGATGAGCATCGCTAGTTACAAAGGCAACAACTTACAAATCCTCAATGTTCACCAATCTAGCGAGAGTGTTAGGCAGGCTTCCTGTAAATTGATTGGAGGTAAGATGCCTGCAGAACCCAGTTTCTGAGAAGATTAAAACTACTTTTGTTTTTTTGTTTTGGCTAAAATTTTGGTGCATCAAACTACAGATTCATGTCGTTTTGAGAAAAGGTTAATTAAGATGCAAAGGATCTTACAGTCGTGTTAGGTTGGTCAAGTTACCAAGCTCATCAGGAATACGACCAGAGAACTTATTGGCTTCAACATTTCTGAAAATTTCGTCACATCATCTTAATATTTGGTCAAATAAAAAAAAGGCATATTTGGTATAAGAAACAATTTGAGACATACAGAACTGTCAGATTCTTGAAGTTTTGTAACCCAGTTGGTAAAGGCCCAGACAAATTATTCGCGCAGAGTGAGCTGTGAGAAAACTCAAAAGTCAGCCTGGAGTATAATAACTAGTATGTATAGAGACATGAGGGAGCTAACATGGAAGTGAGGTACTGCAATGAAGCCCACTCCATTGGGATTGTGCCCGAAAGGTAGTTTCTGCACAAGTCTCTGCAAAGAAAAGCAAGAACTCTCTCTCATGGCTCTTAATGTTTGATAATTAATTTAGATGAATAAACATGATTTTGCGTGGTTGAGCTCACTCACATCGACTGGAGATATCGAAGGTCGGCAAACTCTGGTGGAAGTTTTCCTGGAAGGCCAAGGGTCTTGAGATCTCTGTTTCCGTTCAAATGATGCAACCAGAAAATATATCAGGACACATCTACGTAATAGAAAAGAACAGAACAGATTAGTAACACTCACATGCTTGTTATATGACATGTCATGCTGTTGTTGAAGCTACAATCACAACGAATGGTGCTGTTTCTAGCCTCTGGATTCGAAACAACATCCACTTCTTGCATCATTTTTAGGGTTCCTAGAACGCAAGGGTCTCCATAACTTAGGTTCAGTCCCTTGATACCAAGTGTAGTAGCTATCTTCTCTAGCGCAATCACTGCTTATAAGCAAAGAATAGATGAATATGCAGATCTAAACCTTGATTTTTTTTTTTTTTAAACAATTTACAGCGATTTATTGTCATACACTCATCTGAATGGAGAGCTGGTGAAGCAGATGTTGAAGTTGCTAAGAAGCTTGTTATGATGGTGAAGAACAGAGGAAGAACTGAGAAAACGATCAACATGTCTCGTATATTGCAATTATTTGTATGTGCACTTTTTTCGTTAGTCCAGTCAATAATTATATATTGTACATTTCGAGATTTCACTGGGTCATTTTTGGTGGCTATAGAGAGAGGTGACACAAGACATTGACTTTGGAAGAATACCCTGACGGTCACGGTCACGGTCAAGAGTGAAGAAGACTATTGCAAGATTTTGAGGACTAAGCCAAGGTACATGGCATCTTTCAATTTCTTATTTTAATCAGCAAATAATAGAGTGGTGCTCTATTCCTTGTCTCTAGGATCAGAGTTATGTTTCCCATTAAGCATCTGCTTCAGGGTTGTAGGAGTTGAGCTCCATAATAAATTGAACAGAAAACATAGAAAAAGGCCGACTTTATTTGCCTAAAGGGCTAAAGGTGTCATTACCTAGAAGAAAACGAATTTTATTTACAAATCTATAAATTTTAGTTATGTTTAAACTAATTACTTGAATACTGAAATATCAGAATGTTATTATTTATATTATTCAAACTATTGTTTTTTTTTTTTCAAAATTTAGCCAGTTTTTTTTTTCTTTAATTTTTGTATGGATATTTCAATTTTTGGATAATTCGAATATTTTTTTGGTTTATTCGGTTTGTTTTTATCGAATCATTCGGATAATTTGGATAGTTTTTAATAGTTTAAAAAACCAAACAAAATTAATTTTTTTGAATAATTCGGATAATTTGGATAGTTTTTAATAGTTTAAAAAACCGAACAAGATTAAATTTTTTGGATAATTATCAGTTCTTAACATAAATTTCCACACTGGACCAAACCAAAAAAATTACTGAACCGAAATGATTTTTCTAATAATCCAAACGAGCAAGTACCTAAGTACCGAAATGTCGAGAAGTTAGTTGAAATCTGATTTTTAATGATTAAAATTTACTTCACTATTTTAACGGTGTTAGGTGACACCTCTAACCACTAAGTGGGTCTGCCCCTCCTGCTCGTATGTGAGTTTTAAACTAAAAAAGGAAATAATTAACGAGGAATGCAAAAAGGAAAGAGTGAAAGTTAAGGCAACTAAAAAAAGTCATATTAATGTGGTTTGACTCTAGCTCGTTTTCCTCGTGCGAACGCAAAGACTTTAGTTTTATATGTAAACGCAAAGACTTAAAAGGTTTCTGTATATGTAAAGGCAAGACAATAAAGGCTAAAGAAAACAAGTGAAATTGTTAGGAGCTTCTGGAAGTTTTCTTTTTCATTAAAAAAAAAGTCAAATGGTGTAACGTACGACCCTTTTCAAGTACCGCACAAGCAATATGAACCATAGTTTCACACTTCTGTCGAGCCCAATCTATCGCTCAGCAGGAACACTAGTTTAGAAAGAGTTTACTAATAGCCATGGACTCTGGACTGATTAGGTACCGATCATAAGCAGATTCAGAGGATAACGTAATCGACACGACATAATTAGATGACAAAGACAATGGCTTGAGGCGCAAGTCATCACCGTACATTCTATCAGGCCTGTTCTATCTGACTGTGCCCTTAAATCATCTTCATAACTTCTGACATTCTTGGCCTTAATGTCGAAGAATTATTGGAGTATAGAAGGGAAAATTTGATCATTGTTTGAGACTTGGACCAGTAAAAGTTTTAGACTGAAGTCAATATTGAGTTAACTCCACTTGCATGGTCTTTTGTCAGCACACCATTAAGACAAAAGATCACTTTTTTCGAAATCTGGACAAAGCTACCAAAAGGGTTCTTATGTCGAAATCCAAAACAGATTGGCAAGCACTCAAATCAATCATCTCGTCTACAAACCATGCCATGATTGATTCCTTTTCTTCCTAACTAGGTATGTCTTTCATTGTTATCATCAGAAAGCGATTTAATAGTTCCTTATATAATATCCGGAAAAAGTATGCTTGATATTTTTCTTTTTTAAGGGTGTTTGGGTCGTCGGAGACTAGAGATATATACTGACAAAGATTAATCAATAATGTTGAAAAGAGAGGTTTATGGAGACATGCAACATCAAGCATTCATGTACCTCTCTTTTTTTTCTTTTTTGAAGTAAGAAAAAAAAAAAGGTTCATGAATGCTTACAATGTCAAACTTCTGATTCATCTGCAAAATTCTGCATTTTTTGCATCTTTTATATGTTTGTTGTCACCTAAAATAGCTCATTTTTTTCCAAAACAACCTAAAACCCGAAATGATTTGATAAAAAAATATAAAAAAATGTTAGAAATGGATAAAAACACAATTTATCAACTAATCAATAGTCTCTCGGACCTGGAAACCGCGAGCACTATAACTTTTCGTAGAAAGATATAATTCGAATTTGACAAACATTCATAGAGATATTCGTGTCTTTGGTTCTATGTAAATTAAGCTAGTAGTAAGGTTTCAGACAACTTTAGTGATATGAATATGTAGCTAACTATAAGATAACTTCATAGCTTTGGACATTAACTTGACGAGGAAGAAAACTCTGTGGTGGAGTTTAGAATCATGGATTCAGGGTATAATGGGTAGAGATCACAACCAGAAACGGAGGATTCTGTTTTCGTTGCCGTTTGGTCGGTCACACCAGACGTGCTGGAACTACCACTTGTATCAATGCCCCTCAGCTTTGAGATGCTCCAGTTGTGTCCATATAAACCAGGATCTGACAAAACCTCTGTTACTTCTATATCTCCGCCGAGCATTTGCACAACCTCTGACATGGTTGGTCTTAAGGACGGAGATGAGTTTGTGCAAACCAGAGCAACTTTGATCATCCTTTCCGCTTCTTTTCTGTTGAAATTACCTTTAAGCACTGGATCTACGATCTCCATTATGTCCCCCGTCTGTTGAAGCGTCATTCCCTGAGATTTTGATGAAAAAAGTGGTCTAAGTGAACTTATAACACATGTACACACATAGTTAACAATGTGAATGGCGTATCCAATGGGATAAAGAGAAAGAAAAGCTCCATGGTTACCCAATCGATAAGGGAGACGTGATCAGCACTTCCCTTTTGTTTCGTATTAGTCTTTCCACTAACAATTTCTATTGCCACAACCCCGAAGCTGTATACGTCTGCCTTCTCTGTTAATTGACCCCATAGTGCATATTCCGGAGCCATATATCCACTGCATTATAAGACAAGCCACAACTGAGATATATATATAAAGGATCTATGACCAGAGTGCATGTGTTCATCTACTCTTACATGGTTCCTGCAATCTTGGTGCTAATGTGAGTGTGTTCATCTTCATGGAGCCTAGCCAATCCAAAGTCAGATATCTTTGCATTTAGGTCGGCATCTAGCAGCACGTTACTGGTCTTTATGTCACGGTGAACCATCCTGATCATCGATCCTTCATGGAGGAACTCAAGGCCTTTTGCGATTCCAATACAGATCTTTTTCCTTGTTGCCCAGTCCAGGTGCAAGGAACTCTTTCCTGGAAATAAATTTTAACCAAAGAGAAATAATATCACTTTAAAATGTGGGAACATAAGTGTGCAACAAATTTAGGCTCAAAACATGTTTCTAAAGAAAAGTTGAATGACTTAGATTTACCATGCAGCGTAAGAGCAAGTGAGTTATTTTCCATGTACTCATACACGACCAGCAATTGATTCTTCTCGACACAACATCCATAAAGCTTGACAAGGTTTGGATGATTCAGACCTGAGATCATTCCTATCTCATTCACAAACTCGCGGTTTCCTTGGCATGACTTGGACGAAAGCTGCTTCACTGCTATGATGGTTCCATCTGACAGCTCTCCCTGCATTAAGGTTCTTATATCATAGACCAAAAACAAGCTTACATTCTGAGATAATGGCATATGTTTTAGCATACTTTGAATACTGATCCAAAACCTCCTTCTCCAAGTTTGTTGGTTTGATCAAAATTGTTTGTTGCAGTTTGCAGTTCCCTCCAAGTAAAGCAAACCGTTTGCAGACCCTGGACTCTCAGCTCTATGTGATCATGTTCCCAACAGAAAATCATTACTAATGGCTTAAACGAATCGGTCATGTACCAGAGATGGATTCATACACTGTGAACTCTGATACCTCGTTCTCTTGTATCCTTGTCTCTTCCCTGTGCATATCTTCTTAAAGCCAAGAGAAAAATTGTTACCAAGGCACCTGTTGCCCCCAATAGTAGGATATAGTTAATGCGTTTTCTTATTTTCTCCGCTGTAAATGAGACAAAAAGAAGTGTTAATATATATGAATGATACATAATTTATACACCAAGCTACAGAAGAATAATTTCAACAAAGTAGTTCATTTTTGTCTTTAGACCTCCACATCGAGGCTCCATACCTAAAATTTTAAAAGATTAACCAATGTCAACAACATGATGTGATCATTTGAAGCTATATGGCCACTTGAGAGGTAAGGAAGCAATACTTACTGTGGTGACACAAGGAGATTGCAGAGATAAGAGGACCATAGTTTCCTCTTTTAGGAATGAGGGTTGTCCCTTTACCCGCCCAATACAACCGAATCTCCAAGATATGATCTGTCACGTTAACAGCTTTTAGTTCTTTCACAACAGGCTTCAGAGTCCCATTAGCCTCCTCTTTGATGTTAAAATCCCTCAAGAACAACTCTCCCTAACAAAAGAGAAAAAGGAAGAAAGCTAATGAACTTCAATCTTCCATGCTTGATTAAAAAAAGAAGAAGTTATTATTAAGTGATGCTTCACCTGAACATAGACATCAAATATGCGTCTGCCAAGACGACTGAATAGTTCTTCGTCTGAAAACTGAATCTCCATAAAATGGAGTTTCACATTGTAGGGTCCATTTTCCAAGCAGAACGCATAATAAGTCAGAGAGAGAGCAGATCGACGTGCAGTTTTATAAAGATCAGGATAATCTCCAGCTGGTGTTAAACTAGTTGAAATGATGTACAAATTATCCTCAATATGTTCATCCGCGAAAAATACACCTGTGTTACTAATTCCCCAGGTTTTGAAGATTTGATTTGTTGCGGCATAGATAATACTGTTATCAGCTTCATAATTGATTTTATGAGAGGAGTTTGTAATAACTATGTTGTCTCCACCACAATTTATATGTAGTGTTCGCTGATCTACAATCCATAATTGAAAGAGAGAATTAACATGCAAAACAGACATCAAAGTAACATGTTAGAGACACGTTCATTATGTACTTACAGCTCGTGCAGTTGATTGGACCAGCACATGGAAGAAGCCCAGTTCTGTATGAAAAAGACTACCAAAATAGTTAGACATCACAATAGCAGAAATTATTCAAAACATTCTACTGATGCAAGATAAAGTAGAAGAGTGTACTTACAAATTATTCTTGAGATATGAGCTATGGTATGTATTAATGTTACTGATTGAACAGAAAGTGGAAACAGAAACTTCAACATCAGAAGATAACTAACAATAGAGAGAAGATGTATCATATCTACCAAGATTTTATATTGGTACCTCTCTTCCTGGCAGCTCGACGACCAAGAGAAATTGTTGTAAGAGATATCACTATATATGAGAAATAACCATATTAGAAAACTAGGAAAAATATAAGTTGACATGACGAAAAGTATCTAAGAAAAATATATAGACAAGGGAAAGCTTAAACTTACATATTAGATTTGCTATTGAGAAAAAAACCAGATATTCCAGCGTCTCCAGAAAGCCTATTTCTAGTCAAATAGCTGAAACAACATGTCAAAAATGATACATACTTGATTATGATACTATGGTATTGACATTGAGAGGTCTTCAGGTTTTTTAACATTTTTAATCTCAGATTGTATAGCACTTACGTATATTTTGGTGCTTTTTGTATTCCATTAACTTCACCAGTCAAGCTGTTAAACGATAAATCCCTGTAGCAAACATGTGATTAAAAATAGGCTAAACAATTTTGTGCAGTACTAACAGACAGTTTGCAGAAGGAAGTTGGATATCTCTAATACGAGACAATTTTTGAAGGTATCATTAGTCCATGACAATCCATATATACACATAAAACTCCAGTAACTATAAGCATATATATGAAATATGTCATGAGTATACGCATCTGATCTCATGCTCTACTTCCTCTGCAGGTAATGTGGAGTATATTAAACTAGCTCTGACAGAAATAACTTACAAAGTCTTTAGTTCTGGCAAATCCCATATGTAAGAAGGAATTGAACCAGATAAATTCACATTCCTCAAAATCCTGGAACAAGGAAGGTAGACTTTAGTTCGAAATTCTCAGATAGAACCAAGCCTTAAGACGAGAAATTGATGACTTGGAAAATAAATACAGTTTTCTGATGACTTTGCTGGATATTTTTGGAAAGGAGTTTATCCCAGTTGTATCACTAACAATCCTGCATGTGGAAATATTGCTTAAAACATCAGTAATTTTGTTTCAGTTGTCCTTTTTTCAGCACGTATATAGAAGGTAAGTTCATTACAGATCAAGAAGACTTCCTAGGCGGGCGACTGAATCAGGAATAGGACCTTTTAGTCCGCTTGCAGATAGAACTCTGTTGATCAGAACGGATACAGGTTAGATGGTAGATAAACAAAGACAATAAGAAAAACATGAAGGACAATCTTACAGCCTTTGAAGCCGAGACCAATGGCCAATATATGCTGGGATGGTACCATTGAAGTTATTGTCACTTACCCTACTGCGTATATAATGAAAACAAACAAATGTAGTTAAGAGCTTTGTGAAACTTATCTTCTTGGACTAGTTTATAAGTTCTTGACTGAGGTAAAAGTAGTCGAGGAAGAAGTTCAACATGGAAGCTTTGAATCAAATAGGTTTTACTTCAATGTAGATTCCCCAGACTTCAGGCAACTTTATGAGTTCAGTAATTTATACATCTAATTAAAGATGAACTAGTTACAAAGACAGCAACACCTTAGGAAAAATTAAAATTTTAGTTACAGCAACAACTTACAAATCCTCAAGGTTCACTAGTCTAGCGAGAGTGTTAGGCAGGCTTCCTGTAAATTGATTGGAGGCAAGATGCCTGCAGAAGCCAGTTTCTGAGAAGATTAAAACTACTTTTTTTATTTGCTAAAATTTGGTGCATCAAACTACAGATTCATGTGGTTTTTAACAAAGGTTAAGATGCAAAGGATCTTACAGGTGTGTTAGGTTGATCAAGTTACCAAGCTTATAAGGAATCGGACCAGAGAAGTGATTGGCTTCAACATTTCTGAAAATTTTCGTCACATCATCTTACTATTTTGGTCAAATAAAAAGGCATATTTGGTACGGTATAGGAAACAATATGAGACATACAGGACTGTTAGATGCTTGAAGTTTTGTAATCCAGATGGTAAAGGCCCAGACAAATTATTAGCGCAGAGTGAGCTGTGAGAAAATTCAAAAAGTCAGCCTGGCGAGTAATGACTAGCATGTATCGGTGATAGAGAAAGAGAGGGAGCTAACATGAAAGTGAGGTATGGTAATGAAGCCCACTCCATTGGGATTGTGCCCGAAAGGTAGTTTCTGCACAAGTCTCTAAAACAAAAAAAATGGCAAGAACTCTCTTAATGTTTGATAATTAATTTGGATGAATAAATATGATTTTGCGTGGTTGAGCTCACTCACATCGACTGGAGATATCGAAGGTCGGCAAACTCTGGTGGAAGTTTTCCTGGAAGACCAAGGGTCTTGAGATCTCTGTTCCCGTTCAAATGATGCAACCAGAAAATATATTAGGACACATCTACTTAATAGAAAAGAACAGAACAGATTAGTAACACTCACATGCTTGTTACATGACATGTCGTGCTGTTGTTGAAGGTACAATCACAACGAATGGTGCTGTTACTAGTCTCTGGATTCGAAACAACATCGACTTCTTGCATCAATTTTAGGGTTCCTAGAATGCAAGGGTCTCCATAACTTAGGTTCAGTCCCTTAGTACCAAGTGTAATAGTTATCTTCTTTAGCGCAATCACTGCTTATGATCAATATATAAGCAAAGAATAGATACATAAATATGCAGATCTAAACGTTGATTTTATTTATTTAAAAAGAAAAACATTTTTCAGAGCGATTTATTGTCATACACTCATCTGCATGGATAGCTGGTGAAACAGATGTTGTTGAAGTTGCTAAGAAGCTTGTGATGATGGTAAAGAACAGAAGAAGAACTGAGAAAACGATCAACATATCTCGTATCTGGTGATTATTTGTATGTGTAGTTTTTTCGTTAGTCCAGTAAATGGTTATATATTGTAGATTTCGAGTGTTCACTGGGTCGTTTTCGGTGGCTATAGAGAGATGAGGTGACCCAAGACACTGGCTTCACGGTCAAGAGTGAAGAAGACTAATCCATGATTTTGACGACTAATTCCTTGTCTGTAGGATCAGAGTAATGTTTCCCATTGCGCATCTGCTTCCTGGTTGGAGGACTTGAGCTCCATTATAAATTTAAAAGAAAACATAGAAAAAGGCCGACTTTATTTGCCTAAAGGTGTCATTTCTTAGATGAAAACCAGTTTTATCTTCAAATCTAGAAATTTTGATTATGTTTAAACTAAATACCTGAAAAACTTAAGTATTTGAATGTTGTTATTTATATTATTTAAATCTATATAATTATTATTTTTGTAAAATTTAACCAAAATTTTAATTCTTTTTTATATTTCAGTTTTTTATGCAGTTTAAATAATTTTTGATTAATTTGATGCTTTCTTTTTCTTGGTAATTGAATAATTTGGGTAGTTTTCATTAATTTGAATATTAAAGTAACCAAATTTGAATTAGATCTGAGAAATTTTCAAATAATTATCAGTTCATAACATAAATATAATTACCTAAAAACCAAAATGTCCAGACCTAATTTTACACGTTAAATTTTACTTCGCTATTTTACCGGTGTTAGGTGACACCCTTAACAACTAAAGTGGGTCTGGGTCTGCCCCTACTCGTACGTGAGTTTTAAACTAAAAAAAGAAATAATTAACAAGAAATTCAAAAAGGGAACAGTGAAAGTTAAGGCAAATAAAAAACAGACCTAATCTTACACGTTAAAAATTTACTTCACTATTTTACCGGTGTTAGTGTTAGGTGACACCTCTAGGGCTCTAACAACCAAATGGGTCTGCCCCTGCTTGTATGTGAGTTTCAATCTAAAAGAAGAAATAATTAACGAGAAATGCAAAAAGGAGAGAGTGAAAGTTAAGGCAAATAGAATAACAGTCATACTAATTAGGTTTGACTCGTTTTCCTCGTGTAAACGCAAAGAATTTAGGTTTCTATGTAAACGCAAAGAATTTAGGTTTCTATGGAAACGCAAAGACTCAAAAAATAAAAAATAAAACAAGTGAAATTGTTAGGAGCTTTCGGAAGTTTTCTTTTTTCTTTTCCATGAAAAAAAATCAAATGGTGTAACGTGCGACCCTTTTCAAGTACCGCACTAGCAATATGAACCGTAGTTCACACTTCTGTCGAGCCCAATCTATCGCTCAGCAAGAACACTAGTTAAGAGAAAGTTTAATAATAGCAATGGACTTCGGGACTGAGTAGGTACCGATCATAAGCAGATTCAGAGGATAACGTAATCGACACGACATAATTAGAAGACAAAGACAATGGCGTGGGGCGCAAGTCACCGCACATTCCAGGGTCTGAGATGGTGTATTCTATCAGGCCTGTTCTATCTGACTGTGCGCTTAAATCATTTTCATAACTTCTGACATTCTTGGCCTTAATGTCGAAGAATTATTGGAGTATATAAGGGAAAATTTGATCATTGTTCGAGACTTGGATCCAAATTTCCACCAAATCCCGTTTCTTCTCCAATACAAGCGCCTAAAATTGAAAATCAAGAACCTTTTGAGAGAGTGCTGAGTTCTGTTGGGTAGAAAGGATCGGTAAGTACCCAATGGATTAGGCCAACACAACACTCGTTATCTGATTTTTAGGGGATACAAGGAGACATCCGAGAACAAAATGGAAGCAAATGAATAACCATAACCAGGTTAGTGTTAAAATGTTGTTGTAGAACATATATATAGAGAAGTTATAGGCTTGATGGGAGATTTTTTTACCTGTTTTCAGGCATTGACATGGTTCAGTTCTCGTGGAGCCCTCTCTCGTCATCACTATCATCATCATCATCATAGCCTCGCAAAAAATGGCAGCACGAAGATCGACACTTGGCTTGAGCAACACGTAACCGGATGCCATTAACGCATAATTTAATCGTATGACAAGTTGACAACACAAAAACAGTTCCTTCTTGTGTTGCTTTAAAACAGTTCCTGGTTTCTCCTTCTGATGTTAGCTCTCTAGTCGAGATGTATTCTGGTTGTGAATCTGTTGATGCACTGAAAGTCGAAATGCCTGAGAAGAATTCGTAGAAAGAAGCAATAGATTTGCTTACTCGTTTCAAAGAAGAAGGGAACAACCCAGATGAAGATATATTTAAAAGAAGTCTTCTCTGCATCAGCTTTGACAGGAGATGCACAAAGATTATGAAATAATGCTTTCTAGTGTTACTAAGATGTTGGAAAGCCTGATCACTTGGATGAGGAACTGAACTTTGTTGAGAGAATGCTAATGGAGCCGAGTGTTGATGTGTGGGAAACACTGATGAACCTTCCTGGGGTCCATGGAGTTCTTGAGCTCGGAGATATATGTGCTGAGTTGGTTAAAAATTTGAAAGCCACATGATGGGACTCTGTGAAGGAGGAGGAACCGAATTATCGGTCTAAACCATGTCTCTTGTCTAGAATAGAAGAGACTTCACGTCCAGAAATGGATACAATCTATGAGACACTAAAGACTTTGAAGACACAAATGCTAGAGATGGGTTATGCTCCTGGCTCTAGGGTATATCATACCGAAGGCGTGGAGATGAGAGTAAAAAACACTTGTCGTTGTTTTCAGAGGCTTCTTAACTCATCTTACATATATCCTTATAATAGTCATTTGGCAAAGGTTTTAATATTACAGTGATGAGGAAGGATACTCTACTGAGGAGTTTAGGATCATGGATTCAGGGTATAATGGGTAGAGATCAGAACCAGAAACAGAGGATTTCATTGTTGTCGCTGTTTGGTCCGTCACACCAGAGGTGCTCGAGCTTCCATGTGTTATGTCCCTCAGCTTTGAGATGCTCCAGTCGTCTCCATATAAACCAGGATCTGACATAATCTGTGTTATTTCGATCACTCCCTCAAGCATTTTCACGGCCTCTGGCATTGTTGGCCTCAACGAAGGAGATGAGTTTGTGCAAACAAGAGCAACGTTGATCATCCTCACCGCTTCTTTACTGTTGAACTCACCTTCCAGAATTGGATCTACAACCTCCAACATGTCCCCTCTCTGCTGCAGCGTTAGCACCTGAGATTTGATGTAAGAAGAAAGAGGTTTCACTAAAGAGATAGTTGTAGACATGGAATGTGCTAAAGAGAAAGGAAAGCTCCACAATTACCCAATCAAGAAGCGAGACATGATCAGCAGTTCCCTTGTATTTACTAACACTCTTTCCACTAACAATTTCCATTACCACAACCCCAAAGCTATACACGTCTGCTTTCTCTGTTAATTGACCCCATAGTACATATTCCGGAGCCATATATCCCCTGCATTACAAGAGAAACCAAGACTGAGCTAACTTGGTGAGGTTTTTTTGCGCTTTGTTTTATGTTCTTTACTTACATGGTTCCTGCAACTTTAGTACTAATGTGAGTGTGTTCTTCTTCATGGAGCCTAGCCAAACCAAAGTCAGATATCTTTGCATTTAGGTCGGCATCTAGCAGAACGTTACTGGTTTTTATGTCACGGTGAACCATCCTGATCATCGATCCTTCATGGAGGAACTCAAGGCCTTTTGCGATTCCAATACAGATCTTTTTCCTTGTTGCCCAGTCTAGTTTCAGGGAGCTCTTTTCTGGAAATGGAATTAAACCAAATGGAAATGGTGTCACTCTATACACTTGAAAGCCAGAAGAAAAGCTGAATGATTCTTACTTACCATGCAGTGCAAGAGCAAGGGAGTTATTTTCCATGTACTCATACACAAGCAACAACTGATCCTTCTCGACACAACATCCGTTAAGCTTGACAAGGTTTGGATGATTCAGACCTGATATCATTCCTATCTCATTCACAAACTCGCGGTTTCCTTGGCATGACCTGGCAGAAAGCTGCTTCACTGCTATGATAGTTCCATCCGAAAGCTCTCCCTGCATTAAAAGTCTCATATCATAAACCAAAAACAACCTTACATTCTCAGATATTGGCATATGTTTTAGCATACTTTGAACACGGCTCCAAAACCTCCTTCTCCAAGTTTGTTGGCTTCATCAAAATTGTTTGTTGCAGTTTGCAGTTGCCTCCAAGTGTAGCAAACCGTTTGCAGACCCTCGGCTCTCAGCTCTATGTGATCATGTTCCAAAGAGAAAATCATCAGTATTGCTATGATCATATATGAGTAAGGGATCATTCATATGATTTGGGAACTTTGATACCTCTTTCTCTCGTGTTCTTGTTTCTTCTGCATCTTATCCAAGCATATATTCCCAAGGCCAAGAATGTGGCTGTTACCAAGGCAACCGTTGCCCCCAACAATAGGGGATAATTAATGTGATATTTTATTTTCTCCGCTGCAAATGATCCACCAAGAGTGTAAATATATACATTTTCATCATATATAAACCATTCTAACAAAAAACTGTTTTAACAAAGTAGTTTTTATTTGTCTAATAACCTCCGCATCGTGGCTCCTGACCTGAAATTTTGAAAGATGAATATGATCATTAGGTTGCAGGAACAAGTTTCAAGAAGATGAAGTGGTGACACTTGAGAGTGAACACAGCTCAACGTGAAGAAAGCCACAAAAGAAATACTTACTGTGACACAAGGAGATTGCAGAGATAAGAGGACCATAATTTCCTCTGTCGGGGATGAGAGTTGTCCCTTTACCCGCCCAATACAACCGAATCTCTAACATATGATCAGTCACATTAACAGCTTTCACTTCTTTCACAACAGGCTTCAGAGTCCCATTAGCCTCATCTTTAATGTTAAAGTCCCTCAAGAACAATTCTCCCTTAAAAAGAAGAGAAAGGACAAAAGACTTCAATCTTCCATGCATGATTGAAAAAAACATAATTTCTTTTGTAATCAGTAGTGACGCTTTACCTGAACATAAACGTCAAATATGCGTCTGCCGAGACGACTGTATAGTTCTTTGTCTGAAAACTGAATCTCCATAAAATGGAGTTTCACATTGTAGGCTCCATTTTCCAAGCAAAACGCATAATAAACTAGAGAGAGAGCAGATCGACGTGCCGTCTTATAGAGATGAGGAGAACCTCCAGATAGTTGTAAATTAGTTGAAATGATGTAGGCGTCATCATCGCTTTCATCATTGATAAAGTCACCTGTGTTGCTGATTCCCCAGCTTTCCAGGTGCTGATTTGTTGCCGCCAAGATTTTAGTGTTATCAGCTTCATAAGTGATTTTACTGGAGGAGTTTGTAATCTGTACATTTCCTCCACCACAATTTATATGTAGTGATCTCTGATCTACACTCAACAATGAGTATCACCATCAATAGAAAGATTAGATGTATTGAATTCACAATGTTAGAGATATGTTAATTAAGCTCAATATGTACTAACAGTTCCTGCAGTTGATTGGACCAGCGCATGGAAGAAGCCCAGTTCTGTATGAGAAGGAGACCACACAAACATTTAAATCTGTCCTATTTCTGTGTTCAAAAGCAAGAGATGCAAAAATATAATCCATTCTTGTTCTTACATATTATTCTTCTGATTTGAGCTCCGGTATGTGTTAATGTTACTGATTCATCAACAGAAACTTCAAAATGAGCAAGGAGATAATATATAAGATTTAAAAGATGTTCCATTTCATGTTCATACCTCTTTTCTTGACAGCTCGAAGACCAAGAGAAATTGTTATAAGAGAGATCACTGTGAAGACTCACCAAATATAGAAAACCCCACAAGAATATTAGTTGGGATTGATGGCAAGTTTCTCAAGCCATGCAAGTAGTGGAAACATACATATTAGGTTTGCTGTTGACGAAAAAAGCAGATTCAACGTTTCCGGAAAGCATGTTGCCTGTCAGGTAGCTGAAGAAAACACCACAAATTCTCAATCTAAGATTATATACTTGAATTCGGATATTCACTACTTACGTATATCTTGGTGCTTTTTGTATTTCTTGCACTTCACCAGTCAACTTGTTAAACGATAGATCTCTGCG
The DNA here is from genome assembly GCA_900108845.1 of Iljinskaea planisiliqua. Lineage (NCBI taxonomy): Eukaryota > Viridiplantae > Streptophyta > Magnoliopsida > Brassicales > Brassicaceae > Iljinskaea > Iljinskaea planisiliqua. The sequence continues at coordinate 3,359,521 of FNXX01000007.1, read as the reverse complement.
TTAAACAGCTTGTAAGTCAGTATTCTTTGGTATGAACGTGTTTAGATATTCTCTGTTTGTATATGAATAGGACGATCTGTAAATAGATTGTAAAAGATCCTTTCATACTTTCATAACGACTCTCACAATCTAAACTCTTTTCCTTACATCACAAGAAAGAACTTACAGTCTATTTAGGTTTGGCAAGTTCCAGACGTAAGAAGGGATTGGACCAGACAAACTCAAATTCCTCAAAATCCTGGAACAGGAAGAGAGACATTAATAGTTTAAAATTTCGGATAAATAATGAAGACAGAAAAAAACTATGAGCTTCAGTGGAAAAATTATTACAGTGATTTAATGACTTTGCTGGATAGAATTGGAAAGGAGTTTATCCCAGCAGTATCACTAATTCTCCTGCGCATATGAAATGTGTATATATATAGCTTAAAACATGAGTGTTGGTCAAGTTTTCCTTTTGCTAATCTATTAAAGATAAGTCAATTACAGATCACTAAGATTCTCTAGGCCGGCCACTGCATCAGGAATAGGTCCTTTTAGTCCACTCGCGTATAGATATCTGTTGGCCATAATTGATACTAGTTAGAAGGTAAATAAGCAGAAACGATAAGGAGATATTAATATTAGCAAGGGACAAGCTTACGAACAGGCTTTCAAGCCGAGACCAGTTGCCAATATATGCTGGGATAGTTCCACTAAAGTTATTGTCACATATCCAACTGCAAAATAAAAACAAACAACTAGTTTAGAGCTTCAAACACTATGTTTTTACAACCAAACCTACGAAGTAATAAAGGTTGTATAAAAAGTGCTCAGCAAGAAAGCTTTAAATACACGTTTCAGTTGAATCTAGGTGGTAACAAAACAACTTCTTCCAAAAACGGCAAAAATAATTTGAGAGTTTTCATTTCAAAGGATAGCAACAACTTACAATCGCTCAAGGTTTACTAGTCTAGCGAGAGTGATAGGCAAGCTTCCTGTAAATTGATTGGATACAAGATTCCTGCAAAAGCCAGTGTTCAGAAAAAGATAAAACAATGTACATTTTTTCCATATAACCAAAGATTTGGATGCAAAATATAAAAACTGATTGGATGTCTGCAAAGCCAAAGATTGTCTTACAAAACTGTAAGGTTGGTCAAGTTACCAAGCTCATCAGGAATGGGACCAGAGAAGTGGTTTCCTTCAACACCTCTGAAAAGTTAATCACATCGATCACCATATAGTCTCAGTTCAAATGAAAAGGCATATGCATAAGTGGGAAACAGTTAGAGACGTACAGGAATTTCAGATTCTTGAAGTTTTGCAACCAAGTAGGTAAATTACCAGACAAACTATTCCCGGAGAGCGAGCTGCCAGAAAATTCAAAGTTACTCGTAGATCATGAAGATGAAGCATCAGAGAGCTAGAGAGAGCGAGATAGAAAGAGAGAGAGCTAACATGAAACTGAGGTATGGCATTGAAGCCCACTCCAGTGGAAACGTGCCCGAAAGGTAGTTTGCTGATAAGTCGCTGCAATTAAGAGAAAAAAAAAAACTCAAAACTTTTCTTTGGACATTCTCTCGCTACAGGTTTTGTGGATCAATCAAGTTTTAAACTACTTTAACATAAATACTTTTTTTGATAAAGGATTTTCTAGGACAATAACTTCGAGTTTTAGTTGTAGAAAAAGAAATGTCTTAGCAAAGTCCATAGAAACTGTAAGTTTGACACATCAACAAACTTTCTCTTTCAAGTATTTTTTTATTATTATTATTTCTCTTTCACCTATCCCATGTGAAACTTTTTTCACCCTCACCAGTTTTCTTCTACTATACTTTATCCATTTCATCTATATTGCCCTGTACTTGTTAAATTCATCAAACCTTGGACTAATCATGGATTTGCTTTATAAATTCTGCGTGGTAGGACTTACATTGACCGGAGATATCGAAGCTTGGCCAACTCAGGTGGAAGTTTCCCCAGAAGAGTAAAATTCCCAAGAACTCTGTATTTGTCGAAATTAATGCAAACTCAAGAAAAGTTAGTAAAATAAGAGAGACAAAAAAAAGAAGAAGAGTAACACTCACAAATCTGTAATATGACATGTCGTGCTGTTGTTGAAGCTACAATCACAAGCAATGGTGTTGTTCACCTCTGGATTCCAAACAAAATCAACTTGCTGTATGATCGTTAGAGATCCTACACTACATGGGTCTTCATGACTTAGGTTCACTCTCTTTATACCTAGTGTAGTAGCTATCTCCTCAAGCGCATTCACTGTACAAAAGATCGAGTATATATATGGAAAAAATTATGGATGGTGACTTCTGGTATTATAAACATTAAGCTTATGATTTAATACATTCATCTGGATGGAGAGCTGCTGAAGTGGAGGTTGTTTGAATCGTGAAGAAGCTTGTGATAATGATGAAGAACAGGAGAGCTGAGAAGACGATCCACATTATCGATACAAATTATATTATTATGATTTTTTTTTTGTGTGTACTTGTTTGGTTAGTCACAATAATACAAAATAAATGTCATAATGAATTTTTGTTTTTTAATGGATATTATATAATTTCAGGGTCTTTTTAGTTTGGTCGTCGGCTAGTAGAACGTAGCCGTGCATTAATTATTTGACGGTAAAGTTAAAGGTGAATTATTGTGCAGGTAGCTATTGTAAAAGTTACGTACAGGTTCATGAATGCCACATCATTTGGCCTACATGTTTCATATGTGTTTAGTTCATCACTTTCAGCACCCTTTATTCGAAGAGAGATAAGTTTTGTCGCTAATTGTGAAAAATCTTACTAGTCAAATCAAATATGCTTTTGGGCTAAAGTGGATGTATAACAATAATGGTCATCCATTTAAATGTTAATCAACTTCTCTTGAGAAAAAATAATACAAATGATTCAGCAAACACTAGGAACTTTCATGGAAAGATACTATTCGACAAACATTCATAGCTTATGTACTTGTATCATATGACTGAAAGGCACAATATGCACAACCTTTGCTATTATAGTGACGAGGAAGATCTCTCTGCTGTGGAGTTTAAGGTTGTGGATTCTGAATGTAATGGGTACATATCATAACCAGACATCGAGGATGACTCTGGCTTGTTTGCAATATTCTCCATCAGCTTTGAGAAGTTCAAATCATGTCCATACACGGCAGGACCTGACACAATCTGTGTTATTTCCATCTCTCCCTCGAGCATTTTCACCGCTTCTGACATCAGTGGACGTAACGAAGGAGATGCATTTGTGCAAACAAGAGCGACTCTGATCATCCTCACTGCTTCTTTGCTGTTGTACTCACCTCCCAGCATCGGATCTACGATCTCCTTTATGTCCCCTTTCTGTTGCAGTGTCAGCGTCTGAGATAGATGTAAACTTATTGTCAAAGATATCAAGATTCAACTAAAGGTAAAAGAGAGAAAAAAGGATCCACACTTACCCAATTGATAAGCGAGGCCTTGTCATCGCCTCCCTTCTGTGTCATGTTTCTCTTCCCACTAACAATCTCCATTGCCACAACACCAAAGCTGTACACATCTGCTTTCTCTGTCAAGCGACCCAATAACGCATATTCTGGAGCCATATATCCTCTGCATCATAAGAGAAATGAAGATAACTTCAAACATTTGTTTCTATGCCATGGTTTGTGTGTGTACAAAACTACTTACATGGTTCCTGCAACACTGGTGCTAATGTGAGTGTGTTCTTCTTCATGGAGCCTAGCCAAACCAAAGTCAGATATCTTTGCATTAAGGTCTGCGTCTAGAAGCACATTAGGGGTTTTTATGTCACGGTGAACCATTCTGATCGTCGATCCTTCGTGGAGGAACTTAAGCCCTCTTGCGATTCCCATACAGATTTTCTGTCTCGCTGTCCAGTCTAGTGTAAGGGAGCTCTTTCCTGGAAATGTAAACCAAAGAGAAATGATGTCACATAATATGTACACACTTGAATTAGAGTCAAAACGTAAAGAAAAGATGAATGACTTTGATTTACCAAACAGCGCAAGAGCAAGGGAGTTGTTTTCCATGTACTCATACACAAGCAACAACTGATCCTTCTCGACACAGCATCCATAAAGCTTGACAAGGTTTGGATGATTCAGACCTGAGATCATTCCTATCTCATTCACAAACTCGCGGTTTCCTTGGCATGACCTGGCAGAAAGCTGCTTCACTGCTATGCTGGTTCCATCCGACAGCTGTCCCTGCATTAAAACTCTCGTATCAGAAACCAAAAACAGCCTTACATTCTCAGACATTGGCATATGTTTTAACATACTTTGAATACGGCTCCAAAACCTCCTTCTCCAAGTTTGTTGGCTTCATCAAAATTGTTTGTTGCAGCTTGCAGTTGTCTCCAAGTAAAGCAAACCGTTTGCAGACCATGTGCTCTCAGATCTATTGTTACCAGGTTCCAAGGAGAAAATCATCAGTAATAATATGAGCAAATATGAGGAATGGACTTATATACTTTTGTGAACTCGATCTGATACCTCTTTCTCTTGTGTTCTTGTCGCCTCTGCATCTTTTATGAGCATATAATCCCAAAACCAAGAGTATAACTGCTACCAAGGGACCCATTACCCCGAAAATTAGTGGATAATTAGTGTAATGCTTTGTTTTCTCCGCTGCAAATGAGACCCTAAAAGTGTTAATGTATAAACCAATCTACAGAAAGATGTTTGTAACAAAGTATTTATTTATTTTTTGGCACCTCCACAATGTTGCTCCAGACCTGAAATGTTGAAACAGGTATATTATATCAAGGTAGCAAGAACAAGTAACAAGAAGATGGTGAGACACATAAAAGCAACCAATAACGAAAAAAGATAGATAGTTTTAAGTTTTCTCAAGCAGAGGAGAAGTGTTACTCACTGTGACACAAGGAGATTGCAGAGATAAGAGGACCATAGTTTCCTCTTTTAGGAATGAGCATTGTCCCTTTACCCGCCCAATACAACCAAATCTCCAAGGTATGATCTGTCACATTAACAGCTTTTAGTTCTTTCACAACAGGCTTCAAAGTCCCATTAGCCTCCTCTTTTATGTTGAAATCCCTCAAGAACAACTCTCCCTAACATAAGAGAAAGAAAAAAAGACAAAAGCAAATGAACTTCCATCTTCCACGCAACTTAGTTAGACTAGAAAAAGCAAATATTCAGTAAACAATGACGCTATACCTGAACATAGACATCAAATATGCGTCTGCCAAGACGACTATACGGCTCTTTGTCTGAAAACTGAATCTCCATAAAATGGAGTTTCACATTGTAGGGTCCATTTTCCAAGCAGAACGCATAATAAACAAGAGAGAGAGCAGAACGACGTGCAGTTTTATAAAGATCAGGAGAATCTCCAGGTGGTGTTAAACTAGTTGAAATTATGTAAGAGTCATCATTAATTCCATCATCGATAAAGTCACCAGTGTTACTGATTCCCCAGTTGTTCACGTGCTGATTTGTAGCTGCTTTGATTTCACTGTTATCAGCTTGATAAGTGATTTGACCCGAGGAGGTTGTAATAGTTACATCTTCTCCACCACAATTAATATGTAGTGATCGCTTATCTACAACCAACAACGATTATCACCATTTAGAGAAAAAAAGTAGAGGTGTCCGATCTTTAAAGTGAATAAAGAGGGAATGCGTCAGATTCTCTAATGCGTGTTAGAGATAAGTTATAGAACGGCTCAATGTGCACTTACAGTTCTTGCATTTGGTTGGAACAGCACATGGAAAAAGCTCTGTTCTGTATGACAAGACAGATCACAATATTTAAGCATCTAATAAGCACAAGACTTCCAAGAGATTGCATGATAACGCAGAAGAGTAAACTTACAATTTGTTCTCCATATACGAGCTGCGGTATGTATTAATGTTACTGAATCAATTAAAAGTGAGAGCATAATCAAAATTCCATATGAGCATGTTATTAACAGATAGGTACAATTTTTTTTTATGTATGTACCTCCTTTCTTGGCAGCCAGACGACCATGAGAAATTGTTATAAGAGAGATCACTGTGAGATTCAACAAATGTAGAAAACGAACGTGATGATTTAGTTTACGTGGCTTGAAGATTTCTCAAGCCATACAAACAAGAGAAAGGCTGAAACGTACATGCTTGATTTGCTGTTGAGGAAAACACCAGATTTGATGTTTCCAGAAAGCATATTGCCAGTCAAATAGCTGAAAGAACATGTCAAAACTATAAGTTATCCGTGTGTGATTCTGTAATACTCATCTTAAACTGTCTGCATCTTACGTATATCTTGGTGCTGAGTTTAGTCCAATAACTTCACCAGTCAACTTGTTAAACGATAAATCGCTGCAGCAAACAACGTGTACAAGACAAATATGATTTTTATTTTGATACGAACATCTTTGATTAAATAGTCTATATTTTGCATATATAAATATATAATTTCTTAAGAAGTTTTAAATAGGTCATGTCATACTTGCATATCACTCTCACACATTTTTTTTTCCTTTCTTATGATATTTATGGATGTGCTTACATGAGATGAGGACAATCTATATGTACAAGTACAGCTAATATAGTCAAGTATATTTAGTGTATGATACTTACAGAGTTGTCAATTCAGGCTTACGCCAGATGTAAGAAGGAATTGGACCAGACAGACTCACGTTCCTCAAAACCCTGAAACAAGGACGGAGACTTTAATTAGTTTGACATTCTCAGATAAAATCAAGCTTCATTAATTGGAAACACACATACAGGGTTTTGATGGCATTGCTAGATATATTAGGAAATGAGTGTATCCCAGTCGTATCACTAAGACTCCTGAAAATGAATACAAGGCTTCAAAAATCAGACTCATTTCAGTGGTTTTTTTTGCTGATCAATTAAAAGAAGTTTAATTAATTACAGTTGAGTAAGATTTTCTAGGCGGGCCACTGCGTCAGGAATAGGCCCTTTCAGTCCACTTGCGTATAGATCTCTGTTAATCATAATCAACACAACGTAGATAACGTTAGAGCACAAACTATAAGATAACTTACAATTAGTGATGATGGACAGACAATCTTACAGCCTTTGGAGCCGAGACCAGTTGCCAATATATTCTGGGATGACGCCAGTGAAGTTATTGTCACATATCATACTGCATATTGTAAAAAAACAGCTAGTTTATAGTGCTTTGTTAAACTTTAATAATGGTAGTGCTATCTTCACAGCTTTACGTAAGAGTTTCTTAAGTGCCAATACAATTCATACTACTAAAAAATTTATCGATGCTAAGTGCAGCAACAACTTACAATTTCTCAAGGTTTACCAGTCTAGCGAGAGAGCTAGGAAGAGTTCCTGTAAATTGATTGGACGCAAATTCCCTACAAAACCCACAAAACCCAGTTTAGTTTCAGAAGAGATTTTAGCTAAATATTTTTTATTTATTTCCATAAAACCAAAGATTATTGTGGTTTTTGGACAATGGTTAAGATTTAAAGAGATATCTTACAATCCTGTTAGGTTAGTCAAGTTGCCAAGCTCATCAGGAATCGGACCAGAGAACTGGTTGGCTTCAATTCCTCTGAAATTTTCATTACATGACATTAATATCAGATCGAATAAAAACACCATATTCAGTGTTGGAGACAATTTGAGACGTACAGGAATGTCAGATGCTTGAAGTATTGTAAACCAGTTGGTAAAGGCCCAGACAAACGATTCGCGCAGACCGAGCTGCAAGGAAAGACAAAGCTAAGTGGCAAATAATGATGAGGAAAGTATCCTAGAGAAAGAGAAAGAGAGAAGATAGAGCTTACATGAAAGTGAGGTGTTGCATTTTAGCCCACTCCATTGGGATTGAGCCCGAAAGGTAATTTAGGCACAAGTCTCTGCAAAGAAGAGCAGAAACTCATTAAGCTATAATTCTCTTGGCTCTCTTTCTGTATATTCACTTGCTTCAGGTTTTGTTGTTTTCTCCATTTCTATGTCATTTTAATAAAATTGAAACTTACATCTTTTGGAGATACTGAAGCTTGGCCAACTCAGGCGGAAGTTTTCCTGAAAGACTAGTGAACTTGAGACTTCTGTGATTGCTCAACAAAAGAAAGAAAAAAAAAATACATTAGAAAAGTGAATAGATTTTTAATAAGAGAAGACAAAAGATTAACACTCACAGTTCTGTAATATGACATGTCATGTTGTTGTTGAAGCTACAATCACAAACAATAGTGTTGATCATCTCCGGATTCAAAGCAAAACCAAGATTTAGAGTTTGTAAAAGGCAAGGATCTCCGTCACTTAGGTTCAGTCTCTTTATTCCTAGTGTAGTAGCTGTCTCCTCAAGAGCATGCACTGCATATATATAAGTTATTAAGTATATATGTGGAAAATTACAGATTTTGACCTTTCATATTATAAGAATGTAGATTTGATTTAATACATTCATCTGGATGGAGAGCTGGTGAAGCGGATGTTGTTGGAATCGCGAAGAAGCTTGTGATGATGGTGAAGAACAGAAGGAGAGCCGAGAAGACGGTCCACATTATCGATACAATTTTTTTTGGAGTTGTTTGGTTAGTCACAATATTATCATCAAGAAGAGAATATTAATAAAGAAATTTATATTGACGTGAACTACTTTTCGGTCTTCTTGTGTCGTCGCCGTGTCGGGTTGTAGAAAGTCGCGATACTTATATAAAAAGTCAAGATTTAATTATTGTGCAACTTGCAATGCTGAAAATAGCTACAGTTAAAATTTATAAATAAAAATGGTTTGAGGATTAGGATTGGGATTGTCTAGGTCCTCACCACACACACAAAAATGGATAGTTTGAAGATAAATATTCAAATTTTGAAATGTCCAAAGTAAAGTGGAAAAATAAGCAAAATGCAAAAACAAATTGATTAATATTGATGATTTCACAAATTTTGTTTACTGAGATATAAATATAAAGAAAAAATTTTCTTTTCCATTTTTTTAATGTTAATTTTTTTAATCATATTTAACTTTTTCTCTTATTTATTTTGTCGGATTCTGTATTATGGACTTTTACATTGATTCAATCGTTATAGGTCAAAATAAGTTTATTACTCTTCTAGATTGGTAATCACTTCCATGTTGACAATTGGCTAGTTATAACCACATCGTTCACTTGATGAGTTCAAGTCACGGACGGCGTCGTTCACTTTGATGTGTTGGAGACCGCGACTTGACTCCAATTTATGAATTTCCACTTCAGTATAACTTTTATATTGTTTACGGATTTCCCAAATGACTTGTTAATGGACCCCTTCCCCCTCCCAAGTCGGTTATTTCCGAAACCGTGTTGTGGAATTTTAAAGTTACGTTGTCATTTAGTAGAATCGTAAACCCGGCGAAAAAAATGACTTTCCTTCTTATCTTTTCATTTTTTTTGAATTGTTGATCTTCTCTTTCTTGCGTTATTACTCCCATCCTCGATGGATTCATATCAGTCGATTGGAATTCTCTCCAAGAAGTTTTGGAAGAAAGCCATTTGCTCATAATAGTCGATTTTGATCTTTGTTCATTGTCCAACCTCCCGAAAGAAGTGGAAACTGTAGTGCTGTGTATACGACTACTGCTGCTCACCAATAATTTGATCGAAGTTGTTACGTGCAATGCCTCAAAAATAGTCTACTGCTGCAGTTATTACTGATGGGTGATCGTTTTCTCTACTCCAATCTTTTTTCCACAGAAACAAGTTATTTCTAATCTTATTAAAGACATTTTTCCTAAATAATTTATATTAGAAAATATTATCACATATTGGAAGTTGGAAGGAATCATAACTAGTATATAAGGGACATGGGTCAATCTATTTATTGCCAATTGGTTTTGAGTTGGAAGCTCATATGACTTAATATGGTATCAGACCTACAATGATCTAACGATCGGCTCTGTTCTTGTTTTTATGCTAAAAGCTTTTTTTTTTTTTCATTCAAGCCTATGTACCTCTGAATCCAAATCAAGTGCTTTTAAAATTCAAGTTCATTATGAACCTCTGAATCTAAACCATCAAATTTTTTCATTCAAGTCTTCATAAACTTCTATATAATCTTTTTATTATTAAAAAAAAAGTTTGCATTTTGTTTTATTACTGAATGTTTTTGTTTCCTTTCTAGTTCTTCTTTCTTATTCTTTAAGCCACAACGTTTCTTAATTTCTTTTTAGCTTTAAGCCATTTTGTGTTTCCAAAATCAAATTACAAAAAAAAAAGATATAATTTCTCCTATCATTATTACTAAAATATTTTCTTGTAATTAATTAGGATTATGTTCATCTTATATATATATATATATATATATATATATATATATATGTATCTATGTATATTGAATAAGATATGAGAGTGAATACAATTATTCAATATCATAACCTCTCATCAATTCTAATAGTAACATAGTTCACTTTGTATGAACTGGTTTGTTTTAGCCATTAGTAATGATTTCTTCTTGGGAACTTGAAAACATAGATCTGAGAGCACAAGGTTTGCAAACGGTTTGCTCTACTTGGAGGCAACTGCAAGTTGCAACAAACGACTTTGATCAAACCAACAAACTTGGAGAAGGAGGTTTTGGATCAGTATTCAAAGTATGCTAAAACATATGCCATTATCTGAGAATGTAAGCTTGTTTTTGGTTTATGATATGAGAAGTTTAATGCAGGGAGAGCTGTCAAATAGAACTATCATAGCAGTTAAACAGCTTTCGTCCAAGTCATGCCAAGGAAACCGCGAGTTTGTGAATGAGATAGGAATGATCTCAGGTCTGAATCATCCCAACCTTGTCAAACTTTATGGATGTTGTGTCGAGAAGGATCAGTTGTTGCTTGTGTATGAGTACATGGAAAATAACTCCCTTGCTCTTGCACTGCATGGTAAATAAAAGTCATTCATCTTTCCTTTACGTCTTGAGTCTAATTCAAGTGTACATATACGTTATAATTTCTCTTTGGTTTACATTTGTTTCCAGGAAAGAGCTCCCTAAGAATGGACTGGGCAGCGAGACAAAAGATTTGTGTTGGAATCGCAAGAGGACTTGAATTTCTCCACGAAGGATCGATGATCAGGATGGTTCACCGTGACATAAAGACCACAAATGTGCTTCTAGACGCAGACCTTAATGCAAAGATATCTGACTTTGGATTGGCTAGGCTCCATGAAGAGGAACACACTCACATTAGCACCAAAATCGCAGGGACCGTGTAAGAGTAGATGAACACATGCACTCTGGTCATAGATCCTTTATATATATATCTCAGTTGTGGCTTGTCTTATAATGCAGTGGATATATGGCTCCGGAATATGCACTATGGGGTCAATTAACAGAGAAGGCAGACGTATACAGCTTCGGGGTTGTGGCAATAGAAATTGTTAGTGGAAAGACTAATACGAAACAAAAGGGAAGTGCTGATCACGTCTCCCTTATCGATTGGGTAACCATGGAGCTTTTCTTTCTCTTTATCCCATTGGATACGCCATTCACATTGTTAACTATGTGTGTACATGTGTTATAAGTTCACTTAGACCACTTTTTTCATCAAAATCTCAGGGAATGACGCTTCAACAGACGGGGGACATAATGGAGATCGTAGATCCAGTGCTTAAAGGTAATTTCAACAGAAAAGAAGCGGAAAGGATGATCAAAGTTGCTCTGGTTTGCACAAACTCATCTCCGTCCTTAAGACCAACCATGTCAGAGGTTGTGCAAATGCTCGGCGGAGATATAGAAGTAACAGAGGTTTTGTCAGATCCTGGTTTATATGGACACAACTGGAGCATCTCAAAGCTGAGGGGCATTGATACAAGTGGTAGTTCCAGCACGTCTGGTGTGACCGACCAAACGGCAACGAAAACAGAATCCTCCGTTTCTGGTTGTGATCTCTACCCATTATACCCTGAATCCATGATTCTAAACTCCACCACAGAGTTTTCTTCCTCGTCAAGTTAATGTCCAAAGCTATGAAGTTATCTTATAGTTAGCTACATATTCATATCACTAAAGTTGTCTGAAACCTTACTACTAGCTTAATTTACATAGAACCAAAGACACGAATATCTCTATGAATGTTTGTCAAATTCGAATTATATCTTTCTACGAAAAGTTATAGTGCTCGCGGTTTCCAGGTCCGAGAGACTATTGATTAGTTGATAAATTGTGTTTTTATCCATTTCTAACATTTTTTTATATTTTTTTATCAAATCATTTCGGGTTTTAGGTTGTTTTGGAAAAAAATGAGCTATTTTAGGTGACAACAAACATATAAAAGATGCAAAAAATGCAGAATTTTGCAGATGAATCAGAAGTTTGACATTGTAAGCATTCATGAACCTTTTTTTTTTTCTTACTTCAAAAAAGAAAAAAAAGAGAGGTACATGAATGCTTGATGTTGCATGTCTCCATAAACCTCTCTTTTCAACATTATTGATTAATCTTTGTCAGTATATATCTCTAGTCTCCGACGACCCAAACACCCTTAAAAAAGAAAAATATCAAGCATACTTTTTCCGGATATTATATAAGGAACTATTAAATCGCTTTCTGATGATAACAATGAAAGACATACCTAGTTAGGAAGAAAAGGAATCAATCATGGCATGGTTTGTAGACGAGATGATTGATTTGAGTGCTTGCCAATCTGTTTTGGATTTCGACATAAGAACCCTTTTGGTAGCTTTGTCCAGATTTCGAAAAAAGTGATCTTTTGTCTTAATGGTGTGCTGACAAAAGACCATGCAAGTGGAGTTAACTCAATATTGACTTCAGTCTAAAACTTTTACTGGTCCAAGTCTCAAACAATGATCAAATTTTCCCTTCTATACTCCAATAATTCTTCGACATTAAGGCCAAGAATGTCAGAAGTTATGAAGATGATTTAAGGGCACAGTCAGATAGAACAGGCCTGATAGAATGTACGGTGATGACTTGCGCCTCAAGCCATTGTCTTTGTCATCTAATTATGTCGTGTCGATTACGTTATCCTCTGAATCTGCTTATGATCGGTACCTAATCAGTCCAGAGTCCATGGCTATTAGTAAACTCTTTCTAAACTAGTGTTCCTGCTGAGCGATAGATTGGGCTCGACAGAAGTGTGAAACTATGGTTCATATTGCTTGTGCGGTACTTGAAAAGGGTCGTACGTTACACCATTTGACTTTTTTTTTAATGAAAAAGAAAACTTCCAGAAGCTCCTAACAATTTCACTTGTTTTCTTTAGCCTTTATTGTCTTGCCTTTACATATACAGAAACCTTTTAAGTCTTTGCGTTTACATATAAAACTAAAGTCTTTGCGTTCGCACGAGGAAAACGAGCTAGAGTCAAACCACATTAATATGACTTTTTTTAGTTGCCTTAACTTTCACTCTTTCCTTTTTGCATTCCTCGTTAATTATTTCCTTTTTTAGTTTAAAACTCACATACGAGCAGGAGGGGCAGACCCACTTAGTGGTTAGAGGTGTCACCTAACACCGTTAAAATAGTGAAGTAAATTTTAATCATTAAAAATCAGATTTCAACTAACTTCTCGACATTTCGGTACTTAGGTACTTGCTCGTTTGGATTATTAGAAAAATCATTTCGGTTCAGTAATTTTTTTGGTTTGGTCCAGTGTGGAAATTTATGTTAAGAACTGATAATTATCCAAAAAATTTAATCTTGTTCGGTTTTTTAAACTATTAAAAACTATCCAAATTATCCGAATTATTCAAAAAAATTAATTTTGTTTGGTTTTTTAAACTATTAAAAACTATCCAAATTATCCGAATGATTCGATAAAAACAAACCGAATAAACCAAAAAAATATTCGAATTATCCAAAAATTGAAATATCCATACAAAAATTAAAGAAAAAAAAAACTGGCTAAATTTTGAAAAAAAAAAACAATAGTTTGAATAATATAAATAATAACATTCTGATATTTCAGTATTCAAGTAATTAGTTTAAACATAACTAAAATTTATAGATTTGTAAATAAAATTCGTTTTCTTCTAGGTAATGACACCTTTAGCCCTTTAGGCAAATAAAGTCGGCCTTTTTCTATGTTTTCTGTTCAATTTATTATGGAGCTCAACTCCTACAACCCTGAAGCAGATGCTTAATGGGAAACATAACTCTGATCCTAGAGACAAGGAATAGAGCACCACTCTATTATTTGCTGATTAAAATAAGAAATTGAAAGATGCCATGTACCTTGGCTTAGTCCTCAAAATCTTGCAATAGTCTTCTTCACTCTTGACCGTGACCGTGACCGTCAGGGTATTCTTCCAAAGTCAATGTCTTGTGTCACCTCTCTCTATAGCCACCAAAAATGACCCAGTGAAATCTCGAAATGTACAATATATAATTATTGACTGGACTAACGAAAAAAGTGCACATACAAATAATTGCAATATACGAGACATGTTGATCGTTTTCTCAGTTCTTCCTCTGTTCTTCACCATCATAACAAGCTTCTTAGCAACTTCAACATCTGCTTCACCAGCTCTCCATTCAGATGAGTGTATGACAATAAATCGCTGTAAATTGTTTAAAAAAAAAAAAATCAAGGTTTAGATCTGCATATTCATCTATTCTTTGCTTATAAGCAGTGATTGCGCTAGAGAAGATAGCTACTACACTTGGTATCAAGGGACTGAACCTAAGTTATGGAGACCCTTGCGTTCTAGGAACCCTAAAAATGATGCAAGAAGTGGATGTTGTTTCGAATCCAGAGGCTAGAAACAGCACCATTCGTTGTGATTGTAGCTTCAACAACAGCATGACATGTCATATAACAAGCATGTGAGTGTTACTAATCTGTTCTGTTCTTTTCTATTACGTAGATGTGTCCTGATATATTTTCTGGTTGCATCATTTGAACGGAAACAGAGATCTCAAGACCCTTGGCCTTCCAGGAAAACTTCCACCAGAGTTTGCCGACCTTCGATATCTCCAGTCGATGTGAGTGAGCTCAACCACGCAAAATCATGTTTATTCATCTAAATTAATTATCAAACATTAAGAGCCATGAGAGAGAGTTCTTGCTTTTCTTTGCAGAGACTTGTGCAGAAACTACCTTTCGGGCACAATCCCAATGGAGTGGGCTTCATTGCAGTACCTCACTTCCATGTTAGCTCCCTCATGTCTCTATACATACTAGTTATTATACTCCAGGCTGACTTTTGAGTTTTCTCACAGCTCACTCTGCGCGAATAATTTGTCTGGGCCTTTACCAACTGGGTTACAAAACTTCAAGAATCTGACAGTTCTGTATGTCTCAAATTGTTTCTTATACCAAATATGCCTTTTTTTTATTTGACCAAATATTAAGATGATGTGACGAAATTTTCAGAAATGTTGAAGCCAATAAGTTCTCTGGTCGTATTCCTGATGAGCTTGGTAACTTGACCAACCTAACACGACTGTAAGATCCTTTGCATCTTAATTAACCTTTTCTCAAAACGACATGAATCTGTAGTTTGATGCACCAAAATTTTAGCCAAAACAAAAAAACAAAAGTAGTTTTAATCTTCTCAGAAACTGGGTTCTGCAGGCATCTTACCTCCAATCAATTTACAGGAAGCCTGCCTAACACTCTCGCTAGATTGGTGAACATTGAGGATTTGTAAGTTGTTGCCTTTGTAACTAGCGATGCTCATCTTTAATTAGAATTAAAGTTTAGTAAACTTGAATTGATTTTAGACTAACGAAATTCTCACCTCAGTCAAGAACCTATAAACTAGTCCAAGAAGATAAGTTTCACAAAGCTCTTAACTACATTTGTTTGTTTTCATTATATACGCAGTAGGGTAAGTGACAATAACTTCAATGGTACCATCCCAACATATATTGGCGACTGGTCTCGCCTTCAAAGGCTGTAAGATTGTCTTTCATGGCTTATTTTGATTTCTCTTATTGTTTCTGTTTATCTACCATCTAACCTGTATCCATTATGATCAACAGAGTTCTATCTGCAAGCGGATTAAAAGGTCCTCTTCCTGATTCAGTCGCCGGCCTAGAAAATCTTATTGATCTGTAATGAACTTACCTTCTATGTACGTGTTGAAAAAAGGACAATCGAAACAAAACTGATGTTTCAAGCAATACATCCACATGCAGGAGTATAAGTGATACAACTGGGATAAACTCCTTTCCAAATATATCCAGCAAAGTCATCAGAAAACTGTATTTATTTTCCAAGTCATCAATTTCTCGTCTTAAGGCTTGGTTCTGTCTGAAAATTTCGAACTAAAGTCTACCTTCACTGTTCCAGGATTTTGAGGAATGTGAGTTTATCTGGTCCAATTCCTTCTTCAATATGGGATTTGCCAGAACTAAAGACTTTGTAAGTTCTTTCTGTCAGAGCTAGTTTAATATACACCACATTACCTGCAGACGAATTAGAGCATGATTAGATGCGTATACTCATGAAATATTTCATATATATGCTTATAGTTACTGGAGTTTTATGCCTATATAAGGATTATCATGGACTAATGATACCTTAAAAAATTGTCTCGTATTAGAGATATCCAACTTCCTTCTGCAAACTGTCTGTTAGTACTGTACAAAATTGTTTAGCCTAATTGATATGCTCAAATATACCCTAGAACTACTCTCTCAAATTAAAACAAATTAAGAGATCGATGTAATACTTAGGGGTCGAATTCCACAGAGACTCAAGATTCAGACAATAGATTATTAGTTATTGAATTAAGCTAAACAAGAATGATTGTAATTAAAAGACAGAATTCCCAGGAAACGTCAAGCTCAGGGAATTCCCAGGAAATCAGGAATGCAAGCAAATCAGTCAATCAGGATTCTTCTAATGTTCTAGAACTTGAAACACAATGATAAAGTAAACCAGCCGTCGCTGCGAAAACTATCTATGTCTAAAACCTAGAAAACCAAATTTCTTTGCGAGTTCTAAAGTGTAAACATGCAATAATCTCAGGTTCAATCTGTTCACAAAATTCATAAATCAAATTTCTTTGCAGATAGGTATTTTGCTCATCTAGGGTTCTTTTCTAGCTAATTAACCAACTTTCGTTGCGAGAATCAACCTATGATCAATAATCTAACCTTTCAGTTCAGATCAAGCATTAATCACAACCTAGATGAAGAACTAGTGTTTAGAATCCTTAATTAACCAATCAACTTAGCAATCCATGAAATCCCTAATGAGAAACCCTAAACCTAACTAGCATACTACTTAGACATGGAAATTGAAACAATAAACATGATTGAATAGAATTGCATAAAAGAAATAAGAATAGAATTAATGGAGTTCTGAATCTTCTCTGAAGCAGTCTGAATTCTTCTCTCCAAAAGCTCTCTCTCTCTAGAATACTTGATAGGATAAAAGATAAGTCTAAACAATGACCTGAAAATAATATAAATATCCTAAAAACTTGAATATGGACTTATTTGCAAATAAGGAAAAGTCTGGGCAAATTTCCTTTTCTTCAAAAATCTTCAAAACTGGCGCAGAAAATTGTCTGTATGATGGGTGTCGACCGACACCAAGTGTGGTGTCGACCGACACCATCTCCAAAAGTGGTTTCTGGCTTGAATTCTTCTGCACAACTTCCTGATTAACTCCAGAATGATCCATAATCTCCAAATAAGCTCCAAACGTACCTAAACCTGTAAATGACTCTAAAAGACTCCAAAAACACTAAAAATACTCTATAAACAAGACTTATATCATGACTAAAAACCATAAAAACCATGATATATCAACTCCCCCAGACTTAGCTTTTGCTTACCCTCAAGCAAAACAAAGAACTAAACCTGTGGAAGAGGTTTAAAAACATAGGAACTCACATATTCTTTAGAACACCAAATCAACCAACACTTTTGTAATCCACATCAAACAACGCCAACTTTAGATAGAACATCAACTACTTCCCCCCAGACTTATCAACCATCCCAATTCCAGTCCACAATCAATAAGAGATCTAAATTCACCATCACTGACCTTTTTAAATTGTACAGCGTGCATTCTCATCAAGGGAGTATCGATCAAAGGACACATGGACTCTTACCTGTTCAAGTTCTGATTATTAGACATATTTGCTTCAAGTTTTACCTCTCCCTTTTCTCACTTCCATTCAGTTGATTTTTCCCTACTAGGGTATCATTTTATTTTTTTTATCAACTGAATGCTCTGAAATCAAGTCTTTAATGAAACAAAGAATATCAATGGTGTCACCATCAAAATCCTTGATCACCTTTTTTAGACCATTATATTTTTTTACTCTTTTTTTTTTTAGAGAACTAAAGGGAAGAGAGAGGTGAACTATAATCACAAATCAGCTGTTTCAGACCTGAACAAGGAATCCGATCCAAAGTATACCAAGCCCCAATATAAGAAAAATTAAGTTCATTAGATATTAGGCCAGCTCAGGATCCTGCAAATACTCAAACAGATGTGGGGATAATGGTAGATCAAATCATCTTTGAGTTTTTATATCAGTAATACCTGCTGTCAATAGCTGTAAGAATGATCACTATAATGGTAATCAAAGTGGTTAGTTCCAAGAAAAGCTCATAGTTCCTGACTGGTTTTGACTCAAATAAAATGACACAACTGACTCAAAACAAAACAAATCAAAATACATTAGTATTTTCCTCCACCAGACTTAAGTAACATTGTCCCCAGTGTTATCAAGCCATAAGATCAGAAATAAACCAAGGTGAAAACAATTGAACAAGAAAAAAATAAAAATACGTACCTGGTCGGGTGGTGTCGGGCGACACTGGAAGTGGGTGTCGGTCGACACCAAATTTTTTTTTTTTTTCTCTGTCTGACACAAGAAAAAAAAAACTAAAAATTAGCAAAAACCAAACGAAATTCAAAGAAAATCCTACCTAAAAGTGGGTTGCCTCCCACTAAGCGCTTTTTTTCAGTCATTAGCTTGACTATGTCAGGGCTCAGACATCTGGTGGATCAGAGAGTGGCAGGGAATGCTTCTGGGAAGAACATCTCATCATCCAAGGTGGTGTGTAAGCAGTTGGTGCATGATTTCTACCAACGAATGAATGAGGAACAGCAGCAGGGTGGGCTATGAGTTTGGGAGGGACACTTCTTTTTCCTGCAGAATCATCAAAAGAAGAAGCAAGTGCTCTACGATAATCTCGTGGCTTGGTTAGTTGTGAAACAACTTTTGCATCCTTAATCTTCTTTTTTATGATATCAGGGGGTTTGGAATTGAGAACAGGAAGTACATACCTTTGATGTAATGGAGGTGTTTGTGGTCTGATGCATATCTTTGCACTTTTTCTGCAATTCAGCTCTGCAACTCTTGTCTCCATCACAAAGACATCATCCTCCAGCAAGTTGCATGTGTCTGGACCTTCATTTTCAAGTCTAGTTCTTACAAGACAATCTCCACTCCAATCTGCAAGCCCAACAGCTTTCTTGGAAGTTTCAACCAATGCCTCTTGAACACTCAACATGTTTGCTTGCTCAGCAACCTCCAACTCTTTGACATACCCAACAGTAATGTCAACTGGATGCTCTGCTTCTGAGACCTCATCCATGACAACCTCTACAGAAGAGGTTTAACCATCTATGGTAGCTTTTCTCCTTAGATTACCCATGTCAAAACTCATGGTCTTATCACCCAAATCAAGCTCAATCTGTCATTCCCTGACATCAATGATTGCACCAGCTGTAGCTAAGAAGGATCTCCCAAGTAGAAGAGGATCCTGAGGCTCTTCACCATATTCCAAAACCACAAAGTCTGTAGGGATTGTGCAGCCAGCAATCTGAAGTGGAACATCTTCTAATACCCCTTATGGAACTCTCTTTGACCTATCAGCAAGGATGAGATGGATCCTTGTAGGCTTGAAGTCAGTCAACCCAAGTCTTACAGCAACAGAATAAGGCATCAAGTTAATGCTTGAGCCAAGGTCACAGAGAGAATGAGGAAACCTTCATGTTGAGATGGAGCAGTCTAGCACAAAACTCCCTGGGTCAGGTAACTTTTTTGGAATGCTACTCTGAATCATAGCACTGACCTGTTCATAGACTTTCACCTTCCTCTCCTTCCTTGATACTGTCTTTTTCAAGAGGATTGCACTGATGTCCTTTGTGAGCAAAGCTGCTTCCTCAGGGCTTACACCAATCACAACCATCCTTTTAACATATCTCTTAAGTGCAGGTGAAAGCTTGACTGCATCAATCAATGGTATCTCAATAACCACCTTGTCCATTATTGCCTTGCATCTGGCCTCCTCTATCTCATGTTTGGATTTTCTGGGTTTCGGGTAAGGTATCTTAGGTTTATGGACCCTCTCCTCAGGTGTTGGTGGTGATTTGGGACGATCAGCACGCTCTTCTGACGGCAATTGAAAAATACAGGTCGAGTGTCGATCGACACCCTCATCTGGTGTCGCTCGACACTCAAAATGTTTGTTGAAGTGCGTCGATTTTTGTCCGTCAGAACTCGAGAAATCGCGATTTTTCGCTAGTGTCGACCGACACACCTCCTGGGTGTCGACCGACACCAGATTTGGTGTCGACCTCTTCAATTTGGTGTCGTGCATGGTCGACAACGGTTCGTCAGGACTCGATTTTTCGAGAATTTTGGTTGGTGTCGACCGACACCCCTCGGTGTCGACCGACACCAGGTCTGTGGCTCCAAATTCTTCATCAAACTCTGCAGACCCCACGAAATTTTCTTCCCTTCTCACCATGATAGCATTAACATGATGTCTTGGGTTGATATCAGTCTTTCCTGGAAGAAATCCTTCTTGTCTTTTTATGGAATCAGCAGTTTGAGCAACCTGAATATCCAACTTCTTAACATGAGCACCCAAAGATTCAATCTTCCCATTCAGATCAGTATACAAAGCATCCAGCTTCCCATTGAAGTTCACAGTCATCTTTGTCTGACCTTCCAAAACCTGCTCCAACATAGATTCCATCTTGCTATTCTGTTCAGGTTTCCGGTAAGAAGAAGAACCATAAGTTCTTGTGAAGTTGTTGTTCTGAAAAGGCTTCTGGTAAGAAGAACCATAACCTTGCTGATTTCCAAATCTCTGACCTTGAAACCCAACTCCATTGATGAAATTTACATCCTCTTCCTCTGGTTCAAAGGTTTCAACCTCTGCAGCAAACTGAACTTGCTTCTTTCCCACAAGGAGATTGTGGATAGAATCAAGTTTTGCTTTAACTTCAGCACTCTGAGCACCATCCATGTTTCCAACCAGCCTCTTCCTATCATAATCTGCATTCTTGGTACTATTTCTAGATGTCAAGTTTTCAATAAGCTTTTTGGCTTCCTCTGGGCTTCTGGTGTTGAAGTTTCCTTCACTTGCAGCATCCAAAGCCATCTGATACCTCCAATCTATTCCCCTGAAAAAGATACCCAGCAGCTGAACATCACTAAACCCATGATGTGGACAGTCCCTCTGATAAGCTCTGAACCTCAACCAAGAAGCCTTGAATGCTTCAGCAGGTCCTTGGGAAAATGTAGAGATTTTTGTCCTCAACTCCTCAAACCTTGCATCATCAAAGAAGTTGTTGAGGAAAGCATTCTTTGTATCAACCCAAGTGGTCAGAGATCCTGGTTGCAACTGCTTCAGCCAGTTGGAAGCATCCCCAGCAAGAGAGTAGGGGAAAAGCTTGCAGAAGAGGTAGTCATAGGACACTCCATTGCACTTGATGCTAGACACCAAATCTTCAAACTTTTCTATATGGTCCATAGGATGCTCATGAGGAAGACCATAGAAAAGATGCTGACCGACAAGAGTGTAGTAGGCAGGTTTCAGCTCAAAATCAGCTCTCTGAAAACATGGAGGGTTAATGGCAGACCTGTTTGCATAGAACTGATCAGGTCTGTTGTAGTCAGCAAGGGTTCTCCCTCGGATATGTGGTGCTCCGGCAACCTGGGCATCTCTGTTCTCAGCAGCTGCTACTACTTCTTGGACAACATTTCCCTGATCATCTATCTGGTCACCATTGTCATTGTAAGCATGACCCTCTTGGTCTCGTAGGACTCCAGCAGCATCAGGTCGAATGATTGTTCTCCTCATGTCTGCTGACCTCCTTCCTTGACGGTTCGTATGTTCTAACTCACTCAGCTCCTGATTCGTGAGATTCACAAGCTGAGTTCCCCTGTTACTTCTGGTATTGCGATTATGCATACACCTGAAACAAAAGAAAAAGAGAAAGAACAATGTAAGTAAACTAAAAGTAAAATGTTTAGACTAAATTCTATTCCAAATCTAATGGCAAATTCAATGAATCCCCGGCAACGGCGCCAAAATTTGATATGCTCAAATATACCCTAGAGCTACTCTCTCAAATTAAGAGATCGATGTAATACTTAGGGGTCGAATTCCACAGAGACTCAAGATTCACACAATAGATTATTAGTTATTGAATTAAGCTAAACAAGAATGATTGTAATTAAAAGACAGAATGCAGTAAATCGGTTTGTAAGATCAATAAGAGAAAACGTCAAGCTCAGAGAATTCTCAGGAAATCAGGAATGCAAGCAAATCAGTAAACCAGCCGTCGCTGCGAAAACTATCTATGTCTAAAACCTAGAAAACCAAATTTCTTTGCGAGCTCTAAAGTGTAAACATGCAATAATCTCAGGTTCAATCTGTTCACAAAATTCATAAATCAAATTTCTTTGCAGATAGGTATTTTGCTCATCTAGGGTTCTTTTCTAGCTAATTAACCAACTTTCGTTGCGAGAATCAACCTATGATCAATAATCTAACCTTTCAGTTCAGATCAAGCATTAATCACAACCTAGATGAAGAACTAGTGTTTAGAATCCTTAATTAACCAATCAACTTAGCAATCCATGAAATCCCTAATGAGAAACCCTAAACCTAACTAGCAAACTAATAAGACATGGAAATTGAAACAATAAAAATGATTGAATAGAATTGCATAAAAGAAATAAGAATAGAATTAATGGAGTTCTGAATCTTCTCTGAAGCAGTCTGAATTCTTCTCTCCAAAAGCTCTCTCTCTAGAATACTTGATAGGATAAAAGATAGGTCTAAACAATGACCTGAAAATAATAGAAATATCATAAAAACTTGAATAGGGGCTTATTTGCAAATAAGGAAAAGTCTGGGCAAATTTCATTTTCTTCAAAAATCTTCAAAACTGGCGCAGAAAATTGTCTGTCCGATGGGTGTCGACCGACACCATCTCCAAAAGTGGTTTCCGGCTTGAATTCTTCTGCACAACTTCCTGATTAACTCCAGAATGATCCATAATCTCCAAATAAGCTCCAAACGTACCTAAACCTGCAAATGACTCTAAAAGACTCCAAAAACACTAAAAAGATTCTATAAACAAGACTTATATCATGGCTAAAAACCATAAAAACCATGATATATCACTAATATTAATCACATGTTTGCTGTAGGGATTTATCGTTTAACAGTTTAACTGGTGAAGTTAATGGAATACAAAAAGCACCAAAATATACGTAAGTAATATACAATCTGAGATTAAAAATGTTAAAATAGCTGAAGACCTTTCAATGTCAATATCATAGACTCATAGTATCTGATCAAGTATGTATAATTTTGACATGTTCTTTCAGCTATTTGACTAGAAATATGCTTTCTGGAGATGCTGGATCTGGTGTCTTTCTCAATAGCAAATCTAATATGTACGTTTAAGCTTTCCCTTGTCTATATTTTTCTTTAGATACTTTTTGTCATGTCATCTACTATTTTTCCTAGTTTTCTGATATGGCTATTTCTCATAGTGATATCTCTTACAACAATTTCTCTTGGTCGTCGAGCTGCCAGGAAAAGAGGTACCAATGTGAAATATTGGTAGATATGATAGTTATCTTCTGATGTTGAAGTTTCTGTTTTCACTTTCTGTTCAATCAGTAACATTAATACATACCATAGCTCATATCTCAACAACAGTTTGTAAGTACACTCTTCTACTTTATTTTGCATCAATAGAATATTTCTGCCATTGTGATGTCTAACTATTTTGGTAGTCTTTTTCATACAGAACTGGGCTTCTTCCATGTGCTGGTCCAATCAACTGCACGAGCTGTAAGTACATAGTGAGCGGTCTCTTACATGTTATTTTGATGTCTGTTTTGCATGTTAATTCTCTCTTTCAATTATGGATTGTAGATCAGCGAACACTACATATAAATTGTGGTGGAGACAACATAGTTATTACAAACTCCTCTCATAAAGTCAATTATGAAGCTGATAACAGTACTATCTATGCCGCAACAAATCAAATCTTCAAAACCTGGGGAATTAGTAACACAGGTGTATTTTTCGCGGATGAACATAGTGAGAATGATACGTACATCATTTCAACTAGTTTAACACCAGCTGTAGATTCTCCTGATCTTTATAAGAGGGCACGTCGATCTGCTCTCTCTCTGACTTATTATGCGTTCTGCTTGGATAATGGAGCCTACAATGTGAAACTCCATTTTATGGAGATTCAGTTTTCAGACGAAGAACCATTCAGTCGTCTTGGCAGACGCATATTTGATGTCTATGTTCAGGTGAAGCAACACTTAATAATAACTTCTTTTTTTTTGAATCAAGCATGGAAGATTGAAGTTCATTAGCTTTCTTCCTTTTTCTCTTTTGATAGGGAGAGTTGTTCTTGAGGGATTTTAACATCAAAGAGGAGGCTAATGGGACACTGAAGCCTGTTGTGAAAGAACTAAAAGCTGTTAATGTGACAGATCATATCTTGGAGATTCGGTTGTATTGGGCGGGTAAAGGGACAACCCTCATTCCTAAAAGAGGAAACTATGGTCCTCTTATCTCTGCAATCTCCTTGTGTCACCACAGTAAGTACTCTTTATCATATTGCTTCCTTACCTCTCAAGTGGCCATAGCTTTAAATGATCACATTCATCTTGTTGACATTGGTTAATCTTTTAAAATTTTAGGTATGGAGCCACGATGTGGAGGTCTAAAGACAAAAAATAAAACTACTTTGTTGAAATTATTTTTCTGTAGCTTGGTGTGTATATATTAACACTTCTTTTCGTCTCATTTACAGCGGAGAAAATAAGAAAACGCATTAACTATCCCCTAATTTTTGGGGCAATGGGTGCCTTGGTAACAATTATTCTCTTGGCTTTAGGAATATATGCTCAGAAAAAGTGCAGAAGAGACAAGGCTACAAGAGAACGAGGTATCAGAGTTCACAGTGTCTGAATCCATTTCTGGTATGACCTATTCGTTTAAGCCATTAGTAATGATTTTCTGTAGGGAACATGATCACGTAGAGCTGAGAGCCAAGGGTCTGCAAACGGTTTGCTTTACTTGGAGGCAACTGCAAGCTGAAACAGATAATTTTGATCAAACCAACAAACT
The DNA here is from genome assembly GCA_900108845.1 of Iljinskaea planisiliqua. Taxonomy (NCBI): domain Eukaryota; kingdom Viridiplantae; phylum Streptophyta; class Magnoliopsida; order Brassicales; family Brassicaceae; genus Iljinskaea; species Iljinskaea planisiliqua. The sequence continues at coordinate 3,334,197 of FNXX01000007.1, read as the reverse complement.
TGGAGAAGGAGGTTTTGGATCAGTATTCAAAGTATGCTAAAACATATGCTAATATCTGAGAATGTAAGGTTGTTTTTGGTCTATGATACGAGGATTTTAATGCAGGGAGAGCTGTCAGATGGAACCATCATAGCAGTGAAGCAGCTTTCGTCCAAGTCATGCCAAGGAAACCGCGAGTTTGTGAATGAGATAGGAATGATCTCAGGTCTGAATCATCCAAACCTTGTCAAGCTTTACGGATGTTGTGTCGAGAAGGATCAGTTGATGCTCGTGTATGAGTACATGGAAAATAACTCCCTTGCTCTTGCACTGCATGGTAAATAAAAGTCATTCAACTTTTCTTTATAAATATGTTTGAGTCTAAATATATATATATTTTTTTTTTTTTTTTTTTTTTGGTACTCCAAAATTCTATTTATTGAAATCTTATATATATAATGTAGAAGCATTAATTAACTTCTTCGTCAATCACTATCATTATACCACAAACAAAAACACTTTGATAAATAAAAACAAAGAAGAGAATAGGTCTAAATGAAATTATCCTAAGGTTTTACGCATGCATAAAAGCCAAGTCAAGTTACTGCAAGTCTGCGAGAATAGGTCAACTTCGGCCACACACCACAGTGTTTATGGAGACATGCAACATCAAGCATTCATGAACCTTTCTTTATTTCTTACGTCAATAAAAAATAAAAACAAAAGAAAAAGAAAAAAGAGAGGTTCTTGAATGCTTGACGTTGCATGTCTCCATAGACCTTTCTTTTCAACATTATTGATTAATCTTTGTCAGTATATATCTCTAGTCTCCGACGACCCAAAAACCCTTAAAAAGAAAAATATAAAAGCACACTTTTCCGGATATTATATAAGGAACTATAAAACCACTTTCTGATAATAACATTGTGATTAACCAAAAATAATACACATGCAAAGAGTCACTATATAATTAATATGGATATGTCGACCGTCTTCTCAAGATTTATTTTGTTCTTCACCATCACCACAAGCCTCGCAGCTCTAAGAACATCGGCTCTTCTTCATCCAGATGAATGTATGAGAAGAATCACCATTTTAAAAAATTCTTATAAAATCGCAGTCATAATCTGTATATATTTATCTATGTAATCAATAAATTATCTTTTGGGTATTATGCAGTAAAAGCGCTTGAAGAGATAGCTTCTACACTTGGTATCACAAAACTGAACCTACGCTTTGGAGACCCTTGCGATCTAAGAAATCTAAAGATTGATGTTGCTCAGGATCCAGGGAGTGAGAACAAAGTTGTTTGTAATTGTGATTTCGACAATGGCAGGACATGCCATATTACAGATTTGTGAGTCTTGTTCTTCTACCGTACGTCTCTTTTTTCTCTGTCTCCATAGAACCAATGATTCTTGTGGCTATCAGAGAGCTCAAGACCCTCAGTCTTCCCGGAAGACTTCCACCAGAGTTGGTCAAACTTCGTTATCTCCGATCGATGTGAGTTAAACCATGAATCATTTAAATAACCAAATCGATAAATTAGTTTAAAGTTTCAGTTTGCAAGAACCTCCTCGTTGGTTTTATATAATAAGAATAAGAACCTTTGGTCTCACGGAAGAGCGAGTTTCAACCTAGAGAAAAAGTTTACAGCGAGGTTTTTGGTCTTCTTTGCAGAGACTTGTGCCGAAATTACCTTTCGGGCTCAATCCCAATGGAGTGGGCTTCCATGCCATACCTTGCTTCCATGTTAGCTCTCTCTTCTCTCTGTCTCTCTCTCTCCAATGCTTCATCTTCATGATTTTCGACTAACTTTGACTTTTCTCTCAGCTCTCTCTGCGCGAATAATCTATCTGGGCCCTTACCAACTGGTTTACAAAACTTCAAGACTCTGACATTCCTGTACGTCTCAAATTGTCTCCAACACTGAATATGGTTTTTTATCCGATCTGATATTTACTGTAATGTAATGAAAATTTCAGAGGAATTGAAGCCAACCAGTTCTCTGGTCCGATTCCTGATGAGCTTGGCAACTTGACCAACCTAACAGGATTGTAAGACCTTTTTGCATCTTAACCCTTTCCATAATTACAAGAGTCAAAAAAAGAAAAAAAAAAAATATTACAAGAGTCTTTGCTTCTGTGGGAAGAAAAGCTATAATTTTAATCATTTTTAAAACTGGATATTGCAGGCAATTTGGGTCCAATCAATTTACAGGAAACCTGCCTACCACTCTCGCTAGACTGGTGAACCTTAAGGATTTGTAAGTTTTTGATGTACTCGTATATGGAAAATTTTCAACCAATAAAAAAAAAAAAAAAGATGTTTGCCTTGGTAAATTGTAACTGGAGATACTCATCTTTAATTAGACTTAAATATTAGTAAATTCGTCAAGTTCCTGAGGAAAGGGACATATTTAAGCTTTGAGGAAGAAGTTGTTTTATTGGGACTTATATTGAGCTTAAAGCTGTTTGTTTCAAAGCTGTCCTGTTGAACTTCTTTCTGGACTCTTTATATGCTTTGTCTCTTCCGTAGGATGAATTCTTTTGGTGTGAAAGTGACGAAATTATCACTTCCGTGTATAAAGAGATACATGGTCAAGAAAACATATAAAGTAGTCCAAGAAGATAAGTTTTACAAAGCTCTAACCTCGTTGTTTGTTTTCATTATGCAGTAGGATAAGTGACAATAACTTCAGTGGCATCATCCCAGGGTTTATTGGCGACTGGTCTCCCCTTGAAAAACTGTAAGCTTGTCTTCCACCAACGATTCTAATTCCACTTATAGTTTGTGTTTCTGCACTGTCTAACTTTGTGTCTATGATCAACAGACATCTATTCGCAAGTGGACTGAGAGGACCTATTCCTGATGCAGTCTCCCGCCTAGAAAATCTTCGTGAGCTGTAATTAACTAACTACATTCAATCGATTAAGAAAACGACTATTGAAATGAGACTCATGTGTTTTGAGTATTGTATTCATATGCAGGAGAATTAGTGATATGACTGGGATAAGCTCCTTTCCAAATATATCCAGCAAATCCATGGAGATACTGTAATTTAACTTCTACTTTTCGTCTTGATGCTTCATTTTTATTACATATGTACGTCAAACTAAAGTCTCTGTCTTTGTTCAGGATTTTGAGGAATGTGAATTTGTCTGGCCATATCCCTACTTACCTCTGGAATTTTACAAACCTACATACTCTGTAAGTCCTTTTTGTTTTTTGTGTGATATCAAAACTAGCTTGTATAGTATGTTCTACATTTTTTTGTAGTTATATGGGTACAGTTACTGCAGTGTACAGTTATAGATTGTCAGAGACTCATGGGTATAACCATATGTACAAAGCATCGTAAAGAGAAATGTCCAGTAATGTAAATTTTAACATGTTTGCTGCAGTGATTTATCGTTTAACAAGTTGAGTGGTGAAGTTCAATCACTAAAAAAAGCACCCACAAGAATGTAAGTACTACAAATTGATATCAAGAGTTATGAAGAGTTTGAAAACCTTTTAATGTGATCATACCACATAATCACCCTCGAATAATATAATGTTTCAACATTTTCTTTCAGCTATTTGAATGACAACATGCTTTCCGGCAACGTTGGATCTAGTGTTTTCCTCAACACAGAAACTTATATGTACGTTTCTGTCTTCACTTGTTTGTACGGCTCCAGATATTTACCCTTAATGTCAGCTAATCATCTTCTTGGTTTTGTATATTTGGTGAATCTCAAAAGTGATATCTCTTATAACAATTTCTCATACTCATCTAGGTGCCCAAACAAGAGGTATGAACACGATATCGTGCTCGATAGGATACATCTTCTCTCCATTTACTTATAACTACTTCTGTTGAAGTTTACGTTCTCTCTTTCTGTTGAATCAGTAACGTTAATACATACCGGAGCTCCTATTTGCAGAAAAATTTGTAAGTACACTCTTCTACTTTATGATCCAACGATTGACCAACAACAATGGAGTAAACTTAGTAATAGAAATAGAAATGATATGAATGTCTCGTGCTGATGAGATGTCTCATTATTCTCATAACCTCATCTTCTTTTCATACAGAACTGGACTTCTACCATGTGCTGGTCCGATAAATTGCGTGAACCGTAAGTGCCTATTGAGCCGTTAAACTTATTTTTAAGATGCATTAGATAACATAATCTTCTTCTTTTTTTCATATGTTGTCTACTTACTCTGTTTACACTCTCTTTGTATCATAAAAAAACCTTGGGATCTCTAGTTTTTTATACTGATGGTGATAATCGATTGTAGATCAACGGTCTCTACATATAAATTGTGGTGGAGACAACGTAGTTATCACAAACGCTTCTCAGAAAATCACTTATCAAGCTGATAACAGAGAGACCAAAGCCGCAACAAATCAGCACTTTGAAAACTGGGGATTTAGTAGCACCGGTTACTTGCCAAATGATAAGTACATCATTTCGCCTAGTCTAACACTATCTGAAGATTCTCCTGCTTTCTATAAGTCCGCACGTCAATCTGCTCTCTCTCTAGTTTATTATGCGTTTTGCTTGGAAAATGGAGACTACAATGTGAAACTCCATTTTATGGAGATTCAGTTTTCCGACGAAGACTACAGTCGTCTAGGCAGACGCATATTTGATATCTATGTTCAGGTAAAGCGTCACTGTTTAGTGAGTACTTGTTTCTTTAACCAAACACGGAAGATTCAAGTTCATTAGCTTTTGTTCTTTTTCTCGGCTTTTAGGACAAGTTGATCTGGAGGGACTTTAACATCAAAGAGGTGGCTAAAGGGACTCGGAAGCCTGTTGTGAAAGAAGCGAACGTGAATGTAATGAATCGTATGTTAGAGATTCGGTTGTGTTGGGCGGGGAAAGGGACAACTCTCATTCCCCTAAGAGGAAACTATGGTCCTATCATCTCTGCGATATCCTTGTGTCACAGCAGTAAGTAGTACCCATGAAGCTCCTAATGATTTGACTATCTCAAAGTCTCTACTACTTCGGCAACGTTACTCCTTATCCTATAGTTTTTTTTGTGGCTTTCTTTACATCGAGTTGTTACACTATCAAGTGGCCATAACTTCAAAGTATCACACTTTCATCTTCTTGACATTGGTTCCTGCCACCTAACCATAATATTCATCTTTCAAAATTTCAGGTTTGGGGCCAGGATGTGGAGGTTCAAAGACAAAAGAAAACACTACCTTGTTTAAGATATTTTCTTGGTGTTTATATGAATATATATATTCACAATTTTAATGTCTCATTTGCAGAGGAGGAAAATAAACATGACCCTAACTATCCACTAATATTCGGTATAACGGGTGCCTTGTTAGCAATTACTCTCTTGGCTTTGGGACTATATGCTCAGAAAAGATGCAAGAGAGACAAGAACACGAGAGAACGAGGTAACTATAGAAGGAAATAATATAATTCATATTAATCACTCAATCCCTATAATTTCTCCTATTATTATTACTAAAATATTTTCTTGTAATTAATTAGGATTATGTTCATCTTGTATATATATATATATGTCTATGTATATTAAATAAGATACGAGAGTGAATACAATTATTCAATATCATAACCTTTCATCAACTCTAATATGGTATCAAAGCTTGATTTACGCTATCCAACCCGATCCGACCCAAAGTTAATCTAATTATCGACAACCCAGACACGTAACCGGTGTCGTCGATCCATGTCCAAACATATCGAGATTAATGGTCAAAGAACCATTATCTCGAGGGGGCGTATTAGAGAATATTATCCCACATCGGAAGTTAAAAGGGATCCTAACTAGTATATAAGGGACATGTGTCAATCCACTTATTGTCAATTGGTTTTGAGTTAAAAGCCCATGTGACTTAACAATTTATATATACAATAAATTTAGATTTGGATAAAAGACCATCAACTAAATATATATGATTAACATTCAACATATATGTTTTCTTTTAGATTTGGATAAATTTAAATTTCATGTTCATACCTCTTTTCTTGACAGCTCGATGACCAAGATAAATTGTTATAAGAGAGATCACTGTGAAGATTTGCCAAAATATAGAAAACCGACACGAAGATTAGTAAATTATACAAATTATTCACATTAAAAGGTCTCCAAATCTTTCAAATGCTCCATTAGAGATTATAGGACGTACATATATTTTAATTCTGTTTATACTCCTTGAACTCCACCACTCAAGTTGTTAAATGATAGTAAATCACTGTAGCAGAGAGGGTGCAAAAAAAAAAAAGAATGGATTTCTTTTAATATAAACGTAATTATGTAAATACTGTACAAATTTTCTTATATAATTAATGGGTAACTTACTAGATTAACATAAAATAATGTTAGAATTATTAGAATGATTGTAATCTTTTGATAATTACTAGATTGTTTTTAGTACCTAAAATGTCATTTTTTTCTTTGATACCAAAAAATGTTATTACGAAATTGCCATTACTTTTTTATTTAAAAATTTCAAAATTTTACCTTAGTAAAAAAATGGATGAAAATTTTCTAAATAAAGCTGTCATACATGAAGTGACAAATTTATTAAGATGACAGATTTTTTTAGCGAATGACAGATTTTCTAAAACAGTTTTATTTAAGTACGACAGTTTTTTATATTATTTGATGATAGATTAACAGTTGAGCGACAATTTTTTTATTTACTTGATAACAGTTTTATTGACTTACAACAGTTTTAAAGTTCGAATGTCAGTTTTATTTTATGAAAGACAGTTTTGTTTTTTAAACGACAGTTTTATTTTTTGAACAATAGGTTTTTTCTGATATAATAGGTATTTTGAGTCAGTTGTAACAGTGTTTTTGAAAAGTTACAGATTTTTTATGTTTTTCAAAAATTTACGTTATGACATGTTTGTTTGACACGGCAGGGTTTTCTAACGACACAACAGAGTTTTTTAGATTTTCAATAAATCTATTAAATTATTTAATTACTAGATTGACAAATACGTTATAGTAGGTTTATTTTACGTTATGGTATGTTTACATTTGTTAGTAGATTTATAGTGTTATTATGGCAGGTTTTAATTTACATGTTATAGCAGATTTGTTTATTACTAAATTGACTATTTATCATATATCTACGTTACGACATGTTTTTTACGGCAGTTTTTGTCAAATTTGTCAATTTTTTCAACTTTTTTTACTGTGGGTCCCTTCCTTAATTGTAGGAACTGTTTTATTTTAAAAAAAAATTATTTCCTTAATTGTAAGTATTTGATATTTGTTTTCCTTAATTATATGTAAATTAAATATTTGTTATAAATTCGTTTTTCTTAATTTAAATTTTATAGATTAAGTTTTTTTTTATAAATTTGTGTTCTATAATCTTTATAATAGTTTTAGGTAATTATAAATCCGTTTTTGATGAAGTTTAAAATTTGTAAATTAAAATTGATATAGTAATTTATTTTAGGGTTATTTTACCTAATTTTAAAAATTTATAAACTATTTTTTTAAATGAAATTTGTGTTTCTATATTTGTAAAACTTATTAATTTTAAAAAAATTAGTTAACCTAAAATTTTGGTATAAAAAATCAACAATTTATTTACTTTAAAGATAATATTTGCGTTCATTGAATAAATATCCCATAAATATAATATTTTCATTATTTAGGGTTTTCAAAAGTTGTCTTCCTTATTTTTTTTTTATCTATCTGCAACACACACCTTCATGATTTTTTTTTGCTTACAGAACATGAATCAATTAATTGTTATGTCTGGTAATTGGGTGTTGGAAAAGAAGAGATGAGTTTTTGTGAATTTGGAGATTAGGTTAATTTTAGGGATGTTAAATTACTTTTCCATTTACTTTTTCCTTATTTTTTTTAGTAAAATTAATTTACTTATTTGAAAAAATTTACTTAAAACCTTATATATTAATATGGTAAATGGCACACATGTAAATAATTTTAAAATTCCAGATTTTTTTCTCTTTGGTACATAAAATTAGTGTTAGTTTAGTAAACTTAGTTTTTTATAATAGTAAATATACTATATATTTATGTTATCCTAGTAATTCTCCCATAATATTAATAGCTTCTCTGAGAGTTAAAAAAATATATCCTCTCATACTTTTATATTACTCTGAGTCTCTGACAGTAGGTTATCTTTTTCTTTCTCTCTACAATGTATTCTCATGTGCCTACGCAGGAGACCATGATAATCTACATCGACCAACATATATATATTTATATATATACACATATAGTCTAGTTTAAGCATATAATTGTACAGTCTTCGCTTCCAGTTTTACGCAACTTCTCAGCAGGTAAAGGTGCAAGTTACTAAGCATATCACTTTGTAGAGTATGGATATTACAAAGTATTCTTAAATATGTTTAATAACAAGAAACTTTCATAGTCTTTAGTAAAGACTCTTTAGGACCAGTAAGGTTTCAGACAACTTTATTGATACGACTACAGATAAGATAACTTCACAAGCCTTTCTTCCCTCTCAAGAGATAAGGAAATGTGCACAGCTTTTGGTATTATTATGATGAGGAAAAAAACTCTGCTGTGGAGTTGAGGATCATGGATTCCGGATATAGTGGGTAGAGATCAGAACCAGAAACAGAGGATTTCATTGTTTTTGCTGTTTGATCGGTCACACCAGACGTGCTGGAGCTACCATTTGTATCAATGCCCCTCATCTTTGAGATGCTCCAGTTGTGTCCAAATAAACCAGGATCTGACATAACCTGTGTTATTTCCATCTCTCCCTCGAGCATTTGCACAGCCTCTGACATTGTTGGCCTTAAGGAAGGAGATGACTGTGTGCAAGCAAGAGCAACTTTGATCATCCTTACTGCTTCTTTTCTCTTGAAATCACCTTGGAGCATTGGATCTACGATCTCCATCACGTCCCCTGTCTGTTGCAGCGTCAGCGCCTGAGATTTAATGTCAAAACATGTTTCAGTAAACCGGTAGAAACTATAACAATTGTGCATCGAATGGGTTAAAGAGAAAGAAAAGCTATGGTTACCCAATTGATAAGCGAGACATGATCAGGACTTCCCTTCTGTTTTGTAATACTCTTCCCACTAACAATCTCCATTGCCACAACCCCGAAGCTGTACACATCTGCTTTCTCTGTCAAATGACCCCACAATGCATATTCCGGAGCCATATATCCGCTGCAGCATTAGAGAAACCAAGAATGAGATATATATCTTTGGCCACGGTGCTTTTTTTTCATGTTATGTTCTTAACTTACATGGTTCCTGCAACTTTGGTGCTAATGTGAGTGTGTTCATCTTCATGGAGCCTAGCCAATCCAAAGTCAGATATCTTTGCATTTAGTTCAGTGTCTAGAAGCACGTTACTGGTTTTTATGTCACGGTGAACCATCCTGATCGATGATCCTTGGTGGAGGAATTCAAGCCCTCTTGCGATTCCAACACATATATTTTGTCTAGCTTCCCAGTTCAGGTTCAGGGAAATCTTTCCTGGTAATGGATGTAAACCAAAGAGAAATGATATCACTTTACATGTGAGAAACATATATGTAAACTTGAATTAGATTCGAAACTTAAAGAAAATCTGAATGACTTTTATTTACCATAGAGCGCAAGAGCAAGGGAGTTATTTTCCATGTACTCATAGACGAGCATCAATTGATCCTTCTCGACACAACATCCATAAAGCTTGACAAGGTTCGGATGATTCAGACCTGAGATCATTCCTATCTCATTCACAAACTCGCGGTTTCCTTGGCATGACTTGGACGAAAGCTGCTTCACTGCTATGCTGGTTCCATCCGACAGCTCTCCCTGCATTAAAATCCTCGTATCATAGACCAAAAACAACCTTACATTCTCAGATATTAGCATATGTTATAGCATACTTTGAATACGGATCCGAAACCTCCTTCTCCAAGTTTGTTCGCTTGATCAAAACCGTTTGTTGCAGCTTGCAGTTGCCTCCAAGTAAAGCAAACCGTTTGCAGACCCTGGGCTCTCAGATCTATGTTTTCAAGTTCCCAAGAAGAAATCATTACTAATGCCTAAAACGAACCAGTTCATACAAAGTGAACTATGTTACCTCGTTCTCTCGTGTTCTTGTCTCTCTTGCATCTTTTCTGAGCATATAGTCCCAAAGCCAAGAGAGTAATTGCTAACAAGGCGCCCGTTATACCGAATATTAGTGGATAATTAGTTATAATCTCCGCTGCAAATGAGTAACTAAAAGTGTAAATATACGTGCGTCGTATACACATATCTTTAACAAAAAAGTTTTGTTTTTGTTTTGGACCTCCACATCGTGGCTCCATATCTGAAATTTTTGAAAAGTGAATATTATCATTTCGTGGCACGAATAAGTGACTTAAGAGTGAAACAACTCAATGTGAAGAAACCACAAAAGGTCTACGAGTAGTAAAGTTGCTGCAGCAGAGACTTGAAATGGTCAAATACTTTTGGAGTTTCAACAAGCAGTGAAGGGTACTTACTGTGACACAAGGAGATAGCAGAGATAAGAGGACCATAATTTCCTCTTTCAGGAATGAGGTTTGTCCCTTTACCCGCCCAATACAACCGAATCTCTAAGATATGATCTGTCACGTTAACAGCTTGAAGTTCTTTCACAACAGGCTTCAGAGCCCCATTAGCCTCCTCTTTGATGTTAAAATCCCTCAAGAACAATTTGTCCTAAAAGTGAAGAAGAAGGAAAACAACCATGAACTTCAATCTTTCATGAATGATTCAAGAAAAAAAAATAACTCTGTAATCAGTAGCAGATGACGCTTTACCTGAACATAGACATCAAATATGCGTCTACCGAGTCGACCGTATAGTTCTTCGTCTGAAAACTGGATCTCCATAAAATGGAGTTTCACATTGTAGGTTCCATTTTCCAAGCAAAACGCATAATAAACTAGAGAGAGAGGAGATCGACGTGCAGTCTTATAAAGATCATGAGAATCTCCAGACAATTTAAAATTAGTTGAGATGGTGTACTGATTCACCTGTGTTACTGATACACTATTACCATCCGAGAAAAATTCACCTGTGTTACTGATTCCCCAGCCTTGAAATTGCTGATTTGTTGCGGCATAGATAGTACTGTTATCAGCTTCATAAGTGATTTTATGAGAAGAATTTGTAATAACTATTTTTTCTCCACCACAGTTTATATGTAGTGTTCGCTGATCTACAATCCATAATGATTATCACCGTCAATAGACATAGAGAATCAACTAATTATGAATGCAGAATATCTGCATGCTGGAGATAAGTTAAGACTTAAGACAGCTTATTATGTACTTACAGGTCGTGCAGTTGATTGGACCAGAACATGGAAGAAGCTCTTTTCTGTATGAAAAGACAACCAAATTGTTAGGCATCTCAGCACAGAATATCCATACAATATCTATTGCTTTTGATTGTTGAAAGACAGAACAGAAAAGTGTACTTACAAAGTGTTCGTTGAAGATGAGCTCCGGTATGTGTTAATGGTACTGATAGAGAGAAGTGAAAATATGAGCTCCCATATGTGAAAGAGCTCCGGCATGTTTAATGTTACTCAACAGAAAATGAAAACAGAAACTTCAACATGAGCAGGTTATAAATAGAATTCATGTTCGTACCTCTTTTCCTGGCAGCTAGACCATGAGAAATTGTTGTAAGAGATATCACTGTGGAAAATAATCAAAATAGAAAACAAAGTTTAGTTGACATGACGAAGATATTTCAAGTAGCATAAGACAAAGGAAGGCATAAACCTACATATCAGATTTGCTATTGAGAAAAACACCAGATCCCTCTCCAGAAAAACTATTTCTAGTCAAATATCTGAAAGAACATGTCAAAAGTTATATACTTGATCATGATACGGTGTTATTCACAATGAAAGTCTCCAGCTCTTTAGTCTCAGGCTGTAGTACTTACGTATATGCTGGTGCTCTTTCTCTATGAACATCACCAGTCAGATTGTTAAACGATAAATCGCTGCATCAAACGAGTATAAAATAAATAAGTTTGGTAGTTACGTATTTGTGTAACTATTACATATGTTTGCATATATAAATCTGTCGACTCCGCCAAAGTTTCTAAATAGATTCTCATACTTGCAAATAACTCTCACAAAAAGGTACCATATTATTCTCTCTATAACCGTTATTAATGTGCTTACGCATGACTTCCGTGATAATCTACATATGCACATAGAACTAATATATTGAACATGCTAGTTTTGACAACTTCGAACTTACAGAAGCTTTAGGGCTGGCATATTCCAGATGTATGAAGGAATTGGACCAGACAAACTCACATTCCTCAAAATCCTGGAACAGGGAGGAGACTTTAGTTTGAAATTTTCAGAGAGAATCAAACCTCAAGACGAAAAGCAGAACAATTAAAAATACATACAGGGTTTCGATGACTTTGCTGGTTATATTTGGGAAGGCGTTAATCCCAGTCGTATGAGTGATATACCTGCATATGAATATATCACTTAGAACATCACTCTTGTTTCAATGGTCTTTTTGTTAAAATATTGAATTGAAGGTAGTCTAATTACAGCTCAACAAGATTTTCTAGGTGGGAAATTGTATCAGGAATAGGTCCTTTCAGTCCACTTGCGAATAGATGTCTGTTGATCATAATCGACACAGTTTAGTTGGTGCAGAAACACAAACAATAAAGAGAATTTAAATTTAGTGATGAAGGACAAGCGTGTACAGCTTTCGAAGCCGAGGCCAGTTGCCAATATATGCTGGGATGGTACCGTTAAAGTTATTGTCACTTACTCTACTGCATAATGAGAACAAATAAATATTTTAGAGCTTTGTTAAAACTTATTCTTTTTGGACTTATAGCCAGGTGAGCATTTCGTAAGTGTCAAATGAATTCACAACCAAACAATTCATCCTATTCAACAAAAAAAAAAAAAAAAAAAAAACTGAAAATCAACCAGATTTATGTTCAGTCTAGGTGCCAGTAAAACAACCTCTTCCTCAAATCTTCCGGCAGAATGTGTCCCTGTCCTCAGGAACTCACGAATTTACTAATCTTTATGTCTAATAAATGATGAGCATTTGCAGTTAAAAACAACAACTTACAAATCATCAAGGTTCACCAGTTTAGCCAGAGTGTTAGGCAGGCTTCCTGTAAATTGGTTGGACCCAAGTTGCCTACAACATTATGCTTCAGAATAGATCAAAACTAGAGTTTCTTGTTCCCAGAAAACCAAAAGATTATTGGAAAATGGTTTAGAATAAGAGGCAATGGGTCTTCTTACAATCCTGTTAGGCTGGTCAAGTTGCCAAGCTCATCAGGAATCGGACCAGAGAACTGGTTGGCTTCAATTCCTCTGATATTTTCATCATATCACAGTAATATCAGGTCGAATAAAAAACCATATTCAGTGTTGGAAACAGTTTGAGACGTACAGGAATGTCAGATTCTTAAAGTTTTGTAAACCAGCTGGTAAAGGCCCAGACAAACGATTCGCGCAGACCGAGCTGCGAGAAAAGTCAAAGCTAAGTGGCAAATAATGATGAGGAAGCATCCGAGAGAAACAGAGACGGGATAGCTAACATGAAAGTGAGGTGTTGCATTTTAGCCCACTCCATCGGGATTGAGCCCGAGAGGTAATTTCGGCACAAGTCTCTGCAAAGAAGAGCAGCTATAAATTTTTCTCATGGCTCTCTTTCTGGATATTCACTCGCTTCAGGTCTTGTTGTTTTCTCCAATTTTTATGTAGTTTTAAAGTTGAAACTTGAAAGCTTTATGTAAACGATGTGAAAATATCAAACCCGAGCATTTCAAATTTCATTGACTGTACGTCGATTTTAGTTAATTAGGAATTTATTAGGAGGGCGAACCATTCCTATAAACCGAACAACAAAATCGAAATATGCACCTAACCTGTTCTGTGTTTGAAAACTTTGTTGGAAGCATGCAAATAAGAGCACCTCCAAAGCTTAAAACCTCTTTTCAAGTATCTAGATAATTAAATATTAATATTTTAATATTATTTAATTATATAAATAAAAAATGAAAGTTTTAGTTAATTATATATCTACACCTGACCAATTAATCTTAGAATTTGTCTCTAAAGTATGTGTGTAGAGAACTGGTTCTATATTCTCTCATTTCATTTTCTATAATTTAAATTAAATTAATAGTAAGAACCTCTTTAAGAGCCTCCGTTGGAGGTGCTCTAATTTGTCCTTCACATTTTAGAGATAAACATATCATTTTGTTTTTGTTCATCTGACAAACATATCATCTTATTCGTTCAAATATGCAACTAATATGTTCTCAACAAAACAATCTTATTATATAAAGCATGTGACTCAGATTATTTATTTTATGTATATATATATATATATATATATATATATATGTTAGTAGTATATACAAAACAAAATGTCTTGGAAAAGTTGTTGTGCATATGCTTGTTTAGCAAAAGAGATCAAGGGTTCAAATCTTAGTTTTGTAATATGATGTTTTTTAAAAAAAAAAATCAAAATGACATAGCTTTTGTAATCAGGTCGGGTGGGCAATCTCTATTTATCAACACGCAATTCAGATTTATTTTTAGGTGGAATTAGGCAGAGAAAATAAGTTTGAAGAAATTTTTTGATTAAATTGATAATTTATGGAGAAATAAAAAGAGTTTGACAGTATATATGAGAAAAAAATACGGAAACAGCATTATAGAAAGGGTCAGAGGCAGTCAACCCTAATCGAATATATATCACATGTGTAAAGAACTTCAACAAATTAGCTTTTTTCGACACATAAATATACTCTCCATTTATATTAAGATACATGTAAATGGATTTCAGTTTAAAGCTTTTATGAAAAGGAAACAAAACACAATGATATATTATTTAGGGCTTAATTGGTAAAACTTTTAACAGAGCATTATGATCTTCATCATCTGATAAACCAACGTATCTATAATTTAGTGCTTTACTATGTGAAACAAATATGTAAGGTGTTTTTTTTTTGAAAAAAAAAACTTCTTCTTTTTCTCCTTTTTTCTTTCATACTTTCCCTTTTCTAATTTTTATTCAAATTATCTCTTATTAAAAATCAATTTACAATTATTTAATTATAAACTAGATTAGATTTCGTGTATATGCAGGATTTTTAATCAAACTATGTTTTTAATCAATAATATTTATTAAATTACTATTTTATATTCATAATAGTAATAATATATTATGGTATATATAATTTCTTAAAGTTACATATTACAAATGAATTAATTATTTTTGATAAAATATAATATTTAGAAAATTATAGTTAGGTGAAATTAAAAATTAAATTAATTATCAATAATCAATAATTTTATATTACACATCCTTGTGCTTTTAAAATATCTTGTTAATTAATTGGCTATTTTTAGTATGCAAGTTTTTGTATATATTAAAATTATTTTATTTTAACTATGTATAAAAAAAGATTTAGATATTAATTTTTTTTTCTATTTGGCATATTGTCACTTAAAATTATTATAATTGTCTTTAATAAATATTTTATAGTTTATATTTTTAGTATATTTAACAAGATTGTGTTCAAAATTTTTAAATTTCTATTCATAAATTACACATATATTTTTCTTATGGTTTTAAAAAAAATATTAAAATTTTCTTTAGTGTTAATATTTTTAATGAATGAACTCATTATCTTCTATTTATAAAAAAAAAATTCTACATATACATTGCATGTTATAACTACTTGCAGATTAGATTTAACTCAAACATATTAACCTCTAAAATTATCTAGAAGTACATAATTTTTATTTTGAAAAATATTTTCTTATTTATATTCAAAACTTTTTTTTAATTATGTATTTTTTTAAAAACAACCAAAATAAAACGTAGTTATGTAATTAAAATATAATTTTTCACTCATATCAGAATCTATGGAATTCTCAATATCTTACTGGTTTAATATTTTTTTAAAGCAAATTTAAGAAATTTTTAAATCTATTTACTAAAGCGAACCTAAATTTCTTAGAAAACTAGAAGAATTCAATTTTATTATTTTACATTTTTGGAATTTATAATTTTAAAAAGGACATATTTAATTAAATTTTCCCTATAAGATTAACTGTATATAAATTTTCAATCTTCATAATAAGTGTATACTATTGACACATTTTAAGTTTGACAACTAAAGAATGATTACTATTGTATCATATAACGGTTAAACCACACCCAAACTCTCTAAAACATGGTCTGTTGCTTTTTTTTTTTTTAATATCAATCCTTTTTTTTTCTTCTCAAACTCTCAATAACCTCTCATGATTTTTTCTTTTTCTTTTCACAAATTCATCGAATCTCTTAATAAATACCTTAAACTAAACATATTATTTTTTATAAAGTGACATTAAAATCTAATATTGAAAATACCATTAGCTTACTTACTTCAAATCAAAAGATTCTTCATCATTATTTTTATTTGATATTATATATTTAACATGAAAGAATGATATTGTTGTTTTAAATCTTATGTAGATAGTTTTAGAGGCATTCAATCTCAATTCATTTTTATATTAGTAGATAATTTCTTTTTCTTTCTTGTTAGTTTTAATTTGTATATTAATTTCCAAAGATATATTAAGTACATCAAGCTAAAAAATATTCAAATATGTAAATTTTTATTATATTTATTCTAAGTTTTTTTTATGAAATTCATTATATGTTATTTATAGTTAAATATATAATTGATACAATTATCTTAACTTAAATTTTTTACTAATCTAATATACTTTTTTGTTAATAGACATTTATAGATAATTTCTTTATCCTATGTATTTTTTTATTCTCAATATAATTTTAAAATTTTAAAAATTTATTAATTTAAAATATTGATGTAGATCAATGATATTTCTGCTGTATTAAATCTTATGTCATGTGAGTGATTACATCTCTTTTTCTTAATTGTCAAAAGAATCGTATGATATATAAACTTGATGTAGCTAACAATAAAGTTTATTATCCAATATAATAAAAAAAATATTTATGCATTTATATTGTATGAGATATTGTTAAAGTTTTCTCATATGAGAAAACTTATTATAATCATTAATTCATTATAATGTAAAAATCAAAGTAAGTAGGTGTAAGAAAATTAAGAATTTAATCAAATAATTTTGTTTTGAGTAACTTCGTTTTATTATTATAAAATTTTATAAACTATATATTTTAATAATTTATTATTTTATAAACTGAATTTATGTATTGTAAAAGTTAAATATAAAAATACTGTTTATTTAAAAAATAATAATCCTCTAAGTTGACTGATCCGAATTAACACCTAAGTTAATCAAACTTAATATTCGTTAAATTTGTCTAACGTTGGGACTAATGTGGCCACATCTTCGCAAAGTTGGATATCTATTTGGTTAGAACAAATATATTGGGGAATTTTTAAGCCAAACAAGTTGGAATTATTTTGAACTTTTGATAGATATATGTATCTACGCATTTTAAAACGAAAAAAATAAAATTTATTGTGTCTTCGTATATTATAGCTAATTATCGATTTTTTTACAGAAATGTTGAACTCACATATGTTGGAGATATTGAAGCTCAGCCAACTCAGGTGGAAGCTTTCCAGGAAGGCTAAGGGTCTTTAGGTCTCTGTTTTCGTTCAAATGACAATCAGAAAACATAAAACCTATCACAAGAGACTATCACAAGAAAAAGATTAAGACCAGACAAGACAAGACAGAACAATTAATAACACTCACATAGTCGTTATATGAAAGAACCTACTGCTGTCGAAGCTATCACAACGAATGGTGTTGTTTCTAATCTGCGGATTCGAGACAACAGCAACTTCGGGCATTATCGGTAGGTACCCTAAATCGCAAGGGTCTCCATGACTTAGGTTCAATCCCTGGATACCAAGTGTAGTAGCTATCTTCTCTAGAGCATGAACTGTGTATAATATTATATATATATGCAAGTATAGACATAAATATGCGGATTTTGACCGTGATTTTCATTAAAATGAATGGCGATTATTCTCATACATTCATCTGGATGGAGAACTAGTGACACAGATGTTGTTGAGACTGCTAAGAAGATTGCAATGATGGTAAAGAAGGGACGAATAACTGAGAAGACGATCAACATATCAAAATAAATTATATATGGTGATTCTTTGTATCTGCACTTGTTTCGTTAGTGACAAGATTATCTTCAGAAAGAGACTCAATGACTATTTATATAATGTATGGAAATTTGGTGGAGCAGCAAAACTTATTAATGAATTTGACGGCAAAGTCGTCGGATTTTAATTAACGGGTTTGGGTCTTGTCGATATTAAAGCTTATTTTTTATTTTTTTGATATTAAAGCTTATTTGTTAACGATAATATGGTTATGAGAATTCTTTTCTTAAGGCTTTACATAAAACTTTTATGGAAAACTTGAGTTCTCTCTTTTTGGTTTTTTTTTTTATTGATCTATCAAAAATGAAAATGGAATTAAAAAACAAAGCCATAGGCACCCTTCTATAGCCACTGACACCAACCTAAGGTTACTAGGAAATTTAATAATAAAAAAAGAAAACCATACAAAAAATAGAAAATAATGTATGAAAATGAAAACATATGAAAAACGAAAAAATATGAAAACGAAAAAAATATAACATGGAGTACACGTCAAACCACAAGATGTGTTCAGCCTAGCCTAGATAGATAAGGATGCTCTGCATAAGGTTCCCCCGGATAGAGAGAGAGAGATTCGTCTTTGAATCTGGATCGTCATTATCTTCATGCTATGGATAAATATGCTTGACATTGAACTAATCTGTAATCTTAACATTTATAGGTAATCAGATGTGATAAGCATTGACATTTATGTGTTCGACCATTTAAACTGGACCAATTTTTCAGAAACAGAATTTGTTGTATTTATGAATTGGCATTCAATCTTTGGTAATAACTATCCAAACTAGATCATTATGTTGAAATTTCACCATATGATGATATCTATTGGCATGTTTCTTGTATGAACTAGTCGAAGATTGAAGATTGTTACATTCTTGTTGATGAATAGTTTGAACATTTTATTAAAATCAGTGGTCTGACCGTGTAGACGAACTTGATCCCGTCGTGGAGTTAAGTTAAGAAAATAGCGGAGACTGATACCGTAAACTATTTTGAAAGGACAAAAACCTAAACTTTGATTGTAAGTACGTATGGCTATGAGCGAACTTTCAATGCATAGCTTGGGTTTTAAGACTTTAGATTGTCATCCATAAAACTATGGATCTTGTTTCCTAAAGTTCGATTGGTGACCTCTATTTACCTATCTGTTAGAAGAAGATGATATATTAGTTTATCATATAAAATAAATTTATCATTATTAATTAATAAATTTATCATACCAAAACATATCTACTACATCAATAAATAAAAAATCTACAAAATAAGTAAATGGTTCTAGTATTAATTCTACCCTTCATCTAACAATTTACCGACTAAAAAATAAACTTATAAATCTTAAATAAATATATTATAATTAAAATGGTAAACTTGTTTTTTTTTGCGCGAATAAAGTTTCTAGTTTTGTAGATGTCAATAAAAATTATATTTTTATAAATATAATTTTTGTCAAGATAAAAAAAATTGTGAAAACTCAAATTATAAAAAAAATTGGCATTACTTATTCAAAATCAAAAATTTTAAGTTTATTTTAACAAATCTTCCTATCTTACTACATAATATATTTAGGGTTTTCATTTGGTCATCATTTGGTCGTCATTGACTAAAGAGTAAATCAGATTATATTTTACCAAAATATTTTTCTTCTTCTTTGATTTGATCTAATGCAATCAAACTATGAATTTGAGAAAAAAAATGTACAGTAAATAATGTTGATGCCTATCGAAGTTAATCAATGCTTTGATGTTTGAAAGTATTCAGGAAATATTTATTTAGAACAATATTATATATATTTTAAACATTCTTATTTATAAAACTTCACAATTAATGTTTTTATACATAATTGTTTTCATTTAATGTGAAATCCCTTAACATGCATACAATTAGGATATAAAATAAGATTAAATACATAATTCCTACTAATTATAGATATAAGATTGAATACTTATTTGTTATTTTTCTCAATATATTTTATAACTAGATCACATTTTTATCATTTTGTATAATAATTCTAGGTTAAGTAATAACTGAAACATACTTTTACAGAAAAGGTAAATAAACATAAAAAACAATTTCACTTTTTTCATTATGGTCTGTCATTCAGTTATAGATATATATGATTCTACACCACTAGTGGACATTATCATTTATATTAATAAAAAACAAATTTGTCATTTCAGAATCATCTTCTCGACTCAAATCAGCCTGTAACTTTTATAAACACTTCCATGGCTGTCTCTCAAATTTACCATGCAAAATCAGTGAACACGATTTAACAACAGATTGATAGAGCTTGATACAAAATATCTCATTTCAAATCCAAAATAAACAAAAACTGAGAATTTTTTTCCTCCTTCTTTCAGTAAAAGAAAATAAATAGCTGATTTTACTAATTACTCGAGTTAGGCGGGAGAGTAATCGGACAAACGATTAATGAAACCGATTATGTCTAAATCGCGACGGAGAGGTAAGGTCTAGCGCTTTTGCGGACAATTAATCGGGCGATTTTTCGAACACCGCTCGTGAGGAATGACATTCCTATGTCTGGTTCCTACATGTTTAAGAATACGCAGAGTTTCTCCAACTGTATGTTTATTTCTTCTTTTTTATTATTTTATATAATTAAACAAACTTTTTAGGAATTTACGGAAAAAAACTTTTTTTTACTACCATTTTGCAAAATTACAATTACTTACAAACATAATTTGCAAAAGTACACTAATTTAATTTACAAATCAATACAATAATAACACAAGCACATTTCCATATGTTGACACATCAGATTTTTTAGCTATTTTAAAAATTAAAAACCAATCAAAACAAAACATAAGTACATATAAGACTAACAACATTAAAAAATTAAAAACCAATTAAAATAAAATATAAATACACATTAAATTTTTAATGTGGTTCATAAGCTTAGGTGATTGGACACATTCGGTTTCGTTTATTTAAGGTTTTTTATTTTCAGTTATCAGGGTTTTATAAAATAAATTTTATTCATGATCAAATTATAATTTGGTTTAAGTTTTTTAAGTTTTCAAGGTTATAAAAACTATATCTCATTCGGGATAAAGTTATATTTTGTTTTGGATTCTAACCAACAAAAAAAAAATTATTTACTAACTTAACTAAGATTATATAATTTCAATATATTTATATATATATATATATAATAAAAATATTAATTTTGGAAAATTCAGCTTGGTTTCTGTATAGTTAAGTTTGGCTCAATTTGAGTTCAATTAAGTTAGTATATAAATTTATATTTCATTCGCGTTATTTTATAATTTGGTTTAGTTTGGATTCGGAAATTTTTTTAGGTTTTAAAATATATATCTTATTCAAGATCAAACTTTAATTTGATTCAGTTCAGTTCAGGTTTATTATATATCTTAGAGTATAATCACTCTACTATAGCACAGACCTGGGCACAAATCCTACATGGTGCAATAATATTTTCGGATTTTTTGAGTATCTGATCGGGTCTCGGGTAGGACCCTGATCCGAACCGAGAACCGTAGGTAAATTAGCAAAGTATCCAATAGGATAAAAATTAAGGATCCAAACCCAAGCGAACCGATTTTTTAAGGTCGGTTTCGAGTCGGATCTTCGGGTCTAGGTAAAATTCTCAAACCTACTTCTCAAGATGAGTTTTGGAAAATATTATGCAGACTTATCTTTGAATTTAAATGCTTAAACTGGTGGGGAAAGAGAGGTTTTGTGAATATCTGATCCACTTGATCTTCAGTCCAAAGGGTTTTGAGGATGCCCTTGTTTAGCCATTCCCATTTCTGGAAGGGAATAGCTAGATCAGAGAGAAACCTGAAGAATCATCATAACTTGTGTCGCAAGGACTTAATTGATCATTTTTCCAACAGTTTCTTTGAACTTCTTGGCCCTGGTCCTGGTTATTGGCCTGGTTGGAATGAACAAGACACAAGACCACTTCTTCGATCACTTGGTTGAGACTTCGGGTGGTCGGGGTAGGTTCTTGTCCGGTCGATGCTAGTTCTTGATCAGACTCCATTTGGCTTAGACAAGCTCCATCATAGTCTAGAGTGGTGCTGTCCATGATTGCATCATCCTTTTTTTAAGAAGGATTTGTTCTCAAATCTGGTACATCTACCACAAAAGGAATTAAGCCAAAGACATTGAAACTATAACTAACTTCATATTTACCTAGAATATTTAGATGGTAGGCATTGTCACTGATCTTATTCACTATACATAACGGTCATTTACCTCTAGGCATCAACTTTAGTTTCTTTTCGTTTGGAAACCGCCTTTTCCTCTAGTGTATCCAAACTGGATCTCCAACTTTGAACTCCACTTTGTGTCTTATTTTGTTAGCTTGTTTTGGATACTATGTGTTCCTTTTTTCAGTGTTCTTTTTTGCTTTTTCATGTAGTTGCTTAACAAGTTCAGCTTTTTTTTTTCATCTACACTGATTTTTTCACTCAAAAGAAGAGGGATTAGATTTAAAAGTAACAATGATTAAAAACCCTAAACAAGTTTAAATGGTAAATACTTGGTAGCAGAATACACATAACTATTATAAAGAAACTCAACATGTGGTAAACACTTTTCCAAAGTCTTAAGATTCTTTCTAATCAATGAACGCAACAAGGTAGACAAAGTCATATAAGCAACTTCTATTTGACTATTTTTTTTAGGGTGACAAATAATTGAAGATAACAACTTAGTTCCAAAATTAGAACAATTGGGTATCAAAAAAAATAACTTAAAAATTTTGTATCCTTACCATAGACAATAGTATGACGCATTCTAAGCAACCTAACTATTTTCCTAAAGAACAGATCAACAAACAAAGCATCATCATGCTTGTGGCAGAGACAAAATGAGTCATTTTATAAAACTCTTACTGGTTTTAGTTCTCGACAGTCTTATCACAAACTCTAGTTACTGCAAAGATGAATTTTTCTTGCAGTAATTTCTCTAATTAGATTTTACACATTCACAACGGCTAGCCATCATTGAAATAGGAATTTGAGGATTGAACTTTGTCCCCAAAAACTAGCTAAATCACATGAATTAGGTATAATCGTACGACTTAATTCCAAATTTTTTACCGATTCATTTAAATCTTGAATTAGTTAAAAATGTATATTGATAAATGTACAATAGATGGAGAGAATGCATGATTTCATTTAACTTTCATCCCTGGTGCAAGTGAATTAGATATCAATCTCACGTACCTAACAACCATAATCAAAATAAATGAAGCACCTTTCCAAATTGATTGTAACGTATATGGATTCGTAGGAAGAGTCAAAGAGAATAATAAACACAAAATCACATCAGAATAGAATAATGATATACACACCACTCGTTGTTATACTATGAAGAAGGCATTTAACGTAATGTTTCCCAAGACGAAAAATCAAAGTAAACGCAAGGCAACGGTCAAGATGCAGACTTGCTGAGTGTTAGGGTTTTGAATCCCATGTCCACGTTTCACTAATGTTGGAGATTTAGGATTTGTGTTGTCTGGAAAAAAGCGTAACTCAACCGAAACAAAATCCAACTTGCCTTTTATACTTGAAAATGAGGCAGTTCTTATTTCAACCTGACACCGTTTAACTCTGTCAGCATACACGTTGGTAAAGATTTGTAAATGATAAAACACTGATAGACTGGATTTATAGTTCTATTTTCTACTGCAAGTACACAGCTTATGATTGTAATACAGATATGTTCGATTTCCAGTGGACCAGTGTTACACTTTGTGTCTATGAGGTTTTGAAAGAAAGCTAAGCAAGCAAGTTGGTTTTGTTGGTTGTGAAACAAGTGACGGATTCAAACAGTAATTAAACTTCAGATAAAACAAGCGTTAGACCAACGTTGTTTCACAGGAAATTCAGAGTAGGGGATCGAACAACTATTCAGGGGCAACTAAGCGCCAGGCTAGAACTCAAACATAGAAGTAATATTAATCAATTGTCGTGGCATCAACAACTTTATCTAACAACCTAAAATCATAAACTATCGTTTGGATCTAGAATTGCAAATAAGCATTATTGCACAGGCTTGATATGCTCACAATTTGCCTTAACATCAACTGTCGTTGGCTAAGGACAAATTGCTCACCAAAGTCACTTCTAGCAACCTATTACACTTTTGATGAATGGATTTACCTAAAATCATGAATTAAGTGATCAGTTCAATTCAGACATTAAGACTAACAAGTGGTGAAGACTATCTATTCAAATCTCTATTTGTGTTCAACCCATCAACTCATGAATATCATTGAAATCCCTGATCTAACAGGAGGATCTACTCAGACATGAAATCGGAAAACACAGCAATAAGCAAAAGAGAATTCATTGAATATATAATAGAAATGACAAAGGTTTAGAATTCTTCTCAAGTGTGGCAGAGATTCTCCTCCAAATCTTACAAGTAGAAAAACTCTCAAAGGTTCTTATCCAAAAATCTCTCTCTAGCTATAAAATCGAAGGTTAAAGATAAGATGATCCTCGCGGCGGCTCTCCATGCTCTTTTCCTTCTTTCGCGTCCCAAAATTAGGTAAGTGGAGTTTCCATATCTGCTCCGGGCAGATGGAGCATATGCTCCATTTTGGAGCATGTGCTCCAAAAGGGTGATGATCTTCAAATTCGGCCCCTTTTTGCTCCAGAGGCTCCAATCCCTCATGTCTTCGTTTATTGCTCCTTAATGACCTGAAACGACTCGATAAAGACTAAAAAGACTCGATAAAATCTGTAAAACAAATGTTAGAATGAGGCAAAATCGCTTCATATCAAACACACAACGACATCGTTTAAGTCTGTCAACTCACAACGAAGTCGTTCGAAAAAGGTGTTAAAATTCCGGATATTACTTCTTCTCCAATCCTGTCACGATCAAGTAAAAAAACACTCTTTCTTCAAAAAGTCACAATATGTTGTCGATGATGTATGATCAAAGTAATTGGAGGAGAATCAAGTCAGAATACGTAGGAAGTGAGTTCAAATATTCATATTGGGGTCGTTGGGGATCACACTTCCTACATCATTTGTCATATATGGTGACAACATTGGAATTACCTATCTATGTGCCAACCCAATTATTATTCTCGAATGAAACACATAGCACTCGAGTACCACTTCGTCCGCAAACACATACAATCTGGTGTGCTTTGAGTCACCCATGTATCTACTATATACCAGTTAGCAGACGCACTAACGAAACCTCTCCCTGGACCACACTTCACGGATATACTTGTAAAGAATATTTAACATCTTTACCTAATGTCTCGTACAGTTTGTATATATAATGTTGGACTCTGTTCCATCTAATAATAATCACGCATTACATTCTATAAATAGTCGTTCTCGAGATGAGTTTTTGAAAATGTTATGTAGACGTATCTTCGAATTTAAATGCTCAAACTTATGGGGAAAGAGAAGTTTAGTGAGTATGTCATCTACTTGATCTTCAGTCCGAATATGAAGGGTTTCGAGGATGCCCTTGTTTAGCCGTTCTCGGACTGAATGACAATCGAACTTAATATATTTGGTCCTTTTGTGAAACACATGATTGGTGGCCATATAGATCACTACAGTACTATCGAATAATAGAACATGTACTTCAGGGAAAGTAGCTTTTAAAAATCACAAGGAAAATTCTTTAATAATGCCATTTCACAGGAAGCAGGAGCTAAATTCCGACTCTCTGGGAAACAGATTCAGTACTAAAAGAGGATGTAGATGTATGCTGTAACAAGACACCAAAATGTCCACATTAGCAGTTGTATAACGTGTTAGTGTTACCTTCGTTACAATTGGTGTTAACCAAAAAGCATTTTACGTAATCTGACTAGCCTTTAGTGAGCAAAAATTTTAAGCCCAAACCAAACTGTAACTACAAAAGGAGGCAAGACTCTGTTACGTGATTATAAAGCTTTGCAAGATTTCATTTAACAAACCAATAATCTAGCTAAGTGGTCTCACATTTTGAAAAGGGATTGTTGTGGAGCCTCTTTATGAGGTTAATAAATGTCGATCAAGAAGCTTTCAAGAAACTGCTTAACAAAATGTGTAAGTAGACAACTTTAATTACCAAGTGTAATTTTGTCAGGACATGTGTTATAACTGTGATCGAGTTCCTGAATGGTTCATCATAGATTCCAAGCTCTGTTTACGCTACGGTCTAGAGAAGACAATGGACTCGGGACTAAGTGGGTACAGATCGTAAGCAGATTCACATGACGTAGGGACTGACACGAGGTAATCGGAAGGTAAAGACGATGTCCCAATCTCCGACGATCGTTTAAACCTCAGTTCATTTCCGTACACTCCAGGGTCTGAGATGATCTGTTTTATCTCTGTTTCGCCTTCAAGCATCTTCACAACTTCCGACATGGTTGGCCTCAATGTCGGAGACTTGTTGGAACATAAAAGTGAAACCTTTATCATTCTCTCTGCTTCCATCATACCGTACACTCCTTCCAGCTTCGGATCCAGAATCTCCGCGAAATCCCCTTTCTTCTGTAGCACAAACGCCTGAAAATGAAAAATTAAGAAACTTGTTAAGCACGCAATTCAGAGAAAGCTGAGTTTTTGTGGGGGAAAGTATTGGTTCAGTACCCAATCAAGAAGACCAACGCAACATTCGTTATCTGGTGTGTAATTAGCGTTGCTCTTTCCGCTAACGATCTCCATTGCCACTACACCAAAGCTGTAAACATCTGCTTTTTCTGTAAGGTGACCCCTCATTGCATATTCAGGAGCCATGTATCCTCTGCAACCAAAACAAAACATTTTAACATGACATTCAAAAACATTTATCAACTGTTGGATTCATGTGTATGACTGGGTATAATAAGACTGACATTGTTCCTGCAACTCTGGTGGTAATGTGGCTCATCTCGTCTTCATGGAGCCTAGCCAACCCGAAATCCGAGATCTTTGAGTTCAGATCCTTGTCTAGCAGTACATTTGTCCCTTTGATGTCTCTGTGAATGATCTTAACCGCAGAGTCTTCATGTAGAAAAGCAAGCCCTTTCGCTATTCCCAAGCATATTTTGTGTCTTGTTCCCCAATCTAGTTTCAGACCGCTTCTTCCTGCATGCAACAGTTACAAGAAAACAATCAATCTTGAGACAGAAGAAGAATGCAGTAAAAGTATTTGGTCTCTATCAGATCTATATGATCAAATACAAAGGTGAAGAAACCTTACCAAATAATGCATCGGCAAGACAATTGTTCTCCAAGTACTCGTAGACAAGAAGAAGTTGATTATTCTCACAACAACATCCGTAAAGCTTCACAAGATTCGGATGTTGCAGGCAAGCGATCATACCGATCTCGTTTACAAATTCTTTGTTACCTTGACATGATTTTGAAGATAGTTTCTTTACTGCGATCAATGTTCCATCTGGTAATCGCCCCTGCATTGTCAAATTACTGGCATTAACTGATGCTCACCTCTTTTGGAGAACATTGACATTTCTAGAACTTGAAAACACTTTGGTATACCTTATAAACAGACCCAAAGCCGCCTTCTCCAATCTTGTTTAAGGGATCAAAATCGTCAGTTGCAACTTTTAGTTGCCTCAAACTGAAGGAACCTGTTATCATTTAGATCTTTAGCTCTTCGTTTAACAAAAAGAAAATAAAAAAAACAACAGCAATTTAATTGGTTATTACCTCTTTTTCCTGTGTCTGCATGGCTAACGCATTTCTTCCAATAGAGCACGCCAAAAAACAAGAAAGCAAGAGAGAGTATCAAGGCTGTTATGCCGAGAATGAGAGGATATGTTTTTGGTTTGTTTTCTTTTGTGACTGGAAAATTCTGCACTTGAACTGAAGATAGACAGAATAAAATAATGAGAGAAATATTGATCAATATTCATACATAAATGTAGCTTAAAATATGATTAAAAGACTTGGCATTTCTTCTTCTTACCGCCACATTCAGATTCAGAACCTGAGAAAATGAAAACAAAGAAATAAATAATCAAGATGAGAGTTCATGAGAGAAACTTTCTGCTACTTTTTGCTTAAAACTTCTACTTACTAGGACAGACTGAGATTGCAGAGATAAGAGAGCCATAGTTCCCTCTTTTAGGAATGATCGTCGTGCCTTTCCCTGCCCAGTAAAGCCGTATCTCTAAAGTGTTATCAGTCACGGTCGTGTTCACTTCTTTTATAACTTCCTTGTGTGTTCCATTAGCCTCTACTCCAATGTTGAAATGCTCCCAAACCAACTTCCCCTGAACAGATAACAAAGTATAGACTTCAAGAATTAGATAAAGACGCTGAAAAAGGGTTCTTGAGGAATCCGCAGCAAAAAGCTATATGTACCTGAACGTAGATGTTAAAAACCCTTCTTGCTAGTCTACCGAATGGTTCGTCATCTGAGAACTGAATCTCTGCAAAATGGAGTTTCACATTGTAGCTTCCATTTTCAAAACAAAAGGCGAAGTAAGCCAGGCTCAGGGGAGAACGGCGAGCTGACTGGTAAAGCTGGGGATGTTTTGCTGATACTAGAGATTCTGTTGAAACTAAGTATATATCTTCTGTTATATTATCATCCATAAAGTCACCAGTGTTGCTCAATCCCCAGTTTTTCCCATGATAGTTCGTAGCTGAACCGGTTAGTCCATAGTGATCACCTTCATATAGAAACCTTCCTCTGGAGTTTTCGATAATTACATCAGGTCCCCCACAGTTTATATGCAGCGACCTACTATCTGGAGAAAGTGAATTTCTTTCAAGATCATACTCACTCAAAAAAATTGACAATGGAAGCAAAACAATAGTCAGCCAAAACACTTACAATTTTGACAGTGGTTTATGGCGGAACATGGAAGAAGTCTGGTTCTGTATCAAGAAAAATGAGTTAATAACAGTATGCACTGTGACCTGTCATTGATAGGGTTGGTCAAAAATGTTCTTACAGACTGTTTCTTGAACGCGAGCTCTCATATGTGTTCACATTCCTGCATCAAAACATTATATTCTTTAAACTTTCAAAAAGTTTTATAAAAACAGTACTTAAAATAGCAATAGAAGAACATACTTCCTCTCTCTGCAGCTTGGGGACCATGTGAAGTTATTATAAGAAAGGTCACTGTCCATTGCAAAAGCCAAAAGAGATATTAGCGTGATAGGGTTGAGATATTTTTGACGTAGCAAGTGATATTGGCCATACATATTGGTGCTTGCAGTAAGGAAAGGTCCTGATTCAATTTTTCCTGACAACATATTTCCAGCCAAATATCTGAAAACAAAAAAGGTTGAAACCAAAAGATGAGTTCAAAAAATCACTTCATACCCTAAAATGCTCTAATCATTTAACACTATAGGACATACGTATATTTTGGCGCCCTTGCATCTGGTGGTATTTCTCCAGTCAGTCTATTAAAGGAAAGATCGCTGCATGGAAAAGAAAAGAAAAGATTGTATGGTGTTTCGAAGAATGCAGAGTAATATAACATATATACGTGAAACTTACAGAGTCATGAGATTGGGAAGATCCCAGATAGTGGTTGGGATTGGTCCTGTTAAGTTCAAGTTTCTGAGAACCCTAAAAAATTAACAAAATCAATCTTGAGTCACATGTTTATACAAGATAGGATCTTGTTTTGACCAGAGACAATACGTAAGACACACGGCATACAAAAATTTCAGGTTCTTGCTAGTAATATGAGGAAACTGTCTCAATCCAGCAGTTGTGTCACTGATCTTCCTGTATAGAATGAAATTATTGGATACCGTTTAGACTCAAGAAGAGCAGATGCTTATGTATCTTCTTCCTTGGATGCATTGAGAGAGGATTACTTACAGGTGGATCAAATTCTCAAGACGAAAAATGGAGTTTGGAATAGGTTCGGTTAGGCCACTCGCGTAGAGCTCTCTGATTAAAGATAGGCTCAAAGTCAATAAACGTTGAAACTGATTGCAATGCTTCAAGTTACTAAGTCTTGTAGTTTATAGTTTCTTGGCTTACATTCTTTGAAGTTTTGATAAGTTCCCGATAAACTCTGGGATGGATCCGTTAAGGCGATTATCGCTGAAACGGCTGCAAGCAATAGAATGAAAATTTTTCATGCATAACCATTATAATGAACAAAATTTAGAAACCGGCCATCTTGTAATGAAAAGTAAACGGATATTACATATCTTTCAGATTTTTGAGTCTTGCTAATGTCTTGGGTAGGCCTCCAACTAATTGGTTAGAAGAGAGTGATCTGGAAGATTCAGCGAAGCCAAAAAACAATATTAACTTCATCATGTTTGAGAGAATCATTATAATCTATAGTCTTCAATAAGTGATTTAAAGTGTGATTAGCAGATTCTTTCTTACATTCCTTCTAAGTTAACCAGGTTCCCGAGTTCCATAGGGATAGTTCCAGAGAATTGATTGGCTTCAAGAACTCTGAAATACATTCAAACGAAAAAAAAAAACTTAGTTTCCAATTTTTCACAATGATGTAACTTTATATGTAATCACATAAGATGAACTAAGAAAACTGTAAGAAAAACATACAATAGGGTGAGGTTAATAAACTTCCCCAGTCCTCTGGGAATGTCTCCTGATAAGCGGTTCGCGCAAACAGAGCTACAAAGATACAATTCAGGTAAATTCAGAAGCTTACTTCCTTCACAAGAAACTTGAGATGAAAGACTTACATAGATGTGAGGTAAGGCAGTGAGGCCCATTCCATAGGAATTGAGCCACTAAGGTAATTACGGCACAAGTCACTGTACAAACAAGCAAAGAAGTTCCGGTGTTAATAATGTTTTCGTCTTTGGTGAACTAGAACATTGAAAACAGAGGAAACTGAAAACAAAGAACCCTCCTCACATCATTTCAAGATATCGAAGCTTAGATAACTCTGGTGGAAGTCTACCCGGAAGACTGAATGTTTTAAGGGTACTGCACATGAAGCAACGTTAGTTATAGGGAGCCCAAAACAAGAGATGTTTTTTTTCGGGAAACAAACGGCTAGTTTCTTACAACTGTGTGATATGACAAGTGTTGTTGTTGTTGAAACGACAGTCACATCTGATTGTGCTGTTCTGTCCTACGTCAAGAACATCTTGAGTTATCACCAGAGTCTTTGTGAGACATGGATCTTCACTTAGGTTCAAGTGTTTGACACCGAGTGTCGATGCGATATCCTTAAGCGCTTCCACTGGCAAAGAAAAACAAATTAGAAACAAAATCAACTCTTTAATTCAAATTCAAAAAGATAAGCCACGTTTTTGTAAGGCGACATATATATAAATGCATTAGAAGTTAAAACCACTAGACCTTCATCTGGGTGCAGAGAAGGTGAAGCAGAGACTGTACAGACCACCAAGTAGATAAGAGTAAGAACAGAGAGAAGAGAGCTAAGACGGCTTTGCGACATGATCATGAGCTTGTAAGCTGAAGACATGGAAGGTTCTGTTCAACTGATCTCTATATGACTTGAAACCACTACATATATAGTACTAATAACTAAAGAAAATGACTAACCGTTCTTTAATACATTTTAAAATGTTAGATATGTATGTATGTATGTATTTAGAAAATTGTGGAAAGCGTGAAGTGTCTTGTGAATTGCAGTTTGACTAAGCTGAGATTAAGAGTCTACACATGGAGTCTGTTTGCTTGTTAGAGCCGGAGAGATGTATCACTTTTGTTAATTACAATCCAGCCTCTCTGATTTTTTTTATTTACAGTATGAAGGAGAACTTTTATAATTAAAATTATTCATCCTTTTTGTTTGCATTTTAGTACTCTACTTTAAGAACTACTAGAAGAACATGCCAAGCACTAGTGAGACTTCATGATTCTTAAAGCATTATTGCCACCACTTTCAGCAAAACCTTGCACAAACAATTTTAATTTTTTAATTCTTGAGTCTTTGGAGGTCGTGGCTTGTTTTGTCAAGAAATGAAAATTGAGGGGGTTGATGAGTTGTGCATCATTAATTTTGACTGAATTTTACATGAAATTTCTTATGTATAACAGTTGAGCTAGTTGGTTATTTTGTACAATTGTTAATCAACCTTCTTGATGGTTGACTTGTACTTTCCCTTCGATCCAAGAACTAGTTGGAATAAAAATTAGTATACTCCATTTTAATTTTATTGGTTCTCTCACTAAGAATTTGATAATTTTATGCAATAGGGTACTATAGTACCATACGGACTTGAGTCAATTTGGTCATTTTCTTGGTAAGTCAACTCATCCTAGGCAGAGTATTCTAGACAATAGTTCCACAAGAGGAAGCTAATGCTTGAAGATTAACAAATTTAATTGTTTGTGTACAGATCATTTCACAAATCCAGCCTATCAAAAATTATTTTAGTTTTAATAATAGTAAACTTCTAAGATTAAAGATCTCACTGCTTATCTTTTATTTTATGAAGAAAGAAAATACAACTTGGTAAGAGTCACTGATTTTATTATCTTTTTCAGTTTTGGTTCTCCACAACACTCAATCCCTAACTAATTAAGCTTTAACATAGATACAAAAAAAAAATACATTTAGTGGACTAATCGTGTAATAAACTTCCAAAACATTTTACAAAATTTAACACTCAGATAACTTTACTAAAAATAGAGAGGAGAAAGCAATTGGAAATTACCTCTTCAAGTCCTTGACTAATCTTGCTTTCTTTCTTGTCCAGCCACTTGAGTAGAGGAAGAAGAAGAAGAAGGAGGATAACTGTTAACAGAACACTGTGTCTTACTGTTCTCAATGCCTTTCCTTACATCTTTAAACGCCTTAAACCGTATGTCCCCTGACTTCCTGCTTGATCCCGGGTTTGATTCCGGCACTGGATAGAGACCTTCAAGCATTGCAACGACCTCTGACATTATAGGACGATCTGTAGGAGAAGCGTTTGTGCACACGAGAGCTACTTTTATAACTGCCTCTGCTTCTTTCTTGTCCACTTCAGGTCTCAATCTCTCATCAACCACTTGCATCAAGTGCCCTGATTCTTCACACTCAGTAGCCTGCAGATATACATATACATCAAAAAGGACTTATCAAGAAAACAGCTTCATAAGCAAATGAAACTTGGGATCAGATCATAAAGTTACCCATTCCAAGAGGCAAACAGAATCTCCTGCCGCCATGAAACTACTGTTGTTTATGCCAGCGACAATCTCTAGAACCAAAACACCGAAGCTGTAGACATCTGCTTTGAAAGATAAGTAACCCCACAGTGCGTATTCTGGTGCCATGTATCCTCTGCAGAGAGGTTCACATTCTCCTTATGGTTAACAAACAAACCGTAGTGTAAGGGAGGGAAAAAAAAAAGAGTGGGCTCAAGGACTTACATAGTCCCAGCGACTTTGGTGCTGACGTGTGTATTCTCCTCTTCATCGAGCCTAGCCAATCCGAAATCAGATATCTTGGGAGTTAGATCCTTGTCCAATAAGATATTAGTGGCCTTGATGTCTCTGTGTACAAACTTCAACGGTGATTCCTCATGAAGAAACGCGAGACCTTTTGCAATTCCACAGCAAACCTTAAACCTCGTAGGCCAGTCCATAGGTATCTGTTTATGTTTTGGACCTAAAACATTGCAAAAACAAACACGTTTTCTTTAGAGCTGAATCTTTAAAAATGCTTCCATTAGCCCTCCACAGGCGCAAACAAAAACAAACACTCACTGAATAAGGCTTGCGCTAAACTATTGTTTTCCATGTACTCATACACCAGCAATAGCTGAGCCCTCTCAACGCAGAAACCATGAAGCTTGACGAGATTTGGATGTTGAAGACAAGAAATTGCGCCTATCTCGTTTAGAAACTCTCGGTTCCCTTGTCTAGACTTAGATGAGAGCTGCTTTACTGCTACGACTCTTCCATCTGATAAAACACCCTGCAAATGAATTGAGATTTTGTATAAGCATGCACTGCACTACAAGTTTTAAGTTCTTCATATAACAAGAACCATCTCATTCCGTGGTCTTTACCTTAAAAACAGCACCAAAACCACCTTCTCCGATCTTGTTAGTTGGATTGAAGTCATCGGTCGCAAATTTGATTTGCCTTAACGTAAAAGTTCCAGATGGCAACTCTTCTTCATAAGGATCTGCGGATAAAACTTAGGATCAATAAATAAATAAAAAAACACTTTCTTCATCTGCTTACTTTCTTTAAATGAATATACTTATTGGAATCAGAGTATATATTATCAACTCCATATCAAAAGCACATGAGAATGATAGAAAGAAAGCAAAGATCACCTTTTCGTCGCTGCCAACACGGTGGAACGCAGCCAAAAAACCAAAGTAGTCCCAGTAAAACGAGAATAAGGAATGGGGCTCCAAGTCCAATTGCAATATATCCTCCGAGGCTCATTCCACTTTCCGGGGATTCGCACGGCTTAGAATCTGTTACATTGAAGGTATTACTACTAAGAGAAACTACTGTGGTGATCAGATCATTACCAGTTTCTGATAAAATAAGAAAGCTACCTGAAAGTATGGTTAAAGCCGATATGATAGGACCATAAACCCCTCTATTAGGGATCCTGATGGTTCCTTTACCGGCCCAACCCAACCGGATGGCTAAAAAGTGGTTAGTCACATTGACAGTAAATGATTTGGTTATAGGTATTTGAGCTCCCTTTGCTTCTTCCATGATGTTGAAGTCCTTTAGCACTAATTTCTCCTGCAGAAAAGAAGGCGTAAGAAAACAGAACTTATTGCATTAAGTTCACCAGCTGAGGGCAAAAGCTAACTAACCTGAATGTAAATGTCGAACACACGCCTTCCAAGCCGGCTATAGGTTTCATCGTTGGTGAACCTCGTCTCAGCAAAGTCTAGGTTCACAGTGAATTTTCCATTTTCCAAGCAGGCATGGAAGTAAGTGAGAGATGTTGGAGCTATTCGTGCTGTTTTGTATAGATCAGACAGGTTAGATGTCGGGTCAAACGTGGTGAATCTTGTGTTTTGGAAGTTGTTGTCGTCCATGTAGTCCCCTGAACTGCTGAACCCCCAATAAGACTTAGGCTTTAAATAATACTTAGCAGCACCACCTTCAGCCTCTCCATCTCCTATGTATAAAATTTTGTGTTTTTTTTCTTTTAATGTTAGATCGCTTCCACCACAGTTCACATGGAGGCAGCTCGAATCTGCCAGATAAAACATATTGCATAAATGAGAGAGAATAAACGAGTGAACTTTTCTACATCAACATTGATAACATCGACGTGGGACTAGAGTTGAAGGCAATTTAGCAAGTGATTACAGATGAGACACTGTTGTGAAACGTTATATCATCACTAATCCTATGTTTTGTGTGTTAAGTAGGTAAGTGTACTTACATCCAGGACATTTGAAATCTTTGATGCACGGCAGAAATTTGCTCCTACAAAAACATCAAGTGGGATTTGCTTTTCTTGAAAAGTACAAAAGTATTTCAACGGCATCTAGATGCTAAAGATGATCAAAAGAAAGGACCTTACGATTTTTTTGTAGAAGTGCTCTGAAACAAGTTTAGATTCAGATTCCTAAAACAAGTAAAGTCAGATGAATTATCAGTTAAAATGCTAATTATATCAACCAATAACATCAAAGAAGAAAACATGACAATATCCTCACATGTTTGGCTGACAAGAACGACTTTCAGGACTCTGCCAGTTGAGGTTATTATACGAAAGATCTCTGCAGCAACAAGCGAATAGGCATCAAAATGTAGATGAAAAAACTTGGATTCACAATTCTTTCTGAGAAAAGCAATTTGCAAACTCCAGAAATATACATACATAGTGATTCCATCCCTAAGTAAATCCTCTGGAGCATCTCCCTCGAGCTTATTTCCAGTCAACATTCTGCATATCAAAGTCAACTAATAATTCTAAGTTAAGGTACGATAGAAACATTAAACATATGTGCCAGAAGAATCTTTTCACTTACGCAAACCGTAGATTCTCTGCCTGCGCAAACGACGGAATTGTCCCAACCAACTTGTTGAAAC
Organism: Iljinskaea planisiliqua; assembly: GCA_900108845.1. Classification (NCBI taxonomy): domain Eukaryota; kingdom Viridiplantae; phylum Streptophyta; class Magnoliopsida; order Brassicales; family Brassicaceae; genus Iljinskaea; species Iljinskaea planisiliqua. The sequence goes on along the minus strand of FNXX01000007.1, from coordinate 3,298,087 downwards.
TCAAATCCCTATCCACAAACCGTAGTAAGAATTAATCAATCCTGTCACTGTTCCATGTACAAAACCTGTTCTTCATTTGCTTTTTAAGTCACTGAGACCTGATAAAAAAAAAAAGTCAGAAGACATGCTTACAGTGTCTCCAGATTCTTCAAAGATGAAAGATAGGGAGGTATTTTTCCAGCAAGGTTACAGTTCTTCAATATCCTGCAATGTAAAAATAAACAAAAATTATATAAAGTAAGAGATGGATAGAACAGCTTCAAGAATGCATATAACAGATTTAACTTACAGCTTAGAAAACTCTGTCGAGTTCTTTAACAAAGGGAATGGTTGGACTGGTCCACCTATATCACTGATCCTCCTGATAATAATTAGGTCATTGTAATAAAAGCGTCATTAGCATTACTATGAGTGAAAACAAACTAAGTTTTTATGGAGAAAAAAAGAATGGCGTCATAAGAGTTGTGTCTACTCACAGATTTTTAAGATTGTACAAAGCTGAGATTACTGATGGGATTGGACCAGTGAGACCAGATGCAATCATTTCGCTGCAAGCAATAAAAAGGAACAACATCGTTGAGTGCTACAAACAAGAAACAACAGAGAAGAGTTTAAGAAGAAGAATCTTACAGTCTCTTGAGTTCCTTCCAGTTTCGTATGTAACTAGGTATCGTTCCAGTGAGTTGGAGATCGTTAATCCTGCTGCATTGTGCAAAAACAAGCAGCAGATGAACAAAAGGAGACCAACATGATAAGTAGTTGAAGTTAGGAGAAAAACAGAACAAAAGTTTACAAATCTGTGATGTTCTGTAGCTTAGATAATGAAACTGGCAAACTTCCCGTCAATTTGTTGGAGGAAAGCAACCTGTAATAGATGAAACCCCAAGAAAGATCTCCATCTTTCAGAAATCTCCACGCGCTAAAACATTGTCACAATAAAAGAAACAAAGAAACAGAAAGGGAATCAGAAACTCTCACAGTGTTTCCAACTTTTCTAAGTTCCCAAGCTCCTCAGGAATGGTTCCAGAAAACGCATTTGCCTCGAGATCCCTAAACAAGAACAGCAAAAAATTGATATAACAGCACTCCTACAGAGAAAGCTATAACTTTTTCAGAAGAGAAGTGCACCTAAGTATTCAAATTGTTCAGCTAAGTTTCAAGAGGTAAAAGGAATTATAACATCCACGTGCTCCATTTAAATAAACACCAAACAAAAGAAGATTAACCTATGCCGGAAACTTACAAGTAAGTTAGTTGAGTCATGTCTCCCAGCTCTTTCGGAATTTCCCCTGACAACCGATTCACAAGAAGAGAGCTGCGGAGACATTCTGTTACTGTTACAAGAGCATTTAGACACTAAAGCTAAAAACATTAAAGAGAATGTTCTTACATAAATGTTAAATTTGTCGTGGTCCATTCAAGTGGTATAGTCCCATTGAGGTAGTTGTAGGCGAAGTCTCTAAGATACAGCAAGTAACAGTGGTCAAAAATTGCAGCTTACTCAGAATTGGTAAAGCAAGGTTGAGGTACTTAGATGAGAGCACTTACATCTCCCGGAGGTAGGGAAGCTTAGTAATTTCAGTAGGAAGAGTTCCTGGAAGATTATGATCCTTGAATGCACTAAAGAACAAGTCAAACAGCAATTGATAAATGATTAAATTTAAGATATAAAAAGTAGTAGGAAACAGATACATATCTCATAATGTTTTCATGTATTTACAGTTTCAAGGTAAACCATTCTTCTGCTTTTTTGCTATTTAGTGAAATCAAGACATGGTCACCACCATTTTTAGACACTATGCATATGTACAGAAGAACCTATAGACCTAGACACAGCAATTTTTCTTTTCTACATCGCAAATATCACAGACCAAACACGAATGTAACCATAATGCTTTCAAGGTCTTACAAGTGGAAAGATAATCAACGACATAGACCCAAAAAAACAAAAGTTATGAAGAGTGACGGAGTATTCTTACATTTTCACAATATGACAATCAGTTTCGTCCGTGGGGTTGCATTCACATTCTATCTCTTGCTTAGCTGTCGAAGGAAGAGTTTCTGTTAGCCCCACCTTCTCGACCTTACAAGCTTCAGCATCAAATTGCCAAAACTTAGAGCCCAATGTGGTAGCAATTTGCTGCAGAGCATCGACTGAAGAACAAGCACAGAACCAAAACAGCATAATACAAATCAGTGCAGTTACTTGAGAAAAAAAAACAAATCTTATATACTCTTGGCCCTAACAACGAGTCAAACAAACAATCATGAAACTTAACATGAATCGAAATCAGTGTATCCACAAAAAAGATATATATATATATATATGTTTGCTTCAACAATTCAAATGATATTTGAAAGAAACTGCCTTTCTACTTAAGAGTGCTAAAACTGAGATATAACAAGTCCTTTTCCTTAAGGAAACTCAACGGTCAAAGGGAATTTAAACAAAAATCAATCACAAGATGATTAGTAAACGCAAATTGAAATAATCACCTAATCAACGCCTACAGGTTTTGCATTCAAGAATCACGCCAACGTCACCAGAAACTTCCCGGTGGTAACCAATCAGAAAATCCTATTTCTAACGAATTGCAGCAAAATAATGGAAATCTAGAACATTCATCATATGAAACTAATACAAAAAAAAGAAGACTGTAAACATAGAATCCAAAAAGGAAAGAAAAAGGATGAAATGAATAGAACATTCGAAACAAGGAAAGAAGAAGAAAAAAAAAAACAGAAAGGAACTAACTTTAAAACCAACCTTCATCCTGAGGTAACTTGACAGCATTTATACCGCAAAACTTGAAGCAAATGATTGCAAAAACAGAAAATGCAAAGATATTAACATCCTCTTTCTTCTTCTTCTTCTTCTCGGCAAACATTTGATACAGAAGAGAGGTGCAACACAAAATCTCTAGATTGAACAAAAGAAAGCAGACGAGAGACGACGACGTAAATCAAAGTCTCATCGAAAACAATGAAATCGTGTGGAAGATCTGAAATTTCTGGGTTGGTTTGGCAAGTGTGATGATTAGTGTTTTTTTCTTTTTTGTCGAATTACGACAAATCTACATACGAACACTGTTTTTCCTCCCTTGTTTTTTTTTTTCTTTTTAAACTCCAAGTCAATTTTTTTTTCTTACAACCGTATATTATTAATCAAATTTGACATTACAGAGACTAATCAAACCAAAAAAGAATGGTACAATGCCACAAAGCGAAAAAGTAGTGACCCGACAAAAGTTGAACAAAGTCATCCACTAGAGGTCAAAAATAGTATTTATATCTGTTTCGATAAATTAATTTTTCCCCCCATAAATGTGAATGGTGTGTGTTAATGAACAGCTGACCAATACATTCGCGCAAAAAAAAAGGGTTCTAAAATAGTAAAAACGCAATTACTTTTTATTTTTATTGGTAGTAGATCAATTATTCCATTATGTGTGACAGAGTGAGTACTGGAGTTTGTTTAAAGCAAAGTAGATTCTCTTAAATTAACAAGAAGACAAAATGAGTTGGAAAATGACAAATAAAATAAAATTGACATGTGACAAAATTAGGGATAAGTTTAACTGATTAGACCCCTTGTAGTTGTATCCACCCTCATGTGGCAGAATTAAGGGTGAGCATTAATTAGGTTTACATGTCTCAGACCTCTCCTCTCGTATCCACCACTCTTTGTTTTGTTTATGCTTTGAACTTGCTGTCCTTAATTAACATAAAAGCCATATGTTCGTTTGATGGTCGTTGGCCACTGCGACTAGAGCTGGCTAGCGGGTCAAACCCGCCCCGCCAGACCCGCTCCGCTGCGGATTGGATTTTTTTTGACCCGTAAAACCCCGTCCCGCAAAACCCGCAAGAGAAAAATATTATACCCGCATCCGTCCCGCTAATTTTGCGGATTACCCGCGGGACCCGCAAAACTCGCAAATATTTAAATAATAATTAAAAATAAATATATTTTAATATAATTTTCATGAAAATTTTGTTTTTAATAATATAAATTAAATTTATAAAATATAAATTAAATTTATAAAATATAAATTAAATTTATAAAATAGAAATTAAATTTATCAAATATAAATTAAATTTATAAAATATAAATTAAATTTTATAAAATATAAATGCATATTTTTAAAATTTAAAATATAAATATATTAAAAATATATATATTATATGAAATTTATATTAAAAATTAGATAAATATTTATGTTATTTTTTTAAAAAAAAATTAAAAATAAAAGAAAATTATTTGCGGGTACCCGCAAACCCGCAATATAAAATTTGTTAACCCGTACCCGCCTCGTTTTATTTAAATTCTGATCCGCATAACCCGCATATTTCATAAATTTTAAATCGAACGACCCGCACCCGCCCCGCGGCGGATCTAACGGGACGGGATCCGCGGATTTTGAGCTAAATTCCCAGCACTAACTGCGACCATATCGATAAAGTATTGTCTGTAAGCTATTATGGCGACTGATTCAGTGTTTAGCATTTCATTAAGGATAAGTCAAAACTTAATTAAATTTAGGATTCTTCTGGAAAGAAGAAGATCAAGTGCTTTTTAACACTAAACTAAAGCTGTGAGATAGCAAACTTGTTCATCAGTTCTCATTTTCATTATACATAAGAGTTTAGATGTCAATTTTAGCATTGACCCAGTTCTAAAAGACCCATCTCCTTGTCCAATATTGTTAATCTTATTTTTGTAGATTCAATTGTAAGATTTGATTTTTTGGCCCATAGAACAAAAAAACTGGAATAATTTGTCAAATGACCCAATTTACTAAAGCTAATATTGATCGGCAGTTTGATTAATACCGTTTTGATCAATGTTGTATAATATGAAATAGTTTAAATAGCGGATAAGTTAGCGAAGATTGGTTATGAGTTAAAGTTTAACTGTTAAACATGTTGTACTTTTGTTCTGATTTACTACTTTGTATTGGTCATATATAGTTAAATAAATAAAGTAAGGAGTTAGAAACAAAAAAAAAATGAAATAGTAAGGCTAAGATATGGCCAAATTATATAGTTTATGCATGGATCTAACGATTTTTCATGACCTAGACAAGCCACTTCTGTTCATTTGAATCAGGATACTTCATTTGGATCATTTATTTGGTTTATTTGGTTAGTCGAATAATTTGATATCAAATGTTTACTAAAATGATTTCGAATTAAATTTTGGTTTAAGAATCGGATAAATCCAAAGTTGAAATATTTTATTAGATTAAACGAAAAATTTAAATTACTTTTAGGGTTAACTTTAGTCAAATTATAATAATTTGATCAAGTTCAGTTTGTTTAATTTATTGATTTAATATTTTTTTTAACATCTAATTTTATTTATAAATAAATATTCAAGATTATACAGGAATTACAAAAAAAATTAAACAATTTTTTTTAAAAAAATAATAATAAAAAAAATAAACTTAGCAATACTTTTTGAAAGAAAAGATTTATGCGTTCTAAAATTTTCATTCCAAATATTGCGATCTTCATCTTCAATTATGTACATAACCATCTTAAACACCATTTTTTATTGTATACATTGACTAATTCCCAATTTAAATCTAACTATATTTTTTTACAAATAACTAAATATATTGATTCTTCTAAAAGACAGAAAAAATGAAATTGTCAACCTTCAACGATCCTATAAATATCATCATATATAAAAGAGAGTGCATTTTTTTCTTCGGTCTATCTTCTCTTCCATAATGATTTCCCAAGATCCTAAATTCGTCGACTAAGACACCAAAAAAACTTACGCAATTGCCACAAAATATATTTTATACGTTTCTGGTATAATTTAGTGTATATTGGTTTAACCAATATAAACCAAACTGAAAAAAAAACCGAAATAACTTATCCAAACTGAAAAAAAAACAAAAAAATATACTGTTATCGATAACCAAACTCGAATTGAACCGAACTAAATCATTTCAGTTCTGAAATAGCCCGCTCTGATTATCGGCTGCAAGAGTATTTTGACGTATAGGAGGATCCCGCCGATTAAAAAAAAAACGAAAAAAAAAGGATAAAGATAAATAGGTCGGTCACGCCATTTGTCAGCTATCATGCTTCTCGTCACCGATGCTTTGAAACCCTCAAACTTCCGCAATCTCTTCTTCTATGTAATGAATCAATGGACTCTTCCTCGAACCCTAGCATCCCCCACGACGATTTCGATCGCTTCCTCGACGCGCCTGACGAATTTTATTACGACTGCTTGCCGCTGATCCGCCACGGTTCCCACCGTCAACGTTCGTCTCCCTCGGGTAACCCCTCCGCCGCGAGTCTCCGGCGGCGAAAGTCGGCATCTTTCCGGAATTCGATTCTCCCCGATGTAGATTCGGAGCCGTCTTCTTCTTCCTCCTCCAATGGATTCGAAGTCGGCGCGAAACCAAGCCGTGTGGAAAAGAGCGACGAGCTCAAGGGAGATTCGGGAACGAGCGACGTAATTGACTCGACGGAGGACGTAATGGACCTATCTCCAGAAAAAGATGAAGACTTGGTTGTGATTATGGATTTGGATGTAACCGATTCGGTTCGGGACCGGGTTGACCCGTTTCGGGAAGGGGATAGCTCGAGCGGAGAGAAGCCCGAAGAATCGACGGTGACCACCGTGAGCGATGATCGAGAAGAAGACTACGCAGGATCGGATTGGTCTCTCCTTGGGTTTTTGGTTGGCTTAGTGTTCAAAGCAATCGACTTTCAAGTCAATTTGATGATCAGTTTAATCAAATATCCTCCATTGTTGCTCAACTGGTTCTTTCTTATCTTTTTCGATCCCTTTAGTACTATCAAGCTTGGAAGACGCTTGTTGTCGACTAGAGTCTCTGTGGTAAGTGATATGATATTGGGAACCTTTAAGTTGAGTTGGTTGAAAGATACCAAACGAATGGTGAGTGTTGCTTGCAAGTTTGGTTGGGGTTTGTTTTGGGCTGTGTATGTAGGCGTTGTGTTGTTTGGCTTGTTGGTTTTGGCGCTTATGCTTGGTGGGTTTATGATAAACCGTGTAGCCGATAAACCATTTGTAGTCAAGGAGGTCTTGAATTTTGATTACACCAAGAATAGTCCAGAAGCGTTTGTGCCCATAACCTCGTGTGCTGGTGTTGCTTGTCATGGAAGTTGCAAGGAAAGTCATGAAATGTTGAAGATCAGGGGACTTCGAGCTATCCCTCGAGACCACAAGTTAGAGATCACTCTTTTGATGACGTTACCTGAATCCTCGTACAATAAAAATCTCGGCATGTTTCAGGTATTGGCTTGAGCTATGTCTAACATTCTAAACATAGATCATGTTCGTTATACCCTGCATAGACTTATGCTTGCTCATTTGATAATGGGATCCATGTGTTTGTTGAAGGTTCGGGTGGATTTCTTATCTGCGGACGGTCAAACGCTTGATAGTATAAGGCGTCCGTGCATGTTGAGATTCAGAAGCGAGCCTATCCGTCTTGTGCAGACATTCTTCAAAGTGGTTCCATTAGTGACGGGATATGTCTCTGAGATCCAAACCTTGAGCTTGAAGTTGAAAGGCTTTGCGGAAAAGGATATTCCCACTGCTTGCTTAAAGATAATGATCGAACAAAGGGCCGAGTTCCGACCCGGGGCAGGTATTCCAGAGCTGTACGACGCGTCCTTTTCGGTTGAATCAGATCTTCCTTTCTTCAAAAAAGTTATATGGAAATGGCGGAAAACTTTGTACGTCTGGATTAGCATGAGCCTGTTCATTACGGAATTGCTTTTCGCGTTGGTTTGTTGTAGACCTCTGATCATCCCAAGAACACGACGTAGAGAGAGTTCGCCTTCAAATCCGACAGAGAGTAGATGATGATGAATCAATAGTTGCTGTAAATCATGTTTTGTTTAACACTTTGAAACGGTATTTTCACTTCCTGTTTAACTTTAGCTCCTGAAAGTTCTTTGATTAAATTGTAAATCTATATTATATGGTTTGTATTTAAGATATCTTCTTAAAAGCGAGTGTCATAAGTAATATATAATGGCTTCTTGCAGTCTCTCTTCACAACCCCTGTGTTGTATCAGAGAGGAGGAAAGACATTTTATAACGATATTTACATTAGTTAAAAATTTGGTTTTCAGAATTTGTTAATACAGGGCTTAATTTAGTCTTATATTACATAAAATTAGTAAGCACTCCAAAGCAGAGGAGTCATTTACTGCAACTGTAATCCCATGAAAATCTCTCGACCTCTATTAGGTGAAACACTTTCCTCAACTTTCTGTCTTCACATTTACATATTGCTGTCCGTTTAGAGAACACATGGAGAAACAATCAGAACTCTCATATATGTGTCAATTTCCAAAACTGTTATTTTGCTAAAAATAACTCAGGGCCACTAATCACAACCTGAATAAACTAAACTATACCAAATCAAGTGCCTTTCAGTTCCAAAGCCAATGTCATGGAAGTTATAACCTTTAGAGCTTTATATACGTATCACTATCTCTCCATGTTTCCATCTGAGCCAGCTGCTGGAAAGAAAGAAAAAAACACCCTACGATTCTCCTCACTGTTTTGAACTCTGGTTTCTTGATTATGGCGTGCCATGGATTTCTTGGGAATCCCACCGAGAGATCACATGGAAGTCATAAACATGGAAGGAGAAACCAGCATCAACATCATCAATCCAGATGTTCGGCTGCAGCTGGCTCCATCTTCACATCCCTCAACATGTCAATCTTCACATTCCACAACCGCCTCTTGCGTTGCGTCTCCAGGTTCTTCCGTGTAGCCACCAAAGCTAGCGCAACGCCTAGCCATCGAGCCACCACGAAACAAGGCTACAAAAAGCTCAATAAACACGATCATCATCATCAGCTTCATCTGATAAAACGTAATGACAAGAAAAGGACAATATATCTTGATCTCGACGAAACATTGGTGCACTCATCGATGGAACCACCAGTCCGTGTTCATGTCGATTTCATGGTGAGGATAAAGATCCAAGGAGTGGTTATCCCAATGTTTGTGGTGAAACGACCAGGAGTTACCGAGTTTCTTGACAGGATCGGTAAGAACTACCGAGTGGCGGTTTTCACAGCCGGTTTGCCTGAATATGCCTCACAGGTTTTGGATAAACTCGACAAGAACCGTGTGATCTCAGAGAGGCTGTATCGAGATTCATGCACAGAAATGAATGGAAGATATGCCAAAGACTTGTCTTTGGTGGCGAAGACAGACCTCGGGAGTGTTTTGCTAGTTGATGATAACCCTTTCTCATACTCGTTGCAGCCTGATAATGGAGTTCACATTAAGCCTTTTGTTGATGACATGGAAGATCAAGAACTGATGAAGCTTGCAGAATTCTTCGATGGATGTTATCATTATGAAGATTTAAGGGATGCAGCATCAGAACTTCTATATAACAAACGTATTTGATGCACATATATATGGCTTTTATTTGCAGACTCTGTCTTTTCAGTTTTGTTTTTGGATTCTTTCTTTCTTTTTTTTTGTTGATTTTCTTTGGCTATCGGTATTTTTGCGTTGAACAAGGATTGATTCCTTCCTTGTTCAGCGTTTTTACCTACATAAAAATGTGATTGAAAAGTGTATTATATGAATGAAAAAAAGAAAAAAGAAGTTTTGGACTAGAAGATTGTTTATTAATAACAAGAAATGATATGAACATCTTAAGTGTAAAGAGATTGATCTGATTCAGTATGGTATCAAGGGACTATGTCCCACAGACTCAACCTAAAACGTCAGATATTGAGTACAAGAAAATGAAATACTATAAGAAAGTAGTCTTGCTAGTTCCTTAACTGGTTCCGTAACATCCATTTCATGCTTTTAATTACTAGAGATTTCTGGTTGATAAAATTCAAAGAAAACAAGAACAATGAACCAAGAATATTGACTGCAAAAAGAGAACTCCCTCAGGCTATTGACTTTTATGTGCTTGAGACATTTCACAGAGCAATCATCCTTGAAGCTATGAGTGGTCCATAATTAACCTATAAAACTCATTTGAGATATTTTTTCATACGAATAATGTAAATCTTGGTTTTAGTCGTTTTGGACTTGAGACTAAAGGAGCATGGTTTCAGTAAATGAAACCTAAACCATTATACCTGATTAAAATATCAATAAGTGATTCATATTGGATATTGCCTTTCTAATTTTTTTCTTTTGTTTTTTGTTATTGTAAAAAAGAATTATGTTAAACCTGAAACTACTTTAAGTTTGAAACAAATTCCAACAGGTATTCTAAGTTTCATTAGTTCAACCGCCAAATCCATAGCTATGAAGTAGCAAAAAAAAAAAAGGAAAAAAAAAACAGCAGCAGCAATATACTTCAACTGTAATCCCATTATAATTTTTAAACCTCTAAAATTTAACCAAACCTATAATGTATCTCTTGTTGGTTCATGTTGTATGTACATTGTTATCCATGAGTGGATGAAACTGCAAAACTATGCTCTAATTGTCTTAACTGAAATTTTCTAAAATTAGGCATCTGCTCTACTTCACCTCTAAAATTCCAAGAAACAAACAAAACTAAACCAAGTAATGTAGCCCTTGGATAACTTCAATTCTAGATATGATCGTATAAAAGTTAGCAGAAGATTGATTCAGAAACATCTTATCACTACCAAGCCTTCCATTTGAACAGCTGCAAGCTTGTTTTGTTCACCAAAACTTTAGTTTATTTTTCATTGGAGTATCAAGCGGCCGGGAGAAATCAATGGCATCTGAAAGAATCACTGAAAACAAACCAAAAATTCCCAAGTTCCACAAATACCAAAAGAAAAATCACCCATTCATGTCCATCTTGACGTTCCATTGTCGCCTTCTGCGTTGTGTTACCAGGTGCTTTAAGGCCACCACCATCAGCTATCCAACCACAAGACATGATGACTATACAAAACTCGAGAAACTCGAGGATGAACCTCAGACAGAATATACCAACACGAAAAGGACAATCATCCTTGATCTTGATGAAACTCTGGTTCACTCGACGACGCAAGTGCCTGGAGTTAGATATGATTTCATGGTGATGGTAAAAATGGAAAGTGAGACTCTGCCAATCTTTGTGGTGAAACGTCCCGGCGTGACTGAGTTCTTGGAAAGACTTGGTGAAAACTTCAACGTGGCTGTTTTCACAGCTGGTCTGGAAGATTATGCTTCACAGGTTTTGGACAAGCTAGACAAGAACGGTGTGGTCTCGCAGCGGCTGTATCGAGACTCGTGCACGGAAGTGAATGGAAAGTATGTGAAGGACTTGTCTTTGGTAGTGGGGAAAGATCTTGGAAGTGCTTTGATTGTTGATGACAATCCATCTTACTCATTACAGCCAGAGAATGGAGTGCCTATAAAGGCTTTTGTGGATGACCTGAGAGATCAAGAACTCATGAAGCTTGTGGAATTCCTCGAAATCTGTGATCTGTATGAGGATATGAGGGATGCAGTCCAGGATTTGCTGCCAAACCAGATGAATTAATGTATACATATGTTACTTCTGGATATGTTTTTCCTTTTCTTGAGCGTTTTTTTTTCTTTTTCTTTGGGTTTATTAGGGGATGGGAGAAATAGGTTTTTTTGCGTTGAAAAGGGATGCTTCCTTCTTCAATGTTGCACCTACATATATGAGGAGCTTTTTCTGAAAACAAAAACAGAAAGAAGACAAAAAAAACTCTTGTACAAAGCAGATATTTGTGGAATAAAAAAGGCTTTAGTTCTAGTAATAATTTCCCAACTGTCTTATGATATTGTCACGAAATTATATGCGAAGCAACCAAAGAGAAGAAGCTACTACTGCAAATAACACATTTTCTCTTTCTGAGTTCAAGCATTTCTCGAGCCTTTACAAGGTTTAGTAAAGCACCAACTCCAACATTGGCTTTAGATGCTCCTAGTTCAGAAGAACAATATCTCAAATGTAAATGCCGATAGAAAGTAGAACAAACAAGCCATAACCTTGCTTAGTTAATGAATACTAACAAGGTTGCATATCAGACACAAATCATTGCTTTAGTTTTGGAAACAATCAATCTCTGAGTCTTCTATACATAGAAAGATGAGAGAAAGTAAAGTACTTGATATATTCAGCTCCTTTTACAATTGACAAGCATACCAACACTTTTGACCATTTTGTCTTAACAGCGTTCCAAGGTTTAAGAAGCATACAATGTGATCGCATATTCATCCGAGCTTGATAGCAAAAGTGATGAGCTCAAAATCAAAACAAAACAGGAAAGAAACATCTTCCAATAGATATAAGGATCAAGATCCAGTACAATCCAAAACTTACGATACTCAAATCAATTACAACAACAACAACACCAAAGACGTTACAATATATGAGACAAACGATTCAATACAAGTCAAAATTTGGAAAGAAAACAACCGTCTCTCTCCCTCTCTCTATATGTATATATGTGTCTCCACCAAAGCTCCGCAAGAACTACAATTCTACTTTAGATCAAATCTGTTAGATTTATAACTCACAGCGGAAGACTTGACTTGGAAGTCGCAAGGCTTCGGCTTTACTGAAGCACAAGTCGTCGAGAGCGTCACTACGACACCACCTGCATCTTGGGTAACCCGAACACTGAGATCTGGTCCGCATCTCACAGCACTTGGGCTTTCTAATAGTCTTGCCCAGCTTCGGATTTGTCCGGATCTCCAACAGCTCGCGATCCAAAACTCGAACTTCAGATTCAGAAGAGGACGAAAGCGGTGGACATAGTAGAACGAGGAGGAAGATAATGAGTAGGAGACTGAGAGACGAGAAGCTTGAGCTAGATTCCGACATTGAACATAAAAAAAGCTCTGTTTTTTCTTCGATATTTTCGGAAAGTTTCTTCTTTTTAATTCTCTCTCTGTAATAACTCGCGAAAAGGGAGAGATTGTGTCATATGATCATCCCTTTACAAAGGACCTTCTTGAGTCAGGCCTACAAAACTACACACGCGTGAGAATATTTTCACGCGTGTGAGCGCAAGTTAGCGGTTACCTTTAGTAAATGAAGTCACTTGGTGAAGTAGAGTGTATACTTTAGCTTCCCAACATTTTATAGAGAAATCTGTTAGCTCCATTGGGCTTTTTCGTTTGGGTTCCTCAAGTATTTTGCACAACTTGATCCATTGTGAAGATACTGGTTTCATACAATGAGCCTTGCTTCTCTTGTGTTCTCCGTTAGATTCTAAGTGCATAGTTTGTAGCAATCATATGATCCCTAAGTTGAAAAGCACTAGATTTTTATGTGTGAAGATAATAGAGAGAGTGCTTTATATGGATTAAGCTGACGAAGATGCTTTTCAAATTTATTATTTGGCTGGAATTTTTATTGATTAGGTAATCTCTAGTTTTTCCTTTTACAGTTTTTTCTTGGTTTGATACTAGTAGTACGTAGTTTAGACAAATGATATGCCATTTTGTTGCAATAAAAAGACATAACTAATCTGAAAAAGTAAGAAACGAAGACAAGACATGTGAACAGACAGATGTGTTAAAATTCGTACGTGCCTTAATACCGAGAAAGATGGTTTTTATTGCTATGCCAACAACTTTTCACCAGGATTATTACTTTTTCCATGCAAAATTTGGGAAATTAATAATGACATTGGATCCGAATAAATACCTTTTTCCAAATTGTCAATTAATTACATAAATATATACACACACTCAGATCTCTGTTTGTATCTACTACAACTACAAGATTTTACTTCTAAGGTCTCCCCTTTGATGAAAAGCTTATCTTACTTACAGTTATCTCTCTAAGTGTCACTAACTCCAAGAATCTATAGCCTTAGAAAAAAAAAAAAAAACCAGAAATCTTGGCTTTAAGACACCATTAAAGCCCAAGAATCAGGTTCTGTCTCAGAGAGAGATTGAAACAGAGACAGGAAACTTGTTAGAGAGAGAGAGAGATTCAAGAACTTGGATCCGAGAGCTCTTGAGGAAAAGAAAAATGGCGGGATTCACTATGAGCTTGAATCTGCTTCTACTAGTAGCTATGGTAGCTACAAACATCCTCTCTCTCTACCATCTCTCCTCCACCACCAATTTCTTCCAGTCCACCGTCAAATCCTCACAGTCCTCCGTCCCCACAGTCCCCGACCACCTCCTCCGTCAGCTCCATACAATCCGCGCCGCCATCAACCACCTCACTAACCACCAGCCAGACAAATCCACCACGGCTGTGACTTCACGCGCCGCCGTCTCCTCCTCCGCGCCTAAAGATCTCCTCCTCTACTCTAAGCTCTCTCCGATTGCCTCCGCTTGCCACAACTACCCCGACCTCCTCCACGAGTACATGAACTACACTCCTTTCTCTCTCTGCCCTTCCGACACCGATCTCGTCGAGAAGCTCATCCTCCGTGGCTGCCACCCGCTCCCTCGCCGTCGCTGCTTCTCCCGAACGCCGCGAAATCCGTCGGATTCGAAGCCGGAGTCTAATGTTATCTGGTCTTACTACTCCTGCAAGACGTTCGATTGCTTGACCACGAAGTTCCCCGATCTTGGTTTCGATCTCTCCTTTGAGAAATCCAAATCTCAGTTCTCTACTTACAAATCGGAGCTCGATCTCCCGATCTCGCAGCTACTCCAGATCGCTAAATCCGCCAACTCCGTTCTCCGACTCGGGATCGACGTCGGCGGAGGGACGGGATCTTTCGCCGCAGCTATGAAGGCTCGCAATGTCACTGTCCTGACCACGACGATGAACTTCAATGCGCCGTATAGTGAGGCGGTGGCGTTGAGAGGGCTCGTGCCGCTTCACGTGCCTCTCCAGCAGCGGCTTCCGGTGTTTGACGGTGTGGTGGATTTGGTTCGGTGTGGACGAACTGTGAACCGGTGGATTCCGGTTACGGTTATGGAGTTTTTCTTTTTCGATTTGGACCGGATTCTTCGAGGTGGTGGTTATCTCTGGTTGGATCGGTTCTTCAGCAAGAAGGTCGACCTTGAAAATGTCTATGCTCCGATGATTGGGAGGTTGGGTTATAAGAAGGTGAAATGGGCTGTGGCCAACAAAGTGGATTCGAAACATGGTGAAGTTTTCTTGACAGCTCTGCTTCAAAAACCTGTTGCTAGATGATAATAAATCTTTTCTGAGGTATGTTGTTCTTTTGGATTTTGGTACACTTCTCGAGTATTTGCTCTAGCTTTGGAGAGTTACGTAATCACAGATTCACCAGTCCATAGTTGTTGTTTGAGTTTACTACTAGAGATGTGTGATTTGTTGCTTTGAAACAGTGCAATATCGATATATTGCTATAGTTATGGCCTTATAGGTTTTGGAACTTGTTTCTGCAGTGTCTTATACTGATAAGTGAAACTGGTCTTAGCCATTTACTCTGCTTTTAAGAAATATTTCTTGTTCTCTTGCTCAGTCACAGGAAACTCGAACGTTGTGTCTTTGTTTCTGGATTCACGTCTGATCCAAAGTTGTGGGTTGTTTTGCAGGGAACTTTCCTCGAGTTTCAGAAACTTGTATGTTTGTAGCAAACAGCTTACTGTTGTTGATGATTTGGAAGAACATGAAGCCTTTTTTCCAGCTGTAAGCACACAAGCAACAACGTGTTATTTCTGCGAAAACAAGAAGTAGAGATTTTAAAGCCAAGATTTGATCTATTTTTGTTGTTAGAGGGACTGATAAGTGGTGTAGTATACATAATTTATGGCTTCTTCTCCCTGTTTTTGTCATAGCTTATATATGCATTCATATCATT
This sequence comes from Iljinskaea planisiliqua, assembly GCA_900108845.1. Classification (NCBI taxonomy): domain Eukaryota; kingdom Viridiplantae; phylum Streptophyta; class Magnoliopsida; order Brassicales; family Brassicaceae; genus Iljinskaea; species Iljinskaea planisiliqua. The sequence goes on along the minus strand of FNXX01000007.1, from coordinate 3,282,367 downwards.
CGTAAGACAGTATTCTTTGTTGAAGGCAGATTGTAGTTGCAGATATACGAATCGTTATAAGTTTATGAGTTCAAGCTTCAGAAAGTTTATTTATTTTATTACTTTTTATAATGCTAAAAACGTAATACTTCTTATTACATTTGCCATAATCGCGTATTGACCTGACATAGCCACGGGTCTATTTATAGAGTTATCCAAGCTCAGAAGACATGGCCTGAGACTGAGCACAAATTCGAACTTGAAGCTGAATCTGAGCCTGCTTACATCTTCAAGTCTTTTTACTTCGTTTTGCTTCACTTGTGAGTTATTCTGTGTATACAAAAATCCAGCCACCAAAAGAAGTAAGACGCGAAGTAGCCTGTGTTTCTTTGTGGGTTAAGCTTCTTGTTGCACTTTCCTTCTAAAATATGGTGTAAATGTATCACTAACAAAAGTCTGGTGTCAAATGTAGAAGAGTTTTAAAATATGAGGACTTAAACGTAAAACTGAGGAAAAAAAAGAGAAGTAAATTATATGATTATGTGGTCGCGTCTGAGAAAGGTAAGCGACGGTGTTAACTTCTAATTGTTTTCCTGGATAAAGTCTCTGTTTTTGAGTTTCCCCCAAAATTCTGAAATTGTAATAATCGAAGTCTGGCTACGCGATCGAGAGAAGGAACAAATTTAGAAGATGGTGAGGTTTACGCTTTCCGATTTTGTTTCCACTCAGAATTTTGGTTTAGTTTCTATGCGATCATATCATACGAATTTCTAGGTTTATACGTGTATCCAAAATTCATTCGTGATTTCAGCGATTTTGTGTTACTCTTATCTTGTGAAGAGTATTTATGAAAACAAGCAAATTACTCGCATCAATTTTGAGTTTTTCTGATCGACAGCTGATAGACATCTCACATGTGTTTGGTGTTTTAGTTTTGATTTTTCATTGTCTAAATCAAACGTGATCTACAGTGGGTTAAGTTAAAGGTTTGAAATTCAAGCTCGAAATGGTTTGTTAATTTTTCTTTTCTCTCTGATTGGTGATCACAGGATGAAAGTGTTCGAGAAATTCATGGTTCTCATGGTGATTTTGATGCTGGTAATGTCGTAAGTCAAAGCATCAGGGAGACTAGAGAAGAAGATTCTACCTTTCGTGAAGGCTTTGTAGACGAAAGCAAAAGACTTGAACCTAATCATCAGAATTTGAAGCTCGAAATGGTTCGATGTTTGATTTTTTTTGTTTTGTCTAGATCAAACGAAATCTATACAATGTTGAGTTAAAAGGTCTAAACTTTAAGCTCGAAATGGTATTTAAAGTTTTTTTTTTCTCCCTGAATGGTGATTATAGGATGAAAGAGCTCGAGAAATGTGTGGTTCTAATGGTGATTCTGATGCTGGTAATGTTGTAAATCAAAGCATCATGGAGACTAGAGAAGAAGATTCCACCTTACGTGAAGGCTTTGTAGACGAAAGCAAAAGTCTTGAACCGGACCAACAAAAGCGCGGTAAATACTTTTTCTATGATACGCCGCTTTCTGAAGAAACCGGGGTTTGGATACCTGTTTCAGTCCCACCGATGTTGGAACCTGATCATGAGGAATGGTCAAGAGGGCTTAGTTTCAACGGTGGTTACTTCCCCGAGGGAGATATGGGATGGAACCAGTTCGTTGATGAAGACAAGGAGTTAACTATGTGGGATGTGATAGTGGATATGTTACTCGCAGCACGTGGTAAAGCGAATGCTCTTGCTTCGGGTAATCTTGAGAGTGGCATTACGTTTTTTTCGGGACATATTCTCGAACAAGCTTGGCAAGATATGGCCCACACTCTCACTGAGGCTAACTTTGGTAACGCTAGGGAAATTCTTGAGACAGAGCCACCAAAGTGGCTACCAGATAGTGCTGCTTCTGCTTGTATGCTATGTAGTGTGAGATTTCATCCAATAATGTGTTCGCGTCATCACTGTCGATATTGTGGAGGATTATTCTGCACGGACTGCTCTAAAGGAAGAAGCTTACTTCCGGTGAAGTTTCGCGTTTCGGATCCCCAGAGGGTTTGTGATGTGTGTTTTGTGAGGTTAGAGTCTGTGCAGCCTTATTTGATGGACCAAGTGAGTCCTGCGGCTCAGTTGCCAACTCATGACTTGACAGATCTTAGTACGTTGAGGTCTTGGGTGAATTTTCCATGGGGACAATCAATGGAGTACGAGATTTATAAAGCAACAAACACTATTCGAGGTTATATAGCCAATGTGAGATTTTTGGGTCCTTAGCTCACTCTCATCTTCTTTTAATATGTGAAGTTATTAGCATTCTTCAGTGGCGGATTTCTGTCGGTGAAATTCAGAATTCTAAAAGGCATGTTTTATATTTGAAAATCTCATCAGGTTGGTTCTTCGAGAACTGAGAGGTCCATCCCAGATGCCATTCTAAGACAAGCAAAAGGCCTTGCAGTAATCACTGTTGCGAGAGTTGGAGTTATGGTTACATATAAAATCGGGACTGGACTTGTGGTTGCTCGTAGAGATGATGGCTCCTGGTCTCCACCCTCAGCTATCTCTTCGTTTGGTTTGGGATGGGGTGCTCAGGTAACGAGGCTTGTTTGCTGCTTTCTAGATATTTGAAACAATTCTTGTCTATATGCTAATCACTCACACCTGCAGGCAGGAGGAGAGTTCATAGACTTTATTATTGTCCTAAGAACTCGTGATGCCATCCGAACGTTTGGGAGTAACACCCATCTTGTTGTTGGAGCTGGTTTAAGCGCTGCGGTTGGCGTGACTGGACGAGCTGTTGAAGCAGATATCCGAGCAGGTAGTGGTGGTTATGCCGCTTGCTATACCTACAGTTGCAGCAAAGGTACATGTGTCCTCAATCTGAAAAAGGATTTTAGCTTTTATTGTTCTTAGGCTTCTTTGCTTCCATGTCTAAAAGTAGTTTTTATTGTCCACCATATATCTGTAACCATTCTAATATTCTGATTAGAAAACCGTTGTCGAAACTAATCCTCAGAAGTAATCCGTATAGTCTCCTTTTTGTTTTGCTGCTAAAACCTTACTTAACGGCCATTAAATGAACAGGTGCATTTGTTGGATGCTCGCTTGAAGGAAGCATCTTCACAACACGTACAAGTGAGAACTCACGGTTCTATGGGAGCCAGTCCCTAGCTGCGTCTGACATCCTCCTTGGCTCTTTGCCTAAACCACCCGCTGCTGCTCCACTCTACCGTGCGCTTGGTGATCTGTTTCAGAAGATGGGGAGGTGATTTTAACACAGTTGAAGGGTTATTTGTAGTTCTGACTTAAGGGATGAAAAAGAAGTTTACTTCTAAAATTTCTTGATGGTGTGCAGTGAAACTGTTCGGTCCTCATCAATCTCTCCGTTGTCTGAAGACTGAACTCGTTGAACTGGATTTATCTCTTTCAAAGAATGACTTTTGGAAGAAAAACACAATCTTCTGTATAGATTCATGCAAATTCTTGAATGTAAATAGGTTATGGAAATTCGGAAGTTTGTGGTTGTAAATAAACAAACATACGTTATTGTATATTTGTATATCTAACAATATTAATTTGTTCTGGAATGAAAGGTACTTGTTTTCAACTTAAGAAACTGCCTTATTTGTGGTTTTTGAGAGTGGTAAGACCAGAAACAGCTTTACAAGAACCATAGACGCAGAAGAAACATCAAAATCCCTCTAGTTCATTTTTATTCTCATCTAGCCTAAGCTATAGCTTGTTTGACATGCTTGACAGAGTTTCTAGACCAACACATCCCAGTTATGATCTCAAGACGCGCTAACTAATGGCAGACTCTAAGCCACAATTAGCTTGCAGAATTCGTGTTTATGCCATTTCATTTGGCAACTTTCTTCTTTCTAAGAAGATCTTCCACTTGGAGCTCGTTGATCTTAGCACCAAGAATGAAGTCGTTTTCCGTCAAACCACCTGTTGCAAGAGATTCAGACATCACTTATTTACCACTTGCGACTTACAAAGTCCACACAAGAAAAAGGGTACACAATGAGGACAACGATATGATCAGACATCAGAAAGATATTGATTCAGGCATCTGATAAGATTCATGTCTTCAAATCAACAACAACAGACCATGATTCTCACCTATAGCGTGTGTCCATATATCGATCTTCACATTATTCCAGCCGACCAGATGCAAATCTGGGTGATGACCTGCATTAAACGGATCCTACTTCAGAGACAATAACATATAGTAACAGACCTATATCCACGCTCTCTCTTTTTCCCCAAATTTTTAGAAGGGACACAGAGCATGTGTGCTGAATTGCTGATGATATATATACCTTCTGATTCAGCGATATCAGCTACACGATTGAAGAAGTCTAGTCCTTTTGTAAAACTTTTCACTACCCACGACCGATGTAGCTTTAATGTACCATTGTCATTAGCCATATCCCATCCAGTAACCTGCGTTAAGGGAATAATTCAGGAGGTAAACATAGTACAGCCTTCACCTGTCATAAGAAGAAGTGCAAACGTTATACCTTTTGAAGTAGTTCTTGGGCACTTTGTTCAGTCATGGGGCGCAGGTCCTTAGCGTTGCATGGCACACACTTTTTAGCTGATAAATCTAAAAAAAAGATCAGAAAAAATACCAAATTAATAAGTAAGATACATGGTTTTGGAGTTTTTGGTTACAAATCATGAAGAACGGAAGCATCAAATCCATCTTTTAACCAACCGGATAAAAAGGTGGTTTATAAGGGCAGCAACATGGAAATGATAGCTATACTCTCCAAAACTTCAACCATCAAGAGAGACGACATAACAAACAAAAAATTGGAATTTAGTGCAAGACAGCCGAAAACTACTTGAGTTGATCTGGTGTAACTTTTTTCCTCCCATCGAGTTACACATTGGAAGAATGTCAGTTAGTTTGTGATAGAAGTTCTTTAGCAATACAGAGGTTTGTGACATCATTTGCTGGTTTTTTATATGATAAAGGAAAGCGTGGGATGTCTAGTTGCGTCTCTTTTAGATGTATGTTCAACATATACGAAAGAGAAGTCAATAAAATGGATGTTCAAATACATGAAGCCTCTACAAAAACAAGAAAATTTTGATTCAGATATCCACGTAGAGCAGCAGAATGACTAATTGTACCTCCTAGGGAGCAAAATGTTCTAGCTTCAGAAGCAGAGCCACCAGCTACACTATCTTGTGACATATCACTCTTCCAATGAACAAAGCTGCAAGGAAAATTCAAAAATCTTTCATCTTTACATTTAAGAGAAGCTTACTCTCTCTATTGAACTCTATGAGAAGATCAATAATATCAAATACACCAAAATTAGGAACTGGTTTCATTGAATTTGATTAGAAATAGGGGAACACAAGAAGCTTAGCAAAATCAGGGAAATTCGATTTCACTTCTTGAGATTCATTCAAACACAAACAGCAAGAACAATCTGAAGCACGAACACATATCAAACCCAGATGATTATAATCACAAGCCAAGTACCAAAAATCCGTCCTTTGCAACTATTCTTGTTACAAAACAAAATCTGGAAGTTAAAATCTACTTCAAGCCATTACCTTTTGTGACGTCCGTACAGATTGTGGAACAATGACGCAGCTGGAACCTGAAAGTGTCGCAAAAATATGGGAGGGAATGGAAGATATGTATATAGATACATAACACACGAAGTTCCAGATATACATGCACAAATTCATACACATACAAGAAGACAGAGAGATCATCTGGTTTTACCTGTTTTCTAGAGATTGAGAAAAGTGTAGGCAGCAAGAGCCGACTCATCGGTGGCGTAGCGGTTGCGGAACAGGGATTTTCGGTCAGAATCTTATGTCACACTTATGTCCCGTGTAGGTGTGGGGGCAAATATCAAAAATCATAAATGTACGGTTAAATATGTAATAACCTATACTCATGGGGCTAATATGTAAAGGCTTCATTTTTATCAAATCTATTTTATACTATAATAAAGAAGAAATTAGAATTTGTGTCTACGTAGGCTAGTTATATTTTCGTTATATGATTAAATAAATATGTTTCTTGTTATCTTATTTATTTTTCTTTTAAAAAAATGAATAATTCACAATGATATATGTATTAGATCAGAAATGTTAAAGTTATATATAGATTGATAGTGAGATGCCAATATTTATTAGAGTACAACAAAATTCAAAGTTAATGTATATGAACATCCAATTGATTAAACATGTTTCCATAAGTATCAATTATTAAAAAACATTTTTCATACGTAGTATATTATGATTACAAATCATTTTTCATTAATTGTAGTAGCATAGCTCAGAATGACACCGGAAAGACAAATTTATCTTGTCTTCTCAGATATTTTTCTCTAGCATTCAAATCAGCATGGATCACTGGATCAGTGTAACTGTGTGGGAGTCGATCAATATAAAAAAAAGGAGACTGATGGTTTATGTTTTGAGATTTAGTTCAAGATGATTAGTAAGATGAAAAGAGAAAGATTTACTTTTCGGAATAAAATTAAAGTTTTTTGAAAAATCATGATCAGATAAAATCAAGTCAGAAGAAGAAGACGTATCGGTCGAACAATCTCAGAATCATATTCCTCCTTCATATTATGATTATCAGTGGCTGTGTGTGTTGACGCGTCTTTGGGAGGATGGATTGATCTCCTGATCACAGCATTTTTACAGTTTTTAAGATTAGTAATGGTTGTTTCTCAATATCTTTTCATTTGCGACCATTTCTTCACCATTTAGCAGATGTTCCTTTTTGGAAAGGTGAAAGTTAACGGTTGTGTACTTTCGACGGTAATAAAGTGACCAGACTGTTTCGTGTGATCCATTTGTTTTATGATTTGATGGCTATTTGGTCAGATGAACATAAGTAGTTAATGCTGTGTCGAATTTAAGTGGCTTTGGACAATGGCTCGCTCGTCAGAAACTTCAAAAAATGAGAGTGAAACTTTTTTTTTCGAAAACGTTATTATGTGGTCCAACATCGGATTAATCGTCTTCAAACGTTTGAGAATTTTGTTGCTTTGCTTTCAGAACGATTCATAATGTGGCTTGTTCAAAAATTTACCTTCAATATTAGCATAGTATATTTTGAGTTTTTATAAATAGGTGATCCACGATTTGTTGTTAAAATATTTAGTTTTATTTTTATTCATTAATTATGTAAAGCACTATTAATAAAATTGATTTATTTTTGTCTATATATAGAACAAATATTGATAGTTGACCTCAAAAAAGGACAAATGTTTATTTATCTTTGACAAAGTAAATGAGTCTGTTGGTTTTGTCTTTTTCTTAGAACTAGTACGTCGGTATAATAAGGCCATAGCTTAAATTGACTGTGTTGTTTTTTATTCCAATTTCAACGTTTATTTGACTACAAATGCAATAATATGGTAGCCACAAACCGTTATATTTAAAAAGAAAACAAAAAAAAAATTGGTGGTCGACGCGAGAATACGCGGTAACTTGTCAGACGATACCGATAGTTCTGTAGCTTTCTGTGATGTGCCCCAAGTACGACAAAATATCTTGACTCTAATTTTGTAATATAACGTTGACTACTATATCCTATAGTAGTAATATCACCACTCTAAAAAGTAACATTGTAAAATCGTAAACATCTTTACACTAATGGAATTGCGTGCATTGATAGTTAATCTTAAGTTTTCTAATCGGCAGTTTCGTAAATGGTCCATCCCTATCTCAAAACATGACAAAATCTATTACACTATAAGTAATGCATTATGCATAATGGGTTTAGACATTAGTTCTTCGCTTCCTACTTACACTCACAATTATGAAAAACTCATCAATCTTGTTCTTGCTCTCTTCCTTCCTTCTCCTTCTCCCATTTGGTCGCTCACTTCACTTTAACATCTCTCGTTTCTTACCAGGCGACCCTCGCATAGCTTACCAAGGAGACGCAACACCAAATGGCGCCATTGAGTTGAACAATGTTGCTTTTACTTGTCGTGTTGGTTGGGCTACTTATGCTAAAAGAGTTGCAATTTGGGATCCTGAAACAGGGAAGGCTGCTGATTTCACCACCAGTTTCACCTTCAAGATTGATACGCGTAACCAAGCAACTTATGGCCATGGTTTAGCTTTCTTTCTTGCTCCTGCAGGCATCGTTGTCCCTCCCAACTCAGCTAGTGGTTTCTTGGGTCTTTTCAATGAAACCAATGGTCACTCGTCTCGGTTCCCGCTTGTGCATGTCGAGTTTGATACGTTTTATAATCTTGAATGGGATCCTCTTGATATCCAGTCTCATGTTGGGATCAACAATAACTCGCTTGCTTCCTCCAACTACACTTCTTGGAATGCAAGCATTCACAGCCAAGATATAGGTCATGCACGGGTCTCGTATGATTCAGCTCATAGAAACTTGAGCGTCTCTTGGACTTACGAACAAACATCTGATCCTCGGGAGAGTTCAAGCCTTTTCTACATCATTGACCTTGCGAAGGTGCTTCCTGCTGAAGTTACCATGGGCTTTTCAGGTGCTACAGGATCAAAGATGGAAGGACATAGGATCTTGTCATGGGATTTCAGTTCAAGTTTGGATGTAATAGAGAAGAGAAGTCCAAGCCGGAGACACATCATTGTTGGTGCTTCTCTTTCGGGGATTCTCTTCTTGACCTCTTTGGTTGTTGTGGTTCCATTGTGTTGGAAGTGGAAGCAAAGAAAGGAGAAAGTAGCAAGGAGGAGAGAAAACTTGACGTCGATAAACGAAGAAGATCTTGAAAGAGGAGCAGGGCCAAGGAGGTTCTCTTACAAAGATCTTGCAATGGCTACCAACAACTTCTTGCTTGAAAGAAAGTTGGGCCAAGGAGGGTTTGGAGCAGTTTACAAAGGCTACTTAAACGACTTGGATTTGATGGTTGCCGTCAAGAAGTTCTCGGGTGCTTCAAAGCAAGGAAAGAAAGAGTTCATCACCGAGGTTAAGATCATCAGCAGTTTGAGACATCGAAACCTTGTTCAACTCATCGGCTGGTGTCATGAGAAAGAAGAGCTTTTACTTGTATACGAGTTCATGCCAAACGGTAGCCTCGACTCGCACATATTTGGTAAAAAAACTCATCTCGCTTGGCCTGTTAGGTGCAAGATATCTCTCGGCGTAGCCTCTGCGTTGCTTTACCTTCACGAGGAGTGGGAGCAATGCATTGTCCACAGGGACATCAAGGCGAGCAACATAATGTTGGACTCCAGTTTTAACGTCAAGCTAGGTGACTTCGGGTTAGCTCGGTTGATGGACCACGAGCTAGGTCCACAAACTACAGGACTGGCTGGAACTTTCGGATACATGGCTCCTGAATACATAAGCACCGGAAGGGCCAGCAAAGAATCTGACGTCTATAGCTTTGGCGTTGTTTTGGTAGAGATTGTTACAGGAAAGAAGTCAGTGAACTCGAGGCATGGCAAGATCGAGCCAGAGTCAAGTCTTGTAGAGAAAGTATGGGATCTGTACGGGAGAGGAGAACTGATCTCAGCCGTTGATCAACAAATGGGGAAAGATTACGACACAAAGCAAGCAGAGTGTCTTATAATTGTAGGGTTATGGTGTGCTCATCCTGACATAAACTCTAGGCCTTCGATAAAACAAGCGATCCAGGTCTTGAGTTTCGAGGCACCATTGCCTAATCTCCCACCAAAAATGCCAGTTGCAACATATCATGCTGCAGCAGCTTCATCATCACCATCAAGCTCAAGTGGAGTAGCAACTGCAACGTTCTCTAGTGCACAACTTGGTCGTTGATCCAAACGTCAAAGTTGTCTCTATAAACACAGCCTTCATGTATCTTTTTGCTTTTGCTTCATCTTTATATAGATATGTGTATTGTTATTCTCTGTGTGGGGGTGCATGGTCCTCCTAGTCATAAGTTTACGGTTATTGTTGTAATAAGATTATACATACGGGGCTAATGTGTAAAAACGTGTTTCTGAAAAGCCACTATCGAATTTGGTCTTAAAAGCATTCATTTTTTTTTGTTTCTTTTCCCCGAAAGTTTTAAAGCATTCGTGATTCTTCTTCTTCACTGATAGCTTTTGGATTTAGCATCTACGGAAAAGAGAAAACTGCTTCTATGGTGAGGTTTTTTTTTTTCAATTTTCTTTCGTTGTTTCTCCAACTTTCTTCTCTCACTCTTTAGGGAACTCGAATTGGTTTAGCTTAGAGTGGTTGGCACCTTTTCTTCGAGGTTATGCCCAAGTTAAAGAGTTCACATTTTGAGTTGATTTCGTTCTTCCGTAACATTGATCTTCACTTCTTCCTTTTCTCGGATGGAATGTGAACTGAACGGTTTGTGAAAGCTTGTGTTTGCTTCATCTTTCTCAATCTCGTAACTGAGTAATCTACAAAACCAGTACGAAACTTACATAGTCGGATTTGTGTCTCTACTTATCTTAAGAAAGTTCTTTCGATCATCTTCATCTTTGGATTATAAATTCTTTCTGATGAACTTGGTGTCCTCTGATCATAAACCCGTGTAAACTATACTGTGATTGAAAGACGCATTCTTACGAATTTGTTTTGATAGAGTCTCGTTTTGTAATTGACGCTGTGTTGTACAGTTTTTTTGTTTCTTGCATGTAACTTATTGTATTGAAAGCGTAGGTTTTTTGCAGCTTTTGGTGGTGTCGTTGCTGTTAGTTTATAAAAAGGGCGTCTCATTTGGTTTCCTTTAAGATTTTTTTCCCTCGTATTGATCCATGTGAAGATATTGGTATCAGACGAAATGCTTTGGTTCTTGTAGATTTTTGATGTGTTAGAGAGGAAGTGCATGTTTAATCTCTCTAGTAAAACATGATCCTAAGAAACTTCTAAGTTGATGTCTTTTAGATTGGATGGGTGAAAACTGGAATTATTTGTTAATGATAGAAGTTATTATGTGCAATTGCAATTTGAGCTTTCCATCTGAGATCAAGCTACTTGCTTTTTGTTAAAACTAAAGTGCAAAGTTTGCTTTTTTTCTCTTATATGCGTCTCTTTCCGTTTGATCTCACAGAGTTGAAATATATGTATGGAGTTTTCAGAAAAGAATGTTGATGCTGATGTGAGTGATTTTTACTATCTAATTCAGGTAGAAGAGCTAGCTCGTATTTTTTCCTATTGAATAACCATGGGAGATAATTGGGAGAATCATTCAGTCTCACAAGAGAGTAAATCCAGAAAGCTTGAGAGTAAAAATAATTCAAGCTCCCCTAAGAGTGATCTTTGGACTGATGGGCTTATTTGCGCCTTTGAATTTATACGAGGAGCAAAAAAGCATATTGATTCAAAGCATGTTTACTTGAAGCAAAACGATGGACCAACCAAAACTACTTCCTCCGAATTTGGTCATAACCCGTTTGTCGATTCCTCTGCAGCCGATGTTGTGAGGTCAAGGTCGGCTTCTTCTTTGGAATTTAAAGATGACCATGTGCTTCCAACAACACATGTTGAGAGATATGAGGGAAGTCGTTGGGTACCTATTGGTTGGGCTAGAATATCTGAACTAGTTCAAATGATGCAAGTGAACGCAGAGTGGCCTAATTTGGAGTTAATGGATGAAGAAGAGGATGTCCCGGTTACAGATCTAGCGGCTCCGTATTGGGAACGACCAGGAGGTCCCACCTGGTGGTGTCATATGGTTGCTGGACACTCTTTTGTTGAGGCATGGCTTAGAAATGCAACTTGGTTGCATCCTGCGATTAGTCTTGCATTGAGGGATGAGAGTAAGCTGATAAGTGAACGGATGAGACACCTTCTATACGAGGTACACGCCTTGTTCCAAATTCAAATATGTAATTTGAGAGTCAGAGTTTAACTACATTTCGAATATTATGTAAATCTGACAGCTCGTTGAAAACACTACTATTAAGATACTTCCACATAGATCATAGGGATTTTAGACTGGATTAAAGACGTTTTGAAGTCTCTAAGCATATCAATTTTTTCAGTGTTATTTGAGATGGCTAGTTACATTTGAATCATCTCTGTTGTATTTTCTTGAATGTTGTTATATAACTTTTATTCCTGGTTTATTTTCTTAGGTTCCAGTGAGGGTTGCTGGAGGTTTATTGTTTGAGCTTTTAGGACAATCAGTTGGTGATCCAGTAATCAGTGAGGATGATGTCCCCGTTGTTTTTCGGTCTTGGCAAGCTAAGAACTTCTTGGTAACTGTGATGCACGTAAAAGGAAATGTATCAAACACCAATGTGCTAGGTGTCACTGAAGTAGAGGTTCGTTCACAAACTGTCAAAAATTTCCACTTAATAAGATTCCTAAAACTCAATATAACACGGGCCTTAAGTATGGAAATTGACATGCTTTTTTCTTTCTTGAGCTTTTCTTGATAGGAGCTGCTATATGCAGGGGGTTATAATGTACCAAGGACGGTTCATGAAGTTATAGCACACTTGGCCTGCCGTCTTTCTCGATGGGATGATAGGTGACAACAGTTTTCTGGTTTAGCCTTTGTCTAATGAATGCTTGTCTGGTTTTACTCACCAGAGTTCTCGTTCATTTTCTTCTCGGGAAAGTTTCTAATAGGATCTTTTTGTTGTCCTTGATTGATGATAGGCTGTTCCGTAAATCCATATTTGGTGCAGCCGATGAAATCGAACTGAAGTTTATGAACAGGTTTTTACATATACATATCCGTTTGTTTGGGGTTGTACATAATATTCATGTTTTAACTAACATAGAAGATATTTTCTTGTTATTAGGAGAAACCATGAAGATGTAAATCTCTTTAGTATCATTCTCAACCAAGAGATCAGAAAATTATCAAGACAGGTCATCTTCTGTTCGTTGCAATTTGAACTTAATAGAAAATGTCTGATCTTATGTTTGGAAGGCCTTTGTTGATGTACATGAAGTTTTCCTCTTCCCATGACAGGTCATCCGAGTGAAGTGGTCACTACATGCAAGAGAGGAGATTATCTTTGAGCTTCTCCAGCATCTAAGGGGAAGCATAGCTCGACATTTGTTGGAAAGTTTGAGGAAAAACACAAGGGAAATGCTGGAGGAACAAGAAGCAGTCCGTGGGCGCCTCTTCACAATTCAAGATGTCATGCAAAGCAGTGTCCGTGCTTGGTTACAGGTTTGTTCTTACGAAACAAAGTTTAACCATCTCGCAATTGTGGCTGAAACCTATCCCAATTTGTACTTTCAGGACAAAAGCTTGAGAGTAAACCATAATTTAGCTGTTTTCGGAGGATGTGGTCTTGTGCTTACCATAATCGTAGGATTGTTTGGGATCAACGTGGATGGTATCCCCGGTGCGGAGAACACGCCTTATGCGTTTGGTCTGTTCACTCTGCTTATGGTTCTTGTCGGAGCTGTTCTCATTGCGGTCGGCCTGGTATACTTGGGGCTCAAAAAGCCCATCACAGAAGAACAAGTAGAAGTTAGAAAACTGGAGCTACAAGATGTGGTGAAAATATTTCAACACGAAGCAGAGACTCATGCCCAAGTCCGGAGAAACAACCTCTCTCCCACTGCTGGAGATGTGTTTGATGCTAACTATATACTCATCCAGTAGACAAACTCGAATCGGTTTTCTTGTTTTGATACTTGCTAATTTCAGATACATATCAACTTCCATCTTTTGGACAGTGAAAGTAATCTGAATCACCAAGAGAACAGAGGTCTTAGAGATTTCTAACGGCAAATAAACACACGAATCTGTTAAAATGTTCATGTGCCAACATCGTTTTAGCCAAGATGATTACTCTTCCATGCAAGATTTGGGGAACCAATAATGATGTTGGGTTTTGTATTAGACTTTTTCGTTTTAAACTATATAATTATGTACTCAGATCTTGTTTGTAGCTACTGCAAGATTTGACGTTTGGGTCTCCGAAGAGATTTTGAGTGAGAATTTATTAATTACCATCTATGATTGAAGTGAGGTGGCAAATTTAGAAATCATAAGTTTACGGTTAAATTTGTAAGAACTCGGAAACATATGGGGGGAATATATAAAAAGCGATGAAGCGCGTCCTAAAAAAGCTACGTTTTTGTTTTAAAGCATTTTCCCTTCGAAACTACTCTGTGTTTGGTTTTTTGAGCTGTTTCGAGGCAAAATATCGATTTTTTGGCATCCACGAGAAAAGAAAAGCGAAGACTGCTGCTCCGATGGTAAGATTTCTTCTCGAAATTGTTACGCTTGTTTCATTATTCTTTCGTTTTCTCCCCAGCTTTTACTCTTTATCTCCGGTGAACTCGAATTTTGTTAGGGTTTTTGGGCAATTTATTTCCGAGAGATTATGCCTAAGTTAGAAGTCTCATTCAGTTGATTTCGTTCCTTCGTAGCAATGATCTTCCTTTCTGGACTGGAACGTGAATGTGCAGGGATTGTGTATGATTAATTTTTGTTCTTGATTGAAACTGGGTTCCTTTGAATGAGATTCAATCTTTATCTCGAACACAAATAAAAAGTGTGTTTTTTTTTTCATGGGTAGCAGATGAAAAGTATCAGTTTTTAGTTAAATAGCATTTAAGACACTTGAAATGTTTGTGTCTGTTATTTAGGATTTGAATTAGTAATGCTGTCTGGGTGGATCTGTCTGAATTCTAGGTGTGATTCCATATTTTGTAGATTCTTTCAAGACATGTTAACGTATCGCTGAGAGTTTTCTTCGTAAAATTCCAGTGGAATCTGCTGCTTTTGCACTGATCTTTGCTTTCTTAATGATCTAATTGTTGATTTGTTGTCATACATTAGTCATTGCTTTCGCTTTGATCTAATTTGATGATGAAAAGTACGCTCTTTGCCAAAATATGGATTATATGTACTTCTATCTAGTAGGACAAATGAGTGTAGTTCGGTATTGAATGAAATCGATGTACTTTTTGAGCAATCATGGCACTGTAACATGTTAGCCGAAGTTAATTCTTGTTTCGAAAGTTATTGTCCGTTTATGGTTAAAAGTCTGCCTCTTTTATTTCCTTCTGTGTAGGCTGATCCTGAACTAGAAGCTATTAGACAGAGGAGAATGCAAGAGCTTATGGCTCGACATGGCACTGTAATTTCAAACAACCTTCACTTATATACTTGTTTTGTTCTGTTTTTTTTTTCAAAAGAAAAAAGAATTGCACTTTGTGGCTTTATTGAGAAACAACCTTAATAGCAGGGGAAGCAGGGCAATCAGCAGAATCCAGATCAAGAAGGAGCACAAGAAGATGCTAAAAGGTGTGTATCCTTTGTTGTCTATTTGTTGAAAGTAAATTGGATTTTGTTTTTCAATGTGGAACTAAGCCTATTCTCTGATTGGAACATTCGTGTAGGGAAGCTGATGAACGTAGACAAATGATGCTTAGTCAAGTATTGTCTTCCCAAGCCCGAGAGAGAAGTAAGTCCAATCTAAATGCTTTGGAGTTCATCTAGTTTCTTCGTGACTGTCATCGATATGATGATCTTCCAAATTGCGGTAATGTATTCTTATGCTAGTCGTTCTTCTTCCTTTTTTGTTCTATAGTTGCTCGAATTGCTCTGGTGAAACCTGAGAAAGCTAGAGGTGTAGAGGATGTTATTTTGAGGGCTGCTCAAATGGGACAGATAGTTGAGAAGGTAAGAATCCAGTCTTTTTTCCATGTCGTAGTTCATAATTCTTACATTCCACTTAAGTTTCACTGGCATTACACGAATGTCACGCAGCTGAGAGTTATTGAATAATCTGTTTGTTATTTATTTTCCACAGGTTTCTGAGGAGCGGCTTATAACGTTGTTGGAACAAATAAACAGCCAAACTAGCAAACAGACCAGAGTCACGGTACGGTCACACAATCCTCAAAAATACAAGTTATTAAAGCAAAAAAGCCTTGCTCTTAGTTTTAACGATATCATTGAGTGTAAGTTTATCTTGGATGGGTTTACAGATCCAGAGGCGCCGTGGGGTAGACGACGATTAGGAAGAAGAAGATTATGCTGTGCTTTGTATATCTATGGTGATCTCACTGTTGAGGTGGTGAGTTCACTAAGATCTACTTAGATGTTACTGTGAAATATGTTTATTGTGAGTGAATCTTAATGATCATGCAAATTCTTGGGATGAGATCAGAGTAATCTGAAACTGATACACTTGCATTTTATATTTCGGGCATTTCCTCCGTGAACCATCTCTATCTTCATCTTCATCTTCATCTCCTCGCATTGCGTTTTGTAATTTGAATATTATTGGAAAGAGAACATGATTCTGTTCTAACATCTACTTCTCGTATGTTCATGATTTGTTCAAGTCATTTGCTTCTTTTCTGACTTAATTTATTTGAATTCTTCTTGATAATCAATCCATTATCTAATTATGAAATGTTTCAAATAAAAATATTTCAATTTCCCTCGGCGGTGAAGGAAAGCTATTCCATCATCTTCATGACATAAGAATCAAAGATCAAACGAAATACTAAAGCAATCATTTGTCAAATAAGTGACGCCATACTTCAACTTTATCATACTATTTTAGGATCAAAGTATGATTTTTAAAAATTATTTTTAAAGCAACCATTTGTCAGATATACGTGACGCCATAGTTCAATCATTTCCCAAAGACCCAGATGGCCAGACATATCCAATTCCATACGCTTCTTAACGGTTTATTTAATTATAACGTTTCCAGAACTATGTAATTACCAAAAGTACAATGTTCTCAGTTAGCTTTGACATTCAAAGTTGTTAGTTGTTTTGTTATTATTAAAGAGAAAGGGGGACATTGTAACCAACAAAGATGAATGAATATAAAAATGTTAGGTTTGTTCCTCAAAACAAATGAAGAAATAATGGTTATGTAATCTACCTTACTATTTACCAAAAAAATATAATGCTCTTAGTTCACTGTGACACTCAATGTTAGTTATTACTTTAAAGTATCAAAGAGAAAGGAGACATTGTGTTGTATCTCCTCTGAAGAAAGTTTCTTTTTGAAATAATTTTCTTCAAGAATCATGAATTAATGTAAAGAGAATGTTGATTATCTTCTTATTTGTTGCTTGTCAATATTCAAGCTCACTCAAACTCACATGTTTGACTTTTCTTAGCCGAAGTTTTGACATCCGAAAGTCCCTAATGTCCTATTTTGAGTTTATTAAGAATGATCACATACACTCTAATTCATCTTGTATGTTCTTGTTCTTCATTTGGTTAAGCAACTATTGCGAAATTGATCATGACGTATCTATTTGAGAAGCAATAAACGTACAAAATTATTACTTTCTTTTTCGTAATGCGTATTACAACCATTACTAGGATAAAAGAATCTAAATTGCCTCGAAATTTAATAGCTAAATAATATACTTGTAAATAGATAGTTCATTCATAAACTTTATGACAATGTCATTCGACAAAAATTAAAATACTGAGACCATTTGGGATAGCTAGTGGTCTGTAGATACATAATTTATTAATTTATATATGCACAACGAGACTCGTCGTTTGACTATATAGATAATATAGATATCAGTCCTTATCAATCGATAAACCATCTTTCGCATCGATGGACTATGCAATTAAACTATACAATGATAAAGTGACTATTTAAAAAAGACAATTAAACAACAGTTTAAAGCAAAGTCTGCTGCGGTCCGTACAATAATCCGTTTATTAAAAAAAGATAAACGCGAAGAATTTTTCTTCATATATAGTAATAGAAAATGTCACTAGTGGAGTGGATATTGAACTTGCAATCTCGAATTCAATGGAGGCTAAACGTTGACCTTTGACTTTTAAATTTTCCAGTCATTGATTTGATATTATATCAAATTATCAATGATATCATTAAGTTAACGAAGATACTGGGACTGGTTAAATACTAAATATTCTTAAAATTACTCTCATATCTCAAATATTGTCATTCACCAATTAACGCACCAAACACAATACCTGCTCTGAGCATGACTTAACGACGTCGAAGTCCTCTAAATCTTTTTAACTTTTGCTCTCCGTTTAGACAAAATAATTGAAAGGAAAAAAGAAAGTATTCATAACCTTAGTGTCACACTCAACTAGAAATTAGAATTGACAGGAGTAGTTCAAAGTCATACTTTCTTGTTTTTATTATTTAATATTAGTATAGTTTTGAGTTTTGACTATAGAGCTTTACAAGTTACAACTACTTGTGAAGATAAAGTTATTATTCACCGAATTTCTTTTATTTCTATTTTAAATTTTGTAACCAATAGGACATACAGAGATAACTGAAAAAATAATGTAGCTGTGCTACAGAAATGATCTATAGATAATTTTATCATCAGAATTTAGTAATAAGTTACAAAGATAAGTTTTAAAAAATATTTTTGTCACTGCAGAAGTAGTATGAGCCTTTTATTAGAAATTAGATTCAATCTTGTATGAGAATAGTAGAACATCGTTACAAACAAAAATCCAAAGATCCATAAATTATAGCTTTATAATTTTACATGAAAATTTATGATATATAGGAAACAGTACTTATTTAGCAAAGTTGTGATTTATATTTTGTTGTTGTTGAAAATTATGATTTATTTTAAGCAGTTATTTTTCTTAAAAAACTAGCAGCTTACATTGTTTCGGTAGTGACGACAATGAAGTAGTTGAAAGAACCAGTAAAGATCAATTTATTAATGCGACTGTTGAACATTTGAACTATCGAAAAAAAGAACTAGCAAATAAAAAAAGTTGGTAGGTAAATGTCAATGGAAAAGTAACAACTGTGCATCGTTTTATTCGTACAAGTGTCTCCACATTTAACCTACCAATTAATCTCGTATTATTATGTTTATGTCATTACTGAATTCTACAATAAATTATTTAGTAAAATCCAAACTTGTTTAAAAGGCATTCTATTTTAATTTACAATTTTAAACTAGAAAACAAAAAAAAAATCAAACGTCTTCACGTTAGGTGATGGTAGAAGTTTTCGACTTCATCGATCATAATCAGGTAATTAGAACAAATTACACAAAAGTTCGATTAATGCTTAGCAATAGTTAACATATAAATACTAAAAGAAATTTAAATTTTGTATTGCACATATGATATGTTTCTCTTTTTAATAATTAATATTTAAATGATCATATGTATATACTTACTATTATTTATACTTTCAATCAATGCTATCTTTAATAATATAACATATGATTAAGTATTAATCCTGTTTAATAATCTAATAGATTAGATATGCAAATGGATCTACAAGCAAATAGTGTGTATATAACTTTAAGTTGGGGTTCCTCGTAACAAAACGAAAAGTGACTAAATGAAATTTTTTTGGCTCCTTAATGTCTAAGAGATAGTGTTGTTGACCCATTCTTACTTAAACATATTTCGTAAAAGAATCTTTTTTCTTTTTTGGGTCTAAGGTTAGTTGTACAGAAAAAACACACACACACATAGTAAGATTCATATACCCGTGGCTACAAATATACGTATATATATTTTGTATCCTTTTGACAATGATATACGTATTTTTTTTATTCTTTTGGTAATTAGAATAATTTTAAACCTAAGTCAAATGTGATTTAACTTGAACTAAACCAAACTAAAAATACTCAGATCAAGATGACTGATTTCTTTTGTTTGAACTTCTTTAAGCCGTATACTAAAATTAGACTGAGCAAAAATCAATAAAACCAGATTGAAATTAATGGAACTAAACTGGAATAGTATAATTTTACTTCCCAGAAAGAAAAAGAAAAAGAAAGAAGAGATTAAAGTTCACTTAATTGGTTATATGTCCTTTTGTAAGATCCCAAAAAATGGACCATAATAAAAACAAAAGTGTAAAACTTGAATTACTGTATGCCTAAATAATTGTTATTGCAATTAGATATTATCAGAATTTAGTCAGAATCATATATAATCAAGTGTAAACCAGATTTTATTTTTGATTTTACATATTATTTTTAGAAATAAATTACGTTTGGTATTTTTTTGAGAATGATGCACCACAAACACGCAAATTTTTAGTTAAAAGAGATAAAAAAAATGACATAGGGCTTGGGTCATCAAAGCCAAAAGAAAAGAAACGAAGGAATTGAATGAAGAGCACGTGACATGCACGACTTCGATGACCCTAACGATCAAAGACGGTGCCATTTTCCTCCACGTCTCTTCTTCACCTTTTATGTTTCCTAATGCAATCATATATACTTAATTTAGGTGCACAAGTATTACTTCAAATGCCTAAACTCGATTCATCCATAATATTTATGTGTCCGGAAGTTCAAATCATAGTTTAAAAATAGTTTTCCTTTAACGTTTCTGTATGTGTATTTCTTTTAAATATGATAAGATATGTTAAGATTGTTTTTTTACGTCTATGAATAAGTTCAGACACTTATCTTATTGAAGTAAATATAAAGCTAAAAAAGTGAAGTTATTGCTTTGAAGGTTGTTGTCTGTTCACAAAACAAGTGGTCTTCTTTGACTATGAATCAACACCAATAAGCAATAAAACAAATGCAGCTCCAAAGTAAGAAGTATATCCATCGAAACCCCCTTTTTTAAAACAAAGAAGGAATTAGTTATATGGAGTTTTTTTTGTATCAATTAACCCATAATTTATACAAAAAGGGTTTAAGAGAGAGGTAAAACGGAGACTTTAATTAATTAATTATGCACTTGTGTATTAGCATATAAAATGTATATACTTCGTTATGACTCACCGCGAAAGTTTTCTTTTGACGAGTGCAAAGATGTTGGAAGTAGATGTATAATGTCTACATTGCTTTATATGTTTGACCTCTATTTTATCTTTATTTTAAATTTTCCTTATCAGGACTTCTACGTAGATGAATAAACTTTTATAAGACCTAAGCATACTGCATTACACATAGACCTCATTTTCTAATATTGTCTAATATATCCTTCTTATAGGACACTGACTGTTTAATTTCGTTAGATATATACAAAAATTATGTAGTCTTGACTCTTCAACTATTTATTTGAAACTAGGTAAGGTGGTTTAATGGCAACACAAAGAAGTGTTTAAATTCTTTTTTACACGAAAGATTATTCTTAAAATCAAGTTATCTAAAAAACAATTCTAGATATTAAAAAAGATTATAGGTGGGAAGCTCAGAACTTTCATTTTTTAAAATACGAAAAAAAAACTTTTGTTTGATACATAACATCATATGGTGATAATCATATTTACTATGACATATCTGTGAAGATGTACTTATGTTTTTTAAACGGATTTTCTTTTTACTTCTACTTCTGAAGCCATTGACATATTCTAGCACCAATCGTCATATCAATTATGTACTATAATCTAAGAAAAACTATTCATCGTCTCAACCAAAATGTATGATTACATGAATAACAAATAAGTTAGCTAAAGCATTTTTTTATTATTGCAATTTTTTATCCTTACATGTGCATGATTGTTGTACTAATAAATATTTTATGTTTTTTTAAAGAAAATAGTATATCATAATACTATCCATTTTATAAAAAAATGAATTCGTAAATAAATTCATAAAATTAAAAATTGGAAGACAAAAATGCCAAAACATAGTGTGGTAGATAGAATTAGAGAAAAAATAGTTAAATTAATGTTTCCTATATAGAAACCACTTTTTGTTCAATAGCTCTCTAGCTAAGTAATTTAAAGTTGAAATTGTCAAACCTATCTTTTTCACACAATATAGATATTTTAACAATATTTATACCCATAAAAGTCTTCACAGATTATGACCCTTTTAAACTTTCCAATTTCTCCCTCTTGTGTTCTTTCAAATTTTTTTGATTTCACATTGTAGAGAAACTATATTTCCAAATCACATACAATATTTGACATTTCGACTGGCGAATTTTTTCTTGGGAAGAACGATTGTTTCGGGGTATTAACTAACCATTTACATTTTCTCTACTACAAGAACTACATTAGTAGATTTTGTACATGTAGTTTATACACAAATCATTTAAACAAATGTTTAGAATTAGAAATGTGTACGATAACTGGTGGGGAAAATTATTTTAAATACACTTGAAAAAATTACTTAAACCTATTAGTACTTTTCAAAAATTATCTACAACAACAAGAAAAATAAGAGACATGGTCTTTAAGAAGGCAATTTCTATAAACAATTTTGCTAAAACATTGAAGTAAATTTTACTGGGAATTTCAAATTGAACATTTAAAGGTTGCCCTTTTTAAAAATGATTTAAGATGGAGAAATTATCAATTTTCGTCTGGTATTAGACCACTGTAACCCAACAGCATATGAGTGAACATTACAGTGTAATTTTGTATATAAAAATTAAAAAACGCTAGTTTTGATATGGAAATTGAATAATTTACAGGCCAACTCTTATAAATGAATATTTCTATTATATCCAAAAAGCTATCGCTCGCAAAAGATTTAAATAATTAAGGTAGGTCTAAACTTACTATTCAAAACTAAAGACCATATCGAAGCAAATAAAGTAAGATTGAATGGACTTGTATTTATAAGACTTGATCACCCAAAGTCCACATATAACCAATTCTCTTCCTCTCCCTTTCCTTCTCCTCGTCTTCAATGGCTGATCATGTTGATCACAAGAACATCTCTTTAGAAGAAAAATCCTTCACGAGCTTAACCGATTGCTTACAAAGTTCACTAGCAATGGATTATAACTCCCTAGAAAAGGTCTTCAAATTCTCACCTTTCCAACATATTTCACCGTCCAATATAGGCCAAATTGTGAATTACCCTTACTTAAACCTCAATCCGAATTCTCCAATAGTCTCTTCTTCCTCCAATGACGCCGACCCTAAAGAGAACCTCGGCGATAAGAGTGGCCCAATGGAGGATAACGAAGGAGAAGGAGATCAACATGGTGTTGGTGAAAGCTCCAAACAATTGTGAGTTTTTTCTTCTTTCATTTCCCCTATCAAAATAACAATGTCAAGGAATGATTATGAGTCCAAAAAAGAAAATTTCATAGACGTTTCTCGTATTTCTATTAAACTTTTGTTTGATAAAGGGACTTGTTTTTCTTTTATGTTCAGTCATCACGTGAATTTACAGGAAATATACGTACATATACTTGACTACAATCAATAAAATTATTAGTCGTTTAAACTTTGAAACCCTAGCTAGAGACTAACATGCTTTGTGGATGATGAGTATGGTTAGGAAAAAACAAGGTAAAGGAAAAGGGGAGAAGAAAGAAAGAGAAGCTCGGGTTGCCTTTATGACCAAAAGCGAGATTGATCATCTTGAAGATGGTTATAGATGGAGAAAATATGGACAAAAAGCCGTCAAGAACAGCCCTTATCCAAGGTTCACTCCAATTACAATATTTGACTTGTCCATGTATAGAGAAGTATATATATCATACATAACATGGATGTAAGAGTATATATACGTTTTCAGGAGTTACTATAGATGCACAACGCAGAAGTGTAACGTGAAGAAACGCGTAGAGAGATTGTTTCATGATCCTTCGACCGTAATTACAACCTACGAAGGAAAACACAACCATCTGGTCCCATCGACGTTGAGAGGTTCTGTGGCCGCGGAACATCTATTAGGCCACAGTGGAAGCGGTCTCCTCCATAGTTTCCCACGTCACCATCAAGAGTTTCTCATGATGAACCCACATCCGGTCAATAATCAGTCAGTTGGATCTATATCGTACCAACAGAGTCATGGTAACTCTAGTAATTATAGCAATAATCAACCAGTTGTTGACTATGGTCTTCTTCAGGACATTGTTCCTTCAATGTTCTTGAAGCACGAATCGTGAGAGATAGTACTAGAGATCCGAATCTTTATTTTGGTCATATGTGTATATAGTGCATTTATGAAATACATTATTATATATATAAGCATAAATAACTAGTAGTATATATGTAAGCATCTGGAGATGTATGTATCTATATTTCACGGACATACTGCCAATTAATTGAAATTTTGGTTTTTATAAGAGATGATTTGTGAAGGTCCATATATGTTTAACTTCTTTTCCCTCTTCAAACCTGGATAATTTGTAAAATTGGGTGTATGATGTAGTTAATACATAATAATGATGTTTGAAGCCAAAGGAAGTAAAGATACTAAAAAAGAGAGTAAAAGCTATTTGTGTACTCTTATGATTTCACTTGCATCAAACATTTTGGCTGTTATTATTGGTCAAAATATTTTATAGCTTGGGTCTTAATTTGCCTTTATATAAAAGTCTCCTCCCTTTTTTGTTGGTAGCGTCGAAATGCGAATGTTTTTTTTATGTTTTGTTCTTTTAAAATGCGGAAATCGTTGAATAATTGTTATATTAACGAAAGTGACTTGCTCCACAATCAATTACGTTAGCCCAAAAATATTTAACTATATGATAAAAAAAAAAGAAACAACAGTATTACTTCTGTTAACAAGTAAAGACATGCTATCTCAATTTCTCCAATGAAATTACCAAAACTACCGTATAAAGGGAGTTATGATTCCCTAACTTTCGTTTTGGTTGTCAGAGAGAGATATTACTTTTGGTGTTATAAAATATAACTCTCTTATACCTGAAGGAATGTACAATAGAAAAATGCATGCAGCACATTTGTTCTCTTTGTGTTGTTTCCTACTAGTTTTTGCATTTTCTTTTCATTCACGATTCCCTTTAGGATTAGAAAGATTTTGCCTTGTATAAAGGGAATTAATCGTCATTGTTTTCAATTACCTTTTGCTTTTGATAATCAATAAGAAAGGCTATAACGGAGGTAACCTGAGTTACTCCGAGAATTCTCTTAAGGATTCAAGGGCTTGTAAAATTTGGATAATGGACATTCTTAGAATTCAACTTTACCATCCCCAACAAAATGAACCCGTTTCTCTTACGAATTTAGAGAAAAACAAACAACAGCTACAATTTGTCAACCATGCTTATTAGCAGGAGAAAAGTAGCAAAGAATGAAAATTCTAAAGTTCAATGATTTGAGAATGCAATAAGGTGGAGCATAGTAATTTACAAACATAATCAACTTTATAGTAAGCGTTTTCACTATGCCCTTGTCACTGGTATGGTTGTCCACTTCGTCTATGAACAATGATTGAAAATGAGAACGTTTCTTCTCGTGGATCGTGAATAGAAAAATGTTAAAAAGAAGCGATGAACTATCGTCCCTTCTCAATTAATCTCAACCGTTGATAAAACAACTTAATTTTCAAAACCAAATCACAATCGTTGGATCAAATTTTATTTTGCTATAAAAATTATGATGCCTGCGAACACCAAAAACAGGTTTGCTATTACCAACTAACTTTCCTTATTGAAGTCTTTCCTATTTATCATTCAGTTTAACAATATGGAAATTTGCAATTTCCTATTTTGGAGTATTGCCTAAAATTTAACTACCCTATAATTTTAACGAAAAAAATTTACTAGAATTAGAGTTCTAGTAGAAACATTATATCTGCTATCGAGATTTTTAAAGAAACAGTGTAAAAACATGAAAACGGGTAAGATCCAACAAACGATTTTCACAAGAAGAATACTAAGAAACATTGGTTTAAAATTTTACTTGATTTTTCCATGATAATTGGGAGGAGCTAGCTACTCCTGCTCGTCTCCAGCAGCAGAAGAGTGGTGTGGGAAGCTTGCCCACACGTCTTGCCACGTCATCTTCCCCTCCGAGACTGAGCTCACGACAGAGGCTGCCTCCTTCAAGCTGACTCGGACTTGGTCCTTGCTGTCTCTTTCTCTGATTGTCACCGATGTATCCGAGTCCACTGTTATTGCAAATGGCACTCCCAGCTCATCGGTTCTCGCATATCTTTTCCCTATCGATGTCCCTGTTCATCCACACGCACAAACCCTTCACTGGTTTCTGCTCCATTTCAAAATTTTAAACAAACTTCCAATTTTGTGAAATTGTTTTTACTTACCAGTGATGTCAATCTTATGTGAGATGCCAACAGAAGTGAGTTCCTTGGAAATGACTTTGGTTGCTTCCTCGAATTGTTGGTTCTGAACAAGCGGGAAAACCGTGCACTTGATGGGAGCCACAAGAGGAGGGAAACGGAACAGGTTCAACTGTTCGTCCCCTGCTTTGCTTGGCCTTGTGCTGAAACAATGTTCGTACAGACAGTATATGATCCGACCAATCCCGAAAGATGGTTCAATCACTGACGGAGTGAAAACCCGCTGGTACTCTTTCTTCTTCTCCTTTGAGATTGACACCATATTCTTCTTGATGCTCACGTTTTTCCCGAGGGTACACACGTAGAACTCCACTTCCCCCTTCGAATCCAGGGTTGCTTTCATCTCCATAGCTTCTTTCTCACCCATCGCCTAACAAAACATTACACAAAGCATGTTCTTTAAAACAAATAATCTTTATTATAAACAAGTACCGAGAGCCAAATAGGTTTTCAGTAAATCAATTGCTTCAGCCAGTCTACCTCTAAAGACTCAACCACATTCTTTTGATTTCCCTTGAATGCAAGACCCAGCTCTTTCTTCACAGGATTAATCACAAGTTTCTGAAAAGAAAAGAGAAACATATTAACAACAAGATATAGAGACAGAGATGAAAATGTTGAATCGAATAATACCTCTACTTCTTTAGGTTCTGCATATTTCTCTTCAGCCACAAGAGCAACGCCACTTTTTTCCTGCCAGACAACAATGTATCCACAGTCTTACTTTAGTAAGTTTAGATAGCTTTCAAACGAAATAGTGACAAAGGAAGTTTGAGGTAAGTTTCATACCGAGTGAGCACGTAGGTCGTAAGCAGACCTATCTGCAATCCCAACACATTCAATCCAACCATACGAGCTCTCAATTTCAGCATCCCAACAATCTGCTGCATAGTGGGCCATTTCATTTGCTAGATGCTGGCGGAAACGCAGTCGTTCCTTGTCTATGCCAAGGCGGGTAAGGAAAAGATAAACTCTCCCAATGAAGTACCCTAGAGTTTCGTTGTTCACAGTCCCCTATTCGAATAAAGTTTCAGTTGAAGGCATCAATGATAAATTATAAAAAGAGGGATCTTTGCGAGTGCATAGTAGGATTACAAATACTAACCTTGGCAACAGCTTCGCCAAGGCAAAGCTTTTTCGCAGATTGGCCAGACATTTGTTCTTCTCTTGGAAACATGAGGAACTCCAATTTTGATACATCAGAGAATTTAGGATGCGACTTATTCTCAGGATCGACAAAGTGCTCGATTTCTGCAAGCGTGAATTCACGAACTCTAAGAAGCCCTTGACGTGGAGATATCTGCGAGTAAGGCGATACTTATTGAAAGCCAGACATGAAAAGAAAAGAGTCCTCTCATAGAAGACTGAGATAAACACATCCAATACATCAAGAAAAGCAGTAAGAAACGCGAAGGATAATCACCTCGTTTCTAAAGGCTTCACCAATTTGAGCGGCAGCAAAGGGAAGTTTTCTCCCATTGTAATAATACAAATCCTTAAAATTCACAAATATGCCTTGTGCAGTTTCAGGACGCATGTAACTGAGACACAAAAATAGAACAGATTAAACAAAACAAAGAAAAAAAAAACACAAGTCTTCAGGAACAATTATGAAAAGAAGAATACTCACCCAGGAATCAAACCAGATGGGCCGATGGATGTTTGAAACATCAAGTTAAACGGATAAGGATCAGAAAGTGGGTTCTTGGTGTCTGGAGCAGTGATCCCATACTCTTTGATCTTAGCACCAAGCTGTTCAGGGGAATAATCTTCCATAACAGCAAGAACATCCTTCAATTCAGCAGCTTTCTCAGCAGAGATTGAAAGATCTTTCTCCAGCGTCTCGGTGCAATAGTCTTTCAGCAAATGATCCGCACGGTAACATGTCCCAGTTTTCTCATCATTGACCATAAGATCAGTGAACTTATCAACGTGCCCAGAAGCCTTGAGTACAACCTCTGGCGTCACACATGGACATTTAACTTCCAGCATGTTCTCCTCAAGAACAAAATGCTGGAAACATAACGAAAATCAAAAATCATATTATATAAGAACGAAGCTAACACCACAAAGTTCTGCTCTTTGATCCTTACTTGACGCCAGAAGCTAAGAACATTGGATAAGACGGCGCAGCCAGGAGGACCGTAATCGAAAAGCCCAGCTACACCACGGTAGATCTTGTAGGAAGGGATGTAGAACAAGCGGCGCTCGAGAGTATTGACGACGGCTTGACGGAAAGCCTCGCGGTTAAGCGAGCCATTACCGGAGCTGCTGATGGTGGATTGGAGCTGTTTCTCGACGGCGGATTTCTCGAGCTTCAGTTTGTTGAGAAGGTCGATGGCGGCGTCGATCTCCGGCTTCGCTGCGCGGGAGGCTTTGAGAGCGCGGACGGCGTTGCCCTGGGATTCGACGGAGGAGGATTTCTCCGAGAGGGATTGGCGGAGAGATTGCTCGGTGGCGTCCATTGGAATCTGGATCGGGGAGATGGATTCGCGACGGATTGGATTTGATTGGAAATGACGAAAAGAGAAGATTTGTCTGCGAGGAAAGACGAAGGGAGAGAGAAAGCGCATTCGAAGTGTTGGCTCCACTCACTCACAGTGTAAGCCTAGGGTTTAAGAGATAATGGGTAACCTTTGGGGTCAGCTAGTGGGTTTGGTTTCCACGATTTTTCCTTTTTTTTTTTGGTTTTAGAAAATTTATCTTCTTCATGAAAGTAAAGAAGTAATCTCTCCACTAAGAAGAAATCTAAGGCCAATATGAAAGCACTTAAATGTCATCTATTGTTGTTGACAAAATCGATGGAAAAAATATTGAGTTCCATTGAAACTCTATTTGAGGTCTGTTTCCAACGTTTCAGACATAAAAATACGTTGAAAACAAGAAAAAAAAACTTATTTCCAATATGTTTTTTTAAGAAAAATTATTTAGAAAAGCAGTGAAAATACTCATTTTTATTTTACAAACTCGTCAAAATTTTGCATTTTCTAAAAATATAGTAAATAAATAATTAAAAAAATATACTATAAAATTCTGATTTACTAGTAAGTAGAACTTTAAAAAAAAAAAAAAAAATAGTTAGTGGAAACTAGAGATGTCAACTAGACTATCATTAAATACAGGAAAAATGTGAGTATGTTTGTGCATTCTGATAGGCATTGCACATTGTCCCATACTTCAATACAATGTCGCTTAATCTTCTTGAGTTCGGTCCACTATTCAATGTACATTCTTTTCCAACCTTCCTTTGGCAGTTTTGATGGAAGGTGTCTTACCAAGATGTCTTTTTTTGTGTGTGTAACATCGGTCTTCCAAGCTCTGTCTCTTCGATGTTTTATAGCTCAGAAGTCAAACCAAACTTGATTAAGTTGTTCTCTAGTCATAATATTTTCATGGAGCAATTTTTAGATTTCATTTACTAGGACGGTAACAAAATTATCTAAGTTTCCATGTCGCTTTTGTCATGGTTGATCTGTAGTTCTGTCTTGATCAGCTAAAATATTTTGTATAGCGTGTTTGAACTTAAAATTGGTAATAGGTACTTGATGTAATTTCAATGTTGACTAACATTGATACCCTGTCCTTTCAATATTAGAGAAGGTGACGAACTCTTAACAA
This sequence comes from Iljinskaea planisiliqua, assembly GCA_900108845.1. Classification (NCBI taxonomy): domain Eukaryota; kingdom Viridiplantae; phylum Streptophyta; class Magnoliopsida; order Brassicales; family Brassicaceae; genus Iljinskaea; species Iljinskaea planisiliqua. The sequence goes on along the minus strand of FNXX01000007.1, from coordinate 3,252,903 downwards.
ATATCGCCGTTACAGGGGAGTTGACAAACATGAGAGAACACATCTAATACGAAGTTAGAGTTGCACTGAGACAACAAAGAAAAGCCGTTACAAGTATCTCGAACTTGCAAACACATCAACACTATATACCGTTCGACTTCACAATATAAGATTGTTTCGAAAGAAGGCCACGAGATACATAAAACAGTTTGAAGCTTGCAAAATGAAGTCTCTAGCTCAAATTAGCTAGTTTGCTTTTTCTTTGAAGAACTAAGCTCTCTAGTTTAGTGAAATACAGACCCAATTCATTTTTAAGATAGCGTGGAGGAAAAAAAGAAGTCATTAGATTTCTCATCAGTCACACTCATATTTATACATGCATGTCAAGAAAATTTCAAAACAAAACACATCAAGATATGACACATTTGATGTAATCAATATACAAAATCAAATGTTTGACATATTTAAAAGAACCAAAATAAAATAAAATAAATTTTTCAACCAATATCTAAGATTAACAAAATATAGAATAATTATCTTTCAAATTTGAAAATAAAAACTATATATATTAATCAATGAGATTTATAAAAAAAATTAGAAAACAGAATTCAAAATACATGTCAGAATATAATAAATGGATAACATATATCATTTGATATTTTGATTGACTATAAGAGATATGTCAAATCAAATATTTTCTTTCCCAACTATCTATCTATTCACTTTAAAGCAGTATTCGACAAAAAAACTTTAAAACCGCATAATGTACTGAGTACTGACTGATATTATAATGGACTGATTGTTCCGTTGTTGAATAAATCAATAACAGAAATAAAAATAAAAATATAAAAAATCCGAAACCCTAAAACCCTTTCACGTCTCTTCACTCTCCTGCAGTCTCTCCAGTGCAGAAGCCGACAGAGAGCAAAGAGTAGGGAGAAGAAAGAAACCGAAAATGAGCAGCCATTGCTTAGACCTCTCTCCCATTTTCGCCTCTTCCAAATCCAATCCTCACTTCTCCCCTTCCAAGCTCTCCAATCCCAGATTCTTCTTCCGCTCTGCCACCAATCACAGAGCACCAAAACCCAAGCTTGGCTCTTCTTCTTCCACCTTCCTCCCATGCCTCAATCGAAAAGGGTCCGTCACTCGTGTCCTCAACTCCCTCCAGCCCGTCTCCGAGCTCTCCGACAAACCCGCCGCCAAACCTTTTTCGCCGGAGATAGTCGGGAAGAGAACCGATCTGAAGAAGATTATGATTCTCGGCGCTGGTCCTATTGTAATCGGGCAAGCCTGTGAGTTCGATTACTCCGGAACTCAAGCTTGTAAAGCCTTAAGAGAAGAGGGCTACGAAGTTATTCTCATCAATTCGAATCCGGCCACCATCATGACCGACCCGGAAACAGCTAACCGGACTTATATTGCTCCGATGACTCCTGAGCTCGTTGAGCAGGTTATCCAGAAGGAGAGACCCGACGCTTTGTTACCCACCATGGGTGGCCAAACCGCGTTGAACCTCGCCGTAGCTCTCGCCGAGAGCGGCGCTCTGGAGAGATACGGCGTTGAGTTGATCGGAGCTAAGCTTGATGCGATCAAGAAGGCTGAAGATCGTGAGTTGTTCAAGGACGCGATGAAGAACATTGGGCTAAAGACTCCACCTTCAGGGATTGGGAACACTCTCGACGAGTGTTTCGACATTGCTGAGAGAATCGGTGAGTTCCCTTTGATTATCCGTCCTGCGTTTACTCTAGGTGGTACCGGTGGTGGAATTGCGTATAACAAAGAGGAGTTTGAGTCTATTTGTAAAGCCGGTTTGGCTGCGAGTGTCACAAGTCAGGTTCTTGTGGAGAAGTCCTTGTTGGGTTGGAAAGAATATGAGCTCGAGGTCATGAGAGACCTAGCTGACAATGTTGTCATCATCTGTTCCATTGAGAATATCGATCCTATGGGTGTGCACACTGGTGACTCCATCACTGTGGCACCTGCGCAGACGCTAACGGATAGAGAGTACCAGCGGCTTAGGGACTACTCCATTGCGATTATACGGGAGATTGGTGTTGAGTGTGGTGGATCTAATGTGCAGTTTGCAGTAAACCCGGCTGATGGTGAAGTTATGATCATTGAGATGAACCCTAGAGTCTCGAGATCTTCTGCTCTTGCTTCCAAGGCTACAGGGTTTCCTATTGCTAAAATGGCAGCCAAGTTGTCTGTTGGGTATACTTTGGATCAGATTCCTAATGATATCACGAGGAAAACACCGGCCAGCTTTGAGCCCTCCATCGACTATGTTGTGACAAAGGTTCGCTGCCCTTTCTTGTGGATACTTTTTGTAGTTGCGTTTGTGTTGCGTAATGAGATTCTCTTGACTTTGAAGGTTTACACACTTACATCCAGTTGAAAGTTTACATATTTTGCTTAATTCTATCTATTTCTCTGTCATGCAGATTCCTAGATTTGCATTTGAGAAGTTTCCAGGATCTCAGCCCTTGCTGACGACCCAGATGAAATCTGTTGGGGAATCTATGGCTCTCGGCCGCACATTCCAAGAATCTTTCCAGAAAGCTGTGAGGTCTCTTGAGTGCGGATTCGCGGGATGGGGTTGTGCAAAAATTAAAGAACTTGACTGGGACTGGGATCAACTGAAATACAGCCTAAGAGTCCCAAATCCGGACAGGATCCATGCGATATATGCTGCCATGAAAAAGGGTATGAAAGTTGATGAAATCCATGAGTTGAGCATGGTAGACAAGTGGTTCCTAACCCAGCTTAAAGAGCTCGTGGACGTGGAACAGTATCTTATGTCCGGACCCTTATCAGCGATTACGAAAGAAGACCTTTACGAAGTTAAAAAGCGGGGATTTAGTGACAAGCAAATCGCTTTTGCTACAAAGACAACCGAGGAAGAAGTCCGTACCAAGCGGATTTCTTTAGGAGTTGTTCCGTCTTACAAGAGAGTAGATACATGTGCAGCAGAGTTCGAAGCGCATACACCCTACATGTACTCGTCATACGATTTGGAATGTGAGTCAGAACCAAACAGCAAGAAGAAGGTTTTGATTTTGGGCGGAGGGCCAAACCGTATTGGTCAAGGGATTGAATTTGATTACTGTTGTTGCCACACATCTTTTGCCTTACAGGTCTGTCTCTAGATTATCTAAGCGTCTTTCTCCAAAGCCTGCAAACATCATTTTCAACTTCGGTTCGCTTAAATTACTTACATATTGTTTAAACTCAATTGCAGGATGCTGGATATGAGACCATAATGTTGAACTCAAATCCTGAGACAGTATCTACAGATTATGATACAAGCGATAGGCTCTACTTTGAACCCCTCACAATCGAGGACGTTCTCAATGTTATTGACCTTGAGAAACCTGATGGCATAATCGTGCAATTTGGTGGTCAAACTCCTCTGAAACTTGCTCTCCCAATCAAAAATTATTTGGATAAGCACAAGCCCATGAGCATGAGTGGGGCGGGACCTGTTCGCATCTGGGGTACGTCACCTGACTCTATTGATGCTGCTGAAGACAGAGAGAGGTTCAATGCAATTCTCAATGAGTTGAAGATTGAGCAGCCTAAGGGAGGCATTGCAAAGAGCGAAGCTGATGCATTAGCCATAGCAAAGGAGATAGGCTACCCAGTCGTGGTAAGACCTTCTTATGTTCTAGGTGGACGAGCAATGGAGATCGTTTACGATGACAGTAAACTTATAACCTATTTGGAGAATGCGGTTAAAGTTGACCCAGAGAGACCTGTTTTGGTAGATAGGTATCTCTCTGATGCCATTGAGATCGATGTTGATACCCTTACTGATTCCTGTGGAAATGTGGTGATTGGTGGAATAATGGAGCATATCGAACAAGCTGGTGTGCACTCTGGTGACTCGGCTTGTATGCTTCCAACACAGACCATCCCATCTTCTTGTTTGCAAACAATCCGGTCATGGACCACCAAGTTGGCGAAGAAGCTGAATGTTTGTGGGCTGATGAACTGTCAGTATGCAATCACATCATCTGGGGAAGTTTACTTGCTCGAAGCCAATCCCCGAGCTTCCCGTACTGTCCCTTTTGTTTCAAAAGCTATCGGACACCCTCTTGCCAAGTATGCAGCGCTGGTCATGTCGGGAAAATCTCTCAAAGATCTCAACTTTGAAGAAGAAGTCATCCCTAAACATATCTCTGTGAAAGAAGCTGTTTTCCCGTTTGAGAAGTTCCAAGGATGCGACGTGATACTCGGGCCAGAGATGCGAAGCACCGGAGAAGTGATGAGCATCAGTTCCGAGTTCCCAAGCGCGTTTGCAATGGCTCAGATCGCTGCAGGTCAAAAGCTACCTTTAACCGGCACAGTGTTCCTCAGCTTAAACGATCTGACCAAACCGCACCTGGAGAAAATCGCCGTGTCCTTCCTCGACCTCGGGTTTAAGATAATTGCAACTTCGGGAACAGCTCATTTCCTGGAACTGAAAGGCATTCCTGTGGAGAGAGTGTTGAAGTTGCATGAAGGAAGACCACATGCTGCTGATATGGTGGCTAATGGTCAGATTCATTTGATGTTGATTACGAGCTCCGGCGATGCTCTTGATCAGAAAGATGGGAGACAGCTCAGACAAATGGCTCTAGCCTACAAGGTCCCGGTTATAACCACTGTTGCTGGAGCATTGGCCACGGCTGAGGGAATCAAGAGCTTGAAGTCAAGTGCCATCCAAATGACCGCTCTTCAGGACTTCTTTGAGGTAAAGAATGTATCTTCTTTGCTCGTCTGAGTTGGGTTTTTATTTCTCTGTTTGGTCGTTAGTGTGGAACTTTTACGACTTGGATTAAGTGTTAACGGATTTTGTTTTCTCATAAGCATCTCTATGAATAATCATAAAGGGTCGATTTCTGAAATGCAATGTATGTGTGATTTGTTAGTTGGCTTTGCTCCTGTGATATACAGGTCTTTGTTTGTATCAGATTCGTCTCAAATTCAATAGAATAATCTTAAATTTAATAATGCTGCACGAAATATATTCATTGAATCTTGAAGTTAAATTTGTTGCGAGCCAGAGTCACATTTTCTAGGCCTGAAAGAACAGAATTTTCGTTCCCATTGAGTTTAACTTGTGTTATGTTAAATCAAATTGCTCAATTGCTGCAGTTGAGTGAACTCAAAGAACATAAGCCCAAATCAATCTTAATTTATGACAAAAACAAGTTCAGAGAAAAACGAATTATTTGATTAATGATAAAATCATACAAAGTCTGACAAACTTTTTACATCTGAAAGTCTCAACCATCCATCAGAAACACAAACCCTTTCTCCTCTTCCTCACTCTCACTCGAATTCAGAAAGACAGAAGCAAATTACAAACTGATAAAACTTGGCTCACTTTCCGGGAACGAAGTTGGTGGCGAAGGCCCATGCGTTGTTGTTGACTGGATCAGCCAAATGGTCAGCAAGATTCTCCAAGGGTCCCTTACCAGTGACAATGGCTTGAACGAAGAATCCAAACATAGAGAACATAGCCAAACGTCCGTTCTTGATCTCCTTCACCTTGAGCTCGGCGAAGGCCTCTGGGTCGGTAGCCAAACCCAATGGGTCGAAGCTGCCACCTGGGTAGAGCAAGTCCTCGGCCTCTCCCAAGGGGCCATCTCCTGCGACTCTGTAGCCTTCAACGGCTCCCATCAAGATCACTTGAGTGGCCCAAATGGCCAAGATGCTCTGAGCGTGAACCAAGCTTGGGTTTCCCAAGTAGTCGAGTCCTCCCTCGCTGAAGATCTGTGAACCGGCCTTGAACCAAACCGCCTCTCCGAACTTGACTCCGTTCCTGGCCAGCAACTCCGGGAAAACACAGCCTAGGGCTCCCAGCATGGCCCACCTGCAGTGGATAACTTCTAGCTCACGGTTCCTTGCGAACGTCTCGGGGTCAGCTGAGAGACCGGCCGTGTCCCATCCGTAGTCTCCTGGGAACTCTCCGGTGAGGTAGCTCGGTGGCTCGCCGGAGAATGGGCCCAAGTACTTGACTCTCTCGGCTCCGTACCATGGGCTTCCTGATGGTCCCTTTGGCTTGGCTACGGTCTTCCTCATTGTCACACGGCCGCTTCCGAGGACTTCTGATGCCGCTGGAGAAAGCTTCACAGCCTTTCCGGCGAAGGCAGGGGATGAGAGAGCCATTGTTGAGGCGGCCATTGAAGTTTTTTTTTTTTTTTGGTTTTTTTTTTTTTGGTGACTAACTTGTGAGTGAGAGTGATTGAAAATGTAGGGATATGTTTGGATAATATAGAGATATTGTGAGTAAGGTTTGTTATCTGTGAAGTAATCTAAATCTCTTTACTCATTGGGTTTTCAAGATTCTGGTTTATCGTTTTATTGGTCTTACGTGGCAATCTCTAGTTCACTAGCTTTTGCTTTGATTCTTTCATTGCAGCCAAAACATTTTGAGACCACAAGTTGTGTGAGTCGTCGTATACTGTAACGGTAACACTACCTTGTGACTTTGCTTTTCAAAAGAACTTAAGTTTGTGTGAATTCTGCTCGTAATAAGAGAGACTAAGGATTTTTGAAAAGTTAATATTTCGAAAATGTTGATATTAATGATCAAAACATTATAGAAAAGTAACAGTCTAAGAAGCATTCACCCAATATTTTCAATTTTAAGGCATCACTACCATTACAACATAAAGAAGCATCGTTTCCATCCTTACTTTGTCCAATAACCTGAGAAATCTCATGGATATCTTGAAGCTCTGAGTTTTCATTGTTCTAACGAAACACAAAGACTAAAAAACACTAATTTATTCGAATAATAAATGTCGACCATTAATTCTTCAAAACATTGAAGAAGTATCTTCGTCATGCTTGTGGTTTAGACAACATGTAGCTAAATTTTCTTAATTTTTTGTTTTTTTAATCATGATTGAAGTTATTCATGTTATAATATAAACTTCAATTCAACAACCTTTGAACTAGCTCACCTTGTTTATTCTATTTATCAAAGTGATCATAAAACGAAAATTTTATAGAGACACGAAAACACAACACATAAAGTTAGCAGAGGTTCGGGAACAGCCTACTCCTCAAATCACTTTATAGAAAACGCCTTGAGCAATCATTACATGTCTCCTGTAGCGGTTTTGGAGAGCTCGAAGCTTGTCATGCGGCACTCACGCATCCATCACGCGACCCTCTCACGCGGTCCTTCTCCTGCAATTAGAACCCAACCTTTCTCCCGCAGCTAGCATGTCTCCATCACTCGGCTCCTTTGGCGGCTCTGAAGACCATGTTGGCTTTTCAAAAGACCCTTTAAGCTTCAGACTGATCGAACTTATATATGAAAATCAAGCTGAGTCAACTTACTAACTGATAACTTAATTTAACACCTTATAACATGGCTCAGTGATATTTATTGTTTTCTCTTGGCTTTACCTCAAACCACATTCGAGCTATACTTCTATGAATATAACCATTTCACGTATAAACATAAGTAAATACTTAGGTTTAGAAACAACATCTAGAGAAAACATTTACTTGTCCTAACCTCTTAGCATTAAAGAATATATAGTTTGTTTGTTTTTGCTTTTGGATTAATATCTGGTTGAGATGGGTTTTGGTTCAATATTGGTTTAGATGGTTTTGAGTGTATTTACGCTTTAGATGGATCAATTGGAATTGGCTTTTTATTGTAGCCTTTGGAAGAGTGTGCGGGAGGAGCCGACTTTTGGCTATGGCCATGTGGCCCATGACTCGTGGTTATGAATTTGTCTTATGTCCATGACCATGATCGGGGCTTCAGACATTATTTGGACTCCAACGTTATGCTGACACTGATACATTAACATTATAGAGAGCTGCTAATAATCGATATTACATTCATTGTTCTCGTCCTCTTTCGATGAATATTATGCTCAATAGTATAATGTTTTTGAGGTTAAGTTTGTTTACATTTCTGCATCACTTTATCTTGCTTTTACTTTATAAATCAGTTATTAAAAAAAACTTAATTCCCGTGCTTGTAAATTGTAATTGTTGTTTTATTTACTTCGTTTTTATCGTCCATCTCTAGCCAAGTGTCGTTATTAGTCTTTTAAAATGAGATAAGAAAAGATTCAGAGAAAGAGCATATAAAAGGTTCAATGACATGTAACACATACAGTCAGCCTTAATCTTTTTGATTGATTGTATCGGGATTTCAAAAGGATAGAGATATCGAATCTTATACGTGGCTTTTCATGAGTGGCTTCTTCACCATTTCCTGAAACGTTACAAGATATCTTAAAACGCAAATCAAACGCTTGCTACTAAGTAGGACCCACAATTACCACGTAAGCAAACAAAAAATCTAAGCACCAAAAAAAATATGTCAACAGCCAATAGAAAGACTAGGGGTTGATATTATAAGATAAGACATTATTTCCACTTCATATTATAAATACCGAAAAAGCTTATCAAAGCCAAACCACCCATTTCTTGGCTCACAACAACAACTAATAAACGTTTTATTTTACGCCGCACTCAACCGCAATGGCTGCCTCAACAATGGCTCTCTCATCCCCTGCCTTCGCCGGAAAGGCTGTGAAGCTTTCTCCAGCGGCATCAGAAGTCCTCGGAAGCGGCCGTGTGACGATGAGGAAGACCGTAGCCAAGCCAAAGGGACCATCAGGAAGCCCATGGTACGGAGCCGAAAGAGTCAAGTACTTGGGTCCATTCTCCGGCGAGCCACCGAGCTACCTCACCGGAGAGTTCCCAGGAGACTACGGATGGGACACGGCCGGTCTCTCAGCTGATCCCGAGACGTTCGCAAGGAACCGTGAGCTAGAAGTTATCCACTGCAGGTGGGCCATGCTGGGAGCCCTAGGGTGCGTTTTCCCGGAGTTGTTGGCGAGGAACGGAGTCAAGTTCGGAGAGGCGGTTTGGTTCAAGGCCGGTTCACAGATCTTCAGCGAGGGAGGACTCGACTACTTGGGAAACCCAAGCTTGGTTCACGCTCAGAGCATCTTGGCCATTTGGGCCACTCAAGTGATCTTGATGGGAGCCGTTGAAGGTTACAGAGTCGCAGGAGATGGCCCCTTGGGAGAGGCCGAGGACTTGCTCTACCCAGGTGGCAGCTTCGACCCATTGGGTTTGGCTACCGACCCAGAGGCCTTCGCCGAGCTCAAGGTGAAGGAGATCAAGAACGGACGTTTGGCTATGTTCTCTATGTTTGGATTCTTCGTTCAAGCCATTGTCACTGGTAAGGGACCCTTGGAGAATCTTGCTGACCATTTGGCTGATCCAGTCAACAACAACGCATGGGCCTTCGCCACCAACTTTGTTCCCGGAAAGTGAGCGAAGTTTTATCTGTTATTTGCTTCTGTCTTTGCTTCGTGTGAGTGCAAGAGGAGAAAGAGAGGTTGTTTAGATGTAAGATTTGCAACTCTTTGTATGATTTACCGTTAATCAAATAAATCGCGTTTTCTCTCAGCTCAGCATCGTAAAACTAAACTGGAAATGGATTTATGTTCTTGGAATCACTCAATTGCAAATGTTGTTTCTACTACAAACTGAGCCATTTGATTGAACATGCCACTAATTATGTTAAAAGAAACCATTGGTTTATCCACACCAATGGTGTTGAATAATCAAATCCATTGGTTTATCCACACCAAAAAAATAGAGGTGGTTTTCAGAAAAAAAATATTTTCTCTGTTTCTAAAAAAAATGAAACTTAAATAAATAAATAAATAGATTTTTGAGGTACTTCGAAAAAAAAATTATTAAATTACTATTGGTTTAAATTTATTCAAAATTGTTAATCACAAAAAATAAAACGTTTATAATCAAAATTTAATATGTTTTTTATGTCAGAAAATCTGAAATTTTTTTATCATTTGAAGACAATTGATTATTTATGTTTTTTTATGTAAGAAAATCTATTAAAAAAAATTATCGTTTGGAAACAGAAGGAATAGATAAATGAACAACAATATATTTTTCTTCTACACAACTCTATTACATTGTGATGATTCTGCTTGCTCTGCTGTTAAATCTTCATCCGTCAAAATTTTCATACACGTGCCCCATGAATTGAAAGCGAATTTTAGACTCCTTCACTGTCGCTTCCTTCACGGTTGCTTAACTGAAGAGTCATCTTAATATTCATTGACGCTAATTCTGCAGCTAAGTACCTGAACACATATGGCATTGCAACAGTTTCCATCCCTTTGCTTGTCTTGCAGGAATCGCAAGTTACCTTCTTTGGAGTCCTACCCGGAGGTAACTTTCCAATATCTTGAATCAGCTTCTTCTGTTGAACGTTCACAATCGAAGAAGTGAGCAAGCTTCCACACAGCGAACACACATCTGCTATGTGGTGATCTGAAGAGGTGTGGAGCCTGTCGTGTAATAGATATGAAGCTCCATGAGCAAGCAATGAGTCTCTTTCCATTTCACCGAATCGAATCCCTCCACCTCGTCTCCTTCCCTTGATTGGCTGACGAGTTAGCTGATCCAATAGTCCTGTGGATCTAACCTGCAAGCCAGAACATATGACTTAGACAAAAGCACGAACATGAGAGAAGTACAAGTTGGTGATTTTATGTCCGGATGATAAAAACCTGGAATTTGTCTGAGACCATGTGACGCAGTCTTTGGTAGTAAACAGGCCCCATAAATATCTCACACTTGAGCTCTACTCCTAAATACCCACTGTATAATGTCTCAGTCCCATAGTAGTTGAACCCTTTTTCCTTCAACATGGAACCAAGATCATCAACAAGTAAACTGGATTTGCTCTCCTCTTCTCCGTTTGTTTTTTTTACTGCATCGGGAAACGGCGTTGCATCTACAAACTTTCCATTCAAGCTACCTCCCTGTAAAATCCAAGTGGATATAAACATTACAAATACTTACCAGCAGAACAAAAATGTAAGGTGGTTAAAACAGAAGATGCATAGCATCAGTGTCGTAGCAACTTAAGAATCAGACAAATTTCTAAGAGTACCTTAGCAGCAATAGATTCCAAAAGCATAGCGATTGTCATTCTTGATGGGAAAGCATGCGGGTTAATGATGAGATCTGGACGCATTCCAGTCACTCCATTAAATGGCATCTCAATATCAGGCCACAGTTGCGAGCAAACACCCTTTTGACCGTGCCTACTGCTGAATTTGTCACCAATTATGGGATTTCTGGCATGTCGAAATCTAATATTCGCCTGTGATGAACCTTGAAGAATTAGATTTAACCAAAACCAGACGGCGACAGTTGAAGGAGTTAGTTAACCTCACCTTTTGAGGATGCTTCTTGCTTTTCATGTCAAGAGAGACAAAGTCAACTATGACAGGGTCGTTGCCTTTACGCTTCATGGTCTTTACTGAGTCAGTTACTCCATCATAGATACTACAATACGGCTCATTTGGATATATTTTCTGCATATTAGATCCAACGAGACTAGTGAGTTTCTGCGGAAGCTAAAAAGGACACTAAAATTAAAGAATGAATCTACAGCACATAGAGAGGATAGAAAGCAATAATTTACCTGTCCAACATATGGTAACCCATCAGCATCAATACAAGAATTAACTGATTTGTCTACACTCCTCCTAAAACTTCTATGACTATTATCCGATCGGCTTCTCTGATCTGACAAATCAATCGCTTCTGTCTGCACGATCATGAGAACAAGCGTAAGAAATTCACAGAAGAGTAATGCTGAGTAATATGTTGTCTGGCCATAATTAACTACTAGCTGCAAGTACAAGAGCTTTTTCTCCAGGTTTCATAAAGGAACGAATTGACCAGGGTTACGTTACAGTTCCATCAAAAGGAAACTCATGTAGCTGAGCGTTGTTTTTACGAATGCTTAATTAAAAAGAAGATAAAATGAGAAAGGGAACTCGAACCTGGTATATTTGCCCATGGCACATCCCCCGCTCCACAGATGATTTGTTCAAAATCATAGCATCTTCCATATCAAACCTGTGAGACGGATATGTAGAAAAAAGCATTAGAGAAAACACTGCACGCGCCATTATAAAGCTCTTACACGCGAAAGCAGTTTCTTACCCAGTATGAGCCAAGACAGCAACTATTGCATTAGTCCCTGTTGGATTCTCATCAATATTGTATGTGGTGTATGTTTTCGTGCGCACCACAGGGGATTGAGGCGTCTGTGGAATACAAATATAATTTTATAAGACATGGGACCAAAAGAGGAAAATGATTAAATGAAAAAATTGTTGGTAAATTAGAATTGACCTGCAAGTGGTAAATCTTCTGGTCAGCACGAAATTGGAGTGCTTGAGTAGAGTATCCCATAGTTTGTTTCGCCATCTGTATAACATTAAATCATAAACAACTGTTTCTAGTAGCTTAATCGTATACAATTTTCATTGAGTAAATTAGTAAATACCTGACACTGATACATGTTACGTGGACTTTGGTTATGATCTGACCAAGGCGTAAGATTAGCAAGCACACTCATCATTCCAGTTGGATGAATTTCCTCATGAGTTGCTTGGGAAGAGTTATTCCTTCCTCCATTTCCACCATCAGGACAGCTTATTTCCATAAAGACCTGATTTGGGAGAAACGAATATATCATTTTAATTTGGCTGTATACGAGAAAAGGTGGATATTAAGATCTAATCCACAGGAATTGCTACCTGCTCAAATGGTCCAATTAGTTCAGTATTGTCAGAGGGAATAGATGTGTTTTTAACAGGCCTTATGAATCTTGAGGGACATGATGCCAAATACAATCCAGGATAAGATCCACCCATGCTTGTAGGTACATATCCGACTTCGAGGTCTTCAGGAATCTGTAGAGAAGCATTCACGTAAATAGCCTCTTCCAATGAAAAAGTTTACAGTCAGCAATGTACTGTTAGGAAGCGAGGAAAGCCTTACCACTGAAGGAGCCTCCACTTTCAGTCTCCGCAAATAAGCGACAACCTCCGTGACTAAGTTGGAAGACAGTGATCCTACAACTTGACCATCTAACAGAACAGTAACGACTTTAGGTGGTCCAGCTCGTACAAGTTTTGGCAATGAAGATACCATCCCAACCCCAACAAGAACATCAACAATTGACTTTCTTATCTTCAGAAAATCTCTGATGTTTCCATTGGAATCGAACTGAGAAGAGATTCCTAAAACCACCATGACCAACCAGACATAATAAGCAAAGTTGTTACTACAAAGAAGTCGCGTGTTGTACAGTATAACAAGTATGCACAATCTTAGTAGAGGAACAAATAGACAAGACCTAGAAATTTATGCATATTAATTGGAACCACAAAAGACCTCGATACATGTATATATAACCTCGAGTAGTATAGCAAAATCTCACACTTTTTTAATATATATGATCGGAAACTCCAGTCTATAAATAGTTTACCTCGAGTAATATAGCAAACTCTCACTTAACATGATTCTATGAAAATCTCACTTTTTTTTAAAGCTATCTTAGACCATGTGTACCCCAACTTGGTCTAGCCAATTTTCAACTTAAGAGAATAGTGTTGCTGAATTTATAATATCGTACTGAACCTCGTAAGAAGACAAAATGATAAGTGAAAAAGAGAGCAAGAGAAACTTACGGCAAGTACGTGTCATATGATTCAGTAATCCACAGGGTTCCCCATCAGGAGTGTGAACAGGGCAAAGAAAACCCCAAGATCTACAAGACCACAATAAAACAGGAAAAGAAAATTATTTTGGTGACCTCATCATTCACATCTGGAGTTCGGTAGGTGAAAAGGGACGGAACTTACTCAGGAAGCAGCTTCCTCACAGTTGTTGTACGAAGTCCAGCAAAAGAAGCCCCTCGATGAACCGCCCGGAAAAATGAAAGGAAACGGAGAAAGTTCAACCTCTCAGCCTGAACAGTGTAACCTACCCTCTGGTAAAGAATTGAGAAACTAGATATTAGTATTATTCAATCAAACTACATCATACTTCAATGAGCTTCGCTACATAAGATTATAGCTTCCCAAGCAAGCGATCAACACAAGTGCTTACCTGCTGTAAATCCAAACTAGACATTGTCTTCAGACATCCTGATTTCAACAATGTCTCAATTGACGGACCAATACTCCTGGGAGAATTTCTGTTCATAAGCTTCTTAATATCACCAGCTGCATTCAATCAAGGAATCATCACACAGTACAGCAAAATTCATGAGCAATAAATGTGAATGTAGAAAAAAAATGAATTTCATATACTTTCAACGAATGCAGGACATAAGAACATTGAAAAACGAAACAAAATGAAAGCGACTTACGTTCGTCAAAGGAAAATTTCTTGCTCTTACTATTACGAAACTCATCTTCAATGGTACTTTTGCACTTCCGCAGCCACTCTTCAAGTTTTTCCTATATAACAAATGGATGTGCCGTCAAGTAACTCCATTTTATGAACAAAAACATTCCTCGAGTAAACACAACACTAAAGGTTATGCAAAATAGAAAAGTATCTTCAGAAACATGGATAATAACGAAGTCACAAGCTCTTACACGGGCTTCAAGATAGATGTTTCTACCATATGGGAACATAGTTCTGTACCTTGAGGTAGATTGTCATAAGGTGACCCGGGACTAAAATTTCCTGATTTTGCAGAGAATCCGGATTGTCAGGTAAAGAGGTCTGATCCACCAGAGAAAAGAGCTTTTGAATTATGAAGCTGTGAAACCATGAAGAAAAGGTTGACCAAAATTAACACGTAAAAGAAAAAACTCAACAAGAAAGCCATCATGAGGCAAAAGCTAGAAATTACATGAGCAAATTGAACTTGTCGTCATCGTTGTCAAGGTGAACAAAAATATAATTCTTGAGCACGGCTTCAGCAACCTAGATACATAGGATTGAAGAGACAAAAGTTCTTAGAAAGGACTACTGTTATCAGTTGTAGAAATAGATAACAGAAACAAGAACTCAGTAACAATATCCAAGGAGCTAACAGTCCAAAGCCACTCTTGAAGAAGTTAATTACTCTTTCTTCAGATTACTAAACTCGTAGTAAATGATAACAAATGTAAAGAAGCCGTTTTGCAAACAGCAACCTCTATTGTAGTGATGAAACCAAATGGGGATGTTAATGATTTAGTAAACTTACTGTAGAATAGCTTTGTTTTTTTAGCATATCAAGATCAGGTTGAAAATGCTCTCCTGTTAGTTCACAAAGTAAAACATTAGCGTATAAGTTTCAAGATATGTGTACATAAACACTGAGACAGGTGAATCACCTAAGTACTTTCGGCACTGTTCACGGGTAAAAAGACCCAAGTCTCTCACTTCATCAAGAATGATTTTGGCTCGCTCACGAACGAGTTGGGTTCCAACAGATCCATCGCCTCTTCCGCAATGCTCATTGTAATAACAGTTCAGGTTTTCGTATATCTCCTCATCGTTGGTTTCAGTGAGAGCCTAGGAACATATAAGGACAGATATGAAAAATGGACAATTGAAAAAATAGAGAAGAAATCAACTAACAGAAAAAAATACAAAACCAGAATCCCCAAAAAGATGTCGTTTGTAAGCATAAAATAAACACTTCGCCTCAAAGAAAGATTGTTCTCATGATTTAGCAGACGGATACTTTAAAGTCACTAAGACCATACCTTGAGAACAAGGCCGACAGGAAGCAAATATTCCCTTCCCCCTATCCTGTGTCCATTAGAAATAAGTTTAACGTGTAGCTTAAATTGTAGATAATGTCTACCATATTCCACACATCGAGTTAACACTCACCAAAATCCAACTCTGGCACTTCCATTGCGAATATAATACACCTTAATAGTGACAGACGACTGGTCGTCCCTAACACACCTAAAAATTAAGAAGAAAGAACCACTTAGAGAACTCTTTAACATATATTGCTACATCAGGTGAAGATTGGCATTATTAAATGCACCATCATAGGGAAGCGATGAGCTTCACATACCTAATAGCAACTGCCTTATCACTGTATCCTTCCCGTTTTCCAGTGAATGAGTTCCGGATCATACCCGTTGGCTATATAAGATTCAATTATGAGAGAAATCTATAAGATACAAGGAACTTCATGGGAATACTTTTAACCCATAAACTCTATAAGCAGCGAGTGAAAGTTAAAAAAAAGCAGAGGTAGCTTACATGGTTCCGCTTTGGTGCAATCACACATCGGAAGACTCTCTCAATCCCATTCAAAATGAAGTACCTATTAAGAAAGCTAAAAATTATTACCATGATCATACTTAAAGAAAGAAAGACATATCAAGAGCAATATATGCATAACATGTTTTGTTAATGCATAGGCAAAAGGGAAGTTCCCACCCCAGCTTCCACTGCTATGAACAACGTTGGCATGCATACAGCATACAAAGATACACTTTTGAAGAGAAGACCCACAAACACTAAAGCATATATAACCACGTGCCTCGCAGTGACTATATCATAAGGATAAAAGGTGTAAGAACATTTACCCTCCCATTTCAGAAGTTGACTCTTTACGTTTTAGAAGTTGTCGGCAATCAGCACCCCGTAAGTGGCAACGATTTGACTGCACAAAATTACGGAGATCAGTTCCCACTATCCCATAAATCAAGACCATAATAAGAAAACTAAAGATGAGATCTATGCGAATCCAAGAGAAATCATTGAGCTGAGCTTTGTTCCATTGATATAAGAGCCAAATTTACACATCAAAGCATCCAGCCAGAGAAGCGACTCTCGCCTTTTGGCACCACAGCGTGACTTTGGTTTACATTTCAACATCACAATATCGTACAAAACACTTGTAATCGCCATATCCTCAGGAGTAGAGATATAGTATACAACAAAATAATAATAAATTAGTGGCAAACCAAAATGAAGAGATCACCCACCATCAGCATAATAGGAAATTCCCCAAATTCAAATTTTTCTCTCACGACAGCTCCAAAATCGGATCTATCGGCGACGAGTCCATTGTCATACTGAAGGCAAACATCAGCCATAAGCGCTCCAGTGTAAGAAATCTTGGCCTGCCTACACTGTTATTCAAGAAGCCAAAACAAAAATTATTACTCCACCAAAAAATCAACACTTTATTATGCAAGAAACAATTTTTAAACGAAAGCAACTTCACCTCAAAGGGATACAAAGACTCTTTCCTTGATGTTGACCTCAAACTCTCCTTCTGAGGAGAGAATAGTTTAGGACATTCTAACCAAAGTATCATATTCGTCAAGGAAATCAGACACCAAGAGAGAATTCAACATTATAAGCTCAGACACTAAAACCAAGTTATTATCACTAATTCCATGGTATGAATTGACATTATTATGCAAGAAAAGCAATATAAAAAAAGGATATTTCTCCATTTGCTGTCGGAGGATGAATCGTAAACCGTCACGGGGGTGATTCGATTGAACATAACTTCGAGCCCTTTCTCTGCCATGTAATCGAAAGACTCTACATGATGAGTGACGAGATTTTGAAGCTCCTTAAAATCTTCGATGTTTGGAACCGTGTCTTTCCCTTTGACCACCATGATTAGGGTTTGCTCTCGAGCAAAGATGGTTCTTTGAGGTCGCGAAAACTGTGTGACTGCAAAGAGACACGGCGGCGCGAGAAAGTAGAAGGGTTTAGGAGTTTAGATGGGTTTAACTGTTGTAATAAAACTTTAAACTTTATTGCAGATAAAACTCTTTATTTTTTAAAGTATTCAATTTTGAGCCCCTAACTTTCTTTTTCCTTTATAATTCGATTGTTTTGGAAAAGGCATGTTACATAAATACCATTTCTTTGGTGAACTTGAAATTTGAACCCTATCATCTTGGCGAATCGAAGACTAGAAACAAACGTGAAATCAAATTCGAAGCAATTAACATTCTTTAAAAAAAAAAAATTATGAAACAAACTATGTTCATCAAATCATTTATAAATATAGCTACCATTTTATATTTGACGTATTCAAATTTCAAGCATTAACTTTTAAAACCACAAAAAATGTTTAGTTGTCAAAGCATGGTTAACTCATAACTTGTTCACTTCGTATATAAAATGATGCGTTTGTTGGTTTGTATGATAGGTTAAAAACTGTGCATGCACTATTATATTAACAGGTTTTTTAAAGGCTTTGTGACTCTTAACTTCTTGTCTAAATTAGATTTAACTTCTCACCTTTACTAGAAGTCAATTTTGATTATAATCAGACGTTCTTATCTATTAATCGTCGTAAGCCCTTTTCTACAAGTTTTTTGTGTTTCTTTTTATTGCTTATTCGAAAGATTGAACATATTGACTTATTGAGTATACATGGACAAGAACGAGAACATCTGATTGAGTATTTGATTCAACTTTCTTCTCTCTTAAACTATTTTTAAAAAGTTACCAATCAAAGTTTTTATCAGTTTTAACTAGGGGAATACTTAAAAACTTTATTTATGCTTGGTTCAAAAACGTTGTATTCTATTTGTCATCCAAAAGAAATTTATAAACAAAATAGAGATCTCCAATTGGAAAACAATGTTAATAGGCTTTTTAGTAAGCTCTTATATTTCAGCCCATGTTTAAACAAAATAAATAATTTTAGGGTAAACTAGTTTTAGATCTGGTTTGTAAATCCGGTTAATGATTCCTTGTCTTTTAAGTTATAAGAAGTCATTCATAGTTTCTCCTTTTATCGAGTCTTGTCTCTCTTCCTCAAATTTTTTCTTCATCTTTCCATCACTTATAGACGGTAGACCTTTCGTTAGCTACCAAGAAAATTAGATAATTCTCAAGTCTCTAGGGAAAATTTGAGTTTATCGGATCTCAATGAAGGACGAGGAGGCAGTGAAACCTAGAGATTCCCCCTTAAATCAGCAACATGAATATTAATACAGACTTTTCAAGGCATTTGAACTTGTAACGATCTTCATAAATCATACAAGATTTTATCGTGTCGGACCAAATATGTAACATGCCTTTTACAGTTTTGGACTCTTTTATACCATACATATACATATGTTCAAGTGCAAATCCTAATAGTAAAGATCGAGAGGGTGAGTATTTGGCGGGGCTTCCATGATACAATGGATTGTCGACAAAAACAAAAATCACATTTTAATTTAATTCGGACTCGACTAGATGGAAGTCCTCTGGGCTTGTAATAATCTTATCCTAGTTTGAGTTAATGGTTTTATCATGATTCATGTTGAATCAAATGTATAACATGACTTTTCAAATTTTGGATTCTCTTATACCATTTGTGTATGCATATGTGTGGGTTTCTATAATATAATGAATTGTCGACAAAAAGAAGACACAATATTGGTCATCAATTATAAGGGTTCAACGCAAATCATATTTTTAACTTAGTTTATACTCGATTAGTTGAAGTGATTTAGGTTTATAACAAACTTAATATTATCCAACATGATTTTATCGTGTTGGACCAATTATATAGCATGCTTTTTGGAGTTGTGAACTTTCTCATACCATATGTATATTAACATGTTCGGACTTTCATAATATAATGGATTATCAAAAACAAATACATATATACATATATTTGTATTGGTCAGCAATTATATTGGTTCAATGCGTATCATATTTTTAATTTTAATCCGACTCGACTAGATAAAAGAGCCTTAGATTTGTAACAATATTAGTTTTATCCAACAAAATGTTATAGTGTTAAACCGAATGCATAACATGTTTTTCAAAATGTTATAGTTTTATGCATGTGGTATATGTCTATGTTTGGGTTTCCATAATATAATGGATTATCCAAAAAAAAAAAAAAAACGATATATCATTAACAAGTACAGCAATTCAACGCATATCATATATTTATCTTAATTCATACTCAATTATATAGAAATGCTTTAGGCTTCTAACAATCTTAATTTTATCCAATAAAAATTTATCATGTTAGACAAGATTATAACATACTTTTTAGAATTTTGGACTCTCTTTTAATATAATGGATTGTCTACCAAAAAAAAGAACATCATATTGATCAACAAATTATAGCAATTATACATAAATTATATTTGTGCTTAATCCAAAAATCTTAATTTTGTCCAACAAAATTTTATCATATTAGATCAAATATATAACACGTTTTTAATTAGAGTTATAGACTTTCTCATATTATATGTCCATGTTTAAACTTTTATAATATAATAAAATTTTGACAAAAAAAAACATCGGTAAATAACTATAGAAGTTCAAAATTATTCAAATTATAACTTAATTTCTGACTTAATTAGATAGAAAATTATCGATTAGACTAGGTAATCCGGTTTGATTTTCAAAACATTGGTGTGTAGTACACTAAAAAGATCTTGCTCAGCACTAAATGGTATTTTATCGGCACTAAAGGCCCTTCTTGCACACTAAAGATCTTTTCTTGGTGTGCACAAGACACAAAGATCATTTGTCAATAAAATGGTCTTTTGCCAATACTAAAGATAATTCCGAACATTTCTAAATCTTATTTTTTCTTACAATTTATATAATTATTTTTGGCTTTCCGTATAGTTTTAATAGTATATTTTGATAAAATGTTTGGGTTTCAGTACAAACAATGTGACATAGTTTCCTTGAAGTCTAATACTCCAAATAATGATCTGAATTGAACCACACGATTCATATGTGTACACGGTCGTGATTACTTATTGCCAAATGTTTACTTTTTTTGTACCCAAATTATTTATTCCTACTTACTATTTGCGTGATTAGCAACAAAACAAACAGTGATTTAATTTGAACAGCGTAATTGTTTTGTGGGCTACCAATCAAATCAAATTAGTGGAAAAGATAAATATAACCCAACCCGCATGCCAACATTGAGTCAGACTCTCAATTTTTATGTTTTTTCATGTCTTTTTTTTTTATTTAAAAAACTTATTATTACAGCTCAAATGTACAGAGGGAAATCATGAGTTTGGTTCGAAATAAGTATAATTATTTGGAAGTATGGGTTGGGGCAAGAGCCCAAAGAGATGAGTATCTCGTGTCGTCTCTTATTATTACACATTTTGTTTTTTGTTTTTTTAAATTTCACATACAAAAAAAAAATATATATATGTCAAAGAAGAGTTTGGTGGGGGACCCACAAAGCTTTTCACGCGTGCTCTCGCCATCCTACGGTCACCATCATGCCCGCATTAAACGGAAACCACTCAGATTGCTTCATCCAACGGCTCACAGTCCCCGTGTTTGACTCTCTTCTGTCCATCCTCTCACGCGTGCTCCTTTTTTTTTTCCCACTATTTATTTTATTTTATCAAAACATCTCTCTTAATATATATTAATTAACTTTTTTGCATTTCTAATTTCCATTCAAAAAAAAATTCAGTCTACATAGTGATATACATGGGTTACACTATTCATGTTAAACTTGTAATCCTAATGGAATCCAATTTAAAGTTTTTTTTGATATAATGATGTTTTAGCAATATTTTTACTGGATAATAAAAAACTAAAGAAACTAGTTTCTACCAGAAACGCATTTTTATTAAATAAGTAATAGATTAATTTAATTACTGGCTCACTTGTAGTGTGTCATCTACTCCAAGATTTTATGTATCCTATAAAACTCGTAAAAAGACATATTTTGTCCAAGATTTGTTGATCTCGGATGAATCAATTAATAGGAGTGCAAAAATTTGATATTTCCAAAAATTCCACTAAAGTTTAACATCTTTTCGCTTATTTCTTTTTGTTTATTTATTATATAAAAAAACAAGTAGTAGATTCACGCATAAAAAGCGTGCAAAGGATTTTTATTTTTATTTGTTTTGAAACATATATATGTATGTAATAAAAAAATGAAAATGGACAAACCAAACAAAAACAAACAAACCGCACCAGAAAAAGAAAGCCACGCTCTCTGTCACTTACTCCTATTTCTCTCCCCTTTTTGCCAGATCCTCTCTCTCTAGATCTTCTCCTGCAACTTCTTCCCATTTTCTTCTGATCACCCTTTCAGCTTACGTTTTACGCTTAAAGGATTCATTTTTTTTTTATTCATCTTCTTTACTCCCAAGACCCTTTTGATTTCTACGGTATGTTGCTTTTTCCTTCTTCCTTACCGCCGCAATTTTTGACTTAGGGTTCTTTTTATTTCCTTCTCTGTTTTTTACTCTTCTAGTAAATTTTGTTCTTTGATTACTTTACTAGCTAGATGATGTGATGATCGTTGTATCATTCATTCCTCGAGTGAATTTTGATTTTTTTTCTCTGTTGAAATTTACTTGAAATTGTGTTCTGTTTTTCGTTTTCTGAGTAAACCATTGATGATCGCGTGAATATTCTTATGTCGTGTCGTGATTTTGCTTGGTGATCAGTATAGCATTTTGGTGAAGAAGAAAGTAAAAAACTTTTCTGCTTGTTCCGATGTTAATGACTAATTGGCTTTGGTTATGGTACTCTGTTTATTGTAGGCAGATGCGTAAAGTTGTGTTCTTTTATTTTCTGATTCATGAATGAAACATCCTCTGTGTTTTTAGTTTCTCTGTTTCTGGTCTCCAATAGATATTTTTGGAATTTGCCTCGGTTTCAGTGCCTTTCAACTTCATTTTCTGTGATTATATTTTTAATAGCATTGGTCCTAATTTTGTTTGTTTCTGCAGTTTTCTTTTTTTGGTGAGCAGAGGAACGGGTGACACTAATTAAAAAAAAAAACAGAAGTTAATAGTGGTAGAATCAAGATGCCCTGGACATCCTTCTTCATGTTTTTCAACAGGACTTGCACTCGTCTGGTTGTCTTTTTCCTCGTGATTCTGTAAATTTGATATCTTTCAGGTGAGTACCTTGTGCCACATCTTGTGTTTTTTGGTCCATGCCATTCATGTCAAGTCTTTCAAGGTTGTAGTTTCTTTTGTCCTGCCTCTGGATTGAGCATTGAGCTTATGTTTAACCAATAAAATATGTTTTCTCTTGTGTTAACAGCAAATATAATATGTTGGTTTCTAGTTTAGACTGTCTTCTTGCGTTGGTGGCATGTCGACAGACGATTTTTCTCATTGCCACCCTTATTTACAGCAACATCTCCTTCTTGTTTTGCAGGCGTTGTTTCCGGAATTCGGAGTAGCTCTTTGTTGTTGTGCCTATTTTAGTGTGAGAATGTGCTTTGTTGGAAACGAGAAGGGAAACCGAGTATTGAAGGAAATAGGAACTTTTATGATGACTACATGTTTCATTGCTAATTACCAATCCGTTCAAGTTTGTCAGGTACATACATGTCTCTCCTTAATATACTGCATTCCATAACCACATCTAAACTCAACCTTTGAAAAATGTATGTGACTAGTGTAAAATGGTGTGTCTGATGTTTCAACCTGTCTTTTTCAAAATCTTTGCAGGCAGAATATTTCAGACAGTTGCTTAAGCCTGTAACGTAGTCTGGTGTCTGGAGTTTCCGGAAATTTGGGGGTTTTGGGCGGCCGTCTACTTTTGATTTCGAAAAGAGTTATTGTGAGATATTAAGAGTCTGGTAAATTCTGAAGAGCTGTGTTGACAATCTGAACGTAGTGTTACTGGTTTAGGGTAAGGGCTCTGGTGGGAACTTGGTGATATCTCTTCAGCAAGATGGCCATAACTTGATTTAGCATTTGGTTCAGTTGTCAACGTAGTGTTTAGTAGTGACCGAGCAGCTCGAAGCTTAACGAAGAACAAATTTGGTAGTAGAGAATATAAGCAGCTCGCAGTTTCTTGAGGTGTAGGACTTTGTTTTTCTTTTTTTACTTTATACCTTTTGCACGGGTTTCTCTAATGCAGAACAATCAGTTTCCCCATTACTCTGACGAAATGGGTGACGGAAACATGAACGTCCCGTATGCATCAGCGTCATCCTTTGATGCTTTGTTCCCACCATGTGCCAAGTTACCATTCCATGGTGTTGAACTTCAACCGTCTGCGGTCTGTCCAAAGAACTTCGTCATTTTCGATCAAACGTATGACCGCAGCCAAGTGATGTACCATCCTGAGCTGACGCATAGGCTCGTGAACTCCCCGTCGTTGAATGGATTAGCTTCTACGTTTCAGAACGAGTATGTCGGGGAGAGTTACTGTAACTATGGCCAACAAGAAGTATCCTCTTCTCACCAAGAAGATCCGAATGAGATCGATGCCCTCTTGAGCGCAGATGAAGATTACGAAGATGAAGATGATGATGATGAAAATGGTGGTGATTCAGAAGAGGTCAGCACAGCTCGTAACTCTTCCAGGGATTATGGAAACACATCAGCTGAATCTTGTTGCTCCAGTTATGGCTATAATAACAGCTCAAGAAGGAAGCAGAGTTTATCGGGAAGTGCTAGTTGTAACAACGATGGGAAAGGACGGAAGAAGATGAAGAAGATGATGGGAGTGTTGAGGAGGATTGTCCCTGGAGGAGAACAGATGAATACAGCTTCCGTTCTTGATGAAGCTGTTCAATACCTCAAGTCACTTAAAATCGAAGCTCAGAAACTTGGCGTTGGACACTTCTCAAACCAATCTTGAATCCTATCGATACTTTCATTGCCACTGTTCTTGGCAAGTAAATCGGTCCTGGCACTATCTGGACCAACTCTCTCCTCTCTTCCTTTTGCAGGATGGTATCTACTTAGATCATCTTATAAGTATGTTGAATATAAATATATATATATATATGTTGCGTTTTGTGTGCTTGCACAAGTTGTACTTGTGGATTTGATTTGAGCTTTGATTTGTATGGTTAAACTTTCACTGTAATGATTTATATTTGCTTGGTAGCATGATTATGTAATGTATTTTGCTTCTTGTTGAAAACATTTGGTCTTGTGATGCTTTACAAGTTACATCATATATGGAAACATTACAAGGGCCCTCACCTTTTTTTTGTCGGCTCAAGGGCCCATCACTTTAACTCACGTTTATACCACAAACCGAGGTCTTAAGCAACAAAATCGCAATATCTGGTGAGAGAATTGAACTCGGTTTCGTAAACCGGATTTTGGGGATTTGACTCGAATTTTTTAAAAGTAAACCGGGTTTGAGCTGAGTCTCTCCACGATTCGTCCCTCAACTCTCAAAAGTTTCAGCTTCTTTTTTTTTTTTTTTTGGTACGCATGTAAAATAAGTTTCAGCTTCTTCTCTCTGGCGAACAGGTCTTCTCCTCTCTCTCTCTCTCTCTCTCTCTCTCTCTCTCTCTCTCTCTCTCTCTCTCTCTCTCTCTCTCTCTCTCTTCCTTTTAACAAGTTCATGGATTTCGATTTCCCTTTGTGTTTGGACGTTTTTCTGTCGATTCATGTGGTGGGTTTTGTCTCTTTTTCATTGATCAGGATTATTCACCCATCAATCCTTCTCTCTCCGGCGATTCTCTCCCTGAAGCTTCTGTCTCCGGCGATTCTCTCCTTGAAGCTTCTCTCTCTCTTTCGGTGAATGGATATCAGAAAGAGAATGAGGTTTAGTGAATAAATTTAACACAAGGTTGTTTACTTGTCTGAAAATGATGTTTCCATGGTTAAAGTTCATACCTTTGATGGTAAATTTTACTCTGTTGGTTTGTACGTATAGTTATGTGACTTTTGAATTGAATGGAGATACTGATTTCTAATGCCCCTTGTGTGTTGGTTTGTACTTGTAGTAATGTGACTTGTGAATTGAATGTAGATACTGGTCGATTGATTTTGTTAGTTGTTTTATGAACTGATTTCGTGGTTTGTGTGTGATTATGCTTCCGAGTGATGTTTCTTATTAGGCTTCGAAACTTTTTATGAACTCATCGAGTGATATTCTTTTACTGTTATTGGCTTTTTCCTTTATTGAACCATTTAAGTAATGTGATTTGAATTCATGCTGAAATCAAGCTAATTTTTATTTGTAAGCTGAAGATGTTCTTAGGATCATCTTATTTTTCCATGAATTACACAAGAGTTTGATGTAGATACGATTGTTTTTTATCTTGTGTCTAGCTATTATCTCATTTTTAGTGCAAAGCTATGTTTAAATGTGGTTTCTCAGTTACTAAGTATGATCATAGAGCTAGTTTTCATTTGTTTGGTCTGGAAATTTCAGGTCTTAGGAACTCGTGAGCTTCCCTTCTCTCTATCTTTGTATGTGGATAGTGATATTCTGTTTACTTTTATTACCTTTGCTTTCTGTCAGGTTGGTGATCACGCTCAGGCAACCTGTCATCTTTGCAAATTTTTTAAGAAACAAGATCATTGACATAGGTAAACTTTTTTCCATACCAATCTAGTCTGCCACCAACAATATCCACAGCTCTAGTCCTATAGGCGTGTAACACCTCTGCGTGATAAAAGTTTGAGACTTTTCCTTAAATTCCAGAAAACTGAAGCTGAAGGCATTTCGTGAGCACCATTCTTGTTCACAAAATCTCGAATCGTTGGAATCAGTTGCAGATATTGGCAATGGGGTCTTCGTCGTTCTGGAACATAGCTTCTCGGCAAGCCATTAAAAGCGGTGTGTTTCTGACGAATTCCTACTGCTTCCTCCATGTAACCACAAACTATTTCGGCTTCCCTGCTTATGTGAGTCACATCAAAGCTTCCTCCTTTTCTCTCTTTCCATGGAGAGATTGTCTCATTCTTTGTTTGTTTTCCCTCGTTTTGAGCAGTCTTATGGTCCGAGCATGATCCCGACGCTTCATCCTTCGGGCAATGTCTTATTGGCGGAACGAATCTCCACGCGGTCTCAGAAACTAACTCGTGGTGATATCGTTGTGTTACAATCTCCGGAAGACCCTAATAAGACTCCGATCAAGAGGGTGATTGGACTTGAGGGAGATACTATAAGCTTTGTGGTTGATCCTGGGAAGAACGATAACTCAAAAACCGTCGTGGTATGTTGTTTATTGAATTCCTTCTTTCACTTCGCGTTGATCTTGCTTATGAATCGGATGAGAATCTTTCTATTGAGTATATATTGAGTTTGAGCAGATTAGATACATTTGTTGGAGAATTGGGTGATGAGAATTGAACAAGTTGTTTTACTGTCAAAACGTTAAGAGTATTGAGCTCGATTTAGGTGTTACAGTTCATAGATTCATTCATAGTATTAAACCATCACATGAGAATGACAATTGCCTTGATCTTAAGTTTTAAAAACGTCTTTCAAAGTTTTGAACTTTTCTTGAATCTTTAGCATTGATACTAAGAAATGTTGATGCTGTTTGTGTAGATGCAATTTTTCTTTTGAATGTTTACATTGGCATGTTTATGGCTATTTGATCTGTTGACATTTCTTTTGGTTTTATTTAAGGTTCCTAAAGGACATGTCTGGGTGCAAGGGGACTATACTCATAACTCGAGAGACTCAAGAACCTTTGGTCCTATACCTTATGGTCTTATTCAAGGCAGAGTGCTTTGGAGGGTATAAGCTTATTGTCTCGCTCTCTAGCTCCATAAAACTATAATAGTCGAATTACTACTGCTTTCGGCATTTCAAAAGTGTTGATTGCATTTGTTTTCGTAATCAATCTGAACTGTGGTATCAAATGATGTGTAGGTTTGGCCATTTCAAGATTTTGGACCGCTTGGACCGACTCCAACTTGAGAAATACGGTTAGCACAAGCGTTGGTTTGGTTCGTAGGGAGGAGTTAGTCTGTGAGTGTGGTTTCTCGTTGTTAAGACGAGTGAGCCTGGTTAATAACCAGACAAATTGTATGATGGAGACATTGAAAGATGACAAGTAGACCGTATGAGATCCGTGTAGAATAGTGGTGGGTGACTAGTTGGCCATTCTCTGGTGCTGATACCTTTGTGGAAACCATCTCACCGTGTATGAATTGCAGGATCATGTAAAATTAAATTTTCATTGATTATGTTAGACAAAATGTACCAGCGATCAAGTTATTTGATTTATTCAACTACTGGTCAAAATTTTGTGGGATTATGTTGCTAATAATATCTAAAACTTTACAAACAACCAAAAATGTGACTAAAGAATTTTATTTCTTTCAACTCTTACTATTTGAAAGCTATGTCGGAATTTCAGATTTCTGAATGTTAACTATTTTAGCGTATCTGCATTATTTTGCAATGGGATAATAAAAGTGCCTTTTAAGAAAAGCAAAATAACAAGTTTGGCTAAAGAGTGAAAATGTAGTTTAGAAGATGCTTGGTTGGTTTTTATCTAATTTTTATCTATAGCCTTTAAATTTATCAATCATGTTTTGCATTGATTTTTAGAGTTACAGGCTTACAGCAAAAAAAAAATATATAGCGGTATAAATCTTATTTACTACAACTTTTTTTTTAGTATATTGGGAAAAAAATATGGTTGCATAACAAATTTTCTCTTTTTTTTTTAATTTTTTGATAATTACAACATATCAATTATCAGATATGTCTACATATCAAATTCTACGATAAATAATTTAAAGCTATAGTCCAACCAATTATTGACTTATGTAGTCAATTCAACAAGTCAATCATAATAAATGAAAATAAATAATATATCTTTCTCAAGTTTCAAATTCAAACTAATATTTGACTACGATATTCTTCAAACGTACAAAATTCATTCATTTACCTATATTTTGTTTTGTTTTTTTCTATATAAAAAGACATATACATCAACAAACCAAAAAATATTTAAAAACAATTATATTGTATTCTGCAATTGTCATATCAGTTTTTTCTTTATATATGTTTATATCATATTTTATAGTTAGTCACTGTTATATATATATAGTATATATGCATTATACCAGAATAAATTTAATACATAGTGATGATATAATGATCGGAATATACAGATTTTAAAATATTTCATTGATCCATATTCACATTATTTTCTTTACATATTTACTTTTGATTTTATTAACTACTTTTCAATGTAAATTTGAATGTTTTATAAATTTTGTGAATTTTTATAGTAATAATAAATTAGTGTTATAAGTATTATTTTTACGTTGAATTAATAGTTAGTCAATGTTTAAATAAATTGATTCCATATACGTATTATATCAAAATAATTTTAATAGATAATAATAATATTAATCGTAGTATAAATATTTTAAAAATATTTTTTATAGTATTATCAAAAATTATGTTTTTATAGATTTATGTGACTGTATAAATTACTAAATTTAAATATCTTATTAATGGTTACAAATAGAGTCATCAGATCCTCATTGATTGATAAAATGCTTTTTACCATAGATCAATAGTTAATCAACACTAAAAAATAATACATATTATACATAAATTATATCAAAATCAATTTAATAGATAATAATGATAAGACTATGGCAATATACAAATTTTAAACTATTTTATATGGTCAATACTCACAAGATATTTTTAACAAATTTATGTAATTTTATTAATTACTTTTCAATATAAATTTTAATATTCTATAAAATGTGTGAGTTTTTATATATAGTAACAAGTTAGCGTCATCATCGAATGATTCATCACAATTTTTTTAACTTTATGTAAAGGTTTGACTCATATTATCCCAAGAAACACAATTTTTGTTTTGAGTCATGTAGTTTACTCCAAAAACGGGTAACAACTAGTCAAAAAAAATAAAAACAATTCAATAGTAGCTAAAACTGAAGTGTTGACTAATTTTCATATTTTCATGCAATATAATAATGACTACCATATTTTTTTTATCTATAAAACCCTAATCTTGCACTCACAGAAAAACATATTCCTTAGCCAAAACAAGAAATTCAAAAACTTCTCTTGTCCATTTTGTGTAATTACAAAGTTACTTTCTTTTCCAAAACAAAAAAATGAGAGGGAGAAAAACAAAAGGAAAACAAAAGATAGAGATCAAAAGAGTAGAAAAAGACGAAGACAGAATGGTCACATTCTCCAAGCGTAGAAACGGAATCTACACTAAGCTCAGTGAGATCTCCGTTCTCTGCGGCGCCAACGTCGGATTCCTCATCTACTCCGGCGCCGGAAAACCGTACACATTCGGCAGTCCATCGTTCGATGACGTTGCGGAGCGGTTTCTCCAGGGAGGTCATGTTCACCCAAAGACGACCAATGGCGAGGGCTCCTCGTCGTCGTCGTTGTCGTCGTCGATCGTGGAAGCTCACAAGAAAGTGAGGATGGACGAGCTCTGCAAGAACCTCAACAAGCTGATGGAGGAAACAGATGCGGAAGAAGAGAAGCGGAAGATGTCTGAGGCGGCTTATGAGCCGTCGTTGCCGGTGAAGAGTGACATGTGGTGGAGAGTTGCACCGGATGACGACGAAGAGGCGAAGCAGCTGTTGGGGAGGTTCGAGGTGCTTTATGAGAAACTGTGTGACGTTGCTGATGCAAGATGCCGTGGAAGATATGGTGCCTCAACGTCGTCGTCGTCGTTTCCTGCGGCGAACCTCAACCGCCGTGGCTGATGATTGAATTGAGATTTTGAATAAAGGTTTGTGAAATAATAATAAAAGATCATTTGTTTACCAAATAGACATGTGTTTTCAATTCGACTCTGTTTTTTTTTTTATTTTTTTTGTCCTCAATTTGTAATGTGCTCTGAACTTGAAACCTAGTTTGATTAAGACATATTTTTATGCTAATTATTATGTTTATGTTCCTAATGATATGTTTTGACCTTATGTTGCAACTTGTAAAAAGGATCCTTTGTAGGAACTACCCGTAATAACAAACTTGCAAAATGGATCCGTTTATCATAAAGAGATTCGTTGTTGCTGAACCTGCTTCACCTTAATTGTTATTTGAACAAGTCAAAGTTTCTGTCTTGGTCTGCGTGGAGATAGCATTTCTCTTCTGCATGTCCATGGATTTATGCGCTTACGGGAATTTGCCATGAACTTCAAATCTTGTTTAAGGCAGACATATTAATGCTAATTAAATATGTTTAAGACAGAATGATTAATCATTTATGCATTTGTCCGAATGCATTTTTCTGATACACCATTTTTTGGGTTATGAAAAGATGAGAAATCTATTATCAATCGGAGATCCACGCGGATACTAGGAAACATTATTATTAAGCAGAAGAAGAATATCAAGAAAAATTGAATATTTTTAAGTCTAGAGAGTGCAATCTAATAAAGATAAACAAACAAAAATCCAGAATCGAAAACAATAGATACTTAAAGATTCTATAACCCTCAAAATTTAAAGAAAAAAAAAAAAAAAAAGCCGCAACTTTGTAATCCCTCAGAGAGTATGAAAAATGTCAAGTTAACCCGAGTAGAGAGAGAGCTTTTACATGAACAAGTTGGGCTTGGAGGCCTTGTAGGTGGTCTTGAGCTTTCTGGTGGGAGGCCTGACCTTCCTGAAGACCAAAGGGAACTTGATCTTGCTGTTGTGAAACTGCTTGGTGCTCTCTCTCTTGCACAAAGCGGCTGGGACAGTGGCTGTCTTAATGATCTGGATGCAAGGGAACCTGACTCTGTGTCTTGATGCCATCTCCGTGTACATTTGCTCCACGGCTCCGTTCAAGGTTGTGTCACGGTACTCCTTGTACATGTTGTGGTAACCTGTACGGCTCTGGTACCTAAGCCAGATTCCGAAGTTCTTGATCTTTGTTGGGTTCTTCTCAAAGATCTATCACAAAACATATTGGTTGTTTCAAAGAATCAGCAGCACGAATACATATCTCAACATAGAGAAAAGTACATTATTACTGAATCCCAAACACTTTCGATGAACTACCCAAGAACTAGTAACTTTGACAAAACACATGTTAGAACTCAAACTCAGAGAAGATCAAACTCAAGCAGACAGAACAAGAATCGTCTATGGTTTCTCAAGAGCCTATCAACAAATGTACAGGTCCAAGACGCAATAACATGAGATCTAACACCAAAATTTTCACAATCAATTGATAAAAAAGGTAAAACGAGAGGTGAATGTTGTACCTCGTTGATGGCTAGCATCTGTCCGTTACTCTTCTTAACCTTCACCTGCTTCCTCAAGAAGTACCTGAATGCCAAATCACCTTCTTCTTCACCTAACGATTCGGCACATTAATGGCGAAATAAGTGAGAATTCAAAAGGTTTTACTAACCAGAATTTGGACTGCGCGCGAACCTCGTTCGTGGCCCAGAGCTTCATCCTGTAAATCTTAGGCTGAAGCTCCTTCTCCGTCGGGAGAGCTCTTCCCACAACCTGGTACTGGTGAAACTGGCAAAGAAGAAGAAAACACATCACACACAAACACAAACAAAAAGTATATTCCGAACAGATTTTCCGAATCCATTAATCAATCGATAAATCAGAAACGGAGACGAAAGCAGTCACGAGCTTTCTTACCCTGAAAGCTTCCATTTTCGCCGCGAGAGGAGGGACTAACGCCGAGAAAAGACGATCAAAAGCCTCTTCGTGAAGCTTATTTATATGACCTACTAAACCCTAATCTCAAACTCCGACTGGATCCGAGATTCTCAAGCCCATTGGGCTTTCTTACGGGTTCAAAGACATTTTTATCCAATCTCAATTCTAAATTCATTAATCTTTTTACGTGTATATGGCTTCGCCAAATTATTTCAATCTGAAAATTCGAACCGAATCAGATCCGAAATAGAAAGTATCAATCTAAACCAGAACTAACATGAATATTCGAACAAAACCTAAATTCTTATATCTGAAAAATCGGATACAAACTCCAACCGAACTGAACCAAAAAAATCTTAAATATAAATAAATAATCATAAAATATTAATCATACTAATACTTATAATAACTCAAATATTTAAAAATATAATTATAAATCCAAATAAAATAGTTAATTTTGGATAATTTATATATCTTTAGATATTTTTGTAATAAAAAAAAACTGTATCCCAAAATATCTTTATTGGCACTAAAATCCCTATAACCAAAACACCTGATATTAAAAATACTTGATTCGACCTCGATCCCATACGTGAATGGTAAGACCTGTGTTCCATAAAATAAAGAATAATCACAGTTCTACAATTTTACACACAAAAAAAAAAAAAAAAATTTGTTCGCTTAATGTTTTTGCCGTTCCATTAGACTTTAATTTCCCATAATCCTCGCTTCAATATTCGTCTTTTAATATTACAAATTCATTGTAAAATTCCTTTAGTTTACAAATGCCAAAAAATACTTCGAAAAAGCGTTCAGACTCATTGGAACTTTATAGTTTATAGAGTAGGCTTGTAGACATTATCAAAGCAGATCACACAAGTATATTACATGAAGATGCCCATCAAGGGAATCAACAACATATTCACCATCCTTGTAAATATATAAAAACATCATTGCCCTTCACTAAAATCTTCAATGGCAGGTAAATGGTATTCGATTATATCTACTACATGTACGTGCATATACACGATTGACTAATGATTATAGTATCACCAGATGATGTTAACATTCCCAGCCATCCCGAGCATGACGGCAATCGAATAGACAACGGACTGGAGAAGATTTCAGACAGCAAAAATGGAACATGTATGAGAAACAATAGCGAAACATTGGTTGTAAAACCATGTAATGAAAGAGACAGAGAAAGAGAAAGAGAAACTCACTGCGATAGCACAGGCAACGTAACCTGCCTTCTCGCGGTGATCAACAGACGTGAGTAGAATAATAACAGCACCGAGGTACCAAGGGATCCCACCGAACAAGAAGCCCATAAGAAACCTTATATAATTAGCAGAACACTTGTGTAAACGGAGAATCCATATCGAGAGACGACAATATATATAAATGCAGAAGCAATTAACAAGGAACTCACAAGAACCAGCCCATGCCAAAGCCACAGCAAGGAATGTCATGCTCTCTCATTGGCCTAACCTCAACCACTGTGTATTCTGAAACATAGCAAAAGGCAGAATCAATATTGTATAGCATCATCATTAACTAGTATTCAAATTCAAAAGTAACAACATAAACCTTCATTATCTGATCATAATGCAATCAGATCATTACAGAACAAAGCCTAACGTTACATTTAGACAACAACAAAAAAAAAACAAGAAAAGATATCTCCAGAAATGAAGAAACAAGTACCAGGAACAGGAACAACTGGGTATCCTTGAGCATAATTCACAGGACCTAACAAATTTGAAACACACGAAACGATCACAAAACAACAGAGACTCAAGAGGATCATGTATAACAATTATACAAAAAAATGAAAGAGAGAGAGAGAGAGAGAGATTAGAACCACCTTGGACATTCTGATAACCATGTCCAGGAGGAAACAAGGGACTCGTGGCAATAGGTTGCTGTGGAGGCGGTAGCAATTGCGGTGGCGGAGCAGGAGGATGGTAATTAGCAACGCCTTGAAACGTTCCGTAATAGTATTGGCGCTGCTGATTTACGGTGGAGGAGTCTCTAGGTTTTGCTGCCTCCTCGTCCATGATTGAGATCCGATCAACCTGAATTTCGCCCAGAGACCTGATAATTATCCAATTTCCCGCTGTTTTTACCGATGGGCTTACCGGCGGATCTATCGGCGATGGAAAGACGAAGAGAAGACTTGAAGGAAGAGAGAGGAGACGAGTTAAAAAGAAGAGACAAAGACTTGAAAACTCAAAAGACAATCATTAACCGGATTTGACAAACCAAATCTAAAACCGGATTCCTTTTTTTTTTTCTCCATTCTAGTATATGATTAGTTGGAAATTTTATGAAAACAATGAATTTTTTGTTACTATGTTTTATGTAATTGTTCATATATTTCTTTTTGGCACAAATCACATGGAGGTAGATTCATCCCGTAACAGCTCTGATTCACATTTTTTATGCACAAAATTTTGTCAAATTCTAAACTTACAAGAGAAGATTATTGTACTACTAAAATTGAGTATAACACATAAAACAAAATATGAGAAGTTCTTAACTAGTAAGTAAAGGTCATGTCGGTAGTAAATAGAGATGAGATCTTGTTGATAGAGCTCAAAGGTGATTAACCTCTCATCTATGATTCTCACCATTAATCTCCACCAACAATGTCCAATGTCTTTTTATAAGTAAGATGAGTCTCTCCTCCTACACAACCACTTGTGGTATTTTGTTAGTCATGTCCCAATCAAATGTCCCAATCAAGTCATATTCTCCAAAACATAACTTGGAAAGTCAATGGACAATGCAAATCAAATGTCCCAATCAAGTCATCTTCTCCAAAACATAACTTGGAAAGTCAATGGACAATGCAAGCTGAGAGCTCTGGCATTGTATTGGCAAAGATGATCTTCTCAGGATCTTTCTCTCTATGATGTATATATCATCCATAAGTTTCTAGCTTTTGATTCCGGTGAGTGTACTCATACGACGATGCTCAACAAGTGCAGTTATTTCTGTGTCATATATCAATTTGCTATTGCACAGAATGTATGCCCAATCTTGCTTATCATCATCATCCACACAAACCCTTTTGTTTTGTATACACCCACCTAACATTGGGTCATATTTTTCAATGGCAACAATCTCTGTGGATATGTTGATGAGTGCAAGAAGCACATTGCCTTTCATCCAGACAAAGATATGACTCACAATAGCTCTCTATATCATCACTCTCATCTATCATCATCCTTCTTAACCCCATTATATTTCAATCACTTCCTTTAACTTTGGATTTTGCTTCTAAGCAACTAAGAATAATTCAACCTCCCTGAAGACCTCAAATCAACCAAGAAGTACTCAAAAAACTTCAACAATAACCCAAAAATCTCAAATACACCCAAAATCTTTGATTTCTTTGAAACAGATCGAATGTAATTAGCACATGGTCAGAAATTTTTGTCTTCTACACAAATCTATGATGAACAAAAGCAAATCACAAAGACAGCTAATCTACTAATTATCAATAACAGAAACTCAAAATCTAATCAAACACAACCCACAAACACTGGGTGTTTATAAAAAGTTGCAAAAAGAACACTGGTTTATAGAAACTAATGTCAAACCGTAAACAAGATGTTACAGCATAACATAGAATAAAGTTTTTATTTGTTCGATTTAAAGAATAAATCTTTTTGGTCCGAAAATCAAAAGAGAGGCTGAGAAACCAAGAATGCGGAAAAAAAATTCTGTCAAAGGGAAGTGGAAGATGATTGAATCAGAAAGAAGCTGATTTGAAAAGTCATTCAGACTGAGTATCCGGAAGATTCGGCAAAGCAGAGTTAATAGCTGCTGCACCAAGAAACATTCCAAAGGATAAAAACAGACTGATCTTAAGTACCTGCTATATTTCATCATCTTCATCATCTAATACTCCCAGAATGTATAAAACAAATGTACAATTAACCTAACTCTAATCTCTAAGTCTCTATATCCTAATATCATAGATCCAGAAATCGGATACGACGACGGCGGCTGAAAGAGAAGCAGAGCGAAACTTTAGATTTTCAGACCCGTTCTAAAACGAACGGACAAATATATAAACCCTATGTTTTTTTACCAAACCAAACCGAAATATTTGTGATGTCCGGTACGGTATTTTTTAATTGACGTTGGCCACCTATAATTTTAATCTACACCATAAATAACTAACTGTAATATTTTTCTTAAAAATCAATAACTCCAAAACTTTTTAACGCGAAGTTTTTTCCGTTTTAAATGAGTCCCTTGCGTTTGCATAAAGGATGAATACATTCGAATTTATAGTATGCTTAGCACGATTGATAAACATATAAAATCCCTTCAGAATTCTTGGGTTTGCAATGACATGGGTGAAAGACTGGGAAATCTAATACTAAACCAAACCGATAACGAGAAGAACAAAAACCGAAACCCCAAACCCAAAACCAGCTCCAATTCTCCTCGACCCGGAGAACCAAACTCTAACGTCATCGATCACAGGTCCACATAAGGAGCTCATATCATCAGTCCTCGTGTTGTAATAAACGCTGTAGAACGCCACTCTGGTTCGATCAGCCTTGGCAGTGAAATTCAGACCGGCCTTTTCGAAACTGGAGTTCGCTTGCGCCATGTAATGAAAGTTCTGCGCTTGATCTCCTGCGAATGCCATTATAGCCAATGGTTCCTTGCATTTATCACCCGCGTGTCCGAGGGAGAAGGACAATGTGTAAGGCCGGTCTGCTTTGGTCTCGACCATTTGCGAAATAATGCCTTCTTTGCCTGAGAGAAGCTCCACGGCACGTTTTCCCCCTGGAACCGAGAAGTGGTCCGAGTCCACGAACCGGACCGCCCGGTTCGATTCAACAGTCCAACCCGGAAGAGACGAGGTTTCTTCGTCGAGATTCGTCGGAAGTAGGACACCAAGTGACGTGTTCCTGAACATCCACGGACCTTCTTCGAAATCTCCATTTATAACCGCGTTGTCTGCAAATATTAAAGTCAGGGTGCAAATTGATCAATTTCAGAACTTGTGGATCCATAATAGAAAACAGATAAATTTGGGGTTTTTCTTGGCCTACACACCAAGGTGAAAATTAAACGATTTTAGAGGTTAATAAAATAGGGAAATGGTAAGGTTTCTTTGGTATATAAGGGTAAAAGTGAACGATTTAAAAACTCAGGTGAAAAAAATAGTAAACATACAGAAACTTAGGACTAATTATGGGATAAAAATAAGGAGAGTCTACCTTTGAGTTTATCAGGAGTGAAGAGCTTCTTGATAGCGATGTCATCGATGATGGGCCCACAAGTGGGGTCATCCTCCATGCCAGGGTTCTTGAAAACCAACCGTACATGATCCTCTTCCGCTTCAAACGCCCACGCGTATGGGTCCCACCCCTGAACGCTGTATAGCGTCTGCAAATCCACGTTCCGTGACGCCAATGTGTCATCGCCGCCTGCGTTCACAGACGCCACCGACACATTTATTGATTCGAGCTGGGCGCACGTGCGAGCGGCGCTGAACGTGACGGA
Source organism: Iljinskaea planisiliqua (assembly GCA_900108845.1). Lineage (NCBI taxonomy): Eukaryota > Viridiplantae > Streptophyta > Magnoliopsida > Brassicales > Brassicaceae > Iljinskaea > Iljinskaea planisiliqua. Next base: position 3,215,232 of record FNXX01000007.1, on the reverse strand, counting down.
ATAGACAAAACCTTTCTCGACCGTCAGATCCTGGCTGATCTCAGCGTCGTTGCCTAATCGTACGGCGTGGCGACCTTGTGGCACGATGAGTATCATTCCGCCTTGTTTCTGACCGGAATTGACTAGCTCCACCGTGCCGTTTGATTTCCAGCTAGGAATCTCGCTCGGTCCATCAACTACTCCGTCGTCAGGGAAGCCATTTGACGGTGACGTCTCGAAGTCGCCGTTTATCACCAACCCTACAATAACAAAAACATTATATAACCAGTAGATATTTTTGATAGACAGAAACTGCGCGAACGCCAAATAATCACGTTCAAATCTGTTTTTACATTAGGTAGCTGTGTGAAAAGAGACATTTGTTATGTCTTTTCTCAAATAGATAGTTGATTCGACATAACACTTTAATTTAAGTTGAGAGTTTACTAATAAGAACATGAAAATAATGAGAAGACACGACACGAGGCTCGAAACGTCTTTTATGGGCCCGGCCATGAGGCCCATACCGTCTCGCTAAATGCTATGAATTAGTGGGACCACACATTGTCTGAGTTGGACCTACCTATTTCAAGACTCCTTTTGACTATTTTACCAACATTTTATTTTTTTTGTTATGTCTACACTCTAAGTACAGTCCCAGTTTACTTCTATTTCTAATGGGGAAAGACAGAGACGATTGTAATTTCGGTGGAATAGAAAAAGAAAGCGTGTTGAAAAACTCAAACAAGTGTTAGGTGACTAAGGTCACTTAGATGTCGTTTTATGAAGGACTCTTTGTCGTTTCAGCACTACAACCCAAAAGACCACCTTTTATTTGGCGGGAACCCTTTCCCTTTTCTTATTGATTTTTTTTTTCATTTTTCTCTCATATGTCCCTTTTCATGTACGATTGAAGTAGCATTCAAGAACTTAAAGATTTATCGACAATTTAAAGACATGTAAATCAACTGCCTGAAAAACCTTTTTTGATTAAATTTTTCTTAAAAGTTAAAATCAACATTCTCACACACACACACAAAAAGAGTTTCCAAGAAAAATTTATTTGTGTATGTGAATTAGAAGAAACTTGTAAGTTTATAAATTGAAGGCTTGATTGAAGCGCAAGGGCTCCTTTTCTAAATTTTTTGCCGCCGCCGAAAGCGTGAATAGTTTACTTTATTTAATTAACAACTAGACCTAGAAACTTTCGTTTTCTTCTATAATGTGACGGATTGAATTGAAAATTGACAGATTTTCCCCCAAAGATGAGAGCACCTACACAGCTAGATTAATATTATTACTGGCTTTAATTGGAATGGTAAAATGGTGATTCTTCGAGATAGAATGAAATGTGTTTGCTGCTTTTACTAGACATTATAAGTTATATTTTGACTTTTTAATCTTAATCAGTACAAAAACCTTTACTTAAAGCTCAGCAACAGTAAAGTAAAACTGGAGAAAAAACCTAAAACTCTCCAAATCCAGATAAATACTTAAACTTTTAGTTCCTAAGCTCCACTCAATATTTTTTTCCCCCAGATCAATACTCTGGAAGTAATCTCTTTGGTTTAAACCCTCTGTACTTGGAACAGAGAGATGGATCGAGAAATGACAAATCGAATCTACTAAGCTAATTGAAAAAAGTCATTCTTCGGAAACCCATTAACGATGTAAGAAGAACCATCACACAAACACCAAAAAAATAATTAAAATTTTAAAGAAAGAAAAGGTAAGTGAAAAGCGTACCATCTTCTACTAGAGGAGCCTTGTCGGTGGCGACGGCGACTGACACGGCGGCGGAGAGACTCAGCAGAAACATGAAAATGGAACTCCATTTGCATCTATTGTTATTCGGAGCCATCATATCTCCGATTCTTCTCCTTCTTACTAACCACCTAATGTTCTCTCTTCTCTGTTCTCACTTCTCTCTTCTGTCTTCTCTCTTCTCACTTCTCTCTTCTGTCTTCTCTCTCTATAAGTGTGAAATGTGAAAGTGTTTTGTGTATGTTCTTTTCGGGCAGCGAGCAAAGACAGGGAAGGGTAGTGTCCTTTTATCCAAGATTCCGCACTCGTTGTCTTTCTTTCGATATTTCTTTTTAATTTCACATTTAATTTCCTATATTTAAAGCTGTTTACAGATATTTAGACAAAACTCCATGCACGCATAACAAAGAATAAGAATTTAAAAGAAAAGGGTAAGAAATGTTTCTTTTTTTATTAATTAAGTACATTTTTAATAGTTATAAATAGAAGAGAAATGGTGGAATCAAGCTTAAATAATTTTATTCACATTTGCTTCTCCTTTTTGTCATTGGATGTGTATAAGATGTGAGATTAAAGTGAGAGACTTTTACTTTTGATCCAACTCTATTTCTTTTAAGCTATGGAGTGAATTATTAGTATGAAAATAAAGGTCTCTTTAAATCTTCACGTTATCACTATTTTCGATTGACCTATAGAAAGAAAAAAATAAAGATTTATTTTAAGGTTTATAAATATATTTCTCCATATAGGTAATTCTCCAAAATAACATATTTTAAAGTTTTTGTATTAGATATATAGCATTACTAGTTTAAGTTATTAATGATATCAAGATTAAAACGGCTCACATTTTTTATTTACTGAATATTTTAAAATCTTTATTAAACTGAAGTTAATCGGGTTGTTTTGTTCATTTCGTTTACGGATTTTTGACGAGGTTTAGTGTTTTTTTATCCTTTTTTTTTTTTTCTTTTGAGTTTTTGAAATCTAATCTGGCCACATGTTTGGTTTGTGGTCGAACCTGGTCCGACCAAAAAATGGGTTTACTCTATTCCCTTTAGAATCTAAAGAAGCATATTGGGCCATTAAAGGTCCAAGTAAATTCCACGGGCATTTTAGCCCTTTTTCAAACAGTGGGACTTATTAACGTCTCGACGACACGACGTTTTGTTCTTCTTTGGTGGATCTGTGACTGTGAGTCTACAATTAAACCACCGAGCTGAGGAAGAAGACGACGGCGAAGATGAGTTCATCAATGGCTCTTCGAGATTTGCAGAGAGACCTTGAGACCAAGGCCAATGATCTCGCCAAAATCCAGAAAGGTAGACTATTTTCACCTTTCTCGATAAGTTTGCTTTCTCTTTTTGGGAGGCCGAAAACCCTAGGTTCATGTGATGGAGATTCGAGAGACGGGGACATTTTTTTGTTCGCAATGTTCATATTTCAGATATTGCGAAGGATCACCAGCTGAGGAAGAAGTATACGATCCAACTCGGTGAGAATGAGCTCGTGCTTAAGGTATGATTGAAAAAGGAATGATTTTTATTACACTGCTTGGCTTTTACTTGCAGCTTTAAGTTTTGCGTGTCGTGTGTTGTTTATACAGGAGTTGGATTTGCTAGAAGAAGACGCAAACGTCTACAAATTGATTGGTCCAGTGCTAGTGAAACAGGATTTGGCGGAAGCAAATGCAAATGTTCGCAAACGAATTGAGTACATCTCTGCGGAGTTGTAAGTTTCTTTCTTATGTTTTGATTGAAGCATATGTATGCTAAGTTTCTATCTTTGCTCATTCAGCAACCCATTTGAATATCTGTTCGGTAGTTGAAGATAAAGAATCTGTTGGATTGTTATCTCAACTTTAAAAAGAGAGAATCTTTCGTTCTAGGCTACTAGTGAATGATCTTGATTAACTGTCTAATTAGAGTAAAGATGATGATGATCTTAGATGCACTTTTTAAACGAGGAGTTGCTGTGAGAACATGGAGTGTGGCACTTCTGTAAAAGCATGTATTCTGTTTAATCTATATAACAACTACGAGGATGTTGGTCAAGTGTTTGAGCTATATAGCGTCATGACCTCAAGCATAATGTATATTGTTCGCAGGAAACGGATTGATGCACGTCTCCAAGATAAAGAAGGACAACAAAACAGCAAGAGAGAAGCAGTAAGACATCCCTCTCATAGAGTATATACTTATTTGAATGCGTTTCAGCATGGATACTAACGCTATCACACCAATAAAAGTCCGAGCATTGATGCTTAAATTACTAAGCTCTAAAAACATAATTTGGTTGACGTTTTCTGGCTCACTTAAACTGAGTTCGCTCCTCTGTCTTGTTGAGTGGACTTGGCACCATATATGATTGTGTTGTTTGAAAGAATAGAGGCCAATGGACACAAATGAAACTTGTTCCTTTGCTTAAACTAGTGATAACGATCTCATGGTTTCAAACTCTTGCAGATGATGAAGTTACAACAACGGATACAATCTATCCAGGCAGGAAAAGCAAAGGCTTGATTGAGCTAGTCAGTTGCAACCACATTTGTGGAAGCCCTTCACTTGTGCTCGGCCCTGTCTTAATGGTTTCATATTCAGTTATTGAGGGTTCTTGCGGTTTCAGTTTTGTGGTGATTGATGTCTCTTTGTCTCTAATCCTTTTTTTGTTGACAACTGCACTTGCATGTGTAAAAACTTATACAAATCTTGTCGCTCTTTCTCAAGTTATGAATTTGGAGATTTACACTAGTATCTTTATGTGTGCGCTTAATTTTGTGTATACATATACATATTCAAAAGAAAAAAAACATAAAACGTAATATCTCAATGGTGTCTTATTATAATTCATCTCAAAGAAAACAGATTAATATTCGCAAGAAACCTACATAAAAGAAGCAAGGATCTACAAATCATAAATTCAAAAACTCTTTTGAGTTAAGGAAATTATGGTTTGGATGGTAAAACTTATCTTACATCAGAAAGTTATGTTTTTTCTTTGTTCTCTCAACGAACTATCCTCTTCTGCAGTTGGTACAGTTACTACTATACATAGCTTTCTCCAAACATTCTCTTCTATTTGTGTATCTCTCTCTCTGTTGTGTGTGTGTGTTTTCTGGAGCAGTCTTCAGAAGTAACCTTTCAGGTGTTTCTTATAGGCAACGGATGAGCTTCAGTGTTAAAAACAAACTTATCCAATGGAATCACCGAGTCGTCTCCAAAGAGCAAGTATAAGTATTTCAAGGTTTCACCAAGGAAAAATGTCTCCATCTTATCTCTCCTACGAGGAGGCACTTCTGTTACATCGTCCAATGATGTGTATCCGCCTGTTTTCACCTTTGTGTACTTTTCAAATGCTTCAAATATCTGCCAACCTTGATCTCGGTATCTGCAATTTTAAAAATGTGTTAGCTTTTAAGATTGAATAGTCCCCCAAAGAACTCAGATAACGAGAGAAAAACCTATGAATAGTTTTCATACTTTGTATCTTTTGTGATACGATAGAGGACAAAGAGTGATTCAACAGTTTCAGGGCGCAGTAGATTATGTCGATCAGCGTGCTTTATGATTATGTCTTTTTCATACATTGAACTCTTATTCCCACCTTCAAGACCACCCTCAGAGTATTCCTGCTTTATTAGATAAAACAAGACTGAGAAATGATAACGCGAAGAAGCAAGATTGAAGTTTTGGAAATAGATACAAGCAAAACTTACCTCTGTGTGAAAGTAAGCAATTTCTGGAGCAAGGCCAGTGGCAGTTACTTCATACATCTCAAAGCATGCTTTCGCTAAATCTTCTGCAAGTTTCAAATTTTCCAGATCCTCAAAGGATAATAGATTTTCCTTTAGGGCTTTCTCCTTTGTGAGTCCCTTGGTAGCACCAAGAGCAAGAGTACCAGGCAAGAAGCATACCTAAACAAAAACAAAGTGAATAAATCATTCCTCTGGACGAACAAACGCCATGAAAACTATCAACGATTGAAAATGGCATAATCCTATGAAATGGGGTTGATTGATTTTTTCAGTGACGCTTACCAGATGATCCATTTTTGGACTGAACTCTCCCTTAGACCCGTAAGGTAACTCGCCTACAAAGACCAGACCTTTTGGAATCGATTTGCGCACAAGCAAATGCCTGACTCCTTTCATCGCCTCAGTGTACATATCATATAAATATGTGAAATTACTGTTCAGTTTGCCTCCTTGCTGAAGCCACACCTTGATTAAATACTCATAGTAGCTATCGCCACGAGATCCTAACCTGATGTTCTCACCAACAAATTCACCTGATTGAGGGCTGCACCAGGTTGAAACAACATGTCAGATCATAAGAGCGCAGCAAAGTAAGGCAAAAAACTACTACTAGTTTGCAAGAGCAAAAACTAATTACCTGATGTAGATTGGAACAAGACCTTCTGTCTTTGGAAGAGTTTTGATATGAGCTAAGACCTTCATGGCCTCTGTACTATACTTTGGATCACCAGAAATAGCACTGAGGTAATTAAATTCAAGCTGTACAGAGGCAACTTCTGCTGTACTGCTCATTCCTCCTGGAGCTGGATGAGCGGTTGAGTCACGCAATATAACATCACTGTAGGGAATTGAAGTAGGGCTGGAGTTAAAAGCTGAAAGTAGACGGTCAGCCAAATCCTTAGCAACATTTAGATAGACAGCTGGTTTTGGTCCGTTATGTGTCATGTTCATCGTACCCTGCTCTCCTCCACTCAGATGGTATGCACTTAGAAGCCCACCCAAAACACGTATTGTAGTTTCAAACAAATTAACTTGATCCTTTTGACTGATTCTCTCCAATAGATGAGCCTCGACCCATGATCCTGCTTCAGAAACGATATTGTCATGACCCATTATCATGGCTGTATCAAGGGCATCAACCACAGTGGCACCCAGTCCTCCTAAGCCATCCACGCCTCTCTGGCTAATAGGCATAAGCTCGTCAAAACCCATAGCAAACTTTCTGTAGCCAGACCACGCATAGTCAAAAGCATCCTTCACACTTTGCTGTCTGGCTGCCCATTTCGGGTCATAATTTGAGCCATTAGTGGAACTACCTCTTAATTGTCCTTCGTCAGGTGATAATCGAGGTGGAAGCCTAGGCGGCTTTCTCAAAAGTCTCCCTAGCCTAAGCCCCCCTACAAAAGTGACCTTTCCTTTTTCATTAAGAGCAGAATCATTTGGACTCTTACTCATCAGCATTAGACATGCTATTCCAAAGATCAGTATCAATAATAGGAACTTCCCCGTGCTGCAGCTTGCGTAGTTGCGTTTTGTGCTAATAGTAAGCAAGCCTTGTGAAAGAACCTATATGCGAAATAAAAAGGAGACATTGCAAAAACTGTCAAGAAAAAAAAAGGAGACATTACTAGACTCATAGCACATTCTGCGTGTCCACTAACTGCTTCTGAGCGTATCTTTTATTGCTCATCCTAGAACAGAGAAGCCTAACAATATGAGTGAAGATTATGTAATAACTAGAGACAGTATATGCTATAAACACAAATGAAACATGAATCAGAAGATCAAAATGAGAATTTCTTTTGGTCAGACCGTCGAAAGTCACGGGAAAGAAAAAGGAGAAGCTTTTTACTTGAAGACTTGTCACAAAAAAGTAAAAGACAGTAGAAAGATTGATGCACGGGACATGATATATTTGAAGGAAAATCTCTTTCTTAACCTAAAAGCATACAGCTTATATCAAAAAATCAAAGCTTTGTACCGCATTTCCAAATCTAGACTGTCATAATCCAAGGTTCCAAAACCCTGTCAAAACTTACCTCACTCTGAGTTTGCAAATTAACAGCTTTGCTAATTCCTCTATCTGATCACTCCATTGATTTGTTAACAAAAAAAAAACATTATTTCGTATTTCCCAGGTCAATCTTGACACAATGCAATTCATGGAAAGCAAAAGCCACAACTACAGACACCAAACCTATCTGCAAATGTAATATCAAAGGACAAAAAGGAGAACACTTTGGGTAGAACCCATATCACACCGATCAAGATCTGAAAAAAAAAGCTCCAACCTTTAAAGGAGATCGATGTTTGAACTTGGCATTGTCGTAATGAACATCTTTCACAGAATACGGTAGAGACTTCGACATGCTCAGATCCCCCGTCAAATTGAAGATCGGCTTAGGTTGGGATTCGTCCTGCCGCCGATCTAATACGGAAGCTAACCGGCCGGAGAAAAAAAGATGCGATTTGCTGTGGATCAAAAAGTGTTTCACAGCAGCCAAAGCAGAAGTCTCTCTGAAATCTTACGGCAACTTCTTAAGAAGCATTGACCCAACACAAGCTTCTAATTTCTTTCCTCTTGTTTGGTTTTTCTATGTCAAACATTATTATTTACTTCGCTCTGTTTTCTAATTAGGATTTACATGTTTTTTGTTTAACGCATTTAAAATCGTATTCCTTCAGAATAAATGTCTATATTTACTTTTATATTTTAAAAATTACAAATCCTTTGAATTTTGTAAAGTTAATGCTCATCATAGTGAAACATAGAGTTTTGAACGGTGACAACAAGATAAACTCTAATTGAAAGATATAACAGATTTTTTACATGGATTAAAAATTTGTATATTACATAAGTGGAACATATAACAAATCCACCTAAATGTTCTTACCTACATAATTTTCTTAACAAACAAATTTTGTTACCAACTTACCTTAACGTTTATTTTTCTCCATCAAAATGTCAACAATATATCTACATAATACAGGGTGGAGTTCTTAATTTTCAAAACCTTAAGGCTTGAATAGTTAGTAATAGCAAAATATAGGGGATAAAATAGGAACATACTTTTTAACAAAACTCTCTATCATTCACGCGTGCGTCTTCTGGTCAATCCGGTAGAGAGAAATGAGAAGACTGACATATCCTTTCAGTTCGGTGAGGCATATCGTCGAACACTTGAACTGCACCACCTTCCTGAAGCCAATCTCTTCTCTTGCAATAAACCCAAATCGCAAATTTGAATCACGAGAAGCTTCTTCAACTCAAGACCCAAATTCACTACTCAAGCAAGATCCTGTAGATATATGTCTCTCCCTCTGGGTCAAATCGTTCTCTTCTCCTCCTTCTGCTACTTTTTCGAACCTCACAGGTTTCCTCTCAAAATTCGACTTATGGATCTTAGCTTATCAACGAACCTGTGCTCACGTCACCGGAACTTTCCCGCCGCGCAATGCCATTCACGCCAACGCCCTCCGCTCGCTTCTTTCTCTCCAACAAGCCGTCACGCGTCCCGGTGGTCAGTTCCGGTGGAACGACAAGATGAATCAGTACGTGAGGAGTCCTACCGATAAAGTTTCGGCGAATGGTGGTGAACCCATGTCGAAAGGGAAGCTAAGAAGGATAATGGAGGCTGAAGAACCGATTTTTCAGGATCGTGTGGTTCATGAGGTTCTGTTGATGATACTCGAACCTTTCTTTGAAGCTAGGTTTTCGAGTAAGAGTCATGGGTTTCGTCCAGGGAGGAATCCACATACTGTGATTAGAACTATCAGAAGTAACTTCGCTGGGTACTTGTGGTTCATGAAAGGTGATGTTACTGAGCTCTTGGATCATGTTGATGTCGATGTAGTGATGAATTGTCTTCAAAAAGTTGTCAAGGATAAGAAAGTTCTCGGCTTGATCGCGTCTTCTTTGAGAATGCCTGATAAGAGATTGATGAATCGCGTCGTCGAGAAAAATGGCAGTGATGATGGATTGGGAGCTAAAAGGAGAATCGAACGTGAGAAGAGGATGAGGACGAAAAAGAAGATTTTGAGTGACGATGAGCCAAAACCTGATCCTTATTGGCTGAGGACTTTCTACAGTTTTGCTCCTAAGGAAGCTGCAAAGGTGCCTTCTTATGGCTATTGTGGCATATTGAGTCCTTTGCTTGCTAATGTATGTCTCAATGAGCTGGATCGTTATATGGAAACGAAGATGGTTGAGTATTTTAGACCTTGTAAGGACGATTCAATATGGAAGGAGTCTATTGAAGATGGTTGTCATAACCCAGCCTGGCCAGAGTTTGTTCCGTCGAGTGGTAAGGAGAAAACTAGGAAAATGGATTACATTAGGTATGGAGGCCATTTTCTGATTGGGATTAGAGGGCCTAGAGAGGATGCAGTAAAGGTGCGGAAGGAAATAATTGAGTTTTGCGATAGAGTTTTCGGTTTGAGGTTGGATAATTCAAAGTTAGAGATTGAACATATAAGCAGGGGGATTCAGTTTCTTGACCACATAATTTGCAGAAGAGTTATATACCCTACTTTGCGTTACACAGGAAGCGGGGGCAGCATTGTGAGCAAAAAGGGCGTGGGAACGTTGCTTTCTGTGTCTGCTAGTTTAGAACTTTGTATCCGCCAATTTAGGCGGCTTGCTTTTGTCAAAGGTGACAAAGATCCCGAGCCTTTACCTTGTAACCCGATGCTTTACTCAAGCCAGTCTCATAGTAACTCTCAGATGAATAAGTTTCTTGAAACAATGGCTGATTGGTACAAATATGCAGACAATCGCAAGAAGGCTGTTGGATTCTGTGCTTATGTGATTAGAAGCTCTTTGGCTAAACTATACGCTGCAAGGTATAGGCTTAAATCTCGTGCCAAAGTGTACAGCATAGCCACACGGGATCTTAGCCGTCCATTAAGTGAGAGTAGCAATAATTCTGCACCTGAATACTCTGATCTTCTGAGGATGGGACTCGTCGATGCTATAGATGGAGTTCAGTTCTCTCGCATGTCTTTGATTCCGTCCTGTGATTATACTCCATTCCCCAGGAATTGGATCCCAAACCATGAGCAAGTTTTGCAGGAGTACATCAAGCTACAAGACCCTAAATTCTTCTGTGAGTTGCATAGGTCAATAAAACGCGAGGGTCTAACCTTGCCCCAGGATGAGATCTCAGAGGCTGTGTGGGATTTCAAGACTCTTGGTGCTTGGAGATCAAAGTATGTGAGTAAAAGAGACGCAGATGATGACGAGTTGGAGAAATTAGACTCACCACCATGATTTACCATGACCTCTTACAAAGATTTGGTGGTTTTGGTACAAGGATCTTGATACACCAGAGAGACTGAGAGCTTTGGCCGGCAGTTTCTTCGCGATCCTTTTTTGTTCCTCTTTGCAAGAGACCCTGAGTTTGGTTTCTGGCTTCCTTACCGAGCAAAACAGTGAACTTGGTAATCTAACTCTATACATTGTCTCACTTTATAGATAGTTTCCTCTATGTGGGTATTTACTAACGTTGGTTGTGTGCAAAAACTTAGGAAAGGTGTTTATGGATAATGTTTTGTTTGGCTAAGTCGATAGAAAACCTTAGGTAGATTTATAACTTTTTCTATTACCTAGAATTATAGGATTGTGCAAGCTGTTTGAAACGTATTTCAGATATGTATATGCCAATTTCTCATAATTTCAGATCTTAACCTTACATGTCTATCTGTATATGTAACTTTTGCAGCTCATTAGTTTTTAGTTCGGATACATTGTCAATCGTTTCATTTGTTTGTTTGATCCATCTTAGTTTTAGTTTTGTCTAAATTCTCATCTATATGAAGTAATGTATTGGCTTACAGATAAATAACATGGCATGCATCTTCCCTTACATTTAGCCAATGGATTGATTCTTATATGTTGATTAGAAACTCTTTGTTACACTTCAAGGCATGAATTTTGGAACTTGTTCGATTCATGTTATGAACCATCAAGGCAAGGAATCTCTTATGGTATTAATCAAACTGTATTCTATTAATATGGAACAATTTATGCTCTTTATTGTTTGCTTACATTATCAAGGAAGTTTGGTTTCTCCTCTTATACTCCGATTAATCAACCCTCGATCTGAAATGCTGAAACTTTAAATGTTCGTGACAGGCCGGTGGTATTAGCAAAGGTGATCTTCTCAGGGTCTTTCTCTTTGATGAAGATATCATGCACAGGAACCCAGATCATGAGTTCCTTGCTTTTGACTCCCGTAAGCCTCTTCATCCGACGGTCCTCAACAAAAGCAGTTATCTCCGTGTCATATATCACTTTACGACCTATTTCACGGAATGTATGCTCAATCTTGCTTCTCATCCTCATCCACACAAACCCTTTTGTTCTGTTGTACCCAACTTCTGTCATATCCTTCAGTGGCAGCAATCCTGTGGGTAAGTTGATGAGAGCAAGAAGCTCCTTTGCTTTGTCCAGACAAAGAGATGGCTCACAATAGCTCTCTATATCATCAGTCTCATCGATTACCATCTCTCTCAACGCCATAGCAGATAAATAAATCACTTTTTTTTTTGTTCTCGAATGCCTCTACTCGAGTTTTGGCTTCTTCACTATCTAGTAAGGTTTTTATGATGTGTTTGAGAACGTAAAATGGAACATGACATTTGTGTGATGAGCATTTTCAGGCCTCATCTGTGGCTGCACCATAACCATGTGATTAATAATAGAGGCAGAATCAGCTTATTACATAATATAGAATGGAGCTTATGATATGATTCCAGGACTTGCTTCTCAGATTCACTTATATGGGAATAATGGATTACAGTGTTCTCTTATTATAGACCTGGATATTTTTTTAACATGTAAATGATTTACTTCATTTTCTTTTACTTCATCATGTAATTTTTTTTTTTTTGATAAACCCTATTCTCCCGTGGTTCAAGGTTCAACGGACACCACACCACGGGCGGAGTCATGAGATCCATAGTGGGCCACCATATTGCCTGTTCCGAGTTTGGAGTGCCTTCCGACTAATGCCAGGGGGTAGTTAGGCCGCCTGCATTTCCGACTACCATGTAAATCAATTGGGCTTAGGCCCAACTGACAGATTTCCCACACAAATGTATTTTTGTTTCCAAGGAAAATCGAATCTGGGTTTGGGAGTTGCACCCTTCACCAAAGCTTCCTCTACCACTGGACCACAGATGCGTGGGCCATCATCATCATCATGTAACTTTTATTTATGTAATATATTGGATAAATGATATAAAACATGACAATGAAAAAATTCAGATTCTTGACAATGAATAAATCTCAACTATGTTGTGTAATGTCCGACAGAAAATAGAATTGTAAGCAAATCGATATTGATGATTATTTTGCATGGAGTATAATCGTTGATGTTATGAATATCATGAATCCTTTTCTTCAAGACATCTTTTTTATTTTGTTTGGATGCAAGATTATATCGGTAATGGGCTGAAAGATGGGCCTAAATCTATAATATCAAATTAATGGACCCTTTGCGAACGCTTTGACTCAAATTTCTGATACTCGTGGGTTAGTTGTTTTTGACGTATATTCCATGGGCTAATCATAAATAACGTCACGATGATGCTGATTGTGCGATGATGCTGATTGTCGAATCCAATATTTTATGATTCTACTTACAAAAGTAAAAAATACTATGATTTAACTTATGTTGTAATTATGCTTTAGTGTATTTAATATTAATTCAAGAAATTCGTATAAACTTTTGAAATACTTTTTATCTACTTTTGCCGTCCACAAATTTTTGTTTTCTGACAGATATTTGCCTACCAAATAAAGCATATTCCATAGTACAAATGATTAAGGGATATATATGAGATGCCTCCCGAAAAACCGACATAAATCTAAGATTTTATTGGGTTTTTTTCCTTTTTCTCTTTTTTTTTTATAAAGGGATTCATTGGTTAAAAATGTTTTTTACTTATAAAACTTAGGTTGTAGATTTTTTTTTTTGTAATTTAAATTAATTGTTGTAGAAAAATTTCTAAAGATTTTCTAAAGCACTAAATATTAATCTGTAGAAAAACTTATTTGCTTGTTTTTTTTGTTGATATATTTTTAAATGTTAGAAAATGATTAATTTACAAATTGAATTGTAAAATGAAAATTTGACTGCCCACAACCTCTACAAGACTAATTAATCACCGACTAGTGTTTATTCCTCGAACACAAAACATAAAAGACAAGGGACATAATTAAAACGAACATGCATATCCATTTGCATACGAATGCACACGTAACGCGTACATGTTGCCATAAGGATTTATACAAATCGAACGTCGACGTGTAAATATATCGTAGGAAGCATGACAATCACGTGAACTTATAAAATGGGACAGTGTGTCTGCTGACTTAACTTCTGCCAGGTAACATGATGAAAGCCTGTTTGAAAATTTAGATTCAGAATCATAACTTCGATCATATATATTTGAAATCAAAATCTAAACTAATGTTCACTAATCACTCCCGGGTCTTCTGACCGCTCTTGTATGATTCGATAAAAGTTATATAATTGTTCATAATTAAGAGAAATGTTACACTCTATTTTCTAAATCTTCACACTAACCATTTCAACCGTCAATTTAAAATATAATGTTTACATATTTATATATATTAAATTATCAAAATATAATTTTTGACCAAATTGTTGTCAGCTTTGAAAAAAAAATCCAAACATAAAATAATACTAATTTAAAAAAAATAGAAAATACACACCAATATTTTTATTTCTACAATTATTTAAACGTATATGCAAAAAAAAAGTACCTACAAACACTTCTCAAACAACACAACCAATAAATATAAATACTAAATTAATAACATTTGGCAAACATTACTCCAAACGCTTGTTAATTTTCTGATTATTTATAACATTATCCTCTAGAGACTTTCTTTCTTTTTGATCGCATACGTCCGCTCTTCCTCGACATCATGCATCTCTTTCTCCCCAAAAAATAACATCTTATCTTTTGCCCATTTGTTGTTTCCCTAAAAAAAACGAATACTTATAACTAATATAAAAACACGTTCACAGAAAAAACAGACAAAAATAGTCCAGACATCTATGTATTTTTTGTAACTCTAGTACAAATATACTAAAAGCTACGGCAAAGTAGGTCTTATGGCCCTCTTACATTTGCTCCGTTGCAAGTGATAAGTGGCTCAACATTTTCTTATGAATAAGATTCATAGTTCATACAACACCAATAATTAATCATTAAGAATGTAGCCGCCAAAATTCGTGCGGCATATGGGCAATTTGACTAGGCTTTTGGATGAGGTCAGGATGGGCCACGTGAAAGTTTATGGGGTTTGGTTGGGTCGCATATGATATGACCTAGAATTTTACAGATTTTATATCTAATTCTATTAAAAAAAACGTTATTGCCAACTTATAATATATTATTTAAGAGATCAATCCAACTAAAGGATATAAACTATCCCCGAAAGAAGAATTTTTAAACCCAAGAAATGAATGTTCGTTTATCTTATAGCATCATATAAAACAACTTACACCGACTAGTGATAAAATTTTAAATTATCAGATTTTTTTTTCACATGATTTAAAATTATGTAATTAAAATTCTAAAACCGAAAAAATATTGATACTTTGTAAAATCACAAAATTAAATATTTTAATTCTTTTTCTTAGTTGATTCTATGAAAACAAAACTTTTTAATTAGATATGTGTTCCTTTTTTAAAAAAAATGATTAGTTAAATCGGCTATGTTATAGTTTTATATTTTATAATATATTTGTTCCAATATTCAAACCATGTTTCACATAAATTAAAATCACTTTTCATATATAATGAAATAAATAAATTAGGATTATCACAAACATTTAAACATCAATCATATATTCACCGATTTATTTTTACTGTTTTAAGTTTTTTAGTTAACTAAAACCAGAATAACTCTTAAAACATGTTCTTATGAATCTCTAACAAAAACTAATAAAAACATTAAATTTACAATTTAATACGATTATCAATATGGATCCAATATATATTTTCCGTCTAATTCTATATCCCTTTTTAAAAATAAGAAAAAAAAAAACTTACAAGCCTGACGGCCGGAGAAACAGACTAAAGATGGTAACTATATGGCCAAAGAGTTATCGGCATTCAATTTTATAGTTCAAAAATATGAATAATAGTCAAATACGGCTGTTAAAATGCATGCATTATCCTTTTGGATATAAGTCATATGTAAAGTTTTATATATCCTCTAAATCTTATTGAAAAAAAATTTGAGAATTTAAGCAACGTTACGTGTTTGTGTAGGCGCAGAGCAAAAGAAAAGGACACGGAATCTTGTAGTTTTTGGACATTGGGAGAGAGACAAAAATCTCTGTCGAAAAATCTGTCCAAAGTCACCTACAAAATGAGTCGACACAAGGAAAGCCACGTCATTCCCCTGGTACTTCACGCACCCTAGCTCTCCACGTGTCATTTTTCCATCTGCTATTTCCTCTTTAATGAAGAAACCTTTTTGATAATGACATCTTTTTCCGTTGTTGATAATTTTCAAGAAAACCATTTATGGGTGAGAGTGTTTCACTCACCTTATCAAAAAAAAAGAAAAATTACCAATCGATTGTAAGGAAACACGATGAATCGAAGTTGTTTGTCTACTTTTTTCAAAACAATTTTGTTATATTTTCAAATATCAATCATACTAGCTCTGTTCTATTTTGTAGGATATTTTGGCTAAAAACACTAGTATTAAGAAACTATAACGTTGTTGCTTTTTATATATATATTTTTTTTGACAGCTGTTGTTGCTTTTTATATAAAAACTATAAATTAACTTTTATTTAAAATTATTCTAGCCAATAACAATAATTACTACAAGATATTAATAATTTTAATATATTAAATTTGCATAGGAATTTATAAAAAATCAAATAAAATGAAACAAAAAAATCTCCTAAAACATCTTATATAATAGGATAGAGGAAGTATTACTTATTTTCTATTTTTAAAATTTTGTGTTGTTTTAGAGTAATCCAATGTTTGTGTACTTAAATACTATAAGAGTTCAGATGATCAATATTCATTTGATGAGTTAAAATATAATTTATAGCCAACAAAATTCTAAAATTTAGCAACGAACAATGAAAAAATACAAAAAAAAAGTTAGCAACGAACTCATCAAATGATGTTCCGACAAAAAAAATTTGTTAGATACGTGTAACCTAACACAGAGCAAATATTAATGATGATGTCAGACGACGTGAGGAGATAACTTCTGATTTTCATGTAGTATTTCAATTTCAATTTTGAGTAGGTGTGGCAATACTATGTGGGTATTATTAAAGAGTAAGCGTTTATTGAAAAAACTATATAAACATTTCACATTTACTTTTTGGGTTTCGATAAAGTCAATAAACGGAGGGAATCGAGGGATTGAGGATCATGATGTTGTGTCATCTATAACGAATTCTAGAGATATTTATCAGCGTTTGTTAGATCCGATTACATTAAAGCCAAATATAGGCTATTAAGTATGGGGAAGAACTGTTGACAAAAAAAAAAAAAAAGTATGGGGAAGAACTTGCGGATGATTCGCTTAGAGTTAGAGATGTGTAAGCTCGGTCCATTTAAACTAATTAGATCCATTTATTTTATGACCTATTTAATTTAAATTTTAAATGTATTAAAACTGTTAATTTTATGATCTATTTAATTTAAATTTTAAATGTATTAAGACTGTTAATTTTTTGACCTATTTAATTTAAATTTTAAATGTATTAAGACTGTTAATTTAGGTCTATTAATCTATTTAAGTTTATTTAGATTATTTTAATATTATTTTTAATTAAAAAATTAAAGTGGTTAATAGAGTTTCTATTTAATAAATGAATTTTAAATTAGTTTTTTCATTTAATCATTTTAAGATTTAGTATTTATTCCAATTTAAATGTTCATTTAAAATTCGTAAAAAAGTACATATTAATATCTTTAGTTAAAATTAAAGAAAAATAGAGATAATTCGAATGCAGAATAACGATGAAAATAATATGCTTAATCTATAATTTAGATAGATTAAAATAATCAAAAATATCGTTTTAAATTATTGTATTTTAAATGTTTTAGAATTTCATATTGATGCTCAGACATCATCCGAAATCTAGTAAAATCTTATATAGTTTTCCCTTTACAAAACTTTTATAGTGGTCAATTATGATTGATGCAGTTGCATGAATTGAGCGCTGGTTTTTTTTAACTCTTAGTGAATCTTTAACAAGTTCACCATGCTGAGTTGGTTTTCAAGAATCTTATTCTATTACAACGTTATTTGATGGGTTTGTGCTTTCTGTATACTTTGATCGTTTGAATATATATATATATATATATATATATATATATATATATATATATATATATTGATATATATATATATATATTGATATATATTATAAATGCATTTTTGGTTCAATAATTTAGTTTTCGTGGGTGAATTGCTTTTAGCTGAAAGCTGGTCCATCATATTTCCACGTTATCTACGGATTTACCTTTAGTACCAGTTAGGTGCCTCTCCAGTTTGACTCCTCGATTCTACGAGACCCTTTTTCTTATTATTATTTTTTTTTTTTTGTCAAAACCCTTTTTCTTATTTATAACTTTAAATATACATATTAATTCTTGTCCCACATAAATAGCGGTCTATCGAATTGTCTATTTGAAATTAATACACTTCACATATCCATGCACATGCATCCAACAGTCCTCTCTACACTCTCATGTCTTTCTGCGTTAATAACATTTGAAACTGTGCAAATCTGTATAAGCATTTGTTGCGTAAATACGAGCCATGATGATATTAACATTTTCTATAATTGGACAGATATGTTTTCTTGGTTAAAATTAAGAGATTGTTGTACGATTTACTCTTAATTATTCTTCTATCCGCATCTCGGTTCTTTTAATATGTCATTTGCGTTTTTGTGACTCTACGACCGCGACGTTTAATTTTACGAAAAGTTATAATTTTCTCAATATCCCAATGCTTAACTTATCAAAGACACTTTAACATCAGATTAAGTTTATACTCGATTTGATTCATCCGCACATATACAATTAAATAGTTTAAATTAAGAAGTTACGTCCAGTTTCATAAGAGTCTAATTAAGACATTGAAAAAAAAGTTTCTTTTTTTTTCTCGCAATATGCATCTTATCTGATCTTTGATTATTTTTATTTTTTTGTGCACCTATCTGATCCTTGATATAATAAAGTTTTGTATTGAAGAATCTAGTCCTGCAAGAATATACTTTTTTAAAAAGGGATCAAAAGAACTTGGTGGCTAGTCTCAACTCTCAAGCAATAGGAGCATATCTCTAAATAAGATTTATGTATTGTAATGCATAAATGGTCAAGAATGAGCAAAGATAGTCATTGGCCTGAGTTCTTTTCCTCCACGTTTCAATCGACAAATGGCAAATTCCAGAGGCACGGGACACTTGAGGAGTAAGGACCATTAGACGCATTAACAGTTGTGTCTACATTCCAACCTTTTTAAAGATGAACGATTTTATATTTTATTATTTAAAAGCAAAGTAACTCGGTCAACAACTTATGGATTATTGGTTGGCATGATCCAACCGATCATTTAACTAAGTTTATGACGTTTTTTGTAGAACAATTTAATTGTCTTTACACGAATGCTTGCTTTATTCAATAACGAGATGAAGGTAATACACATGGAATATCTACTGAAATCTTCTTAGTACGTATTTAATAAGAAACCGTATCTATGAAAAAATAAACCCTATTTTAAATTTCCAAACTCCTCTTCATGTTGGTGCATCTGAATCCTTCGCATACAATCAGAAAAAAACCAATTAAATTGAGGACTATCAAATGCGTTTGCAAGCATTACATCAGTACTATTCTATGTATTGCGATTATATTATGCACAGATTTAAATATAAATTAATTATATATTTTATTAAAATTTAATCCATGCTAAAAATAAAAACTACTTTTAAAACTATTTTCATTTATATATTTTTATACAAAGTAAAAATTTTAGATGTGTTGATATTCTTTTAATTTGTTCTTTTAGTTCATCTAAAACTATACAATAAAATTTATTAATCTAATCAATATATATATATATATATATATAATTAAATTTTCTTGCATAAGATCTTTTTGCATAAAATTTAAAATCTAATATTTTAAGATATGTTTAATGAAAGTTTTGATTTTGTTTAATTCTGTAAAAATATCATGCAATTTGGTTTTGATTTAATTTTGATTTAAATTTAAATTATAATTAACATATATCATTTTACTAAAAGAATTTTAACGAATATTTGAAAAATTATTAAAAAATAATGACATTTTCCATAAATCATACATAGAGGATAGATGTATGATATATTTCAAAAAATAATCAAGTTTTAATATAATAGATTTTCCCACATAAAACGTTTACATACCTCTTGACTCTAATTCTGGCTCTAACCAATTTGGTAAAGCTCTTGACTTGAAGTCGAGACCTATGCTTCTTTTTTTGTTTTCCTTTTTGAACCTAGATAGATATGCTTTTCTTTTCGCTTCTATAAGATAATTATAATGATATATCATGTAAATGGAATGCTTTTTGAGGTTATAAACAAGTAGAGGTTAGGAAGTTGTCATATTCACAATTAATGTTCAATAAATAGATTGGGTGCACCCAATTATTTTTCATTCAACCAATTATCCATGACATTTATCGTGGATTAATTAAGATTATAAAATTAAATTACTACAAAGCAAAACTTTAAAACGTCTGATCAAATGGATTGCGTCACGTTGATTGAAACTGTAATCGATTACGTATGTGGATGTGTTACTTATCACTGCAATATATCATATAGAAACTAAATCGTTTATAATAACCGACATTATGACATCTTTGGAATATCTATATTTAGATCGGTTCGATGGTATTACAAATTGTGGTATTACAAAACCCGATTATCCGAAATCCGGTTTGAATTTTTGGGACTGATTAATGGATTATGAGATTGCACATAAATGGGATATTCTTTGTTACACAGACTAGTTGTTTTCTTTTCAGTTTTCAGTATTTATGCAACTTTTGAGTCTTTTACGCATTTGAAGGAATGTGATGACGACAACGTGAGAAAGACAATCACAAAGAACGAAGGAGAATTATAAGTCTACATCAATTAAACTTTATCATATGCCACTAACCCATAACCCCCAATGATCTGGAGATCTTTAATTTCAATGAGTGCCCATATCTTTCAAAATTCATTTTAATATTCTTTTCTGTAGTTTTTTTTTAATAATTATTCTCACCATCTATCATACACATTTTTTTATTCGAACATTTTAAACTAATAAATTACATACTAATATATATATATATATAATATGAGATATATATGTATATATCTAATATAATATATGAGAAAATGATATTTTGATAAAAATGATAAAAATCTTAATATATCGTCTTTATATAATTTTTCAGTTTTATTATATTATGTTATGGTATCATATATTTAATAAATGCTAAATAAATATATTTAAATTCAAAAAAAATTATAAAATTATAAAAAAAAAGAATAAAACACCTATAAAAATATAGTAACATTTTTTTTTGTGTGGAAAATCTATGCTCAGAAATTTTTTTTTTCTTTTACAAACTCTAAAATTCATATTCTACAATATACAAAAAAGTATAATATATATTTGCTATTTGTTTTATAATCTACCGACTATAGAATATAATTTTTAAAATTTGCTATATCTACCATAGAATATGAATTTTAATGTATGTTAATGTTCTACAATTTGTTATAATATGTTTCCTAAAACTTTCTTAGTATTACAATTTTGTATAGCTTGTTTTATAAATATGTGAAAATCTAATTACTAAAGTTATTGAAAGTTGGGGATGTAGTAAAAATTATGGCTCTAAATACTTGCCCAGAAACTCAATTATCACTTATTGTTCACAAATATATATACATGTTGTCACATTTATATATACTTTTATAGTAACTATTTTGGAATCACCACGTGCCTTGGTCTGATGATTTTCTATTTTAGTTCAAATGATTGAGAAAATAGCTAGTTAGCTACCATCAAATAAAAAGATCATCTAATCTAATATTTGGTAGTTGAGTATAGTTGATAAGTATTTTTTTTTGTTGGCCAAAAATAGGTATTCTAATATATTAAAGGCAATTATGTCCCATTTCCATCATATCCGGATTTAAATCTCGTATGAAAATTACATTACAAGTACGATAAACAATTATTCTGAAATAAAGAAGAATATGGAGCTATAGTAAGAAAGTAGAAAGATCTAAAAAAGAACAAGACTCAGTTACTTCGAAAAATTGACCAAAAGTTTTTCAATCATAGAAAACCCGGTAGCTATTATTGTATTTATTATGTGCCGAATAAATAAGCATCCTGTATTATTGATAATGACGTAAAATCATGCAAATCTATAGTTGAAAATACGTACTTTGGCAGAAGTTATTCCAGTGAGTGTTGAATAATGATGCAAGCAATGTTTTAACATTCATATTACCACCAAAAGTATCACATTGATAAACTATGCAAATGGCGGCAACGAACTGGACAATACATCACACTCATTGTGACCAAAATGAGATTGTTTCTCCATTTTATCATTGGAAACTAAAAACTTGTGTATATCATCTTCCTTAAGGTTAATCATCTTATTTGCTAAATCTAAGAAATGACAGGATTGATTAGAGGTCATGCTCATCATAATGATATATGATTCGAGTTCAATAATTCAGCCGACTTTTATTTATTCTCTTTTTGTCATCATAGCCGACTTAATTTTGCACGTTTGTTTCTCTTCCGAAACAAATGGATTCTATCTTTAATTTAAAAAAAAAAAAAAATTAATATCCAGATACATAACAAAGAATAAATTGCCTCATAAATAACCTTAAATGCCACCAAATGATTTGCTACCTCACTTTTTTAAATGTGGCAAAGGAAAGTTCATATCAATGTGTTGGCATCCCATCACATGTAATCAACCGAGCTTCATCTTTCAGCTTCATCAATGTCTCTTGGTTAATAATTAACATAATTCACTAACATGTTTCTTATATGAAGAAATAATGAGTCATTGTATACAACGTTGTTTTTCTTGGGATAAAATTATAACGTTATATGTTATGTTTTACGTGGCATTACTAACATGTTTCCCGACTGATTTTTTCGCATTCAAAGTGTGTTATATATAGGCTCGCCTAAATATGAGGAACAGTTAGTGCAAATCTTTAAAAAGCTTAGCAGTAGACTAAAGATTTTGCAAATTGCAATATCAAAATTATATTTAATTTTAATAATGTAGCTATAATTGGACCCTGCATTTGAGATTTAATGTAGATGTAAGATTTAACAAAAGAAAAAAATCTTGGGTTTTCATAGAAGGAGACTGATAAGAAATTAATTATGTCCTAATGATTGCAAAAGATGGGTGCACCAATTATTTGCGATGCCACGAGAACGTGGAATTGGACAGAGTAAGGATAAGGATGTATTTTTTTTTTATGTATTAGTATTCAATTTTTGGGGTCTGATATTTATGTATTATTCATATTTTTGTTTTATGAAAAAAATAAAATAAAATGAACGTGTAAAAAAGCTGGCCTCGGGCCACTTTGAAGGGTAGGCTTCATTCTTCAACTTCACAATCCTTACTCCTACGACTTCCCTATATAAAATCTCATGATCAACCTGAGCGTAGAGAAATTTATCTTTTTAAAAAGTATTGACATATTCCTTAAAACATGAAAAAATAAAAAGTGGTGAAGACTATATTGGTAGGTTTCGATGAGAGATGCAATCATTTTCATCCATAGGTCTCTCACACTTCTGTTTTTTTTTTCTTACCTCTGTTCGATTATTTGCTTTTTTTTTTTTTGGACAGCCGATTATTTGCTTATTAAAAAAAGAAAATGGGTACATTCAGAAATTCAGAAGGTAAAGAAGAGATAGCTTTCACTCATCTAACTTTTGCAATCTATATCCAAAATCTCAAGATCTTAGCTTTTCGACCCAACAATATAAT
This sequence comes from Iljinskaea planisiliqua, assembly GCA_900108845.1. Lineage (NCBI taxonomy): Eukaryota > Viridiplantae > Streptophyta > Magnoliopsida > Brassicales > Brassicaceae > Iljinskaea > Iljinskaea planisiliqua. The sequence continues at coordinate 3,191,620 of FNXX01000007.1, read as the reverse complement.
ATAACTTTTATAGGGTCATTATGCCTGTCAAAAACCAAAATCAATGATAACTACATACATGTAGGGGCCCGATGCCGTTTCTTAAATCCTCAAATCATATTTCTAAAACTGAAAAAAAGAAAAAAAAATTGTTTCCAAGATTTTTACCAACCCAACCAATCTTTTTTCTTTTGATAACTGGACCCAACAAATCTAACTGAACCAAAACAAATTTAAGAAAATTCATATCCTTACATTTGCATATTACTGTGTATGAGAAAATGGTAGAAAAATTAGATGAAGTTTAAATTAGTTATTATTGGGTAATCGCATTCGTCTGATCCATAATTATAATATCACCAAAAAATTGTACCTATCATTTGAATATTACTAGTTTACTATAGTAAGATATGATTCGAATCAAAATCAAAACATAGGTTACACATGAGTTAATGACTTTATCCACCATACCCCTACTAGTTATTATTCACCACTTGCATCTATGTGTCAAAAGGGACAGTATACAGTATATGTAATAATCAAGCAAGCTATTTTTCTTTTAAATACGATACTTTTTTATGTTGTGTCAATGCCTTCTAAACGTGTGCAATCACAATACCGGCCGTAAAATAGAAAAACCGTATGGCTGAAGAGGCAGTTACAATTTATTTCGAGAGCAAGAATTGATTAACAAAATTTACAAATATACCTACGAAATTTTGCTTTTTCCAATCATATATAAGAGGTTCCACTCGTAGCTGGGTTTAAACCAAAAAAATTTCAATGTGTATACTTTCGAACGTAAATCCCTAAAACTAGGAATGTGCAAATTACCCAAAATCTTACCAAATCAAAGTAAATAAAAAAGAATCAAATTAAACTAAATATTTATATTTGAATGGTTTCTTTGCAAAAAAATATTTAAGATATTTAATCCAAATTGAAACTGATTTGAGAATAAAATAAATATTTATATATTAATTATATTTAGATTTGAAATAACTAAAAAAAAATTATAATTATAATTCTAAATTTAAATATAACTTGATATGTGTACATTACTTAAAAATAATTTGAATTGTGTATATTACTTAAAAAATAAATATTGATTAGTAAATAGAGCTAATTAAGTGAATAACTAAAACAAAAAGAAAAATTTAGAAAATAACTAAAAAACCTAAATCTAATGGCTAGAATTTTGTCACATGAGAAGAGTTTGGTTATTTTGTTAAATATGTTTTTTATGGTTATTCAGCAAATTATCTATAGTAAATAAGAGTTAAAAACTGAATTAACTCATTTCATACAAAATATTAAAAACAAATTTAACGGATCAAATGATTAATTACATTTTCACTAATCTATAATTATATTAATAAAAAATATAAATTTGACTACGAAAATATTAATAACAAATAAATTACTTAATATATAATATAAATTATTTCATTAAAAATAAAAGATAAAGTTAAATTTAAATCACATAATTTTATAACAACTATTTTGTTAAATATAAATTATTCCAAAATTATTTCAAAATATATAATTTTGCAATATTAAGCGAATCTGAAACTAGTTAAATAAAGTAAACAAAGGTTGATTAGTGCACGTCGGAGAGGAGCCTTGGCCGCCAAGACTTGGGCACCGAAAATATGTCGACTTCCCACCTTTAAACTTTATAATATTATTATATCGATGATAATGATTCCTGTAAAATAAAATATAAATAAGGACAATGTTTTAAACTTTTAATGAAGATTGGCGAAATGCAATTGTTTATTTTTTTCTATCGTTTGAATCTCACTCACCACTCTGCAGAAGGACGTAGAAAAAAACAACTATTTATAAAAGACTTTGCTTTTGGGTTTATCCTCACTAATATACATATATAACCAAATTGTTTAAAAAACACTATTTTATAGAATACTTTGCATTTGGGTTTTCTCCTATCTAATATCTAATGATATATTTTTTATTTTTTTGTATAACTTCTGGTCACACTCTTTTATCTGTGTTTGGTCACATTATTTTCTTGGGGAAAAAATAAAAGCAAAACTGGAAACTAGACATAGATTGCTCAAGGAGTTTTTATATCTAGTAAAAAGGTGTTTTCTTCGATAAAAAAGGAACTACAGCTTTTTCTTACATAAACCCATGACTTTAAACCACAATTTGAAATCGTGAATGTGTTGAACTTTCTTGAGCCAATAATTAATTAAGAAAAAACTACGACCCGTGATTCTTTTCTTTATTTGTCAACAATCCATACGCGTGATTAGTCAAAGTAAAATGGAAAAGGCAAAAAGATAAACAGGACACCATTACCATTTTCTCACTATGCCAACTTCGAATTCATAAACCCAAATTAGAAAATAAAAACAAAAAAATCCACGCTGTATTTCCATGTGTGTGGAGATAGAAGAATAGACTCGACATGCAAAATTAAAAAGAATCACTGAATAGTCACATAGCAGCAATATGCACGAATTATATAAAAAAAAAAAAATCATAACAACAGTAACATTTAAATAAAATAAAGTTCTTATACTATATTATATACATATAAAATTCCTTTTCCCCGTCCCCCACACAAGTCACTCCCTATAAATGCCAAGCAAAATAGCTTCCACGTTAGTTCCTAAACCATAACAAACTCCTTCTTCTTCAACCTTTGCTCTAATCTTCAACAACTTTTTTTCTTTCTTTTTTAAGAGTTTGCAAATCTTCAAACAAACTTACCCACAATAAACCAAACATGGTTGTTTTATCACAGCCAGTCTTAGACAACCACATATCCGTAATCCCAACATACAAACCGGTTCCGGTTCTCACTTCCCAATCAATCCCCGTCGTGGACCTAACCGACCCAGAAGCCAAAACCCGTATCGTGGAAGCCTGCGAGGAGTTTGGTTTCTTCAAGGTTGTAAACCACAAAGTTCGACCCGACCTCATGACCCGGTTAGAGAAGGAGGCTATCGGCTTCTTCGCCTTGCCTCAGTCTCTCAAAAACCGGGCCGGTCCGCCTGAACCGTACGGTTATGGTAGTAAACGGATTGGACCAAACGGTGACGTTGGGTGGATTGAGTATATCCTCCTCAATGCTAACTCTCAGCTCTCGTCCCCCAAAACCTCCGCCGTTTTCAGTCAAACCCCACAAATTTTCCGGTAAAAATTATTCTCAAAAACATTACCTTATATAACTATCAAAGAACAGATATTTTTCAATGACATTATTACATCACTCCTTTTTTTAATACATTTTTCCTTCTTTTTTTAAATAAAAAAAAAAACAGAGCAGTCGCCTTTTATTTTCCTTTTTTTTTCCGTTGCGAAATTCAATGTTTCTAGAAACAAATGAGAAAGTGACAATTAATGGGTCAATAAGAACCTGGTGGAAAAAGGATGAAATCAGTTTCAATTTATTTATCCACTTTAAGTAGAAACAGGGGACTCTGTTTTACACTGTTTTTTTACCATCCCCTGTTTTTGTCTCTTGTCCCTTCAGAAGCAAGTAACACAATAACTTCCCTACTTAAGGACAATCCATTATTGCATTTTCCATTGGAGACCCATAAACTCCTTGAGAAAGCAGTCACATTTTCTCTTTATGATAGTTGAAACAGAACAGTCTTTTTCATTTAATACTATACTCTGGTGTCGCCGTTGAAAACTGACGGTTTTGAGTGAAACGAAAACAGAGAGGCGGTGGAGGAGTACATGAGAGAGTTGAAGGAAGTGTCGTGCAAGGTTTTGGATATGGTGGCGGAAGGGTTAGGGATAGAGCCAAGGGACACACTGAGTAAGATGGTGAGAGATGAGAAGAGTGACTCTTGCCTGAGACTGAACCATTATCCGACGGCGGAGGAAGAGGCGGAGAAGATGGTGAAAGTAGGGTTTGGGGAACACACAGACCCACAGATAATCTCAGTGTTAAGGTCCAATAACACGGCGGGTCTTCAAATCTGTATGAGAGATGGAAGTTGGGTCGCTGTCCCTCCTGATCACTCTTCTTTCTTCATTAATGTTGGAGATGCTCTTCAGGTTCCGTTTTTTTAACTCTCTTTTTTTTTCTTTTTAATTTTCATGAAAAAGAGATAATTAAGTTACTGTCGATATTACAAGGAATCTTTTATGTACTTAAGATTTGATGGTTGTGTTTGAGACATTCATGCGGTTTAACTAGCTTGTCAAAACTCATATAACTATTTTTGTGTTTTAACTTAAGATACAAAAGTTTTTTTAATAAATTTTAGTAACTATATATATATATATATTTTTTTTTTTTTTTGCCTAAATTTGGGATATCAAGGGAGTGATTGAGATTGGTGTGAAGGGTAGACAAAAATTCTCACATGCGATTTCTTCTCGTCTCTTCCCTCTTTTTATATAGTTTTTTTTAGAGAATATAGTTATTATAAAAAAATCGATTTCCTTTTTCTTGGGTCTACGTCTACAAAATCTATATATACACTGAACCTCACGTGACAATTACTATTTACATGATGGGCATCTATGCAATATATTCTTTTTATCAGTGCCATTTCAAAAACAAACAAAAACAATAAATACAATATTGTGCGTATTCTTTTATTCTAATCTTGACTCCTTCATCATTTTCAAAGTCTAATTCCCACACAAGACTGATATATTACACCCGGTGATTGCAGGTTATGACAAACGGGAGGTTCAAGAGTGTAAAACACAGAGTCTTGGCTGATACAAGGAGATCAAGAGTCTCGATGATATATTTTGGAGGACCACCATTGAGTGAGAAAATCGCACCATTATCATGTCTTGTCCCTAAGCAAGAGGATTGGCTTTACAAAGAATTCACTTGGTCTCAATACAAATCTTCTGCTTACAAGTCTAAGCTTGGTGATTATAGGCTTGGTCTCTTTGAGAAACAACCTCTTCTCACTCATAGGTCTAATGTATGAGACTAGTCATGATGTTCCTTATCATCCTTTGTATGATAAAAAGTCATAATTACAAAAAAAAGAAAAAGGAAATGGATAATGTTTTGGATTTAGTTTTTGTTTTTGGTATGTTTTTCGTTAGGCACAAAAGCATTAGGCTTTGCTTAGAGTTTGACCCAACCAAACCTACCTTTTGTATTCTCTCGTCTTCTTCTTCTTCTTTTCTTTTTGCCTTTTACTTGTTTGCCTTTCTTGGAAATAACAATCAAATGCTTATTTTCTCTTTATCATTCATTTTACGTTTGACTCTTTTTTTTTTTTTTTTTCCTATGGTGTTCAAGTATAAACAAATGTCTCATCGTTGCATTATCCCTAGCTCGTCGCTATGATTCTTCTATGGTTTAGCACCGTCGAAGAAAAGGACACTCGAGCCTCCTATTCTTCCTCACATCTTCCAAGGCATCGTTAAAGACCGATATGCAAAAATCCAGTGAGAAAGGCTCTTTCACAAAGAGCTAAAAAATATTGAAATTACAATTAAAAAAAGTTGGTAAAGCTAAAAGTATTAAAATGATGGTATACAACATATACCGATATGATACAAAATTACCAATCTTAGTGAAATTTACAATACAGTATTACATTCGATTAAAATAATGCTATAAAAAATTACAAGTGAGTAAATCTTTACATAGAGCCAAAACGAAATTCCCACATTATTTTCGAAACAAACGTGAGGGAGTGCTGCTAGTAGGAGAATAACCATTACATGAGTGTGAACATAGTTAGTTGAATTTGTCGAGACATTTTAAAGATTTGGTAAGACGATTAAGATTTTTTTTCTGAAAAGGATACAAGAGTTGTTTTTTTTTTTAAATTGAAATAACTGGGAAAGTTGAGTGGTGACCACATAGAAAAAGGTGAGACAGGTGCTCGGGTTCTTACAGCTTTTAGAACTGTAGGAAACATAACAGAAGTGTACAGTTACTGTCGTAATGTCGTTGGTTATGACTGATCGATTTTCATTTAGACACCAATACCCATTTTCGTTTCACTTTTTTTCTTTCATTATACCAATGCTTATCTTAATTTTATTTATATAAAGTATTCATATCATACATACGTAAATTCTCATGGACGTTTGGATTTTCGTAGTATATATTTTTTTTCTTAAGTTTATGTTTTAAAGAACTTTAGCTTGAACAAGTTTTGACTGTAATTAATTTACATGGAGTAGTAAACTACATATGAAACAGTTTTGGTCGTCTCCAGTCTGACTTTGAGGTGTCTATTAAAATATTAAAGGCAATACAAATTTCATGTTGTTTTTTTATATACAACTTCAATAGTAGAATCCGCGATACTCTCCTCCCCTAAATTATATAAGGAAAATTATTAACATAAATACATAGTATATTAATTAATATTGTTAATTATTTTCTGTCTAATACCAAACTTTCTCATTCTAAGAAAGTTGTGGTTGTACAATGGTAAGATTGATGGGTCGACTGTGCTAATATATCCAAGATAGGTAGCTGTTGTACTCCCATTTGCCAACTATAGATGGTCACAAAACTGGATATTTTGAAGTTTTTGGATATTTTGATGTGTATACGTGAAAAATAATTAATAGAAAAGAGGAATACTTCATAATACCTAAAAAAAAATTATCCCAAAATTACAACAATTTGTTTGCATGAATTATATCTAAAAGCTTTAAAATTAAAACCCTGCTTACAGTTGATTTGGAAAATATTTGCAAACTTTATGGTATCTCTGGAAAAAAACACAAATATGGTAGAATACATTACTAATAAATACATGTGTATCCTTAACACAAGCAAACCCCCCAAAATGCCTATGTGACCCATATATCCAAAAAAAAATATGAAAAATATATAGTTAAAACTTTACAAAGTTACATAATCAGAAGGAGTTAAAAATTCTCAGAAAAAATGTGAGTTAAATATGGTATCTTTTAAAATAAATAAATGATAAATACTTGTTTATCATTGGGAAAAGAAACAAACCAAAATACCTCTGTGATCCAAATATCAAAAGAATTGTTGTTCGAAACGATATATTCATATCCCAACACCAGTAATATTGGCTTTATACTTAAGAGTCATCATATCTAGTAAGAGCTCCATAGGCCGTGTTCCACACTGTTGCATCCCTCGTACATCATAATTTCACTCTTCTTCAGATCATATACGTACTTTGTTGTTCATGCACTTGTTTCTGCTCTTTTGCTCTCATTGTTTACACTTCTTCGTATTTTAAAAAACTCAACATAATATATAAAAGATATCACTATAAGAAATCAGAACAAATATAGTCGAAATTTCTGATGGAATTTTAATTGTCGTGATAAAAAACACTTTTCCAACAAAAGAAGATCAATGGAGACTTTTCGTGAGAAACTGATGAGAAAAAACACTTTCCAACGAATTTTAACATACTTTTCGTTAGATGTAAACTATTTTCTAGTAATAGTGTATTAGGCAATATACTAATTACGTATTGGTTTGGAGTAAGAAGTCAAACACCTACCTTTGTTTAACCTAATTCAAAATTGATATTTATTGAGATTAATGGCTATAAAAATCATCGTTCCTAGATGGCATAAAAATGAGACTTCTGTAATATTATATAAAAACCTGAATTAGTTTAGTTATTGTTAAATAATTTTGAATTAGAGATCCGTACAGCGTTGACAACTAAAAATCCATAGAGTAATACTATGTTGTTTTAGTTTTGAACTTCAATGGATCGTACTGCTACTATCAATCTAATTGCATATATACCGTCCAATTAATATCAAAATCCAATTACTTCATGAAAATCATATGACACAACTACTTCGGACTGTGAGTCACTTTATAAGAATTTGTGGATGATAGATGATAATGCTTCGCGTAAATCAAAAGATTCCATGAAAGACTCTCTTCTCTTCTTCTAAATGTATTTAAACAAAAAATCTACTATTCCATGTGAAAATATTTTCATTAAATGAAAACGAGCAAGATGTGATTGACTGCAGCTTTTCTTAGTGCTTCTATGGGTCCAAAGACAGCTCATGTTGGGCCCTTTTGTCTGTAGATTTTGCACGTCTTCAATAGGCATAAAAAAAAAAAAACTATTAAGAAAAGTTTATATTAAAGAAAATAAGAAATGGAAAGAGGGACATTCCTTATATAATATGTACGAAAATGTTTATATATATGAAGTTTGATTGTCACTCTGATGTGACATGTTTGCACCGAGCATGTATAAATTGCTCGATAATAAATCAAATCTGTTCTACCAATTTTATAACGGGTGATCCTAAATTCTACGAGAACATTGAAACCTGGAAGAAGTCGATTAACTTTTAACGTCCTAGTAGAGATATTTACATTGGTTAAAAATTCCATAATAGTGAAAACATGTAATTATCAAGATTTGATACTTGACTTATATTCCGTAGAATACTCAAACTTGTATGCAGTGGATTAGAATTTCACTGACTTGGTGATTAGCTTTCAACGATAAATAGAGGTCATGTTCTGTCTGCCTGTCAATGGCTTTTTGTATCTTCGAAGTGGTTTGTGGTGGCTGTAGCGTTCTAGCAATAGTCATGTTTCGTTTAGGTTCCGGTTTTGTACCATTGGTTTTAGCTTTCAGTTTTGTTGGGGCATTTTTTCATTTGGTTTAGTGGGTATAACTATAACTACGCTCATCTCGGAATTTTCTTGTTAGGCCCACATATTTAGTTTCCTCTTTTAGAAAAAGTGAAAAACCAAGAGATATATATTTAAAGCAAAAAATTCAAGGAATAATCGAAATTGAACAGCATGTGCTGATAAAAATTATATGGTTTATAGCGGTTGTATAACTTTTGGATCGATGTTCCTTCGTGAGCCTAAGGCACCACATTGTTATAGTCCATTAGTCAGCCCATTAAAGCATGTTTTGGAGCCGACCCATTTACACTGAGAAGCCAAAACTTTTATGGTGGTTTTGTTTTGTTTTTTTGATGAATTAATATATATCAACTTATTAAGAACGTGAATTACGTAAAACCAGAGGATCAATGAATGTAATTGTGATAAAAAAATTTCTTAATTATAACAAAAAAGAAGAAGAAAGAAATAAGAAACACAGAGAAAGAACAAAAAAAGAGAGAAATGGCGTATCGGAGAAGACAAGGGGTCACAAGAGCTTCCACGTTCAAGGAAGATATCTATAATCAACCACCTGATCACGATCACGATCACGGTGATCTCAAAGGTCACTCCAATGGCGGACGTGGATCCTCCTTCAGATCTTCTCAATCTTTCTCTTCTCATTCCTCCCTTGCCGCTCAAGCAATCCGCGCTTCCTCTGCCCTTAACTCCGATTCATATTCTCAGGTCACTTTCATGACCTATTACTTTTCGTGCAAGAAACAACAAAAAAAACCTAAATACTTCAATTTCAGGGACGAGGCTTCATGGCTTACGAGGATGCAGCCAAGAACGAGAGTCGTGGTTTCTGGGGAATCCTAGCTCAGAAAGCGAAATCAATCCTCGAGGACGAAGAAGAGCAGCAGCAACAAAACGTCACCGTCGTCTCCGAACCCTCGAATAATAATAACAATCCAACGATACGTAAAAGCATAGACAAGATCACAACGTCGCTGAATCAGATCGGAGACAGTTTCGAGAAAGCGTTCGAGGAAGGACGTACGATGGTTGCTTCTCAGATCAGGCGAAAAGGTTCAGATCTAATGGATTCATCAGAGAATAACAACAACAATCAATCTGGATCGAACAGTCCATGGCAACCATTAACGCAACCAAACCCTCACGAGTCTCAGCTCAAAGCTTCACGTGACGTAGCCATGGCTACTGCAGCGAAAGCCAAGCTCCTCCTCCGAGAACTCAAGACGGTCAAAGCCGATTTAGCGTTCGCTAAAGAACGGTGCTCGCAGTTGGAAGAAGAGAACAAACGGTTAAGAGATAACCGGGATAAGGGAAACAACAATCCAGCTGATGATGACCTAATTAGGCTTCAGCTTGAGACGTTGCTTGCGGAGAAAGCAAGACTAGCACATGAAAACTCGATCTACGCGAGAGAAAACAGGTTCTTGAGAGAAATCGTTGAGTATCATCAGCTAACGATGCAAGACGTTGTTTATATCGATGAAGGTATTGAAGAAGTCGCTGAGGTGAATCCTTCCATCACTAGAACGCTCTCTGTGGCTTCGTATGCTGCTTCTGAATTGCCGTCGGTCTCTCCTTCTCCTTCGTCTCCGGCTTCGCCTTCTCGCCTTTCGGTTTCTACCGATATTTATCCGGTTTTGGTTCACCAGAGTTCGGTTAGTGATGTTGTTGGTGCTGCTGATGAGAGTCCTAAACCGGTTCGACCACCTTCTTTGGGGTACACAGATGATGGTAAGAGACCATCGTCGCAACTCTCTGTTTAGAATCTAAGAGTTTGGTTTATTACCATTTTCAGTTTGTGTCTGTTTCGAAATTATTTTTGTTGTTGTTAGAATTGTGTTATTTTTAATAACTTAATTCCATTTTTTGTTCTCTATTGTAATAGTTTCTTCTTGATTGATGAACAATTTTGCCCTCTACGTCCATGTACATCTCCAAGGGAAGTTTTCTTGATTTATCTTTTTATTCTTTTGGAAATACAGAACTGAATAAAAATATTGTAAGTTGTGTTTTTGGCAAAAGAAGAATGAGGCAAGTCTATATTTTCGACATTCAAGGCGTAACGGACTCATTTAGTTCAACTTACAAGCAACCACGTCTTTACGTATTTTTAAATCTGGAAAAAGCAGATAATTTATAAAATAGGGGTCAACATAATTGGTCAACTATGAGTATATGTGGCCTGGTGTATCTCATCTAAGCCCATCTTACTGTTGGGAGTATATATGTGGGATGTTGGTTTGCGTTAAGTCTATAACAATCTTTCATATCAATAAGAAATTTGATATATTTTGAGGCTGCAGAATTTCCAAAGGTTCGAGAAGAACTTAAACATTTCCAAAATCATGAACACAAGGTTTGAATCATTTGCATCATTGCAGGAGTATATAATCTTGTCTTTCATAAGACGATCAGCTCAATTTCGCAAATAACACCTTCCATGTAGTTACTTGGGAATATCAAACAAGTCTAAAATAGTTTGGAAACAATTGACATTCAAAACATACAACCAAACTCAACAAAAAAGAGAGGTTTTGCTTTTGACAAGTTCTTTCACAGATGAACGATCACTAAAACCTAAATCCACATGTGCTTGGGCGGCAAAAGACACGACTAGTGAATCGCCTACTGGTCAAAGGAGCTTCACAGACCTTTTAAAGGATCTCCTGTTTTGCCTGACCTAGCATCTGTCCAAGCTTTGGCTATCGTCTTCTTCATTTCTTCATCTCCTCCCTCGTACATGTTCTGCATAAATATTCCACCAAAAGAAGAAAAAAAACCATAAGCAAAACAAACGAGAAGACGCACAGATATGTTTCTCAGCCTCAAGTATTAGGAGAGATGCTAACCTTCATCAAATCCATGATTCCAGCCATTGGGTCTTTCTCTTTCTCAAAACTAGGTTTAATCTGAGCAAAGAAAGAACATTTTACCATTAGTTTCACCATACAAAAGGAAGTTCCAACATTAGCGCTACGATATGATGTTCTTGAAGTCATAGAGGTTATTTTCTACCTTATCTTCTTTGTAGTGTATGTCAAGCCAGTTTCCTCTCGAAGACTTGAACATTGTGATAACTATCCTCTTAGGCTTTACAAGCACTTTACATTTCTCAGGGACAACCTCTTTGTGCAGCTTAGGGATGGCACATCGGTAATTCTTGCCTTGGACATCATGAATTTTTATGTCTAAAGACATTGGCTTGAACTCAGCTTGAACCTTGTCTTGATCAACACCTTCCAATGATATGTACATCTGTAAAGAAAAAGCAACGCAGCAAGAAGCAACAACCTCATCACATAACCAGACAAAAGCAGTATTGCGTCTTTGATTTAGGACAAATCTGACTGGTTTACCTTGACTTTTTCATTGTCTTGATCCCAGCTGAATGTTCCGAGAGTTACATAGTTCACTGCCGGAGAAACCTGCTTAACCGATGAAGATATCGGCGCAGGAACTGCTACTTCGACCTCTGGCTTTGCACTTGAACCGCCTGCAGACTCTCTCAGCTACAAAAAAAGAAGATTTCTTTAAACTATAATAAATCAAAGTAGAGCATTTCTAAATCAATCCAAAAGAAAGATATATGATTATTTCGACAAAAGAACTCACACATATGTTTCAAAGTGTGATCCTTTACTCTTTTCTTGATCAGAAATCAAAGTATTGACACAACCACTAGAGACTTTCTAACTCAAACCCAAGAGACAGATTCATAAAATTTCACAGACAGCACTCAAACACTGTTTCACGTGTTATACTGTTATTTCCTTTATTACACTCCAACGAAAGCTAAATACAAGTCCCAGAAACTGAGAAACACGCACTGACACACACACAGAACGAAACAGTTCTTGTCGGACAACAAATCGAATCCAAGTTCTGTTACATTTCAGGTTTATCCAGAGATACGAAGATATACTAATTTTCTACAAACAGATAACCTAACCATCGAAGAAAACGATTACGGCGAAAGAAAATGGATTTGGTACCTTCTCCAAATTGCAAATCTCGGAACTGATGAGATTGAGAACACGAGGTCTCTTGGCGATGTTCTGGAGTTGCCTGAGTTCTTCCAAATCAAGCCCAATTTCTTCCGCCATGGATATAAATCTTATAGAGCAGTCTTTTTCGAGCAAACGACACGTTAGAAGCTGCACAGAACAAGGATGCAGATTGAGTATAAAATATATATAACACAATGAGAAGGAAAATGAAGAGTCTCGTGGAAAGTACTAGAAGGCTTCGTTATCATTATTTTCTTTTCCGAGATTTTCAGTCACTTCGGCGTTTTAAGGTTCTTGGGCTCTGTTCTTTTCATACATCGCCCAAGCCCATTTAAAACCCATTTTATTCTGTAACATTACTAATTCATTTTTTTTTCTTATGTTATATTTAAAATAGGAGAAAAATACTAAACCACTACATAAAGAAGTTTTAGTTTCACACATATTACTTTAGTTTTATATTTATAAATGTATTTTATAGATTTATTAAAGGTTCTTTAATCATTTACTTTGTCCAAAATTTTTAATACCATTTTCTAAAACTTTAAACTTGTTATGACATTCTATGTTATCTCCTTCAAAAACCATGCAACAAGAAAATTTGGTGCTTTCATTTTCATATTAGCAACCGCATGCAAAAATACGACCAAGCTTGAACTAAGGCCACTCTCACGGCTCCTCAAGAGCATTATTTCAAAGCTGACTAGGTTTAGATATCTTCTTCAGCCCAACCTCCCTTGTTTCTGTAAAGTAAGGAAAACTGTTTTTACTCATAAATTTACCACAAGCTTAGTTCGAAAGAACTTTCTCTTTTCCAACAACATGAAAAACCATAAAAGATAACTTCTAATTACACAAAATATCTATTAAGTTCCAACAAAGTACAACAAACACTTAGTTTTCCAATGATTTACCGCATACCATACTCCAAGAAAGAAAAAAAGATTACTTCCTCAAGTGCTCTATCTAGATCTGCTCGTGCTACTTCGACAACTATGAGCTCCTAGAAGCATAAGCTCACATTCTTGGGGAAAGTAACAAATTCTAAGACTCAGCGGATTTGGTTTGGTTGTTGATTCCCTTCCTCTTAGATCTATGGAAGAATGCAACTCTATCGGTGGGCTCAGATCTAGGCCAACGTCTCTTCCAGTTCCAGTTTGAATCTGAAAAAGAATATCTAAGATTTTCTTGACAAAAAGCTCTTTGGATAATTATGTTAGAAAGCTCGAAACCGACCACTTCCAAGGAGTTTCCAACACTGATTCCTTTTCGGATTCACGTTCAAGGACTTTATGTCCATCTCTAGATAAAGGCCACTATCAAGTGAGGTTATATGAACGTTTGAATGTCTGGAGATCTCATCCTCCTTAACTAGAATGAGGGTCGTCCATGTTAATGGACTCCTTCATTAACTCGAATTTTTAATAGCTGATGAAAGCGATTTCATACGATTTAACCTTTTCCGATCTACATTATGTCATGTTCTTGCATTATAAAGTTATGATAAAAGAAATAAAGGACACGATAATTGATATCATATATGAGCCAAACGTATGCATGTGCCAACATGGAGTTTGATTGACATCTTTGTATAACAAATAAGAGCTTAACTTATCTCTCTTACGAATAATTCATTCAATCATGTGTGCGCATCTACAAATATTCTCCCTTTTCACTTTTGAAAATACTTGTGAATCGGATATTCCCATTAAAAAAGATGCACATATCTGGCGTGATTTATTATAAGTTGTCACAAGATCAGTATGTAGCAAACTAAAAATATGTTATCTTGTATACTTATGTAGTGGATTTTAAAAATGCACGTATGTTTTTTAACGAACAAAATGATCTCTCTCATTTGCATCATGGATCAGATCAGTGGTCTCTAACTAATGGTTATTGACGTAATTCTTTTAGGGTTAACATAAATCAAATTATCGTTGAATAAAATCGAAAATTTGAGTTATATGGTGCCAACTAAAATGACTTTAATATTTATAACTATCAAAACATGTAACAACTCATTATTTCAATTTAAAATTAAGATTTATATGTATATATGTCAAAATATATAGAACTTATATATTTATATATATACAGTAAATAAAATAAATATACACATAGGTTTTTCCAAAAAAAAATTATTTTAAATCTATTCTAAGGAACTTTATACAAATTTTGTTTTTTGGAAATTTTAATTGAAGTTTTGAATGAGTAGTGAAAAAGATGGCTCTACTATATTACAGGTAAATTGCATGTTTCATTTGTTAATTATCATTTTTAAAAATAAAATATATTTCACTTTTAAAAATAAAATATTAATGAATTATTAATGATTTAATTGTATTATGTAATTTATTTTATTTAAATTTTATATTTTGAAACATTTTAGCTATTTTATATGATGTAAATATTTGGTCTACACTACTTTAGTTTTTCACCATTCAAACATATTTTAAAGTTTTAAATATATTTAATTTATATTTATATTGCTGGATCCATTAGATCCACTATTATTCGACTTAATATTCTAAATTTGCACCGTCACATCTATTTTCTCCATTCGAATCTTCAATATAACCGGTGAAGTTAAACCGTGATGGAATATACGAACACAGGAAGGACTAGGAAAATTAAGTTCATAATATAAGTAACATGTGGGCGAACAATAAATAACACAATTTAGTCTGGAAGAAAAAGAAGAGAAAAAATTATAAAAAGAGAGAAAGCTACTTTGAAAAGGAACGGCCAATGACTATTGTCAAAATGCTGACGCCTAAAAACATGGTCATGGAATAAAGTTGGGACCGTCCATATCTATTTATATGCTGCCTTATAAAATACGTTTTCGGTTGATTTTGATAATTTCACCTTCTTCTTTTCTTTTCTCTCCCTTAAGTAATAGTCTACTAATAGGAAGCATTCCTCTTTTACCGTCCAATAAAACTTGCTAAATTAATGGGTGAATGGATGAATATATATATCTATATCTATATGTATATAAATAAAATTTTGAGCTTTGAATTGCTGAGTATATCAAGACATATTTATCGTTATATATATATATATATATATATATATATATATATGTAATGCATGAATGTGTGTGTAAGAGCAGATAATATACTAAAATATCGTACGTTGACGGTGAGATGAAAAAGGAAGGCATCGTATAGTCTAAGGTTGATGGATTCCACGTCCAAAAGATAAAAGATTAAAGATAAAAGAGTCTTCACCTCCTTCAGTGTAACCAACCAATAGAAAATATTTATGTAAAATATATGATAATTATACTATAAAGTAATATTTGTAGGGTCGACAAAAGATGTAATATATATTGACTAGTTTAGTAATAATAATTAGTTTTATTGCTTCACAAACCGCAATAACGTATGATTTTTTTTTTTTATCATATATTAAATTATTTGGTCTAGTTTTCTAATAGTATAAATAAAAAAATTAATATCTAGTAGCTGCCGCTTCGAAATTGATTTAATATACAAGTTCTGTGCGTAGAGTCTCTTGTACTTATTCAGAAATCTTATTTTCTAAAAAATGTTTGTTCACCTACAAACTTAATCGGACGTTTTGACAAATCTCAAACTCATTTGTAGTGTACAATATGAATTTAACCGTGAAAATCTGAAAGGACTATGCTTTTATTTTGGGGGGCTCAAATGAAATTGTACGTATCCTTTGGATTTAAACAATAAACGCGACCGGTCACATGATTCATGCATGATACCTTATTGATAGATTTAACCACTTGCGAAACTCTTTATAAATTGTATTAACGTTTAATATTAATGTTTTAGTTTCAACCGGAAAAATCCTAGACCAAAATCCAATTTTAAGACTCATTTATTTGACATTGAAAACGTCTACAGATGATCATAAATAATTCGTGATAAGAAGATTTGAATAATGCCAAAGAAGAGCATTTCAACCACTAAACCACTACCATCTAATTGTTTTTTTCAATTTTTACTATCTTTATATATATATACAATTTCCAGAATTAGGTGATCTATAAATAAACTGTATCTTATTTTTCTTCGAGCGAAAAATTTGCATCTTCTATAGAAAACAATAAAATTGATTGTAATGATACACTCTTTCATATTCTATGGAACGACCCATTAAATATTTTATGTAGACAATAAAAAGTAATTAACACGTCTATTAATAAGAACAATCTCGTTTTATAATATGAATGGTCAGTTTCTGTTTATACACTGGATTCACTTTGCAGTACTGCATCCCCTTCTCAAGTTAATATAATAAATCACTCTGAACAAATTTTCTGTTTGTTTTTCTTCAAAGAATAATCTGAGACACTTTTGAAAAAATATGATTCTTCTCGTTGAAAAAATGAACCTCAGTAGCGGAGTCTCTCTATTTACACGTAGAAGCTCTCTCGATTATGTTTCTGCTCCTAGTACCTTCTTCTAATTATCATATGAATGGCCAGCAAATAAACGCATGTCAAATGTATCAGCCGGTGCTTTCCCTTCTTTATAGCCTGTTTAATAAATAACAATAAATAGGTAATAATTAAGACCACAAATTTTCAATTAATTTATGTTAGGAAAAAAAAACAAACGGTGAGGACAATCATAAATATCACATGATTCACGTCACTAGTAAGTACTAATCATATCGCCCCAAAAAATAGAAAACTTTATCGTTACTATCTAAAATATATGTTTGTTAAAAATATTTTCTAGAAAAGCCGAACTTTTCCAAGTATTAAACGTCACACTTAGAAGGAGAAAACGTCAGAATGTTCTTCTTTTTAATAACACGTACAATTTGTATTAGTTTTGTTCAAAAAAATATTGTATTAGTAATGCATGTTTCTCGATCAAAGCCTTTTCTAGGGGATTTAATGCGATAAAATAAAATAAATGTAGTAACTAAAGTCAAGTGTTTATACGTACCGTGGAGGCAGAGGAAGTGAGGGAAATGATAGAACTAGTTGAAGAAGTAGTAGTTGATTGTGATGATGATGATGATAATAAACCTACATTGTATGCCATGGTCTCATCAGGCTGATACAATCCATAGTTTCTCTCAGAGGTTGGTCCCGGTTTAAGGTCTTCATTAAAGAGAGCAAAGAGATAAACATCAAGCCTCATGTTTGGTCTCAATGGCGTTCCTTCACTATGAAGTTGTCTCTTTAGAAGATTCTTGTTATAAACTGCCGCGTTGGCTACGGTGGCTCCAATCTCATCTCCGTCGCCTTTAGACGGCCAACCAGTCTCCGAGACCCCAACCTCGATATCTTTAAAGCCAAGCCTTGCCATGGCGAAGATCACAGCGTCTACTTGAGCGTAGAGCATGTTGTCGTAGTGATACTTGGTGAAGGGGTCAACCATTCCAGGGTTAGGGTTGAAGAGTACGTAGTCTAATGGGATCTTTGTCGGGGAATCCTTGTAAGCGAAGTAAGGGTAAGCATTGATCCAAAAAGGGGATTTCGTGGTACGCAAGAAACTTAGAAGCTGCGTCATTACGCCGGCGACTTGCGGCCTGAAACATCCGGCGGAGGGAGGATAAGATTCTTGAAGGACTGATAGTGAATTAGGAGTCGATACTAGAATGTACTTGTCTAGTCCGGTCTGGACCAGAGCAGCATGAATGCTCATCATTGCGGGCACAAGATACCTGCATAGCAATAACAAGCTAATACGTCAAGATTTGAAAAAGGTTAATATATGTGACTTGAGGAATGTGGTGATATATGTAACAAACCCTATGAGGCTTGAGTCGTCGTCGGTGTATAGTTCGTTGCCAACAGCAATACCGCCGATCTTAGTGCCCGGAAAGTAGGGTTTGATACGGGACGTGACCCACTGGAGAGCTTGTTGAGGGTCGACTAAGCTAGGAAGCATTTGGTTTTCGACGGTGACGAAGAGCTCGATATTGGAATTGGCGAATGAGGTTAAGACTTGAGGGTTTGTGTCGTATATTCTTGTCTTGTTGATATGGAGTGAGCTCAAGAGTTGTAGAACTTTGTCTGGTGGAGGAAGATTGTCACCGACTTGACCGTAGTTTATGCCAAGAGAGGAGACTCTTTGAAAGAACAATCCACGTTCTGTGAAAAAAGTGGAACACAAATTAGAATAAGTGTAATGTCAAACTGAAATTGAGACAATGTTTTTTTTTGTTAGACAGACGTACTCTACATATATATAATATACCTAAGAATGTTAAAGAAAATAGAAGGAGAACAATGGAGTTGGTCATTGCAAGTCTGCTAAACATTTTAGACATGGAGGAGAGAGAGAGAGTGTGTGTTTGTAAGAGAATCAATGCAATGAAATGTTGGGATAGATATAGGAGAGAAGACTTAGATGGGACCAAGTAGGGGAAGAATAATATTAATTTATAATTTGGAGATAAGTATACTTTACTTTTCCTGCCTAATTTTATATTTTTGTTAGACATAGTGTCTTCTCAAATAAAAAGTGACTATATTGATTCATGTTAATAATAATAATTATACATTGTTATTTTAAGTTATATTAGTTATTTTACTAAAGGGGGTAGGTTTGGCAATAGGTTTATCCGATTCTGCTATGGTAGACTAGTGTATTTGTAAAAATAGATAGTGTTTGTTAAAAACATTCTTTGTGAGGCAACATGGGTTTCATCAAATTTTGTTGGAGCCTAACCGAAGAAAAAAAAAATGACATCTTAGATTGTCTCTTTCCAACACATTGCCAACTATGTCAGTCCAAAAATAAATAAAAAATTGAAAAAGTGGCCTAAAGATGACACTTTCTTCAGACAAAGGGAAAGGTGAGAAAAATTGAATTGCCCACTATGGGTTTTAATCTTAACAACATGTCTTCGGCTTTGGCAATATAATAAATTGGAGGATCCCAAATTTGGGAGTTGGGTAACGAAAAAAATGGAAATAAAAGAGTAGAAACCACGACCATCGCAATGATAAGAGCGATGGTGCTCCAGATTTCAGTTTATATTTCACAATGATAAAAGTTCTTTTATTATATTGTTCCAATTGTATTTCACATGAAATTACAGTATCATCCTCATTAATTTTTAATTTAAGTTGGATTTAAAATTGTAACATACACAAATTTCTAAAATCAATTTAAAATTAATTTTTTTTAATTTTAACAAAAACATTTAAATGAATGTGAGATTTAATGGTTTATTAAAGGTTTAAATACTTCCTACACCAAAATTAAAGTTTAATTCACTCAAAAAGTAAAATTTATAATTAATAAAGGTAAAATTATTCAAAATTATAATATATGTAAAATAGTTCGTTATGGTCATATAAATTGGTTATTAATTATAAATATGATGCCAGTAAAACTCTTTACCATACAACTTTGATATATAATTTTTCTATATTAAAAATGTGATTAAAAAATAATAATTAATGTAGCATATATTTATGAGACTATAATTGGTATAGTTAACAATTATTTTTAAAAATATATATAATTATTAAATGGATTAAAGATCTGAAAAACATGTTCTATAAAGTAGACTTTACGGAATGATGCAACAAAGTGACCCAATTTTTATCTTTACGTAACCATCCCAAGATCTAGTAACTTTTGGAAGATGAATTCCACTAACCTTACTTGTTTATTTGTTACACTTTACATACATACACAAAAAAAAAAAAAACACTAATTTTATTTATACAAAATATGAATATGCATCTATGCTTGTTTTGGAATAGGACAAATAAGCTGATGCAAGTGGTGCGCTTTATGACATCTTAGATTCCACCCGGATTTACTACAATTTCTCGTTTTCCTCAATCTTAACTCAAGAGGGAGATTTATGTTGAAAAAGGAAGAAATCAAACTTCTTTAGTGAAAATAATATAACAAAAAATTAAAAATTGAAACAAATAAATTTTTTATAAAGTAATAAAAAGTTTGAGATAAAATTTAAATGCATTAATAGAACTTCCACGATAAAGTTGTAATGTTGAAATTTAATTATATTAAATAGTTAATTATTGAAAAATGTTAATTTTTTATTTATTAAAAAATGTTTGTATGACATTTTTGGAGAGTTTTGATTTAACTGTTTTATATGTAAAGTATCTGATATTATTTGAATAAAAGACATGTGAATCTTTATTTTATATTTTAATTTTTTTAATATATATATTTGTGTTCTATTACATGAAACAAAAATGTCATGTATAATTTTTTTAATCAATCCAAGTTAAGACAGTAATTCATCAATTAATTTTACAAAATTACAGAGTTTTTTTTTTTAATTTTGACAACAAATAAGAAGTTTTTTTTTCTATTATTTTTCAAACTTTTCCTATAGTTTGGTAAGAAAGAAAAGATGGACAATACTATTTTTTTGGAATTTAAATAAAGAAAACTGCAGTTTATGAGGAATAGATGTGATGGATGACTAATGAATTAGTGAGGTTGGTGGTTATGACTTATGACAATCATTAAATCAGCCTAACAGAAAATTCATGGTAAAGAGGTAGAGAGTGAGGAAAAGAGGATTGGTCCTTCCATGAGAAAGCATAGAGAGGGCACATGCTTGATTACTCAACAAAATAATTGATAATTATGTCACTAACAGTCCACTAATTCAATCTTTCGAGTTAAGTAATATGGTTAGGAATCAATCTCTGGCGGCCCTTTTCCATTTATCTGATCTTTCATATAAAAACTGTAGCATCCCATCTCACGGAAACCAAAAGGTATAATAGTTTTTATGTTAAATAATTGAGACAGCCAAAACATGTAGAAATGCCCAAGCGCTTTAACCAAATAAAATGCATCTTAAATTGTAAATCATAGTTTTACTACAACAGTACTATATAATTGTAAATCATAGTTTTACTACAACAAATCTATTATATAGTAGGTGAATAAATCTCTCCAATTTGAAAAACACATGTATGTTTTATAAGTTGATATATATCTAAACTGAATTATAATATTTAAAATTTATATTATAATAAATATAAGTAAATAAATATATATTATATGTAAAATAAATAAATATATATATATATATATACAAATCTAACAAAATTGTAAATATTAATTTTATTTAATTAATAGTTAGCAACTAAAGTTTTAAATTATAAAAAAATATAAATGTAATTTTTTAAAATAAAATTCACAAATAATATTATTAGATTTTGAAAATTTTATATATAGGAAAGTCAGAAAGATCGGAGAAGGAAAATTCAAAGGTTTTTTCTATTTTAAAATTTATCACAAAAATTCAAATAATATAATTAAAAGAACGATTGTTGTCATCAATGTTTCCGATCTAAATAATAAATCAGACTATTTTTCTGCCACAAGTACACTGGTTTGATTGTAGGATTAAAGAAATATTATAATATAAATTAAAATTTTAAATAAATTAATTAAAATTTTTAATTTATGTTTAAAAAATATAAAGTCTAGAAAAAATCATAAAACGATTAAACATTCTAAATCTACATTAAACCAAAATAAAAAAATTTAAATAATAATAAAATATTTATAAAAAAATAGATTAATAATGCATCACATCGATCAGTTTTGATTATTTTCAATTACTATTCGGTTTATTTTCTCCAACAATAAGTGCTGGCTTATATACAAGTGAGAGATGTGCCACCATACTAGGATTCATGATATTAAAAATCAAAATTTTAGGAATTTTTTTAGTTTAATATAAAATATATAATAAACAAAAAATTAATAAAAAATATTTATATATACATTTTTCAAATATTTTGTTGTTAAATATATGTTTATAACTATATTTATTTTTTAGAAAACATTCATATAAATATTTATGTTCAAATTGATTTTAATAACCAAATTTTTTTTTTCAAAGACCTTGAAATTTTTTTGAATATACATTACTGCCAATAATATAGTGAAATTTTAATCAAAATCTAAAATATTCTATCTAAATTTTAAAATTTTATTTTCTCCAACAATATTATAAAGTTTTACTCGATAGATTATAAATAACTATAAAAAAATTAAAAGTTTTATTAACATTTTAAATCAGGTCAGTTCAGCCAGTACTACTAAATGGCGCGTCAATACAGACACTGGTCGTTGTTTTTGTTTATATACTGTGACAAGGAATAAAAACGAAAAAATTGCAGAAAACATTGGAATTTCAGTTACTAGTGCTATTCCAGCGACGACCAAAAAAACAATGTAAAACTCATGTAATTACTAATATATGGACTTCATCATGTGATCTGATTGGTCAAAGAGATTTTGAAAAACGAAAGCTTGAAAAAGGGAAATAGCATTAATGTTTAAACAATAAAAGTTACACCATATAATAGAGAAAAGACAAGAAATTCATAGTTATAAACACATTAAAACATTATATCTGGAACATTATATTATGGGATCTAGAGTAATATATAAAGCACATAAGTTAATTTACTTATTGTTCATTAATTTTGAATTAAAAATCAATGTATTTGCAATCGTGTTAGAATCAGATTTGTTGATCCAAGTAAATAGACCCAATTAGAATTTATTATTGGTCATAGAATATGATTTGGTTCAAAATGAACTGCCAAACTATTATTCTCAAGAAACGTGTTAAGAATCTTATATTGAAAGTATGATGATACATATCTAAAATAATATATAAGGTATATGGATTAATTTACTTATTGCTAATTGAGAGATTTCAAATGAATAGTTGATGAACTTAAGATGGTATTCAGATTCAGGTTTGTTAACCCAAGTAAAATGACCTAAATAAAATTCAGTATCAATCCAAAAATGTGATTTAGTTCATGGAGATATACTAAAAATTTCATAGAATTTATCATAATATATATGCCAGTTAACTCATTATCAATTAGTTTTGAAATTGATATCCATAAATTTAATAATTTTTTCCCAAACGTATAGTTAAAATATATATATATCAAGAATTTGAAACAAAAAGAGTGTAATAAACAAAAAGGGGAAGAAATGAAAGAGAATAAAGCATATGCTTGTGTATCTTCCATTGCTTTAATTCCAGCAATGAATCTAAAAAATGTAAAGAGTGAAGACTAATTGGTCAATCCATCATCTTTCCCATATATATATATGATGTATATTGATAAAGGTCATAACCATTCAATATATATATATATATGATCGTATCTAACTATATACTACATGAACACTTAGTTCTACAATATAATATTTTTATATTAACAATAAAAAAAAAACCAGACACAATTGCTGCAGCAAATAATAGTTTTTGACTTTTGTATACTCGAAGAAAATATGTATTCCTTATTTTTTAAGAATCTAAAACAGTGTATAGTAGATATTTATCCAGCGAATGACTTCATTTAAATTGTTTTCTTAGAAATATCAAATAAATTATACAAATCTAACACATAAATATAGCTCAATACTCAAAACAATTGGTGTGAAAGACTTATATCAACATATAAACCATATGAAGATGCTATACATAATTTGAATACTCGATAAAAACCAAAATAAATGCCTAGATACGTGGTTTAGACTTATATATGTTGGATAAATTAACTTAGCGAGGAAGATTACCATTGGGAACATACTTTAGTGAAAGTACAAAACTATAGCAAAAAGGAGAAAACAAAGATAAGGAAAATTTTAAATTGAAATGTCTAAATACAATAGATGAAAGGCTAAGTTGGGGGCAGAAGATAGGGAATAGCATGTGCATGTGTGTGTAGTGTTTTCGTAAAGACATGTTTCTTTTTTCATTTGGCTCTTTTTAATCTTATTAGCTACTTTAACAACTTGGGATTTAGACAAGAAGTTGAATAATTTAGTTATGTTCTATTGTGATATACAGTTGATACACCATACGAGTTAAAATAGGGTTGTGGGTGCAGAAATTATTTCTTCTGCTGAGAGAAATATTAATAATATATATGTGTGTGTAGTGTCATACAAAAATCGGTATAAGACCGTATAAATGTATCATGCCTTTTTTTTTTTGATAAACAGTGTTGCAATGAGTAGAATTCAGGAATTGAACATCAAACTTTGAAGTTTTATTTTGAGATGATCATAATCTGTTCATTGTGGTATGAACTTTGCCAATATACAGGGCTTCACTGATGAAGTGCCCCACAACATAGTTCGTCGAGAGAGGTTGGAACTTGGAAGTACTTGAGTACTTCTCGACATCATTAATAATTCGAAATCTATAACATAAGCAGAGTTTGGCATTTTTTTTCAGAGAGTACTGAGATGCATGGAGGTTTTTTTAAATTGGCTGGAGGACAATTGTTGGTAGATTGATTTCTTATCAATAGATTATGTCCGTTCTGGGGAAGACGACGTCAAGATCGACAGCGGCTGAAGACAACTACCATACAATGTAAGAAAAATGAAAATTTTAGAGGAGAAAATTACCAAAATGGCTAGAGCTCAAAACATCAATATTTTTGTTTTGAAACTGTTGTAAAATGGCAAATTACCACATTCAAATATTTAGATGAAGATGATTTTGAGATTATCTCTAAAGATAATTAAAATAAGAAACTAAAATCTTTATAATAATCAAAATGTTGTTGGTCTAGGGGTAGTGTAAGGGATTTGGTTCCCTTGTGTAAATGGTTCAAACATTCATTTTCGGTAAGGAATATTATTCTTTAGATCAGAATTTAAAAAAACTAATTCCAAATTTAAGAGAGATAATGTACCTAAGACATAAATTTTCACAGTTTCAATTTTCTTTTTTTTTAAAAAAAATCTAAAACTAAAATAAAATATAAATATCAGTGACTCATGTGATAATTTGTTTCATCATCACCTGGTGATTCAGTCGCCGAATTAAAAGTCCTCGTTTTAAAAAAATTGAATTAAAAATACTGAAACATTATAAGTAGATTAGTTATATAACGCAGGGTTCCCTTTAGTTTGCTATGTGGTAAATTTTAATATGCTCTTCTATTAAAATGAGTTTTAGACCTTCTGTAATTTGCATCCGCTCCAACATTTTTGAACGATAAAGGTTATGTCGATTGGGTTAATTAAATACTAGAAGCATATCAATGATGTGCATCTAGTTTTCTTAATCCTTATGTATTTTAGGAGCCAATTACATGTTAAAAAACTTTTAGCTCTATTAGTAATAACACAATCTTGCTTTCTTTAGGCGGCAAGCAAAACATATTTTATTTACTTTTTCTTTTGTGCAAAAACATATTTTATTTACATTTTATATTTATCTAATAAATTAACACGTTAATGGGCCAAAATATTTATATATGTACTTTGAATTGTGATCATTGAGAAAAAAAAAAAAAAAAAGAATTGTGATCGAGGCTATGAAATGATAAATTGATAAGATAAGCTAATGAGAGGAATGAAAAGCAAGAATGCTTATTGGTTTGATTAGAGGCTCGATAAGATTGGATTTCATATGAGAGGGAAAAAAGTAGTTTCCACATTCGACGCTTTTTATTTATTTTAAGTTTCTTTTAGGCTGTTATCCATTTCGAAAACAGGATTTGGTCCAACTTGATCACACATATATATTATAAGAAATCAAAATTATTTATCTAGAGTCATATTCTAAATACAGTAAAATCTTTATATATTAGTAACATCAAAACTATAATATTTTATTTATTTAATTAGATATCAATTTATCTAAAGATTAATTAAATTTAAATTTATTTTAAAACTAAATATTTTATTAAAATATTAATTTCTAGAAACTATAGCATAGTTTGAATTATTATAATTCAACAGTGTGTGAATACACTTATAATAATTAGAACTAATTATGAATTAGAATGCCATATAATCGTGGAAATCATTTGAAAACTTTTTAGAAAATACTGTAAATTTGTTATTAGTGAGTAGATGCAGTGAAGGATGAACATAGTAATACTCCATAACAAAACTCTTAGTTGTTGTAGTATTCTTAGCCACCGTAAGACCACTCCATTAGTTTCTCTTCTTTATTTAGGTACTTTTCTTCTTGGTTTGGTGGTGTTCTCGAGCAGTTTTGGTAACAGGTTTAGGCTTTTCAGTGACACTGCATCGTCTTGATGGTGGATGGAGGCAGAAGCTCTTTGCGGATTCAGATTTAATGAGGATAAAATTTAGAAAAGCTTCCTCAAGAATTGATATTAATGTTTCGTGATTAAGCCTTCTGTTTGGGTTTGTTTCTGCTTCCGTCCGTGGAAGTATTACTGAACACTTTCGGACACATATTATACAGACAAATGGATATGTTACAAGAGTACAAACATAACCAAACAGATCATACACATATATATGGTTCACAAACATTCCAAAACCAAACAGATTTAAGCAAAGAGAATCTGAGAATTGGACGGAGTTAAATCTGCATAACGCTCCGGCGACTTTACCACTTCCCACCTCACACCAAACCTATTCTCCGACCTCCAAATACTCCCAACCGCGAGATGAAGATTCCGACCAACCACATACACTCTGTTCCCATAACAGTTAACCGCAAACGGTCTACAAATCTGCTCAGGCAACTCCGGTCCGTTAATAGTCTCCCATGAGTCCGTAACCGAATCATACACCTTCATCTTCATCCTCTCTAACTCCGACACTATAAACAACCGATCATATATCACAACACTCGTCCCTGTCCATCCTTCTCTCAACCCCATCGCCATTGTTTCCCATCGATCCGTCCTCGGGTCATATACTTGACCTCTCGGAGATACAAAGAAGGGCCATAACCATCCTTCTGTAACCAAAAGCTTCCCGTTCAAAACCGCTGCATCGTAAGACGCCATGTGTGTAACCATGTTCGAAACAGACCGCCACTTCCCATCCAAAGGGTTCAAAACCTCTGCAGTATCGAGCTCGAACAGATCAGCAGAGTTCCCACCAGCTGCGTACACCATCCCATCTATCACACCACTACCGAAGAACGACCTCGCGGTTATCATCTTGTTCGTGACGGTCCAAAGATTCCTCACCATATCGTACTTCAACACCAAATCAAGAGGACAGTCCGAATCAGAAACCATTCCACCGCACACGAACATAGTGCCTTCACGAGGCATGGAGACCGATCTGAACCCGTGAGGACACACTTTGTCTCTACAAGGCATCGCCGGGATCTCATGCCAAGTGAGGTTCCTCAAATCCAAAACCTTCCATTGTATCTTCCCTGTGCATCTACTAAACCCGACCACGAACAGCCACGGTTCTTTGAAACCGAGCTCCTTGCGCCTTGAGAAAAACGTTTCTTTAGCACCGAACAAGAAATGCCATCTCTTGCACACGGATCTACTCGACACATGGCTTTCGACTGGAACCCTTAAAAGGCAGTTAAGGGCAACATCATCTGGTAAACCGGGAAGTAACGGTTCTCCTCTAAGAGACAATTCTAGTTCCGATGATCTATCGAACAATGGCGATTGAGTAGATGCAGCTACTCTAAATTTGGGAGATAATGTCATCTGTGAATCACCAAGCTTGTGCACAGCTGCTCTTTGAGATGAAACTCTAACCCTCTGCATCTTTCTTCTTCTTGCAACACTTGCCCACACAATTAAGCACTCATTTGCTTATATTCCAGATTCGAATTTATCAGTGGGAAGTTCAAAGTTTTCAACTTTTGGTTCCTCAACTCTTTGTTCAACCTGAAAATGGAGAAAATGGGAAACGAAGAAATCAGCATCGTCACTAACACAAACACTCTTCAAATTCGAGTTCTGTAATAGAACTGAACAAAATCCAAATTCGGAATTCATCGAAACAAACCCTAGCAGAAAAGGGGATAAATGGTTCGAGAAACAATTCTTAATAGAACAAAGTGATTGAAGTTCAAAATTTTGAAGAAAAACGAAGATCAGACATTTCATATCCTTACAGAACAAGACGGCGATAGATACTGTTGTTTGCTTCGTCGCGAATCTTTCAGCTCTTTCCTTTTTGGTGTGTTCTTGCTCTTTAGAATTTTTTTTTCTTTTGGTAATCGAGAAGACGTAATACTTTTGGAAAAATTATTATACGCCTTCACAAGTATGTATCTATTTAAAAAAAAAAAAAAAATGTATCTATTTATTTAAGTAACTGCCGCAAATCTTTCGTCTAGAATCTGTAGTTGTCCTAATGAAAGTTCTTTTTTATTTCTATTATTTATATAATGTTATTTCTTATGAACCAAATAAAAAATGGCCGAAAAAAGGTCAGAACAGAGTTTTGGTCGTAATTCGAGGAAACGGGCTTAATAATGGGCCTGTGTAATATATTATTCGCCCATGCAACAAATGGGTCTTGTTCCATTTGGTGATACAAAGGTAACTTTTTACGTGTGTCTCTAGATTTTCTAAACCAAAATATGATGAAACTTGTTTCATAACTTTTGGCGTGAGTGATGATATATATATATGATAATTTCTAACATATGTTTCTTATATTAATTTAGACAAAGGTTACAGCTGAAAAAAAATGGATTTATGATATGAATTACCATATTCTATGAATAATATGATCATCTAGCTTTCTGCGGAGATATTTGTTTTGGACGAATCATTTTCAAATATATGGAACTAAAATATCTTTGAAACTAATATAAAAAGAAATTGTACCAATCAGTATGATGATTATGACTCTTGCTTAGTAGGTATATGCCGTTGGTAGTTTTCCGGTGAGTTCCTCACCACATAGGACTCTCTCAATTATTTATTTAGGACAAAATATTGATTTGAGATAATATTTTCTCCGAAACATTAAAACATTTTTTATATCCACGATCAGCAAATCATACAGAATTCACATATTATCAAATCCAAAAAAAATCAGAAAATGGTCACGAAAGATATGCATAAAGATCATTCCATGTGCCAATAGAATCCAGTATCGGAATTTTCTTGATTAAATGCATGTACATGTCGGATTCTTATATATTTATATTAATGATTTTGCCTCTTTAAAGTAGTAGTATAGATATAGACATAAGATCTTTCTAATGAGAAGTTGGTGAGATTTAACTTATTGTACCAATTTAGTCTTCATAGCCCTATGTGCAGTCCATGTGGCTAACCGAATTATCCCTTATGTTTGTTATGTTTTGATGCTTACCACATGTGCTAATATTTGGCCATCATCTAACGTATGTTTGTCTATATACATATTAGTGTTTTGTTTTGGGGAAAACTCATGAGTGTTTAAACCAACAAACTTATTCAATTCAAATCGGAAAATAATTAATGTAGTAATTATATCTTCTATTACAAAAAAAAAATATATATATACTGAAACTGACAATAACAAATCTAAGCATAATTGCTTCAGAACCAGTCAGATCAAAAGTTTGTTCAATATATATCATATATCTCAGGAGAATTAGTAGCCAAAATTTTCATAGTTGCAAGAGTTCTCTGATTTGAAAAGCTTAATTGATACTTTTTGCTATAAAGATGTTAGACGTTATGTGTTGCAAAATGTTATATTATAACATATTTTCTGTGTATGTAGACTCGTATAACATGAAATATTTTGGTACCTAAAACATATGCTAGCTCTCACAATACATCCGCCACGATAACTAGTTGCATATCCAATAAGAATTATCAGAGTTGCAGAGATAATAAGTAACATTCATTCATCAATGCCGTGGAGGATCATAGACAATGGTGAACCTAACGAACTCTACAAGACATCCACTATGAACAAAAACGTAAAGACCCAAAAAAAAGAAAAAAAAGAAGAAACAAAAACACCCGTGTCATAAGGCACTAAGAAAAGAGTGGAAGATGCCTTCAAACTCAGCTTTAGAGAAACATAGTAGTACATTTTGTCTCCAAACGATGAAGCCACTTGTTGGATTGTCACACATCAATGAGGTTTACTTTTACTTTGAAAGCCAATTTGGTCAATGAGATCTCTGGGTTTCTTACGAGTTGTCAGCTCTATCCTTTTGAAGTTAGTGTATAATTTCAATCTATGGTTGGGAAGACTATCACTAGATTCATTTTTTTAACATACTCTATTTCATTAAATCAAAATTGGCCGACAGTGTAAATGTAGACGCCATGCGGAATCTCTTCTACCGAGAGATTATGATCTCCATGGAAAAAGAGGCAGCTTTGTAATCACCCCTTAGCAAAGGCATTTACACATGTATTTAAGATACACGGAATTACACAAATATGAAAGGCATGAAAGCGAACTTTGAGTATGGTAAAAAATTTCTGGTGTTGGAGTCTCCTTTTTCTTAATTTTTTTATTTTTTTTCATTTTTCGCATTCTATTTATACTATATAATTCAAAGAAATATATTTTTTTGTCTGGTTCTGGTAGGTCCACGTCTTTTGTTTTCTAAAATATGAAGTATATAAAAAATATACTTGAAAAACAACTCAGAAAGCATCAATTTTTAAATTTAAATTAAATAAATTATCAAGTTTAACATGAACTAAAAAATATAGAAGTTTTATGTACTAACCATTATAATTCTTAATTTTTATTAACCAAATCGTTTTAGTCACATCATTAATCAACAATTATAGTTGACTAATCATAAGACTAAAATAACATTGGTTAACAAAAACCAGAGAATTTTTAGAAAAATATTGATGACTTACATGGCATTTTTCAAAAGACGAATTATTTTTTTAAGATTTTAGATTAAAATCATTTATAATTTTAACATTAAATAAGGATATAGATAATAAAATATTTAAAATTCTCATTATTTTTAAAGAAAAGTTTATGTAGTTTTTATTTATATTCCATACTTTAGTATAAAATAATCATGAATCTAAATAAAACTATATAAATTTTCAAAAACATAATTTTCTAAAAAACCAAATATGAATCAATTTCATTATTATTTACATATTTATATATATTTAGGTGATCTTTGTCAGTGATTTCCAAATTAATAAATATTTAGGTGAAAATAGAATGGCAATTTTATATTTTGTTGGTTTTAAAAAATCTAATTTTTACTTTTTTAAATTAAAATAAATATATAAAAAATAAATTATTGTATTATTTTTTAATCTAAATTCTATTTTGAAATTTTCATTAAATAAAATAAAAAATGTGAATCTTATATATTAAAATAAATGTCTACAAAAATTAATTTAATATAAATATGTAATAGTGGTAAGAGATTTTGTCGTAATTAGAAACCTCAAAAGATATATGATGTATATTTTTTTACCGCTAATTTTATATAATTTTGTAATTGGTAATCGTCGACAGAATATAATAATTTTACCATTATTATCATTTGTCAACAGTCGATATAATTGAATAGAGCCGATCAAATATTCGATATAACTAGGAACAAAAAATATACAGCACAAGTCATTAGTGAACACACAATAACATCAAGATTGAGCGGGGGAAAAAATAAGAGAATGACATTAACATTATATCTCATATAGAAACTACTAAGTGAAACCAGCTTTTCAAAGTTGCTTTCAAGTCCACCTAAATTGGAGTGATAGGCCATAGGCAGGCACTGTCCAGTACTAAAGCAGATTTTAAAGCCTCTCTGATCACTGATTTGATCTGTCATGTTGTTTACCCATCAAGAGGACAAGCTGTGTAAACCACTTGCATACATCTCTTATATTGCATACATCTCTTATATGTATATGGATATGGATATTTTGGAATTGCTTCAGTCCGTGTAAAACGGAGAAATGTTCACAACTTATCATTCTTTTACACATTATTTCATAACATACTCCACAGACTATTAATATTATCGTTATTATTTCTTTTTCTTTTTTTGGTAAAGGTAGTTTTATCTTTATTGTTTGCTGATATTAGGAAGTAATTAATAAGAGCTGTAAATGCTAAGCGCAACCTTTTTTCATAGCCTATATATCATAGCCAAAACAGGTTACCAATCACATTTTAGTTTCATTTTTCCTGACGGCTTAAAATACAATATTGATTTTCTATTAATAGTTAAAATTACAACTTCGACAGCAAAAAATAGATGTCGAAGCTTTTTCCTATAATTCGTTACTCGTTGTTATCCTCCACCTCGCGTCACCTTGCTTCTGTCCACATGCTTCTACTCTATCTGGTTTCACTAACTAAAATTACTTGTGCTTTTTAACAAATTCTATTCTTTATTGTTTTAAAAAGTTAATATAGAAATAAAATATCTTACTTCAAAATAACCACAACTCAAAATCTTATAGGTGTAGTGCTATATATATATATTTTGTTAATTAAAGGGTGATTCAATTGTGTAAAAAAAAGAAACAACCTTTAAAGAAAGCAATATATATTACAAAACATAGAATCAGACTAGACTTAACCTGAAACACTCTATCCGAGAACAGAGATCTTCAAGACATCATACTTCAGAACAGAATGATCACCTTTGGAGGAAGTGTAGAATGGGTCAAGTGCCACTGAACCATTGTTGCATGAACTGCAAAATCAATTTAGATTTATATTCCAACAAATTATCCACTTCTTATCTATATTAAATGTATTATTTAGTAATATTTTATCCACTTATAAATTTTAAATATTTTTATCATTTTCTTTATTCAAAAAAAATCTAGTAATCTCTATAATATCCTATGAGATTAAATGAACAAAATAATTGTAGTTTAGCATCTACAAAATAATTTTATAGTTTGGATTCTACGTATGTAAAATATATTTAGTATTAGATACGTGGGGATTTGAGACTCGCATTAAAATAAATAACTTATAGATGATAATATTGGCTATACAAAAATTGAAGGGTTTTTTTTGATAGAATAAAAAAAGAATCGAAAGGTTATGAATGTGTATATATGTAGCGAGTGGATGTCGTAAAAGTCTTCCTACTTTTACCAAATTTGAATCAATTAGGTTTTTTTATCCAAACTAAGAACTCACGGGACTTTTATTCAAGTACAAATTACCTCTTGCCAACCCAAAAATTGACCCTACACATGAACCTCAATTCTAATGAGATGTGCTGCGACGACAGCTTTATATACATCTACTTGCACCAGTACACATGCATGTCTACATATTTGTATGCATGCATATGTATGTATCAGCGTCCATATAATTGCGTATTTCGCTCTCTTGTCAGGTCATGATCAGATCGTGTAGCTTCATGATCAGAATGTGACACACCATGTCTGCATCTGCATGATAAGATAGGATCACAAGTGACTCAGGACTCATGTGGACATGATTGGCTACTCCATGCCCATATGCATATGGGTGATCTTGTATATGTACTTGTGTTCCCATTTACGCTTGCATGCATCCATTTCAATGATATTATACAAGATTTTTAGAGAAAGTAATAAGCATTATAAGCAAGAATTTTGTTATATAACAGGAAATTCCATACTGAAACCTGTACTAATTATACTAAAAAGCGGAATATTCTTGTATTTAAAACGTTCATATTGATCAATTATGATTGAAATCGTTGTCTGAAGACTCTAACATGTACTCAATTAATTGAGCGAATCTTTCGATTATTCGATTACAATAAAGTAGTAATAAAGAATAAATCTTATGTGGGATATATCGTAAAAAAATTTCTCTACCCGTTATACGAGAAGAGAACGTATTAGCTAGGCATAAAACCATGAGTTTTCGATGGGGTTCGCCAAAATTCTATACGCTTTGCGATAAAGCTTGTTCTCTTCAATCAAGAAGAGTAATATACGGTCTGTTCATCATACCATGCAATTGCAAATTTAAGATAGATGTAGACTTTTTTTCATAAATAGTAGAAGATTGCATACAAAAACCAAAAAAAAAAAAACTAATATATAAAACTTATAAATGTTACGTGAAATTGGCGAATAACGCGGAAATCTGGCTTCAATATATAGTGGCAACTACGAAACTTATCATCTAAACAGTACTTTTTGTTGATTGGCAAAAAACCAAATTATTTACTTTTTATGTTTGTAAACATTTAACCTTTTTCGGTAGCCATATAACTCATATCTAAAACTAAGAAATTTAATTTTATGTTAGTTATAATTTGTTTTCATGTGTGACGTTTTTAGTACTACCCAATAACGAATGACACGTAAACGTTTCTCGTATTAAAATTTTGGTTATAGCTGTGGTAATCACAGAGACAAAGGATAAAAAAGAGATCCCACTTTATTAACTTTCATAGGGCTCTATTTGCCAAACCGTATAAATAAGTTATGTGTTTTCGTGTATGTTTTAAATACAAAAAATGTAGTATTTTCATGAAATATAGCTAGTTTTTAGATAAATTATTAAAACATATGTAATAAATGAAACAACTTATTTACGATGTTATTTAGTGCATAATCTCAATATCATAATTGTATAATAATAAATCTGATAGACAAAAGAAAAACAAGGAGTAGGCAAGAAGGGAAAGGTAGGACAAGAGTGTTGATATAAGACAGGAACATTAATCTCACAACCTATTCATCAGCACA
Organism: Iljinskaea planisiliqua; assembly: GCA_900108845.1. NCBI lineage: Eukaryota > Viridiplantae > Streptophyta > Magnoliopsida > Brassicales > Brassicaceae > Iljinskaea > Iljinskaea planisiliqua. The sequence goes on along the minus strand of FNXX01000007.1, from coordinate 3,156,624 downwards.
CACCTGCTGTCTCATCTCTTTATTATAAGTTTCCTCAATGTGCGAACAAAATCATATTACATCCTAACATTTAAATCATGTTCTAACCGAATAAACACAAAACATAACGTAGAAATATATAGCTACATATATACAATAGAGATCTACTAATATGAATACAAGAAACTACCCAACCACCCATAAGAAACTCATGTCTTAACTAAAAAAGTAAAGGAAGATTCGTCGGAACGATGTGAGAGTAAAACGCCGAAAGGCATAACTAGATTGGTCTGAACATAAACTAATCATCATTCTAACATTTCAATATTTATATTTTTGTATGGATGCTTAGTAAAACATTGACAAAAAGGCTATGTTTAATAGAATATTAACATGTAAATAGAAATTAAGTTTAGAAAGTGCGATATCAGATTCACGCACCCATCTTTTTCATGACTTTTTTGTCATCTGTATTTTTCTGTACACAACACACATTCATATATAGGCAAAACACACAATTGACGATATGTGTAAGGTATGAACGTATACTTTGAGAATGTTACTAATCGTTTAAACTAATGTGCAATGGTTTTCTTGCATTTCAACCGATATAATATAAAAATGGACTTTGGTTTGAACTTTGAAGAAAAACAAAAAGAAAAAGAAAGACCCAAAGACCGAACTAGTCGTCACGTAGTGGACCCAAAATTGCAAGTTTTGTTTTCTATATCTTCTGCTACGGCCCACCTGCCCAACACAATTTCACGTGGACCGACCAAATTTATAAAGACATCTATATACATTATAATATAAATTGGCGGAAACTTTCCCACACTTTCTTTTCTCATTCAGTGTAAATTTCTTAGTCGATGCATTCAGTGTAAATTTCTTAGTTGATGCATCTGATTCCGGTTGATACGGTTTGATTTCTTTATTGGTAATCTTTTGTTTTTCACTATTAATTTGTTTGACCAAATTACCAAATCCTCAACTTATCGTCTTATAATTTGGAGATTAGTGGAGATTTGTTGTCCGTTGTTTCGAATTCTTTGACAAAGAATCACTCTGTCCTCAGAAGGACTCTCATGTAACATAACAAATGTCATACAACACACAACTGAAGAATCATCCTAATCAATCTATATCAGTGGATGACTTCCTGGTGAAAGTTTTAAACCAAAACACTTTCCGGTGAAGGATTGAATTTTGCATGCATGTAAAGTTGGGACCATTGATGTGTTGCACATATGCAGCAAAAAAAACAGTTCGATATTGAATGGAGACTTAAAAATTAATTACTTCGAGCGTCATGTCATGTACATGTAGAGTGTTCTTATACACTCTTTTCATAAATAAAAAAAATACTGATACCAATTATGGTGAACTTTTTCTAATAAGATTTAAGAAAATATACATGTTCGTTCTTTTTTTTTAATAAACTTTATCAGCTAATCCGGTTAATTAGTTTCTATAAAAACACACCAAAGTGCTACAAAGTGAATTTCTCTCGTAATTAAATGGATCAACGGCATATTCGCTCTTTTCATATAATGTGTTAGATCCCATACTCAAGATAAGATCATAGCAAATCTCTTAACATGAAGACAGAACCAACCCACCATATGCAAACTATGAACAGTCTATTGATTGAATCAACCGAGTTCGAAAACTTGGGATACTCATTAATTACTATATTAAAAACAAGTTGAGAGAAATTGAACACCATTATATTAAATTACCGACACCACACCATTTACGGCTAGCTTAACGATCGAATTTTATAGATTCCAATGCATTTGTTTGAGAGTATCAGTTTGAATCTTATTATGACTATTAGACCAATATATACGGCCGTAGGTTGTTATGGATCTAAACGTATACATTAAGTATTCTATATCGTCTGTATAGTATGTACGGTTTTAATCTTCACAAATTATCATGCGGCTGAAAGTTTCAAGCTTTTTGGAAGTTGTCATATGCAAAAATAAGAAAGGCATCGAGTTATCTTATGTCGCGAGTACATTGGTTATATGTGTTTATGTGTTAACAGTAACATACAATCAAATCTATTTGTCATAAACGAGTAGATATTTTTTAGAAATTTCGTAGCAAAATTGATATTTTTATGAAAAAGATACAATGACGTAACATCACGTGCATGGTCAAAGTGATAATTTGAGGATACAATTTTCGGGATAGTTTTGATGATTAATAGTAATTTACCATGCATACTCTTAATTATACGCAGTATGTTATGTAGACTGTTGATTCATTTAAAAAAAATGTAATTAAGTCGAGAACTGATCGGTGTTAATTGTTAAAAATGTCTACTCAGTTGGAGTCAAATAAAAAAGAATACAATAGCATAATAATTAATGTGAATAGTATAATATGTTATTATTTTTCATTATTTTTTATATGTGGGCAAAAAAAAGAGTATTATATTTGATTCCTTAGTCCAACATCAAAAGAAACTCTATATATACTCAAACCCTCTCTCTCTCAATTTCTCAAAAATCTCTCATTTCTCTTTTTAAACTCTCTTTTTCCCATGGCTTGTTCTTACGTATTATCACCAAACGCGGCAAAACTCAATCTCTCCTTTGCACCGTCCGATCTCGACGCTCCTTCGCCGTCATCCTCCGTTAGTTACACCAACACTAATCCCAGACGCCGTAAATTCTCGACTAACTCCGTCACAGACTCTCCAGCTTTATTGAATTTCCCAAATTACCCTTCTCCAAACCCCATAATTCCCGAAAAGGACACTTCTCATTGGAATCCTCTCCAACGCGCCGCCTCCGCCGCTTTCGACTTCGCCGAGGCCGCATTGCTCTCTCGCGAGCGCTCTCAACCTCTCCCTAAAACCGTCGATCCTCTCCATCAGATCTCCGGTAACTACGCTCCGGTGCCGGAGCAATCCGTTAAATCATCTCTCTCCGTCACCGGAAAAATCCCTGACTGCATTGACGGCGTTTACCTCCGTAACGGCGCTAATCCACTCTTCGAGCCAGTCTCTGGCCACCACCTCTTCGACGGAGACGGGATGGTTCACGCCGTTAAAATCAATAACGGAGACGCGAGTTACTCGTGCCGGTTTACGGAAACCGAGAGATTGGTTCAGGAGAAACGTCTCGGTTCTCCGATTTTCCCCAAAGCCATAGGCGAGCTCCACGGTCACTCCGGGATAGCCCGGTTGATGCTATTTTACGCACGTGGTTTATTCGGTCTATTGAATCACCGTAACGGAACCGGAGTCGCTAACGCCGGTTTGGTGTATTTCCACGACCGGTTATTAGCGATGTCTGAAGATGATCTCCCTTACCAAGTTCGTGTCACCGACAATGGCGATCTCGAGACCGTCGGAAGATTCGATTTCGACGGACAGTTAAATTCCGCCATGATCGCTCACCCCAAGATCGACCCTGAAACGAAGGAGCTATTCGCGCTGAGCTACGACGTCGTTAAGAAACCGTACCTCAAATACTTCAAATTCTCGCCGGAAGGAGAGAAATCGCCGGACGTCGAGATTCCCCTCGCGAGTCCGACGATGATGCACGATTTCGCCATCACAGAGAACTTCGTCGTGATTCCGGATCAGCAAGTTGTGTTTAAGCTCGCCGACATGTTTCTCGGAAAATCTCCGGTTAAGTACGACGAAGAGAAAGTTTCCCGATTTGGAATTTTGCCGAAAAACGCAGAGGATGCGTCGGAGATGATCTGGATAGAGTCCCCGGAGACTTTCTGTTTCCACCTGTGGAACGCTTGGGAGTCGCCGGAGACCGATGAGGTTGTTGTGATCGGATCTTGTATGACTCCGGCGGATTCGATCTTCAACGAGTGTGATGAGCAGCTCAACAGCATTTTGTCTGAGATCCGGTTAAATCTCAAAACCGGAAATTCCACACGAAGAACTATAATTCCCGGTTCGGTTCAGATGAATCTTGAAGCTGGTATGGTCAACCGGAATCTTCTCGGGAGGAAAACCCGTTACGCATACCTAGCCATAGCCGAACCGTGGCCTAAAGTATCCGGATTCGCTAAAGTGGATCTTTCCACCGGAGAATTTAAAAATCACTTTTACGGCGGTAAAAAATACGGAGGTGAACCTTTTTTCTTGCCCAGAGGGTTAACATCTGACGGAGAAGATGACGGTTACATAATGTCGTTTGTTCACGACGAGGAGAATTGGAAATCGGAGCTTCAGATTGCTAACGCCGTTACGCTGGAACTAGAAGCGACCGTTGAATTGCCGTCAAGAGTACCTTATGGTTTTCACGGCACGTTCGTGAATTCGGCTGATATGTTAAACCAGGCTTAATATGAAGTAAACCGAAACCGGTCATGGTTGGTTTATTGTGCATGGGCAGATTTTAGTTTTTTTTTTTTTGTTAGAAATGATATATACATTTTTTTTTAAGCGGCGCATTGGAAGCCAGCTTGAAGCTAGTGTAAGTAGAAGTTTTGCGAGCTCAGCTGCTTTCTGTTGCATTTTTTCCTGGTGTATTAATTTTTTTTTTGGTCGAATCTTGGTGTATTAGTTAAAGTTGATAACTCTGTTAATTAAATTAGTAATGATCAACATCTTTCCCGGTAATTTTGTAAATCTTTGATAGATATAATTGTTTGGCCGTAAATATTATTTTTAAGTATTTCGTGTTCAATAAAAAATATCATGATAAAACTGAAATCTACAAAATCGCATAGAAAGCAAAAGACAAAAGGCTGAAAAGTGAGTGTGATTAGTGGACTGTGACAGTTACGTGGCTTTGTTATTGTTGTCTCGTCGGAACAAACATCGTTCGAGTAAATCAGTAAATTGTAGCAATAAGGCGAGAATTGTTACTGATACAACACGGTGGTGTATAAGAAAGTTGTAAGAAATGTAACAAAATATTGTAGTTTAGTAAAGATTAATTGTACTTTATTAGTTTGCATAATATATTAAAAATGACGTAAAACAATAAAATAATAAAAATATAAATATAAATATACGTCCTACCATAATAAAAAATACATTTAAAAATATTATGACCCAAAAACATTAAATTCATTGCATCAAAGGGTTAATCTTGTTTAGTCAAATATTTATTTTATAAATCTTTAATTGCTAATAAAATGTACATAGGATAAAGTTATTAAAACATATTTTTGCTGTTTTTTAATTGTTTTTAGATCTCTCTTAAACCTCCAATTATACTTAGATCATTTATCCTAATCAATTATATATAACATTTAGTATTTATATAATTTTATTAGCACTAGCAAATAAAAGACCAATAAAAGAGTCACCATCTATGATATTTAGGAGCAAACCTAGAAAATTTATTCATTGAGTACATTACTGATAAAAAAAAAAGCACAAAGAAGAATGAAACTTGAGATATTGAAAATGCACATATTTATTTTTATCATCTCAGCTAACAAAATTTTAATAATTTTATACATAGAACTACAGATATTAATATTATTATAGATGCAAGTATCTTTACAGTTTTTAAGTTGTTAAAATAAAATTATACTATTAAATACTCTATTAGAAAAAGCTTGTTATGTCACAGATAAGTAAGAGAAATTTTATTTGGATTAGGATTTATTACAGCAGATTTTTGGGACTTATAAAAGATGGTCTAAAATTGTATTTACTTATTATTCACATCGAAATTCTTTTTTTTTCAAAAAGGATCTAAAAGGGTATTTTTCTTTAATTTTTTTTTGTTTTTTTTTTACGTTTTACTAGTTTAATCAAATATACAAAAATCAGAATAATGTGCATGTCTAGACCATCAAGCCATAGATTTTGTGCCAAATAAAAATATATTTTTTAATAAAAATGTCACATTACAAAATGATCATACATCCGATGGACCCTCGAAACAAAAATCATTAATGAAGAAAAAGCAGATTGTGCAAAAATCACCATATTTACAACGACTTGAAGAGTAAGGCAATCGAAATAGCTGTCACTATGCGGGGACAGTTTGTGCCGACCATTGTGTGTGTGAGTAAGGACCATAACTCATTCGTTACCTTTTTGTTCAAAAGGTAAACTCTCAATTGTCACTGTCCAATATATTGTTCCGCCTTTTCTTCTAAATGAAAGAAAATAAATAAAGTCGTCCCGTTGATGGCTTCATAACAAATAAATGTGTGTTTGGAGATTAAGATGGTTTTTTATTTCTTGTTTTTGACCCCAAAAAAAAAATCATTCAAAAGTATAGATTTTTATTTTATTTTAAAAAGACAATATATATATTATTTTTTTGTTTACTAATCTCTTCATTTCAATTTTAAGAAAAATATATGTTGTTTGACATTTGCTCAAATTAAAAATTAGGAAATTATTAAATATAGTTACGTTATATAAATAGTGCAACTTAATTACAAAATACTAGATAAATTACCAGCAGAGCCAAAAAAAATTGTTTTAAGGAAGGTGAATCCGTTGTGATCTACACATATGTAGTTCAACTTCGTGGCATATATATTTAATGAAATTTACCCAAACTAAGTAGCTTTTTTATATATCTTTACCTATACATAGTAACACATGAAATTAATTTATGGCAGAACGACCTGACACTTTTTAATTGGAAATGTGAATCATTGAGTCAAAGTCTGCTTCGTGAGAGAAATGTAGTCTATATTAGCAACACGACTTGCATATTGAGGAAGCATTTCTAACATTTCGGCAGTTCAATTCAATGCTCCGTTTTCTAATTTACTCTTTTCCAAGAACAAAACGCCGTCCATGTGACCTAAAAAAAATATTTTCTTTTTGGGTTTTGGGTCAAGAGAATTATCCATTACTCGATTCAATGAGTTAACGAGCTTAATACATCAGATCTCGAACTTGTGCAACTACTTTATCACAATAAATATATATAATATTATGATTGTGGGAGTTCCCTACTTTACATCCATAATCTCCACAAAATTCATAGTCAATTTTTTAAAATTATAATTTAATTAATAACATTATGCATTGATTGAGATATCAATCTGGAATACAATGAAACCAACTCTCTTATATTACCACTACACCACCAATATTTTAGTATATACCACAGTTAAATATAATAATTAATTGATGTGTTTTATTATAGATATTTTTAAGAAAAATATTTTATATTAGACGATGTGTATTTTTTATTGCAAATTTTGTTTTGAACTATGTGTTATGATTATTTAAATTAGATATATGGTATAATTTTGGTTAGTTTTTTTTTGTTAATAGATATAATGGAGCTTCTCTTGAATTTACTGAATCAAGGAACTGAAACGAACTTCAATTTTAGATGGATCAAATCGTGGGACTGTCACATGATATCCAAGTTGAAGATGATGTACTGAATGGAAGTGAAATAGAAACGGAAAACGTCAAGTCCTTGACTAATTCTGGACGGAAAAAACAGTAACCTCAATTGATTAAATCACTTGAGGCAGTAAATGTATTTTCTGACGTAAGGCATTTAGTCATACTCACCATGTCTTTATGAACACATGTTTGTGTGTATATGAATATATATACAGCCATCAAAACACAATCACAAAAAAGAGCCGCAACTTATAGATTTTAAACTTGTATATTCTTGGTGTTTCGAATATAATCAACAAACGTAAGTTATGATAAACCCTCTCTTTTACGACATAAATTATTCTATTAGGAGTAGAGGTAATATTAAATCATTCATCACTCGCTCGATATGTTACTCTCTTCACATACCTTTTTGTGATTAGACTGCAAGGTATCAAAACAGTTGTTTGTACTTTTTTGAATTTATTTAACCTTTATAACCATATACATATTGCACATTAGCCAGCAGATAACACATAATCGGGGGAAAATATCAAAACGTCACGACTGGGTGGGGAGATATTTTTTGCGATTTTGTATATGGTGAAATTAAATCACTATCGAAAAGATAACTTTACTATATATATAGGTTAACATATATAGTGCAACTCCATTAACTTTAAGTTTAGTGTATCCGTTGACTGACTATTTTGCATGTCCATTAACTTTGCTCATTCTACAGGTTTAGTGATTTTGTTAACGTGATAGGTCCGTTGACACTGTTAATTATTATGTAGAAGCTCTAATTTAGCCGATCCGCTGATTCTGCTAACTTAACAGGTTTATTTACAAGTCACCAAACATCATAATATTTCATCTCCGTAAGAAGAAAATAATACCCATCATAAGAGTAACTCAATTTTTAAAAAATGCTTTTTAAAATTTTATTTATTTTTGCTTTAATCGGTCGGTTTAAGTTTTTCCATTGATGATTTCCCCAACATTACCTGGTAAAAACAATAGAGATAGTGTTTGTCAAATGTCAACACAAACTGTTAATAAATTGTATATATATGTAACGGTTTAAAAAAAAAAAATCTGGATATCTATTACTGCGTAGTAAATTATAATGTTTTCATAATTAATTTTCAGAAGCACTAAAAGTAAACATTTATCTAATTAAGTATGAGCAAATGTACATTAATCTTTGAAATAGTTATATTTTGTATTCTGAGATAAGTAAAGAAAAACATTTACTCTGCATGTCAAAGATCCTACTGGAGATAACACGTAACGTCACAGTGAAGAGGGTTTATGTTGTTTCAGAATTCAGACCAACATAATCCATATCTTTGGCAGATGTGTCTGCTTCTTTGACTGCTTCATAACCTATTTTATTTTAACTAAATATATATAATAATATATATATTCATAATATTTGTAAATTATAGGATCATTGCGTTTGAAGAAAAAGTCAAAAAGGGAGTGTTTATTTGTTGGTGGCGTCAGCTTTCTCCGTAATTTCATGGACTTGTGGTCGAAGAAAATTTAGATTCCACTAATTTCTTTTTTTGTTTCGGATAAAATTCTATTTGTTTCATTTTTACGATTGTTATGTTACTTTTTCTTGTTTTGTTATATCAAATCTTATTCTCTTTAAATTAATTTGTACAAAAAAATTATATAATTTTCTTGTACTTTGATAACAAATCTATAACTTTGGAACTTCAATTCTATCTGTATTTCGACTTTGATAACAAATCTATAACTTTGGAACTTCAATTCTATCTGTATGGACACAATCTCAATTTACTTAATTATTTTATATAGGTTTATGAGAAATTATCAGAAACTTTTACCGGTTGTATTACGTGGAAAAGGATGGATCAAAGTCAAACACATGACATTAAGCAATGGTGAATACAAAAATAATAGACATTTATTTAAAATAAAGGAGAATGTCTCACGCATCCACTGCATATATACATACATAAGACTAAATTCATCACCGAACACGTAAACAACATTCAGATCCTATATTATAATAAGCATATAAAACGCAACAGATTATATTCTGTCTATGGTTGTAACACGTGTCAGCAGACGTGTCATAAAATTGTTCGACCTCATGCTCCATAGACATTTCTCGACTGCATCTGGACTAAGAGGACTATAGCTCTATATGTAAAACGACTCATGTACTACTTTGCCTGCCTCTTCGAACTCCCATTGTGGCTCTTTAGCATTTTTATATATTACTAACGCTATATAGTAATTAAATAAGTATTTGAATGAAATCTTTGTCTCTTTGTAAGTTTAGACGAGGACACGTGACATGGAGAAAATTCGCCACGAGGAGGAGAAGCTGCTAGTGAATCTAGACTTCCAATGTCCTAGGAACTTGGGTTTCTCCTGGATCAACACGACAACATATTATTATAAATGTCTAATAGCTAATAATTATCATACAAAAGCGAAATAGCTAATAATTCATTTTAACGATTCAAACATCCGATGTAACTAACATTGTGTTCCTCATTTTTCGAAGTAACCATTAAATATGTTCGTGTCATATGGTTAAAATTTTTACCAAACACTATATTCTCATAATTTTAGTATAGTCTCTCTTCTATATATGTAAAGCAAAAGCTTACGTATATACTGAACACCATTAGTTCACTTGGTTGAGTTTATGTTCTTATATGCCATTACATGATCTACATAACGAATACATAAATATACATAAAAACAAATTTTATTTGAAGTATAATTCAATTACATGGGTTCGATTTCAACTACGACAACATACAAAAAAACGTTGTGCTCTAAGAGTTTCATATAGATCAAAGTTCAAAATATATATCAACAAGATACTTGGTGGGGTGTTCATTCCAAGATTATAAAACGGACCAGTTTTGAATTTCTCCACATGAAAAATGATTATCCAAAAAAGGTTTAGGCAGACAAACTTCTAGACATACGTTGTTGACATAATAAATACTCATCTGTTTGTAAAACAATATGTCAGAAAAAATGACAACAAAGAATAAAAAATAAAGATACGAAAGATTTTGCGGTTTGGCCCTTGCGTAAAGGTCGGGCTATAGAGCTCTTACTGTCTTCTATGAACGAAGAAGAGACACTCATTTATACATTTTTATTGTAAGCTAGGGTTTCGTATATATGCACAAGTGATACGTGTACGTTTTAAGGTCATGTATATATGCACACCTTATACTGTCATATAATCTTGTAAAGGGAATACAAACTCATATTAAATATAAATTTAAAAATGAGTTTAAAAATAGAGGAATGCGTTATATATGTGGCGCATGGAACGTGTTCTCGTGGCAGGAAATCAAATGTGAGTTTCAAACTAAAAGCATATTTCTCTAATCTCTATATATGAACCATCTCCCCCCCTGGTCTCACGTCTGCTCCCCATTTTCTTCAAACTTATTCTTCTTCATTATCTATATTAATTTAAAAGATATACACTTAACTAAGGTGGCATTTTAAAATATATACTCTCGAAAAAGTATGTCGACATGCATGTAAAATTGACCATCCAGACATTTTTTTAATAAGTGAAGAATCGCATACTGAAATCAAAAGTGAACTCCGAAATCCATATTGTTATAAGTGTTTTTAGTAATATTTTTCTATAAAATGTTGTTCATAGAGAAAAGTTGAAATATATAAGAAATTCTAAAATGATATAAAGGCTAAAATAAAATATAAGAGATAAGTTTGGAAACCCATGCAAAGTAGTAGTATTAATGATCTTAATATGAGATGCAATTCAAGATATACCCAAAGAGTCATTCTTTCCGAAAAAAAAAGAAAAAAAAAATTGTGTTCAAAATATGAATTAAAACATAAAATAATATAAATAGATAGAAGTTATATCAAGATATAATTTGTTGTTAGTTAATTTTTCACAAAAGACTTAACAAAATATATAATTTGGTGAACTATATGATATAATATATCAAGTCAAAACTTGAGAGATCATATGGAAATTGAAATATCTTAAATAGAAACAAAACTGAAGAATTGTTTTTTTTTTTTTTTTATGCTGGAGATTAATCAACGAACTAAACGAAACTTCAGCCGTAAAAGAGTCTCACTTGGCATAACCACAGATCGATGTTTTTTTTAAAAAAAATTGAATCTCAAAATGAAACCTACTTTACAATAATACCAAAAACATAAAATAAAAATATTCTGAAAAATAACAAAATCTAATTAAGAAAATAAAAGTCACTATTTTAATAAATCAGAAATCAGGAAAATACATTTCACAGCACAATCTAAGAGAAAGACTAATGTGGAAAATTAGGTTCTGCCACAATTTAGAGCACTTCCAATGGTGGGTTCTAATCTAAGAACTCCACAATTAAAATAAATGAAATTAAAAAAAAAATAGAAGAGAGAATAAAGAAAGATTCTAAAAACTCTTGTTTAAGAACCGGTTTTAATGTTTTCTCTGATACATGTCACTAAATTAGCATTTCAATGGTTTAAAAAAGTTGAAATATAATTATAAAATTAAAATATTATTTTTTTAATTTTTTAAAAACTCAGAGGATTTTTAACCATTGGAGATGGTCTTATATGCTCTATACAAAGACAAAGTAAAAATGTGATGTGAGGCGACTTAGAAGTTAGAACCCTCTTGCGTTTTCATATTTATCTTTCATTTGTCACTAAATCCTTTTCTGTTTTATTACCCCATATCTCACAAGACATTTTTATTAGGTAGATTATCATTTGAGATTCATAAGTTGAAAGAACAAACTGGGAACGAGTTTGGGTCAGATATGATATGACCATCAAATCAATGCAGACAGAGGGGAAAGAAACAAAACATAAATTTCGTATCGTACGTGGTGAGAGGGAGTGTCTGAAACCTGTCTGTGGTTAATGGGCCTTTGGGGCCCAAAATGTTTCAGTTAGGATATAAAAACATGTCCTCAACATGTTTATGTGTGACTAGAAATTGAATAATGTCCGAGTCCATTTTCAATCAAATATCAGCACATAGCAAAACTGTTGGTAGCTTATGGCAAAATATTCAATTATTGGCCACAGCTCTGTGAATTAATATGTATTACTATACCACTGGGAATATTCATGTTTATTATAAATTTCAAAGCTACAAAGTGTGTTTTAAAACTACTACATATTTGTGGATTAGTCTGCTTTTATGTCAAAATTTAGCAATGTATATTCTTCCAAATGTAGACAACATTGCCAACCATGGAAGATTCATTCACGGGTTTCTTCTAGGCTTTGTTTTCGTCTTTAGTGCATGTGATGGGGTAAGCTAGAACTCATGTTCTCTAATAAAAACCAGACATATGTGTTCCCATTTATACAGTTGATACCATTTGATCCTGTGCTTGTGATGTTGTTATGAGGGTCTAATTCTTGTTTTGTTGCATATGTATATATTCAGACATAATTCAATTATGATTAGAACAATGAAGCTGAGCTTTGAAACAGTTTTGTAACACGGAAACTCAGTAGGTGATTTCAGTTATCAGTTTATTTTCTACAACGTAACAAGTCGCATGAATGTTGTTTAGTTTTGAAATTTGAAGCAAAGCTTCAAATAGAAAAGAGTAAGAAGAAGTCTTTTAGTTCAATTTTACTTGCTTAACACAACCACACTGTTTCAGATGAATCAAAGGCTAGAAATCGAATAGACAGCTTGAACGGAGAACAGTTTTTCTTCACCATACTTGACTTCATTAAAAGTTGTTTTTGCTTTTTTTCAAATCCTCTGGTTTTACTTTGTTGCAAAGATGACCGTTGAACAGAATTGGGCTTGTATCTGGGCTTCAACGGAATTTGGCTGGGCTGTTGTATACTTAGATGCAACGGTGGTTTGCCCAGAATGGAGACAGCTGTCGTTTTGTCTGGTATTGTTAACAAGTTTAACCACATTTATTTTATTATTAATTATAATTTTTATTTTAATACATATTGCAATTTATATATTAAAAAGTTATCAGTCAATTATTTTGATAAAATAATAATTCATATTTCTACGGTATAATCACTACATAAATCTATCATTTATATCACATATTTTTTATTATAAATTATATCTAATCATAACGTTTATTATAACTTAAGTCACCGATCGGAGTCACTATTTGATTGGTTAAAATTATCATCTGATTTGTCAAAAAAATGAGAACCTTCTTAAAATTCTCAAAATTATTCTACTCAATGGTTGATCAAACTTCAAAAAATCCTACTCTAATATAACCTGATGGAGGCAAATAAATTGAGTAATAAAAAGCACAAACCATAAATCAAAATTATTTTTGCAAGCCGCGAATTTAAAAGATAAAACCTTGAAATCTATCACAAAGAATCTGTATTCTACTAAAAAAAAACTGAATCATTTATTGGATAAACAAAGATAAAGTTTCTTAATATCTTTCGGTTATTGGATAATAAAGGATTTATTATAATTCAATACAATATTTGTATTCACTAATACTAGGCCCACTAGGGAGTTGATGTGTATCGGTGGGGAAGCCAGGAAGTAACAGTAATTTCTAGAGCTCTTTTTCCATATTTTATTATAGTGAATATGGTCTGAAATTTTGTATTTGACAAAAAAAAATGGTCTTCAATTTTGCACAAAATTGAAAGCAAAAACAAGTTTTGAAATTTGAAACCGAAAACTATAGAATTGAGACTGCACCAGAAAAAAAATCTCCAGAATCGCGAAAGGATCATCAATTGCTAATTACCTAATTCACTACTAATAGGTTATCTCTTACTTTGGTTTATGGTTAATTATCCGAAACACAATATACAGAAGATGGTGGCAGCTTTATTTATCATCCGTGATTGAGTGCAGAGACAATATATAATCATACTTATTTGTCGTAATTAATAATGACAAAAATACACAACTTATTAATAATCATTAATTCACTATTAAGTCAACTCCCTCGCTTCCCCACTACCGCACGTTCGTCTCTCTGTCCACTCATTGACTCCATCTCCCACCTTTTTCTCCGCTATCGTGCGCTTCAAACTGTCACATTCCTTTGCGCTAACTTACTTTCCACCTCATCCCGCTAACGTGCGCCACCCTTTATTATCATTACCCTATTATTTTCCAAATCATTTCAAAAGATTATTTATTTTCTGCCAACTTGCTTAATATTTATTTTTTTATTTTTTGGTTGTCCTTATCAAAACAAATGTCAATGACATCACGATTTTTCCCTCCGTCAAAACACAACTTTCAATTTCATTTTTTGCATATACATATATTATATTTTGGAAAATCATATTTCCCCAACAAAGTCAACTAATTTTACATAAGAAGTTAAAAATTTATAATACATTTATTTTGTCAACTAATTTAAAATTTACAACCTGGTTATAGATAAACCAAACAAAACAAACTGGAAAGAAACGTTGACAAGAAGAAAAAAAACTGTGATCAATTAACACAAAAATTAATTTTTTGTCTTTACATAATACACGTGGCAGCTGAATTTATATTAAAATAAGTCGTCGGTGGGCCCGGCCCAATATAAACAGTTAGAATAAGATGCCAAATAGTCAGAGTCCAAACATAGAAAAAGGAAGAGGCTGATACATTTACATTGAAACGTCATCGTTTTCGAGACCGAATCCAATTCCCCACATATATAAATGTAAAAAGATATACGTGTGCTTTAGTTTGAAAGAAAAGCACACAGACACACAAACACATGTTCTTCGTTGTAGCTTCCTTGTCTTAAAACTTTTCTCTTGCTTTAAAGAAGTCAAAGCTAAAAAAAAGGTTTGTTCCTCCGTTCGATGCTTGATTTTTGTTTGTTTGTTTTCCAGATCTGTACGTTTTTAGATTTGTTCTTTGTGTTCATAAGTGTTTTGATTCCTGGAAATTGACTAACTTTGATTATATAATTCTTGATTTTTTTTTTCTTTTTTTCATAGTTTGGATTTGAAAATCGATGAAAGTGTGGAGTTTCAACTTGCAAACAGTTCTTGATTTTTCCGCCTTTGATTCTTGAAAGAAATTTAACAGAATTGATTTATGTTTCAGTTTAGAAGAATCTTTTCGATTCTTTTGATCTGCTAATATAAGATTGAAATCATTCTCGCCTTTGTTTTTGTAGTATCATAAAAAAAAAAAAAACATTTCCGGATTTGCAAAACAGAAAAGACAAGATTGAAAACAGTAAAAATCATCAAATCTTCTGTTATATTTAATGTATTAATTAAGTGGTAATTGTTGCTTTCAGCAAAAATGGAGAATCTACCTCCTGGTTATCGTCCCAATGTTGGTGTTTGTCTAATCAATTCGGATAATCTGGTAACATTACAGCTATTTCACTCATACAATTCTGATTAAATTTACTGTACTGAGTTTATTTATGACCATTTAGTTATGGATTCACAGGTATTTGTAGCTTCAAGATTGAATGTTCCTGGAGCATGGCAGATGCCACAGGTGTGTTTAATCACTCATGTCGTAATCTTAATATTCATGGTGTTATAATTTTCTTGTTTTAGAGAAAACTGTAGCATATTACTGATGTTTTAACACCACTCTAGTGGAAATAGATGGTCAAGGTTCTGACAAGATGTTTCTAGATCGGTGTAACTTCACACCAGTTTTAAAGTACTGAGAGTCTTGAACATTTTTTCTTGGAAACGTTCAATGCCCTGAGTTTTAAAAGCTCATTAAAACTTGGGATGTTACAGGGAGGCATCGAAGATGGAGAGGATCCAAAGTCAGCAGCCATGAGAGAGTTACAAGAAGAAACTGGAGTCGTTTCAGCAGCAATCATCGCTGAGGTCTCTACTCTTTACTTACTAAGACAATACAAATGATAATGAATCAGAAGTTTTACCAATGAGTTCTTCTTCAATGTCTTGAAACAGGTTCCAACTTGGTTGACTTATGATTTCCCACCTGCAGTGAAAGCAAAAGTAAACCGTCTCTGGGGTGGTGAATGGCATGGTCAAGCGCAGAAATGGTGAGTCTTTCAATACAGACTAATTATGGCCAAAGTGTTTGCAAGAAGAGAGAATGAAAGGCTCATTGTTTCTTGGAACCACAGGTTTCTAGTGAGACTTATAAACGACGTGGACGAAAGAGAGATCAATCTAGCGAACAACGAAGCGGATTCAGAGTTTGCGGAGTGGAAATGGGCGAAACCGGAAGAAGTTGTAGAGCAAGCAGTTGATTACAAAAGGCCAACCTACGAACAAGTCATTAAGACTTTTGGTTCTTACTTGAATGATTCAGGAAGAGCTGCTAAATGTAAATCAGCCAAGTGGTAATAAGAACACCAAAGAATCAATGTTTGTCTTTTTCTTTTTGTAACTTTTAATTTTTCTCTTTTTGGGGGGTTCTTTTTAGTGAAATACCTTTTGGAATGCAAAAGGTTTCTTCTCTAGGGGGTCTTTTTTTGTGTTCATTTTTGTAAATTGGTTATTGGTACTAGAAGGTTTTGGTTTTAATTTAACGTGGGGTTATTGTAATAAAGCCTTTGTCTGGATCCGAAAAGGCATGACTTCTATGTGTTTATAACTTTTTAAGTGTAAAGAATATTCTAAGGTTAAGAATGATTGTAACTAGTAACAATGGAATATAAAAGGTTATTATCTACACTTTTTTGTATAATTATTACGAAGATATCTCTCTCTAATTCTATTAAAGAATTAAAAGCAGAACAGCTGTGTATGTGTTTATAGCTGACGGTAAAGAAAATTCTGAGGTTAAAAATAAAAATGTGGGAAATAAATTAACAAAAACGAAACATCCTGAGTTTCAAAATCATATTCCAAGACACAACAAAAGGGACAACACACATTAACAAAACCAAACCACTTAGACAAATTCTTACGAACTAAGCTAAAAAAGAAATGAAATCGAGAGGTAAAATGGTAAATAATGTTTCACCGGATAAAAATATGAATTCACTGGCAAAGCTGCTCAACGGCGGTCACGATCTGAGCCGGTTGAACAACAGTCCACTCCTCCAGTGTACCGGCGTATGGTGTAGGAACGTCCTGAGAAGACAAACACATCACCGGAGCATCCAAATAGTCATGAAAGTTCTCATTAATGGCAGCCGTAAGACTAGCTCCAATCCCACCGGTTCTCATACACTCCTCCACGATCAAAACCCGGTGCGTTTTCTTAACAGAGTTTCCGATCGTGTGAAGATCAAACGGTTTCAGCGACCTGATGTCAATAACCTCAGGGTCATACCCTTTGTTCACCAGAGTTTTAGCAGCCTGCATCACATGGTACCTCATCCTTGAGTAAGTGAGGATGGTAATGTGCTCTCCGGGTCTAACCATCTCAGCTTCTTCAAGATTACATATGTATTCTTCGTCCGGGATTTTCTCCTTGAGGTTGTAAAGCAGAACGTGTTCAAACAGAATCACAGGGTTCTCACTTCTTATCGCAGCTTTCATCAAGCCTTTGGCGTTATAAGGAGTGGAGCAAGCAACCATCTGGATCCCAGGAATGGACTGGAAGTAAGATTCTAACCGCTGAGAATGCTCAGCGCCAAGCTGGCGTCCCACTCCACCAGGCCCACGAATGACAACAGGGATTGTGAACTGACCACCAGATGTGTAGTGAAGCATTCCACAGTTGTTGGAGATTTGGTTGAAGGCTAGGAGGAGGAAACCCATGTTCATACCTTCAATGACGGGTCTTAGACCAGTCATGGCGGCTCCAATGCCCATACCGGTGAATGCATTCTCACATATAGGAGTGTCGAGAACCCTGAGGTCGCCGAATTTATCAGCAAGGCCTTTGGTTACCTTGTAAGAGCCTCCGTAGTGTCCTACGTCTTCACCCATAACACATACATGTGGGTCTCTGTCCATCTCTTCTTCCAGACCTTCCTGAAGAGCCTCGAAAAGCAGTAGTTCATGTCTGCAAGTTCATAAGACAAACAAAAAAATGGTTAATACTCTGTGTTGTTGCGGAAAAGGCATCAACTTTACATAGATTGAAGTTTAGAGGTAGAGAAGGAAATGTCTAATTTGTGACAATAGATGTGTCAAAGAAAATGCATAGGTTACATAATTGATTAACAATTAAATGGAAAGCCGCACGAATTGTATCTGTAAACAAAAGCCTAGTCAATCATTACCAAAGTATCAACTGTCGATCTGAAAACCAGTTAAAACTACCTACTTTCTGTCTACCCATTGACATGCAATCTATGTTTTTAAACAACAAATCAACTGAAAGATCTAATACGAGGATTTGTTCAAGCAGTATCTAAATCCTTAAATCAGCATTGCCATAGGATTATGTTCAAGAGCCCAAAAGAGTTGGAGTAAAATCAAAATCCAAATTGTAAAACATACCCAGTGGTGGCAGATGTGTCAGCCTTCGTCTACAAAAAAGAACAAAAAAAAAAAAGCGGTGAAATGATTGGAGATTCAAAAGGACGACAAGGAGAAACCGTAATCAGAGACAAAACAAGTACCGCGACAGCGTTTGCAATGAGTTTCTGAGAGTGAGGAGCTCTTAGGACAGAACCAAAGCTCTTACTCGCATCAGATCCAGCGACAATGTATCTCTTGCTCCTCGCTGCATCACAAAAAAATAAATAATAATAAATCAAACAAGGATAACTGCTAAGATCTCGCAAATCCATCAAAATACTCAATGCAAATTCCGAATTTCCGTAATCAGAATCAAAAGCCAATTAACTAAGAAAACCGAACCTGGAAGATTCGTGCGAGAAGGAGCGACGAGTTTCTTGGATTCGACGGAATTAAACTTCGACAAAGCCGTAGCAGCTCCAGCTCCATGGATTATCGCAGCCATTTTTGAAGAAATTTTGTTTGGACAGTTATATATATATATACAATCACAAAGTGTATATAAAACAGAAAATGGCGATACAGAAGAGTGACGACGAGCGGAGAAATCGAAGAATTTAAATTAAACAAAAAAATAAATTGTGAAATCGATTTCCGAATTATATTATGACTATTGTGTGCAATCAAATCCACATGTTTACATTGTTTCTATCGCCCCATGCACTACTTCTGATCTCTCTTCTTGTGTAAGAAACCAATATGGATACGACACGTGTTATGCATCTAAATTGTGAAATTTTATATTACTAAAATGAAGAGAACACAAGCTTGTAGAGAGTAAAGTATGGGTTCGCTTAACCACCCGGACCAACCGAATTTAGCTATGACGTTACATTGGTTTAGGAGATGGGTGGGCCTCATATGTATCGGCCCATTAATAAATACCACAGTTTCATTATGTGGCCTTGTTTTTGTGTCTACAGCTTAGTGCAAAATAATAAACGCAAATAAATCATCAAGTGTAGGTTAAACGTGAATTAACCCCTCGGTAACTACCTTTACTGAGTTAATTGTGTGTGGCTTCGCAAAATAATAAACGCAAAAGTATAAAATTTTGTTTATGACATCGAGTTTGTAATTTTGAATGCAAATCACATGTTAGCAAAAATAATATCATAAAAGCTACAACTAGGATGGTAACTTAATGTACCTCTTTGTTAAGCATGACTGAAGAAAATGATCATTAATAAAACGAATAGAGATGAAAGTATGGTGTTCATGTTGTAGATCTCGTTTATTTGAACTTTTGGGATATATATATATGAATTACAAAACAACACAAAATCAATCATTTCTTCAAACTAACAATCAACACTTCTATAATTTTGTTGTCCTTTTCAACGTTGATTTCAGAATAGTTTAATGAGATTTGAAAGATTATTTAATACTAATGATTTTTAACAAGTTCACCATACTAATGAAACATGCATCCCAAAAACTTGCAGGATATACATAGTGTACATTTCAAAACTTTATTAAACTATTATTAACATTTAAATAATATATCCGAATGCAATATAATAGGCGGTTCAATAACGTCCACGCAGCAATCAAAATTGTACACCATGATACTTGGTTGTCAAAAAACAAACAAACAAAAATAAATAATCCTTTTTAAAGTTTTGGGTCCCCAACACATCCATCAAAATGCCTAATCAACTTAACTAATTAGTTAGTGAATTTAGGTACACGTAAAAGTAGCGTATATTAAATGAGATGATTACTTAGCAAAGGACCAAAGTGTAATATAAGAATCCTCTGTATTTGAAGGGTCAATCTCTGATTTTTGAAAGGATCAGAGGTTGAAGAAGGTTCTCTTTGTCTCTTCTCTTATCTCTTTCGTTCGGAGACTATGGAATTGCTCTATCTCCTCTGCTCGATCATATACACTTCAGTCACATCCTTCTTCCTCTCTCTCCTCCTCCCGTTTCGCCTCCTTATCCACCGTCTCGTCCCTTCACGCGCCGCCGTAGATTCCAACGTCTCCTACTACGAAGGCACCGTCTGGCACGACCGTCTCCGTCCCGTCCGTCACTCGTTCCGTTACTCTGTCCGTTACGCGCTCTTCGACCTCGACAATGCCCTTACCACCCCTCCGGATCATCTCTCCGCCGACGAAGCTCGCCTTCTTGCTCATACCACCGGACCCATGTAAGCTTCCTGTTCTTCGACCCGTTTGCATGAAATCGGAGACTTTGGAGTTTTGTAGCCATAATTTGCAATGCGTAACGTTTTAGATGTTTTTTTTTTTCTTTTGTTATGAAATTCGATGAGGGACAAAAGTATTAACAGAAACTGAAAAAAAACTTAGTGTTGCTGCAAGAGGAAGAAGACTGATGAATCTGTTTTATTTCTGGTTGTAGTTTTCTATTGACAATACCTCCAAGCGTTGGATATGAACAGAACCCGTTGAGTTTGTATTATTGCTACAATTTACAAGGGTCGAGTAAGCGCTTAAGTAAATGCATCGCACAGGTTACTCTCTCCTCTGTTTCTTGTTCTGTCTCTTAGATTTTCACTTGCTTCTTTCATATCTACTCTTATAAGTGTGTAAACTTGTCATGACCTGAGAAGAGATCTGTGCAAAGTTGAGACCTTTGATGGTGAAGATGTTATGGTATTAGTCTCTCTGTTGATATGAGTAAGAGGATTTTTGTAGGTTACAAATACGCCATGGGGGGAACGAGTGACGTTCGTTTTCGACCCTGAATCTGACTTGGTTGCTAAATCATTACAAGTCAGTCCTTTCATGGTATGCTCTCTGATATTGTTACCGTCATTCATTAGTTTGTGGGATTTGATCAGAGGTTCCTTAATGAAGTAGTTCAACTTTCTTTGTTTCAGGACATGCTTGGGAATTGGAAAATCAGAGCAAATGAACCCGGAGATGAGTTATCTGTCTCCATTGAGTCTCAGCATCCTCATCACGGTAACTATTTCTCTGCGACATTAAAGGCCAAAAGAGTACCCCAAACAAGTGTCTCTGATCCAGCAGTTTTCTTCTGGTTGATGCCTCATAAGGTTGCAATATGGATATATTGGCATGTGAGTGACATATATGGTCTCTAATCCTTTTAAGTATCCAACTTGGAAGCCTCGATCTCACACGTACTATTTATTTATTTTTTTTACGGTTTTTTAGGCACTTAAACTGTGGTGGAAGAGTGTACCTTTCATCCAACATCCCAGATATTCAAACCCATTATACAGAGAGGAATCAGCAAAACGCGATCAAGAACTTTGTCGTGTCGGTTTAGATGGATCAGACTTTGATGGGGTTAAAGCAGATGGTTGTAATAGTAGTTTTGGAGGATGTCGCTTTGCCTGGCGAGATGCTAATTGGCCTTGGACATGAATACACGACACTCGTAAGGTAATAAACACTTGACTTTTTTTTTTCATTTGTCCAATTTGTGCTCTTCTCTTTTCTGGAAATGTTCAAAAATAGTTTGGTACTTATTCCAGACCAAACCGGAATTGACAAAGAACCTGTTCTTCACGCCTAACACTCTGTTCATACCTGAAAATAGTAATTTCTATTATATCACATCCTGCAAAATTATGTTGTCATACCAATTTGTTGTATGGTCTAAATCAGTATGATTTTGCATGTTTCTTTGTATATAACTTTTGGAGATCGTTTGAATAATCAAATTTCTCTCTTTTTTTTTTTGTTTAAGGGACTAGCAGATCGTCAGAGGTTGGAATTTACAATCATAAATCATTTATGGAATGTAGGATTCGTATAAATCATCTGAAAGGTCTCGTCTCAGTTTTTTTAGTTGACTTGTACTGTATAACAAAAACGAAAATTGTTGATCGTTTATAGAGAATAATAATCTTTGCATTTTCCACTGATTGGTTTGTAGTAAATTATTCTAATCGGGTGTTTGATGACAAGCCTTTCAATGTAACTTGATTTCTTGAAAGTTAAGAAAATAATCTGCATTTTGAAGTATATACCATATCGATGTTGATATTCTTAACCTTTGCGCTAAAACAATTGTGTTACCAACTGCGTAGTGGACTTGTGAGTTGTGATGGTAGTTCATCTAATTATTTTTTGTCCATCACAGAACTGATATGGCGGCTATAAGCCAGGTATTCAATTTAGAATACTTTTTTAGTTTTCCAATTAAAGTTCTTGTTATTATTATGACTTTATGCAAGTGGTTGTCCTCTAAAACTTCTAATATATATATAATAAGTTAACATTAATTTCTACAAAATAAATATTCTCTATTGAATCATAACTTTAATCTAAATTTATTAAAATAAATTCACATTGTTTTTAACTACTATTATATTGAATTGAATTTTTTTATATTTTATTATAATAATGTAGTTTTTGATGTTTTATATAACTATATAATGTAATTACATTAATTTATTATTTAACCGTTATTGTATCCAGTAGTCAATCAGTAATATTTATCTCATAAATACATATATATTTAACTGCTAAGTTAATACGCTTAATAACATTTGAAACCCCAACTGTTTATTTCTGCAAATTCTTCCATTTATGCTTCCATTCACTGCATTTAAACCAATTATATTTTAATTTGTTCTAATAATTTTGAAGTTTTGCTTTATCTTTGTAAGAATATTTCATCGAGAAAAAAAAAATAATAAACTATCCAAACAAACGAATGTAATATTAGATACAATCAGTGTGTAAATTCGTTCGGTTTAAAACCGTACCAATTGCAAAGTCCACTACATAAATGTGTAGATTGTTAGATATAGCTTCGGCTTCTTCTTCTTTGGGTTAAATTAGATACAGCCCACTTGTTTTTAATCGTTTGTTACTTTGTGGAACACAACACTAACCACATGTTAAGTTCGGTCCCAAATTTGACTTATTTGTTTTTGGAATATAGATGACTTTGTGTTTTTGGAATATAGATGACTTATTTTCAACGTGCTTTTGTGTTTTCTATATTGTCGGTATATTGGCACATCTAAGCTTTCGTTTACTTATAAGCAAACAAAAAAAGTATTCGTCAAAAAAAAAAATGTATGCATGAACCATACTTACTATGACTAGAACAACGCAAGGCCATGAGGTTCATGACCAGCCCAGACGACGTTTTTTTTATTTCCGACGGATCCATACCACTTGTTCATAAGTAGAATATTAGTGTACATTAATCTCGTAGAAGAATTAATAAAGCAAAATATCGAAAGGAGCAGCCCGTATGGAGATTAGGAGATACAAGCACGTGCCTTAATCAAAGATTATTAACTTTGACTCCAATGACAAATTAGTTAGGTGCGAAATGTCATATAGTGAAAGGTTTGAAAGCCTATTTTAGGTATATCTATCTACAGAATAAAGAAAGCAACAAATATGAATTTATATGCTATTGCAATTAAAGTATATATTTATATGCAATTGAAGAATGAAATTAACTAATATTTGAAAAAGAAGGACAAATTGTAACTTTGGAACGTTACTTTCGGCTACAATGTTTACGTTTAACCTAAGTATGACTTTAAGTAATATAAGAGTTGCACACGTTCCAAACATTGTAGCTCATATGTTAGAGGACTCAGCTCCACCACATGATGGATTGGGTGTAAGGCAAGAGGAAAATAAGAAATAGAGGGAACTCAAAACAAAAACAAAAAACAAAAATGTAGTGGAAAAAGATAAAAGGAATTACAAACGTTTATGAATATGAATTATAATAAAATCATTAAAACAAATTTCCTAAAATATGCACTTACTACAAGAAGAGTAGTTATGTCAAACACCGCCAAGATTTTAATATTTGCGTGTGCAGTACTGATCACGTTATTAAGTGAAAAAGATACGCCGCCTGTGAATTATAATAAACCAGTGAATTACTCCGTTGTCGACAAGTTGACAAAAAAGAAGAAGAAGAAGGTAGGCGTCAAACACTTTAGTATACCGGCGAACTAATAAATAATTAAAAAAAATACCCAAAAAAATACAGAAATATATAACAAATAATTAAGTCAATAAAAAGAAATGAAATATGAGTATTATTTGGAGAAAAAAAATGTGCAAAATGCCTCTAAAGTCTAAACCACCAATAGATATTTAGGATCAGTATCAAATTAAAGAAAAAAAAATGGAGCTTTTTCCTTTTATTCCTCGTTAAATCAATACAAAACTCCAAAAAATCCTGAAGCTGCACAAATATAAAAATAGAAAAAAACATTTTACACGTGAAATAATTAAAGAGAAGCTGTGATCTGTCTGTCCTAAGATACCGCCGTTATAAAACCCGTGTTCTGTCTCCACCGTCTCTCCCGTGTCTTCTCTTTCCTCGTATATATATATAAGGACTTATTATTAATCAAACCAGACCCATCATCATCAAATCTTGTTCTTACAACACATGAACATGGAGAAAAACTGCGACTTGGAACTTCGTCTTTATCCAACTTCTTCCTATGATTCAGATTCAGATACCTCGTAAGTCTCTCTCTCTTTCTTGGTGTTTAATTTATGAAGTTCAATTAACAAACATGGAATCTGATAAATTTTACATTTAAATGATTTGAAGTGTGTTGGAATCAAGAAGCTCTGGAAATTCACTATCAAAGGAAGAAGAATCTCAGAGATTAACAATTTTCTACAATGGAAAAATGTGTGTTTATTCAGATGTTACACATCTTCAGGTATGTGTACATATAGACATTCATATATATGATAAAAGCAATTAAGCAATGGGCTTTTTATCTAACCATTTGTGTTTTATGAATGAATGTAGGCTAAATCGATAATATCGATCGCGAGTAGAGAAATGGAAGAGAGGTCATCCGCAAACGGGTCGGATCCTCGAAAGAGGTCGACCCGATTACATCAGCATCATCATCAGCTTCCAAATCCAAAGGCTTCTATGAGAAGATCTCTCCAAAGTTTTCTTCAGAAACGGAAAATTCGAATTCAAGCCACTTCACCTTACCATCAGCATTCACGACGATAGTGTGTTAATTTTATTTGACATTTGTTTTAGCAGTTTTATCTTTAGTATAAAAGTGATCCAAATGGAAATTCAATTGTCTTATGTTTTTCATGTGTGTGTTATTGATTAGAGATGTACTCCCAATACACACACATATTAATCCCAAGATCGATTTTGAATCTGATTTTACTTTGGTATATCTTTGTTAACCTTGACAAAATATATGAACAGTACATTAATTTCTAGCTTGATGTTCTTGTGTATATATATATATATATTGTTTGTGATAATTTTGTCTGAGTGGTTTTGGATTTGTGATCTCAGTATCGATCATGCATGATTTGTTTTGGAAAAAAATAGTTTATAAGCAGAGGTAAAAGATATTTCACTGGAAGAATGAGACATGGTCTTTCCATCTTTATAGAAAAATGGCACTCAATCATAAATTACATCTCTACTTCGCCCATTATTTAGTAATCAATCACAGATTTTTATTTGTTGATAATTCAATTTAAGTAGTAGTTTTTCTCAATAATGACTGGCGGATAACGCTGAGGAAGAATAAAAGAAGTAGATAACGATAGGATGGTTGGGATTGCTCTATGCTTAGAGAAGAGGATCTACTTTTAATTTCTTTTGATCTCTTTGACTGTGTTGCTTACTTGGCACAAGCACAAGAGCAGGAGCGTTCGTTCGTTTTCATCCTCCATGACAGGCCCGTATCTGTCGCTTTGTGTCAGTGCAAAACCGGTGCCGGAAGGTTGTAACATTGGAGAAGTGGTTGTGTTCGACCCTGCCAAAGCAGAGTTACTCGAACTCAGGGACAAAACAATCCCAAATGAAACCCGAACCTTAGATCACTGCGTACTTATTACAGACTTCATGAACCCTTGGTCTTGCAAATCAAACCCGAAGCTCTTCACTCTGCCTCCCCTTACTCCTCTGCCCTCTTGCCAAACTGATGTTGTCTGGAACGTGGCAATGTCCTCTTGTCTTGATGAAGACGAAGAGTAGGTGGTTGGCGCTAAGTCCTTGGGTGACCAGCTGAGTTTCTGTAGGCCCCGTCGTGACTTACGTTGGACTAAGATCAGAACCCCTTTCGACTACTTTCCTACCTCAAATCTTATGTATTCCAAGAGAGATGGGAAGTTCTACTTGCCTGGTCCTGGAGGCCACCACTTGTTGTACTATGAGTTCCATGAGTTACAGTTTCGAAACTTTCCAGAGTCATTCGAGTCTGAGTTGGAGCTGTTTGCTTCTTCTTCCAGGACGGAGCACCTCGTGGAGTCACCCTCCGGAGATGAACGTTTCCTCGTCAAATGGTAATATATATTATATACTCTAGTCTCTAGCTAGAGGCATACATTGTTGTTAAACCATCGTTGGTTCTTGCATGCAGGTACGCCAACGGCTGTTTGGCTTCGAATTTTTTTCATATGAAACGCAGTAATTCATGGCGTTTAGAGAAGAGGAGACCACAGAGGGAAGATTCATGAGCTACACTGATGACATTGGAGATCTTTGCATCTTCATTTCAAAATCTTCTCTGAAAACAAGGACAACAGAGTAAAAAGTTTCTTCACCAAAATCTCATTTAAGACAATTTAAACAAATGACGGCAAAAACTTTTAGCCTTCCAACATACAACAAAACCTTATATTCATCTTGTACCGTTATACTCATCGACGGAACTCTTCACCTAACCTTCAAAAAAAAATTCACTTAATTTCCGACTATTAGCAGCTGTCAGTTCCGCCTCGAGGTATCGAAATCCGACCACAACGGATTTAACATCCCTTCCATTGAAACGCTGGACCTCACACGTAGGGATAGTCGGAAACGTGACTACCCGAATACCAGAGTTACCAAAAAAAAAAAAAACATTGAAAAGATTTTCTATACAAGTTATTTGCATTTTTACTCGTGAAATCCTCTTAAATTTTTTATTTCCACTACAGAACTTTTAGAGTTATGACTTACGTCTACCATATAACACTCTTTCCATCGAACTTGAAACATCAAATGTCAACAAATTTTTTAAATCTATATTTAATTTTTTTCTGTTATTATGAAATTATCCATTTTAAAATCAAATATTGAAGTTTGTATGATTTTTTTTAGTTCATTCCAAAAGTATTATATTAATTAAAATTAGATATCATTTATATACAGTAATTTTTAAAAAAATTTAGGATCCCCTACGCAATCTATAACACTTGCCACGTAATGTGACAGCTGCATCAGCAATTTGGTAATTGTATTTTAATAGTCGTGTAAATTTCATTGCAATACTTCCTTGACTATCATCACCTAAGTTATCACTATAATTAAATATTTCCAATTTTATTATAATGTAATGATTGATGTGCTTTGAATGAAATGCATCGTCCATTTAAATATATAAAAGTTAAAAGTAATTTGTCGTTTGTTGATAGATGTACGCAGCCTCCTGATATTATAAGAGTATCATTTGACGCCTAATGACAATACGAGATTATAATTTTTTCATTAAAGAAGTTATGTCGCATGAATCTACAATATCCTTATAATAACACATATATCTTAGATATTGAGATATCTTTATGATACGTAATGACATACGGGATTATATATTTTTAAGCAAAGGTTATATAACACATGAATATACTTTTCGTAAGGATATAATATAATGAAAAGAATAAATCTATATGAGGAAACACTTTATTTCAATTTAGTTTAGAGTAATATGATTCACCAACCATCTTTTCAATATATAGTAATTTTATCATTACTTATTCATTAGAATTGATGACTAGCCACAAATCAATGTCATCCATTCATTTCATAATATTTTCACTAAGAATTCCAATTTACAAAAAGTTACAGTAAATTAGTAGTAACTCAAACATAGTATATATTGATCAAATGGTAAATGATTTAATATTCAACTATGAAAAACAATTATGCATATATATATACACATATAACTATAAATATGACCGGTAGACTGTAGCTGACAAATAAGATCTATAACCACAACTAGTAATGTGACCACAAACAATTAAAAAACAACTAGTAATTGATGTTAAATCTAACTAGGAAAATAAAAATTTAGACTACATTTTATAATTTAGTCTAACCTTTCTCTTTTGGTAAAGATTAATTAACCGTCTTATTATATACAACTCCATAACTCAAGAATTTACAGCTTCTTCGTGGAGGAAAAGACACTCGATCGGTATTCTGATTGATTTGTCAAATTCAAAAGTCGATTGGTCTTAATGTAATTACTTACTAGCTTATGAAACGTCACTAAAAATTAAATAAAAATGCATATTTATTAATAAAGATGATTCTCGAATGAGAAAGACGAAACAGCATAACAAGCTGCATTTATAGTTTGTGTTCTTGGTTGTGTTATGTTCCACTTTCTCACAGCACGTGACTAGTCCTTCATTCATCATTTCATTTTCATCTTTCATATTCGAAACTTCACTATTCTCATTTATCTATATATATTCGACAAATCACAAATGTAATAAATACTGAAAGAGTAGTCGGGATGAGTTCGAGTTAAAAAGGAAAACAATATTTTTGGTACAAAATATATCTATAGCAACAGTGGGAAAAGATTAAGAACAAGAAGTTGCTAATTTGTATACCTGTCTTGGTTTTGAAACTTCGTAAAGATATTATTGGAGGCAACATATAAGATGTCTAGAGATAAGTATAAGTTCTTAGAACGTGGAAGGAAATTGATTAGGACGTAGCCGTTTGAATGTTTTAAAGAGGAAAATGGTTAAAGAGTATGGGTTCACCACATTTTTTGTTGAGCTTTTGCTATCTAGCTATGAGTTAGCTACAAAATTGGTCGGTTGATTTGGCAACTTTTTTTTTTTTTTGGGTTAGTTTGAATCGAAATAAATCTATGATAATACATCACCAACAACTCTAACACAAGTGATAAATTTTCCCCAACAATTTTCTATCATGGTTCCTTATACAAAAATAAATATTTTTCATATCTTTATTAAGTTTTATATAAGATATTTTTTTCATTTTACAAAAATTGTCATTTATTAATTTTGACACTTTTCACGCATCTTGAAACTCTTTTAAAATATACAAATACAAATATATATATATATATATATATATATATATATATATATATATATATATATATATATATATTAATTGAATTTAAATGGTTTGATTCAAATTTTATTAGTTCTAAATAAGGTGAAAATAGATATTGAGTGTGAAAAATCATACTGATAACTTAAAACATTTTTTTCTGACAGAAATAAACTTAAAGGGAAATCTTTATGAAATGGAAGAAATATAAATTAAAGGTTTTTAAATATAGAAAAAATGTTTATAAAATATTAATCTGGTTTAGGTTGAAAGTGTTTCTTTGTGTCCTACTTCACCTTCGTGGCACATCAAAGAGACCAATAAATCATTCTTTTTTTCTCTTTTCACATAGTCAATTAGACTAGTGCGAACTATTTGATTCGGCCACATTTTTTGACTCTATGAATTTAGGTAATCAGCAACGTAGTTTTGGTGATTATAATCTGTCAAATATTTTTTGGGTTATATAGTTCAAAATAATGTTTGTTTTTTTCATCTCGTATGTTTAGATTTAACACAATTTGTAAAATATTTTAAGCCAAAAATTAAGCGTTTTCTAATAAATGTTTGGTAGTAGTCTTAGCTTCGCGATTCATGGCTTTTTGATAATAGAGGTTGCAATCTTTTGCAGTTGTTAAATGACTACTCAAATATCAACAACCAATGAAGAAAATTAAAAGTCGAGGAGATTGATGCCTGATTGATTTATTGAATGGTGATGGATTTTCAAGCTATTCAAGATGATGACCACTGTTGTGATGATTGGAACTTATCATATGAAGTTCCCAAAATTTCAATGCTAAGGAGAAACCAGGTCATGTTTAGTGCTATTTGGATGAGGACGCCATTATGGAGATTTTTTTTTTTTTTCAGTATTGCTAGACGATGATGTCACTGGGGCGATGCATGAGTGTCTAAGTGGCTTTGGATTTTTTTTTTTAAAATGCTGTTACACATCTTGGTAGTATGTCCTAATAGTTCCTAGTAAACTTCATTAACTCGTTCTATTTAATTTGTTTATTCTGCTTGTTCTTTTTTTTTGGTTATAAAAGTTTCAATTAAAATGCAGGCAAAGAAATGATAGAGATATGTAACTTTGATGTCATATAGTATGAGATGGTTGCTCAAAGAGAGTATTAGTGAACAAATACAGTAGTAGAACCGAAAGAGATGCAAGATCTTCTGAATCAACTTTCTACAGATCTTTGTATGATGTTCCGTGGCCACTTTGACCACCATTGCCCCTTTTATCTAATCTATTTTGTTGTTCTCATTCTAAATCTTGACAATCAGTGTAAAACTATATTAATTTAAAGGAGCGAACAAAACGAAATCAAATAATTCTTTTTTAATTAGGAATAAAAATAGGAAAAGAATTCATCGAAAGGTACGATAAATACCATAGAACTAGATTACAATATAAATTATTCGCAAAGTGATAGTGAATGCAATTAAGAAAAAGTACTTCGACGTGTACGTGGAGGAATAGCGAGCTATCACGAACACATATATATCGAACACATATATCTATTATCTAAACGTATTACGTACCACATATGAAAATAATTATTAACCCAAAGTCCACTTCAATTTTACGTACTATTTCAGTCGGCTCAAACACAAAATTTGCCATGTACTATATATATAATACAGTTAGATTTTTCACTTTTACATTATTAAAAAAAAAATATTTGATTCTTAACGTAAAGAAAAAGTTTTAAAGTTTTTTTTTTGTCCTGTACTTTTGCACCGGTCTCACACCCTTAATGCCTAATTTCAGATAGTTCATTTTAATGCATATAATATATATATTTTAAGTGCTATATACGTTATAATAGAAAATAATTATATCAGTCAGATAATATTGCTCTTCGTAATTCGTTCTAACTTCAACCAAATTTTTTAAAAAAATATGAACTAGTTTTATGTAACCCAATTAATAAAAATTATGAATTTTAGGTCAAAATATCTTTCATGTAAAAGAAAAATGAGAAAAAAAAGAAGATATATATATATCTGAAGATCTGATTGTGTTGTTGTCTAATGATGATGTGACGATATTCATCTGCTGTACCAATGCTCGTGAATCCGCGATTGGTGCCTTGACCAAATATGTTTCCCGAATTAATTTAGTTTTGTATCTATCGAAAGCTCTTAGCAAAGTTTCTTTTTAGGTAGACACGATCTTGCAATATAAAATGTAATTTTTCAGGTGGACAAGATATTAATGCAATCTATATTAATTACTAAATAGAAATTGCCGGGCACCTACCAGAATGTTTCAAATGTGATTTCCCTTTAGTTTCCACGTAACTCATACGTAAATCACTATGATGCGACAGATCTTGAATCGTGTCAAGAACCAATTAATAAAATAACGTATACTCCAAGGGCACTGTCGACATTTCATGAACTCAATGATTCAGCTCCATGAACTAGTATATAAAGGCTACAACACCTCAAAAGATCTAAACAACCCACACAACACTTCACGAATATTCTCATAATAATCTCTCAATTCCTCTTTCTGACATCTGAAAATGACAGAAATGCCATTGTACATGATCGAGAACCCTAAGTTTGAACCTTACAAGCCAAAAAAACGATATTATCACTCTTCTACGTTGCTCTCCATCTTCTTATCGATCTTTACTTACGTTTTGATCTTTTACGTTTTCGAAGTATCTCCATCGTCGATCTTCAAAGACACAAAGGTTTTGTTCTTCATCTGTAACACTCTCATCCTCATCATCGTCGCCGATTATGGCGCTTTCACTGAGAAGGAGAGGCACGACTATTACAGTGAGTATACTGCGGCGGCGGCAGCGATGAGACGCCGTGCATATAACTACTCTCCAATTCCCGTCATCACTTACGGAGAAAACGCTAGACAGCAAAACTCTGGCTATGCAGAAATCAAGAACCCTAAAGATGTCGAAACCAGGAACCCTAAGGAAGAAGAACCGATCGTAAAAGAGATCGTGTATGTTTCATCGCCTCCTGAGAAAATAGTAAGAGTGGTGAGCGAGGAGAAGTTGAGAGACGATGTAGCTATCGAGGAATACAAACCGGTTAGGGAGCAAAGTGCTGCTAACAAAGAAGATTGCAACGCAAGAAACCATGTGAACCGTAAATCTTACAAACGAACAAAATCAGATAAACCACGGCGGGTGAAGACAACTGAAGATACAAAGGCCAAACGTAAAAGTTATCGTCGAAGCGAATCGGATAGGTCGAAATGGATGGTTGTTCCGGAGAAATGGGAGAATGTTGAAGAAGATTCTGAAGAGTTCTCAAAGATGTCGAACGAGGAGTTGAACAGAAGAGTCGAAGACTTCATCCAAAGGTTCAATAGACAGATCAGATCACAATCACGAGTCTCGTCGACATGATTTGAATTGCTCATAGTAGGATAAAGTTAGTAAGGGCTTTTCTTTTATATATCTTATTACAGTTCTCTTTTTCTTGTCTTTTTTTTATCAAGACTATGTGATCGGATGACTATTTTTGGCAGTCATCGGTGTAAATTGATATACAACATGAAAAATATAATAATTTCTGTCCTGATAAGTGATGACTGTAAATATTTGGTCGGTTGTTAGGAAAAAATATATGTATATATATATATCAAAACATGATGGTATTGATTAACTATGTTACATGTGTCTAGATTAGATTACTGAAAGTGAGAAATAATTTATTTAAACTTCTTTATAATATTGAAATTAAATTAGGGATAAACTTGGACAATACCTGCTCCGGGAAGGAATCAATTAAACCTGCTTAATTGTAGTATCCATGATTGAAGAGCATATATAAATACAACGTTCGAAGTTTTTGGGTTAAAATAAAAATTTAGACATTAACAAAGTTCTCTGTATATCGTCTATCTAAAGAGGCTGATACCTCGTATTTGACCTTGTGGAATATATGAAAATATACTTAGTTAATTATTGGTTTAAACTTTAAACCGTTAGGACTTGTAAACAAAGTTTAGGATGATCAAATATGAAAATGTCATTGATGAACCTGTATTGGGCTATTAA
Organism: Iljinskaea planisiliqua; assembly: GCA_900108845.1. Lineage (NCBI taxonomy): Eukaryota > Viridiplantae > Streptophyta > Magnoliopsida > Brassicales > Brassicaceae > Iljinskaea > Iljinskaea planisiliqua. The sequence continues at coordinate 3,122,842 of FNXX01000007.1, read as the reverse complement.
AGTTAAGGCCCATAATTTCCTTCCAACTCCCGTAAGGTATGTTGTTTGGTCAAAAGAAGTTTGTTCGAATCCCCGACATTAATGCGTCTAATTTGTCATTATACTTGTTAATAATTAATAATGATAAAAAGGGGCCATGAGTAATGGTGAAACTGGATTCGGATCAGATTTATAAAAATGCATTTGCATAAATAAAGGGCCATAAAAATAATTACTAGTAAAGTTAAATCAATTGTCGCAGAAAAGTATAATTTTTTTCCTCTTTATTATTATCTACAGTTGATTAAAAATGGGGATTACATATAAACAAATTCAAGGATCTCATCCAACTAACCAATGCTACAAACATAGAACATTACACTGTTCCATACCAAAAACTTCACTAAACTAAAAAGATTAACTAGTAGCCACATATGAATTTATCAAAAATTGTAATGCAGTAATCAAATATTTTTATAAATGTATGAATGACGGTCTCATTTAATGATAGGAATTTGCAAATGCATTCCTGTGCCTTATATCTATAATTATTGAGTGTAGCATATATGATCTGGCGAATCTTTCCAACCAATTATTTTCTACCATTTTCTAAATCACGATGATATATGATTCACATTAGAAAATTAAATATTAAGCTTACGCCTTCCGCAGCTTCAATCTTTGATCAAATCTAGTTACGTGGAATTATCCTTCGTCTTGCGGCTGCAAAAAGATAAGAGACAAATGAAAGAAACACAGAATATCTCAAATTTGATTTAAAACCGAAGTTTTAACCAAATTAACCCTAAACCAAAAGTTTGATAATGAATAGGTACATTGAATTTGATTTTTTTTTTTTTTAAACTTTTTATGCTGTAGTAGTTTTAGTTGTGTGACTTGTTTCCGTATGTTGTGAGTGTTGTAATATCGATTTATATGATTATTAAACAATAATTGTTGTGGACGCATGATAGTAATTTGAGTTGTGTGTGTGTTATTTACATTTTTGTAGTATTGTTTTCATGTATAGTTTTCTTTTGGGCAAATTGAGAAAGTTTTAAACCGGACCTGCACAAAAGTTGAGGACATTTTTTGCACATGAATCAGCTAAAACATTAGTCTTAATTTCCAAAAACAAACATGAAAGATAGAAGATTGAAATAAAAAAATAAAAATTAGTTATCATTAAAAAATCCCATGGAACTCCTTCAGGTAAATATTCGACGTAATGGCTGAGATTACAATTGTGAATCAGAAGCTAATCAAAGTTCTTTTTAAGTCGAATGGCTTGGTTAGTTGCATGGAGCTGGATTCATATAACTTTAGCCAAGAGCGGAGATCGAATGTTACCCGATGCTGTAGATGCATTTCTCAGCAAAGATTGTGAATTGGTTTTAAAATTCTAGCTGAATCATGCCATCTTGTCATCTTTTCTTGAAATAAAAATATTAATGTAAAATCGTAGCTTAGTATTGTCTCGTACATTTTATAAAGTCTTATCTATTATAAATCTACGAATATACCTACTCTCATTCAGTTATTAGTTCATCAACGTCAAACGGGAATGATTATAAAACTTATCCATTTGCAACTTGCAACAAGTGGTCACTATATATTATATAAACCAAGTTTGCCAAATATTATTCTATGTGGATATGCACATACTTACGTATATATATATGGACAATACAAGAAACGTCCACCAGCACCAGGGACGACTATGACATTAACTATAAAATACTATAATATATCCACACCCAAAATGTCATAGATTTGGTTGATAAGTAGAGTACATATACACTTACATACTATGTACTGGTTTACAGGGATCAAGTTTTAAATACACGTGTGGTATTGTATGATAACTGGACTAATAATGATTGATATGTACATATTTTGATTAGCTTCATTGGCGAATTAACTAATAATTTTGTTTTTACAAGTTTAAAATATTTAGTAAACTTGTAACATATAATATGTTAAAATATTCAAAAGAAACAACCATAGATTAATTAATAATCATGCCATAAGCAAATTTAAAGCATGGAAGAAAGTTCAAATTGTTCCCACACAATAACCAAGGCACACCAAAACTTAGATAATTCTCAAAAAATTGTTTGTCAAGTCATCGATTCTGTAAAAGTATCTTTAAAATTTATGCCTATTTTTAATATAATGGTATAAATATAGGTGCAAGAAAGTAGTAAAAAATACTTGTTAAAAATATATTTGATTGGTAAAATTATAGAAATAAACACAAAAAAAACAGATAAACAGAAAAAACAAAAGTTTACCTTGAACTGTCCGTCTATGCTAAAGCAGTTGGAATTGGAGTTACCAATTCAAAAATTAAAAGGTTTGGGATTATTTTCAACCTACATGTTTGTATAATTACCAAATTTACTGCGTTGCTATTATGTTAACCGCTCTAATTAACCAACCACCTCAATTAAATGTATGGTTAATTAGTAGCCATTAAAGTGGTCAATCTACAATTGCATCAGTTGGTGGCAACGAACCAAAACCTAAATTGTTAATAAAGTAATACATAAATTGGTTCGGGTAAATTATGTACTTGTTATTCAAGAATAAATTGCAGCATACTGTTAGATGCTAACGTGGAAAAAGTAAAGTTATAAGAAATTAGGTCCAGTGGTCTTTTTAATTCTTAATTTTATGTATAAATTATAACCTCTTGGGATGTTTTGCAAATAAATGTTCTTATATTTCATTACACATTGTTAAAGGACTGTTTATCACCAGAAAGTCATAAACTAGTCGAAGCCTGCAATACAATTTTCTTTTATAACTTTTTCAAAAGACATTAAAAGAAAAACAATTTATAAAAAGTTTAAAACTTGTAAAAAACTATGAGCCTTCACTCTTCAGAATGGTTGTAAATTTGTTTGCAAGTATTATACAACGCATCAATTTTTTACGGATGATTAGAAGAATACTTTTTACCAGTTTAAATTACCGAATGATAATATTGTTCAAATGTGACTAATTAAATTATACTGATATATATTATAAAATGATTAAAGATAAAGATATTGGTAAATTTACAAGTAAGATTTTGCTTTCATCTACCTCTTTGTGTGAATAACAATTGAGAAAGTTTCCAAAGGTCATGCGCTTGAAACTTCACCTAACATCTTTTCTAGTCAAACACCTAACATTTTGTAATAACCTTCATGTAAAATGAACATTTTGTTTGAACTACTAGTATTATTTTTGTCCATAGCTATTTCATTTAACCAAACGTTTTGACAATGGAGAAATCTATTACGAATATGCTAATAATAGTATAATCTGAATTAAAGTGAGAGAATATGAGCTAAGACAGTCACATTAACACTACAAAAAAACAGTGTAGATAGCATCAATTAAAGTATTAAAAAAAATATCGATATTAATTAAAATTTGTAGGTTAATTAAAATTAGTTCATATAGTTGATGTTGTTATTAGTTTTTTTCTAATATATATCTTTGATCATCATCGAATGAAGTTTCTTAATATATTTACCTAATTCCTTATTTTTATATATATTTTTTTTGTCACAAGCTACTTTCTTTATGATTTTAATTTGTAGCATAAATGTAAATTTATTTGTTTTAATTTTAACCATAAATGTAAGTTTTTATATATGGTTAAAGGTTTAGTAGATTAGAATAGTTCGAAGATTAGTTAATAACATTTCTTTGCTTCTCCTCTCTCTCTCTCTCACTAAAGGACAAAAACAAATCACGAGACCTTGTTCAGTTCAATCTTCTGTCTTCTCCTCAGATCTCTCCTAATAATTCAACACTCCTCAAAGCCATGTCTTACCTTCTTCGCTCCGATCCCTTAAACGAGTTCGATCACTTCGACCTTCTTCCCGACTCGCTTCTCCTCCTCATCTTCGATAAAGTCGCCGACGTCAAGGATCTCGGCCGCTGCTGCATCGTCTCCCGCCGCTTCCACTCCCTAGTCCCTTTCGTCGAGAACGTCCTCGTCCGCGTCGACTGCGTCATCTCCGACGATGACGAAGACCGTCGCTTCTCTCTCAACGCCGCTTCCATTTCCGACGCCGCCGCTGGTGGCTCCTTCTCCTCCTTGTTCCGTCTCGTCTTCGCTCCCATCTTCAAGCCGTTCCAAGCCCTTGGCCAGCTCCTAGGACCGAAGCGATCGTCTTCTCCTTCCTTCGAACCGTCGCTATCATCGCTCGAAGACGAGAATGTCACACACCACTCGCCGACGCAGGTTTTGAAAAACTTCGCCGAGGTTCGGTTCTTGAGAATCGAACTGCCGATGGGAGAGTTAGGAATCGATGACGGTGTTTTACTGAAGTGGAGAGCTGATTTCGGATCTACGCTCGACAATTGCATGATCCTCGGAGCATCTTCCGTGGCTCGCTCGAACTCGGATGATCCCGTCAAGAATCAAGATTCCGACGACAACGGTAACATACCCGAGTCGTTCTACACCAATGGAGGGCTTAGGCTCCGAGTGGTATGGACGATCAGCTCTTTGATCGCCGCCTCTGCTCGGCATTACCTTCTTCAGCCGATCATCACCGAGCACAGGACGTTAGATCGTCTGCTTCTCTCTGACGCCGACGGGCAAGGTGTCTTGTCTATGAGCAGAGAACAGCTTGAGGAGCTTAGGGTGACTCCTTTATCGGCTTCTTCCGCTTCGAAGCGGACCCTCGTGCCGGCTTTGAACATGAGGCTGTGGTACGCGCCGCAACTGGAGTTACCTGATGGAACGGTTCTGAAAGGTGCGACATTGGTGGCGATTAGGCCGAGTGAGTCGAAGAAGGAAGTGTGTGATGCTTCTTGGTTGTCTGATGCTTTTGAAGAGCCGTTTGGGACAGCCGCGAAGATGTTGGTCAAGAGGAGGACTTATTGTCTGGAGATGAACTCGTTCTGAAAGTTTTGCATTACGACTGTTTTAGGTATAACACATTGTGGCTTTGCTCTTATTTGTTTTGACTGCTCTGTTTTGCCTCGTTTTAATTAGATGATCTGAACTCATCATATAACCTAAGATGTTGTTGACAAATTGATTAAAACTTGTATTGAGTATTGCACATTGGGAAAGTGTTAACAGCGTTATCTTTGACATTTTTATTCCAGATGGTGGGAGCAAACAAATCCACATGTATTGGAGAAACAAGGAAGGAGAAGAGAAGAAGCAGAGAGATCACGAATGTTCTAAAGCTGAAAAATTGCAACTAGTCTCTGGCTTTTCATGCAAAGGAGTTTCCAATCGAATCTACAGGGATGCAGGGACTAAGGGAGTTTCTTCTGGAGCCGAAGAACGCAATTGTACATATACCGCTTGTATAAGAAGTCTGTGAATGAGCAAGAACATGTGTTTTGTGGTCTGTTTATAAAGACTTTAAAAGGACATGTTAGGATGGGAATCGCCGTAACACGAAAGGAATTATGTTACATAGGAGTTTGTAATAAATAAAAAAATTTCTTTGACACTTGGATGTTCTGTTCTTGAAAGCTAGTTACTCTAGACATTGACTGCTTTTGCTTCTGCTCCTATCTCTCTCTCTGTTTCGATCTATGCACTTGTTTGACTTATGGTTTGCATACCAAATCTCACGAACCGTATCAAACATATCAAAACTGAACGAAATGTTCTTATTTCCTGAAATGTAACCTAGAAGCTACTTCTTACCATGTAGTCAACAAATGAGGATGACCACAGAACCTTGGACCTTGGTCCGAGTTTCAGGCAAATTTTATGACAAAAAAAATGAACACAGACAAGAGACATATATATAAAATAAAAAGCCAAACATTTCGTTACATAACACATTTTCTCATCAAACAACAACAATTCCTCGCGGTCTGAACAGATATCCATCCACTCAGGCTTATAATTGCGATGGAGGATCAAAAGATAAGCTTCGGGCTGCACATACATCGTCTTCCCTTAATTCCTTCTCCTGCATTTTTATTTGCAAGAAACATTTCACAGGTCAGCCATATATTTTGATGAAGGTAAAGGTATGAGCACCAATCAAACTGTGCTAAACATCACCATTATGAAACCAAACAGTTGAAATATGCAAGTGATGTATAAGCATTGGAGTGTAACCATTAGCTTCAGCCTTCATACGAAATAGTATATGGAAACTCATTTATTCAGCATGACAATTCCTCATCACTAGTGACAAATCCAATCTTGATAAGTCTGTAATCTGTACTGTGCTGATGAAATAGTCTGTAATCTGTACTATGCTGATGAAATAGTCTATTTTATTGTGTATATAAAGAAGTTTCAGTGCTCATAATCTCAAACCAAAAAGTATGAAAATTTAAGAAGAAATTAATAAACCAAGCTCCATTAAACTTAATCTTAGCCTTCAGGCTTCAGCTAAGAGCAGAAAACTCAATAACTGTAGTTAAAATGTTTTATGTAATGTAAAAGAGATCTAAATGTGATTGATGGCTCCGAAGTAAAAGGGAGAGATCATGGGACAAGTATGCAGAGATGGGTTAGATTCCGACACACAGCATGTGGTGCCATTTTAGGAGGCCAAAGTTATAAAAACAGTTTTTACAATTTGCATTTTACCAGGCACAAACTTCCCATCTTTTGTCTAGAATAAAATAAAATATCTATAAAGGACAAAAGTTTCTTTGATTCTTTCACTACAAAGTCTTTATCAAAAAAATTTGATTCTTTCATACCAATATTAAATGTCAACTAACTACTTTCTTATCCAAAACAGTTCATCAACTCTCTAACATTTTTCCTATATAAAAACTAATTTTCTGTAAAAGATTCCTAAACACAGAACTTCAGTACAAATATTTAATGAATTCAAATAATTTGTATTTTTGGTGAGCATGAACTCAAAATGTTAACCTTCCACATTAATCAAAAACATAGGCAGTCAAAAGATTATTTAGGTGAATATATGATGTGAAGAACAATCATTAAAATGGGATTCAAGAATTAGTTAAAAAAGGATCTAACCTAAGGGAAAATAATAAAAATAACAAAGTGATGATGCTGAGGAAGAAGGGAACCCAACATAGAACACATGAGGAGACAAACAGACGATGAAGCCCTCTTTTCAAATCCAACCACATGCCATTGAGTCATTACTTCGAGACACGCAAAATGTAATGAAAATATGAAACCTTTTTCAAAAAAAATAAAGGTAAGACTCAATGCCACCCACGCCCCAATAAACCATCTTTCTTTTACGAAATCAAGAAACCAAATTTTATGACAAGGCAAACAACATGGTACTATTACTAATTAAATTAACTAATCCATAACCATATTATATACACTATAAATGAAAAAAAAAGTATCTTGAAGGATTGAGATTGTAAATAGATAGAGATACTAACCAAGATGGAATTAATGAAGCTTTTTTTTTGTCTCCTATCTCCGATCCTTTCCTTTATCGTCGGAGTTCCGGTTTCCTTCACCGTAATAGAGATATAACCGACCGTCAAAAGTAGCCGGAAGCTGATGGTTATGGTGGTCAAGAGGCGGAGGTGTAGCCATGAAAAAGGAAATGCTTTGACTGTCCATTGGAGAAGACGAAGAAGAGGAAGACGAAATGGATCTTTGATTAATGTTGTTGTTGTTGTTGAGAAAGAGAGACTGTGAATTGGACTGAAGGGTCCCCCTACTACTGTAACAACCTCCATTAATGGCGGCTGCTCCGGGAGAATCAGAAGAAGAGATTCCAAAGTTGTAATCCGGTACAAACGAGAACTGGTTATGACTATGATTCAACGACGACGTTTCTTGACGATGATGATTGCTACTGTTGAACTGGTGATGTAGAGAGGAGGAAGAGGAGTTCGGTATGAGCTGAACCGGGCTAAAACAATCAGAAGAACCACCGGTCCAATTCCGGTTCGGTTCGTCGAAACCGCCGGTGAGAAGCTGAGTGAAGGAGCTTTGAGCATTTTGCAAATCTTTGTCTTTCTCTTTCGCTGTTCTCTCTCGAGCTCTCTCTCTCGCTTTACCACGAATCTCTGTCCTCGACAAAGACAACATCGAGCTCTCCGACGTGCCGCTGCTACAAGCGGTGTTGTTAGACAGCGAAAGTGCTTGGTCGAAGTTTGTGTTGATCGAAGGCAAGTCGGAGATTGAGTCGGAAGCTGCGTTGATAAGCCACTCAACGGCTTTGCTCGGCTGATCGAATCCGAGACGGTCTTGTAAGTCGTAGAACTGGATTGCTGTTGCGACGGAGAGACGTATTCTCCGGTCTCTTAAACCTTTTGAGGTCAAGACTTTGCTGTGTCGGTCTTTGCCACCGGAAGCTCGAGAAACCCTAATGATTCGAGAAGATGGATTGTTCCAGTCCCTCATTCCGGTTTTGTCGTTGTTGTCGGAGGAGATTCTCTGTAGCTTTCTGCTTGTTTGTTGTTGTTTGTGTTGTGCATCAATGTCGTCGTCAACCTCCATTGCAGCGCTACTCTCATGCTTTTTCCGGTTTAGCTCAAAGCTCGAAAGATCCTCCGGAGAAGAAGATAGTGGACAGGTAAATCCAGCTAAGCCCTAGTTAAGATATTCACCACTCTCTCTCTATTTCTCTCTCTCACTTTCTTTTTGTGTTCTGAAGCGAAACAGTTGCAGAGCTATGATGATAGAGCAAAAAAGCCTGAGTATGTTGCAGTGATGACTTTGAATCTGTAAAAAGAAAGAGGAACAAGAAAATTAAAGTCATTACTACTGAATATGCTGAATAATATATATATATATATATATATATATATATTAAAAAAGAAGAAAAATTTAAGCAAATTTAATTTAATAACAATATGTAGATCTGCAAAGCCTATCTGTTAATATTCATGTTCATAGCATATAGCTTCTTCATAGCTCAAGAGCTTTTTCAGAAACCCTAAATTATTATTGTTGTTTAAAAAAGAAAAAAAAAAGAACCTATACCTATAGGGATTTCTAAAGATTATGAGCTTTGGTCAAAAGTCTTAGCAGAAGAACAAGGAGGGATTTTTTAATTAGCTGAAGATGAAGAACAAGAGTAATGAGATTTTAGTTCCTGAAGCTAGAAGCTTGCCCTAATGCTGCAAGTAGCAAAACAATCACAGAAATTAACAAACAAAAAAAGATGCATTAAATAAAGCATAAAAAAATAAAGAGAAAACAAACGAGTTTGCCTCAAAAATCACCAACAAAAGAAACTCACTTGGATATAACAGGTGTCAACTGTCGAAGCTCAGTGTAGAACAACAATGGCGGCGAAGAAGAAATAAACGAATTTTATTCAGATTCTTGTCACGAGCTTATTCTCTCCCTTTGGTAGTATATCTTCAAGCTTAGATCTCATCATCAAGAAGATCCACAGATCTGAAAATAATCAAATCAAAAAGGGTCATATAACATAACATCAAATATTCGTTTCAGGGGTGTTTAAGATAAAGGGTTTAAGATATGTTTTTTTTAATCTTTCTTTTGTTTTTCCAGAAAAAATCAGCTAAGAAAGTGAAAGAAAAATGGCGAAAAAAGGGAATTGGAGGGAGACGCTAGAGAGAGAGAAAGTGTTTATTACCTGTTAGAGAAAAATATCCACAGTAACCATTCGGACAAGGGAAGACAAGTGCACCGTTCGGACTATTTAGTACTTTCCTTGTGCTGTTTTCTCCCTTTTACCCTTGTTTTGTTTTCGATTTTACACATCTGCCACTCATTGTCTACCTATGTACTTACTGTTGGAATATCACATAAGTAGTCCTCTATTGATCCAAGGGTTATGAAGTATGTATAATAATAATGTTTATAAGGTCGTTATAAAATCTGATTAGACAATAGCTAGGAATAATCACATAGGTATATTCTCTTTGTTTGTGTACTGTATCTGTAGATTAAAGAAAAATAGGAATAAGGCAAGTAGATATAATTTATTAAGCCTACAAATAAATGATATTTCATAAGAAAATCTTCAAAGGGTAATTAGTAATTACAGTATATATGCTACATATAGTTGAAAGTTAAAACTAATGAATATATATATATATCTACTTAGCTCAAAGATTGTTATATGATCCACCACATGTTTTTGTGTTTGTGTGGAAGTCAAAACGAAAATGTCCAAACATACAGATATCAATTCGAATTACTTAACCGCACATAAACAACAAAATGGAAAAACTAATAAACAAATTTTAAATCGCTCGATCTCATCTGAAGGTGTGGAAAAACGCTGGCCAGATATGTGGGGTTGACATTATATATCTTTATCAGCTCCTAACAATCTCTATATATATATGGAAAGTTACCGATAATTCATGGTGCTCAAACACATAGTTCATTTGAAATTTGGCTCCATTGAGGTATGTATATAGATGCTTAACCATTGTTGCAAATATCTCTAGTCTAAATTTGTTAAAGGATGTTTATTTTTCAGGAACCATCGATCGAACGAAGAAGGCCCTCTCGAGGTGACAATGTGGAGATATGAGCTTCATGTAAGGCATAATTTTTGCATGCGATACAATATACGGAGGTTATAGGTCTAATTTTTTTTTAAAAAGATTTTATTATTTATCTCTTTTCAGATAAATCAGAATCAATAAAATTGTGTGCTCCCTTAAATATGAATTCTTTAGAATTGGTTATCGCTAGGACAAATAGTCCAAGTTCAAGTATACCGAATCCACATAAAACCAATCTACAGTTGTTGGCATTCGTGATAATGCCAAAGTTTATAACATGGAGAACACAAGAATCATGCAGGACTGATGTCTCCTCCGCGAGACAAAACTTGTTCGTCTTATTAAGATCTAGAGATACTACGATTTTGTTTTAATTTATGATATGTGAGATTTTATTAAATATCTGAAATAATCGGTTTTTATATTACTTTGCTAGTTTCTATGTAAGATATAGATATTCTAAATACCATCAATTTTAAATTAAAAATAGCTAATATATATTTTTAATATTTAAATAAAATATAGATATCACTCAGGATTTATTTGCTAGTATAAAATATAAATAACTGAATCTATTTTAGTTATGAAGGTATGGTTAAGAAAATAACTAGTATTTAATTTATCACACCTAAACCATATTACCTCCCAAACTTGCTTAGGTTCTAGACACGTATCATGAGAATATCAATCCTCCCACAATGAAATAAAGAAGGCTTTTCTTTTGTTCTCTTCAACGATCTTGATGCAGTTAGCGGATGAAGAACAAAGATCAAAGTATATTTTTATTTTACTTTCGAAAAATATACACCCAACGCAGTGAATTCCATTAATATGGTGTTGTTGGCGAAGAGGTTTTGTTATTCATAGTACGCTTTTAAATCAAATAATTCAGAATACTACGATTTTTTTTAATTTTTTTTTTAATGCACTTAAAGTTTCCACAAATTAGAATTTTAATTACACAAGTTAGTAATTAACTTAAAATAAGAAATGAATCGTTACCAAATTACCTTTTTCCTAGAAATTGGAAATTAAGTACTATGAATCTAAATAGAAAAAGATTATGGTGTTAAAAATAACTCCACATATAAATGCAGATGTTGTCGGTCAAATAGTGTATTTAAAATATACTAATTCAACACATAATTGGATGATAGTGTATATTTACTGTTATATAAGGGAATAGATTTAATATTATGTTTTAAACATTTACATGGGTTTGTGAGATGATGGGTTTCCATCCAAACGGTATGATACAATTATTAGGATTAACTTTAGAAAAGGATAAAATAAATTTAATTCTAGAAATAGCAAAATAAAATTCATGCAAGTGGCGTCGAGAGATGCAAATGACTGGAAGTAAAGCAATCTTACTTTGTTTTTCTTTTTAAATCTGCAATCTTACTTTGTTGGCATATGCAAATAGCATATTACTTAGGATATCGTCACATAATATTTCAATCTTCAACCTTTATAGCATTAACATATCATTATGATACTATTTTTTTTTTTACGACACATGTAATACGATAAAAAAAAGAGTTAAGACATCAAAAGATAGTTACATATCAGACGAGTACAAACCCATTGTGGACTAACTAAACAAATACATTCCCATTTAGGGAAATGTTACGTTCTTATATAATCACATGTCTTTAATGATATGAATAAACCAGAATTGTATAAATGCTTGTGTGGCTTCCATTATAAAAATGGTTTTTAAGAAGACCAATGCAAAAAGAAGGTGATATTTGGGTTTCGGTGGTAACAGAGCTAACGACGGGCTCGAGACTGTAAGGCACGTGTCGCTGTCTAAAGGCATTTATTGATGCACATTCAGAATATTTTGTTTCACATCGAATTTTACTTCTTTTTTAGCCAAAATACATATTTTACTCCAATGTATGTCTAGTAGTTTTATGTATTTTCGAATGTATATTATATTAGACTTGTTTCTCCGAGTTAAGAATATAAAATAAATAATGCATTAATGGTTTAAAAACCTCAGTAGCAGTTTACTTGGCCGTATTTGAATTGGTTTTACTATGATAATTTATAATGCAAAAGAGCAAAAGACCAATTGGAATTACTCAAGTTTCAAGTACACATATGTTATCTCCATCTACACTTGTACTTCTCAGCTTCATCCTCAACAGCTAAAGGCTCAAGATTATATTTTTAATGATTTACTTTTAATAATTTTGGAACTTACCATGACCATAAGGGTTCTTAACCGTTGACAATAATAAAACGAGACAATGTGTGTTTTTACGTGTGTCCATATATATATATATTCATAATTAACTGGTCTTATCAAAATGTTTTTGGTGAGATTTCAATGATATATGGTAAGATCTAGCTCCTAGGCTCTTTGCTCCATAACTTGATTCACAACCAATAAAATGTTCTTAGAAACGAAATTGTCACTATCAAGTTTCAATCCAAAGTTACAAGTTTCATGTGCTTTCTTATTGATATTGCTAATGATATCTTTAAAGAGTTTTCTCTCATGCACTCTGGTTTCTTTTCTCAACAGGTTGTGATCTTTTCTTCCAAAACTTGAAATGCAAAGATCTTCCTTCAAGCATTTTCTCAATCTCCTCCATTGGCATTCCTTTTGTCTCCGGAACACACACCACAACAAAGAGAAGAGCAATGACTGAGATAACTCCAAACATGAGAAAAGTCCAAGAAGTCCCAATAGCTTCAGTTAAAGAAAGAAAAGATTGAGCCACAATCAAATTCGATATCCAATTCGCAGTTGCAGCTATTCCTCCACAGACTCCTCTGAATCTCAACGGATAAATCTCTGAGTTAACTATCCATGGAACAGTCCCCATTCCCGGAGAGAAGAAAATGATATAAAGTCCCAATCCAAGAAGAGCAAACCAACCAAAGTTACTAGGACATCCTCTTGTGTACCAAAGCCGGTTTTCATTATGACATAAGTCCTTAACCGAATCATTAGAGACCCAACACGCACCGGGTTGTTCCTGCAACCATCATTTAAAAACATTATGGAGTTCAAATGTTTTCTAGTTAAAAACATTTTTAGGGTTTTTGAAAAGTCTTTTACCTTCCCATTGGGAGATGAACAAAACCCACAAGATGGAGAAGAAGCTTTCAAACAAGTCATACAATCCCAAGTTTGGACTTTCATAGATGTGTTATAATCCGGACAAGTAATGTTCTTGAACCTTTGTGTCTCGAGGGAGCTAATCGCAGGAGCATGAGTAGTAACTTCATGGAAAACACCAGTTAGCAATCCAAGCGAGATAATGACTCCGAAAAGACTAATGATCAAAAGCTTTTTCCTTCCGATTCTATCGATGAAGTAAATGCTAATGATGGAACCGAACGCGTTTAGTCCTGCTGTAACTAAAGACAAGAGTATAGCTGTTCTGTTTGAAGCGAAACCGGCGAGCTGAAAAATGGTTGGACTATAATACATAACAGTGTTGATCCCAACGAACTGTTGAAACACTTGGAGACCAACACCAGCTATTAGTCCTCGTCTAACGGTTTTGGTTTTGCATAGTTTGATCATGTTGATTTTCTCGGAAGATCCTGCTTCTAATGTCTCCGATTCAACTGAGTCTTTAAGTGCTCGAATCTCTTGTTCTACATTTTGTGCTGAGTATATTCTTCTCATGATTGCTTTAGCCTCTTCTTCTCTTCCCTGTTTACGTTACGTAAAAAGAAAAACCTCGTTATGGGTGTTCAATCCATATAAACCGGACCAAACCAAAAATATAAAATGGACTTAGGCTTAAATTAAACGGTAAGTATTTAGATATTAGAATAAGCGCGGAACAGAACAAAAACCAAATCCGACATGAAAGAGACATGATACCTAACTGATCCATACATATAGTAGGTTTGGTTTTATATTAGCGACTCTTATCTAAAATTGAACATATTCATATATATCATAAAAAGAGAAAAAGAAAAGAAAAGAGAATGATCAAAAGTACCTTGCGGTATAACCAACGAGGCGATTCCGGGAGTGTAAACATTAAGATAAACTGCAAAAGAGCTGGAACTCCGGCGATTCCGAGCATCCACCTCCATGTTCCCTTCACCTAGAAAACAAGAGAGAGACAGAACATTACAAGCTTTGAAATAAGCCAAAGTGATAGATTGCTTTACATCACTTACATCGGTGAAGGCCAAGTTAATGAGGTAAGACAAGAACTGTCCTCCGGTGATTAGAAACCCATTGGTACTGACCAAAGCTCCTCTGATCTTAGCTGGTGAAGCTTCTGAGATGTAGAGAGGAGCGGTCATGGAGGCCATCCCGACCCCAAGACCCACAAAGACACGGCCAACGACGATGAGGGACGGGTTAGGAGCAGCAGCCATAATGATAGCTCCTATTAGGAAGAGTAAATCCGCCATTAGTATGGCGCTTCTCCTCCCAAATTTGTCGTTGGCCCAACCTCCTATGGCGGCTCCAACGATGGCTCCTGCAACCGCCATGCTCACTATCATCTCCTGTGTTTTCAAATTTTTTTTACTTGGAGCTTAGTGTTTGTTTGTAACGTTTGGGTCGTAAAGTTAGGTAAATACAAAACGGCATGATGTGTATAACGGCATGCGCAAAACAACAGAATCGGAAACTCTTATGATCTGCTTTTATTCATGGTTGTCCAAATTTTGTGAAAACCTTTTTCTTTTTGCTTTTGCAAAGTACTCCATAATGATTAGACAGAACAGTTCCTCTAACGAGTTAATTTGTCACTATGATATTTTCTTGCTTCTGGGATGTACTAATCACTAGATCAATCATTTAAATAAGTTTCCTAAACAATAATCATAATTCTTTCTTTCTTTTTCTGTGTGCACCAAACAATAATCATAATTCTTTTTCAAAAATTCAAATAAAAAAGCAAATATATATATAAGAACCTGTAACCAAGTTTCTCTGTCAACAGACTTGAAATCATCTCTGATGTAAAGCAGAGCTCCTGATATAACTCCTGCATGTATAAATACATATAGAACAATCAAACTTCAAGTACATAACATGTATGGATGAGAAAATCGGTAGATAAAAACGTTAAGAAACTTACCGGTGTCGTAACCAAAGAGAAGACCACCAATTCCGGCGGAGAAAGCAAGACGAAGAACATAAGGATTCTTCCATGTTAGAGAAAAACATTCTCTGAAAGCTGATTCTTCTGCTCCTCCATGTATACCTCCTTCCATTTTTTTTTTAATTTTAATTTTGGGTTTGTAAGTCTTAATCTAAAGTGTTAGTTGAATGAAATGGAACAACAGATATATAAAGAGTGCGAGTTTCTCTGTTGCGTTCTATATTTTTGTATTTTTCTTTATGCTGAGAAAGTGAGGAAATGATAAGTGGTTATTAATCAACGGAGAATTGATATGGCACCAGACGACTCTTACTAGAAAAATCCAATTGACTTGTCAAAATTTTCTTCAGCCCTTTTACATTTTGGATAACTCATTTATTTATTTTTTTTTCATCTTTTAATTGTATTTATTTATTTACCTTAAATAAAATTTAAATATTTTTACTTTATAAAGATAATTTTATAAAAACTGATCTAAACATAATTGCAGTTTTTATATGTTAACTTTTATTGCCAAATGAACTTATTAGTATTTTGTTGAAAATTTATTAGATAAATAATATATATTATTAAGTTTATCCACCTTAAAATTAATTACATGTCTTTTTTTCTCTATAATAGCTAACCTAATAATAGCATGTGTTCTCTGGTTTTATATAACACATCAACTACTCTGGTACCATAGACTAGTAGGTTACACTTACATGTCTTGCTCAGTCAGTGAGATGTTTCAACCTACAAATACCGCCGTTAGACTAATAGGTTACATGTCTTCCTCAATCAATAATATGTTTCAACGTACAAATATGACCATTAGATTGATATAGTTCAATGAAAATTAATTCAAATGTAAATGATAAATAATAAATTGATAAGAGTCAAACACACAAATATATAAAATGAAAAATTATATTACTTTTACGAGAATATTATTACAATATGTATAAATTTATATACGAATTGAATAAATTTAATTTTTAATGTAATATGAAAATAATATTATTACAGATAAATACTAATTTTTTATTTTTAAATATTATTTTTGATTATTGGAGATTTTTCTCGATCCTTCCAATTTTTTTTTTTGGTTTACAAAATATACATCTTGCTACTTAATTTATCTCCAATAATAAAATTGTATCATGTAATTTACTTTTTGCAAGTTAGTAATCGAATTTTACTGTTGTTTACATAATTGACGCCTTTGGTCAATGTAATACATTATCAGTGATTATATATCTACTCTAAGTTATTTAGTTGTTTTAGAAATTCGGTTTCTGCTCATGGTGAGATACTACCTTTTATATGGTAAGAGGAAAGTCATTAATTATTGAATCAGTCATTACAAATATATATACTTCTAATTATTTGTGAGTAACAACCTTTGGTCAAATTAGGCTAATTGTCAATTTGTTATCTAGACCAAAACATATAAAACGCGGAAAAGGAAATGCTGAAACTGTATTGACGTATATATATACTTTAAATTTTAAACAGTATTTTTTATATGAAATTATGCGAGCTTAGAAATTAAAAAGTTAGTTATCAAGAATATTTACTTCCACGTCGAAAAAGTGATGTGACGGGATGATCTCAATCAAAGGTGTAAACTATGAAGTCTATGCACATGATGAGATTGTCTAGCAATATGAAAAAAAAAAAATAATATAGTGAGATACAATATGAGTCTACTAGAGACACACGTAATTTGACAATTGACATCATAGTATAGTATATGACTCCACCTACAAAAGCGGATTCAAACTTAATATATGTTTAAATAATATTTATATGTCCATTCTTTTGTTACTAACAGCATGTTCAATTGTAAAATGAAGTTTTTATCTAATATTTAATTATAAATTTTATTTTTAGGATTTTTATTAAAATAATTTTATTTTCTCTACTTTAATAGTAAAACTCCGTTAGAGTTTTTCAATAATTTTGTTTAGTTGTAAGTAGAGTTTCTTTTTGAATTATTAGTAATTTATTATGATAAATTAAATTATTTTACAAAAAATTCAACGAAAGTATCTTTAAGTTATGAGTATAAAAAATATTTATAATTTAAAATGAGTTTATCGAATATACGAAATACAACGAGAAGTAAAATGAAGAGTTTGCAAAATTTAGTTTTATATCTCAAAAAATCAGATCAGATCCAAACAATGTTTCTTTGTTGTTTCATATACACATTATAGAAAAATAAAACGTTGTGGAAACAAATTTATATGTTCCATCGGTCATATAAAAATTATTTTATTTTAAGAAAATTTTATTTTCTTGAATAAAACATAAACAAATATATTACATTGAATTTCTTTTTTAAGTTAAGATATTTTAAAGTTAAAGTTAAAAGTTTTTTAAAAAAAATAAAGTTAAGAAAAAGTAAAAAAAAAATAGTGAATTAAACAGTGACACGTGGCTAAAACCCCATCTAAGAACCAACTCTTAAAATTATTAATTAAGAATCAGTTCTTAATTTATTAGATAATTTTGATTTATTTTAATCCTAAAAAAAACTAAGAACCCACTTAAAAACCCTTAAGAACCTCAATTGAAAGTGTTTTTTAAAATTTTAGATAAAAATCCGTTCTTAATTTATTAGGTAATTATGATTTATTTTAATAAAAAAAGTAAGAAACTTTTTTTTTTTTGATAACTATGGTATCCTGACAGCCATATTCCCGACTATTCCCACAAGTGGGGTCCAGCGCCCCAACGGAAAGAATGTTAAATCCGTTGTGGCCGGGACTCGATCCCTCGAGGTGGAACTGACAGCTGTCAGCCTTTTACCCATGGACCACGAGGCCCTGGTTAAAGTAAGAATTTTTTTATCTATGAACCCCTTAAAAATCCTTATTTAAGATGTCCTAATTATTCAAGAATAACTCTAAAAAAAAAAAATCGATAAACTCAAAAAACAAATAGTTTTAAATGCTATAAATTAATTGGACCCAAAATAGGCCGGCTCAAAAGAAAAAAACTAGAGATTATATACATAAACTCCATTAACACACTTCATCCATTCCTTCTTGTCTGGTCGATCCTCTTTTAACTCACCACTTTGTAAGTTAGATTCTTTTCCATCTACATAATATTTGTAGAATTGAGAGAATAAAAAAACGAATCTATTAATATATAAGAGTTTAGGTTATATACCTAAGATTATCTATTTAGAATTCTAAATAATTAATATTAGATAAAATATTAAATGTATCAAAATTTCCAAAAGTTATAATTTTATAAATAAAATAAAAATTAATATTATGTAAGTTAAAATTCTTATGTAAATAGCCAAAATAAAAAGAAAAATTTATGAAGTAATTAAAAACATAGATCTAATAGTGATATCTTGCTACATAGGAGTTTTTTGTTATTTTGTTAAATATTTTTTTTGTGTAGTTATTGTGCAAATTATCTGTAGTTTAAAAGGCTATAAATTAATTGGGCCCAAAATAGGCCGGCCCAGTACAGAAAAAACCTAGGTTTATATACATTCATCCACTCCTTCTTCTTGTCTCCCTCGCTCATCTTCAACTCAGCATCCTGTATTTCAGGTTTTTCTTCTTCATCTACAATTTCCTTGTTATATCAGTTGTTCGTACGAGCCTGTTAGGTTTGTTTAGATCTGGAAGTATATATCGTTGTAATAGCATCTCTTTGGAAATTCAAATTTTATTTATCTATCTATCAAACATTAATTACGAACACTAGATCGATAGGCCTTGTATGTTCTTCTCCTTTTCTTAATAAATGCCTTAGTGAATCGTTAAAGTTTCGTTTTTTCCCCGAACCTTTGGTGTTTTAGTAGTCGATCTGTTCTGATCTGTTTTATATTCAGTGATAAAGGTTCGACCTTCAGAAAATAATGGCTGCCTTCCCCAACCTTAACTCTGACTCTGGATTGAAGAAGCTCGATGAGCATCTTCTCACTCGCAGTTACATCACTGGGTAAGTTTGTGAACATCTATGATATGATTAGATCCGAAAGTCTCTACCTTTTTTCGAGCTATAAGAGTAACTATTAGTTTCCTTTGTGTATGTTTCACAGGTACCAGGCTTCCAAGGACGATATCACTGTCTTTGCTGCTCTTGCAAAGCCACCAACGTCACAGTATGTGAACGCTTCTCGTTGGTACAACCACATCGATGCCCTCTTGAGGATCTCGTAAGCTCTACTTTCTTTTTTCGATCAAGTTTTTTTCATTGTTTTGACTCATCTAATGTTTGTGTCTCTCTATTTACAGAGGTGTCTCTGGTGAGGGAAGTGGTGTCGTTGTTGAGGGATCAGCTCCACTCGCTGAAGAGGCCGTTGCTACTCCCCCTGCAGCTGATTCTAAGGTACTGGAGATTGTTTCTATTCTTTTATCTCATAATCTCTCTTGTGATTGTGAATTAGCGAGGCTCATGGGAATGTGTAATTGTAGGATGCTGCTGATGAAGAAGATGATGACGATGTTGACCTTTTCGGAGAGGAGACCGAAGAGGAGAAGAAGGCTGCTGAAGAGAGAGCTGCTGCTGTGAAGACAACTACAAAGAAGAAGGAATGTAAGTTTGTGGTTCTGTCTTTAACACTTGTGATTTATTCAGACATGATGATATGTTTTGGATTCTAATTGGTTTTATGTTTTTTTTTCACTAGCTGGAAAGTCATCAGTTTTGATTGATATCAAGCCGTGGGATGATGAGACTGACATGAAGAAGCTAGAGGAAGCTGTGAGGTCCATCCAGATGGAAGGGTTATTTTGGGGAGCATCAAAGCTTGTCCCGGTTGGTTACGGTATCAAGAAGTTGCAGATCATGTGCACCATTGTTGACGACCTTGTGTCTGTTGACACTATGATTGAAGAGCAGCTCACCGTCGAACCAATCAATGAGTTCGTCCAGAGTTGCGACATTGTTGCTTTCAACAAGATCTGTGAGTTTCCTGAAATCTTACCTCAATTCCTTAAAAGCTGCGATTTGTTTTGTAAGGTGTGTAACTCACTGTTGAATCTCAATGCAGGAGGATGGATTTGCTTCAAGTAAGGTCTCATGCCGTTTGGTTATTGTTTCCAAGTTTCTTGTAGTCTCATGTTTTTGATTTTGCTATGGTTTGCCATCTCTGCTGGTTAATTTTGATATTTATGGAAAAGACAATTTTATTATTTGCTTAAAGTTCTATGTGAACAACTAAAAAGTGTTTCTACCAATACCAAATAGCCCTGGATTCCCTTCAAACGAGGGCTTCCTTATGATTTGTGTCCCTTGTGGCATTAGTTTCCCCAATGAGATTATCAAGAGACATCTATAGACGCCAGTAACGATAATCTCCCGAGTTCTTGTTGTTTTCTTCCCCGACAGTTTGTTCCCGGACAGGTATAATGACTCGAGCTTAGTCACATTGGCGAAAGACATCAGGATACGTCATGTGAATGAGTTGTTTGATAAGTTGAGAGCAATCAATGTCTCTCCTTGGAGGCTGTTTCTAGAGAAATCGATGGCGGCTTAGAAGTTAAGAACCTTTTCTTGCTCCATGTATAAACCTTTGTACGTTCTTATTTAAACCGATCATTCCTCTAATGTCCCATATATACATGCAGTCTCTCTTCATCATTCTTCTTGAGCGATGCTGCACTCCAATGCTCAAAGTAGTTTGTTGGTAAGCTTCCGTTAAATCACAAATTGTAACACCTAAACTTTCATTTTTATATGATATTTACCATTTAACAAAAAAGTTTCGGTAAGTCTCTTGTCCGATAGCTCAAGTATCTGGAGCTCGAAGACGTGAAAAGACGACCTTGATCATCGGCTTGGGATATTAGAGCATAGAACCTGTTTGAAAGTAGAGTAAGGACTTTTAAATTTCAGGAATGCCTTGAGCCACAAGGGAAACGAGTCCATTGATTCTGTTGTGATCCAAACGTAGAAACTTTAGGTCAAAGCAATTCATGAGAGATCCCGGAACCTTGGGATCAGGTGGGGCATTAGATTGTTGTGTGAAAGGTTTGATTTTGGCCTATTCCAAAACGAAAAAGCTTCTCCCTTTAAAACTAGAGAATCATTTATACAAAAGAGAACCAAACTCTTTTTTTTTTTTTTCATCACACAAAACTCATTTAAATTCCCAAAATTACGTTTTAAATTCCAAATTTTGCGTTAATCAAAAAAATTAATATTTTGGTTCCAAAGTTAGTCAACATCAAATTAATTTCTTTAATAACCATTAATTTTTTCGTTAATTCAAACGGTATCGTTGTAACAAAAGGAAAAATCCCCGGCCACTTAGATAATAATATCCCGAAAAAAGAAAAACAATTAAAAGCTGAAAAGTTTCTAGAAGCTTCAGATATTCCCGAACCTTAACGATATTTTCCTTTTGTAAATATGTTGTTGTACAAGAATTTCCTTTTTTTCTTATATTAGAACTTATATAAATACCGTCCTCTAGAGGTCAAGAGAAATAATAACACACTACATTCTTTTTACCTTGATCGAGTTTACACCTTCTAACTCAGGTTTGTTCTTCTTCTCTTCACTTTATTTCGTTTGATCAATCGGGGTTTCAGTAGTTGATATGTTTTGATCTGCTTTATATGTCAGAGAAAAGGTTTGCAACTTCAGAAAATAATGGCGAATCTCCCCCACCTTAACTCTGATGCTGGATTAAAGAAGCTTGACGACTATCTTCTCACTCGCAGTTACCTTACTGGGTAAGTTTGTGAACATCTTTTATAAGAATACATCATAAACCCTTTGATAAAAAACAATAAGAGTAACAACTAGTTTCCTTTGTCTATGTTTTACAGGTACATGGCTTCAAGTGATGATATCTCAGTCCTTTTGTCTCTTTCAAATCCCCCATGTTCACAGTATGTGAACATATCTCGTTGGTACAACCACATTGCTGCCCTTTCGAAGATCTAGTAAGCTCCATCACTGTCTTGTAATCTTTACCAAGGATTGTTGTTTTGATTCATCTAATAATATTGTTTCCTTACTACTTGTGTCTCTCTATTTATAGTGACCTCTTTGCTGAAAGAAGTGATGTCACTGTTGAGGGATCAGCACCAATCACAGAAGAGGCTGTTTCTACTCCCCCCGTAGCTGATTCTAAGGTACTCAAGATTGTTTCTTATAATGGCTTTTATAGTTTGTACATGAGTGAGATTGATAGATATGTGCGTACGTAATTGTAGGATGTGGCTCATGAAGAAGATGATGATGATGTTGACCTTTTCGGAGAGGAGACCGAAGAGGAAAAGAAAGCTGCTGAAGACAGAGCAGCTTCTGTGAAGACATCTACAAAGAAGAAGGAATGTAAGTTTGTGGTTCTGTCTTTATAACTTGTGATTTACACATGATGGTGTGTTTTGGATTCTCATTGGTTTTATGTTTTTCTTCACTAGCTGGAAAGTCGTCAGTTTTGATTGATATCAAGCCGTGGGATGATGAGACTGACATGAAGAAGCTAGAGGAAGCTGTGAGATCCATCGAGATGGAAGGGTTATTTTGGGGAGCATCAAAGCTTGTCCCGGTTGGCTACGGTATCAAGAAGTTGCAGATCATGTGCACCATTGTTGACGACCTTGTGTCTGTTGACACTATGATTGAAGAGCAGCTCACTGTTGAACCAATCAATGAGTACGTCCAGAGCTGTGACATTGTTGCCTTCAACAAGATTTAATGCAGGAGGATGGAGAAGACCTTCAAGGAAGGCGTCTGTGTTAAAGCAGTCTTGTTCTTTCTATATTTGAGTTTCCCAAACTTTTGTAGTCTGCCATAGCTTTTGCATTATCTTTTATTTTTCATGAAGAACAAGAATTTAGTATTTGCTTAAAGTTACAACTTTCTACCAAAATCTCAGATATAAGTCGAATTTACTATAATAGATCATATATATCCGAAGGAAGAAATATATATTTGTTATATCAAAATATCAAAATTGTTTAAAATATACTATGTCAACAACATAAAGATGCTGCTACCGTGACGTTTTCAAACTACCCTCGTAAAGTTGCGGTCAAGGCTTTGAAACAAGTGATGAGAGGAGTACGTTAAACACCAAACAACACCTGAAACAAAAAACAGAAACAAACTAATCTTAAAAGGTGTTTTAAAGGCCTCTGAGCCTGTTCTGCCCATGATTCTCGATGAAACACTCAGGCTTGTACAGAAAAGCCGGTTAGTTTGTTGTAGGAGAGGTCAAGAACTTCGAGATATGTAGGTTCGTTTACAGGTTGAGAGAGGAGATATTCCTCAAATCAAGGTAATTTCAAATGAGCCAGTGAGGGGATTATCACTCAAATCAAGATAAGACAGGAAAGGCATGGTGAGAAGAGAAGAAGGTATGTCCCAAAATTGATTATAAGAAAGGTTGTAAGATTCTGTAAAAGTGGCATTGGAGTATACCGGTGAACTTGTTGTGTGAAAGGATAAATTGGGTGAGTTTCGTTAGGTTACGTATAGAGGAAGGAACTTGGCCGTGGAGGTTATGAGAGGAGAGAAGCAAGGCCTCTAGATTGGACTGAGTTGGCCGAAAGCAGAGGACAAGGAAGAAGCCATGGATGATGTGTGAAAAGTCTAGCAATTGATCCGTTCTTATATACATAATACAAGTTGGAACTAGTGGCCGCTTGAGTACTTGAAACTCACAAAAGTCTTCAAATTCAAGAAGCTATATAGTTAAATAGAATAAGCGTTTCCACATTCCTAGTTGCGTCCATAAACCATAAATATGGCCATTTGGCCTAACAAAACCAAAACTTGCAAGGGGAACAAAAAATATACACAAAATTCTTAGAAAATTTGACTTTGAAACATTATAGTAGGGAACTCTATTCATTGGAATATCTTCAAAAGAGAAGAAAAAAACATGATCAAAACTTTAACTTAAGATACAGAAAAATAATTCTCTTAAGACGGATTTGTGAACTCTTATTGTCTTGCATTAAGATTCAATATCAGAATCAGAAGAGAGATAATCATCTGCCTTAAGACTTGGAACAGAATCATCATCATCAGATTCACCTAAGGACTCTCGCTTCTTACCAATTGCTGCTTCCTCCATGAGACTATCCTTAACATTCTCTCCCTCTTGAGTCTCACTCACTACTTCTCGATAACCATCTTCAGGAACCATATCATCTTTGTCTGAAACATGTCCTAGTGATTCCTTACTTGATTCAGGAACCTTCTTAGGCACATTAGCTTGTTGAACATTCTCTGTACCCACAATATCTGTATGATTTTGGCCATTCAGAGATATCACGGTAGCTAAATCGTTCCCAAGTTTCAATCTTTTGGTCTCTTGAAGAGGTAAAGTCGTATCTACGGTTCTCTGAATCTCGTTGTTAGAGGAAACTTCCACGTTTGACATCCATCTGTTGGATAGATCATCACCATCGCGAGCAAAACCGTTCCACTTATTCAGATTCTGGCTGGCCAGAGAATTGCTTTGCGGGAATTGGTCGCTAAGTGATGGGAGACCGTCAAGTGGAAGTGCCCTCGGATGTATGACAACTTCAAGGGACATGAGAGCGTGAGCACAGAATCTGGCAACTTTCATTTCCCCCTGAAGCTTACCTGTCCGATAAATGCATCAAATAATTACGAGTTCTGGCTTTTGAAGATTAGTTTCATTCATGCCAACGATATTACTTACCTGTTTGGAAGAGCTCAAGTCCTTCAGATAAAAATGCAGGGCGTACTCGTGATGGAGAAACGAGAGATGCCAAAAAGGCACGGAGTGCTGCAAGCTGAAACTCAACCAGATCCGTAGACGACTTATTGGGTAAATAATGGTAGGTTTCAGCATTGGCCCATCTCCCTTCACAAGCATTTGTTGCTGTGATCATTAGAAGATTATCCACACATTCTCTCCAGCTATCTGATCCTAATGCACCACCCTGAAACCCAAAAGTAAAGAAGAATATTTGATAACCACAGAGTCTAACTTCCTACGAAGTTTTCAACAGTGCCGATACAAAACCGGATGTTTTATTGTAATAAGTTGAAAGAGCTTACAATGGTGAGAAGAGTTTCTAGTGCATCCAGAGCTGCTATCTTCAATGAAACCGGGCTACTCGAGTGATTGTGAGGGACTCCCACTTCAAAAACAGAATTCTCTGCCTCAACTCCTGAATTAGATGAATGCTTCCTTTTTTTACTGCAAGCCTGGAGAACAGCTCTGTTAGTAAGCGACGGGTTTGTGCTGGATACCACATCAGATCCTTCTACAGATTTCGGGTCTAGATCCACAGAGGCATTAGAGACAACTTCCTGTGCCAGTTGCATTGCCATTCCTGGTCAGAGAAGTGTGTTAGCAGAAGTGATCTTTATTTTCATCACCTCAACCTGAGAAAATGAAAATGCAAGCGAAGGGAAGATCTTGTGAGATTACCTACACCCATGGATTTGAGCAAGGTCTTAGTGATTGAGTACAGCTTTATCCTCAATTCTGGCAATGAACATTTCCGGAAGTAACTACTAACAAGTCTCACCACGGATGCAACATATGGTAAAAGTTGGCTGCAAAATGAATCGATACAATGTTGTTTAGTTCGTACGGCACAGAAACGTATAGTAATAATCCATTATCTGGGACGAGAAAAGAAGATTTATAGGTCACAGAATCTGGAAATTTTCAAACAAAAGTTAGAGCAACACTGTTTTCAGCCAAGACATAACCTACCAAAGCAACAATTCCTCAAATGTCAGTAGTGTCAATGATATGACGGTCAGGTTTCAGTTGAAATTAATGAGTTTTGGCCAATGGAGGTAACAAACCAGGCTACTAGAGAGAATGAAAAAGAGACGGGTTACCTGCGGACACTCTTTATAGTAACGCGCAAGAGTTCTAGAGCCGAAGAATGCAAAGTCGGAAGTTCTGCACAAACCAATTCTTGTTGGATCCCAGTCATGAAAGGTGACATGGCTCGTGGTAGAGAGCCATTCACCGCCAGCACTCGCTCAACGAGGGATAACAATGAGGCAACTGGAATATTAAGCTGAATTTTGAAAGGAAGAAAAGAAGATCAGGATCTTTCAGATGCAAATGGCATGTTTTGGATTACATAGTAGCACACATTAAGGGAGCAGTAAGGAGTCTGCTGAGCAGCAAACCAAATTTGGACACAGCATAAGCAGAGACATGTTTTAGCAAGGATCTACTTATGACAAAACCAAGCACGAAAAAGCTTACTGTCCCCAGCATCAAATTCAAGAGGAACCGAAAATAATCCAACAGAGAAAAAAGGAATCGCACTACCTTGCATTTGTACGAGCTAGTTAGCATCGTTGAGCTGCAGTACATAAGTGCAGAAACTCTGGATACAATCAACTGTTCAGAGTTCCACGCTGCATCATCCAAACCCCCATTTTGACCTCCCAAAGGCAAAGGAGCCTCCTTTCCAGGAGGAGTCAATTGTTGGATTGCTTTTTTTGCTATTGTTTTTGCAATATACATGTCACCGTGTTCTGTCAGGGAAACTATAGCCGCAGACAAACAAAATACAAAAGAACAAGGAAACTAAAAAATTACCTTCTTCTAGACCTTGGAAAAAATTATTTAAATGTACGTTTATAGATATCAACAGCTTTTGCATCATCAAGGACCAGCTGGCCGTATCCCCTTTATTAGCTTTTGGGAGCAATGCTAGAAAGTGGGCAAATTTCTGAAGGTTGAGATAGAAAGAAACAAGTTGGCCGTTAATACTTCCTTGCTTTGTTGATGGAAAATATGAATTAGAGGATGTATAAAACGATGAATACCTTTAACATATTAGAACTGGTTTTCGCAGAAAAAACTTTAGAGGCAACAGCGGCTTCAACCTGCAAGGAATGTCATTTCAAATAAACTCATTAAAACAATGATACAATATCAAATCACCAGATAGAAAATACATTTGAGAAGCGAAGAGAGCCTTACCTTGTCATAACTACTGTGGAAGGCAGCAGGAAACATGACAACAATTGTACTCAGCAGATTAACAATGCCTTCCTGCAGATCCAATACCATTCCCAAAATTCAAATTGAGGATTCTAGCAATGACATGATCGGATCAATGTCGCTTAAAAGAGAAACTCAAGGCCTTCTTAGATATGCCACTTACCCATAGTGCTTCTGAAGAATCTTCCTCCAATAGTTTAATGATTGGCAGGATTACTTTCGCAGCGTGTGAGACTGCATCTTTCTTGGTATTCGTAAATCTAGACAACCTGATTCCAATAGAAAAAGCATCTTAGATTTCCAAAAGTTCCTTGTTCCAAATACAAGAATGGTAAAACTGAAGATAACTAACAGCACCAAAAAGTCAAGTTTTTTACACAGACCTTGTAAGGATATCAGAGATTGAAGTACATGAAGCCACTCGAACAATTCTAGAACTTCCTGGATTCTGCTTGAAACAAGTACAAAAATTCATGAACTCTCACAATAACTGGTAGAAGATTGAACCAAATGTCACCATAGAGCAAACCACACACGTACCTTAATAAGTGATAGTAAACTGTTAAACCAAACAGAGTAAGAAGTAAAGAAACGATCTGAGCTACACTCTTGGCAAGTTACTCCCACCAAAACGATACCCACCCAGCATTTATCTGGCTAGACCAATCAACAAACCAAAATCAAAAACACAAAAAATCGTTTTTTAAAAGCCAAAGTTGCAAACTTTCTCTCTCAATTGAACAAGTAATCGAAAAACAAACACTGTTTACGACAAATTTCGTACCATATCTGAGGAAATTAGAGTCAACAACCTCTCAACCCAATCATCAACGGCTGAGTTCGACTTAGCTTGAAGCTTCTGGTCAATTGAAGCTAGCGAAGGCTCAGATAACAGCTTGTGGGTGGAGATAGTCGATACAACCTTGGAGAGTGATAGAAAGTTGACAAGAGGCTGCTTCTCGTTGGGAACATACTCGGACAGAAGGTTTCTAAGAATCTTAGGCTTCAATCTCAAGTCGCACATGTCGTCGAAACGCTCAAAAGACGCCATTGAAGCGTTGAGAATCGAGAATGAGAGAAAGGGTTTTTGGAGATTAGGGTTTTAGAACTGAAGCCTCCTTCAGTTTGCTGTTCTGTAGCGGCTATAGATTCGTCGGTAAATTTTTGAAGACTTAAGCTTAATATTTAAAAAAATGGAAATATGCAATCCCTGAACTATGGTAAATTTGCAAGATAAAACCGAATCTATAAAGAAAAATATAAAACAACCCCTAATTTCTGATTAGAAATAAAATAACCTAGGCCCATGACGTGAAAACTTTGTCGGTTCCACTCCAAGCTAGAAACGACGACGACTAGTACCACTATTATCTCACTTCGTTTAACATTCGTTCTACAACAATGACTTTTACAGACCTTTTTAAGGAGATCAGAGTTTGACTTTTTTGTGTCTGTCTAAAATTCTCGATTAGAGAGAGAGAGAACAATGGCTTCTTCGTCTTGTCCGAGAACAATGCATTCCTTTATGGGCTTTAACTAGAGTGGGCTTTTGTATAAACTTGGGCTAGCTCTTAGCCACGCAAATAGTTATATCAAATTTTGAAACTCTAGTTTTTATCTGGATAGAAAGATAAAAAATTAACTAAATTATTCTGGACAAACGTATAGTATATATTTGGCGTAATTGAAATTATAGGACTGTTTATTACCGCAAAAAGAAATTATAATACTATTTCTTGTTATTTAAATTATTGTTTTTATTGGAATAAATATCTTCTTCTTTTTGGTCTCAATTTTGGGATAAATATCTAGTACTGAATTCTCGTTCATGTCACCGTTCCCTATCCACTTGGACTTTAAATCATATCTCAGTCGATGATATATATACATATATATATAGTTCCGTATGAAATACAAATTTTGGGACAGTAGAAGAATCACAAATACATACCCGAGGGTTTCATTTTTATCTGAATAACATAAGCATAACCTTAAACAATTTTTTTGTAACCAGAAAAAGTCTTAATGCACCCAAACATATTTTACTTTTGGTCGTGAAACCAATAAGAACATATTTTCATATAATTATTGTCTGGTGGAAACTATAAAAGCGGAAAAAGTTGAATTAACTTCAATAAAAACAAAGCATCAACCCATAACTGACATCAGACCTTACTAACTTAACTATTACAAGAACATTAAAAAAGCACCATTCTTCAATCGCTTTGTGGTGAAAACATCAAGGGCACTTGCAGCTTCCGTATAAAAGAAAAGAGACTTGTTTCGTGGACATCAAGAAACAAGAGGTCACCGGAACTACCGCAAGAGAGTCCATCGCAGTGGCAGTGTTAAGAAGATCTTCCTCCGGTGCCGTCTCTTCCTCAAGGATCATTTCGAGGGTTGTGGCAGAGATGAGGCGGCGGGGTGGTGAGGCTGTGGCACGGTGCGGGGTCACGGCGGAGAATGGAGTCATCATCAGAGGTTCAGGTGCGAGATTCTGCTGGACTGGTCGGTAGACGAAAAGGGTAGTTTTTGTATTAACCATTTTTATCGAAGGGTTTTGTGTTCCTTGCGCTGATGAACGAAAGAGTTAAGACTTTGGAGTGAAGATCTTTTTTTTGGTGTTGTAATGTTGAATTGGAAGATGGGTTTCTCTATGTTTATATAGTAGTTGCATGGACAAAATTGTCCCTCAGTTATTCTTTTGGGAACTGGTATTATTTGATGGATAGTGTTAATAGTGGAATAGTAAAATAATGAAACAACGAAAACAATTAATTTATATAAATACTTTTTCGCATAATAATCTTCTATAAAGAATTCATATATAGTTTGCTTTCTATGAATGTTGGTAAATTTGTTCGTTATTTTGATCAAAGTGGAACTATTAGTTAGTGACAAAATCTCTATAAAACTCATGATTAGAAAATTGAAGATATGTAATATATAAAGGATATAATAGTACGCAAAAGAAATTTATCCAGATACGGTTCCTATAACGCATCAATTCGTCATCCACATTACGTCGACATTAGAGACTTAAGAGTAGATATGTTCTATCATATTACATGATATACTCAAAAATTTTTAAATATGGATTGCAATTTTAGTAATTAACTCCCTCGAATATACCATAATAATCAATCAGATCTATTTACAGCTTGTTATTTTCATCTAAGGTCATTGGATAAAGGAGGCATTTGCTTTCCACAATATTGAATCGACACTTAAAGCTAAGGACAAGAAAATGGACAGCAGTAACAACTTTCTGACTTCAATGCATATTTTGGACATCAAAAGAGTTTTAAAAATTCAGCTCGCTTCCTTCTCCTTCCTTCTTCCGAAATCCAAAAGCCAAATAGCGATCGTCTTCGGTCATGCTTACGGTCTACATAATCATCAAAGAAACCACATAAAATTTTTAAAAAGAGGCCGATAGAAGACAAACTTTGCTCTTTTTACGCTTTTAATGTACGTAGTTTCATTTTCAGGATTATCTTTTGTAGACAAGGGACCCTCCAAATATAGGAAAGAAAAAGAAGAACTTTGGTGGTTTCTGCAAAATCTTTGTCTCGATTGGGGCAAAGTTTGATGGGAAAAAGCTTGAAAACTGTGTCTCTTTTCGTTTGCCTGTGGATTGTACCGTGTCTCTGACGGCAAATGTGAGAATAGTCTGTCTATAACATTGACGGGTTTTGGCTTTCTCTTTGGCATTGAGATAAGCCACAATTAAATACGTGTATATCCAGTCTCCGTATATATATACTTTATATTAAGATGACAATTCTAAGGTCGACCTTTTTTTAAGGTCGAACTATGTTTATGTCATGACTTTTAATAAACTTTTTTAAATGAACCGATTTGAATTTATGCATGGCTTTAGTAGAGGTGTGTGGCCATGTCTAACACATGCATATTAATCTCTTTTCGGTTATCCACGTCAAAATATATCTCTCTTCTTGTGACTCAACCAGAAACCTCCCATGCGTGTTCCATCAGTTCTCTTGCTTTGAGTGTCTATAATCTTAAGTTCTTTGTTATACTTTAAAATTTTATGTGTAGCTAATAATAGAAACATAAATATCGCTGGAGTGTCGTACTATTCATGTTTTGTAAATATCGTGTTGCTAGAGACTATACTAATTAATACAAGTCAAATGGTAACCTAGCCTATTCATGTATGACATACCAAAATGCCATGCTCGGAATAGAAAAAAAAAGGTATTGCAATTATTTGTTATATAGGTCATGCTTATTGTCTAATTATGGAAGAAACCGTGTGAAATTGAACAAGAGGCCGATGGCTAGATTACAAAGTTTTCTCTTTTTACGCTTTAAATGCTGTTTCATTTTCGGAATTATATTTTGTGGTCAAGGGACCCTCCAAATTTAGAAAATAAAAAGAAGAAGTTTGGTGGTTTCTGCAAAATCATTGTCTCGATTAGGGCAAAAATTGATGGGAAAAAGCATTATTAACTCTCTTTTTTTTTGGCGGTGGATCGTGCCGTGTCTCTGACGGCAAACATGAGAGAGATCCGTCAATCACAGTGAACCGTTTTTGGCCTTCGTTGCCGTATATAGAGATAAGGCCACAAAGTACGTATATATCCAAATACATATACTAATTAGGTCGAAGCATTGAAAACCAAAATAAAACTAAGATGAAGCATATATCAGATAGATATGGCGTGGTCCTTATATCTTCAGTGTGTTACACGTGGTATATCAGCGACCCACCATATCCTATTACATCTCTGTATTGATACCTCTTTCAAGATTTAATTCGATTTGGTGCTTAACACACATGGATCCGTATGTTGACAAAAAGGGGAAAAAGAAGAAGCATATATATGCATGGATCCGTATATGTGCATATATATCAGCTTTTGTATGGATAAATATGCTAATAATGTGCATCACAAGTTTGATTTAGTTATAACTTTCCTTATGGGGTAAGGTAGTCCCACGTATATACGGAAATAAACATAATAATGATGAAGTCTGGCAAGCAAGTGAAATTTCAAATCTGGACCCCAAATTGCTTAGACTTTCAGGCACTGTTATTCTTAAATGTCGCACCCTAGTCTCTGCATTCTCACTGAATCAGGATTAAACAAAGTTTTCAAAAATATTGGGTTTTCTGTTTACTCTATAATAATTTTTGTTTTAATTGTAGTAACGTTATACTTTATTACAACAACAAAAAAATTTACAATGCATTCGATTGGTGAATAAAAGAGAAACATTTATATTAGTTGTTACTAGGAGCTTTAAGTTGTTAAAAATAATGAAAAACTATAAACAAAAATGGTTAGTGTTATATTAAAACTGTTGCAACCGTTTTCTATTTATATAACAATTTTGTGTAATAATTTTGGTGATTGGTAACAATTATAAAAAGAAAATCTATTGAATTAATTGTAGTAACGTTATACTTTATTTATTTACGATGAATGTTTCTAAATTTGAAAATGATAATGTTAGAAATTGTGTTGTCTATATTTTGAAATTTGAAACGTGTCATGGGTTTCCAATTTTCTTTTGAGTTAAATCTGGATTTGGATTTGTCTTCCTTTTGTCTCCATAATACAACATCATCTCTTTTGCGTTATTTTTCGTCGGCTAAGATTTTCGATCTCGGATTAGATGTTGTTCAAAGTGATCTTGCTTATGTTGTATACTTCGATCGGTCTACAGATGAATCCAACCGACTTCCTATATCAATACACCTCATGTTTGCCTGTTATGTCCGAAATAATTTCCCATAAAAGACCAGACATCATACCAAAAAGAGATGTCTGCCCTATCTCTAACTTTTGTTTTCATAAAAAAATATCGTCAACTCTTTATATTTTAGAAGTTTTTCCACATCCAAAAATCTAGAGTAGCATTTTTTGCTGAACCAAACTTATTAGAGTAATTTGTTGTATTTTTAATCTTCTAGATCATAAATGGAGATAAACCCACAGATTTGTCAATGGAAATTGAGATTTTTTCTGCTAGAGTTGAAAAGTTTTTATATCGTCAGTAATCTTTATTTTGCCATATATAATAAATGGTGTTTTGAGATAAATAGTAGAGAAGAAGAAAAATATTGTCGGATCGCTCTAGAGACCTGTGATATAGGTAACAAGGAACAAACTTTTGCTTGTGAAAGTTGGATGACAATTCTTTGAGCATACAAGCTTGGTTTAACAAAATAACAAAATGCTATTTTATCTACTTTTCTTTGTGCATTTAAAAATGTGCAGCCATACACTTTAATATAGCTTACTTGCTCTGATAATTAGTTCATTTTAAAAACAAAACAAACCACGAATTTTCTTATCTACAATGACGTTTTTTTCTAGAAACTACTCGCCAGCCAATAACCAAGACGCACGTAGACTTATTTTCTACATTGTTTTCCCCTTAATACGTGTTGCCAGTAACATAACACACGTATTAAGGAAGTTTATGTTCTTTTAACAATTCAATAACAATAAGACAAAAGAAAATATAAAATTATCTAGTCTCCGACGAGTATCCACCATAGAAAACAATCGTTAAAAAAAATCACGAAAATAATATTATTTTACAAAGTCAATAAAACAAAGCGAGACATTGTCCTTACTATAAAAATCCCTTCTTAAACTCGGTCCATCATCTTCACTCATCACCTATCTCTTCCCTTTTCAAACATCCTAAAACTTTCTACATCAATTATGGCGAGCTCACGACTTGCGAGATTCATCACGGAGGTTGCGCCACCGCAGTTTGTCACGGTGATGCGGCGAAGAACGGCGAAGGTACTCGACACGATCAAGGAGGAAGAAAGAGAAGTTGGAACCGATCATTCCATATTTTCTTCTTCTTTGACTTCCAAAATCTCACCGTTTACTTCTACTTACTCTTCTTCTTCTTCTTCCTCCTCCTCTGCTTCGACTTCTGCTTCATTTTGTACCGGTCTGACCAATTTCCCGGTGACGGAGAACCGGAGCTCTTTCCCGGTTTTCAAGAACTGAATAAATTGCATCGTATCATGAGCTCTTCAGATGTACTTATGTATGTGTGTGTGTATGTGCTTCCTCTGTCGTCAGAAGTGTGCGTGTGTGTGTGTAGAATGTGATTTTCCGGTGAGCTCCGGCGGTTCGGATGATCGGCGTTTTTTTTCCCTTAACGGGTTGATCAAACCCGGATCAGCTCGTGAAGCCCAAAT
The DNA here is from genome assembly GCA_900108845.1 of Iljinskaea planisiliqua. Classification (NCBI taxonomy): domain Eukaryota; kingdom Viridiplantae; phylum Streptophyta; class Magnoliopsida; order Brassicales; family Brassicaceae; genus Iljinskaea; species Iljinskaea planisiliqua. Next base: position 3,088,209 of record FNXX01000007.1, on the reverse strand, counting down.
CGGTTTGACCCGGTTCAGTATAATTGTATAATGAATGTATGTGGAAGGGACTTTGTTCAACGTCGTTTTCAATGTATTGTTTAATGAAAATGATCCCAAAATCAATAATTGAGTACATTTATATTGTCCTTTTAATTTACTTGATGAAATATCTTTATATAAGAAAATCAAGAATATCCCAAAATAAAAAATCTGTGTTTTTTTTTCAGTATATATCCGAGACTGAACCTGAGTTTCGTCTACTTTAAAAGTCATAAGACCGAGTTTGGCTTTTATATACGATCGACCTTATCTCAAGCATTGTTCACGACCTCACACATTTGGTCCCTTCCATTTCCACTTTAGGCTTGCTCTTCCTCATTAAGCTTGTGTGTGTGTGTGTGTGTGTTTTTTTTTTTCACAACTATCTTACTATTTTGGAGTTTGTTTTGTGTTAGTATCAATTTATTGAATCTTAACGAGGTCTTTGTTTATCATCATGTAGTTAACCCAAATGCACTTTGTGCAGCCAAAGTCACTCAGTCAATAAATTACCAATATCTATCCCTCCCGTTTTCAATTGAAGCGCGACTTAATTTTGGTTAACGAAGTATATTATCTTTGTTTTAAAGCATATCATGGGCAACAGATTTAAGACGTTTGGTTTCATTATGTGTAATGATATTTTTTATGATGGTGGAAAAAACTATTGAATTTTAGGTTCAATTTTAGATGGTTAAAATGACGTATTCAATAAACAAAAGAAAGTCCATACAATAAAATGAAAGGGTATTGGCATTAGAAGAGCTCTAATTAGATTAATGACATGACGCAATGATCTTGATCATTATTTGCACAAGACACACAGTTTGTATTTATATACTGCGTTTTCACTCATTTCTAACATTTGTTTTGTTTTTTTTTTTAAATATTTTTAAACCTAAGCTTAGGAGAAGATCTTTAAACTTTTAAAAATATTTATCGAACTCAGTTATAGCATTACGTTAGAATGAAATATTGTTCGCTTTGTAAGATCACCACATTTTTTGTTAATACATATTAGTAAATGATCTGAGATTATTTTAAATACCAAAAAAACAACCATGTCTGAAATCTTCATCGACTCCAATATACATTCGAACATGGTTGTTTGAACATATACTTGATCTTTTTTTTTCGTCTATACTTGATCATTGATCAAACATAGTTGTTTCAGATTATTTTAAATATGAAGATACAAATGATGTCCGAAGTCTTTGTTGGTTGATACACTCGAATATGGTTGTTTTTGTTTCTATTGACTTCTAAAGTTTTCGTTAAACATATAAATCTATGAATTACCCATATCCCGCCATTTGTTAATTGAAACGCCCTTTGAATTTGGTTGACCAAGTATGTTGACTCTGGTGTAAAGCATGCCATGAGCAGAATATACATGAGGTTTTATTTCACTATATCTGATTTGGATCTAATTTATTGGATTGGTTTCTAGTGTTTAATGGTATTTTTATAATTGGGAAAAGAAAAAGCTAAATTTCAGGTGGTGAGAATGCATATTTAAATAAAATGGAAATGCCTAAGAATTAGAAGATATTCCATTAGATTAATGACATGGACCACTAGTCTGGATCACTATTTGCATAAATCATGCAGCACTTGATATTACAGGCCGGATTTTATATCCTTACTATATAGTTTTCGCAATTAGAAAGATCACCACATTTTTTAAGAATATTCATTTGGTTTAAAGCATGGCGTTTATGTTAGAATGATATATGATCTCAGACGCTACAAATATTATACTCTTTGTAAGAGCACCACATACTCTTTGTAAGATCGCCACTTCTTTTACTTTGTCAAGATTTGATCTGGGACGCTGCAATTATTTTAAATAAGAAAAAAACAATTTACTTAGTCAAGATATGATTTGGGACGCTGCAATTATTTTAAATAAGAAAAAACAATCATGTGCTAAGTCTTCATTGGCTCCAACATACACTCGAGATGATTGTTTCTGATTAACTTGCAAAGTTCCGTTAATTTAGTTTTCTTTTTGTGGTCATTGTAATAAAAAACACGACTCGTGGGTCGGTATATAATTTTGTTTTCGAGGTCAAATTTATCGTTTCCTAATGAGAAAGTCATTTTCTTTCAAAACATAAGATTATAGTACTTTTTTATAAAGGTTAAAATGTTAATCATAGCAAGCTCCACTTGACTAATTTATTCCTTTCATCTAAATTTCTATAGTAAAATAATAGTAGTTAAATGTGCAAAAAAAAAAAGGAGTTAATATCATAAGGTTATAAATTTTGTAAGCCAAACCTTCTGAAAATGTGGCAAGTTCTGGATTTGCATTTCCCCTCGATGATTCTGTGTTCTTCTTAATTAACGTTGTACAATATAATCAGATGATTAACACAACAAGCATATGAAATAGGAGAACATCTCTACTCTCCTCTATGTCCATTTGATTTGTTGGAATTTAAATTAAAAATATTATGATTTAGGAACATGTTAATTGTTGTATGGTGTCTTTATGTTTAGATATATTCAATATTTTTGGTTTAAAGTCTTTACTAAAATTTATCATTGTTTTTATATCCAATTCAATATATATATATATTTGGATATATGCTTTGAAAGAATGCATACACTTCTATTGATTAATGTGAATGATGTTATTGGATTGAGGTATGTAACACAAAATCTTTTGGATACTTACACACACAAGACGTTGTAGAATTTGGTCTTTGTCAAAAATCAAGACTATGTATTTGTTTAGGTTTTAAAAGTAAAATGAATTTTTTTTTTCTGAGATAGAACTTGGTAGTAAAATGAAATATTGAGCCTAACTGATGTTGAAATCAGTGATCTACTTTACGATATATTCTATGATGACTAATCCAACATTAAGAATTTTTTAAAAAAAACATGTCAAAAATTCTATTTGTTAACAGATTAATGTACTTAATTTTTAATCCTATGTACCGCGCGGGTCTACATTAATTAGTAATAATATATACACTAAAGATCGTTTTAATTAAGAAAGCATACCCATGTGCAACATTTTCATTGGCTTCAACGTACAGTCTAACATGATTGATTGATTCTTGTTTCTTTTAGCTTGTAAAGTTCCGTTGATCTGGTTTTATTTATGCGGTCAATCGCAATTTAATACATGGACTTGTGGGTCGGTATTATTTTGTTTTCCGATGTCAAATTTTATAATAACTAGCGTGGAATATACCCTTTTAAAATAAGAAAGTCATTTTTGTTTTCAAATTCGAAGCGATGCTTTTGTTTTTTATATATAAAAAGTTGTGTATGCATCATGGATTAAGAATTTTAAAGTCAATCCTTTAAAGAAGACGTGGCAAGTTCATGGATCTACATTTCTCCCTAGATTATCTTTTTTTTTTTTTTTTTTAATAACGGTAAACACTTAACTCAACCCAAATTAATCCTCATCGTTTAGTTTTTTAGGTTTTCTTTTAGGACCGTGGGAGTTTCTGAATTTCTATAGTTTTCCTCAGTATTGAAAATCAGTTTTTGAAAATTCCGTTTTAAAAAAATAACACTTTGTACCGATAAATGTTTAGATTCAGAATATAAAAGAACCAACCTCCTCTATATTACCAGCCCACTACATCTTTAATATCATTTAATTATTCTTGCAAACCATTATTATAAAAAAAGAAATTAATTATTCTTATGTCTCTCCAATCATTTTGTTATCTTATTATAATGAAATGATATTATATAAACATTTTTTATTCCCACAAAAGTGTTATTTTAAAAAAATTATAGATCTCCTAGACCTTTAACTCATATTTTCTTCTAATATCTGGAATCAAATTTTAAAATAATAATATTTTTTTATAAAAAAGACATAAAAAACCAATTCTTTTATAATATTACTAAACCATATTTTAAAATTTTAATAAAATAATTATTTTTTTTCTTTTTTCTTTTTGATGAGTATTATGAGATTATAAACAAGTTTCAAAAAAAGGTTTACCATATATTTTTTTAAAAAATTAGTTTAATGAATATATTTAGCTAATGTTGTTTTTAAAAACATTAAAAACTATAATTCAAAATCAGATAATATTGATAATTCTAAACATTTAGTAATTTACAGATTAATTAATTTTCAATGATACAATCGTTAATGATATTTTATAGATTGGATTTAAAACGTAATTTTATTGTTCATTCTATTTAAAAATATAATTATATAGTTTTTATTTAGTCCATATTAAAATTAGGTTTGCCATAAGATTCTGCATAATGAATTCAGTCGTACTATCTATAAATTAAACAATTCATAATTGCCATGTTTAATCATAATTTCATATTGAATTACGAAAACCCTGGACAGAGCACTTTAAACATGTGCAATTGATGCTTGTAACCTAATAATTTGTATTAATATTGTTTGTTGTCATCTTAGATATAAATCTAGTAAAATGTGTCTTCGAATTAAAAGTCAAGAACTTCTGATACAATTGCCCCTCTTGTGTATCATTAGTTTTGAATAGGGCTCGTGGCTCCTTGCCTCCTTGACACTGATAATGGCTTTCCATAACATCAAAAGCTCAATTTGACATTTTAAAACTAATTATGTTAGATTTAATATAAGATTCTCTTACATTTTTTATAAGTTTTATATATGTTCGGAATCTTGGAGTATGATAAAAGGATAAATGATCTAAAACTCTAGTATATCTTAAAGGATTAATTACATTGTGATATTCATAACAAAAAAAGATTAAATAAACAGCAATAATTAATGACTAAAGATTGAGGTTTAAATACTTGATTAATGCACCTAATAGCAGTTTAGTAGCCTTAGTCAGACAAATAATATATTTTTTTTAAGAACCTGGTTTCAATCTAAAATAAAACGTTCTGAATATATATCAAGTTATAATTTTTTTTATTCTAAAAATATCAAGTTATTAGTTATTACTATTTTTTTTTGTTCAGTAGACACATCAAGTTTAATTAAAAACCTCGCATACTTTCCGGTATATACATACATTGTTATACATTTTTGTTTTTGTCAACTCAAATATTGATCATATTATTATTTTAAATGTAGCTATTGCAGACGTGTGAATGAGAGAGATAGAACCTTCCTCGTATAACCCTTAAGCACAGAATTAAATTAACATTTCCCAAATTAATTAATCAAATCTATAAAAAAATAGTAATAAATCTATGTAATAATTTAGCTTAAATTCCTTTACTCGGTCGAATCAGAAAGTTCCCCTCTTTCTCTCTTCTCGCGCTTCTTCATATCAATCGGCTTCGATTTTTTCTCCGAATTTGCGATTTTGTCAGAACTTTTTCTTCATTTTTTGTTTTTTCCTGATTTCATTCAACTCCAAACTCTTAAATTTCGAAACTTGGTCTATCGATGGGTCGTCTTCTTCGTGCGGTTTGAATATTCTCCGCCCACGAGAGTTGAATATCCGATTGTGGGGTCTCCGGCTTTTAGGGTTTATTCATCTGCAGATCCGACGGGTAAACCAAAGATGAGCGTGGCGAAATCCCAGGTGTGGCAGCCATGCAAGAAGAAGCGATCCTGAAGGCAAACATCAACAGAGATCTAATTATCGAGGAACGAATCTAAAAGAGATTGTTAGAGGGAGAGAGAGAGAGATAGAGAGAGAGAGAGATGTCTTCTCGAAGCACACCTTCGCGATCGACTCCTTCGCGGTCGACGCCTTCTGGGTCGTCTTCAGGTAGTTCGGTGAGCAAGACCCGAGTGGGTAAGTACGAGCTTGGGAAAACTTTGGGTGAAGGAACCTTCGCTAAGGTCAAGTTCGCGAGGAACCTTGAGAATGGAGAGGGTGTGGCTATTAAAGTCATTGATAAAGAGAAAGTTTTGAAAACCAAAATGATCGCTCAGGTGAATCTTTTCACTTCTCTCTTCTTTCGGAATCGAGCATGTTCTTAACTTCTTCTTCTTCTTTGTGTTAGATTAAGCGTGAGATTTCGACGATGAAACTCATCAAGCACCCGAATGTGATCCGTATGTTTGAGGTTTTTCATCTAACTACTCATTGCTTGCATGCTTATAATCTATAAAGCTTGCTTTTTTTTTGGTTGCGCACGTTTTTGTTCTTCTAGATTTCGTCAAATGATCTGAGATTCGTTTCAAGTTATGGGAACATTGTAGTGGTCCCTGGCCAATCTCGTATATAATATTATTATTCTATGTTTTCTTTTGGTACTTACTGATTCTCTCTTGTCCTTCAGGTGATGGCAAGCAAAACTAAGATCTACTTCGTTTTGGAGTTCGTTACTGGTGGAGAGCTTTTCGATAAAATTGTAAGCTTTCTTCAATTCATGGAAGTTTGTTTTTCTTGTGTGGACATGAGATCATGAGTTAAGAAGTAATGAGGAGTTGATTCTTTGTTATATGTAATAACAGTCAAGCAGTGGGAGGTTGAAGGAAGATGAGGCGAGGAAGTACTTCCAACAGCTTATTAATGCGGTCGACTATTGCCATAGCAGAGGAGTTTATCACAGAGACCTTAAGGTTAGGAATGTTATATTTGCGATTGAATCAAGAGTTATGGTTCTGTGTATTAAACCAACTTGCGCCTTCTGGTTGCAGCCAGAAAATTTGCTTTTAGATGCGAATGGTGCTCTGAAAGTGTCTGATTTTGGGTTGAGTGCACTACCTCAGCAAGTCCGGGTGAGCATTGATATTGTTCTATTATTTCGATGTAAATGTCGTAGCATGATAATGCAGCTACTATGGTTTTTTAAGGAGAAAGTTTTCCGTGAGCATCAAAGCTAATTTTGTGACCCCTTCTTCTTTAGGAGGATGGGTTACTTCACACAACATGTGGAACTCCCAATTATGTTGCTCCGGAGGTATTGTTTACTTCTATTGTGAAATGACACTCAATTTTCTGGATCCTTGAACCCTATTCATCTCTGGTCTCAATAGCCATCTGTCTTTGTCTCCCTAGGTAATCAACAACAAAGGTTACGACGGAGCGAAGGCTGATTTGTGGTCTTGTGGTGTGATTCTCTTTGTCCTAATGGCTGGATATTTACCTTTTGAAGATTCCAACTTAACGTCATTGTATAAAAAGGTGTTGTGCTATTCTTCTTCCTTTTGCTTTGTTTTTTCTCTGGTGCATATTCATTTCGCACTCTATGGGAAAAAGGTTTGAAGTATGGGAGTCTCTGTCAGTTGCTTTTAAGACTCAAGAAGCATATTACGTAATATGTCACCTGAGTCTTTTTTCTTCATGATTACAGATATTCAAAGCCGAATTTACCTGCCCTCCCTGGTTCTCTGCAAGTGCTAAGAAGCTAATCAAAAGGATTCTGGATCCCAGTCCAGCAACGGTATATTTTTCTTACCCTTGGAGGTTTCCTTTGTTCGAGTAAATCCAAAGTCTTCACATTGATTTTGTTTTTTTTTTTTATGTTGGACAGAGGATTACATTTGCTGAAGTCATCGAAAATGAGTGGTTTAAGAAAGGGTATAAAGCACCCAAATTCGAGAATGCGAACGTCAGCCTTGATGATGTTGATGCGATTTTTGATGAATCAGGGGTAAGTCTTATGTTTTTATATGATTTATTATGAACGTTGCCTTGGATGATTGCTTAGCTTGTTTTTGTTGGTTGATAGGAGTCTAAGAACCTTGTTGTGGAGAGGCGAGAAGAAGGACTTAAAACACCAGTAACTATGAATGCTTTTGAGCTTATCTCAACATCTCAGGGTCTCAATCTCGGTTCACTTTTCGAAAAGCAAATGGTACAGAGTTCTTAATTCATTTTCTTGAAAATCCCGTATTTTTTTAGTGGAAGTAGTCATATACTTAGTGATAAGCATCTTTGATTTCAGGGGATTGTTAAACGGAAAACTCAATTTACTTCCAAATGTCCAGCTAATGAGATAGTCACAAAAATTGAGGCTGCAGCAGCACCTATGGGTTTTGATGTCAAGAAAAATAACTATAAGGTTGGAATCCTGTTACAATTGTATTTAGTATTTGCCCACGTCCTGTGAAAAAAATTGCATATATCCACTTGGTACCTCTGATTACACGCTAATACCATTCCTTGACTCATCCAGATGAAGCTTCTAGGAGAGAAATCAGGCCGCAAGGGTCAGTTAGCAGTCACAACCGAGGTTAATTTTCTCAGTGACCAGTGATTGATGACCCTTTGGATGAACCTTGGTTTTGAAGTTCATTAACATCTTTTTTCAGGTTTTTCAAGTTGCTCCATCGCTTTATATGGTTGAAATGCGAAAATCAGGGGGTGACACCTTGGAGTTCCACAAGGTATATGCATATGCAAGGCTTGACAAGTATTTGATGTTTGCATCTTATCATGCTCTTATTCTTGTGGGTTTTGGTTCGGAACAGCTTGATAATCGTTATTTAGTGCTTTCTTTTCTTGGTCTTCTTTTAGTTTTACAAGAACCTCACCACGGGTCTTAAGGACATTGTTTGGAAAACAATCGACGAAGAGAAAGAGGAAGGAACCGAAGGTAATTTTATTGAATAATCTGTTTGGTAAGCCTATAAAGTAGAAACTAATGAAGAGATGAAACAACAACACAATCTTGTTTTGTTTATTTTTAGTTTCAGGTAGTACTAATGGTGCCGTGGTTGCTTCATGATACTGGACGATTGCGAAACAGTCTTGTGTATGCTGTTTTTAATATAGATTTTGTTGGTTATAAAATTATTGTAATACTGCGTTTGCGAGTGGTTTTGAAGTTATACAAAAGGAAGCGTCAAAAAAGTGGAGCAAAGCTGAAAGTTTGAAACTATATCATTGGTGGATTTTTTTGATGATTTTTAATCTCTTTGTTTGATTCCATGGAATGTTGTGAATAGCATATATGCGTGTGCGAGAGTATCTTAGCTTGAATCCAATAAATCTGAATGTAAAAGATCTTTTACATATTTTGGATGTTTTAAGAATCGTTTTCGTCATTTTTACGAGTTTTTCACTTTTTACAGTGAGGTTCGATAGATATTCAGTACAAGTAAGAGTAGAAGGTGAAAAAAAAACGATTACTTTGTGTGAAATTGCCTACGAGCCTAATTGAAATTCATCTATAAATTGACTAGTTTGATCACCAACCTCTCATGAAGAGGAGGAAGCAGCATAGTGTTCTGTAGGCCTGGGATTTTAACCCGAACCCGACCTGAATTCGAACCTAAAAACAAATTCCAAAAACCCGATGAATAAATCTAAAAAACCCAAACGGTTTAACCCGAAAGAATCGAATTTAAACCGAAAATACTCGAACCCGAACCTTAAATACCTGATTTTTTCGATTTTTTTTCGATTTTTTTTCGATTTTTTTTCGATTTTTTTTCGATTTTTTTTCGATTTTTTTTCGATTTTTTTTCGATTTTTTTTCGATTTTTTTTCGATTTTTTTTCGATTTTTTTTCGATTTTTTTTCGATTTTTTTTCGATTTTTTTTCGATTTTTTTTCGATTTTTTTTCGATTTTTTTTCAATTTTTTCAATTTTTTTAAAAAATCCGAAATACCCGAACCCGAAATATCTGAATCCGAACCCGAAATAAAACCCGATCAGATTTGATATAAAACCTGAAATCCGACCCATACCCGAAATAAACCGACCCGAACCCGACGAATAAATTAAAAAAAGACCCTCACGGGTTCTATTTGTCTAAATCCGAAAAACCGAAACCCGAAAAAACCGAATCGAACCTGAAATAAAACCCGATTAGATTTGATATAAAATCTGAAATCCGACCTATACCCGAAATAAACTGACCAGAACCCGATGAATAAATAGACAACCCGAAAAACCGAAACCCGATCTGAAAATCCGAAGTTCCAGCCCTAGTGTTGTCTGCTCCACTAAGTATAACTATTGGGAAGTTTAACTAAGAGGTAGAAACTTATATGAATTAAGCTTTTACTACTTAGCTGCATACATTTGTTATACAATATTATTGATCAAATATGATTCAAAAGGTTTGATCCTCTGGGTGTGATGACATTCAGTTCGATATTACTCTTTTCGAGCACTACTACTATTACTACTCTCAAAGCGATAATACCTTCACAAACGATGTTATCACATGCAGGTCACATGAATATATGGGGCAAATGCCCAACAACGGTCACACTCCTACCAAACAGAGATCAAAACAGACAATTTAGGAAATAATACAACGCGAAATGTGAGATAGAATCATGAAAATATAAAAAAAGAAAGACAAAAAGTTTTATTATTTCATGCGAAGACATGCAAACTAATAAGTTATTGACTATAAGTAATATCGATGAATGTATTCATGCTTACCTATAGAAGCACATAATTTAAAGGGATCAGAAGATTCACAAAATAGATTTCAAAGATTAAACAATATCGAACGGACGAGATCTCTTTTAAAACACTTGCAAAGAAGGGCTATATATAACAAAACCTAATTGGTATTAGCTAGCTAGGTTAATTAATGTGTAATAATTTAACCTGGGCTGGTTATGCATGTTCCGTCATTTTCACTTGGTTATGAATGTCTTCATGAATGTCTTCAAAACAGACACTTTATGAATGTTCACTCATTGTCGTCAAGCACTCCCTCTACTTTATAATTTTTGGTGCTTTAGGGACACAAACCATATCAACAAATCATGAGGAAATTAACGAAAATAGACAAAATCTAGAAATGTAAGCAAGTCATTGTCACTATATATAAGTGCTCCACTTGGGTTGAGGAAAGACTCCCATATCAAATGGTTGCACATTTGCACTACATTACATAGAGATTAGGTCTACATGCAATCACCAATCTCCACTTGAGTAAGCTTCTCTAAGGCAATCTCCAAAAAAATAACAAGCATATAGGAGAGACGAAATGAAAAGGTAAGTATTTTTCATAGAACCGTGTGAAATCAGTGTCCCAGCATCAGCAACATACCAACATAACATCTGTCAAAATTTATTCAGAAGACAAAGAGTGACGTACCTTATAATAAATCTGGAACACTAGCTAGATAAACCCTAAATAGAAAAACTATCAACTACATATATAGCTTTAACATACTATGAATATTTAGAAAGTTATTCAAAAATCTAATATGGCTGCTTCAAATAGATATTTTTAAGCTCTATATTGTAGACACTAGCTAGCTAGACAGTAGACAATCTGACAATAGGCTGGGAGAGCGATCTAAGATTAGTTGGTAACCTAACTAATGTTTTTTACGCTTTTGTACTAAAATTAGTGTAAATTCTTTCTTTTTACCCTTATCCGATATCAAACAAACAAAAAAATACAGGAAGAACATTATGGATATTGAAAACAAAAGTTTTGGATGTATTTGGCATAAAATAGTTTTCGTGATTTATGTGTTTTTATAGTTTCTAATACAATGAATAGGCGTTGCTTGCTCTGTATCTAATATCAAAAACAAAAATAACCTCATTTGTTTCTATTCGTTTTCACGCATTAATTTGTTCTTTAATATAATTTTCCAACATTTTGTTGTTTTCTGTATATATAAGAACATTGACGATGGAAGACCCAAATCCAACACATGGGAATGTTCATATGACGTCTACAATCATTAAAGGAGAACAAACTCTCTTTTTTTTTTTTTTCTTATTCTTTCTTACATTATAAACGATTCTGAACACCTCCGGTTTAATACAAACCAAAAAAAATGATTTGCGAATTCCGGTTTAGCTTGAGAGTCCTTCATTTGTTACGTACACAGCCCATGCTTCCTACAATTCCAAAGTATCAGCTAAGAGTTAGTAACCAGAAGCTTACAGGTTGTCTTAACAATTACACCACACCAGAACAAGAACCAAAGCGTACAGGTTAAACCAATCTCGGTTCTTGTTCGGTCTACAATGGTTTACATACCTGAAGAATGGAGAATACTCTGCTCGCAACAGACTTCTGAAGCGGTGAAGTTCCTCCTCTCTGTTGAAGTTTATCAGGATGTAAACAAAGCCGAGCTTTTTGGTAAGCTTTCTTCACTTGTGAACCATCTCGAAGATTTGCCAAAGGAATCGCGTGCCAATTGCTATTTGACCACAGAACCTGAATAAGAATCCCGGTTATCAGAATTCGGTTTACTTGGTCTGAGACAAATCAACCAGTTCAAAATATTCTGGACTTACATGATGTAAAGATGAGAGGAGGAGTCTAATGTTGGTCTCTTTTCCGGTTAACCAGATTCTTATCTCTTCATCTTTCATCTCCATCTCCATCTGAAATCAATACAATTGTCACATCAGATTCTTATTTCACTGAGAAACTTAGTTACTGAGTCTTGCCACTAACCTCTTCTTCTGATTTGGCTTCTTCTTCGCTTCTTCTTGAATCCATCAAGTCTTCTTCTCTTTGCTTTGCTTCTGGACGTTGAGATCTCTCTTTAGCCCAAGCTATTGCTTCATCCATGTCGTTCGAATCAGAGTTTCCTCCTCCTCCGCTTCCTCCGTCTCTGTAACGATCAAACCGATCTGAGTTTATTTCGATTACGTAAGAGCTCATCTCTTCTTCTTCATCTTCTTCTTCCTCTTCGACTTTACAGTCTCCGTTCGTTCTCTGCTTTGCCTCGGTTTCATCTTCTTCTTCGCAGATGAAAGAAGAAACAGGGGAAGATGCCGGAGAGCTCGGTCCGAAATCATCCATTCTCCTGAAGGAATTCGGATCCAAGCTCATGGTCTCCGGCGAGGATCTCCGAGACCCGCCAAAGTGTGGCTTTTTGTAGTAAAAATCTGATCTTTCCGGCGTGTTATCGTGGCCGGAAAATGATGTCGGAAACGCCGGGAAACTCTGTTTCTTCGATTCCCGCTTATGACTTCTCGACGGGACGTTTAACGGCCTACAACGAAAAAAAAAAACAGAGCATGTCGAAATTATGGAATTGTCCTCAAAATCGTTGCACTAACGGCATTTATGAAAAGGGTAAAATAGTAAAGTTAACTCACCTGAGTCTAGAAGTAAAAGAAGAAAAGCCGGCGTCATCGCCGGAAGTCGCCGCCGGTGGCGGATAATGAGGACTGACGTCCTCGGAAGTGAGCACCGACGAGGAATTCGACCTCGATTTCGATTTCGCTACCGGACTCTGCTTCTTTGATCCCTCCTTCGCCGTCACACCGCGACCGCCGAACACGCCGTCGTAAAACCCGTCTCCGCCGGACGGGATCCTGAACGCCGGCAAGTTTCTTCCGTGAGATTTAGAAGACGGAAGTGTACCGCCGGAGCAAATCCCCGGCGGCCGGAAGACCTCGTCGTAGAAACAGTCGGAACGGGAAAAGTCGCCGGAGAATTTACGAGTGAGAACGCTTCTCGGCGGTCCGCCGAAGACATCGGCGAAGTCCTCCGCGTCGATTCGAGCGTCCATGGATCTTCGAGCAATGGAGAAGAATGGATCAACGTTTAAACCCATCTTCATACGCCACGATTCGTCCATATCGCCGGTGAAGTCTCTTTCTTTTTTTCTCCGGTCACTTATAATTCTTACAAGACAAAGAAGTAAAGAGAATGTATGTGTGTTGTGTCTGTACACTAACGTACACACATATATATATAGTAGGCAACTAAAAAAAGAAAGATTTATTTTAATTATTTCTCATGTGTGGATTTGATTCGTTTTCAACTCTTTTTCTTCTGTCTGAGAAAAATAAAAGAGTTTAGTGTAATCCGTTAATATATATGATTATATGAATAATATTGTACACGCCACATACTTAATAGTACACATTTTATGATTTATCCATAAAACGTATTTTATATTTTATATACGCATGTTAGATATCACTGTTTTCTCTTTGTCGTTCAGGGAACTTATTTATTTTTCTCTTTGTCAACTATAACACTAGTTGACACTGAAACAGTGTTAAACAATGATTTATTATCAATGATGTTTACAAATGTAGACGATTTATACATATTTTAAACGAATGGTTTAATAAATATGTAAATATGAAATTATAAATCTCGTTGATTTTGGCTAATCAGTACCAAAACAAAAACTACTTTTACATCATTGGATTTGGATGATTTTGATTAAGGGAAAAAGGCTAACATATATGTACACGCGCACATATATAGGTAAAAACAAGTTTTAGTTTGGTTATATTTCAAGAAGTTCTATTGAATTATTATTCGTATTATCCTTTTTTTTTGTCTGAATAAATCTGAGATGATTGTTTTCTGTTAAAAAAGTTGCAAATATACATATATATATTTTTTCCTTCTTGCACTTGTACAAGTAATATGTTATTATAGATCATATATAGGAGAAAAAATGTAAATCATGTATGTAAAATAAATATATTTTTTTTAATTTTTGTTTTTTTGGCTCATCAATTAACATAGGCTATTGCCACTTGGAGTCCCTACTCTGAAAGACATGGTTTAATGGTTTCCCTTTTGTTTAGCTGTATAATTTATTTCTTTATTTATTCTTCAAAAAATTTGGATTCATAATTTAAAATTTTCAGTTATTTTTGGGTGATAGTGGTCCTAGTGGAGTGTAAAACCAAAAACAAATCTCATCTGCTAAGCTTGTATTGTTTTTAAATATTTTACATTATAAAATATAAATTTGGACCCTACCTCCTAAAATATCTAACTATGATATTTATAAATCCAATATCATGTGTTTCATTTGTTGCATTGCCAAACTACTCACAAAGATCGAGATATTCTTGATTCATTTACGGTCAATGTTTATAGATTAAATAAGAGTTAATATAAATATATAATGTAATTCATAGATGTATACAGTATACAACTGGAAAAGGAGATATAGTTCTACGTTTCGCATTTATATATGTTATACAACAAAATTTTCTAATAAAAACTAGAATATTATGTTTCTGTTTAGATAATATCATCATATGTAGACGTCAACATGCAAATTAACACAATAAAATTGTATTAAAAAAAAAACCAATTCTTATACAATAATTTTAGACAGTTTCTACTGACTACTGGCCAATATGGATGGTTGCCTATAATTTGTTTGTAGTGAAAATATAGTTTGTTATAACACTTAATTAATATTTGATGACTAAAATCACATTAGTGAAGATAGTAATTGAGAAGAGCATTTTTAAATGCAATCCAATTTAAATGCAATCACTTCCTATATTCCTAATATGTTAGGGAAAAGATTGTTTATGAGAAAATAATTATTATGATACTGAAGAGAAGTGGGTGCAGGAATGACATATACCCTTTGGAGGGGACAGTGCATGCTATAATTTGATGTCAATAAACTTTCTTCCCTACCAAAAAGCCATACCCGTCTTACTTTCCAACACATGCTTATCATTATTACCAATTAATTATACACAACGATTGTTAATTTTTTATAAATTTCTCTGATGTCCCCGAATGGACAGATCATGAAATTATTATTTTATATAAGTGGTGCCCAGTAATTTTTTTATTTTATTTGTAAGCAATTATTTTCGCATTTTGGGCGTATAAGAAGGTTATTCTATCTATCAATACTTACAAATTTTGCAATCATCGCCTAAGATGAGATACTAAGCATTTTCTACAGACGTCATGGATATACTAATTGTTAACAATAGTACCGACTGTTAATAATTAACAAAAATACTAGTGGGCCTAGTGGCTGTGGAAAATATTTTCCTTCTCGGGTCTATAGCAATTGAGACGAGCAGTATTGTAAAAATTGATTTTTAATTTCTTTTTCTCCGAGGAAATTATTGTTATTATAGTTTTATTTCACTGACGGCTACTCTCTGATTTAGTTTGGAGTCACAAATCAATGGAGTTTATACAAAAGTATGCACATCAATTGTATAGCCCCAAATCACCAAAGAAATGGTTAAAAGTTGGACTTATTTGGTGAATATAATTTCTTTTTGGAAAAATAATAATTAGGTAGAGAACAAAAAAAAAAAAAAGAGGAAATTGGAACAAGCTTTGATTTAGTTTAGAACATGTATCAGATTCAGACCATGGTATAGGAACATTACAGGTAAAAAATGCAGATCAGGTGGTGTTGAAAGGGGACAACTTTATCTTATTTTAACAGTATTTGAATACAATATAATAAAATCAGATACAAAAACAATCATTGTTATGAGATTTGCTCCCTTAAGATTCGAGCTTAGATCATTTACATAAATTTAAAAAAAACAAACAAAAAGAGATAAACTAAAGAATGTTCAGTGATCTAAAGAAAGAATCAAGGAAACTCATTAATTTTTAGCTGTTCCAAGCATGTGTGTGAGCTGTAATGCTATGCTATGTTGCAGAGATGTTACCTCTAAGTTATCAAAGATCAAATCTTTATTTTGATAGGATGTTAGAGATCAAATCACTTTTTTCATAAAAGGTTTGAAGAATCTGAGTGGTCTACCATTTCCTTCTTTTTTCCCTTAAATGGTGATAAAAAATGAGTTCAATGCGTACTGATGTGACTCATCATATATATGTAAAGTCTATCTCCCATCAGAAATTTTAGTGTATGCAAATAAACAGTTTGGATCTTGTACGATGTACCATTAGTGGCAAAGCTTGATCTCCAGCAAATATTCTCACATAACAGAAAGTTTCCTAAACTATCACTAGTTCTTAACTGTTTGATCTATTAGAAAGTTAACAAAACAGCAAAACCCATTCAGGTAAGCTTTTCTTCAACCAGATAAGTTCAATTTGGTTTGGTTAGAAACCAACAAGAATCTCATATATTTATTTTATTTACTACATAAGAATGTGACCGTACAGAGGCAATGATGTTAGTGCAAATTGGAAGACAAACACAAGTATCAGAACATGGGAGATGATTCAGCAAACAAAAGCATCAAGTGCCTTTGAATAATACCAAACACAAAATCCTCAAAGACAGTCTAGGTCAAGCACAAAGAACGGATGGCCATAACCAATGTGCTTTCTCATGAAGACGCGTAATACATCCAAGACAAAGTAACAAGGTAAGCGATTATAACTATAAGCAGACAAAAACAGTGTACATTTGAACTTAACCTAGATCACACAAAACACATGGAGTATTTGCATTTGAAGAGATGGGTGAAAGAAAAACGAAAAAGAAGGAAGATTCTTGGTGTTTTGTTGCAGAGTGTTTTCAGTGATGCCAATGAAACGATAACCTAAAATGCAAAACCTGAATCAAGCAAAACACAGCATTTGTAAAGAGTAGAATAAAAGAAGGAAACTGTATATATATACATGTTTCTGTTTTTGACAGATCAGTGCTGAAGGAACTACAATAACCCATCAGTCCAATGGCATAGATTCGTAGTGGGTGACTCCAATAATGTGTCTGCATGATTCATTTGGGAAGTAAAGAAGGGTTCACCAATGTTGTTTATGAGTTTATAAGATGCCAAATAACTTACTAGATGATGGTTCAATCAGAGCCGTCGAGTTTCAACAAACCATGCTTTGCTGTATAAAGTTGTAATTGTAAGCCAACTGAACACAGACAACACTGTACATTGTATAGTAAATGTAACGAGATTGAACAGTTCTGGCTCTGTCGACGTCCACAAGTAACCTCTTTTACCCCCTTGAAGCTCCAGTAGCATTTACTGCTAAATTTTGAAGTAAATATCACAAATCCAAGGAAGAACCATGTAGACAAGTCCTCCACTAAAAGACAACAACAAATGTAATAGCTTTCATAAACCGGGTAGATACCATTTAAGCATTACAAACAAAACAACAAATCACATCACCAACATATTGTTCCAAAAAGCCCTCTTCACAAGAGATTCTTGGAAGTAACACTATCTTTGCTATTATATGGTAACAGAGAACGCAACGTAAGAAGACGAGCTTCATAAGTGTTCTCTCAGCCTTTACGTGGAAAAACAAACGGCAAGACGCCGAATTGGGACTTCCTCAGTAAGCTCCAATAGAAGGGAACAGTTGAAAACCGTTAACTGGACAAGAAGAAGAGACATAATGTTTTGTTTGCAGAATATTAAAGTCCTACGACAAAAGCAGTAGTTGAGGAAGGTGTCCTCTTTTACTTTTACTTCCTCACGCAAAAGTTTCCAACTTTGGCTTACTATCTGAATGAGCCAAAGATGCAGACATTATTACGAGATAAGTACATTCAACATCACCCGGTTCACACGCAAAAAAAAATTAATGACCGACTCAATTCCGCGTCAGTACAAGAAACCAAAATCAACTAAAATACAATAGCGGAGAACTAATGCAACAACTAACACACAAGTATCAACTTCACTATACCCAAATACAGAAAATAGTGGATACCATTATTGATATAGCGATGTGTAAGACATACCCCATGAAAGATAAGCCTCATAGTTTCATTTATTTCTATTCCTAGCCATTAAATCCCACCTGTCCCAAAAACTTTCCTTATTCTTTCCATGATTGATTTTATATTTTGCATATACCTTCAGAGAAAGTGAGCTTCCTACATGTAAAGAAACTTTTGGTGTTACAGACTTACAGCCACAACTTCTGAGTTGCATAAACAACTCTTATCTATTTGCTACTTTCTACCGTTATCTAATTATGAAGCGGCAAGCCAGCAACCAATAAAACATCATATAATGAACTAACTACTCAGAATAATCAAAGTGATCAATAAATGGTGAGGTATACAGGACCCAGGAAAAAATTTAACGGTGGTCAAAAATAACAATGAACAGGTTTAAAGTTAGTAAGTCCATAAGCTATAAAGTAGATCATTATAACAAGGAAACGCAGACAAAGAAACAATTGTGGCCAGTGAAAACTTAGAGGTCTAAGACTTATTATCAGTACTTGATTGTAAGGTGTCACTCACATTCAAAACAGTGAGTAGAGACGCACGTTCTGGGAATAACGGGTCACTACGAGGAAAATATGAAACAGAGTAACTTTTATGTTTTGTTAAAAATAACGGGTCAAAGTGAAAAAAGAGAAGGAAACCTTTTTATAGAATGTTTACGTTTTGACAGAAGAGTGCTAAAGGAACTACATAAACCATCAGTCCAATGGCGTAAATTCGTTGCAGGTGACTCCAATAATGTGGATGTATGATTCATGGGGAGAGGTAAAGAAAGATTCACCAATGTTGTTAATGAGTAAAATAACAAGCTGTACCTTTTTCGATTAAGGCTTCCAAGGCTAAAGCTTTTAACTGCAGGATTCTATTGTTTAACCATAAGGGTTAATCCTTTCTACTTAACCCGTTTGCCAAAGCTAACTCGTTTGAGGGTATGTTCTCAGTACATAAGATGCCAAAGAACTTACTAGATGATGGTCTGATCAGAGCCGTCGAGTCTGTAACAACTATCTTTTTGTCTGTAAAGCTGGATACTTTTAGCACCTGTAATTGTAAGCCAAATGACCATAGAGATTAAAGAGTTTGAATTCTACTCGCTTTGTCGGCACCACAATTAACCTCTTAACCCCTGAAGCTTAACTATTGTTTACGACCAAGTCTCCAGTATCACAAATTAAAGGTAGAATCAAGTAGACAAGTCTTCCACATAAAGACATCAACAGTTATAATCGCTGTCATAAACCGGGACATACCATTTGAGCATTACCAACAAAACAGCAAATCACATCAACAAAGAATAATCCTTTTCTAATAACAATTTTTACAAGAGATTCTTGAAAGTAATATTTTCTATTTTAGCATGAGTGTGTATGGAAGTATGTGGTAACAGAAGATCCAGAGTTAAAAAAAAACGAGATTTGCATAAGGGTTCTATCACCTTTACATGGACTAACAAACAGCAACACGCCAAAATTGAAATTGCTCAGTAAGTTCCAATAAAAGTCGACAGTAGTAAACCGTTAATTGGACAAGCAGAGCAGACATGATCTTTTGTTTGCAGATTATAACAATCTACAACAAAAGCAGTAATTCAGGAATGTCTCATCTTTACGTTCACTTTCCTAGAAACAGTTTTTGAGCTCTGGCTTACTATCTGAATCAGCCAAGATGTACGCATTATCACGAAATTGATGTCTGATAAGTACCTTCAACATCACCAGGTTCACATGAAATAACCATTGACGACTTAATTCCTAATTCCGCGTCAGTACATCAAACCAAAATCAACAATAATACAATAACAGAGCTCTAATGCAACAAGCAAGCTATCAACTTCACTATAACCAAAAACAGAAAATAATGGATGTCTTTAATGATATAGCGATGTGTAAAATATCCCCCATCAAAAATAAGTCTCCAATCTTTATCTATTCTATTTCTAGCCACTGAATCCTGTCTGTCTCAAAAGATTTACTTTTTCTTCTCATAATTGATGTTACAACTTGCATATACCTTCAGAGAAAGTGAGCATCCTAAATGTATAGAAACTCTCGGTGTTACAGTCATGCTTTCTCAGTTGCATCAACAATTCTTATCTATTTGCACCTTTTACCGTAATCTAATTATGAAGTAGCAACCAGCAGAACATCAGTCTGTAATGAATTCACTACTTGGAATAATCAAAGTGATCAATAAAATAGAGAGGTATACTGTGCATTGCATGAGCTGTGATGTGTCAACAACCTCTAGTCTTGCTATTAAGTAAAATAAGAATCAGAGAGCAACATGACTTAGGCCATGAGTGTCAACACGCTAACAATCGTGACCTTAACTAAAGTAAAAACTTAAGAGGACAGAGACATATTAGAACTTGATTGTAAGGTATCACTTAAATTCGAAACAGTGAGTAGTTAACGTGTCGTTACCAGAAAAATGTGAAATAGAATTAGAAATCCATCACCGCCAACGTAGTGAGAGCCTAGTTGCTTGGCTTGGGATCTAAAAGTCAACATCATGTAGTTATAACCAGCGACAAAATACAACAGCATGTAGTTATATTCCATCAAACTCTTTGCTTGAACCCTCAAACAGTCTACCAAGAAGGTTGTGGTTACAAGAATGAAAGTAATTCCAGACAGCTATTTATGAGACCATAGACTGTTTTGAGGGGTGGAGTGAAATATGACCACGCTCAACCAAACGTAACATTAGCTGATCTGCCTCCTTAACTTTTCCTTCCAGTACCAGTCTCTTGCTAAGCTTCTCACACATCTTAACATCAGGTATCAGATCGCGGTTAAACATCCGACAAGCCACTTTATATGCTGACAGAGGTACACCTTTCTTAAGATAGCCTTCCATAAGTATATAACACGTCTTGGCATCAGATCCCGAAGCTGTTCTCAGAACTTTACCCAAAAGTTTGTCTGCCTCCTCCAGCTTTCCCAAACCACAAAGCTTCTCAATGGCTTGATTATAAACTGTCCTGCATTTCTGCCGTAACAGCATTTTCTCAAGTATAGCCACGAGATCATCAACCTTTCCCATTTGGCAGTATCGATGGATGACAGTCCTGTATGTAACAGGGGTAGGATCTATACCTTTATGAAGCATCTTCTTCATAAGTTCCGTTGCTTCTGCTATTCTACCTTTTTTTCCCAATGCATCAACTAAAGTGGTATATGTGAAGACATCTGCGTGTTTGTTGATCAGGTACATGTCATCAAGCACTGAGAGAGCAGCGTCTAGCTCATCGTTCTGACAAAAACCATGAATCACTGTCGTGAAATTCACGACATTAATAGCACAGCCCTTGTTCAGACACTCCTCCATGAATTTTCTGGCCTCATGTGTTCTCCCATCCCGGCAAAGACTCTGGAGCAATAAGTTAATTTCAACTGGGCCTGGGAAAAAACCTTTTACTACCATCTCTCTTACCACATCACATGCCTCAGACAATTTCCCTTCCCTACGAAACCCATGCATAAGTACGCTATAAGTAATAGAATTTGGACTCCACCATTGCTCTTCACTCATGTTCATCATTTCTCTTGCCTCTAGCGATTTCCCCGTTCGGCACATCCCATTTAACAAAGCTGTGTATGACACAGTATTTGGTTTGTATCCATGTGCGTGCATAACCTGAAGCAGCTTCTTGGCTTTGTCCACTTCCCCCAAACGACAAAAGCCATTGACAACCGCGGTATAAGTTACTACATCGGGAGGGCAATGTCCCTTTGACAGCATTTTGTTAATGAGATCTTTTGCCTCAGACATTCTCCCCTCTTTGCACAATGCATGAACTATAGCACTATAACCCACCTTATCAATCCGAAAGCCTTTTTCTTCAGCATCGTTTAGAAACAAAAGAGCCTCATCCGCATGACCATGTTTAGTTAGCATATGAATCAGAGTATTGTAAGTGACTTGATCCGGCACCAAACCATGCTCTTTCGCCATTTTCTCCATCAAGTTTCTCACTTCCACAATCCGCTTTTCTTTACAAAGAGATCCCATTATGGTATAGTAGCTAACCTTATCCGGCACACATCCTTTACTAGGCATTCCTTCCAGTAGTTCAATTGCTTCCTCAACTCGATGCAAGTCACAATATCCTCTGATGATACAATTATAAGTCACTACATCTGGCACAATATCAATAACCTGCATACGTTCCAGAAACCGTAAAGCTTTCTCCAACTTATTGGCTCTAACGAAAACATCAATAGCTGTATTGCAAATCAACAAGTTAGGTTCAACTCCAGCTCTCTGCATAAGAGTTAACACCTTCAACGCGTCTCTCAGCTGACCTGCCCTACTATACGATACCATTACAAGCGAAAACGCTTTAGGGGTTCGATGTATCCCTCTACGTTTCATCAAAAGGAGAACTCTTCTAGCTCCTTGACACAGTTTAGTCTTACTAAGAACCTCAAGCATGGAGTAATACACAACAGGGTCATGGCGATACCGCCATTGACGATCCGCCCAGTAGAAGAACTTAAGAGCAACACGTTCGTCGTCTTGTGAGCGTAACACAGCACAGACTTGTGATGGTTTAAAGCTCCTTAGAATATTCCTCATTTCGCCTTCATGCTTCGGGTTCCAAGATGACCTGAGACCAATCAATCGATTTGTCTCTCTCACCAAAGGATGCCTAGATTCATCTTCTTCAACATCAAATCTACTATAAGCGTCTTCTCTCGATTTTGGTATCTTCCCAAAAGATTCCAGAAGAGCAAAATCATCATCCCGTTCGTCGCCGCTTCTTCCATCTTCGTCATCTTCTTCTTCTTCTTCTTCTTCTCCCAATTCATCTATCTCGTCAAACCTGTCGAACTTAGGGTTTTGAATTTCTCCAAATTCAGCTTCACTGACGCTCGTAGTATTCAAAGGCGGTGACTTTCCGAAACCCAATTGCCTGAAATCTCCTGACTGGTCATCTTCGCGACAAAAAACTCTTTCTCTCTCCGGGCCATGATTGAAGCCAGGATATTCCGACGAGGATGTGGAGAAAGATGCATCAGCTTCGCCATTAGAGATTGGAGAAGCCGAAACTCGAATTAAGGGTCTACGAAGAAGCCTGTGAACCCTTGAATTCAACATCAACTACAAGACAGAAACGAGAAGATCCTTCACAAAATTAGCTACAGGTGACACAGAGCTCACTCAATCGTAGTGTTTCCAGAGCAAAGCAACGGAAAAAAAAAAAAATGCGATTTTGAAAGTTGAAACTTGAAACATCATTAGGAGTGAAGAAACCCGTAAAGAAACTAGAGGTAAAAATCAAAGAATAAACTGAAACTGTGGGCTTTGAAAAGATATAAAAGATATTAGAATATGATTTATATATTCTATAATAAGATATTCCAGAGAAGCACCAGTGGTCTAGTGGTAGAATAGTACCCTGCCACGGTACAGACCCGGGTTCGATTCCCGGCTGGTGCACTTGAGCTATGAGGAAAAAGGTTTAGCGATGGTTGGGTCCTTCGCAATCATCTGATCCCAGATGAATTCGCCTAATGCTGAGCTCTCTTTTTATTTTTATTTTTTTAATCGACAAAGTGAGGGTTAGGTTAGTCGATTAATTAAAGTGATTTTGGTGGACGAATTAGCTGGTCTTTATCGTAAGAAAAATTATTATTCAATTTAGCAACAAAATTTATGTAAACGATTTTTAGAACCTTGGTAATAATAATAATCAACAGATAATTTATGCAATAACCATAAAAATCTATAATTTAAAATTAACCATTTTCTCTCTCCATTCCTTCCTATCTCTCTCTACCTATTTTGGTTAGTTTCTTAAATTTTGTTTTTCTTATGATTATACATCAAATTCACCCAATAATCAATTGAAATATTCTGGAAGCTACACTCTTTAACAAAGAAGACAAATAAAAATTGGAAATTAAATGTCTAAAAAATGAATATCCAATATGTAGATAAATCTTGCAAAAAAAAATATTTTTTTAAGGTGCAACTAAGAAGATAGAATCAACATTACCTTAGTTTCATAAATCCAATATGTAGATAAATCTTGCAACAATTTTTTTTTTTTAGGTGTAACTAAGAAGATAGAATCAACATTACCTTAGTTTCCTAAATCTAATATGTAGATAAATCTTGTAACAAATTTTTTTTTTTTAGGTGCTACTAAGAAGATAGAATCAACATTACCTTAGTTTCATAAATCCAATATGTAGATAAATCTTGCAACAATTATTATTATCTTTTTTAGGTGCAATTAAGAAGATAGAATCAACATTATCTTAGTTTCCTAAATCCAATATGTAGATAAATCTTGCAACAATTATTATTTTATTTTTTTAAGGTGCAACTAAGAAGATAGAATCAACATTACCTTAGTTTCCTAAATCCAATATGTAGATAAATCTTGCAACAATTTTTTTTTGGTGCAACTAAGAAGATAGAATCAACATTACTTCAGTTTCCTAAATCCAATATGTAGATAAATCTTGCAACAATTTTTTTTTTTTTTTGTGCAACTAAGAAGATAGAATCAACATTACCTTATAGTTTCCTAAAACCACGAGGAGTTACATTCAAAGCCATTAAGATTACGCCACGTGACAAACGTAATAGAGGATAAAAACCGTTGGTATATATATATAAAAAACTATATTATATGTTTTTGCTCTGCGTCTGGTACACCCTTCTTCTTCTGTTACCTGTTTTTTTACTGTCGACTCTATCGAGAGGATCATCCGCCGGAATATTCCAGATTCGCTCGGAGACATACTTAAAAACGCGCCGATGATGGACGGCTCGATTCCGACTGAAAACGGCACCGTTTCTTCCGATCGCGACGGATCGGCGCTGATATTCCTGGGAACGGGATGTTCGAGCGCGGTCCCTAACGCAATGTGTTTGATCCAGAAATCAGATAGTCCCTGCTACGTCTGCTCGCAGTCTCTTTCGATCCCTCCGGAGATAAATCCTAATTACAGGTACATACATTCACGTCTTCTCCGTGCTTTTTTTCGAATTCCGGTGATTATAATGCATGTTCTGGGAATTTTTCGACTGTGGAGTAGATTTTGGCTTCTGCATGTGTACGATGCAGTGTAGAATTGCTTGAATCTATGTGAATTTTTTTCAATTTTGAGATTGAGATTGGGGCTTTTCTTCTCATCGCTTAGTTATGTTCACATTGATTCAGTTGGTCTAGCTTTTGGTGTTCTAATTTTGATCCATGATTCATATGAAGCCTTTAGGTTTGTTTGTGGCGCTTGGTTAGATCCATCTTGTAGCTGAGTTCTCTTGTGTGCTGGAGATTGTCTTTACATTGATATTGTCCTTTTTGTTGGTAGGGGGAACACTTCACTGCTAATTGATTACTGCCGAAGTGATGGCAAACATAAATACATTCAAATCGATGTTGGCAAGACTTTCAGGGAACAAGTCCTTCGTTGGTTTACTCTTCACAAGATTCCTCAAGTTGATTCTGTAAGTCTGTGAATGAAATTGTGTTTTGTTCCTCTGCAAGATCTCCTTTTTCTGAATGCCTGAGATAATGTATGGAGAAACCTAACATGAGGAAAAGTTTGTTGCATTATCCGAACCGAATCTCTGAGTGCATATGATGAGGACTAATTTTTTGCGTGGACTGCAGATAATTTTGACTCATGAACATGCGGATGCAGTACTTGGCCTGGATGATATACGTTCTGTGCAACCGTTCAGTCCTACCAATGATATAGATCCTACTCCAATTTTCGTTAGCCAATATGCTATGGACAGGTAACAATAGCATGATCTTCGGAAGTTTCAGGTTGACTTTTTAGACTTTGAAGCTGTAGTGTCGACAATCACATGGTTTTTGTTTATGAATACAGCCTTGCTGTGAAGTTCCCGTATTTGGTTCAGAAGAAACTTAAGGAAGGCCAAGAAGTTAGGCGAGTAACACAGCTGGATTGGAGAGTAATCGAAGAAGATTGTGAGAAGCCATTTGTAGCTTCAGACTTACAATTCACGCCACTTCCAGTAAGTTTCTCAAAGCCTCTGTAGATATAGTGAAATCATGTCTCCATGCTTGATCGATGTGGAGACTCAATCTTAGTTCTGCCTTAGGTGATGCATGGAGAAGACTATGTCTGTCTCGGTTTCCTTTTTGGAGAAAAATCAAGAGTGGCATATATATCCGATGTATCACGCTTTCCTTCAAGCACCGAGTATGGTAAGTGTAACAAAATCGCTTAGTGCGTGTGTGTTTTGATATTCTCGAACAAGATATCTCAAACTCTGTTGCCTTTGGATTATACAGTAATATCAAAATCTGGTGGTGGACAATTGGATCTCCTTATCTTGGATACATTATATAAGGTAACACAGATCATCCTTATGCGTTAAAGTTTGAAATTTTTTATGAATACTGTATGCTGACGTTTTAACATTATTTGGTTTGATTTGACTTCAGACAGGATCCCACAACACCCACTTATGTTTCCCGCAGGTTAGCTTAAATTAAAGGTGTGGTTTTTCTTTATATGGTATATGTATGCTTACTTTTGTTTTCTGTAGACACTAGAGACAATCAAACGACTGAGTCCGAAAAGAGCTCTTTTAATCGGAATGACTCACGAGTTTGATCACCACAAGGACAACGAGTTTCTTGAAGAATGGTCTAAAAGGTAGAAAATAGTCGAAAACCCTCAATTACAGCATCATCTATATGAAGAACCCATACACAGAAAAAGAGAAGTAATCTTATTTATTTGTTGCAATGGTTGGTTTTGTTAGGGAAGGGATCTCAGTAAAACTTGCGCATGACGGCTTGAGAGTCCCAATTGACCTATGAAGAGGTAAAAAACATTACTTGTCCTTCTCATTTAAAAAATTAAGATTATTACATTTGATTCACCTATGGTTCATTAAATCTCTTTAGGCTGAATGAATATCTAAATTACAAGATGAGGATGCTTGTTTGAGTCATCTTGTCTTGAGATACAGAGAGAGAGCGAGACGGAAAGGGAGAAGAGAAACGCATTTGCTTGCATAGCTTCATGTTATTATCATTAAAATATCTTCTTCTTTTTTTTTATCTTAAGTTGGGATTTTTGTGTCTTCGTCAAGTTATAGTTTAATTAGGATTAAACCTTTGAGTTATTATCTTTGTGAATTTTTTTTCTCAGATATACCTGTTAAAGTAATACCAAAAAAAAAAGTTCATTATGCTTGAAATTTTGATTAATACACCATTGATCAAATTTATTATAGTAGAAAATTGCAGAAAAGAGTACCAATGATTTCGCATCTTAGAAAGTTCAAAATAGATTAGGTTCATAAAGTCAGCAAATTCTTTCCTGGTTACAGTAAAATATTTTTTTATAAACAAATATAATAAAAGACCACTGAAAAAAGCTTTCGCGTCGTTACAAAATACAAATCATTTATAGTCACGGATCATTCTCATCTTCACATATCAACAAAACAACAAAATACATGTTTAACTGTATTTTAAAAAAAGGTTCTGATACTTTATTGTTTATTCAATATATGGAGAAGCTCTTGATAAAGATCCAATTTATGAAATTTTGGTTACTACATTATCAATCAAAATTATAAGAGAAACTCAAGGAATTCCACTTCTTATAAACTAGATAAGAGACCAGTCTGTTCGGTGGGGAGAAAGGGTTTGAAATCATTTGATCTTTGATATATAATTTTTTCAATTGAGGCTTAAGAAAAAGCAAACAAAATGCATATCACACAACCTTCATTGAGTTTTTTTCGTCCTTATAAGCTTTTATATCCATCCAAAGGTTTCTAAAAGATCCTCGCAAAAGAAATCTAATCTAGGTTCCACCAACAACATAGTTAAGACAGTACTGGATCTATTTTATGGACCAAAGAAGTATCTTTTTGGGTAGTTGCTTTATGGACCCACTAGAGAGATATGGTTTGTGTCCCCGTTTTTATTTTCTACTCTGGTTAGTCAAACTCATGGTTTTGAACCTTTGAGAATGATATAAAGTTTGCAATTGAATTCACATTTATTGATTAAATTCGTCTTAGCAATGTGAAATGGAAAAAATGTCAGAAAGTGTGTGCGAGGAAATATAGTAAGTGGCTTTTTTGACTTATCTCATACACCGACCACTAAAATCAAATTGACGCACCATTTCAATAAGCGCATTGTGAATATCGACCTGTCCGTTTATATATATATATATATTTGTTTGAACATTCTTTTAGCGAGTACAATTCTTTTCCTTGTTGACCAAAAATAATGGCTACAAGCTTTTCGTTACTATTCAATTTAGAACATTAAATAGATCAGCGACCAGTATGTACATCACAATCACATCAACGTTGATTATATGTATGGCAAAAACGGAGCTAAATGTTCATTTCACTATTTGTAAGAAGAAAATAATCTTCTTTTTAATGAATGAAAAAAGAATGTTGAAATGCGGTCAAATATCTTTCTACATGAGTCCAACTAATATCATTTTCTCTGAAACTCATACATAGACCAACGACAAAACTCGGCATATATATGGCTCAGGTTTATAATTAACCAGAGGCAAGAAACATGTCATAAAATTATCACCAAAAAACACTTGTTAAAAAGCTATGATTATATTAAATGACATGTTATGTTTGCATTTGTGTGTACGTTTATACTTTAACACATGTGACAAACAGAATGTGCAACAGTCCAAAATAAGAGACTCTAATTATTTTCGTATAACAATCGAAGAAAACTATTGACATGATTTTGAAAACCGTAATCAACAATAAGAAGTGAAAGTGAAAGATTTAACTAAGTGTGGACCGTGTGGTTAGTAGGATAGGAGAATAGTTGTTTCGGTCTTGTTAAATTCAACAGTTGGATTTAACATAATATCATATTTGAAAACCAAAACTTACGTTACGGAAAGCAAAAAAAAAAAAAAAAAAAAAAAAAAAAAAAAAAAAAATTGAAAACAAAAAACTAAACGGTTGATTATAATGAGACTAATTCTACTATATGATCACATTCACATGAGTAATGTCTTACATAGAAATCTTAGTCCCGTAATTAAGAATATTTTAGACCAAACTAGCTAAGACAAAAAACAAACAAACTTGATATAGTTTATTCTTTATTGACGCATATTCTCATATGTTCTTTTTTCTGAAAGGAAACAAATCCATTAAAAAAAAAATGTCCTTGAATTTTAGAAAAGAAAGTAATGAGTCTCATATATTTTCTGTGTAAAAGCATGTCCTTAAGGAAATAATATTTTTAAATAGGACTCTTTTGAGGAAAACAAGGTTAGTCTATAGGAATCTAGCTGAGCTTGAGCCTCACAATACGTACACGCTCGCCATTGTTTATATCATTCGTATGTTTCGAATTTTATAAGCTGATAAAACTATATATATAATATATAATTATACATATTTATTCATATTATTCACAGCTTGTTATCATACGATTATATAGGTGGCGAACGAGTTGTACTGCTGCTCGGTAGGGCACAGATCCTCCTACATAACATAATAATGTTTAAATGTTTATTTTTCAAGGTAAAATTTTAGATACCATTGAATATTTAACCTAGGTTAAATGTAGTGAGACAGAGGCAGTCAACGGAATATATCGATTCTGGTTAAACTATAATCGGAATTTTATCTATAAATGAAAACTTTCGATAATCAAAATATATGTACAGTAATATTATTAAATAGAAATTTATGAGAAGAAAGAAGAAGAGAGGTAGTCAACGGTCAAAGTGACAGAGAAACGTAATGCCCTAAAGTGGAGAAAGTGTCAGTTCGATTGTTTACGTTTCAGTACTGATTTTGTATCATTTACATTGCATTGCGATATTACACACAACCACTTCTTCGGTTTCTTCTTTAAACCCAAAAAAAAAAAAACCTATTTACTACTGTTATTACTCTTAAAATTAATCATAATGGTACAAAGAGAAATTATAAAAAATCATAAAACGAACTTCTCTAACCACATTTTTGTCTAATGGAATTTTATTCTCCTGAACCAAATGAATGCAAATGAGTTGATCTTTCTTCAAATTTTAAGAGTTCTGCGTTTTTAATTATTAAGCTCACAGTGAGTGAGTCAGTGACCCCAAAAAAGAAAGTTAACAGTGAAAAAGAAATGATTAAGTTCATTATGGCGAGTGTCGAGATCGACAGAGCTGTAAATAATAAATCCTCTTTCACTAATCTACTTATAGACTTTTCAGATATCAGTAAATTTTTCTTTTTGGCATTTAGTATCTCAAGTTTTTCTCTTTTGTTATATCTGTGTCTAAAGAAAAATAAAATCATTACAGTGGGAATCTTTCACCCAAGAATCTAAAATTACTAATTTTTGTTACACATGACATGAGATGAAACTTTGTTATATACTAATTCAATCACCACTACTTTCTGTCTCTATATATACTTTTTTTATAGATAATTTTCCAAAATAAACCAAAAATTAATTGAAGTCGTTTTCGGGATTTAATTTGGTAGAAACAAAAAATGTATTCATGGATGAGAATAGAACAAAGTACTCAAAAAATGGTTTGTAATTAAAAATACAAAGAAGAGTTAGGTGACGTGTCGAGATCAGAACGGTGATGATGATGATGAAATGCAAATGTGGACCGGCGTGCACAGTCCCCTATTTTCACTTTTTTTTTTTTTTTTTTTTGGTTTTCTGTAACACAAATACAACAAAACAATTCCCAATAATTTAAAAAACCCCTCTTTGCTCAATCATTATCTAAAAATTCCCAAAACTCCATTAAAGCAAATGATAATAATAATCAGAAGCTAGAAAACACCCATTTGTCTCTCTTCTTCTTCTTCAGAGGAGAGAGGGATTAGAGCGAGAAGAAAGCTTGTCTTGTCTTCAACTTCATACACACATATATATATGTAATAAAAAGACTTAAAGAGATAGAGAGAGGATTAGGCATTGGCAATGGAGTACGAGAGGATAGAGAAGGTGCAGGTAAACTAACTCTTCTCTCTTACTCTCTCTCAAGTACAAGATTTTCTCTGGTTTTCAATCTTCTTTTCTTTTGTACTTCTCTGTTTTGTTGTTATCAATATTACACTCTCACTTCATGTTTTTTTTTTTCCTTAAGATATTAGCATCCATTGTGTTACAGTGAGTGAGTTTCCTCTGTTGAAGAATTTATGGGAGAAAGAGATGAACTTTATTTCTTTTGAAATCTCTCTGTGTGTTTTTTCTTAACTGTTAAATTTCAGAAATTTTCATACTTTTTCTCCTCCATTCAGTGAAATAGTTTTTTCTTGCTTTATCAGAAAAAAGTAAATTTGTTTGTACTTTAAACTATTGAATTCGTGAAAATCAAGAAAAAATTCAATAAGTGTAAGTTTTTATTATATCTTGCAGAAGAGCATAATCTCACCGACGAAGCTGCGAATGAAGCTAATGGGTCCGCACAATAACAAGAAGAAAGAAGGATCCAGCAACAACTCTTCAAGAACATCTCCTGTTCGTCTTCAGGTTTCGGATGACACCGAGTTCTCCAAGAACAGCTTGTTAGCTTCTAAGTCTGATTCAGACGACGATGATGATAATGGTTTTTTTCTCTCATCTTCAATGTTTCAGTTTGATAGTTTAATCTCTTTTCCAAGTCCTAGCATTTCTAAATTCTCTGTCTTTACTCTGTTTTTGGCTAAAGTTTTTATCTTTTTGCCCTGTTGTTGTTTCGTCTCTATGCTCGCTCTAAGTTACAATTTTAAGTAGAGTTTATGTCTTTACTCTGTTCCTTTTTGTTATGGTCATGAAGAACACTTTGCTAAAGTTTGTGTCGTTGCTCTGTTTCTTGTTGTGTGTGGCTTTTAGTGGCGGCTTCAACAACGGACATAGGAGTAGCTAAACTGCCAAATGCACCAGTTTTGGACCTAGTCGAGAGCAATAATCAAGCCTCGAGACATCGGTGTGAAGGTGATATGAGAGAAATCGATCAACCAAGACCTCAGCAATTTAAAAAGGTTGACCTGAGTTTGGCTCTGAGACCTCAAGAAGATGAAAATCTTGATTATGACAGTAACGCTAGCTCTTCAAGCTTCGAGTTCCACGGTGTTCGTGGTGAGCGTTCCAACCAGAATCATGCCTCAAGAGCATACCCTTCGAGACAGATGCCATCCAAGTGGAATGATGCTGAGAAGTGGATAATGAGCAGACAGAACATGGTGATGAGGAAGAACAGTCAAGGGAACAGGATGCCGGTGAGAGTTGTGCCCGATAATACAGGTTACGAGCATAACAAGTCTAGGATGGATCCGTGTCAACACTCACAAACTGATGGGTTCGAGAGGTTTCCAAATTTTGTTCCCACAATGCCACATCCAATTCGAACTCAAGGATATGGTGGAAACTTGTTGATCGATCAATCCACACAAAGCAATGATCTAGTGGATGCAACAAAGGTTTCATCAAGTGTTAATAGCACAGGTAAAAAAATTAGCTAGTTTTTGTTTTTGGTGTTATTATTACATTGTTGGAGCTAGCGGGTTTTTGACAAGACAAAAGTGTTTTGATGTGTGAAGCTGGTCCTGCGATTCGTTCAGTATGTATGAGAGATATGGGAACCGAAATGACGCCAATACCGAGTCAAGAACCTTCAAGATCTGTCACACCAGTAGGTGCAACAACTCCTCTTCGCAGTCCGAACTCTTCTCTGCCTCCTACTCCTAGAGGAGTCCAACAAGAAGACTCCTCTTTGTCACAAGACACGTCAAGAAACACAAGAAGAGAACTATCTGAGGAGGAAATGAAAGCAAAGACGAGAAAAGAGATTGTAGCTCTCGGAGTGCAGTTAGGGAAGATGAACATCGCGGCTTGGGCAAGTAAAGAAGAAGAGGAGAACAACAACAAGAAGAAGGTAGATTCAGAAGAGACACAGAGGATTGAGTTCGATAAACGAGCGGTTGCTTGGGAAGAAGCAGAGAAATCAAAACATAACGCAAGGTCTGTCTTCTCTTGTCCTAAACGAAATAGTTAGCTTGTTCAGTGAAGAAACATAAAGTAAAAGACTTTAAAACGTCTTTTTGAAACTCAAATTTTCTTAGGTATAAGCGTGAAGAGATCAGAATCCAAGCTTGGGAAAGTCAGGAGAAAGCCAAACTGGAAGCAGAAATGAGACGTATTGAGGTATATGAGGCGTTTCCTCGGATCACTCACACCAAACTATCAAAGTCATTGCTAACACATTGTTAAAAATTTCTCTTGGTAGGCTAAAGTCGAGCAGATGAAAGCTGAAGCCGAAGCAAAGATGGTGAAGAAAATAGCGATGGCTAAACAAAGGTCAGAAGAGAAACGAGCTTCAGCAGAAGCTAGAAAAGCTCGTGATGCAGAGAAGGCAGCGGCTGAAGTCGAATACATCCGAGAGACCGGTCAAATACCTGCTTCAGGTTACAAGATATGTTGTGGTTGGCTCTCATGAGTCATTAGATTGATTTTTTTTGTCTTTTTGAGTAAACCAGGATTGGATTCTCAAAACCCCCTTTGTGTGATATATATATAAATGGAAATGCATTTTGTGTTTCATTGGTTCAAAAGAGAATGGTAAAGATTGTGCTACACGTTAGGTCTTGCTATTGCCTTGAGGAACAAACTAAACCAGAACCGATACAATAACAATGTAGGCCGGATTCATCATTGGAAGTAAAAGTTGTGGCCTTACACTGATGTATTTGGGCTTTAACGCATGGGCCTTAATGAGTGCTTTTGGACCTGTTAGCCCAACGATCATTGTTATTACATCATATTTGGGGCTTGGGACTTGAAAGTCCATGATTGTAAACAATTTTTTTGGGCGTATCTTGTGAAAGGTCCGACATACTTTAGATTAGATCATTCGTCATAGTTCTGTGTGTTGCACATTAAACGATCCATTTGAAGATAGCTAGATCTGCTTATACTAGTAAACTATAGATCGTTAACTTCAATGATTATATTATATGTCTTCAGTTTTTCAACGACTAACAGTGTCACACAAATTACTCAAAACGTCTCTGTAAAGTCCAACAGATCAGTTCATATTTTATTTTACGTTACTGTTTTTGATAACCGGATCAGTTAAATATTTATTATTAATAATTTCTCCATCGCATACAATCCCATCCTAGCCACGAAAGTATGGTACATATAATTTTTTAATTTACTTTCTTTGGTCTTATAACGCAAAAAGTACCTTTATTTACTTTGAGCTAAAAGTGCGTCGACTATCAATAATATCACATTTGACGTTTTCTGTTCGTCGTTTTAAATGAAGATAAATGAGAAAGCTAGTCTCATAAGAACAACTTACATATCCACTCAAAACCCTCATTGCTAAAAAGCTTATTTGGTTATATATTCATTTTAAAAATTTTAGTATATCTATATTTTATCATTATGCTTCATTTGACTTCTGTGGTGGTAACTGGTACCTCTTATTCTGAACTTTGATTCATCCATTTCTACAATCTTCTTTATCCCATATTTTAAACATGCGCGATCCAACCAAATTTGAATTCAAAATTGGCATTCTAATTCTAATATAGTACCTAGTCAACAAAATAGATATAGTGATAAACAGTTTTTCTGAACTTTATGTTGAAATAATTTGGATCTTTTTACGTGTATCATTTGATTATTTCTAATTCGTAGTGCGATCGAATTTGAAATGGTGCTACTATATAAAGTTAGTTAAGGTCTTCAATAGCAAATGTAAAAACAAATTTTTTTTTTGCATTCCATTCAAAATATGTTTAGGTTTGAAAAGTTTGTTTTTAGAAGATCAAATTCCAGCTTAAATTTGATTAATAAAAAATATATAGATAGTTATAGATTGATGCATGTTATTTTTTTATAATGTATCCAAAGAATTTTATTGTTCACTTTCTGCTTCTAAAACTAAAATTATATAAACAAGAATTTTGTAATCTTATCATGAAATCAAATTCTACATCGTGAAATTCCAATAAGATTGACAATATAGTTAATTATGACATCTATCTAGAAAAGACATATGATTCTATGTGTAGATAGACAAAAGCTATGTTCTTAGATTTTCATTTGAATCTATTCTTTACCTCCTAATGAATGGCTACAACATCCTATGAACAATTGAAATTAATAATTGATTTTGTTTGTGGAAGAACTAACTTTTTTTTTAAAAAAAAAGACGAAAATAAATAAATAAAATAAGGTAAAAAAGAAAAAAAGAAATCAAAAGGTGAGAACTTTCAAAATGATGGGTCACCATACACTATTTAATTAGGGCTCATGAAAGTGCCCTAACTTGTGTCATCTATAAATGTCCCTACCACATGCACCCAACATTATTTTCAACCATTCCCAATTTTCTTACTTAGAATATATAGTCCCACCACTCAAGACATATGTGAATCACATTCATACACCACACATCAAAACCATATACTTACAAATATCTCTTTATCAGATTTGTTATTTATTTGACTTTAAAAACGTGTTCTTTCATTCATTGATCACTCTATTCTCATAATGGACAATCAAACACCAAACCAAATCATAAATTCTTCTATTATTCAAATTATGCCAATTTATAACTAGCCAAGTTTCATTCCGATAATTTAAAATCGAGCAAAAACGAAAAAAAATAAAAGTTATTCTGCAAAAAAAATTAACCAAAAGATGGTAGCTTGGTGATAGTAAAAACAAAATCTCAAAACGTAAACTTACAAAGATTCAAATCTTATTAGAAAAAAAAACATATTGTTTCTTGGCCAGTTAGCTCAAAATTTTTGCCGAGTGATTAATATGTTCAACCGGTATCTAACGAGCTAATTAGATTCCAGATTACTCGAATCTCATGACATATTGACCTGAGAACCAACTAGAGTGTTGTGTTGTAGTCGAATGATTTGGTTCGGAGTTCATCTTGTCTATTGAATTAGATCATTTTGGTTAGCAAAAAAACTTTCAAATTCACAACAGTTTTGATTGACTATAAAAACGGCTTCTGATTGATTATTTGGATTTCACGTTTATGTTTCCATGTTATAATGCCAAAAACCCATAATCAATCTACGTACTCATTACCAAACAGTTTCTTTTGTTTTCTTCCGAGGCTAGTTTGCTACTACTACTATAAACGTTAGGGCATATATTTAAGTGACCTACTGATAAAAAAGTTATCCCACGAGTACGAACTACAGATCGATACGTGTCCAGAGAAAAAGGTTATTGCTGACGCAAAACAAGATCTAATTTTAGGGTAAAGCCCTAAATTGCGGGTCGGAATATTTCGGTGTTCCACACAACTAAAACACAAACCAATAAGGGAACTGGGACCCAAATCACTTTCTAAGTGGGCCACTGAGTCAGAAAAAGTCTTAACATGGCTCCAAAACAACACTTCACTATCAAATTGATTGAAGAAGAAGTGGCTAGTAAGGATAACGACATAAGTAAGAAGAAAAGTTCAGTAAAAATATTCATATAAGAAAGAAAAAAGACCAAAAAGATCTTATAATTACAGTATTACGACATGAGTACAGAGATAGAGCTATCATATAGTTTCTTTCTTCTTTTGGTTTCCACAAAGGCCAACGCAGAGCTCCCTTCTTCTTCTTTTTTTATAAGTAATAAAAGAGAGATTTTAGCTACGTAGTAATTAAACTAAGAGGATCAATACTAATTTCATAAGATGAAACTTAATAACTTAGAAAAAAAAAGGGGTTTTGTTTCTACTTCTAGTAGTTGAACGAGCCCCCAACGGATGCGATACCGTTACCGAGGTTCCTCGGGTCTGACCGGTTCCCAAAGTCATCGCAGTTCCCGTTGCTCGGGAGCTTATCGACATTGTTGGAGGATGGAGCGGAGTTGAGAAGCTCAAGGCCTCTCTTACCCATTTGCTGCACTTCTTGTGGTGACAATATCTTGATGCACCACACACTGCTCACAAACTCCCTGTTGTTCAAGAACAGGACACAGGTTTTAGATCATCAGTAGATAGTAATTGCGTGTAAGACAAGAAAAGCGAGAAATGACTTACGGCCAAGGGTCATCGCCGAGGAGAAGAACATCGTTCTCTCGGTCAACAAATACAAGCTGCCAGCCTGATCTCACAGGGTCTTCTAACTGGCCTTCGAGGCCAAACATGCGAGCAAGCTCGCTTCGCAGCTCGTGGTAGCTGCTAAATTTCGATATATCTAATGATCGTCCAAAAGACCCTGACTTGTACACCTGCATTAACCATTTCCGTTTAGATCATCACTATATGTGCAACACTTATGGAGAGGAAAAGAAAGAAAGAAGCTTTACTTTACCTTCACAAAGGTATTGGATTGTTGGTTCTCAGAACCGAGGTTTTCTGAGGATTGTAGAAAACCTGACTCGTCTATACAACTAGAAGGTGTCGTCATTGCAAGATTACCCGAGAAATCGTTGTTGAAAGTAGATGATGTGAAAGGTAGAGTCGTGGAGTCGCCGCCTTCAATGCCAATGCTTCTAAGGTTTGACATTCCGTTTGGCATCAAAAGGGAGGATGAATCTATGTTGACACCAAACAGAAGGTGGCTATGCGGGTCTGAGGCGCTTCCTTCTTGTTCGATTGAGCACTCTCTACCACCGGGGAATGGAGGCAACGAGACAGCACTTGGAGGAACGTTGCTTGTGTGGGACTGTCCCAATTGCTCCATTACGGATTGAGTGTTGTTGTTGTTACCGGATGCAGAGTGCTGAAACGATGAATCAACTGCAGGACGCTTTGATGGCCAACCTGTAGAAGTCATTGCAGAGTTTGTTCTAGTGAGGTTGAGCAGCTGAGAAGACTCGTCTTGAGAGAAGTTACTGAGAAGGGTGTGGAGCGGAGAGATTGGATTGTTTCCTCCGTTGGTGTCTGAGAAGCTTTGTTGTTGACACAGAGAAGTCATGGACTGGAGTGGCGACGTGTTTGACTGAGAAGCAGAACCAAACTGAGACATAGCAGAGACAACAGCAGCACTGGAAGCAGACGGATTATGATTATCCACCACTTGCTGCTGCTGCTGCTGAGAAAGAAGATTGTTTGACTGAGCCTGAGATTGAGGCTGGTGGGTTTCAGGAACGCCGAGATACGACTGTTGCTGTTGCTGCTGCTGCTGAGACAGTTGTTGCTGCTGCTGCTGAGAGAGTTGTTGTTGCTGCTGCTGAGAGAGTTGCTGTTGCTGCTGCTGAGAGAGTTGCTGCTGCAGCATCTGTGGCTGCACCAAGGAAGGGGATTGCATTGAGAATCCCGAGGGATTTTGGAACTGAAGAAGTGAAGCAGCAGCTTTAGCGGGATCAATGCCTCTCATGTCTTGAAGTGCAGCTGCAGCCATGGCTTGGTACACGTCGTTTTGCATGCCAAGCAATCCCGAAGCATCAAGCCTCGGTTGCATCCACGGGTTTACTCCCATACCTTGAAAGTTTAAAGACTGAAGTCCTCGATCCCACATAAGCGGCGAACTCATACCCATACCCATATCGTCTTCTTTAAGACCTGCAAAAAAAAGGAGAAGCAACAAGATTAGAGGATGATATATAAACTAAAGATATATATCTTGAGGGATGAATCAAGTTTCGAAATTTACAATACCATGAAAAGATGGGAGACCTGGAGGCCACGGACGTTTAAGCCTGAGAGGAAAAGGAGACGGGTACATCGGGAATGTCGTTAAAGGCTCAATCTCCCACAAGGAAACCCTTGGTTGTCTCTCTCCTGCAGTGGACTCGTCCCATCCAACCTGCATCATGATCAAGATGATGACCTATGTATACTAGAAAGCAAAGCACAAATATGCTAGTAAAGGTTTGGTTTTTGAAACTGAACCTTGACGGACCGCCAATGAGAATTGGCCCAACGAGCAGGATCTAGATCACAAATGCCAGTTATTGTACCCATGTACCTGCCAGCAAACGAATATTCTTGAGGAGGATATTCAACTTCAAAAAGCAGAGAGTATTTCTGATAGTTCACCTACCGACGAACACTTGATTCTTCGGTTTCAAACAGCATCCTAAATCGCATGCCAACAGAGACGCGAGTGTGATAAACCGCTTTGACGTACTTAGCCAGGGGTATTACAAACTCTGATGGACTCGCCCTGAAGCAAAAGAAGAATTCTTCACCACGAAATGCAAAGCATCAACAAAAAAGGTGCATTCATATTTGATTTAAAACCATACCTCGGGTTATAGAAGATGGTGAAGCGACTGTTTGTAGCAGCTGCATGAGCTGCTGCAGCAAGAAGGCCTAAATGCATACTGTCACTTGATAAAACAGACGAAGGCATGACAGTTTGTGGCCTATTAGCTCGTCTTATCCCCAGAAGTAACTGATTCTTGTCGTTCCTGGTGTTAACAACAAAAGACATGAGTCACCTCCAAGATTCGCAAGTATCATTGGAAAAAAAAAAAAAAAGTTGAAGAAATTTTTCTAACCAGATGAAAAGCACAGAGTCACCAGCGACAAGCCTTTTGGCACTCACAAATACGCTCCAACCCGTAGTAAGGAGGTGTCTCTTGGGTTGACCTGTAAGGGAAGAAACAAATGCAGAGTAAATAAAACCTGTTTCTTCGTCTTTAGTTAGAACTAAAGACATTGGATTGTCACGAAGAAAGCTAACCTCGGAAAATATGCCTGAACTTCCATTCGTTATCGTGCAGATCTCTCGCCATCAACTCTTGAGCTGGAGGCTGCTGAGAGTAATCCTGAAGAACACATAAAAAAAGAAAAAAGAAAATCTTTTCAAGAAGAGGATATAGCTAAGTTAACAAGAAAACTTGAGACTAACGAGAAAATGAATTACCAAGGGAGGGAAAACTTTTTCAGCAGCTCGGCGAGGCACAGAGAAACCTCCATGAGTGCTGGTATCACTAGCAGTCAGAGTTTTACAGAAATAGTTCGTAGGCTGTCTACTCGGGACACCTAATTCCGCCGGAAGGTATGGATCTTTTTGCTCTTGCTGCATTCAAACAAGTACATAGTTCACAACACCGACATATCCGCATAGATAAAGTATGGATTACAGGTAAAGTCACATACCGCATTCAACGGTTGTAAAGTCATTTGTGCATAGACTTCATCAGTTTCCACATCAGCCTGAAATTTTAAAGAACCATATTCTTAATAAACAGAATAAACACACTCGGAGAATCTTCTCGTATAACAAGTTTCTCACATGCATTGTGACATTGTGGAGCTGACAGATGAGCTGCGGATGCAAGCTCGGATAGTTCGGTATATGAGCATCCACTTCTTTGTTGGTCGAAGCAGCGACCTGAAAACCGCAAAAATGTTCTCACAAGTATCAGTAATTTGTAACCAAAAGACTCAAAACGATAGAGGAAGGAGACAAACCTGTTCGCTGTGACCTTGAGGGAAATACACAACTCTGCTTCCAACAGGAGGTAGAGAGACGAGAGGACCAGCACAAGCATGCCAGAGCTCGGAATTAAGAACTCTTTTCTCTCCTGTAACTTCGTTTTAACAACACACGCAAGTTAGTTAACATTCCCCACAAAAATCCAAAGTCTCTGCATTTGCAAGTATCAAACAATACAGAGAGGAGAGAAAATAAAAATTACCTTCATGAGGTTGAGGATTAAACCCAGCTGAAGACAACCTCATCTTTTTTTATAAACTAAAAAAAAAAAAAAAACTTGAAAAGCAAACAACAAGAAAAGAAAATTTCCAACTTTGTTTCTTCAAAGATCCAAGATTTCAAGATGCCCAAATGTAATTATGACGAGGAGACACCAAAAAGCATAACTTTTTTTAACTGTTTCCCTCCACCTCCCACCATTCACCAACCAAATCTTTTCACAAATCCAAAAACCCTAAGAACAAAAACAAAACAAAGTTCTTCTTCTTCCTCTCCTCGCAGACAGAACACACATCAACTAAATCCGGATTTGTTTCAGCCAAATAAGCTCACAATCTTCGTCTCGCCGACCTCAAAGCCGCTTCTCCGAATCTTCAACTCCTTCATTACTTGTAAATTATCCAGTAATCCCACTGATAACTCCCATTAAAATAGTATATATATATAAAAAAAGAACCCAACTTTGATTTTTCCTTTAGTTTTCTCTAGAAAACCCACCACCGCCAAAAGTTCAGAAGCCAAGAAGGAAACACAGATCTCGAGCTACAACTAAAACGACAGGAGAAGGTGTCGTTTCAGCCTTGTACAGAATAGATCTTCTTCTCCTTTAAGCTGGTTTTTTTTGGTTTCGTTAGAAGCTTATGAGAGAAAATCGAGATCCCAGGACTATGATTAATGCGAAGATCGGGAAATGAGAAAGAAACTTATGGGCATGCAACTGCTCAACTGTTGCAGAACATGTGTACAGAAGGAATAATAATCAACAAACAAAGAGAGAAAACAAAAAAGAACGAAAGAGACGGTTTTTATTTTTATTTTCTATTTGTTTGCAAAGATCACTGAGAATGATTTCTCCGGTAGCGGAAAGTGGCGGCGACGTGGCGGAGCTATTATTATAGTTATTCTCTGCTCGAAAGTTACTTACTTCTCTCTCTCTCTCTCTCTGTGAGCACTCTCTCTCTCTCTCTTATTTGAATCAGAAAGAAGAAAGAACGACAATGGCTGTTTTGACCCGAACCCGAACGGAGCGGGTCTTTGATTTTCGCTTAACATTTTTAAGGCAACTTGTTGTTCCAAAAAGGACACTCTGCATTTACCACTTTACCCCTTGTTTCTGTTTTTTATTACAGTTGGGGACTCGTGCCCTTTTCGTTTTTTATATATATTGCTCCTCCCGAGTTTCGAAACTTCGTTGCGTCGTCGATGTAACTAAACTATACTACTAATATTATATATATAGTACATTTTTCATTTTTAAAAATGTTTTAATTATAATCTTATACATTCAACCCCTCGTCTCTATGTAGGAGTATATGATAATTGATCAAAATACCTTGTACTACAGCCATATATTTTATATGTACATACATCATCATATCATTCATATATTAGATATATACTATGTGTTAATTATTTAGATCTCATTCATTATCTTTACCATATATTTTTTCGATAATCAACCAAATTATAATACGAAATAACATTATTTTATAGGACATAAATGTTCTATTTCATTTTATGGATGACATTAGTATCAATATATTTCAACTATAAAATTTGATAGAGTCACGGTGCAAACTCACCTCCTCTTACATACTCGACGATTGTATTTTCTTGGTTTTTCTAATACTTTAGTTTTCAAATTCCGACCGACTCATAACTATTTTTATACCTTACAGAAAATCCTCACATGAAACTAACCATTAATTTGATGTGTTCATACGAAGACACAAGTTCACATCAGCTATATACCAGTTCTTATCTGCCAGCAATTGCGATTGTATATATATTTAAAAAGCTATCTAGCATTGCCTAGATTATACCGCCACATCACATTCGTCGAAAGTATGCTATGGTATCTCATCTAAAAATCTAAAATCCTAAAACTATTAGAATGATTTGATCCAACTAATCAAAACCCAATCCCATGATTTGGGTCATGATTTTTTTTGTTTTTTTTTTGTAAATACACATACAGTATATTTACACTAATAGGAGACAGAAAGGTAAAATTAAAAAATATAAATTCATAAACCCATATTATGTCTGATTGGTAGTCCTTTGAACAATTGAAATTTTTTTTTAAAAATGTTAACAATCACAAAAACTGTTAAACAATAAAACTTACTCACTAACAAATATCTCATACAACTTTACACTATTTACTAACAGCTTACAACTTCTGCTAACAGTTAATTACCAATCGGAACCATTGTTGAACACTCTACAAATACATAGACATATATTTCATAATTAATACTAAAAAACATTTTCAACCTTATGTTGGAGATTCCATTATTTCTTCTATTCATCATCTACTCAAATCTAGATCTAAATTGTCCTACTGCATCACTTTTTTTAAGATCATCAACTTCTTTAATATTACTTTTTCATCTCATCTAAATATGAGATATTTTTTTTTTAACTTTGGCCAATACTTAACCATCTTTTCTGCCCTTAATTTCAGTATTTTTCATTAGACTCATATTATCATATATTGGTCTAAACATCAAAAAGCATTCAGGAAAGAAAATTCGAATTGATCCTCCTAAAATTATCTTGGCCATGTTGTCTCAAAATCGTTTTCCACCCATCAAAAACCAACAATTGAGAGATAGATAGCAATTCAGTTAAATTTACTCCTATGACTTTCAATCGAATGTTGTTTGGTCTAGACATTTGCCATTTGATTAATCTTCCC
Source organism: Iljinskaea planisiliqua (assembly GCA_900108845.1). Lineage (NCBI taxonomy): Eukaryota > Viridiplantae > Streptophyta > Magnoliopsida > Brassicales > Brassicaceae > Iljinskaea > Iljinskaea planisiliqua. The sequence goes on along the minus strand of FNXX01000007.1, from coordinate 3,044,631 downwards.
TAGTCGAATAGTCCATTTATTGATTTTTTAAATGATTCAAAGCATGACAATATTTTAACCAAATGGTCAAATAGGAATAATTATATATTTCACGTTTGAGAGATGATTGGACATATACAAACTAATTCATCAACAGTCAGTAAACATTTAGAAACTCTTATAATTTATAAATAAAAAAATAAAATATATATATATTAATATTTTATTTATATAATTATTTTCAATTTTAATAATACAATGAAACTAATAAGTGAGTGACAATTATTATATGGATATTTCAAAATTATTTGAGAGTTTTTCATGTAAGGACCTGTGACAATTTTTTATCTTTTTTATTTTTCATCATTTTATTTTAATTGTAAAATATCTTATGAGAATCTATTGTTGAATATATTCATAAAGTTCCATCCTTATATACTCTACAATTATCTCCAATAAATTAAAAATATTAATACTGAAATATATTTTAGTTATTTAATTAATTTTATTTTTAAAAATATAAATTAATCTATGTAAAACAATTATTTTTGAGATTTTCTTAAAATTTCGAGGGTACAGATTTGAGAACTCTATTCATGCTTTTCATAGATTTTTATTTTTATTATTAGATATTCTCATAAACATGCTCTTACAACTTGATTATATCGCTTGTTATATGCCAAAATCCAAAAACAACTATATTTTTCTATAAAGAACACCCCACTAAATTGATCATCCAATTAATCTCAAACTCTGTATGTAACAATAATATATTTGTATACGAATTTTTTTTTTACAAAAAAAAGACTATTATATAGGAAAACAGAATATATAAATATAATATAACTGTGTAAAAACAATATATTTCATTGTTCTGTACTTTTTATACATAAACAGATAAACTTAGATCTGCGTATTATATAAACAAGATCTTAGTTATCATTAAATATAAGGGAACTGTGGCGAGTCCGTCATAATTAAGTGCTCTTTCTTTTCCTTGGGTATATTCTTTTGCCTCATTATTTGAGTGTGTAATGTGAAATGGAAGTGTGCGAGTAATTAATAAATATATTTATATATGTATAAATAACAATAAGTCAAGGTGGACAGTGAAATCACCTGATAAAAATGACAGGACGTGCTTTTAGGGTTTCCTGATTCTATATTTTTTCTTTATTGATGTATGAATTATAATTGTTCGAATTGCATGTCGGAGAGGGCAAAATTGGCAATATATATACCGCTGTATATTTATTTATTTTATTTTATTCCGCTGTATATTTTTTAACATCATATATATAGATATGCACTTCCTGGTTGGGAAATTTGAATCTGATTTATTCACCTATAGATTGTAATAAAGAATATACGTGTCTGTTTGTGGTTTTACGTTTATATTATTTTATTTCCGTCAGAGAACAAATAAAAAAGGATATGGGTCATAAGCGAGCTTAAAATATACCATAGTTTCAGATAAATTTTGATTAACAAATTAAAATTAGAAAAATGTACCTTTTCACCCCGAAAATTACTGATTAGCAAATTTGTTGAGTTTCGAAGTGATTTTCAATGAGAAATTTTGATCTGCAAACAGTGGACATGTGATCTTTCACCTAAAGCAAATGACTATCTTACCCTTAGAAATGAGAAAACACATGCAATTTCTTGACGTAACAAGGGTAACGTTGGTAACAACATGCATCATATAGATCAGTACATATATATACAAATAGATTAGTACCGTCGTCTTTTTCTGTTGGAACCATTTTCTTTTATTCAATTATAGGTGCATTATTGAAAATTTTGAATAACATGGGATGCAGTTGCTAGAAGATTCGGCTAATGTGGTTTTATATCACAGTGAAAATTATTTTCTCTTTTATCAGCTAAAGAAAATATGAACTTAGAAGGAAAACAAAATCAAGAAATTATAGCTTATGTTATTTTATTTAGTAAAACATATTGTCTTACTGGTTGTAGTTTTAAGTTTTGTTCGAATATAGTTCGCCGAAAAATTATTCTTTTGATCATTTCAAAATTCCAACATATATATACAATAAAATTTCGAGGATTGCAGATAAAAAATAAAAAATAAAAATCGAATAGGAATCTGAGCTTGTGTTTTAGTGGCTAATTGTATATATGTCACCACTTATTTTGTGTATGTCGAGACTGAGTCGGGTATCAACCTGTATGTCCTCAATATTTTGTATGTGCCACCTCAAATATGTATTGTGGTTACAAAAATACACTCGGTTCTTCTGTTCATGTCCATACTGTTTAAGATATATAACTAAAAACTCAACATGTATTGTTGAAGATCTGATTCGTAGAGTAAGTCGAAAAAACATATGCTGAAGGTATCGTGTGAAAAAATTAGAAATATCTTCATTTAATTTTATTTTTAGTGATATCAAGTTTTAGAAATTATATAATATAAAGATGTCTTGTGCTTTGCAATTATTCGGTCACACATAATTAATGAAAATGACACTTTACACAAAGAATTAGTTTGACCCAAAAAAATGACGATAGAAAATAATTTATCCAAATTTACCTGAATTAATTCAAAACACGAACAATATGCTAAACTGTAATTTAGTTTCTCACTATTCTTCTCTAAATATATCTAAGGGATTATCTTCATACTGTTGTTCCCGAGATAATCTTCATACTGCAATCATCATGATTTGCTTTATATTTGAATTTTTTTTTTACGACTTAAGCGATATAGTACTGCAATGGGAATCGACTTTGACTTTTAACTAAATTTAATTTGTATATGAACGTACAAATTCTTTTAACTCAAGAACACATATATATATGTGTTTTGGAGTGGTCACAAAAGTCGTAAAAGCGAGACCTCTATTAAGTACAGCCGGCATATAAATGTATTAGTATATAGTATTATATCATAATATTTTCTGTCGGCGATATATATGTAGTGGAATGACGGGTATATTAAAAAAGTACGTATATGATAGATTTTCGACGTCAAAAAAACAAAAAATATTTATTTATTACACATTTTTTTTTTAAAAAAGCATAAATATATATTGATACAATTATTATAAGCGTAAGGAGATTGGAAGAAGAAGAAGAAGAGGACAGTGTATGGTTGTCCCTAGAAAGAAAAGGGTAGAGAGCGGAAGTGAGCGGTGTACGATGATAGGTTATGAAATCAAGGAACCAATGAGAGCCGTTGGATCAAAAATCGTAAGAGGGACCCACGTGAGTTGGAGATGGGACGTGACACTATATACTAAAACAGTAGGGCTTCTCCTATTGGTCGCTTTCACAGTACTTACGGTGTTCCATCGCTACACGCAATGACCTTCTCGCCCCCACACACAACTCTCATATTACACGTGCGTCACTTTGTATTATATAACACGTATACGTCATATATCCATATGATGTTTATCTTCTCTATTTAACGCTTGAAGGTTCCTACATAAATTATACGATCTATCACCATCATCATCGACCTCTCGTTCTCTCGACTATAAGAGCTTGCAGGTTCTTAAAATCGATATTTATATTATCTTCTGTTGGACGAAGTTGAATTTACTTGAGGACACGAATGCAGTATTTACTCAAGACTTTTTGAACACTCAGATCATAATACAACTCAGGTTTGATTCCACTTGGTCCACTTGACCATGGAGATTTTTACATAGGCTGACTCCCGTCTTCTAAACCACTAAACGTACCAAAAAGTTTTTAAGTGGAGGATTAAAAATTTTAGGTTAGTTGATTCACGTTTAGTGGGTCGCATACTGGGTTATAAAAAAAAATCATAATACAATAGCTAGAGTTTAAGGTGATAGGCAACCAGATTAGTTGATTCAGCGTCGATCACTCAAATATAAATAATGTTATAGAGTTTCGCTGGTTTTGGTCCCAATCTATACAAGTAACAGTTTAAATCTTTGACATGATATATCTCACTTCTTCTATTCGTTATGATATTTTGTTTGTTCCACATCAACATATTTGCTAATGATGGTGCACCATTGACTCAGAAACAAAACTAGTATTTATAAGATATCTTAAAACGTTCGAAACTGAACAAAATATGGGAAGTTAGATAACGAACTTTAATCTATATAGTTTCAATACGGATTTAAGTGTTAGTGATAAACAAATATTAAATGGTAAAAATAGAAGTTATAGTATAAGTTAATTACTTTCAACTAATATTTTTAGTTGATCAATGGAGTATTTTTTTATCGTTAAGGTTATAGAAAAAATTTATCACAGCGGTAAAAAAGGTCGTTTGGATCATCCATACATTTTTTCCTCAGTTTTTAATTATATTTTGAAGTACGACTCCAATTATGATAAACGTCTTAAGGGGGGTGTACTCGTACAGGTTTTGTTATTCAGCATGCAGATTTGAAAATGATCAACGAAACAAAACTAATTTTGATAAATGGTGAAAAAATGCTTTCAAAGCGTATAAACGGTATGAAAAGGGGAGCATATGATATTTAATTAGTTAAATGAGTTAGGACATATAATGTATTGGCATTAATTGTAATTTTATCAGCTTTTAATCAATGATAGATCATGGGACGAAATCCACACGGATCTTCAAAAATGAAGAACCAGGATATTTATTTTTTATTTTTTTAATGTATATATATATATAATGGCCAAATAAAAGATAAAGAATGGAGATTTATAATTGAAAAGCTTCTAACTATAACTTCTGCTCACGTAGAAAAATATTCACCACTTTAACTCAACTACGAGAACCAACATCTCTTGATTAACAACGTCTTCTTTTATATTCAAGTTATTTCCTCTTTACTTGAAGTTCAAATTAAATCAATGTTTACAAATATTACAATTTACAACACACGTATATATCAATCAATCCTGAGAAACAGTATGAGCAGAACAAAAATTGTAATAGATAAGAACGTACGTACGAAAAAAACGAAATTGACAAAATCAGTCTACAAAGTAAATAGTATTTAGCACAAAGAAAAGAAGTAAATAGTAGATGCGCAGTGAAAAAAGCAAAAAACCTTAAGTGAGTAAGAAAAGAAAGAAAGGGCCATTCATGCATGTCCCTCGAAGAAACTGCCAGTTGGATCAGAGGGTCTGGCCCATCTCACATGCGGTCTCTCGTTTTTTTTTATTTTCCTTTTCGGCTTTTCCTTTTAAAAACAATTGTGATAGATATTTGTATTATTTTATTTTTAGGAACAAAACTGTGTATTAATTTAAATTGTTATTTATAATTTATTGGAACATTTTCGAAAAAGTGATACGTTTTCTGTCAGCATCACATCATTCTCATACTTGGTTTACACAAATTTTAGCAAAACTAACTGTGTATTTATATATGTAATTTATTCTTTTTAATATGTTAGATCATATTACAAAACGAGATACCTTTTCTATCAGCATCACATCATTCTTAAACTTGGCTTACAAAATTCCAAGTGTTTCTGTCTCATGCAAATTTGGCGTATGACTTATCCAAATGTTTGGTGTTAATATCGCATATTTATAATCGTGGAGCATACCATTACCAATATAATAATTTTGATTAAATCTGTATCCGACACGTTACTAGGTCAGTTTAACGACGCGTTCTCTTCAAAACATAATAAATTAAATCAATAACTGTATTAGAATTTTTCCAGCTTTCTTATTTATTAAAATTTTGTCTGAATTGTAATATGTTAGTATAACCTAAAAATGTATTTGATTTATGGTCTATGGGCATTGCACGTGAAACCTGTCTTATCGAGTAGAGGTTAACTCTTCTTTGGATTATATGAATAAAAATAAAATAAAATTAACGAAATATAAGTGGCTAGACAAAATTATTTTGTATCTGACGTTTAAATAATGATTTAACGCCAAAAACAATACCTATTTAAAACACCGACTTCTCTGGCAAACCTGTCATTCGAGTCAACGTCATGGTCAATTTTTCCTCATACGTTTTCATAACCAACACACCTTTTATATAACCAAGAACTTAATCAAAACAACACATTAAATGCAGGCATATGCTATTTACTCGTATACTATAAAATACTATACTAAATAATTTAACTAAACTAAATAATACAATACAGTAAAAAAGACAAGTGTTCACTTTATCGGCCGCCAATAGAACGACTTGTTGTCCGAATAAACTTGGACTCTTTAAACATTGGTTACCATGTCCTTGTCTTCAATATGAAGTGATGAAACTTAATTTTCTATCTGTAGTCTTCGTGTTACGTAACTCAGACATATATGGTCATACCGTATGGTTGTTGACTTGATTTCAGCGTTAAATAATCCATGTTCGTTAAATTGATGGATCGATATATAACTTTTATTACGCTAGGATTCAAATTTGTAGTGTACATAATCTTCCAAAAATTCAAATCAAACCTTTTACCGTCATTTTGTTGAGAGTTCGATGTACTCTTTTATTCTCTTCGTCACTCTTTATAGTTTATACTCTCCTGGTCGTTCAGTATATGCAAATGCTTTGAATGATAAATATTGGGTTACTCGGCTAATTAAGGTCCTGGTACGATAAATTAATTAAGTTAGTTAGCATTTTCCACGATTTCATCATAACCCAATTAACACACCATTTATATACATACAGACACACATTGTATATATATATATATATATATATATATATATATAACTACAATAAACTTTTGAATGGTGGTCATGTCAACTTATTCATATATTTTGCTTTGAATAAAGTATAGAAATATATTTCCGCTTGTCATGAAGCTATCACCGCCATACTGCAAAATAATAAATATATAAACTAAAAGTATGAATAGTGTGATTGGGAACATGGTTTGTAAGATTTTTTTAAAGTCTTCGAATTTTACTGTTATTTTATTTAATATTTCTTCTATATTTAGTAAGTCTTTGTGTTATGGATTTAATGACTTTTTAACTGCATTCAAAATATCATGTTATTAAAAAAGAAGTTTAGTTACCATTGAGTCTGCAATTCTCATGAAACCTAATATTAGTGAGATATATAATTTCTCGAACTTTATTCATCAGAAACAACTTTTTAAAAGACTTTTCTTGTATCATACTAGTTCATTTTCAACAGTTCAATGTGACTGTTTAATATTTATTTCGTACTATTCTGACAATACAAATCGTCTTTGTTATAAGTCGACCGCAATGTCATATCCACTTGTACCCGTTTGGTACCCCAAGTAATATACTAAAATATCATACTAGGAAAAAAAACTAGGTTTGTGTTAGAAATAGCATCTGTTGATGTAGGTAGGTTAATAAAAAAATCCTTTAATGTAATTATAAGCGATCTAGTCATAAAAAAAAAGTATTAGAAGATCCGGCAATTTAATTAATGATGCATGTCACGTATATATTATATATATTACAATAACATTCAATAATTTAGTTGGATTAGATATACCCATTTTGTTTATTTTACTAAACTAGTATGGCCCTTTTGGGAACTGCAAACTCTCACGGTATAAAATTGTAAAAGAAATATATATATTCTGCTATTAGAAAATAAAATATTTTGGCAGTAGAGAAAAGTTGCTGTTATGCATAAATTCACAGATCTGCACAATTATCTGCCAAAAGAGAGTGGTTTGTGGAAAATAAAAATATAAAAGCAACAAGTCAAGTGTAAGATTTGGGAGACCCACCATTCATCGCTCGAGATTTCCCCGTCCCATCTCTTTTGACATCATATATATATATATATATATCTTTCCACTATTATTTCATTATCTTTAGCTTTATTAAGCATTATCTTTTTGGCTAGAAGCTTTTAGAAAACAAAATCGAATACATGATCCAAGTTACGAACTGCCGGAAAAAAAAACCAAATGATCGAAATATAGTAGCAGAGGTGGTCAACGTAACACCATATGGATGCAACCATTGAAATACATGTTCCGAAATGAAAGGAAACTGTGAGGAAAGATCGATGAGATATGGATACAAGACCGATGAAGTAATATCAAATTTTTCATAAACTTTAATATCATTTCGTCCGCACCTATCCCGTCCACACCATATCCATTGGCATCCATGAAAAATTTGGCCAGCATATACTTTTTCTATTTATTATTTTTTTGTCATTATTAATAAGTTTTATGGAATTTTATTTAAAAGCAGTCATAAATAAATATATTGGTTCATATTTTTATATTTAGCTTACAATTTAATCTTATTTCTAATGTTTTGGATATCTCTCACAAGTTTGATTGAAATAATATAATGATTCTTTTTGCTATTAATTAATGTCTACAGAATTTTAGTAAGATCAACCAGATTTATGTTGGTTTGGTATGATATCGGATTAGATCTATTATTATTTTTGATAGATTAATTTTAATTTGGATAGAATAACGTGTTTCTTAGTTTTAAATACTATATTATGTTTTATGGATTTCTAATTCAAAACTAATTAATCATAAGTAAAATTGTATCTTCTCTATGTATAATTCAAATTTCCATTTCACTTTTGATGTAGGATCTCACACTATTAAATATCAATTATCTGAAATGTAATTGAGATTATTTTACTAAAATTGTAAATTTAGAATGTCTTTAAAAAAAAAATATCACATCTAAAGTGAAATGTAATTTGAATGGTATAAAAAGAATATGAACAAATATACTTATTATTAATTAGATTTGAGTTGGATATTTATAAAATTTAACAGCTTCAAATTTTGATTCCACCAATATATGTTCAAATGGTTTAACTCGGATTTCTGGATTATGAATTTCGGTTAAATAATTTAGCTTAAAGTAAAACTTTCAGAATTTCTTTTGATAAAAAATGTGCTCATTATTTTGACATTACTATGATGTTTATGTAGTAAGGAATGTTAAAATAAGCTAATATGCTCAACTCATCATGAGTTAAAGGATTTCATGGGTCAGTTTAACTCAACTCACTAAATGTATTCATTAACTCGAATTCAGATAAACTAAATCATGACCTAAATGAGTTAACTTACAAACATATATTAAATTAATATAATAACAAAAGAAATTTCAAATTTTATATTTTTTTAAAAAAAATCCTAAAAGTTATATTTTAATGTTAAACATTAAAGTACAAATTAAAATTGTTATCTCAAGATAAATAAAAGATATACATTATATGATAGTACTCTTTAATATAAATTTACAAAATAAAAACATAAATTTTAAAATTTTAAACAATTATTCACTGGTTAACTCATAATTCATTAACGTTTAAAGTATAACTCATGAATTTAATTAATCTCGATCAGTTAACTCATTTATTAATTTTAAAAGCATACTCCAATTTATAGAAAATAATGTAGTTGAGCTGAGTCAGCTCATAAGCTAATGATTTATTCTGGCAATTACATATGTAGTTTACATTCAAAATATGGTCTTAATCACTTACTGAATAATTATATTTTTATACAAATTTGATTTTTTTTTTTTGTTTGAAGATTAGAAGAAAAGAAATAATAAATGATCCTTCATAAGAAATTGAAATGAAATTTGGTCCTACTCTTTTTGTAAAGGTCCTGGTTTCATAGCTTTCCACGATTTAAGCCATCGCTTTTCTCAAATAGTTGTAGATTATTCCAAAGAAAACGATCATATCAAAACAATGAAATTTATTATATTTTTGTTTCGTATAGCAAATAATTGTTGACGTTGTGGTTAATAATAAAGATGAGTTTGGAATATTGTGCATCTTCGTCAAAAAAAAGTCTCCCGCAGACTTACTCTCACTATCTCATGTATATTTTTTATTTGGTTTGTTAGATACGGTTTTAGGGTTTATTTATTTGTGCATTTTTACCTATAATGCACTTATAACAATTGAGATTAGATTAAGTATTGCGTTTTAAAGACATAACATTTCCCCCCTGTCCTAAGGAGATAATAATAAATAATCTTTTTAAAATTTTCTAATTCATAATATATTTATATTAATTTATATGTATAAATATTTATTTATTTTTATAAAAAATGGTATATTATTCATTTATTATATTTATCATTATAAAAATATAAATAAAACAAAACATAATAAATTAATAAAATAGATTATATAGTTTTATCATAAACTTTAAAATAAAACTATCAGTACATCTCAAATTATAACTTTTATAAATATATTTTTCGTATAAAGTCCAACATTGAAAAATAAATATCATTAACTCTCAAAATATAATAAAATTGTTAGTATATATTAAATTTTAAATTTATAAATACATATTATTAAAAAAACTAAAAAAACAAAAAAAAATATCTTTAAAAACTGACAAAAAAAAATATCTTTAAAAACTGACCAAAATCTATTAATGTTTTAAGAATTAACTACGAAACTTGAGAGAAAATTTCAAGTTCATTGCAGTTTCAACTATTGTTAGTATTGATCTAAATCCAAATCCTATTACATTATTTGAATTTAGGTCAACATTTTCAGTGGTAAAAAAATGTGTATATATATATATAATTTAATTTATTAAAACTATAATAAAAAATAAAAAATAGATGAACCAGAAATATTTTTTTATGGATTCCAGTAATCCAAGTTCTTAGCATTTGATTGATCTTTCTGGATAAACGTAACCGTTGAATAATTATTCACCAATTTTTAATAGACTTAAAATGTCACCATTTCAGCTGGTCAATTAGACGCATGAAAAAAAAAACGAGTTTACGCCATGTCACTTTTTACCACCATATGTCCATTTAGTTAACCACGTTTTTGTAAATATCACATAATACAACAATTAGTTATAGGATAGTTTTATATATAGTTTGGCCATGGCGTTATGTAAAACAACTGGATAATAAAAAAATGAGATAATTTTGGTTTTTAAAGTAATATTTGTTGTTATAATTATAATTAGTTTAGTTTTATGTCTTGTATAAATACAGAGTTTATATAATAATTTGTTTAATACGTTATTTTATTTAACGAAAATATCTTAGATCGAGATTCTGAACTTTAAAAAATCTGAGTTTTTTCATCACTTAAAAATCTGAGTGGCCAAATGGTGGATTTTATCCCTAACCTAGATCAAAAAAAAAAAATCTTCATCAAAATAAAATCATTCGTCCATTACCACTTGGTTTACATTCTGTTATCATATTTAAAATAATACAGATATGTGCAGATATATATACGTTGTACATGCACTATATTTATATTGATACGTCTTTTCTCCCTGCAAATGATGTCCTTCATCTTAAATTTATCATTAGTTTTTACCAAAAAAAAAAAAAAAAAAAATTTATCATTAGTATACATCGTCATTATAATCTAAAGCGAGCATGCACAGGATCATCTACAAGAAAATGATTACAATTACAATATAATAAAACGATAAGATCTACAAATTACGATAAGATAATCGTGGAATTATTTTTCAGGAGATTTTTCGAAAAAGGAAGATACCTTAAATGAAACATTTTTTCTCTTTTAAGGATGTTTTCTTTAATTAGAACACATTGACCCCTCTTTGGTGCTAAAGGAAATTTAAAAAAAATAATATAAAATGAAAAATGAAAAAGAACATTTCTTTAGCCAAGGATTCTCCACAACTTGTAACCTTAATATATATAGTAAGATCACTTAAACCATATCTTTATGTTATAATCGAAGAAAATCTGGTCCAAAGATCGTACCTCATGACTCACGATAGCATCCAACTTTTGTTAAAGTATGGGTTTTAAAGAGTTTAATTTTATGAAGACTCCGTACTAGCTAGTTCAACTTGCATTTGTTTTGTTGTTTTGTTTTGTTAATATGAAAAAAATAGAAATAGCCAATTTTTCTTTTAGTTACACATACCATAATAACTTTCATTTTACATATATAATTTTATTTAAATAGCATAAACAATATCTCGTGAACCTAAACATTTAATAAATTATAATATTTTTAATAAAATTGTTAATTCACTAATTTTTTCAAAAAATTGAGATAAATAATTAGTCTATTCAACTAACTATTTTTATAGTATTCTATTTATTTAATAATGATACACATAATTACAATAATTATTTTGAATGTTTTATAAAAAAATGTTTATAATTATTTTTTTGTTTTTAAAATAATGTTATTTTTTATTTTTAACACATAATTTAAATTAATTTTTAATTTTATCAGTACTATTTTTTTGACCAAAAACATATCTACACTATTCTAGTTTTTTATTTAGAGAAAGAAGCTGTATAATATATTAAAAAGGGTATAACAAAAAATTATATTTCTTTTGTGTAAAATATGTTGGAATGATATTTATTTTTTGTGAAACAGTGAGGATATCAGAATATGAGATTAGATATATAAGGAAAACAACTTGATAGATATCAAAGATCATATATATACTCTTAACTGACATGATCCTAATATGGTCCGGTTGGCTTGCTAGCTAGAGTGTAAAAAACTTAGGCGATCAACGAATTCAAAAGCTTTTAAAATTCAAGAGTTATCAACATGTCATTACACAACTATGAAACGTCATGATATATTTTGCATAATTAGTCTAGAATTGTTACGGTCATATAACTAGGACTAGCTAAAAAAAGAAACAAAATTCTAATTGGAAGATATGAAACCAAAACTATTTATTGTCTACAACTATTACAGTGACCTTAAAGAGGAGGCTGTGTATGATATTATCTGATCTGAACTAATTGAGAGTTGACCACTATTATTTTGAGTTGTGTATCTGCAAACATTTATGTTTTTATAATCATTCTATCATATTTAATTCATGCGAAAAGTAGATCAGACACATTAAGTCAAGTTATAAACTTTTTTTCTTTGTTTATTCAGGCAAGTTATAGGCTTGTAGAGACAACATTAAACAAAACACAACAACAAAGATTTTCTTTGTAACCTCGTAAGAGCATTAGATCATGACAAGAGACAAGACTGTGAAGCTAAATGTTAATTAGGTTGTTTTTCTAATAATAAAAATGGGCCCCCCACCCTTAATGAAGCGAAACAAATTGACAAATAAAAAAAAGATAGTTAAAAGCTGTAGTTTTAGAAAATATAACGGAGACGTTAACAATGATTAGTGCTAATTAGAAAGAACACAAAAACAACAAATAAAGACATGTTAGAGAGTTTTAAAAAGACACTGATAACCCCTGTCTAGTGAAATTCTAAGCCTTGCGATTAGTGCTAATTAAGGTAGTCGTGGTGCTTAATTATGTCATAGGCAATCATTTAAAAAAAAAATAGGTTCTTAATCACCATTTGACCCGTTCCACTCACAAGAATAATAACAATAATAAAAAGGTAGTCAAATGCAGTCTGAATTATGATAAAAAAAATTTCTCACTTTTGATCAAGTGTCATATTGGATACATACACACAAATATATATTATATAGTTTCTGTTTTTTGTTCCATTAACTTGAAACATACATAAAATCTAAACTGTTCCCAGGGATCTGAGATGTCACTTTAATTTTTTAATAAACTTTGTCATTAAAAACTAAACCCACATTTCAGACTAAATATTCGTTTTAAATATTGCTACATAAATTTGAATAGGAGTGTCTATATACAACAGGCAGGACAACCTTATGATTAGCCTTCTCGTTGCTGTTTTGTCCATGACCATTAAAAACTAACCCGCATTTCAGTATTATTTCAGACTAATACATGATTTTTCTTTCTTTGTTAAAAATGAATTTCGGCTAAAATTGTTAAAATTTGTTTTTGGAGTATCTTATACTTTTAAAGTTTTAAAAAATATGATTGGGACTCAAATTTTGAGTATATGCACCCATATAGAAAATTGCAATGTTTAGGTTAGTGGACTGGTAAATAATTATACTTTAATTAATGCAGTTTTTGCATTTGAAGTAAAATAGCAATGTTTCAGTATTTTCGAATAGTGGTAATGTAACATCATATTTATCAAATACTTGGTTTATCCACTATAGTTCATATTTATATTTTTAAAATTTTATTAATAAAAAGAATGTGTTTATGTTGGAAAATGTTAGAAATTTACTAACATCATTTAAAATAGTGATACTAAAAAAAGTAATGTGTTAACCACGTAATTTCTGGAGTTTCTTGTCTAGGTGATCCATCAATTTGAAAAATATGCTTTCACAAAATTTCAGAATTCTTAAAAGGAAAATTCTTTATCATATAAAAAAGTGTATATTATAAGGTGGATTCTAGTCATAATTGAAACACTTGAGGAAAATGTGAAATCCAAGAAAGAGTCAAATGCAATGTGCTAGAGAAAAAGTTGCATTGAACTAAGGGTGGCCCGGTTTATCATGTCACATACCTACTACAATTAAATGCATTTTTATTTATCTCTCTACATTCCACTTGATATTGTGACAACTTCAAGATTAGTTTTATAACACACATTTAATCGGAATCCTAGATATATTGGAACTTGAAAATACGGTAGAAAGATAGGGATGCACTAAACGGTGACATTCCAAGTTTTAAAGTTAGGCCGTAAGTGCCTAAAGTTATAAACTTAGTTCATATGCTAACAGTTATTATGCTAAAAAGGTTATGAATCTAAAAAAAGTAATACTATAAGTAAATATATAAATAACAAAACAGTTGGTAAATGATATGGAATGAAGAAATGAGAAGTTTGTGTGTGTGTGTGTGTAAATGAGATAAGAAAGTGACATAATTTGGTTTCACGATTAATAAATAAACATGAGCATGCACTTTTGAGATCTAGTAGTGGAATCATATCGATGATGTAGGCCAGAAAAGAATAAATTAAAGTTTTATATCTGGTTCATATCTGTGCAGTGTAATAATCAATTCTACAATATTGTAAAGTATTTAATATTTGGTGGGGGTATATGATTAAATTTAGCAAATATTATATATTTATAAAATTTGACGATTATGTGTATATATATATTCATTATAACAAATAAATAAATATAATATAATATATATATGTTCTAATTTGACGAAGATATTAACTACAGGATATATATTCATTATAAAAAAGAAATAAATATATAATTTATTGACGAAGATATTAACTACAGGCTTCTAGCTCATCACAAAAATACAAGTTATACAAGTAATTAAAATTTTATTTCTTCTATAACCATCACAAATTCAGGAAGACTATAGATAACCAAGCAAATTTTTATAGTATGTAACAAATATGCTATAATGTATACTTAAAGTACTTAGCTCTATATATATAACATACGGTTTATCAAATACTAAATACTGTTTTTATAATTTAATGGTATTATGCTCAACCGTCGTTTGGAGATAGTAATTTGGATAATATTTTTGTGTACATAAGCCATTACTATTATCATATATAATTATGATCCTTTGAAATGCCAAAGCTCTCACCAATTGGTTCTATATAATTTCCTTTAGAAATACGAATTCTGATAACTTTGAAAGTGGATAATCTGATATTTTGTAAAAATATTTTAACAAAGAAAATGTCCATTCGAATATTGATAATAGATGCCTTTTACTTTTGGGTACATCTTTTAACACACGTAAAAAGGGAAAGATTACAAATAAATACTATAAAAATAAGTGAAAAAGCTAGTAGTAATTATTCAGCTCAATTTCTTCCAACATGCTTTCCTAACGGGAGACACTGTTTCCTCATCCCTTTATTTTACATTTGAATTAATCTACAGAAAATAAAATCCTCCGAAAAGGTCACGAGATGTATTTTTCACTATACATATATGATATATCCAACGAAGGAAATAGCCTTGAAACTAATTATTGACTCAACTTTGAACAAGTACATAATAAGGCCCATGAAAGCCCAGACAATATTTGTGACCAAATGGGCCATTACCAAGAGATGCGGTACCTTATTGTAAACCGCCTAATGGTCTGTCCAAGTCGAGAATAAGAAAGAGAAAATGGACCTAAGGGATAAGACCATCTTCAATTCCACTGTATTTCTTAGGAAATTTGGTCCAGCTAAAATTGTAATTGGATGGATAGTGGACCTGAAGTGTGAAGTCTATATTGTTTCGAGTGTGGCTAATTTGATATTTACAATTCGAATAAAATAAAATAATTTACACCGGCTTACTTGATTTAAATCAAACCTAACCAAACTTTATAAAAAATTACACTAACCAAACTTTATAAAAAAATTAAACTAACCAAAATTTATAAAAACAAACAATTTTTTTATTAAATATATAGAATTTTAATATATTTAGATATACTAAATTCTTAAAATATTAATTAAAATCACTTAGTTGTGTTTTATTAGAAATTTTGTTCAAAACTGAACCAAACCAAAATTAAATATAATATAAATCTGAAACTTAATTTTTTGAAGTTAAATTCTCAAATCTATAAATTATTTTAAACTAAACCAAACTAAACTATAATATAATTTCGAATGAAATTTCTTTTATAGAACGTAAAAACTCAAAAGCTCATACCAAATTAAATAACCAAGAATGTCCATCTCTACTTCCAATAACCAAATCCTCTCCCAACTAATTATATGGCCATATTAAAATTATTTTTTGACAATTAATCATTATATATTATAACTTCTATAACTCAATACTTCATAAATTAATATTCCAGTAAAATTAATAAATTTTTCAATTTTAAATAAGTTTTTGATCTAATTAATATCTTACTAAATTTATAGAATATCATGGTCTTCATGTTACTAATATATATATAAATTAATATATAAAAATGGATGAAATATTAAAATATATAAATATATAAAAGGTAACAAATTCTTTTTCTCACTGTTTTTATATATTTTTATTGATAATTTTTATTACATAGTTTTATAATCTATTCTAATAGAAGATTCAACTTTTTCTTATAAATTACAATTGAAAACTAAAAAAAAAATTCACTTAATCGAATTATTTAATTTTTATTTTTAAACTAAGATGTTTGTTTATTTATACTCTATTTTATTTGTCTATATAAAATATATTTGAATGTAAAATATCTAAGAAAGGAAAAAATCATGTATGTATTAGATAAGATACATTTTACGTTTAATTAAAAAAAAATATTATGTACATGCAGATTTGTTAGAAAAAAAACTAGTAGAAAAGAAATATGTGGTTTTCAGTGAGAACATCTAGTTTTATATAAAACAGATAGAATAAAACTCTTTTGAACAAAAAAAAAACGTTATATATATTATAAGCTTTTCTGAAATTAACAAACATAATCTAAATTGAAACCCTGATGATAAAATGTCTCCATTTTTCTGTCTTGGAGTCTTGCAAAAAATAGTTACTTGGGCCGGGTTTATAAAGTTATACTTATGTTCGAACTAATGGATCGTAAAAATTAACTAGGAAGTAGTTAGAAATAGCCAGGCCCGTACTTTCTATAAAGCAAAGAAAACACTTACTTCAAGCCACAAAATATAATCTTAATTGAAAGGGCCACAACTTTGAGAATATTACTTAAATCTTTGTTTTAATATCTCTAGCTCGGACACTTCCCCAATTAAATTCTATTTTTTCCTCTAGAATTATTTTTGGGCTACATATTGTTTGTATTGAAGGCCACATTTTTTTTTTAGCGTCAAGCCTCTGATAACTATGGGACAACATTGAGTTAGATAATACTATTCTCATAGAATGAAGTTTTGGTAACATGGAGATAGAAATCGTACAACCGCACAAGTATAACTTGCTCAGGCATATGCAAGTTAAGTATAAAGTATAAACAAATATTTTTGGCAGGAGATACACGTACCATTTAATTAGTTTTTGTTTATATACTACCATCACCAAAATGCAATATTACATATGATTGATTCGTTGCATAGCGACAACATCAGAGAATGTAGCGATATTCAATCTTGGAATAATAATGATACTTTGATCTGTGTGATTAAATATTGCCTTTGATTGCAAGTCATGCCAGATAGTTCAAACGAAAAGTTACTAGTAGGAGTCACGTCTCAAGTACAATGATTGTGAATTTGTGGAATAGTTTGCAAGTCCTTAACATAACCCACAAATCACACGATTAGAGTATGGTTTCGCGCAATTGAAAATTTATCATTGTGCAACTTATTATAAAATTAGTCAATTGTAATATTTTTAAGATTTCGAGTATTAGACAGTGTATGACACGTGGTTGGAAAGGACTTCAACTTAAAAGCCTATCAATTTAATGTGAGCAGACATGTCTCATAATATCATCTTCGGAAATTTCGAAAAAATTATGAAAAACACGTTCTACGAACCGCTCGAATGCAGTTGTTTTTAAACTGAAGAAAAACATACATAAAAATCAAGTTTTAAGATGATTTCATAAGTATCTCCCTCTAAAGAAAGGAGATGGAGGTAAAGAAGACCCACAAAAACACACCTTGTTTAAATTTAAAAGACATATGAAAAGAGAGTTTCAATCTCATTCCATTAAGATTCATCTAAACATATTATAAGGACATAGAAGCTCCAAATTTCAAGTATACGTTTTCACTCAAATTCTTCACACATGTTTCGAACATATCACTTTCAGTAGAACGAGTTTAACTTAAGCTTAAAAAAAATTATAAAAACCATCTTCGGACCCCTTTATTTTGAAGACAGTAATTAAACTAGTTGCATTCTAATAAAATGATGTGCCAAATTCGATCTCTTCAGTTTGATGTAGTTGTCGTGCAGCAATGATACAGCAGACGTTAAAGCCAATGATATCTCCAATGCCGCTTATTATATGTAAGTTTAGAATTAGGGTTTTATTATTTACAAATTACTTTTTGAATAAAATCTAAATAAATATAATTTTTGATTCTGCAGAATTTATAAAAGCTGGGCTGTAGATATTTTTCTCTGTAGAGCACTTATAAAGATGTATACTCAGAAAAGGCTGTAAAATTTAAAATATTTATAAAGTATGATTTGTGTAGATTTAACGCTGTATAGACTTCAATATTTTGTAAAGAGCATCTAGCGTAACCACCAATTTGGCCCTACGTAGCCAAAATAACATTTCATTGATATTTTGTATTATATTTTAATCAATTAGATCCGCTAACTTATTAAAGTTGTTAATACCCCAAGTAGAAACTCGAGTCTGAATGAACAAAAATAAAAAGCACAAATATACTATAATGTCGACGTGAACATAGTATATTTTATACCAAAAAGAAAGAAACAAAAAAAATCTACAATAAGACTTTGGACCAGATCAATGAACCTACCAACAAATCTGTGAACCGCGTTAATTTCAAATTAACAAATAAACTGAAATATTGTAGATAAGACTTAAGGGTTCAATAATAACATAAAGATAAGGTATGGAACCCACACAAGTTTTATTTTCGATGTCGGCAATGAATTTTTATGTCGACGTGGCAACAACTGGACAAGAGCTGCTTTTTGTTTTGTACCTCTCTTGCCTTGTGAAGGACTCAACTTTATCCAATTCGCATATGATTTAGAATTTTAGAATTTTATTAACTCAATTTAATGATCTGTTTGCTAAATCCACTACTCTGTCTATCAAAATGAGCCATCCATTTAATTCAGTTAGATGCCAAAAGTTTTAATTAATATTTACTTAGGTCCACAATGGACCCAATTGCTTTCAAGGATCAATACTCTCTGTCTTGGTCATAAAAAAGAAAAGAAAACACAGCAAATAAACAGTAATTTAATGAAATTATGAGCTGATTCGATTAGGTGGCAAAAAAATTGGAACGATAGGAAAGTTATAAAAACAAAAATTTAAAGCAAAGGGAATAAGGGAGAACATAAGTAAAACAATTGACATATTATCGTCCTCTTTTGATTTTTGTTTTCTTGACTTCTTGAAACTGCATCAACGATTTATTTTGTGTGTGGCCTCTGTATCTATCGTATACACGTGTATATATATATTTGTTTTGCCAAAACTTTTGCATTGTTTAAAAGAACCGAGGACAGCAAATAAACTTATAAAATAGAACCAATTCTTAAAGTTTTGATCTTAGCTGATAGACTATAAGAAGATGGTGAAAAAAGATATATATATCTGTGACTTGAATTAGGAATCAAAAGACCTATCTAAAAAAGACAGTGAAAGATTGAGTTTATTTGGCAAATGCGCGAGGTAAAGAAGAGAAGGTAAAGATGAAAACGGCCTTGAAGAGTAATGAGAGAATGGCTTACCAAATCAAACGACCGTAATGAACATAAACACAATTTCAAACAGTAATCAAGCCTTCGAATGTAGAGGAGGGGATAGAGCGATAACACAAAACCAAACTGAAACCGTCAAAATCAGAGCAAGACAGAACCGCATTACTTATGTAATACCTCAAGCACCTAATCAGCTACTCCACTAATTTTTGTTTTTGTGTTTTTTTTTTTTATAATCAAACTGTAATTATGCAGTTTTAAGCAAATTGACCAAGTTAAACCATATGTCCGACTTCATTCAGTCTTTCTTAATTTCTGCCAAGTAATTCCTAAAAAACTGTTATTTACTAAATTTAGTTTTGCGGCCACATGTGAATTTTCACCAACCTTTTTATATTAAGCGAAATGTTTTCTTCTCTACGACTTCGCTCTTCCTCCTCTTAGTCCACATTTTCCCTATCAATTGTACTGTTTTCAAGCTTTTTACTCGATAATCACTTGACTTTCATTAATCATATTGAAAATTTCGTCCGTTCAACTTTATTGCAACATGCATTCATTACAGAAATATACTATTATAGAAAGAAAAAAATTAAATAGGAAAAAAAAATTAAAAAAAAATTAGGTGAAGAGACGTCCCAGAAGTAGGGTTATATCCTTGTCCTTTGGGGTCTCTTTCATCAACACCTGTCGGCCTTCTCACTTAAACACGCTCTTCACTCTCTTCTCACACCTCTCCCTCTCTTGCCATTTAATCCCTACACAAACCCAATTCTTACACAGGACCAGCAATCCAAAATATCTCAATCAAAATACTCTGTCTTGTCTTTGAATTTCTTGTTATTATTTTTCTTTCTTCTTTTTCTTTCCTTGTGAATAAAATAAGAAAAAAGGAGAAACCTTTCCTCTCACCTGCAATTACCTGAAGAAGGAAGAGCAACGAGATGCACACACTCTCTCTCTCTCTCTCTAATTGACAGCCTTGAACGTCTAACGGTTACTTTTCTTTAAACGGGCTACTTTATCACTTTCCCTTGACCATAAATCTTCCCTTGAGGGTTGGAGAGAAACAGAGCAGATTAGAGAGATTCTTCTGGCAAAACCCAGATGGAATTTGGAGCTTTTCTTCTGTCCTTAGGGACATCAGCAGCTATCTTCGTCGTCCTCATGCTTCTTTTCACCTGGCTTTCTCGGAAACCTGGAAACGTTTCCATTTATTACCCCAATCGGATCCTTCAAGGTATGGAACCATGGGAAGGCAGCTCCTCCACCCGAAACCCATTTGCTTGGATCGGTGAAGCTTTCTCTTCCACCGAACAAGATATCGTTAAGGTCTCCGGCGTCGATACTGCCGTCTACTTCGTCTTCTTGAGCACTGGTTCGAACATTCTCTCTCTCTCTCTCTGCAGCTTTTGTTTGTTTTTACTAGTGGATCTGAGTTTGAAATTTTACCTAAGAAAGTTTCCATCTTTGGAGAGACAATTGGGGGAAAAAACGTTTCCTTTTGTATATTGTTGGCTCTGACGATTATGTTATGTCATCTCTGTTTTACTTTGTCCATATCTGCATAAAGAAAGTACCTTTTGATCTTAATATCTTATAGCTCATTACTTGCTGACATTTGGGATTGAAATTATAACACAAGTAGACACAAGTCTTGCCTCGAAAAGTTTTGATTTTTCGCTTCATGTTGTGAAAGCCTATATATCTCTATCTGAGCCTGTGATTCTGGTGAAGACAAAGAGTTTCTTTCTCCTGGTGTCTTCTTCGTTGCTCGAAATAACATGACAACGTGTGTTTCTGATGGTCTTGAAATTGGCTTTTTTTGTTTGAAACAGTTCTGGGGATATTTGCTTTTTCCGGTCTTCTTATCTTACCGGTTCTACTCCCTATAGCCGCTACAGACAACAATTTAAAGATGTCAAATAACGCGACAGACACCACAAGCAAAGGAACGTTTAGCCAACTTGATAATCTATCAATGGCTAACATCACAGTAAGTAAAACAAAGCACAGGCTTCATTAATTGGACTTGACTTTTGTTTTAATTCCATTTCAGATATAGCTGTTTTGATCATTTTAAGCAAAATGTTATTCTTTCTGTTTAACAGAGAAAGAGTCAAAGGCTGTGGGCGTTCCTAGGAGCGGTTTACTGGGTATCTCTGGTCACATATTTCATGTTATGGAAAGCTTACAAGCATGTCGCTTCATTGAGAGCTCAAGCTCTGATGACTTCAGAAGAAGTATTGCCCGAGCAATTCGCTATTCTCGTTAGGGATATACCTTCCCCACCTAACGGGCTGACACAGAAAGAGTTCATCGACTCTTATTTCAGAGAAATATACCCCGAGACATTCTACAGATCGCTTGTCGTCACAGAAAACAGCAAGGTATCTCCCTGTTCTGCCTTTATAAAGTTTCAATCTTTTTGTATTCGATTGCCTATGTTTTAAAGGTGTTTATGCATCTTTGTTGTTTGTAGGTTAATAAGATATGGGAAGGTTTGGAAGGATACAAGAAGAAGCTTGCGCGTGCAGAAGCAATATTTGCAGCGACTAGTAACCGACCAACAAACAAAACGGGCATGCTTGGTCTGGTCGGAAAACAAGTAGACAGCATTGAGTATTACACTGAGCTAATCAACGAATCCGTAGCCAAACTAGAGGCAGAGCAGAAAGCGGTTCTTGCTGAGAAGCAGCAAACCGCAGCAATTGTTTTCTTCAACGACCGAGTCACTGCCACTTTAGCTGCTCAGTCTGTACATTGCCAGATGGTCGATAAATGGACAGTGACTGAAGCACCTGAGCCTCGCCAGCTCATCTGGAACAATCTCAAGATCAAGTTGTTCAGTAGAATAATCCGGCAGTACTTGATCTACTTCCTCGTTGCAGTAACCATTCTGTTTTACATGATCCCTATCACCTTCGTCTCTGCAATCACCACTCTTGCAAAACTCCAGAAGGCTGTTCCCTTCATAAAGCCAATTGCGAAGATAACCTTCATAAGAACCATTCTGGAGTCTTACCTTCCTCAGATCGCACTTATCGTCTTCTTGGCGTTGTTGCCTAAGTTTCTCATGTTCCTCTCCAAAACCGAGGGGATTCCTTCGCAGAGCCACGCCGTTAGGGCGGCCTCGGGCAAGTACTTTTACTTCTCGGTCTTGAATGTCTTCATCGGTGTAAGCCTTGCAGGGTCTTTGTTCGACAACTTGAAGGCTATCCAAAAAAAACCAGACTCCGTTGTAGCCCTTTTGGCTACTAGCCTCCCTAGGAACGCGACTTTCTTCTTGACCTACGTTGCTCTCAAGTGAGTTTTCCTTGCTCTTTGACTACACATCGTGAGCATTTTCTTCTCTCAATCTTATGTTTTTTGAATCTTGCAACTTTCAGGTTCCTTGTCGGTTATGGCCTCGAGCTCTCTCGGATCATACCTTTGATAATATTCCATCTGAAAAAGAAGTTTTCATGCAAAACCGAAGCAGAGGTCAAAGAAGCTTGGTACCCAGGAGACTTACACTACTCGACTAGGGTTCCTGGAGACATGCTCATCCTCACAATCACCTTCTGCTATTCCGTAATCGCTCCTCTAATCCTCGTATTCGGTGTTGTCAACTTCGGTTTAGGGTGGCTCGTCCTGAGGAACCAGGTCAGACTTTCTCCCTAGTTACTATAAGTTTAAGCACGTTTTCAGGTGATCTTGGTCGATAAAAATGTGATTTTGATCTGGTTTATACGGGTTGTGACAGGCATTGAAAGTGTATGTTCCATCATACGAGAGCTATGGAAGGATGTGGCCACATATTCACACTCGCATACTAGCAGCATTGTTTCTATTCCAAGTAGTTATGTTTGGTTACTTGGGAATCAAGCTATTTGTTTGGGCGGCGCTCTTGTTTCCTCTTATCGTCACCTCTCTCATCTTCGGTTACGTGTGCCGCCATAAATTCTACGCAGGGTTCGAACATACAGCTCTCGACGTGGCTTGCCGTGAGCTGAAGCAGAGACCGGACCTCGAGGAGATTTTCAGAGCATACATTCCACATAGCTTGAGCACTCACAAACCAGAAGATCACCAGTTTAAAGGCGCAATGTCTCGTTATCAAGATTATGCTGCAATATCAGCCGCTTAAAACTTGAATAAATACCCCATTTGTCTCACAGATTTGTTTTCTTTGTTTTTTAGAAGTTTTTATATAGCTGTGTGTGTGATTTTAGGGTTTGTTTAGGATCTTCTTTGTATGTGTTCTTTGGTTGTTGTAACTTTGTATGGTACCTTTTAATCATCAACTTGATTTGTCTTTTGAAATGTTCTAATCAAAAAGCTCAAAAGTCTAAAGAACATACATTTCTCGTGATGATTCTTCCACTGATGTTGCTATTAGAAATTGAATCCGGCTGGTTCATCAGATAAACAAGACTACAATCAATTTATGAGAAAAATGATGAACTTTTAAAATTTAGATGGAGGTTAAGTGGATCTTTAGATCATTTCTTGAAAGCTTTTGAGAAAAATGATGAACTTTTGAAATTTGTTCTTTTCAGTTAAGTTTTACAAGACTATATGCAGATCATCTATACTTAAGAGACTTTTACCTTCAATTATCGTATGGATTTGCAACACCAATCAACAATTTTGCAAGCTCTCAAATAAGAAACTGGCTCTAAGACGAGGGTGAAGTCCACATTCCAAGAATAGATCAGTAACATGGAGACTCACGAACGATTGAACTAGGATTAAAGAAATCTTTTAATAAAAAAAATATGTACAAATTTGATTATACTTATCACCGGATCAAACCCAAAATTAAATAATCGGAATTAAATATTGACACACAATTGATATTCAAATTCTAGAGAGACCATCTTAAAGATCACTCACTGGCTTCTCTCGCTATCAAGACTCAGCAGCAATATCGGCTGCTTGAATCTGTAAACTATCTCATTATCTTTTTGTTGTCGTTAGATTTAGTTAATTTGTTGGTTTAGAAACTTTAACAAGGATGTAATTAAGGTTTAGTTCTTATCTATTGCAATGTGCCACTTTCTGTTTTTCTTTAGCTGTTGTAACTTATCAACTTGTATAAAAGGGACTTTTAAACACATATACATTACTTCGACAACTTGATCTATGTACATCGAATTGAAAAGTTGCAATCAAAACTCACAAAGACAAATGATTCAAGAAAACGAATAAATGGAAAGGAAATAAGTTTATTTTTTATAAGCTAGAAATAGGTTTTGGTCCGGTCGATAACGGAGAGGGGATGTCTTCTGGAGCACGGACCGGCTTCACCCACCTGCCGGTCTGTTTGTTGAGGATCAGACCCTTATGTGCCACTTGGTACCAACACTCAGGTATTCTTAGATGATCCAATAACATATCTGTGCTCTTGTTCACAGAGGCAACGTCTCTCCTGGCGTTAACCCTAAACCCTGATTTCTTGCGGTGGAAGCCATCCAGAACATGGAGATACACCTCGAGATTATGAGACCCGGCTACGTCCGAATCTTGTTTTATATAAGGCGAACTGAATACATCGAGCTTAAGCTGCGTTCCCACGTGCCTGTAGACCCAATTGAGCCTTGAAGTTATTGGGTTGATTTTGTTTAGAACCTTGTTGAACACGATACCAGGAAGCTTAGGGACAATGTCTTGCTTGTTCACCACACGCAACACCTTAACACCTAAACTGTTTAGCCTTTCCTTGAATGCCAAGTTACCTACTCTCGGCGCACCAAACGAGATCACAGAAACGTTACCAGATAACGCCGGTACATCTCTGGCGGCCTCGTAAGCGTTCATAAGGGCCAACGCGCCTCCAAGGCTATGACCGGTCACGGTTAAGCTCACCTCTTCGCCTCTATCCTTAAAAAACTTCGCTAACCGCTTCACTTCCTCCATCGTCTGCTCAGATGCACTTTCTTTATTGTACCTTGTGAGCTCGCTTTTGGAGTTGTAGATGCTGAAAAATCCGCTCTGTACCTTGACCACATTTTTGCCATGTTTACCTTCACAGTCGAATGGCTCTTTACTAGTTCTGAGATCCATGAACCATTCAGTAGGAGTCACGGTTCCACGCCACGCCACAACGATGTCTCTCCGACCGATCCTCAACGACTCTCTGTCTCCACTCACAGCGACAAACCCCATCCAGTTCGAGTCTTTGCTCCATGTCTCTCCCAAAGACGAGCTTAAGAACCACTGAGGAACATCGACATGAGACATCGCGTAGATGTATTTGGTCACCTTGTAACCATGTCTTGTTAAGCCAAGCTCCTCAAAGAGTTTGTTCCTGTTGTATCTACAGCTTCCGCAGAATTCAGATAAAGGATCGAAATCGAGTGAATCATAGACTGATTCCACGAACTCTCCATACTTGGTTATTTCTCTCCTCAGCCATGGATGCAGGGGATCAAGAATATTCTCCCAGTTTTTGGAACCGTGAATCTCACGCCACATTCTGGATATGTTTTCCCTTGGAGACGCAGCTGGAGTCATCATATCGCCGCGGTCTAGAAAATCCGATGCTGAATACTTCGGAAGCTGAAGTAGAAACGCCAGCGATTTGGTGGAGTCGTTGGAGATTTTGCAGATCCTCCGGGCCACTTGAGCTAATTCTTGTTCTTGTTCTCGTGATTTCACGTGTGTGAGGCGTTTCTTGGTTGACAAGAAACCCGGAAGATGTGACCTTACCCGGATCTTGATAGACTTCCATGTCAGCTTGAGCTTCTGCTTCAATCTCCATGCCCGTTTTGTTCCTCTTCTTCTCAGCTTTCTGAGTGGAGTTTTGATCGGTGACTTCTCCATTTCTGAGTTTATCGGTGGCAGAATTATTCAAGTGATGATGATGATGATGATAAGAGTTATGATGTGTTGTAGCAAGAAGGAGATCGATATGCTTTGGAATTTATGTCGATGACTACTATGTGTTATATATATGAAGAAATTGTATACGATCACACGCGCATATGTAACTTCTTGGAAGACTTCAAATGCATAGATGAAGAATAAATGTTTGACCCGGTCGAATCTATTACATTGTTTGGTACGGACGACGATCTCTGGTATAATACTCGGTTTAGTTTTAAATGTGAGTAAGTGCAAGTGATTACTAATAAAATCAGAGTCCCGGTTCAGCTAAACCATATCCAACAACTCGATCCAGGTCAAATTAAGGTTCTAGATCTTCTCTTGTAAAGGAAACCAAATCTCCGATTTTCTCTATTTTTGGTCAAAGTAATAATAGCCCTGTTGACAGTTTCTTACAATTAATTCTTTGGCAGCTTGAGATTTAAATAATTACGGCTGCTTAATTACACATACAAGAACAAGAGTCTGCTGTGTCGGCTTTTGCGTTAGGTTGACATAATTCCAATTTTATTCCTAAAAAACGGGTTCACTTTTGAATTTGATGATTATACAAACTTATAAATTATTCTGTAGTCCTACTCTTATATATGGTATCATAGGAGCAGTTGCATAACGAAGCAGACATCTGATTATATATTGAAGAAATGTACGTATATTAGAATGAGATTTCAGACCAACCGGTTGACCAAATAATTCTTTTGAGATATGGTTGAAACTCTTAAAAATTTCACAAAAGGATAAAGAATTGACTAAGCTCGAAAGTGTTCTTCAAAGCAACTTCGTCCGTACGTAGACGGCTAAATCAATGTCTCAAATCTTAATGATTATGAAGATACCACTAGGCCTAAACTCCTCAAGAAACAAAGCGCCCAAAAAAGAGATAGATGGGCCTCAAGTGAAGCCCGAAGAAGAAAAGGTTCAGAAACCAAATCTGCGGTGTGATATGACACGACAGCCTTATCTAGAGTTTAAGAAAATTCCGCCAATAAGAACTCCACACGTCAGCAAGAAGTAACCAAACAGAATCCATTTCTGTGATCGGCGAGGCCACACGATGATTCTTGGCTAAATCATTTTAAAGCCAAATAAGAAGAAGAACAAATTCTAGATTCAAAATAAAAAAAAAAACAGATTGCACAAGAAAATAAAAGTTTTTTTCACGTAAGAGTAGAAGAAAATGGCGAGCACTGTGATGACTACACTGCCTCAGTTCAATGGTCTTCGAGCCAGCAAGATCTCTGCAGCTCCTGTCCAGGGCCTGGTTAGTAATTTTCATTTTTTTCTTTTCTTAAATTTAGTTTTTAGATTTTAAATTGTGATTTGATCTTATATACAACACTTAAGAAACGTACTTGCATTATTTTGTGGTTGAAAGAATTGTCCTGATTTTTACATGCTCTAATGGCAAATTCATTGGAGAATTGTTTATCATATTAAAAAAAAAAACGATTAAACAATTATTCCTTTGAATGTTTTCTTTAAAAAATCTGCCAGGCAACTGTTCAGCCCATGAGACGCAAGGGGAACGGAGCTTTGGGTGCAAAGTGTGACTTCATTGGTTCATCAACGAATCTGGTAATTAAGGAAAAATGAAATGAGCATTATTCAAGTTTAAGCAATGATTAATTATATACCATACTCTCTAATTAGATAATGGTGACGTCGACGACCCTGATGCTTTTCGCGGGGAGATTCGGACTTGCACCATCAGCCAATAGGAAGGCGACAGCTGGACTTAAGCTGGAAGCACGTGACTCGGGTCTACAAACGGGTGACCCGGCCGGGTTCACGCTCGCCGACACGTTGGCTTGTGGCACCGTTGGTCACATCATCGGCGTTGGAGTTGTCCTTGGCCTCAAAAACATCGGTGCTATTTAAACTTCTTTATTTGTATTTGTAAAACTGTAGATTTTTAAAAGCAAATTCTCAAGAACCTGAGGGAAGATCTGATGAATTTTACATGTCTTTATGTTTATAATGTTCGTATCGCATTCTTATATTCTCTTTAAAATGTGGTTCTTCCTTACAAGCCTGGGGTGGTAGAAACAAAATGTGTGAACCGAATGCTTTATTCAATAGAAAAACACCACTGGCTAGAAGTGTTACGTAAGCTTACACTATGTAATAGTATGTACAGTAAAATCAAGAACAAGATGTGATATACATCATCATTATTTCTCCGAAAACATCAGATCCGTCTTCAAGTTTTTCTTGTATCGTGCATTTTTGGGGTTTAAATCGTGAATCTCTATCCAAAGTGGAGACAAGTTTGCTTCTAATCTTCCCAAGAACCTGAACAAGTCAAACAGACAGAGAGATAGCTTGACACAACTTCCATGACCACAAGCATTCCCAAACAGACAAGTAGCATTTTCGTTCATAGCTCATCATGTCTTACGAGATAAGCCCAGTTAGAATAAGGCCTAGGCCCATAATGTATATACATCTTGTGTATTCGATCGATGCGAGCATTATCGACTATCAAAAGAGTAAATACTATTTCATAATTTTTTAGTTTATTTAGCTAAATCGTGCATGTGCGAACATCTGGATTCGAAGTGGGCTCTAGCGTCGAGGGCGTTTCTATGATCTTAACGAGGAATATAAACTTTGGCCAATATGTAATCAATTTGTTAACTGAGATGATTAGAAGAATTGAATATATAACTGAAGTTTGAACCCCGAAAATAAGTCTACTAAATTGAATCGGACAAATGTTGTTATACTGTCTTATTTGGAATTATTACTATCAAAACAAAGAAAATTTTGACTGAGTTCAGTTTTGAAATTGAAAACAGCAATTGCCAAAAATAGTAAAAGCCAAGAAGGTAAAGAAGAAACTTCCACTTGTGTCGTACTTTGTGTAGTTTCTGGGCATGCGGGGAAGCGTTACGTAATAAGTGCAATCTCTACCAGTAACAGGTAAATATTGTATTTGTCTACTTACTACTATAATATCTGATGTGTGAGTAGAAACTATATTGTCTATTAGTGAATCAAATTAATTTTTCTTGTTGAAGAAATTTTAAAACTCTAATGAATGTGGTAACCTATGTGGAAATTTAACACTCTATTGTACCACATGATTATAAAGTACTATCGTTTTAAGTGTTTTTTTTTTCTTTTTTCACTGAGGAATAATAAATTTTCTTTTTAAAATGACACGTGCAGTTTGCTATATTATTTAGTCAAATGAGGTTGGCTCAAGCTTACGTTTGTAGATCCGCCACAAATATCATCTAAAACTAGTCTCCAATATTTATGAAGATTATGAACAAGAAGCCTTACTACTTTTCAAATGAGTTAAGTGTTTTGTTAACACATAGTTAATTATAGGGATAGTGCGTGCAACTATATTGTAGATGTAATATAAGAAAAACAGATGTAAAACAGATCTTTATAATGTTCTTTTTTAAATAGATTGGTCCGGATTATTTATTGTACAAATATCCCAACAATCCAACATGTTCACCCACCACAGTGGACTTGGACAATCCCAGCAGGAGAAAGCTTATTTTAACTTCTCTTGTAACTTAAAATAACATGATTTATGGATACAGCTTTAGTGCAGTGTGCCTAAAGTGCGTTGATGGATTAATCGATAATTCTTCTTAATTTTTTATATTTCGTTCAAATCTGTGAACTTTCTCTTTATTTAATTACAAGACGTGTGTACTTTATATTCATCAGGTCCCTTCTTCGTAAATAGCAGTTGTCTGAAATTTGATTTATATTATTATTTTATTAGAGTTTTATAACAATAGATCTGAAATAGGTATATATATTAATATCATTATCATTACATAGTCCTGATTTAAATTCAAAAGTATGAGTGAATGGGCCCATAGACAAAACATATTAAAAATTATTGTTCTTTGATTCGAATATTTAATTATGAAATGAGAACACAAAATTAGGGGAAAACAAGAAAAAGAATAATCATAGTCAACGCAGGTGAGCAGCAAGATTGATATAACATTTTCCGCCGGCTAACTAAGCAAATCTATGTTTTTTAAAAGCAGTACTGATCGTATTTAACTGCAACTAGTGGTTAACTATGCACGTTTATCTAGAATTAATAGTCTATGAAAACTCAATAGATAGATTGTTGTTATCATTTAATCTTGTTTATTAATAGTTATTTGGTTAAATTGTTAATGGCCGTGTTACCCGCATATTTTCATTATTTTTTTTTAGTTTGTTTTCTTGTTATATTATTTTTTCCCTTAAAATATATAGATTTATTATTTAAAGAATACAATATTCAAAATTATTGTTTTTATTACAATCAAGTTTTTATTTTTTTAATATAAACGAAAACTCTCAATTTTTATTAAAACTCTTAACATCATTAATATCAGAGTTCACGATTGAAAAAAATCTCGAAATGACTATACAAAATTATTTTGAGTTCAATGTTTTTTATTTTGATAAATTTTTTTTTGGCCTGTGACAGAGACAATTCAACGATCTACTCACACAATAAAAAATGAACAAAATATTGTTATAGACAAGACCACAAAATATTGAAAACAATGATTGGGATGTTCATCACAACTTATAGTGTGATGTGAGCGAAGTTAGAAAATATGTACATGTGGAAATTACTGTTTGAAACTATATCTGAAACATAAGTTGTATAGGTTAAAGAAGTCAACATTTCAAGCAATATTATCCTGTTAGGAGACAGAATACAAGATGAACAAGTTCTGCAAATGTGGTTCATAAACTGAAAAATTCAGAAGAAATATTAAAGATGATTTACTTGTTGTAACATTGGGAAGTCACATAGATTCTTAAATTTTAGATATGAGTATTTACACCTCATAAAAAATGGTTTAAGATATATAAAATTGAAAACATAAATTCAATTATCTCATAATTAATGGTTTAAGACATATAAAGTTGGAAACATAGATTTAATTTAATTGGCTAATGATAAAACGTGTAACATTACTGGTATTTGATAAGTGAAATTCCACATGAAAGATGATATTATCTGAACGCTAATTGATTTTAGACATGTTTCAGCAGTGAAGAAAGTTTATAACAACTAACTTTTCAATATCGTTTATTTTAAATAACATAACACAAAATTGGTTCAAATAAAATGGTTTAATCGGTTTAGTTATTTTATGGTTTGACAATTCAATCTTAATCCAGTTCCAATCCAACAATGTGACTACAGATTACACTGTTAAAACTTGATTTAATATCACACAAATTTATCCAACAAATTACTTAAAATCATTATAACAGACATAAATATTTCTAGAAATGATCTATTGGACCATAATAAATAAATAATATTAATAAATTCGTTTAAACTAATTAAAAAGTGACACTAAATCTTTGTAAATAACTAAGTATAGTAAAAAACTGATATTAATCTCCAGCATATAACTTACCCGATTTGTTTCCTTGTTTTTTTTTTTTTGTTGTGAATGTGGAAAATTGTAAAAAAGAAGGAAAAAGTAGTGATTGTTTACTTATGATTAGGATGATGAATCTTTTTGACTTTTCCGTCTGGTCTACATATATAGTGCAAGTTGTAAGCAGTGACGCATCGTGTTGCTCCCTCCCTCAAAATCAAATCTCAATCTCAATCTCTCTCTCAGAAGAATCATCAGCGACTGAAAGATAAAAACTCAGAGAAAGAGCGAGAGAGAGATATCCAATCTTTTCTCCGGCCAAAATATAGATTCCGTCGACGTCTTCCTGATTTCCTCCGGCAAAACTCTTCTCTCTCTCTCGTCTCTTTACACTTACCGAGGTTCGTTTTCTCCTCTTCTCCTCTGCGTTAAACCTATCAAGCGGGAGAAGTCGTTAGCAGTAAATCTATCTTAATCGAATCCATTTCGTTGTTGTTTACGTCATGATGTTCATGGTAGAGCCACAGAGATAGCATTTTTTTTTTTTTTTTTTGTTTTTTTTGGTTCTGGGGATCGAATTTATCATCTTCGATTGGTGATATTTTTTTCTTCTCTTGCGTTTCGGAGAATCTGTGGCTAACTTTTTGGTGCTTGTCTCTGTTTTCCCTTTTTGATGAATCAGGGGATAAAAAGTTTGCCTCCACTAATATGCTAAAAAGCTTTTCCACCTTTTTTCTTTTTGCGAATATTTTGATAATAATTATCTATCCACATCTTTTTCGTTTTTTTTTTCTCAATTCTCATCGACTATATGTTTCTTTGTTTTTGCAGGATTGTTAGTTAGTAACTCGTGATGATCTGAAGTGGATATAACTTTGAAATCATTTTTTAACGAGGGAGACGATGGGTTTTGAGCCGTTGGATTGGTACTGCAAGCCGGTGCCGGATGGCGTGTGGACAAAAATGGTGGATTATGCGTTTGGTGCATAC
The DNA here is from genome assembly GCA_900108845.1 of Iljinskaea planisiliqua. Classification (NCBI taxonomy): domain Eukaryota; kingdom Viridiplantae; phylum Streptophyta; class Magnoliopsida; order Brassicales; family Brassicaceae; genus Iljinskaea; species Iljinskaea planisiliqua. The sequence goes on along the minus strand of FNXX01000007.1, from coordinate 3,011,303 downwards.
ACGCCTTGTGCTATTGACTCTTTTGTGCTTGGTATCTCTCATTTGGTTCTGTTGGTGCTTTGCCTTTACCGCATTTGGCTCACCGCAAAGGATCACAAAGTGGACAGGTTCTGCTTGAGGTCAAAATGGTATACTTATCTGCTGGCTCTGTTGGCTGCTTATAGTACTGCCGAGCCTTTGTTTAGATTGGTCATGAGGATCTCGATCTTGGATTTGGATGGAGCTGGGTTCCCTCCGTATGAGGTCTGTCATCATCACTTTCTTTTCTTTTTCTTTTCTTGTTCTCTATGTTTGTACTGAAAGATGCTGTTTTTCTTTGGCAGGCATTCATGTTGGCCCTTGAAGCTTTCGCTTGGGGTTCTGCATTGGTCATGACCGTTGTTGAAACTAAAACATACATCCGTGAACTTCGTTGGTATGTCAGATTTGCTGTCATCTATGCTCTTGTGGGAGACATGGTGTTGTTAAATCTTGTTCTCTCAGTCAAGGAGTACTATGGCAGGTTGGTCATTTTGTAATGTATATATGATTTATGCAAGTTTGGTGCCCTGGTCTTATATGCTCCATGTTCGTCTCTTGATTTTTTTTTCTGCAGTTTCAAACTGTATCTTTACATTAGCGAGGTGGCAGTTCAGGTTTGCATTCTCCTAACTTCTCTTTACCATGTGCTGTATCTAAATCAGATTGTAGATTATACAACTGTCTTTTGATAATGACGTAGAGGGTGGCTTTTGGATCCAGGTTGCATTTGGGACTCTCTTGTTTGTGTATTTCCCTAATTTGGATCCTTACGCTGGTTACACACCAGTGCGGACTGAAACCTCAGAGGATTACGAATATGAAGAGCTTTCTGGAGGACAACAAATATGTCCTGAGAGGCATGCAAATTTATTTGACAGTAGGTCACTCTACGTACTTCTCATTTCCGTCGTGTGGATTTGGTTGTGTATACTCTTTTCTCTATTATTGTGAGAATCACCATTATCTCTGATCTCTTCTCTGTACTTGCTACCTATCTGAGTTGGTGTTTCTACAGAGTTTAAACCTTTACTGTGTGAATTTCTTTGTAGTGTGAATAGTTAAGAACCGATTTTAAAAATTGTTTCTGCGTAAACAGAATGAGTTGTCGATAGTCTCTTCAATTTATTTTTGACTTACCCTCCACTTCTCCCTAGAAATGACTTAGGAAAACTAGATTGTGACTGTGAGACCGAAGTCTTTGCTTAGTGATCATCACTTTGACCAAGCTGCAACATTTTCTATTGTAGATTCTTCAACATTTGTTGAACTTTGACTATTAAGTAGCTTCTTACCAATATCTTTTTCCCCTCAGGAATCTTCTTCTCATGGTTAAATCCATTGATGACTCTGGGATCGAAACGGCCTCTCACGGAGAAGGATGTGTGGCATCTGGACACTTGGGATCGAACTGAAACTCTCATGAGGAGGTATTTTTAATCTTTGATAAATAAGAACTTTTCTCATCCTGTCTACGACTGGCGTGGTTGTGTGATATATTTTTATCTCCTTTTTTTAGCTTCCAGATGTCCTGGGAAAAGGAACTAGAAAAGCCTAAACCGTGGCTCTTGAGAGCACTGAACAACAGCCTTGGAGGAAGGTACAGAGAAACATCTTTTAAGTCATGTGTTCTCATCTCTTCAGAGTATGAATTGATTGTTTCGCCTTTAACATGGTGTGTGATTTTTAAAAAGAACCACCTGGTTGTAATAGTATATGCATTACGAATAACTAGAAGCTAAGAAACCTCTTATGGCTGTGACTTCAAGTATGTTACTTCCTTAGATAATTTTCATCCTTAGGACTGTCTCTTATGGAAACCTGTTTCTGCGTTTTGTAGGTTTTGGTGGGGTGGGTTCTGGAAGGTACGTTTTTTATTTGATGACATTGATGGCAATTTAATCAAATGTTTTGACAATTTTATCTAAATGGTATCACAGATTGGGAATGACTGTTCACAATTCGTGGGGCCTCTTCTACTGAATGAGCTCTTAAAGGTGTGTTTCTTTCCCATTTTTTTTCCCAGTGCACGCCGTGCTTGAACCTATTTAACACACTGCTTTGTAATTCTTTCCATTCACATGGATTTCTGAGATTAGTTTTTCAACGTTCTTGGTAGATTTAAAATCCTTTCTGACGATATCTTACAATGTGGTCTTAAAACTTTTTGCAGTCAATGCAACTTAATGAACCAGCGTGGATAGGTTACATCTATGCAATCTCAATCTTTGTTGGAGTGGTATGCTACAATTCCTTTTCTCCACTGCCTATCTTAATCTCTTGCATGGAATTCAGATGATATATCTATTGCATTCTCAATCTTTTTTTGGAGTGAGATGAAACAAGGTCTACTGATTCCGTAGATGCTACGGATTGTAGCACCAGTTTTACTTTCGTGAGCAAATCGTGGAGCATTTTTTGTCTTTGTATTTTTATTACTTTTGCATGAGAAGGATTTTTTAATGTAGTTTATGGTACGACTTTGACCAAGGGATCCTAGCGCTTGATGTTGATGTTGACATTTTCAGGTATTGGGTGTTCTATGTGAAGCTCAATATTTCCAAAATGTAATGCGTGTTGGCTACCGGCTAAGGTCTGCACTGGTAAGCTAAAGTTACACGGCAATTTTCTTTTGCTACTTCTGATGAAAGCTATAAGAGATGCTTTTACAGTTTCTTTCTGCTGATGACTTCCTCCCTTTGATAGATTGCTGCTGTATTCCGAAAGTCCCTGAGGCTGACTAATGAGGGCCGGAAGAAGTTTCAAACAGGAAAAATAACAAACTTGATGACGACTGATGCTGAGTCGCTTCAGGTGTATATCTTTGTTTCCTTTTCATTCGTTAGCTTTGGCTGCTTCTCGATATCAATTTGTTTCATAGTTATATTTTTACCTTAGAATATTAGTCTAAAATGCAATTTAGCAAGGTCATCCTTTTCCTGCAAGTAATCGTCTGAATCTGGATAAGCTAATTCTAAGATTCAAGGAATTCATAAATTGTGATTGCATTCAAGGAATTCTTTTGTTTACCAATAAAACCTATAAATTTGCTTGATTTGTAGAAGAAAAAGTACCTTTCGACAATGGTTTTTGTAGCTGATAGGCTATTCATTTTTCTAAAGTTTCTCCTGTCTGTGACAGCAAGTTTGCCAATCACTTCATACCATGTGGTCGGCGCCGTTCCGTATAATTGTATCACTGGTTCTCCTCTATCAACAATTGGGTGTTGCCTCGCTCATAGGCGCATTGTTTCTGGTCCTTATGTTCCCTATACAGGTCCGTAAATCTTTATGATTTTTGTATCCCGATTGTCTTTGCTTCTCTCTCCTCAACCCCAACTGTCTTTCAGTTCAACGAAAATGATTCGTTTTCTTTGTTTTTGTTGAAACAGACTGTTATAATAAGCAAAACGCAGAAGTTAACAAAAGAAGGGTTACAGCGTACTGACAAGAGAATTGGCCTGATGAATGAGGTTTTAGCCGCAATGGATACAGTGAAGTATGATAATTTAAAAGACTGGAACTTGATTTTTACTTTTTGCATGGTCGGAAGGTTGAGGCAATGTCTGACTCACTAAACCAATTTACTGTAGGTGCTATGCTTGGGAAAACAGTTTTCAGTCCAAGGTTCAAACTGTACGTGATGATGAATTATCTTGGTTCCGGAAAGCACAACTTCTGTCAGCGGTATGGCTTAAGCGCAGTGACTGTTATATTGATTGCTTCTAAATAAAGTATGCATGATGTGCAGAACTGTCTTGTTCATTTACTCGTCACTCTCCTTGCATTATGCTTGAAATACTATGAAAACTCCTAGCTGTTCGTCTCTTTATATTACTTTGACGTATTTTAGACTGGCATCCATCCGGATACGTTTATGGTGTTTGCTATACGTTCTTCTAGTAACGCTGCTTAAATTTCGTAGCCATGTGCATCATTATTATAAATTGTATTACTGTATTTCAATTTCCTCTTTTCATGGTATATTTCTGACTCATTCTTCGCCTTCCATTTGTTCTGCAGTTCAATATGTTCATACTAAACAGCATTCCTGTTTTCGTGACTGTTGTTTCATTTGGTGTGTTCTCCTTGCTTGGAGGAGATCTGACCCCTGCAAGAGCGTTTACGGCCCTTTCTCTATTTTCTGTGCTTCGCTTCCCTTTATTCATGCTTCCGAACATTATAACTCAGGTGATTTCTTGCACCATGTCTTCATTTTCTGGTGCTGAATAACATGGCATCATTTGTAATGATTGCTCCTAATTGTTCTTTCTATTCCCTACCTCTTTTTCTAGACCAGTCATTGTCATAACTTGTTTCTAGATGCTGACCAGGCTTGACTTTTGTAGGCGGTAAATGCTAAGGTATCCTTAAGCCGTTTGGAGGAGGTATTATCGACTGAAGAGAGAGTTCTCCTACCAAATCCTCCCATTGTACCTGGACAGCCAGCTATCTCAATAAGGAATGGATACTTCTCCTGGGATTCAAAGGTCTCGTTTGTTTATTTTATCCCATGTTCCTTGCCTCTTTTAGTTTCTTTTCATTACATATTATCATAAAAGTACAAAAAATGAGCCACATACATATGCAGGCGGATAGGCCAGCCTTGTCAAATATCAACTTGGATGTACCTATTGGCAGCTTAGTTGCAGTAGTTGGCAGTACAGGAGAAGGAAAAACCTCCCTGATATCTGCTATGCTTGGGGAACTTCCTGCAATATCTGATGCGACAGTTACTCTTAGAGGATCAGTCGCTTATGTTCCACAAGTTTCATGGATCTTTAACGCAACAGTAAGTTCTTATATGCTTCTATTTCTGTAGTATGGTTCTCACTGCGAAGTTTTCAAATTCTCATCTTGACATAATATTGAGTTTGGTACGAATTATATGTTTCTATATAATGGTATGCGCTTCTAGATATCTCCGCATGCAGGTTCTGAATAGTTTCACCAGTATTTAATCTTACGCAATTCTGAGCTGATGATTGTAATTTACATTGTGTAGGTACGTGACAATATATTGTTTGGTGCGCCTTTTGACCAAGAAAAATACGAAAGGGTGATTGATGTGACTGCACTGAGGCATGACCTTGAGTTACTGCCTGTAAGTTTCGTTAAGTGAAATTAAAATTTGTTGGTGCGATGTATAATCGGAAAAACTGTAGCATGGACTTCTCGTTCCTAGTTCTCAGGTATCTAAGTTTTGTTTCTCTCTTTTTTCTCTTGATTGATAGGGTGGTGATCTCACGGAGATTGGAGAAAGGGGTGTTAACATAAGTGGGGGACAAAAGCAGAGGGTTTCTATGGCTAGGGCTGTCTACTCAAATTCAGATGTGTGCATATTAGATGACCCATTAAGTGCCCTTGATGCGCATGTTGGTCAGCAGGTAAACTAGCCATTGACTCTTTTGGATAGCACGATACTTTGTTTTCTTTCAATTTTGCAAATCTTGGACTCTATAACATTTTGTGCTTCGTTCTGCATGAATATTCTGTTTCTTGTTTGACACATTTCTCTTTCTTATAACTGTATTTGAGCAAACATTGTTAGCTGATCGTTGAAACTGGCTGTCATAGGTTTTTGAAAAATGCATAAAAAGAGAACTTGGGGACAAAACGAGAGTTCTTGTTACAAATCAGCTCCATTTCCTATCACAAGTGGATAAAATCCTACTTGTCCATGAGGGAACAGTAAAAGAGGAAGGAACATATGAAGAATTATCCCATAGTGGCCCATTGTTCCAGAGGTTAATGGAAAATGCGGGGAAGGTTGAAGAATATTCGGAAGAAAATGGTGAAGCTGAAGCAGATCAAACGTCCATAAAACCAGTTGAGAACGGCAACACTAATAATCTGCAGAAGGATGGAACCGAGACAAAGAAATCCAAAGAAGGAAACTCTGTGCTCGTTAAGCGTGAAGAACGTGAAACTGGAGTTGTGAGTTGGAAAGTCCTGAAGAGGTAAGTTATCTTTCGGATTTTTCTCTTTCTTTTTTGTTGTTGTTGCTGTACACCTTTGAATATATCTTTTCTATCCATAGTGTAAATATCCCTAAAATGTCAGTTTCACTACCAAAAGGACATATACTGTTTGCTATTCATGTTTCCTTGCTAAGCTTCGTATTTGAAGGCCAATGTAATGACTATAGAGTGTTACCATGTTCTAGGTACCAGGATGCACTTGGAGGTGGATGGGTGGTGATGATGCTTCTTGTATGCTACGTCTTGACTCAAGTATTTCGAGTTTCTAGCAGTACGTGGTTGAGTGAGTGGACTGATGCAGGAACTCCAAAGAGTCATGGACCCATCTTCTATAATATTATCTATGCGATTCTTTCGTTTGGACAGGTATGGTTGCATTTGGTAAATGATTGAGTGCGTATCTTAACGACATGATCGCTTAACGACATATCATTGAACGTTAAAGACAAATCTGCTAAGAAAGAATGTACACCATGTTCTTCTGCGCCAACTTATCGAGAAAATATAATGGAGAAGAAAAGGATACAGAGCAAAAAACTGTTTGCTAAGGCTTATTTCTTATTGGTTTCAGGTCTTTGTGACGTTGGTCAATTCATATTGGTTGATTATGGCCAGTCTTTACGCAGCTAAAAAGATGCATGATGCTATGCTTGGTTCCATACTAAGGGCTCCAATGGTCTTCTTTCAAACCAATCCACTAGGACGGATAATCAATCGATTCGCAAAAGATATGGGTGATATTGATCGAACGGTGGCAGTCTTTGTAAACATGTTTATGGGTTCAATCGCACAGCTTCTTTCAACTATTATTCTGATTGGCATTGTCAGCACTCTGTCCCTGTGGGCCATCATGCCCCTCTTGGTCGTGTTTTATGGAGCTTATCTATATTATCAGGTAATATACCTTTTAAACGCTATGCTTTCCCAACTTAAAAGCTTTCGTAGAATGCAGATTGAGATACTGAAAACTGATGGTGTTAAGTCTTCTATTTTACTCTGCATTGTTCACTTTTGAGTTTTGACTTGCAGATTTTATGATTATAAGAATTTGCTTGTCTTTGGTGCTTCAATTCTCTCCTTTTAACTGTCAGCAAAAAAAAGTCCCAACCATATGTGTTTTGTACTGACCCGTTCTTTGATGTAGAACACATCTCGTGAAGTTAAACGTATGGATTCCGTTTCAAGATCACCCGTTTATGCTCAATTTGGAGAAGCATTGAATGGACTTTCAAGTATCCGTGCTTATAAAGCATATGACCGGATGGCTGAAATTAACGGAAGATCAATGGATAATAACATCAGATTCACGCTTGTAAACATGGGTGCAAATCGGTGGCTGGGAATCCGTTTGGAAGTTCTGGGAGGTCTCATGGTTTGGTTGACTGCGTCATTAGCCGTCATGCAAAATGGAAAAGCAGAGAACCAACAAGCATTTGCATCTACAATGGGTTTGCTTCTTAGTTACGCTTTAAGCATTACAAGCTCTTTAACAGCCGTACTGAGACTCGCGAGTCTAGCTGAGAATAGTTTAAACTCGGTTGAGCGTGTTGGAAGTTATATTGAGATACCATCAGAGGCTCCATTGGTCATTGAAAACAACCGTCCACCTCCCGGATGGCCATCATCTGGATCCATAAAATTCGAAGATGTTGTTCTTCGTTACCGCCCTGAGTTACCTCCTGTGCTTCATGAGGTTTCGTTTTTCATTTCTCCAATGGATAAGGTGGGAATTGTTGGAAGGACAGGCGCCGGGAAATCAAGCCTCTTGAATGCCTTATTCCGGATTGTGGAGCTGGAAAAAGGAAGGGTCTTGATCGATGACTGCGACATTGGGAAATATGGACTGATGGACCTACGTAAGGTGCTCGGAATTATACCACAAGCGCCAGTTCTTTTCTCAGGTACGTCTCACAATTGCTTCTGGTACTTTTTACTCGGAATTATACCACAAGCGCCAGTGCTCGGATGGTCTTTTGGACTGATGTGTCATTTTTATCTAGGTACTGTGAGATTCAACCTTGACCCGTTTACTGAACACAACGACGCCGATCTTTGGGAATCTCTTGAGAGGGCACACTTGAAAGATACTATCCGCAGAAATCCTCTTGGTCTTGATGCTGAGGTACTTGGTTTAACATTTTCCTCTCTTTAGAGTCTCTTGTGCTCAGCAGTAACTCAAGTCTTTTTGGTCAGGTATCTGAGGCAGGAGAAAATTTCAGTGTTGGACAGAGACAGTTGTTGAGTCTTGCACGTGCTCTGTTGCGAAGATCTAAGATACTTGTCCTCGATGAAGCAACTGCTGCTGTTGATGTTAGAACTGATGTTCTCATCCAAAAGACCATCCGAGAAGAATTCAAGTCATGCACAATGCTAATCATCGCTCATCGTCTCAATACCATCATCGACTGCGACAAAGTTCTCGTCCTTGATTCTGGAAAAGTACATCTTCTAACACTATTTGCATCAATCAAACCCGCACATTTGAGATTTCCTTTTATGTCTTCTTCAGCTAATGTGTTTGAGATTCCCAATACCTCAGGTACAAGAATTCAGTACGCCGGAGAATCTTCTCTCAAACGGAGAAAGTTCTTTCTCCAAGATGGTTCAAAGTACAGGACCTGCAAATGCTGAGTACTTGCGTAGTATAGTGCTCGAAAACAAACGTACCAGAGAGGTTAATGGTGATGATTCATCACAACCTTTAGAAGGTCAAAGGAAATGGCAAGCATCTTCTCGTTGGGCTGCAGCTGCTCAGTTTGCTTTGGCTGTGAGCCTCACTTCATCTCATAACGACCTTCAAAGCCTTGAAATCGAAGATGATAACAGCATTTTGAAGAGAACAAAAGACGCCGTAGTCACTCTACGCAGTGTCCTCGAAGGGAAACACGATAAAGAGATTGACGAGTCTCTTACCCAAAATGATATCTCTAGAGAGCGTTGGTGGCCATCTCTTTACAAAATGGTCGAAGGTAATGTTCTTGTGAAGATCTCTCTCTGCTACTTCATAGAGAAATGTTTGGAGTTTCTTGATCTGAGATTTTGTGTTTTAACTCTTTCAGGGCTTGCGGTGATGAGCAGATTGGCGAAGAACCGAATGCAACACTCGGATTACAATTTAGAGGGGAGATCGTTTGACTGGGACAACGTCGAGATGTAGACGAAGAAAGGCTTACATTACTTGACCTAAAGATGTCATTCTGATGAACTTTTGTCTTTGTGTTTCTTGTTATACACGGAACAAAATGTCCATTTATTGTAGTGTAACTATAGGCTATACGCTTCTGTGGGAAAGGGAGAGTGTTTGGTTACTGAGAGACTGTGATATCCACACTTGAAATTAATTTTTCTATGTTAATTGTTCAATCTAAATGCAATTACATACACAAGCCCAAAACCAAATTAGTTTCAGCCAAGTTACGACGATGAAACTTTGTGATCCTTCCCAATGTTTATTTGCTGAATATAGTGGTGTAACAAAACATCGTATTTCATTCATTTTTCATTTTTGAATAACAAAGAATTTTGTATGGAATTAAAAAATCATCAAACCATTAATATTAATTTTAGTAAAAATGTTAAAATTTATAAGTTAATAACAACAATTTTTTTTTTTTTTAACAATCATTAAAAACTCCAATCTAAAATTCCAAATGATGTAACACTAGTTTAAAAAAAAACGGGATTTTGGTCTCAATAAATTTTACATTTAATATTAAGAAAAAGAAAATATCGATTTTTCTGTATATTGATTGGAAGGAAATATATTTAATTAATAAACGAACTAAGAAGAAAAGAGAGAGTGGTGGGGTCATGGAACTCCTCCAGCTATTTATGCATTTTTTTTCAGTCATTGTGACGATTGTCAATGGGGGAAAGGACATGGGTAATTTACATAAATATTTGAATACAGATTTGGTGATCAGAGTTTCCTCGAATGTTATCAAAGACAAGTCTTTCTTTTATGGGTTTGATTATGAAGCCAATTTCTCGATATTACGCGAGCTGCTTAAGTGCTTATCGAATCGGATTCAACCCCAAAAGTCTCCCTTTTATAAGTTTATTTAAGGGATTGGGTAGATTGTTGACGAAGCTCCAATTTTGGGTCTTTTAGAAACAAAAGGGTAATTGCTTCTCTTCTTCCCCCAAGTCATCTCTCTCCTCTTCTCTGTATAACCATTTATAGTTGCTTTGGGTCTTTTAGGATCACTAAAAGCTAAAAAGGTTTGATGCTAATGGACTTTTAGTTAAAAAGGTTTTAACTTTTCGGAAACTATTCATACGTTGACTTGTGTTATCAAAAATCTGGTCTTTTGTTGTTATTCTACTGGTTAAACATTAGTTGTCGTTTATGGCTTCCCGCTGATGAAGCTGTTGTAACTTGTGTTGCATAGCCTTATTAATAGTGCTAAGAAAATGCTTTTACTTTGTTTTTCCAGTTTGGGTTTTTGAAGAAGATGGGTTTTGAGGCCTTGACTTGGTACTGCAAGCCAGTTGCAGACGGATTTTGGGAAAAAACAGTGGATGGTGCATTTGGCGCCTACACGCCCTGCGCGATTGACTCACTAGTGATGCTTGTTTCTCAATTTGTGCTTCTTGGTTTGTGTTTCTACCGGATATGGATCATCTTCCGCAATACCAAAGCTCAGATATATGTCTTGAGGAAAAAGTACTATAACTGTGTGCTGGGGATATTGGCTTGTTACTGTGTTGTTGAGCCTGTCCTGAGATTGATCATGCGGATTTCACTCTTTGACATCGGTGAAGAGACTGATCTTCCTCCCTTTGAGGTGATTTCGAAGAGTGACTCTGACTGAGATTAAACTCGTACGCTCGCTCTTCTTGTTGAAATGAAGAAAGTTCAATATCAGAAATGTGATTTTGGTGTTATTCAATGGCAGGTTGCATCTTTAATGGTAGAGGCATTTGCTTGGCTCTCCATGCTTTTTTTGGTTGGGTTAGAAACCAAACAATATGTCAAAGAGTTCCGTTGGTACGTGAGATTTGGTGTTGTTTATGTGTTGGTTGCTGATGCTGTGTTGCTGGACCTTGTGGTTCCTCTCAATAACTCAATCAATAGGTATATCTCATATCAAGGAACTTAATTTTGGGTGATAATTTACATTTAAATTTTAAGAGTTTGTTTCTTAACTAATAAATCAAGTGAAAAAAAGTTTATGGGCATTGCTAGCTTTTTAGCCCTGAGTTTTTTATAATAAGTGTTTTCCCCTATTTGCTATTTCAGAAGTGCTCTGTATCTCTGTATCAGTTCAAGATGTTCCCAGGTTTGTTAGAAAAAAGTCCTTCCTTTCAGTCTTTATAGAAAGATTTGTATTATGAAAGACATTTTAAATAGCTAAATTTTTAAAGGAAGCTGTCACTAAGGTAGATTTTGAGATATGTTACCAATCAAATGATTAGCCCCACTGATTATGTATTTATATGTTTTCTGTTGCAGGCTCTTTTTGGAGTTCTTCTTCTTGTTTACATTCCGGAACTGGATCCTTACCAGGATTACCATGTTATAAACAGTGAATCATTAGACGATGTTGAATATGATGCCCTTCCTGAAGGAGATCACATATGTCCCGAGCGACATGCCAGCTTTTTCACAGGTAGGTAGCCCCTAAATTGATAAACGAAATTTATTGAATGCTCAGTCTATTTGGCTTACTGATTATCATCTCTTGTCTTAGGAATATTCTTTGATTGGATCACGCCGCTTATGCAGTTAGGCTACAGAAAGCCCTTAACTGAGAAGGATGTTTGGCAATTAGACAAATGGGACCAAACAGAAACTCTGATCAAAAGGTACACTTTGCTTTTATGTAGTATTCCTTTTTTGCTTGGTAGAACGTTTTGCTTAATATCAAGAACATTCTTATTCGTTGGATGAGTTATTTGACAGATTTCAAAGATGCTGGACTAAAGAATCACAGAGGCACAAGCCGTGGCTTCTCCGAGCACTGAATAATAGCCTTGGTGGAAGGTAAAGGCTGACAATGTTTTTTATTAAAGCCGTCTATTCCAGCATATTTTACTTTAAATCCACTGAATTTTCTTTTCTATCTTTGTAGATTTTGGTTGGGTGGTATTTTTAAGGTAAAGATACTCGTGTTCTGCCTCTCGGTTCGTTAATATAGATCCCAGAAAAGCTCTTGATTGTTATTTTACTATGAATAATAAATATCTACAGTGCTGTTCAGTTATGTATTTGACAACACTCAAGCAATTTATAACATGTTGTAGATTGGACATGATCTTTCTCAATTTGTTGGACCGCTTATACTGAGCCATCTCTTGCAGGTAAGCTTTGTTTCTGCCTAATCCATACTAAACCAATATTTCATAGGAGCATTATATCAGGCAATACTTAGGACCAGTACTAGTTCAATCTAACTTACGCAAATCTTTGATCTGTATGTAGTCAATGCAAGAAGGTGATCCAGCTTGGGTCGGCTATGTCTATGCTTTCTTAATTTTCGTTGGAGTGGTATGCTTGGTTTTCTACATTTCCCCATATTTTTTCACCATTTTATTTCTCACATTGTAGTGTTTCTTGTTGAAACCTCTGAAAACCTCAGACACTAGGAGTGCTTTGTCAATCTCAGTACTTTCAGCATGTTGGACGTGCAGGATTTCGGTTGAAGTCAACTGTGGTAAAAAGTTTTGAAACTTCCATTACTCTCATTTAGTTATGTTTATTCTCCAACTAATTATGCTAATGTCTTTGTAGGTTGCAGCTATATTCCACAAATCTTTGAGACTAACTCATGAAGCTCGCAAGAATTTTGCATCTGGAAAGGTCACAAACATGATAACTGCAGATGCTAATGCACTTCAGGTATACTTAGGTTCACTACTTTGCACTACTATGGATTTGTAACTGCTAACATAGTCTTCCAATTTTTTTCCAGCTAATAACAGAACAGCTGCATGGCTTATGGTCAGCTCCCTTTCGCATCATTATGTCTATGATTCTTCTCTATCAACAACTAGGAGTTGCTTCGCTTTTCGGTTCATTGATTCTGTTTCTCCTAATTCCTCTCCAGGTATGAAGCTTCATTATATTCTTTTACTCATTTTTGAATTATACAAGTTGTGGTAATTGCATCATTCTGTCCACCTATTCGGTTCCTTGATAAGCAGACTCTGATTATAAGCAAAATGCGGAAACTAACTAAAGAAGGACTCCAATGGACTGACAAAAGAGTCGGTATCACGAATGAGGTTGTGGCATCCATGGATACTGTAAAGTATGATATATGTTCTTAGTTATTCCTTTTTCAGCTTTTCTGAATGTCACATTCTTAAAGCAGTTGTTCAGCTATTTTTAAAATCTTTGTTAGATGCTATGCATGGGAGAAGAGCTTCGAGTCTCGTATTGAAGGAATTCGAAACGAAGAGCTCTCATGGTTTCGCAAAGCTCAGCTACTATCAGCCGTATGACTCCTTATCTTTGATTTTGTATTGCCTGTCGTTTCTCTTACACATAGGACTTGGTTTTACGATAACCCATTTTGCTAAAATGCAAAAGCAAGATATGTCTTCCACTTTTAATTTTTTCCCCCGTAACGTTTTTCCTCTTGCAGTTTAATAGTTTTATACTAAACAGCATCCCGGTAGTTGTGACTGTGGTTTCATTTGGGGTTTTCGTTCTGCTGGGAGGAGATTTGACACCAGCAAGGGCATTCTCATCTCTTTCTCTCTTCGCAGTTCTAAGATCTCCTCTCAACACGCTACCAAATCTACTGAGTCAGGTTATTATAACAATCATGCCCGACCTCAATGTTACCTAATGAATTTACATTCGACCCATCAAGTGTTAATGGATATACTCTTAATATTCAGTTATATTCTCTTTGCTACTTCTCCACTTAGGCTGTCAACGCAAATGTTTCACTGCAACGCATTGAGGAACTACTTCTAAGCGAAGAGAGAATTCTAGTGCAAAACCCACCTCTTCAACTAGGAGCTCCAGCCATTTCAATTAAGAACGGATATTTTTCATGGGATTCAAAGGTGACTTCTGTTGTTTAGATTATGTTTAGATGCATCATTAGCTTCTACGATCCACAGTACATAAATTTCTGTAACGTTAATGGTTCTGCGCTCATATATTTCCCAGACAACAAAGCCCACATTGTCCAATATCAATTTGGAGATACCGGTCGGCAGCTTGGTTGCCATTGTAGGTGGAACCGGAGAAGGTAAGACATCACTTGTTTCGGCAATGTTGGGAGAGTTATCTCATGCTGAAACCTCAAGCGTTGTTATTAGAGGCTCTGTAGCTTATGTTCCTCAAGTTTCATGGATCTTCAATGCCACTGTGAGTCACCTTTACCTTATGTTGGTTGTGGAAGAACGAAACTATAGTTTAGCTTTCAGTAACGTTATATTCATTTAGTTAGGCAGGAAGTGTCCCAATACAAGTGTCTATGTATTGCAGGTGCGCGATAACATTATATTTGGGTCAGATTTTGAATCGGAAAGATATTGGAGGGCTATTGATGTGACTGCCTTACAACACGATCTTGATTTACTTCCGGTAAAGTTGGATGAAAGGTTGCATAACAAGCACTTGACATTTCTTAGTAGTAAATTCCTGAATTTGGTTTATTCAGGGCCGTGATCTTACAGAGATTGGAGAACGTGGGGTAAATATTAGTGGAGGGCAGAAGCAGAGAGTCTCAATGGCTAGGGCAGTCTACTCAGATTCAGATGTTTACATATTTGATGATCCTTTGAGTGCTTTAGATTCTCGTGTTGCTCACCAGGTATTGATTCTTATGCTGATAACTCTTTAGGCTGACAATGAGTTCAATCATTGTAATGTGTGCATTCATTATATCAATGACTAAAACATCTTTTCTTGACGAATCTGCATGATTTAGTATCCACTGTGTTACAACGTTTTTGATTTCTCAATACATCTAACAACAGGTCTTTGATAGTTGCATGAAGGATGAGCTGAAGGGGAAAACGAGGATTCTTATCACAAATCAGTTACATTTTCTTCCTTTAATGGATAGAATAATTTTAGTCTCCGAGGGAATGATTAAAGAGGAGGGAACCTTTGAAGAGCTGTCAGAAAATGGTAGTTTGTTCCAGAAACTCATGGAGAATGCTGGGAAACTGGATGCAACCCAAGAGGAGAACAAAAGTGATCAGAAAAGCTTGAAAAATCCTACTGTCACTGTTGATACTAGTGAAAGGAAACTGGGCAGTACCAAGCAAGAGGAACAGGGAAGATCCGTGCTTGTAAAGCAAGAAGAACGGGAGACTGGCATCATTAGTTGGAATGTTCTGATGAGGTACTAATTAGCTCAGCATTCAAAAATGGATCAACGTTGATACAAATAGATGGCTAAGGTAGTTTCCACTTTTTCAGGTATAAAAAAGCAGTAGGCGGCTTATGGGTAGTTTTGATTCTCTTGGCATGTTATTTGACAACTGAAACTCTCCGAGTTTTAAGCAGCACATGGTTAAGTTTCTGGACTGACCAAAGCACATCGAAGAGTTCTAGTCCCGGTTTCTACATTGTAATATATGCTCTTCTGGGATTTGGTCAGGTTTGTGTTTCTGAGAAACTGAGATTTGTAATATGTTACACAAAGTTAAAGTTTACAATGGTCCTTGATTTAGGTTGCTGTGACGTTTACCAACTCCTTTTGGCTTCTCACATCAAGTTTACATGCGGCCAAAGCACTCCATGACGCAATGCTGAACTCTATCCTGAGAGCTCCTATGCTCTTCTTCGATACAAACCCAACCGGGCGTGTAATAAACAGGTTCTCTAAAGATATTGGTGATATAGATAGAAATGTCGCCAACCTAATGAATATGTTCATGAGCCAGCTGTGGCAACTCCTCTCGACGTTTGCTCTTATAGGTACTGTAAGTACAATTTCATTGTGGGCAATAATGCCACTCCTCATACTGTTTTATGCAGCATATCTATACTATCAGGTAATTTTATACTTCATGTCACTGTGTGCATCACATACATGCAAAATTGTGTTACACTCTTTTGGAATTAATATCACTTTTGTGTTTCGTAGAACACATCCCGTGAAGTAAGACGTTTGGATTCCGTTACAAAATCACCTATTTATGCTCAGTTTGGAGAAGCATTGAATGGTTTGTCAAGCATCCGAGCCTATAAAGCCTATGAGCGGATGGCCAAGATTATTGGAAAATCCGTGGACAACAACATAAGGTTCACTCTTGCTAATACTAGCTCTAATCGTTGGCTCACTATAAGGTTGGAGACTCTTGGGGGTGTCATGATTTGGTTAACTGCAACTTTTGCGGTTATGCGATATGGGAATGCAGGGAACCAAGCTGGTTTTGCGTCTACGATGGGTCTTCTCCTTAGTTACACTCTGAATATCACTACTCTGTTAAGTGGTGTTCTAAGGATGGCTAGCAAAGCAGAGAACAGCTTGAATTCCGTTGAGCGAGTCGGCAACTACATTGATCTTCCTTCCGAGGCTTCAGAGATAATTGAGAACAACCGTGCAGTATATGGCTGGCCTTCAAGAGGATCTATTACATTTGAAGACGTTCACCTGCGGTATAGACCCGGGCTTCCTCCAGTATTGCATGGATTGTCCTTTTTTGTTTCTCCCAGTGAGAAAGTAGGAGTGGTGGGAAGAACTGGGTCAGGGAAGTCTTCCATGCTTAATGCATTGTTTCGGATTGTGGAAGTGGAAAAGGGAAGAATCATGATTGATGATTATGATGTAGCTAAATTCGGACTGACAGATTTGCGCAGGGCCCTAAGTATCATACCACAGTCACCAGTTCTTTTCTCAGGTCAGTGTGTAATTTAAGACAACATTGTAATGTATGTTCCTCCTGCATTATGTTGTTTCATTATGAGAATCATTTCTTCTTGTTAGGGACGGTGAGATTCAATATCGATCCATTTGGTGAGCACAATGATGCTGACCTCTGGGAGGCTCTACAAAGGGCGCATATGAAAGATGTCATCGCCAGGAATCCTTTAGGCCTAGATATAGAGGTATAATTTATCTTGTAAGACATCAGACATATATTAGTTTGAAAATTTCTTTGTTTTTGTGTTGTGGAGATCATTGATCAACTCTCACTCACTTTGAATCCCGTGAAGGTCTCTGAGGGAGGTGAGAATTTCAGCGTGGGGCAAAGGCAACTGTTGAGTCTAGTGCGTGCGTTGTTACGAAGATCTAAGATCCTTGTTCTCGATGAAGCAACTGCATCTGTTGATGTCAGAACAGATACTCTGATACAGAGGACCATCCGTGAGGAGTTCAAGTCTTGCACAATGCTTGTTATCGCTCACAGATTGAATACCATCATCGACTGTGACAAGATCCTTGTGCTTAGTTCTGGTCAGGTAATGCCAGGATTATTTACTTAGACCTTTTAGTCTTAAGCACAGAAATGTAAAAGAGGATTCTGGCTTAGTTCGGCAACATCTTTGTGTGACTTACGTAGAACTATGTCAATTTTCTTAGGCTTTGGAGTATGATAGTCCTCAAGAACTGCTATCAAGAGATACAAGTGCATTCTTTGGGATGGTTCACAGCACCGGACCAGCAAATGCTCAGCACCTGTGCAACTTGGTCTTCGAAGGGAGAGTGAACGGAATGAGACAAGATGGGTGATGGAGGTCGCAATTGTCACCATGATGATTGAGTTTGCATCATCACCATTGACCAGAGTCCCAAAGTTACAAAGTAAATAGTCTTATGCTGAACAATTGAAGGTAAATCCAAATACCTGAAGCCATGACCAATACGCGTTATTACACTCTTGTGTCAATATGATCTTGCAGCAAGTGTTCATATGTACAAAGACTTTGCAAAACTAATGGTCTTCAAAAGAAAAAAGAAGCTCTGTTTGTAGATTACTAAGGTGTGAGAATCACTTCATCTCACAAGGACTTTCAAAGCCTGAAATCGAAAATGATTACTTTAAAATGTGGTTGTCACTTCACGCAGTGTTGAGATGAAGACAGAAGAAAAGCTTTTATGTTTATGTTTCTTGTTACACACGGAGAAATTAGTACCGCGTCTTTGGGAACGAGAGAGTGTTTGGTTACTGAGAATGTGATATCCGCCATTGGAGTTAAAGTTATCAAGCTCATTTGATCCATCTCCTCCATATAGACTACATACACATAAAGCCAAAAATACTTTTGAGTCAGACGTAAGCCGTGACGATGAAACTTTGGTTTTGGTCCCAATTTCTCTTTTTATATGCCAAATAAAACAAACAAAAAACATACATCAAATCCGGTTTCATTCTCAATTGGAATAAAATGAAAATGAAATCACTTTCTGTTTCTTAAATAATTTTATAATAAATAATCAAAAATTGGTTTTTTTTACATTTGCTTGATTATCTCTTGTCGTCTAAATCCGAGTCGCCAGTTTCTGACATACGTCAATGGTAAAACACGTCACGTGAACACATTATGTGGAGATCGGAACTCGCGATTCTTATCTAAGAGAATCTTTTTCTCTTCTTTTTTAGGATTTGATTATGATTTGTGAACCCAACAGTGACTGCTTAGACTTCGACGTTAGGCTTCTCAGTGCTTGTCGAGTTGGATTCTACTCAAAAGTCTCTCTTTTTATACAATAACTATGCATTTAGGCATTACATAGCAAAGCTCCAATTTTGGGTCTTTTTGGAACAATCACGAAGCAAAAGGGTAATGTTTTTATTCTTCCCCCCAAATCATCTCTCTCTACGGAAACACTAAAGCACACGTTTGCTGCTTATGGACTTTATTAAAAGGTTTTAGCTTTTGGGAAATGAGCTCGATGCTTTTGGATCCTTAGAAGTCTTTTCCTAAGTTGACTGGATTACCAAAAGTCTGCTCCTTTTTTTATTCTAGTAGCTAAATTTTGCTTGTAATTTATGATTTCCGTTGGTACTGTGAGGTTGCATAGCAATTTTAATAGTATTAAGCAAATGCCTTTTGTTTTTCCAGTTTGGGTATTCGAGAAGATGGGTTTTGAGGCCTTGACTTGGTACTGCAAGCCAGTTGCAGACGGATTTTGGGAAAAAGAAGCGGATGGTGCGTTGGGCTCCTACACGCCATGCGCGATTGACTCACTAGTGATGCTTGTTTCTCACTTGGTGCTTCTTGGTTTGTGTTTCTACCGGATATGGATCATCTTCCGCAATACCAAAGCTCAGATATATGTTTTGAGGAACAAGTTCTATAACTGTGTGCTAGGAATATTAGCTTGTTATTGTGTTGTTGAGCCTGTACTGAGATTGGTAATGGGGATTTCACTCTTTGACATGGACGAAGAGACTGATCTTCCTCCCTTTGAGGTGATTTCAATAGTAACTCTGATTCTTAATCGTATGGAGATTAAACTCTTATGCCCTTCTCGTTGAAATGAAAGTTCAAAATCAAAAACGAAGTATGATTCTGGTGTTATGATATTGCAGGTTGCATCTTTAATCATTGAGGCATTTGCTTGGTTCTCTATGCTTGTTTTGATTGGCCTGGAAACCAAACAATATGTCAAAGAGTTCCGTTGGTACGTCAGATTTGGTGTTGTTTACGTTTTGGTTGCTGATGCTGTGCTACTGGACCTTGTGTTGCCTCTCAAGAACTCGATCAACAGGTCAAAAATCTGGCAAATTTTTATAGAACTAAATTTGGTAATTCGACTTTTAAATGTTTTAATCTAACAAACTTTTGAAGTGGGAAATTCTTTTGGACTTTGGTAGCTTTGGTCGTGAATGTCATAATAAAAATCCCTCTATTTGCGATTGCAGAACTGCTCTATATCTCTCTATCAGTTCAAGATGTTGCCAGGTTTGTTAAAACATAGTTCTTATGTATAAGCTTGCAATTCATTGGTCTGAGAACTTACAGCTAAAAGCTTTAGACTTTACAAAAACACCTTCAAAGTGAAAGATACGAGCAATCAAATGCTTGGCCTCACTGAAGTTTTTCTTTATTTCTGTTGCAGGCTCTTTTCGGAATACTTCTTCTTGTTTACATCCCGGAGCTGGGTCCTTACCCGGGATACCATATTCTAAACAACGAACCGTTAGACAACGTCGAATATGAAGCACTTCGGGGGGGAGAGAACATATGTCCCGAGCGACATGCCAGCATATTTTCCAGTAGGTAGCCCCTGAGTCGATAAACAAAGTTTTTTGAATGCTCACTGTATTGGCAAACAATGCATGTTTGGCAATATAGAATAGCCAACAGGGATACATTAGCTTCCTTTTGGCAAACAATGCATGTTTGCTTTTGTCTCATTGATTTTGATTTGTTTCTTAGGAATATACTTTGGTTGGATCACGCCGCTTATGCAGTTAGGCTACAGAAAACCCATAACCGAGAAGGATGTTTGGCAATTAGACAAATGGGACCAAACAGAAACTCTGATCACAAGGTATAGAAAAGTTGTTGCTTTGCTTCTACTTTCTGTTTTCTTATGGTAGAAGGTTTTGTTTAAAATCAAGAACATTCTTATTCATCGGATGAATTATCTGACAGATTCCAAAGATGCTGGTCAGACGAATCACAGAAACGCAAGCCGTGGCTTCTCCGAGCACTGAATAGTAGCCTTGGTGGAAGGTAAAGGCTGTTGATTTTTCTAAAAAACAGTTAATGACACTTTAGTTTTCTTTTCAGCCACACATTAAGTTTCTTGCGTACTGTCTTTGTAGGTTCTGGTTGGGTGGTATTTTTAAGGTAAAGATCCTAAGGTTTAATTTCACTGCTTTAATATGATGGTTGCTTAAACTCGTATTCTGTCTCTCGGTTGGCTATTATAGATCCCAAAATGTCTCTTGCCTGTTATTTTCCCGTGCATCCACAGTAATATTCAGTTCTGCATTTGACAACTCTCAAGCAATTTATACATAATTGTTTTAGCGTGTTGTAGATTGGAAATGATCTTTCTCAATTTGTTGGACCAGTTGTACTGAGCCACCTATTGCGGGTAAGCTTTGTTTCTGCTTAGTCCTGACTAAAACAATATTGCTTAGTTGTTTCTGCCCTGTCCGTCTAAATGATGAATTATGTTTCAAACGTACTCGACGGTCACCCCACATGTTTTTTGAGGTTTGCATGTATATCGCTTTTCAATGTTGAGAAAACAACGCCGTGACATATATTTCTCATACATGAGTGATAAGCTTTATTTAATAGGCTGCTTGACTATGCAAATATTACTGATTCTTATCGGGGATCTCTCTGACCTTGTACATAGCTAAGATTTATCCCGTGCTTCTTCGGCTTACTGAATCTTTGATCATTTTATGTAGTCAATGCAAGAAGGTGATCCAGCTTGGGTTGGCTATGCCTACGCTTTCTTAATTTTCCTTGGGGTGGTAAGTATCACAAAATTCATGTCTGATCTCTAAAATACTTTTTCTCTAAAATACTTAGTGCATACACAATTTTTTCTCACCATATTAGCTATCACATTGTTGTTTTTCTTGTTGAAACCTATGAAAAGCTATTCCGTTTTGATTTTGTTTCAGACATTTGGAGTGCTTTGTGAAGCTCAGTACTATCAGAATGTTTGGCGTGTGGGATTTCGGTTGAGGTCAACTTTGGTAAAATTTGTGAAACTTCCATCTCTCTTCGATTTGTCTGATTATTTTAGTCATGTTTATTCTCCAACTAATTATGCTAATTCTTCTCGTAGGTTGCAGCTATATTCCACAAATCTTTAAGACTAACTCATGAAGCTCGCAAGAATTTTGCATCTGGAAAGGTCACAAACATGATAACTACAGATGCTAATGCACTTCAGGTATACTTAGGTCCAGTTGAAAGTTCATTCTTATTTCTCAGTTAGATCCATACTACTTTTGCACATTAATCGATTTGTAACTGCTAACATAGTCTCCTGACTTTTTCAGCAAATATCACAGCAGCTCCATGGCTTATGGTCGGCTCCTTTTCGCATCATTGTGTCTATGATTCTTCTCTACCAACAACTAGGAGTTGCTTCGCTTTTTGGTTCATTGATTCTGTTTCTTCTAATTCCTCTCCAGGTATTAAGCTTCATTGTGCTCTTTTGCCTATTTTTTGAATTGCATATAAACTCGTACAAGTCTTTCTATTCTGTTTCGTGATGAACAGACTCTGATTATAAGTAAAATGCGGAAACTTACTAAAGAAGGACTCCAGTGGACTGACAAAAGAGTCGGTATCATGAATGAGATTTTGGCATCGATGGATACTGTAAAGTATGATTTATGATCCTAAGTTTTTTTTTCAGCGTTTCTGAATGATACGGCTTCAAGCAATTAATCTACTTTTTTTTTGAATTTTTGAATTTTGTTAGATGCTATGCATGGGAGAAGAGCTTTGAGTCCCGGATTCAAGAAATTAGAGACGAGGAGCTCTCATGGTTTCGTAAAGCGCAGTTACTATCAGCTGTATGACTAGACTCATTTTGAATAGATTCAGAACCAAGATATGTCTTTGACTTTTTAACATTTCTTCCCTCAACGTTTTTCCTCTTGCAGTTTAACAGTTTTATACTGAACAGCATCCCCGTAGTTGTGACTGTGGTTTCATTTGGGGTTTTTGTTCTGCTTGGAGGAGATTTGACACCAGCAAGGGCATTTACATCTCTTTCTCTCTTTGCAGTCCTAAGATTTCCCCTCAACATGCTACCAAATCTACTAAGTCAGGTTATTTTAACAATCATCCCCTCAGTAAAATTTTGTTACATAATTAACTTGCTGGTCTTCATTCGATCCACCATATAGCAATGGATATACTCTTTATATTTAGATATATCCTCTTTTTTACTTCTCCACTTAGGTTGTCAACGCAAATGTTTCACTGCAACGCATTGAGGAACTACTTCTAAGTGAAGAGAGAATTCTAGCACAAAACCCACCTCTTCAACCTGGAGCTCCAGCCATTTCAATTAAGAATGGATATTTTTCATGGGATTCAAAGGTGCATTCTCTTGTTTAGATTATGTTGAGATGCAGCATTAGCTTCTACGATCCACAGTACATAACTTCTGTAAGGTTAATGGTTCTGCGCTCATATATTTCCCAGACAACAAAGCCCACATTGTCCAATATCAATTTGGAGATACCGGTCGGCAGCTTGGTTGCCATTGTAGGTGGAACTGGAGAAGGTAAGACATCACTTGTTTCGGCAATGTTGGGAGAGTTATCTCATGCTGAAAACTCAAGCGTTGTTATTAGAGGCTCCGTGGCTTATGTTCCTCAAGTTTCATGGATCTTCAATGCCACTGTGAGTCACCTTTACTTCTTGTTGGCTCTGAAAACAAGGATTTTAGTTTAGCTTTATTTTCATTTGGCCGATTAGTTAGGAAGGATGTGTCTCAATACAAGCGTATGTATTGCAGGTGCGTGATAACATTTTATTTGGGTCTGATTTTGAATCGGAAAGATATTGGAGGGCTATTGATGCGACTGCCTTACAACACGATCTTGATGTGCTTCCGGTTAGTGGAGAGAAAAGCTTACACAATCCAGTTACATATACTTGATATGACATTTCTTAGTAACTTCCTGAACTTCGCTTATTCAGGGCCGTGATCTTACAGAGATTGGAGAACGTGGAGTGAATATTAGTGGAGGGCAAAAGCAGAGAGTTTCAATGGCTAGGGCAGTCTACTCAAATTCAGATGTTTACATATTCGATGATCCTTTGAGTGCTTTAGATGCTCATGTTGCTCAGCAGGTATTGATTCTTAAGGTTGATCCATTACATAAATGATAATCAATGATTATTCAGCCACTTCATCAATGGCTAAATCACCTTTACTTGAATCCGTATGATTTAATCCGTACGTCTATTATTCTTGAAAGTACATCTATTAATAGACTTCTTTGGACCAAGTAATAGGTCTTTGATAGCTGCATGAAAGATGAGCTGAAGGGGAAAACGAGGGTGCTTGTCACAAATCAGCTACATTTTCTTCCTTTGATGGATAGAATAATTTTAGTATCCGAGGGGATGATCAAAGAGGAGGGAACCTTTGAAGAGTTGTCAAAAAATGGGAGTTTGTTCCAGAAACTAATGGAGAATGCTGGGAAAATGGATGCAACCCAAGAGAATAAAAATGAGAAGAACAGCTCGAAGCCGGGTCCTACTCTCACGGTTGATGTGAGTGAAAGAAGTTTTGGCAGTACCAAGCAAGGAAAACGAGGAAGATCCGTGCTTGTAAAGCAAGAAGAACGGGAAACTGGCATCATTAGTTGGAATGTTTTGATGAGGTACTTAGCTCAAAATCAATCTACACCTGAACCTGATCAACTTTGATTGTTCTCCGAGTTTGATTGTGCAACACATAATGAGCGTTTTCTTCAGGTATAAAAAGGCGGTAGGCGGCTTATGGGTGGTTATGATTCTCTTTGCATGCTATTTAACAACTGAAGTTCTCCGAGTTTCAAGTAGCACATGGTTAAGTTTTTGGACCGATCAAAGCACTTCAAAGAGTTATAGTCCCGGGTTCTACATTATTGTGTATGCTCTTCTTGGATTTGGTCAGGTTTGTTTCTGATAAACGAGTTCAATATATAATTATGTTATATTAAATGGAGTTGACTTTAATATGGTCCTTAATTTAGGTTGCTGTGACGTTTACCAACTCTTTTTGGCTTATCACATCAAGTTTACACGCCGCCAAAAGACTCCATGATGCGATGCTGAATTCTATCATGCGAGCTCCTATGCTCTTCTTCCACACAAACCCAACTGGACGTGTTATAAACAGGTTTTCGAAGGACATTGGTGATATAGATAGAAATGTCGCCAACCTAATGAATATGTTCATGAACCAGCTGTGGCAACTCCTCTCGACGTTTGCTCTTATAGGTACTGTCAGTACAATATCATTGTGGGCAATAATGCCGCTGCTGATACTGTTTTATGCAGCATATCTTTACTATCAGGTAATTTTCTACTTCATGTTGATGTGTGTGTCTCTTGGATTGTTCAATGCATCAAGTGCATGCAGAATTGTAGTTAAACTTGTGATCCACTTGGAATTGATATCAGTTCTGTGATTTGTAGAGCACATCTCGTGAAGTTAAACGTTTAGATTCCGTTACAAGATCACCTATTTATGCTCAATTTGGAGAAGCTTTGAATGGTTTGTCAAGCATCCGAGCCTATAAAGCCTATGAGCGGATGGCCAAGATTAATGGAAAATCCATGGACAATAACATAAGGTTCACTCTTGCAAATACTAGCTCAAATCGTTGGCTCACTATAAGATTAGAGACTCTTGGGGGTGTCATGATTTGGTTAACTGCAACTTTTGCGGTTCTGCGAAATGGGAATGCAGAGAACCAAGCTGGTTTTGCATCTACGATGGGTCTTCTCCTTAGCTACACTCTGAATATCACTACTCTGTTAAGTGGTGTTTTAAGGCAAGCTAGCAGAGCAGAGAACAGCTTAAATTCTGTTGAGCGTGTTGGCAACTACATTGATCTTCCTTCTGAAGCTCCAGATATAATCGAGGACAATCGGCCAGTATCTGGCTGGCCTTCAAGAGGATCAATTAAGTTCGAAGATGTTTACCTGCGTTATAGAACCGGGCTTCCTCCAGTACTGCATGGACTGTCCTTTTCTGTTTCTCCCAGTGAGAAAGTAGGAGTGGTGGGAAGAACTGGGGCAGGGAAGTCTTCCATGTTGAATGCATTGTTTCGGATTGTCGAAGTGGAAAAGGGAAGAATCATGATTGATGATTATGATGTGGCTAAGTTCGGAGTGATGGATTTGCGCAGGGTTCTAAGTATCATACCACAATCACCAGTTCTTTTCTCAGGTCCGTGTGTAATTTAAGACAACATTGTAATAATGTTCCTCCTGCATTCTGTTGTTTCGTTCTGAGAATCATTTCTTCTTTTTAGGGACGGTGAGATTCAATATTGACCCATTTAGTGAGCACAATGATGCTGACCTCTGGGAGGCTCTACAAAGGGCGCATATAAAAGATGTCATCGCCAGGAATCCTTTTGGCCTAGATGCAGAGGTGTAGTTATTAAGGACATATATTTGTAATCGGAGTTATCAGTTATAAAAATTATTTGTGTTGTTATGTTTGAGATTATTGATCAAACTTTAACTCACTTTGAGTCTGTGAAGGTCTCTGAGGGAGGTGAGAATTTCAGCGTGGGGCAAAGGCAACTTCTGAGTCTAGCGCGTGCGTTGCTAAGAAGATCCAAGATCCTTGTTCTCGATGAAGCAACTGCATCTGTTGATGTCAGAACAGATTCTCTGATACAGAAGACCATCCGTGAGGAATTCAAGTCTTGCACAATGCTTGTTATCGCTCACAGATTAAATACCATCATCGACTGTGACAAGATCCTTGTGCTTAGTTCTGGTCAGGTAATGCCAGGATTATTGATCATGGAACTCACTTAGGTACATAGTAGCGACATCCTTGCGTGACTTACATAAAACTATGTCAATCTTTGTAGGTTTTGGAGTATGATAGTCCACAAGAATTGCTATCAAGAGATACAAGTGCCTTCTTTAGGATGGTTCACAGCACCGGACCAGCAAATGCTCAGTACCTTTGTAACTTGGTCTCTGAAAGGAGAGTGAATGGAATGAGACTAGGTGGATAGAAATAATGACCAGCCTTCCAAGAATGAGTTTATAGGTTCGGATTGTTACAAGAAGAACGATCATGGAATTTACATCATTACCATTTAGCAGAGTCCCGAAGTTACAAGGTGATAGTCTTAGGGCCATGACCAATACGTGTTATTGCACACTCTTGTGTACATGTGATCCTGGAAATTTAGCCGACATCTTTTGAGGCAGATGCTGATTCTTCCAAGAGTTTTATTGTTCTTTAGGGCTCTTTTGCTACAATGGTGAAGTTAGAAAGCAGAAGTTCTTCTGTTGTTTAGGGACTTCTACGAAATTTTCTCTTGGTAATGATTTTTATATATATGTACAATGACTTTATAAAACTAACGATATGCACTTAGATTAATAAAGTGCAGATGCTTTTGATTATATCTTGTTTCATGGAAAATGGGTTAAAAACATTACTATTTTACAAAACATGAAAAGAATAATTATGACATTCACCTTTCAAAACAGCTTCTAACGTGAACAAACAAACCGTTTTGTTAAAACACAAAACAAAACACAGACAAATCAGTTTGCAATATTTTCTTCCCAATACTGAATATCCATTATCTATCTCTGATAAAACAGTAGAATATATTAAATTTATTTTGGAAGCATGGCTAACAACAATCCGTTGTAGTCTAGCTGGTCAGGATACTCGGCTCTCACCCGAGAGACCCGGGTTCGAGTCCCGGCAACGGAGATTTTTGTTTGTTTCTTGTCAAGTATCAAGATTTTTGTTTTTTTTTTTTTTTTTTTTTTTTTGTACACAAATGTCATGATTATCTCATTATCAATTACTTTTTTTTTTTTTTTTGGCTCCTCGCTTAGCCAAAATTAAATGTATTGACGTAAAAAAGCGTGACGCTTGCTAAAGCCGAGGCGTGTTGTGAGTTTGTTTCCCATGTGGGTTAAGAGACTTTCACGCCTTTGTCTAAAAGGCAAGCAAATTATGCGACATCTATTAATGATTTTGTTCGGACTTTGTAAATTGTTTTCTTTTTTTCACCTTTTTGTGTGTAGAATGCGAGGTCATTTATCATCATGTAATTTACTTTTACATTCATAAAAGAGTGAACACGTAATGCCTTCGCATATACACAATTAGACACGTTCAAAATAAAGTCACGATGAGACTTACTATTTAAGTTAGACCTGGCTTGTCTATTTACATATATGACTTTAGTACATTTAAAGGTATGCATGAAGAAGTAGTAAATTGGTTATGGTATATTGTTGGAGAATAAATCATGATTTACTTAATTAGATTTAATAAACAAATATTTTAGAAGTTTGTAAAAACTGTTTAAAAAACAATATTGAAGTGGAAAAATAGAACACATTTAAAATGTGATCTCAAGTTTAACAAAATAAATAATATGCTATGGTTAAATTAGTGATTAATATCAAAATAAACTGATAACTTATTCAAAAGAACTTGATTTTTAAATTATGTATATTTACAAATTTTGTAGTTTCTTCTACAATAATATATGTTATTTAATTGACAGAAATTTTGAATTTAAGAAAAAATTAGGATTGACAAAAAAAATCGCGGTTGACTTGTGTGTGTGGGGGGTGAGTGTAGAGGGAGAAAGGCAGGGACATAAACGCATGTAAAAGCAAAGGAGCTTTTCTGTGAGGACAAGGAGCATAAAATTTTTAAAAACAAAAATGATATATAGTATATAAAAAGAGCATAAAAAAAATTCAAGGATTGCAAGAATCCAAAGAAATAAGAACAAGAGAAACACTTCACGGTTTAGGTCCGAATCATTGAACACTATTGCATGCGTATTTTTCTTTTTTTCCTCTAATCCTTTCTTAATTATTTTTGTACATACACAAGACCGGATGATGATGGTCTGAATAATGTAAATCAATTTTGTTAAAAGAATCTTGTGAATTGTTGAAATAAAAAAGGAATGAGCGAATTCGAAACTAGGTTATACTCCCTTTAAGTTGTAACGATATACGTACATAACATGATACTTATAACACGTTCTATATATATATATTTACCTCAACAAAAAGTTTTATAATACACCATAATATTTTATGATATATACTAACCAATATAAAAATCATATTTATATTTTAAACACCTTATGGACCATTGTTTTCTAAATAGGATTATATTTGTGACATATAGTTATTAAAATTATACATGATCACGTCTTTGTATCACAGTGAAAATAGATGTAATATTACTTTAAAAAGCATCATTTTGTAATGGGAAATAACATGTTATGCATTCTACTAAAAATATATTATTTATAGCAATTTATTTAAGTAACTACTTTTATTTAAAAATTTATGATATTTTGGCTAAAAGCACAATAATTTAAAAAAATATATACTTCAAATTTTTTTTATTAAATATATAAACTAAAAATCAATTAATTGTAAAAATAACGACAAAATATAATTAGTCACACAGTTTTCAGTAAAAATAAAGTTAATCAAAACATTTATATTTTGAAACATAAAACTGGTTTTAGAACATTTTATATTTTTAAACAGAATGACTATTTTTTAGATTAGATACTCGCGTCTTTTATTTTTGTGGTATAGGTATACTCATCTATGATTTGTGAAACGTAAGAACCATTAAACGCTTTGCTATTATTTGGACCTTAGTCCAACAAATACTCAGTGGTTATAGGATCAACTATTCTAAACATAGAACACTAAACAAAACTATAAAAACAAACAAATAAATCCATTTCGATTCAAATCATTCAAATCATACCTTGTTCCTCACAAGATATAGAAAAGAAAAATTGTAAAAAAAAAAAAAAGATATAGAATAATGGCAAGAGTTCATCTATTGTTATGCTTCACCCTACTTTTTGCATCTGTAACCATTTTGGACGTCGTTTCAGCTCATCTGATGATTAAGCCATCTTTGCCTCAAATTGAAGATCCGAAGACGGTGAATGATGTGGAAGCTTACACTGTTAAAGTAGTGATGGTATTTGTGTCGGATCTGGAGAAAGAATGTCCAAAGACAAATAAATTCAAGTTATTCTTTGATAAACTCAGGGCATTTGCCAAATATGTTTGCCCAATAAAAAGGAATGACCAAAAAGATTACGATCGGGACATGAAGGCCAAAGCTGGAAGCCTCCTCCAAGCCATATCCTCTTTTGCTATTGGAAAGGTAAGTGAACAAAGTTACATTCTTGAAAGTGAAAAAAATATAAAAGTTATGGCTAATAAACAATTTTATTTGTATTATCATGCATGCATATATATAATAGATAAGGGAAGAAATTCAAGAGGAAAAAATGGAAGCCATTAATACCTTTAAGTGGATGAAATCCGTGGCGGGTAGGATTATGGGCGGCCGTAAAAAAGACGAGACCGAAGCATCCATGAAGCTGACAGCTGAACAGCAGAAAGAGATCAAAGAAGGGATCTTAAAATGGGAGACTGTGATTACTAAAATCACAAACACAATGGTGCAAAGCACAACAACAAACTCTTCTTCCGGTGAAAGTTCTACGAGCGGAAAAGGAAGTTCAAGCAACAAAAGCTCTAGTAGCGAAAGCTCTTTCGAAGACACTACAGGTCCAAGCTCTTTCGGAAGCCCTAGTGGAAGTCCATCAAGCAGCCCATCTGGTTCAAACTCTGCTGTAGAAGGTGGAACTAAAACTTCCTTTAAGGAAACAACCGGTGGAAACTCGGATGTCTCTAGTGGAAGTCCTACAAACAGTCCATCTGATGATTCTATGACGTCTACTACAAGTGGAAGTGTAGGTGCTACTAGCGAGAAGAAGACCATGACAGTGACAGAAGTCGAGGCTGAGACTTCCCAACAAGTCATGACATTCATAATGAACCTAGAGAAGAAGTGTCCTCAGAAGGAGGAATACAAGCTCTTCTTCGAGAATCTAAAGGGTACCATGACAGGTTCTTCCTCCAAGGCTTCTTCTCCAAAGAGAAAAGGCTTCTTTTCTAGGATTAAATCTGCTGCTGGGAAACTATCTGATGCCATGGCATTTATGCGTTCAAGAATTGGAACCAGATCAGCAGAGGTACGTTGCATGAAACTCTCTTTGAAACCCTAAATATTAAGAATATGAATAACCTAAAAGTTCATCTGTATATATGGTATGTCGACAGGTGAGGAAGTCAATGGAAAATTATCAACAAGAAGTGATGAAGACTATGCAAGAACTAGACGCCATCCACAGTAGAATTGTAAGTCAAAACCAAAGCAAGAAAGGCGGATCTTTGACATGCTCAGCGACACAACAAGCAGAGATTAAGCAGACAATCATCAAGTGGGAACAAGTCACAACCCAATTCGTTGAGACTGCTGTTAAGAGCGAAACTTCTTCGTCTTCATCTTCATCTTCTTCGGAAAAGGTCAAGGCAACTTGAACTCCAAGGTGTAATTACACTGATTCGCCACAAATCAGCAAGATGACAAACTAGTAACCAATAGCTAATAATTAGAGCTTTTATTTTGATTGTGTAAATAAAACAAATATCGGTGTAGGCTAGCAATAGATCTATCGACCGACCTATGCAAATACATATTAGACTGTAAGCATTCTATGTGCTAACATTCAAAAGTGATGATCACTGAAAGAATTTTTTTGATATACTATCTCTATTTCTAAATGAAGTTATGCATTATATATTTACTTTGGTTACAAAACTCAAAACTTTCCTTTTTCATTAGGAAGTACTATATGATTCCAAAAGACATTGCTTGTCAATATTATGAGAAATCAACGTAAAGACAATGAATCCTAACGCTTAACCTATTCTTCAATGAAAGAGCGGTTTTCGAATGGGTCACGGAAATGATATTGATTACGTAATTCTAAGGTAATAGTACCAATCAAAACGATCATTTTGAACTCTCACGATAGCCTAGTTGATTATTATTTAATATCAACCACTAATTCCAAATTTTAGATCCGTTAGAGCATCTACATCAGAGAGGTTTTATGAAAGTATTTCAAAAGTAAATTAATAAAAAAAGGAAAAGTAGGAGAAATTAAGAAACTAGTTTTCATTTTAGAACTACTAAGATACCTTTTAGAAACTCATATCACACCTGTCAATATGTAACTGGATTTTTTACTTTAAAAAATGAAATTTAATTATTTACTACGATTATATAAATTATATTTTATACTTAAGATACTCATTTTTGAAATTTAAATTCTGGAGGTGCTCTTACATTTCTTCAAATTAGATGAAGACAGATAATTTACATTTTAATTGGCACCAAGAAAAAGAGAGAAAATTTGCAACACAATTAACTTGGGTAAAATAATTTATCGTCCAAACACAATACTACGCGACTGAAGCATCCACCATGACTAATTAACATATATAGCCACATATTGAGACTATAGATTAAATTATTACAATCTCAAATTAATTAGAATTGCTTAGATTCATCATTACCACACATGGTTTTTTCTTGGTTAAAAGCCCGGACAAAATTTCAAAATTTCAATTAGTTTTAGTTTTACTTAAACTCGCAAGAGTACAAAATGAAAGCATGAGATAATCATTAATAATTATTATGTATTAAAGTCGTTGGCTCAGTTTTAGTGGAGAGTTGAGAAATGCAAAACTTAAAACCAACGATAAGATAACAAAGGCCGGAGAGAAGTCAAACTTCACGTGGCCAAGCTGGCTATGGCCACGTCAGCATTGAACAGAAAAATCTTCGTCGGACAACGAAGCTTCAACCACATGCTTAGATAGATAGTACGGACAAAATCCCATTCCATAAGTCACTAATAATAGAGGAATATTTTTGTTAGTAAAATGTCGTTCATGACTTCGCCAAGTTCGCATTATTGGTTTCGAAATATATACATTGGTGTATTTTTTTATAATTATATATGTAGAGCGTTATGTTTAATCAGTGGTTAAAAAGTGGTCTAGAGCATAACAAAACGCAGAGAATAAATTTTGATTCTTAATTTTGATCAGCTAGAGGGATCCTCAACTATGTAATATACCGTTATCGGATCACTTAAGAATGTGCAAAACTATTTAAAAAGCACTCAAAATGTTACACCATCACTCGTTCCTTCGTGGCTAGGACAAGTCGACGAGGTGATCCATGAAATATTAATTATCATGTAGGGTCTTGTAATTAAAGTTGTAAAAACAAAATGAACGATAGTATAAAAGTTTACTATGATTTACTGATTATAGGTTTTGGCAACAAAACATAAATGAGTATGCACTTTAATCCAATGCTAATGTGAGTATGTGAGTTTGAGATTAACTGTTTAAAAGTTATCGTTATATTTTAATAAGCGTACGTAGAGAAATGTATAATTTTTCACTAAATATTCTTACAGTTTAATAAAGCACAAACATAAATACGGGGTAAATGAAGGGTTTCATAACATTACAAACAATTATTATTATTTTGTGAAGTTATTACAAGCAAATATCTATTATGAAATAAAAACAGAATATAATATGTATGACAGTCGTAATTATATAAAAAAAAAACATATTTAAATTTTTTGTTGGTCTCTATAAAATTGTTGAGAGGGTGAGTGAACAACACATTATAACAGCACTCGCACGCCAAAGGATTAGTGGGAAGGATTGGATTCTTTGAGTAGAGATTAGGACATTTTGGGATTTTAATTACAAACAAAAGTGTTTGCTAACTTCGAGAATCAACACAATGAGTATGTTTGAAGATACAAACGACCCCACATGCGTGCATGTGTTCATCAAAAAAAAAAAAAAAAAAATTTTACTCTCTCATTAATCTCCCAATCTCGAGATTTTCAATTGTCCATCATCTCTTTCCTTTTAATTCACTATGGATTAAAAGAATTTCTAAATTCTAAAGCAACCAATACAGAAACAATCAATTAACTCCATTTTCTATTTTTCTAACATTTATTTATTTATTTAAATTTCCTTTTCCTTCTTACAAGACCACAAATTAGCCTTTTTCTTTTAATTTTTTAAAAATATAATGTTAGCTATATGGTCCCCTTACATGTATATTCTCGTATAAAGCTACACAGAGCTGGTAACTTCTCTGCTTAGCTGTTCTTGTCTAGCTGGGTTTTTGGGGTTCTGCTTCTTTCTTTTCTTTTGTTGGGGAAAAGTTTGAATTTGGTGTTGCAGATATTATTATTTGAGATTCTGAGTTTCTTTAGTGGGTTTGGCCAAGGGATCTCCATTATTACGGATCAGTGTGATTATCTGGGGGTTTAGGTTTAATTTCCGGAAGATTATTCAGAGCTTACTGAATGTGGAGAAAGGAGGCAGCTTAAGTGTTTGTTAAAATGTCTGGGTGAAATTGATCTCTTTAACTAACTATCGATCTGGGTATTGAGAGATGGATCCAAAGTCTCTTTCTTTCTGAGAAATTAGCAGTTTTTTTCTGTTGCTTTACGTTAGGGTTTTGATTTTGGTGGAGGGTTTGTTTTAGGGGTTTTGGAGGCTTAGCTATCTTTGTTATATTCTGTTGAGAGGAAGTATGGCTTGCATGAAGCTGGGATCCAAATCTGATGCTTTCCAGAGACAAGGCCAGGCTTGGTATATTCACTTGATCTCTCTCATTTTCTTATTTTGTATCCTTGTTCCGAGTTTTTGCTTCTTGTTGATTTTCTCCTTCTAATGGCTCTGTCTTGGACTGAATTTGAGACCTTTGGTCTCAGCATTACTGAGTCAAAGCTTATTCCTTTGTCTGACTTCGTCTTCTTCTGTTTTTGCTCACTTCCAGGTTTTGCACAACTGGACTTCCAAGTGATATTGTCGTTGAAGTTGGGGAGATGTCTTTCCATCTCCATAAGGTAAATTTAATTAACTTGAACAAGACAACTCTCTCTTCTTGAAACACAGTGTTATATTACCTGTATCTGGAATGATTATTTTCATTGAATGTCATGCCCTTCTCCGCCATTGAAGAAATCTGTACTGCTATGTATCAAAGATGTGTTTGGTTTGTATTTTTCTTTTTCTGACATTGTGTCATATTAATCTGTACTGTTGTTGTAACTTTGGTTTTTAGCTCTCCAACTTCTTCTTATGACTAATCATCAATGCAACTGTACTGGCTTATTTTCTGAACTTTCTTTTTGCTGTCTTTCTTCTTTTGTTCCTACAAAACTCATTCGGTATCTGTAGTTTTCGCAGTCCCTTTGTTTGTAACAATGAGAATTCTGACACTTATTGTAGTCTGTACAAGCCTCCCCCTTGTGAAAGAGAGTGTTGTTACTTGCAACTTTCTTATAGCTTTTTATTTTATTGCCATGTGCAGTTTCCCTTGCTCTCTAGAAGTGGGGTCATGGAAAGAAGGATTGCAGAGGCATCTAAAGAAGGGGATGATAAATGTCTCATTCAGATTTCTGATCTTCCTGGTGGAGACAAAACATTTGAACTAGTCGCCAAATTCTGCTACGGTGTGAAGCTCGAACTCACTGCTTCTAACGTTGTATACCTCAGATGCGCTGCTGAGCATCTCGAGATGACGGAAGAGTATGGGGAAGGGAATCTGATTTCTCAAACCGAAACTTTTTTCAATCAAGTCGTCCTCAAAAGCTGGAAAGACTCAATAAAAGCGCTTCAAAGCTGCGATGAGGTCCTCGAGTACGCTGATGAATTAAACATTACCAAGAAATGCATCGAGTCACTAGCCATGAGAGCATCGACAGACCCAAACTTGTTTGGATGGCCAGTTGTGGAGCATGGTGGGCCCATGCAGAGTCCAGGTGGCAGCGTTTTATGGAACGGGATAAGCACTGGGGCTAGACCTAAACACACTAGTTCAGATTGGTGGTACGAGGATGCGTCATTGCTTAGTTTTCCTCTTTTTAAGAGACTTATCACAATCATGGACTCCCGAGGCATACGAGAAGACATCGTTGCCGGTTCCCTAACGTATTACACGAGAAAGCACTTGCCTGGCTTAAAGAGGCGACGCGGTGGACCTGAATCTAGTGGTCGTTTCAGCACACCTTTGAGCTCGGGGAATGTACTGTCTGAGGAAGAGCAGAAGCACTTGCTTGAAGAGATCCAGGAGCTTCTCCGCATGCAAAAAGGTTTAGTTCCGACCAAGTTTTTCGTCGACATGCTTCGAATCGCCAAGATTTTGAAAGCTAGTCCGAGTTGCATAGCGAATTTGGAGAAGAGGATAGGGATGCAGCTTGACCAGGCTGCATTGGAAGATCTTGTAATGCCTAGCTTTTCTCATACAATGGAGACTCTATACGACGTTGACTCTGTTCAGAGGATCTTGGACCACTTTCTTAGTACGGATCAGATTATGCCCGTTGGGGTTGGCTCTCCTTGTTCTTCAGTAGATGACGGGAATTTAATCGGATCCCCTCAGTCAATAACACCAATGTCAGCAGTTGCGAAGCTGATCGATGGATATCTTGCTGAAGTTGCTCCTGATGTCAATCTCAAGCTTCCAAAGTTCCAAGCTTTAGCCGCTTCTGTTCCTGAATACGCCAGACTCTTAGATGATGGACTCTATCGCGCAATAGACATTTACCTAAAGGTAGGACTACAAAAAAGAAAACCCTTCAACCTTCTACAATATTCGGTTTTTCTTTACCACAGACGTACTAAGTTTTTTTCTTTTCATCTTTTGATGATTCGCAGCATCATCCGTGGCTAGCGGAAACAGAAAGAGAGAATCTTTGCAGGCTGTTGGATTGCCAGAAGCTCTCTCTAGAAGCTTGCACACACGCGGCACAGAACGAGAGATTACCTCTAAGAATAATCGTCCAAGTTCTCTTCTTTGAGCAGCTTCAGCTCAGAACCTCTGTAGCTGGATGCTTCCTGGTTTCAGACAACCTTGATGGCGGATCAAGACAGTTAAGAAGCGGAGGATTCGCAGGAGGATCAACGGAAGGAGGAGGAGGATGGGCAACCGCAGTAAGAGAGAATCAAGTCCTGAAAGTTGGAATGGACAGTATGAGAATGCGGGTTTGCGAGTTAGAGAAAGAATGTTCCAATATGAGACAAGAGATTGAGAAACTCGGTAAGACGACAAAAGGTGGTGGTGGTTCTGGAATCGGTGGAGGCGGCAGCAAAACGTGGGAAAACGTTTCTAAGAAACTCGGGTTTGGTATTAAGCTGAAGTCACATCAAATGTGTAGTGCTCAAGAAGGATCTGTGTCGAAGTCTAACAACGAGAATGTGAAGATAGAGAAGCTAAAGGATGTCAAAGAACGTCGTGGGAAGCATAAGAAAGCTTCGAGCATTAGTTCTGAAAGGTGAAAAATGGTAAAATTTCCACGGTGAAAATGTCAAGTTACCGTATTTGGGATTGTTTATTTAGCTTTAAAAAGAAACAGAGCTTCCACTGTTAAAATGTGTGCATTGTAGTGAAGTGGTGCTCGCTCTCCTCGCGGTTCTTTTTATCAATTGTCTATGTATGTTTGACGACCAGACTATTTTATTTGTTATTATTATTTTTTAACTGGATCCTCTTAAAGAAATTAGGAAAAGAAAACCAAATATTGCTGATATCTTACATTATATGATACATTTACAAAGAGGCAATACTTTCAACGTGTTGGGATGAGACTAGAAGATGAACACTAATGATTCGACTCGGAGGAGATAGAATTGCAAAAGACCTCACTCCATAAGTTTTTAATCAATGTGAACGTAACTAGTTGATTTGTTAAATTGCATAAAGTTGTTGCTTAAATTAGTTTATTAGAGTTAAATAAATGGTTAATTAATTAAAAGAAAAAAATCTTCAAGACTTGAACTGACCATGACTATTATGCATGCTAAGGAATTGAAGGACATTTCAGCCGCCAGCTTGACCCAATTAAAAAAAGCCCAAATTATAACTTTTTAAAAAAGTTTTTTATTTAATTTCCTCCGTTTATAATATTGTTTCTCTTTTTTTTTTTGACATGTAATATTGTTTCTCTGAAATCTGAATTTTGTCTGTTTAATAATTTTTCTCTTCATCTAAATTTCTCATTTTCTTCCGTTAATTCGTCGAGTCTCGATCTCACTTCTCGTCAGATTTCAAACTCTCCGATCTCTTGATTCCGACGAGATATACCTCTCATTGTTGAAAGGAGGAGCAAGGGATCTCCGGATTCGGCGGGAGAAATGGATAGCGGCGACATTGAAGAAGCCGGCGGTCATGGCGAAGAGGAATTCCCACGTCTCGGCGGAGGAAGATATAGGCCGGTGGTGGCGCACGATAGGGCGGTTGTGGAAATGTCCTCCATCGATCCTGGATCTTCCTCCTCTTCCACTCTCAAGTAATCTCTTTATTGTGTCCCTTCCTTATTTCGCAAGTGATTTTGGACCTGTAGTGATCGCAAGTGGTTTTTAAGGAAGTGGACATTTTCGCTGATCATGATGATGATGATGACGATTCTATGTACTGATCAGTAGAATTAGGATGCAATTTTGTTCGTCTCTATGTAGGATTTGTTTGTTATAGCTCTGATTTCTGCTGTGCGACGTTTTGCTTCAACCACCAGTTGTGGCTCGAGTTATTTTTTTTGCTTGCTTTGCTCGTAATGATATTTCTAGTGTTAAAAATCGTGTGGGATTGGAATGTTCCGAACTCTAGTACCTTGGAAAGAAATGTTGAATGTTTCAGTATCTTCTTTTTTTTTTTCATTGTGAGTGTCTCACACTTGTAGGTTTTTGACAGGAACATAAAAGTAGTTACACCAGGAGAGATCGGCGCTGGTGCCAGGGAGGGTCCAAGACCAGAAGATGGAGTCAATGGCCATCAGAAGGAATCCAAGCTGGAATTATTTGGTTTCGATTCTCTTGTGAACATTCTTGGTTTGAAGAGGTACATGCGAGATCTTAATTGCTTATTTCAATTTAGAAATGTACATTAGAATGATGAATTAACCTTCGTTAACTGGTAGCTAGAAATTACTGGAAATGGTCTCTTGCTTTCGTTGATCAGCCTGGTCTTTTTGGTTTGAACTGAATTAATGGAGACATTGGATAGAATTTTCCTGCTTGTTCGAACCTGTTTGATTATAATACTCATGATTCTTTATTTGCATTGATCTGCTTTCTATCTCTTTTTGTTGTTCTTAGTGATTCTCAACTATTGTTTGTGTCATTTAATTTTGTTTTCTAACTAAGGATCTATCTTTCATCCTTCTAATGTGTAAATGCATCTTTTAACTTAGGTTACGCTTGACACTCAATCACATTTTTTCAATATTCGAATATATGTCTTTGGCTTTGAGAAGCACACATTCTCTTAATTTTACATGTGGTAATGTGATGAAAATGTCCCTCAGTATGACAGGGGAGCAAATTGCAGCACCTTCTAGCCCTAGAGATGGGGAGGATATCTCCATCACGCAAGGGCATCCAAAGGTATCTTCCTATTACCATTTGCTTCTCATACGGTTGATGATTTCTGCCAGGCTATTCCAGTCATGCGCTTCTCTCTGTTTTCTTTAACGAAAGAAATGTCGAGTCTCATCAGGCTTAGTCAAGAGAAGTATATGAGAGATTTTAGGGAACATCCGAAAATAACTTAAAAGTTAATACCTCTCCAACACTGGCGATGCAGGGGCATGCCCGGAATTCATGTGTCATGCACTAGAATTACCCCTTGTCTCCTCCAGTTTTCTCTCCTTAATTGTTTGGAAACTTTTATATACAATTCTAAACTTATGATGGGGGAACATTTTCTGTACTGAAGTATAATTTGGTAGATTGCAAAGATTGTCTTCCTTTATCTGATTGTTTTGCTGCTTTCTATTTGGCAATCATTGTTTCAGGATGATTAGATGGTTTTCCTTGCGTATGAAAATATCCTTCGTTGTTCTGTTGTTGACTCTCTCTATTATAGTGCATGCAAAATTACGGTTTTCTTAGGTATTCTAGTCTTGCAGTTTTCATCCGTCGCTGCATTTATGTTTTTCCACGATGTTACTATATTCGCGTGTTTTTGCAGCCTGCTCTCAAGATGGGTACAATGATGGGAGTTTTCGTTCCATGCTTGCAAAACATATTAGGAATTATATACTATATCCGTTTCACATGGTAAGACTGCAAAGTCCTTGATGTTGCACAACAGTCTGCAAAGTCATCATGGCTTGTCTTAATCTGTACAATTTTCAGGATTGTTGGCATGGCTGGTATCGGACAAGGCCTAGTATTGGTATTCCTCTGTGGATTATGTACATTCTTGACGACAATATCTTTGAGTGCTATTGCGACAAATGGCGCAATGAAGGTAATTCTTTTTCTGTAATATCACCCGATTTTTCTTTAACCATAGTTAAAAGTGTCCTTCCGTTCGTTGGGTCTCTGGTCCATAGTTAGCACCCCTTGTACTTCTCTCTTTCTTTTGTGACCGAACAATAGTTAGGACGTCAACTTTATTCTGTAATTAACTCTTGCATTACTTCCAGGGTGGAGGACCATATTACCTCATTGGTCGTGCTCTTGGTCCGGAGGTTGGGATTAGCATAGGTTTATGCTTCTTCCTTGGCAATGCAGTTGCTGGAGCTCTGTAAGTGTAAATTTTGGATCCTTTGAAGGACATTCTCTTGGAGAAAGTCTTAAGCTGAACACTCATTCTTTTAAGATGCTGGTGCTCTGTTCACTTTCACATGGTCTCCAAGTGCTTCTAATAACTACTTTATCTGCTTTCCTTTTTATCAATGTAGGTACGTTTTGGGTGCTGTGGAAACTTTTCTAAAAGCGTTCCCTGCTGCTGGGATTTTTAGAGGTATTACTGTGGAACTGTAAGAATTGAAACCTGTGAAATAAAGCAAAGGGCTACTAGTCTTGACGCCAAAGACTTGTTTCATCAATTGTTGGAAATGGCAACGCGTATATCCAACCCAGGATTTGCAAGAACTATATTATTGCCTACCAACATCTGAGTTTTATTTAACGAAACGTTTACTTGTTTTTCTTGAGGACATAATCTATAGCCTATTAGTCGCATTTAGTCATTTAGCTGTGTTTTATTTCTAATGGCAGAAACTATCACAAAGGTTAATGGAACAGCAGTTGCCGAATCAATACAAAGCCCGAACTCACATGACTTGCAAATTTATGGAATTGTTGTGACTATCCTTCTATGCTTCATTGTGTTTGGCGGCGTGAAGATGATTAATCGGGTTGCTCCTGCTTTCCTAGTACCCGTGTTACTTTCCATCTTCTGCATATTTATCGGGATATTTTTGGCAAAGACAGATGATCCTGACAGTAAGTCATCTCAGGATATTGTTGGAAATAGGCACGGAGATTATATTTCCCCAAATTGTTAACCTTCACGTTTCCCTTATTATGATCTGAACAGCTGGAATTACGGGCTTGCGTTTAAAAAGTTTTAAAGATAACTGGGGCTCTGCTTATCAGATGACAAATAATGCAGGAATTCCTGATCCACTTGGAGGCACATACTGGAGTTTCAAGTGAGTCACTTCCAGAAATTGTGTTCCCTATGATAGTAAAACTCTAGTTTTGGTTTTAAGTTTATTTGTTCAGTCTTTACTCTGAAATTTTATTTACCGTTCTCTTTGTTACTTTTCAGTGAGTTGGTGGGTCTATTTTTCCCTGCTGTAACAGGAATTATGGCTGGTTCAAATCGATCAGCTTCACTGAAAGACACACAAAGATCAATTCCTGTTGGAACATTGGCTGCCACTCTGACAACCACCTCACTGTATTTGATCTCAGTGTTGTTTTTTGGAGCTGTTGCGACCCGTGACAAACTTTTGACTGATAGGTAACTGTGTTACTCGTGTGGCTTTTTTTTTTGTTTTTTTTTCACAGCCGATCTGGTGTGTTTTGTCAGGCAGAAGTGTCCTGGAGGAAATGCAAAAACTCACATCACTTGCACTTTCTTGACTTTAGCATGGATAAACTTGAAAGATGCTAAAAATGGCTATATGCTCTGAATATACTATACAAACCTACTAGGGGCCTATGAAAGCTGTACTTTTCTTAGTTTATACTTCAGAAAGATTTAGCATGTCTGATAGTGCTCGCAGAGACCTGTTCTTTTAGCGTTTCAACACCTTATGAACCTTTTTTTTTTAATTCATACGATTGAGTACTTTTTCTCTACATCAGGCTTCTTACTGCCACAATTGCTTGGCCTTTCCCTGCCATTGTTCACGTTGGCATCATCCTTTCAACCTTAGGGGCTGCTCTCCAGAGTCTGACAGGGGCCCCACGGTTACTTGCCGCGATAGCAAATGATGATATTCTCCCCATCCTGAATTATTTTAAGGTTGCAGATACTAGTGAACCTCACATAGCGACGCTTTTCACAGCATTGATCTGCATCGGATGTGTTGTTATCGGAAATCTGGATCTTATTACACCGACTGTGACGATGTTTTATCTTTTATGCTATTCGGGAGTAAACTTGTCTTGTTTCCTGCTCGATCTTCTTGATGCTCCAAGTTGGCGTCCACGGTGGAAATACCATCATTGGAGCCTTTCATTTGTTGGAGCCTCACTTTGCATAGGTATGAATTTTCAAATACTCGCTGGAGAAGATGTCTTTTGTACAGTCTTCCTTTGTAGTCCATTCCTATAAAACAAATTTTGAATTGATTCTACCGACTAGCTTATCTCACCTGATGCTTTAGATGCCCTATTGTGAAAACTCTTGTTGATTTTCCCTTTTTTCTCTACGGCTGCAGTGATCATGTTCTTGATTTCTTGGTCATTCACTGTGGTTGCCATTGCGCTTGCAAGTCTTATATACAAATACGTTGGGCTAAAAGGAAAGGCTGGGGACTGGGGAGATGGTTTCAAGAGTGCATATTTTCAGTTGGCCCTTCGTAGTCTCAGGTCACTCGGAGGTACAGCCACATTAACACCAAACGGGTTATATAATATATACATTCTCTATTTGTTGTTACAACCGAACCTGCCTTATCTATTTGGTTCAAATAGTAGATGGTCTATTTATCCAACCTTTTCTCATGTATCGTCTTCTCTCCTAATTGCAGCGAATCAAGTGCACCCAAAGAACTGGTATCCAATTCCCCTTGTTTTCTGCAGACCATGGGGACAGCTCCCAGAAAATGTTCCGTGCCACCCTAAACTGGCTGATTTTGCAAACTGTATGAAGAAAAAAGGTCGTGGAATGTCGATCTTTGTCTCAATATTAGATGGTGACTACTATGAATGTGCTGAAGAAGCAAAGGAAGCTTGCAAACAACTAGCCACATACATTGAGTATAAGCGTTGTGAAGGTGTAGCTGAAATCGTAGTAGCCCCAAACATGACCGAAGGATTCCGTGGGATCATCCAGACGATGGGACTCGGAAATCTCAAACCCAACATTGTGGTAATGCGGTACCCTGAGATCTGGCGCCGGGAAAATCTAACAGAGATTCCATCCACATTTGTTGGGATAATCAACGACTGCATAACAGCAAACAAAGCAGTTGTGATCATCAAAGGGTTAGACGAATGGCCAAACGAGTACCAAAGACAGTACGGAACAATCGACTTGTACTGGATTGTGAGAGACGGTGGTCTCATGCTTCTTCTCTCGCAGCTTCTTCTCACAAAAGAAAGCTTCGAAAGCTGCAAAATCCAACTCTTCTGCATAGCCGAAGAGGATTCAGACGCGGAAGCACTAAAAGCCGACGTGAAGAAGTTCCTTTACGATCTGAGAATGCAAGCCGAAGTGATCGTGGTGACGATGAAGTCATGGGACATAAGATCAGAAGGAAACAGCCAAGAAGACTCGTTGGAAGCTTTTGATGCAGCACAGAGACGAATCTCAGATTACTTGGGAGAGATAAAGAGACAAGGGTCGACTCCATTGTTGGCGAATGGGAAACAGATGGTGGTGAATGAGCAACAAGTGGAGAAGTTTCTATACACAATGCTGAAACTGAACTCGACCATACTCAATTACTCGAGGATGGCCGCGGTGGTTCTGGTTAGTCTTCCGCCGCCTCCGTTGAACCACCCGGCGTATTTCTACATGGAATATATGGATTTGCTGGTGGAGAATGTCCCGAGGATGTTGATCGTGAGAGGGTATCACAGAGATGTTGTAACTTTGTTTACATAATTCCATTTCTTTTTTTTTCTGTACCCACCAACAAAATCAAACACCCTCCTGCCCTTCAAGGTCAGCTTTTTTTTCCCTCTCCGAACTTCTCCTCTTTACACATTTTTTTTTTACAGTTTATATATATTTTATTTAACCTTGGTAGTACAGAGAATTCCATTTTGTTGAAAATTATTGAATTGGATAATATTCCTGCGAGCTTTAGTTTTTTTTTTCTTTTTTTTTTTTTGGTGCAGAAAGAACATTTATGAGGTTGTATTCTGAGACAGTTCAATACATTTCCCTCTCATGGATTATGAAGTTGCCATCTCCTGATTTTTGGAAAATTTTGTAATAATTAGTTTCATATTATACCTATGGTTACTCCCATAACTTCATATATATGGTCACCGCTCACTAATTTTACCACTGTTCTCATTTTTTTTTAAAAAAAAAATCTTCAACATTACAGAATTTAAGTTCATACTTTGATTATTAACCAGAGGTGAAATCGAAATGTTTGCAATTAAGCTTCAGTTCTCACCATCCAAACCTAACATCATGGCAAAACATAAATTTAAATGTTAT
Organism: Iljinskaea planisiliqua; assembly: GCA_900108845.1. Classification (NCBI taxonomy): domain Eukaryota; kingdom Viridiplantae; phylum Streptophyta; class Magnoliopsida; order Brassicales; family Brassicaceae; genus Iljinskaea; species Iljinskaea planisiliqua. Next base: position 2,967,080 of record FNXX01000007.1, on the reverse strand, counting down.
TTATCACAGAACAGATGAAAGAAAAAACGAAACCCGAGTTTGTCAAGCTCATACATAAATAAAGATTCATAAAAGAAAAACGTAAACCATATTATAGAGAGGCAATAATTTCGACGTTTTCAGGAAATATATAGACGCGACATAGTTCTTCTATCCCATTAACGCGCCTGAACTCTTGATCGTCTGCAATTCCTAAGAGCCTAACTCTTCTCATGTCTTTTCTTTGTACATTGTAGTAGAAAATGTAGAATGGTCGAGCATCTCGTGACAGATACTTTGGAGCAAAAATGATTTCACCAGCCTTGTTGATGCCCGGGGAAGTCATATCGCTATACCTCCCCAGAGAGTAGTAAGGAAGCTCAAATGTTTGCTTGGACCAATCATGCTTCTCGGCGTCTTCTAGTATCTATAAATCGAACTCACAGAAGGAAGTACAAAAGTGGTCTGAAGAAGGCTTTCTTGCAATGGAAGCTAACTTACCTTTGTAATCTATCAATATTGATTCACGCTCCCAGCACAGAGCAGCCGCAGGCGCTTTGATAAAACTCATCTTCTCATATCTAACATCAAAACACACAATCACCGGATTCTTATTCGGGGTTACGGTCCAAGCACCGTGGTACAAGAAACCGCCGATGCATATTTTACTAGTCGCAGTGTAATAAGGCGGGCTGACAAACTTGTTGCAAGATTCTCCTCCTCCAAGTCCAAGTGTGAAGAACTCGTGCACTATAGAATCGTCATGAGGGTTAGACTCAAGGGTTAATGCTTTGAGTTGACCACCAACAGGATCGTATCCCAACCATGTGCATTGTCCCATGCCAAGGTATTGACGTGTTTGGTTGTAGGGTTACAGACAAGGAACGGACCAGAACACCCGATGAAGCCATGGAGAGAGCCGGGATACAAGCCCAATGAAGGTATCACCATGTCGAGATTGGTTACCAAAGAAGAAGAGTTCTCTTCCTCGTAGGATGAGGAGAAGATGAACAAACGCTTGTCGTTAAATGAAACGTTGCTCAGAACGATTGCAAACCGCGACCGCGTCGCAGAGGACATAGCGTAGTGAGAATTTATGAAGTTTGAGGTTCGGGTGATGGAAGGCCACATCTTCGACACGTATCGGAACTTGAAAAGAGATTTCGCCGGCAATCTAGTCATTATCAGTTGCAGTAAATCAAGTGGTAGCTTACAACTTGGGCTTGTGCCTTTCTCCTCGACCTCGTTATCATCTCGTTTCTTGCGCTCCGGCTCCAAACGAAACCATGGATTCGACTTGGCAGAGTTTGTTTTGGGGTTTGTTGGGGCTTCGCATGGATCTATTGTTAGACCGCGAAAATCTAGATTGAAATCATGAACAAAAACCGATAATATAAAACAGTTGATTAAGGAAAGCGGATTAAAGGAGACCTTAAAAAGTTTAAGAAAATAAGACGCAACACATAGTCGAGATTTGATTTATTTCCTTAACTCAATAAATCGCACGTAATATGTGACGGTTTCTGTTGCGATTTTTGAATCCCAGGATACAACCGTGATGAGACTGTTTCTGTTTTGCAACACCCAAAACAGAATCTGCGAACTTAAATCTACGAATACTCTCGAGACACTTACAATATTAAAAGACTAAAGAGATTGTTGAAACTATTCGATTTGCTCTGAAAGCTTTTTATTCGATTCGAATAGTTTTTTAGAAAAGACAAGACATGTATTTATATGGGAGTAGTAGCTTGAACTTCAAGCTAAATATTGCGGAGAAAAGGAAAATAATATATTATGAATATTTTATTTTTTCCGCAAATAAGGAAAATCAGAGAAAAGGAAAATAGTATTTTTTGGATATTTCTTTTTTTCCCCCACAAGTAAGGGAAATCAGATAAAAGGAAAATAATATTTTCTGGATATTCTCATTTTTTCACTGGTAAGGGAAATCATAAATCTTCTAGAAACATCTGGAAAATATCCGAATATCTAGACACAATCTGTTGATTTATCCATTTTTATTAGACACAATCTTTCAGATTTATCTTTTCATTATGGAAAAATCTTGGTAAGATTTATCTTTGCATAATGAACCTTATCACTCCTTCTCCATAGCTTTCTTAAACAACTCAATGGTCTAATTACTCTTTACATTAATTCAAAATTTACCCAATGCTTATAAATTTTGGGTTCCAACATCTAAGAGAGATGCTCTTTGAAAAAACCTAGATCTATCATTATATATCTCTACAATATTATTTCCCAACTACATTTATAAAAATACGACTCAATACCTATTTAAATAAAGACGGATTTATAATTTTTTATCTAGTTGGGAAGTCTTTGTGTAAATTAGTTAAATCAAAGGCAACCCCATAATTTATATATATGGTCACCGCTCGTTGATTTTATCAAATTTTTATTTTTCATGTTTTTAAAAATCTTCGAAACTACAGAATGTGAAATTTTTATTTTTCATGGATTATCTTTATTTAACCAGAGGTGAAACAAAATGTTTGCAGTGGTCTAGGTTATCACCATCCGGAAGTAGGATTTTGTTAACCTCAGAGCCAAACATGGTTTACAACATCAGTACATAGACTTTGATTTTTGTTAACCTAAGAATGCGCGATAATTTACTGTGACTTGTTAAAAGACTGTTTGGTCTTGTTTTCTTTTCAATGTCTCTTAAACCCCTATAGCAAAACACTAAAGAGGCGTGAGAGTCGTTGGTACAAAACTCTGTTGTCTGAAAATAGAAAAGGTTTTAAAAATCGAAAAGTCGTAGCTTCTGTAAGTCTCTATCTCTCTTTCATAGATAGAATCTTTGGAAGGGAAAATTCACCGACGCTTCTTTCCTTCTCCATGCCTCGATCGTCTTGGAGCTTCGTCTTCGTCTTCACTTTCGCTCTCTCCGTTTCTCATACTGTTTCCAACCTCAAACTGCTCCATCTCATGAGATGTCTCCTGATTCTGTTGATCCACCGCCACTCCTCTGTCATCGCTTCTCTCAGGTGTTCTCCGATTGGGAGGGCCAGGACGTGCTGATGATGTTGCTGGCGGATAATACATTGGCCTGCCTCCTCGAGGAGCGTTTCCCATTCCTCCCATAAGCGGTCCACGTCCCGAGCCTCCCATCATACCATAACCTCCATGTGGAAACTGTTGCGGAGGCCTACCAGGAAACATCATCCCAGGTAGAGGTCCCCTGAACTCCCCACCAAACCGTGGTCCATACGGTCCAAAGGGTCTTGGACCCATAGCAAATGGATCTGGCATACCATTATAGCCACCAGGTCCATAGGGAAAAGCATCGGCAGGGCCCATTACCCCGAGAGGGAAACCTGTCATTCCAGGCATTGGTCTGATTCCACGTCCTAGAGGCATTTGCGGAGGCCACATCATTCCTCTTCCTCTTCCTCTGCCTTGAGGACCGTTCGCCATGACGTCTTCTTCCTCCTCGCTTTCATCTTCTTCCTCTTCCTCTTCTTCGTTGTCCTCAAATGGGACGATGTCTGGGTTCTCACCTCTGCCCTCTGGATTCACGCCCTTTGCTTTCTCTTCTTCTCGTTTGGCTTCCGCAGCTATGGAGATTGCCTTGGGTTCATAGGGGAAAAAACAACTGATGAAGCAACAGAATGACAAAAAATCCTAAACGAGGCCGAGCTCACCAGTAAAAATTCACATGAAGCTCCGTTCTTCCATATGTCATAAATTATACGCTTAAGAATCATCAAAAGAACAAAATAAAGCAACAAAAAGAGGGTATATACCATAAGCTCGCTATCTGGTTCCAGATAAAGCAAAGAAGCCAGCTGCTCACCGATAGAGGGCTCTAACTCCTGACAATCTCTGCTTATCTGCAGTAAGATGAAGGTGACTAGCTTGCATGCAAATACTCAAAAACATAAACATTACACAACGACCTAATACTTAGTGATCACTGTATCAGTAGTAACTTGTAATGACTAGCAAAGTATTTGTGTAATCATGCAAGTGTGGTCACATTGGGACAATTTTTTAGCCACTGCCGCCAGTGTATTGATGTAAACATCCTAGTTTATAATGAGTTGTATTGTATCTAACAAACGATACCGCTCTCAATTAGGAGACCAGCTATGATAGCGTAAATCCTGGAGAAAAGTTCCACGTACCTTCACAGGTAAGTTTTCATTGTATGGATTCCTCAAATTCCGAGTTTTGTGGAAGGACAATTCGCACAACTACAATGATAAGAATTACAACCACCCATATAAGAGATGTGAATTCGGCAAATGAAGTACTCTGCATGAATTACGAAAGGATCTCATTCAGCTCTCAGTACCACGTACCAGAGCTCATTGTTAACATCAGTAGAACCGATACCAGAACAGAGAAAACAGAGAAATAAAAAAAGTGTTAAGCAAGACTGGGACTTACGGATTAGAACATAGTACCAGAAGTGCAACACCATATTAACTCAATCGCGTAGAGAATAAATTAAACTAAACCGGGATTCAGAGCAAGGACTATATTGATCAAAGGGAAAGCTTAGACAAACAGTATACCTTTAACCATTTAACTGAAAAGTTCCGGCCATACTGTGCAGTTCCGTGTTCATGTTTCCAGTTTCCTCCACCAATGTAACCACCAATTCTGGATGTCATCTTTGCACAGCCCTATCGCATCATGTGAAAAGAAAGATATTTAGGCTCATTACGTTGCCTACCAAATACAACAATATGAAGAAGAAGATTACCAAAAGCAACCACTGATACAGATGACCAGGTAAATTAGACTTTCAACATAAGTAGAGTGTTTCCTGCTTAACCCAATAAACTACCTGGAAATGCCGTGTCCGGTTGACAGAGAATATCAAGATCACGTTTGCCACAGAGTCAAAAGCTTCATTAAGTTTCGCTTCATTGCTTCGTTGTGTAGCCCATACTCCTTGTTGCACAGATAACTCGAAATTTTCTCGATTGCAACTTTTAACTACAAAATACCTGAAAACCCAAGGTTTAATAAAAAAATATATCAGGTGTGGCAGATGAAATTAATAAGAATAACAGAAGACAGATATTCTACAGTCAACGAATCCACAAAATCAAACATACAGCAATTACATCAAACTATAGCTCAAGTAAAGCATCTTCAAAAGATGAAACGCTAAACAATGTTTTAAGAACTCCTTAAAGATTATGATTCCAGATCAATTGTATGTGAATCCAGAAGATATTGTCACATAAATTACAAGGCTTCTAATCAATATCTGAAAAAAAATCACAATACAAACAAAAAGCAACAGTGGAGCACGAGAATAGGCAATCAACTCTTAGGGAACAATAAGAAAATAACTTGTGACCCTCAAAACTGCGAGGGAGGCCAATTATCAATCTGTCCAGCTGTTTATATGCACAAGGAAACGGAGAAAAAAGTAGCAAAATGAAACTTTTCTTTGCTGTAGTTTTATGAACAGACAAAGTGCAAGGCAAGGATAATTATCAACGATGAGGCATTGGCACAAATCCTTTTCAACCATACCATCATATGGAGGAAGAACTTTTTTTCAAATATAGGATACCATATGCAAAGCCTAACTCCCACATTTCAAAATGAAGGAAGAAGGGGAACTGCTGGAAAGAGTAGACTAGAAATCGTCAAAGAAAAATCAGAATGCAAAACCGGCCCAGAAGCAGGTCACTTTCTATTCTGTCAGATGAAACGATAGAGGAAAATTACAATCTCTAAATCTACCTAGCTAGCAAAGAAAAGTATCCTAAAATCATGTAGAAAATATAAGAAGTTAAATCTGTGTCTGTATATATATAAAAAAATTCTGAGCTTGCAAATAGCTAGTTACATTTTAAAACTGCTCACTCTTATAAGAAACCAGTGGTTCGATAAAGCACCAATAACAATGTCTTTATAGATATACAGAAACATAGTTTACACAACCCAATTAAAAACCTTGGGACTCTGAACACACCTATTAACACCTCGAGGCAAAGGATGAGATGTTTGGTCAGCAGGGTTTGGTATCTGAGTCTGGCTGACCTGGTGTTGTGATTGCTGAGGTTGTTGTTGTTGCTGCAAGTTACCTGACTCTTGTGGCTGGCCTTGCGTCTGAGCCTGCACCTGAGGCTTATTATCTCCTAGCTGCGGAGCAGCGTTTCGTGGTTGATAAAATCTATTCGGGCCGTAATTGTATGAAGTCAATTGTTGTATCTTCTGAAGAACTTCCTCAACAGGAGGTGGAGGTCCAGGTAGCTTGGCATGCCTGTATCGACAATCAGGACCATTGGGACAGAATCCTAGCTTGTACCTGCCAATACAATTGATCAAACTAAGAATCAACACAATCTCACTTTCATTGTATAGAGTGGAAGAATCACTTAGCTATCAATAAGCAGAAAAATCATTGCACCAAGCTCATTACTTGACAAGAATCTCTAATACTGAGAAAGCATTGGAGTTGAAAACGAAAAGAAGTGGACTTGCTTATGCACACATACATATTGCATTCTTTGATATCTTCATTGGTATGCTTATAGACGCAATCCTGCTCTCTACATTCGCCGTGTAACCGGAAAAAACGGCAGATTGGCATACGAGCTTTGTCGTACTGATGGAGAAAGCCGCAGGCGTCACCTTTCATGCACAGACCTCGAAGCCAGTGCCTGCAAACAGTCTGACGGAAACTCCGTCCTCTTCCAGCTCCACCCACCGCCGCGGAAGAATGATCGTAGCTCGGTGCCACGTTAAGAGCGGCGGAGGAAGAGTTTTCCGGCGGAGCAACCGGGACCGAAGCCGTGGGTTGGGCAGGTCCGGAATCGAGACCGCCTTCGAAATCGAAGCTGAGACCATCGGCGTCCTCCATTGTTTGCTGAAGAATCTCACTTAGGGTTTTTTCTAGGGCTTCTTCGATCAGAGAGAACAGTCGGAGAAATTGAGCTTCTTCTGATTTGGTTAAATTAAAGAAGACGCAAAGGTTTTACGAATCATCGGTTTAATTCAGATTAAACCGGTGATTTATCTCTGTATTCTTTGCTATGTTTTTGTTGGTTTTCTATTATTATTACATTTGTAAACTGTAATGAAATTGCTATGTCTTTTTTATTTTTTGAGAACTTTATTGTTTGTTCTTACTGAAACAAGGGTTATACATGATTGTTTGTCGTGTTCACTTTACTCTCTTGGGTTAATGACTTCTATCAGCATTGTACCAACAATATAAGTTCGTTTAGTCAACAAGAAAAAAGTCAAAAATAGGGTAAATTTTGTAAAAAACAGTAGATGTGGTCTTTTTTTCTATTGTACCAACTACCAAGTACGAACAATGTAATGTGGTTTGTTTGTAATAAAAACTGTGTCGCATAACTAACGCGCAATGTTTAATATCGACCACTACTTGGACGAAAATAGAAAAAAAAAAAAAAAATTTGTTTTTGTTTTTTTTAAGAAACACATGTATAAATCTTTTTTTTTTTTTTTGGTGTGTGTGTGTGTTCCTTCTTCTATCTCTAAGCACTTACCCCTCCCGCAATTGAAGGTGCTCTTCGTCGCTCACATCCCAATCTCTTCGATCTCAGATCGATTTTCTTTTCTTCTTTGCATAGCGATTACAGATTCTAGGGTTCCAAAATCGAGTCTCCTTCTTCCATTTCTCTCGGCGAAACTTTCCTTGTCTTTGTTTAGGGTTTCGAAGATCCGAATCTCTGTGGAGGCGGGTGGGGCAATTCGACGTTTCCTTGAGCTGGAAAGATGTTCTGGCGAATGGCGGGATTGTCTACGGCTTCTGCCGTGAGTTTTATCCTTCTCCCTGTCCTCTTTTTTTTTTTTTTTGTAAAATGTATCTGTTGAAAAGGCACTCGTTCTCGCTGTTTGTTTCTATCCTCTGGATGTGTTTCTTGTTTGGTTGATTTAGCGCATAGTGTTTGTAAGGATTTTTTGGGTTTCATTTCTGGGGATTTTGGGAGCTTCCTCTGTTTCATTAGACGTATATGTTGGTGGCGAATTGATTATTTGCGTCTGGATTTCTTGGATTATAAGTAACTGAGTGTCTTTGTATACCTAATTCATGTTGAAGGGACTTATCGTTTTGCTGGCTGCTGGCGATTCATCTTTTTTTTTTTCTGATTTAAGATTTTTTTTTTGTTTTGGTTTGCAGGTTGAGGCAATTTTGGACAAAGATAGTTTCACATTAGAGGAACTTCTTGACGAGGATGAAATAATTCAAGAATGCAAATCCCTCAATGGACGACTCTTAAATTTGTATGCTCTGTTACCACATATTCTTGCTTCCTTACGTTACTTTTCTGGGAGAGCAAAATAATCTCCATCTTCAAACCTTCGGTCTTAAACTATATTCTCTTTTCACTGGCAAAGTCGCTCATTCTGGACTGTTGGATTCTTCTTATTTCAGCTTGAGAGAAAAAGTGCAAGTGGAACAACTCATTAGGTACATAATAGAGGAGCCTCTCGAGGATGTGGAAAAGAAGCGAACATTCAAGTAAGTGTTTTTGACAAATGTTATTGTTTTTTTGTTTGCTGATTGTTTTTGATGAATAAACAATTTAATATCTGTTTGTCTAAATGTGTTCCAGGTTTCCGTTTATTGCCTGTGAAATTTTCACATGTGAGATTGAAATGATACTGAAAACACTAGTTGAGGATGAGGAGGTGGATATTGACTTTGTTACATTCTCCTATATCTGTACTTTGTAAATGGATTCTAGGGTTTCTTACCTCTCGTGATGTCTTCCTTTTGCAGTTGATGTTATTGCTGTTTTCATTTTTGGAAGCCAAAGAAACCCATAATTCATTGCTTGCCGGGTACTTCAGCAAGGTATTTAGCATGCTGACAAACTTTCAATCATCAGGAAACTCATGGAGAACTTTCCCATGCCGTTACATGGGCTCTATATACTTTTCTTCTACGTTTTCTCTCTTACATCTTCTATTACTAGGTTGTCATTTGTTTGCTGGTGCGGAAGACGATCCCTTTCATGCAATTCATAAAAGTGAGTTGTTTTTTTTTCCTTATCTTTGTAGAGATAATGCTGTTTAAAATTGATAGAGTTTTGTAATGAAAGAGTTTTTTCCTAATCAACAAAATCCAATCTAACTCTATTGATACAATTTTTTTTATAACTATTTTACACAAGCTAACACTGCTTTAGACATCATTTAACCATCTGGAGTTCATATTAACTATTCATTTATGATTAACCTTGACTTTCTCGTGCTACCAGGATCATCAAGAAATACTCAAGCAGCTTGTTGATTTGATTGGTATTACATCTATAATGGAGGTTGGTCTGCACTTCTATTTGTGGTCTAGGAACTCTTATTTCGGCTTTATGTTTATTAACCATCTATGTGAGAACATACTGAATAGTTGAAAAAAAATGTCATGCTTTCCTCTCCTTCAAAGTACCTATGAGTACTAGACCCAGTCTTGACGATGAGAACAGTTGTAATACTGCTTGCTCTCATCGTTGTCATGGTGATTTGTGTAATTATTATTGTTACACCAGTGACTTTGTCAATTCTTATTGTCTGTAAACAATGGTTGTAATTCTTATAGGAGGTATCCATAGGCTGTAGATTTTTAGATTTCTGTAAGATACTAGTTTTCTTGACTCTTAACTTATTGCTGGTGCTCAGGTTTTAAAACGTCTGGTCGGCACTGATGAACACTTATATTCAAACTACACAAGTGCAATGCAGTGGGTAGAAGATACAGATGTTTTAGAGATGATTGTAGACAAGTTTGGCTCCTCAGTAAGTTTCATTTAGTAGCATAGATTACTTTTCTTTTAATATGAGCTAGTCTTATGGCTTTCCTCCTTTATTTCAGATTTATTCTACCGTCTCAGGCAATGTTATTTACTGATATCTTGGAGATTTTTGTTATGTTTTGTAGGATTCTCCCGAGGTACATGCCAACGCAGCTGAAATTCTTTGTACTGTAGCAAGATACGCACCCCCTGGTCTTGCAACAAAACTTTCCAACCCCAGGTAGACTTTTTCAGCTTTGGCTATTGTTTTCATGTAGTCGTTGATGCTTTTGAAAATATCTAATTTATTAACATTGTTTTGATTCCTCTACAATTTTATGCAGCTGCACTGGAAGGTTGTTGAAACATACTTTAGAAGATTCACGGCCTAAGTCTGTTCTGGTTAATTCATTGTCTGTATGCATATCTTTGCTGGATCCTAAGAGGTTTACATTGGGGACTTATCATATATATGGTCGTCAACTAACCCATGGAAGCATGGTAACAAGTCCGGAGACAGTGGAGGGAATGCTTGGAAGCCTAGGTGAGCATATACAGTATGTTTATTAAATTTCCATATGTAGTTGCTCTCGTGTGTTGACTTCTTGAATGCTTTTTTCCGTATTGTGACGGATGTCGTTGGGTTTGTTTTAGTTGGATTTGAAACCTACACGGAGTTTTCTATGCACTTTTGTTGCTTGTTAATATGAAATTGGTGGAACTGTATTTTTTTTTTTTTCTTGATGTGTAGAGACTAGATGTGCAAGACTATCATTCATAGTATTGTGCTTTCACAACTTTTAGAGGTCTTTTTCTGTTATTTAGTGGTTCCCAATGTTAGTCAGTCTCTTGGCTGCTTTGATTATGTAATACGCTTCTACTGTGCAGGTGATTTACTCATGCTTTTGAATGTATCGTCTGTTGAGGGTGTTCTATTAACAACGTATGGCAAGTTGCAACCACCTCTTGGAAAACACAGACTCAAGGTACTTTTGTTTTTCTCATTTGTATAAATTGTTGTTTGACTATAATGTATCTTTTCACTATTATGCGTATAATTTCAAATTTCTGAATTGAGTTCGTTCAACAAATGAAAATTTGACTTCTGTTTCTTTCTCCTAGATTGTAGAGTTTATATCAGTCTTACTCACAGTCGGTAATGAGGCAGCGGAGAAGGAAGTAATTCGACTTGGAGTGGTGAAAAGAGTGTTGGACTTGTTCTTCGAGTAAGTGGGAAATTTTATTTTCTCAGTTGATGATTTGCATGAGGTCATGCTAATTGTGGTGCAATTTTGTCTCAGGTATCCCTACAACAATTTTTTGCATCACCATGTGGAGAATGTAATTCTCTCATGTTTGGAGAGCAAAAACTCTCAACTTCTTGACCATCTTCTAAGTGAGTGCAATCTTATTGGGAGTATACTAGAGGCGGAAAAAAACTCTATATTAACTGCCGCTGATTCTGACAAGGTGAAGATACTTAATTGCTAACGTTTGGGGTTGGCATCATTATCTATTAACTTGGTTAACATGTGATGTATCAGCTTCAGCCTACAGTCCCTGCAGAGGGTAGAAAGCCACTCAGGATTGGAAGCATTGGTCATTTGACTCGTATCTCGAATAAACTTCTTCAGCTAGCTAATAGCAATGTCGAAATTCAGTCACATTTGCAGGTATGCCACACTTCTGTCTGATGGACTTTATTAATTTAGTTGCTTGCCACACATTCATGTGCATATGCATATATGAAGTGCAGATGGTTTGTTTATTGGACTTGAAAATATTTAATGATTAAATATAATTGCTATTCCTAGTTTTCTGAGTTTTATGTATGAGAGTATGATATTTCTGTACACTTGCTGTATATTTTTTTTGTATTAGATCCGATGGTTAAAAATAATTTGCTAAAGTTTTACCCCTGTTTGATTTCTTTCAAGGATATTTCTTTGATAGCTTGTTTGCATGTGAAATGTTGAGAGAGGTTCTAGCCTTGTAGGGTGCTGGTCTTTAGTATCAAACTCTTCATATCCTGTTCAAGATTCATTTTTTTTTCTCATACCAGGAAAATAGCGAATGGGTGGACTGGCAGACGGATGTCCTGTCAAAGCGTAATACATTGGAAAATGTCTACTCTTGGGCCTGCGGGTATGTATTTCTTTCTCTTTGTGCGAGGTTTGCTAGACTTGAAGAAATCTGATGTAAAAAGCTTCTGTTTTTAAATTATGACCAAATGCAGAAGTTATGCTTGAAACAGTATTTTTCTTATAGAAATTTGTCACATCTGTGTAATCTGCTTTAATAGCAATCAAGATATATGATAAGTTAAAATGTGAATGCACGTTCCCGGTAGATGGCAATAAGAGCTTGCATGGGAGGCAGTAGTGATGGTTGGTGTAGTATTGATAATTCCTTTTACTGATACTCTCCGCCTTAACAGGAGGCCAACTTCACTCCATGATCGTAATAGAGATAGCGATGATGATGATTACCACGATAGAGACTATGATGTGGCAGCCCTAGCAAACAACTTGAGCCAGGCCTTTAGATATGGCATTTACAGCAATGATGACATGGATGAGGTGATGTTCTCGTGTTTCGTTGTCATAGCTGCTACTTTGTGATCCTTTTTTTTTAACAATTATCATAGTTTAATCCCCAACCTTCAGTTAGTCTGTTGCATTCTTCTCCTGAGGCTGTAAGAGGACTACATGCTATAAGCATTTATTTTACCATTAACATCTTTTTCATTTATTTACTGCAGGCCCAAGGCTCTATGGAACGCGATGATGAGGTATTATTATTTGTCTTTTCCTTATCTATAAGAACTGAAACTTAAATTTAAAAAATCCTTGTTACAAAGCTCAACACCTTTTGTGAGAAGATCTCGTTTGTGGAACAAATATGAAAAAAATTAGTTTCTTATTTCCTTTTCCTTTCTGTGTTTTATTTTTGCTGAGAAGTCACTCAAATATTTATTGCGGCTCTTGTGTCTGTTCGTCTAAGCAGTCAATATGAAAGCTTTAGTGATTATTGTAGACATGAAAGCCTCTTATGAAGTCTATGTTGCAGGATGTCTACTTCGATGACGAATCTGCAGAAGTCGTCATATCTTCCTTGCGCCTTGGAGATGATCAGGAGAGGTAATGGGTTCGACTTTTCTTATCTGGTAGAAATCCATCCGTTTTTATTCATCGACTCCCGTCATATGGTTGATGCGGTCCCTTAACGTACAAAATGTAACATGGTGTCTTTGTAGCGGTTCCCTCTTCACAAATTCAAACTGGTTTGCTTTCGATGATGAAAAAGTTGCGAATGAGCGCTCAATGAGCTCAACCGCTTCCCCTTCACCCAATGGTGATGAGGATGGTGATGATGATGATGATGATGATGATGATGTCGTCATAGGTGAAGCCGATGACTTCAACGACACTGCTGCCTCTTCCACGCCTGTTGATATGGAAACAGAAGATTCTACATCAAAAAGTCCTGAAAACCCGAGTGAACCAGAAGCTGAAAAGTCACCTGCTTGGGTTGAATGGAGAGAGACCTCTGAGTCCACAGCGCCTTCTTCAAACCCAGAGGAAGCTACCATATTGCCCAATGGTGAGGTCCAAATTGAGAAAGAGGATAATGGTGATGAGACCGATAAAAAAAGTGCAGAGAATGCACCACCAGGTGCATGTGGCGATGAAACCACAGAGAAGTCACCAGATGCAAGTGGCGTCGCAACCACTGAGAGCTCACCAGATGCAAGTGGTACTGAAATGACCGAGAAGTTGAAAGATTCCGGTCCTGATGCATCAAAACCAGCTGCTGAATCGCATGAAAATGCCCAAAGCTCTGAACCTGCAAGCTCGCAGGAGACAAAGAAGAGCCAGGAAGCAGATGTCGCAGCAGAAACAGATGCCAAAGAAACCAAAGAAGCTGTGAAGGAACCAGAGAAGGTAGAGTGAGCTTTACACAAACCGGAGCCACTTTTAACTAGTAAAACAGATTGTTGCTGATGCTTCTTTGGTTAATATAGTTTGGTTAAAGGGTATTTATCTGTTACGGGTACGATTTATTATTCTTTTTTTCTTTTCTTTTCCTTTTTTCACTTTTTCATTGTATCATCTCCAAATCCAGTCCTTTTTTTTCAACATTATTGTCGACCTATATTTGTTACTAGCTTATCATTTTTTTCTAGTTGAAGTTTTTGTTTTTTAACTTTACAAGTACTGTAGTCGCTATGTTGTAAAGTTGTTGTTCTTGAGCCGCACATATGATTCATGATAATACTGTCAAATATCAATCTCGTGTCTTCTCCATCTCTTGTTCCTGCAAAATAGTATCGAAGTGACTTGAAAGAAACTTAGCTCATTTGCTTTCCTGTCTTGTTCAATAGCAGGGCATTGCTCGAAAGGTGAGACTATCCCTTTTTGATGAAGCTTTTACTTCGATAATTATATGTTTTGAAATCAAAAGATAAGAGCACGAAAAGCACAGAGATGAACACCAAATATAATTGTAAATGAAGAATCAAGAAATGCAAAAATTGAAAAAGCTTGTAAATGGAGATGTGTAGTCTTTTCATTTGGAGAAATGGCGTGGGCAAATCTCCATGATTGAGTAGGATGCTGGATCTTCTCATTGATCTGAAACACTCCCTGTGATTTTCAGTATCCACCAGAATCTTGGCATTTACATCGGATATGGAAACCATCGAATATTCAGTTATTCACCCATGTAAATTATGCTAACTATTTATGGATAGTTCCTCGTATATGGAAAGATTTAACATGCCGTATATTAAAAGTCTAGACGTTAGGGCTTTCTTCTCCTTTCTCCACTTCTTTTCACCAAGCTCCCTTCAATGGCGAACACAAACCAACCCGTACGGGTACTTCTTCTCGTCTCTCAATCTCTGAATCTCTCTGTATCACTTTTTCAGCTGCCGATGATTCTCTTTGTAAATTTTCCCAGGCTTGCGTACTAAAAGTAGATGTTAAGTGTTGTAGCGGTTGCCAAAATAAAGCAAGCACAAAGCTACAGAGTCTCCCCGGTAAGATAAGAAATAAAATCATTCATTTTTAAGCATAAGATTATTTTTGGTAACACTTTCGTTTCAAATGGATTATACAGGCGTAAGCACAGCGGAGTATAACGCAAAAAAAGGGCTCATGACAGTCACAGGCGACGTAGATCCCATGACTCTGGTTCAGAAACTTACAAGATGGGGCAGAAAAGCAGAACTTGTCTCAGTGAGTTACATGCGTGATGATCTCATCAGTGATGATGAGGATGAAGACGACGACGAAGACACTTCTTCTGATGACACTAGTTCAGATTCTGATCCTGGACCCATGAAACGTGTAACACAAGCAAATATGACGACTACTATGAAGAACAAGAAGGAAGGGATGCTAAGAAAGTATCGTCTTTTAGGGTGTTTGAGCAGCAAATCAAAGGTTGTTCAGCCTTCTCCGTTGGCAAAGCGAATGTTCGGCTCAACAAAGTTCGGGAATGGTTCTGATTATGGCGGCTATGGCAATCCTTTAGCCAATGCTATTACAATGCCACGGCAACCTCCACCTGCGTTTCATGGACCAATGAATCCACAACAACAATATCAGACGATGATGCAACAACCACGACCACAACTTCAGATGAATGGAGCACCAATGTATGCAATGCAGCGGTCAGCTCAACCAGAAAAACCACCATATCAAATGCAAATGTATCCACAATTCAGAGCACCACCAATGACTATGGTCCCGCAGCCAGCGAAAATCAATCCACAAATGACGGTCAACAATATATTACACTACCCCAATTGACTCGAACCGCTTTGTTTTATAGCCCACCTAAGCTACTACTACTACTTGTTCTGTTTATTATGTCCTTAAGACGCTATTATACTAAAGCAAACGAATGTTTTTTTTAGTCGACTTCGTGTCCCTTTTGCCAATTGCAGGCATTGAACATTTCCAAAGTCTTAGGCCAAACCTTTCAACAAAGAAGAGAATATGAATTATGAAGTCATTCATTCATTCATTCATGTGCGACTCTCTGCGTTTCCCCAAACTTCGTTCCAAAATTTGTATAAAGATGAAGCTTTTGTTTATGTCAAGATAGCTTGATTCTGTCTGATTCATAAACAAACTGATGAAACATAAAATATGTGCCTAATTGCTAAGCACTAGTACACGTTTTGATCTCTGCTTCGATTTCTCTCGGAGAATACTTCGTCTTGAGATTTTGTCTGTTGTGCATCATGATTTTCCCCCCCACGTTAGTGGCTATTTTCATGTTCTCCCTCCAAATCTTTCAAGTATCCCATGAACATAAGAAACCCGAAAAGGTAGAATCCACCTGAGAAGCTCTCTCCACCGCCTCCGCCACCACCACCACCACCATCATCCCGAGGTGGGAACCCGCTTCCACCGTCATCAAGCTTTGGGGATTTCTCCTTTCCTGATGTTCAAGCAAAAGGGTTTTTATTACAGACTTTAGTTCTGAAGCTACAAACTAGAATAGAAAAGCAATTAGGCACAGTCAGGACCAGTCAGTTTTCTGTTAGAGCACTTTCCTGTCTCAGGTTATCAACAAGAATAAGAGCCATAGCAAGCCACAATATGAGTTGTAAATAACTGTTTGATATCTAGCTAGATTCATAAAACAGGTTGTATTGTCGTAAACCTTTCCTTGTTTGTTAGAAACATAAAACAAGTTAACTCCACGTGAAGCATCAATGGATTCAGCAAAGATAAGGACGCAGCAGTTTACCATGAGTAGGAGCTTGTGAGATTGTTCGTGATTCTCGTGTAACAGTTTGTGTTTGCCCTTGACTGCATTTTGCATTCTGCAGAAACAAATTAAATCAGAATAAGTAAAACAGCTAGCTCTTCAGAGAAATCTACGAAGAGAACACCGGAAAAATAAACTATTGACAAATGAGAGCAATAGGATCTTCTTAACAAAACAAGCAAAATGGTGTCATGAAGTTATCTCAGAAATCTAAGAGTGTTTATAAAACACTTTAAAACTCGCGAGTGAGTCACAAAAAGAACCTACCAGTGAAGCGTTACATGCAAAGACAGATCTTTTGCTCTTAGAGCCGAAACCAACTGTCTTGAGAAAAGGAAGTTTTCTCTGGCTCAACGGTTGGAATTGCATAGAACCCCTTGTAGGATAATAACGCCCATGAAATTCTCCTATCACAGAAGACAGAGTAGTAGAAGAAAAAGAGCATTTAGACTTCAATGTCCAATAGAAGACAAAAAAAATCCAAACTTTGAGCAATCTCACTGAGCAAGGATCTAATGCTAACAACAGTAAACTTCAAATCCCAGAAATCAATGACAAGAACTCTCGTTACCTAAAAAAAAAACATTGAGAAATCCAAACTCAACATCAAAACTGAAGTTACACACTGGTGCAAATTTCACAGGATTGCCAAGCATTCTTCCTCAACGACACTGATTATATAAGCTTAGTGCCAACAAGCCATCAAAAACTGTTAAAAAAACTACAAATGAATCCAAAAGTAGACATACCATTAGCCGGAAAATGAGTAGAGCAAGGAGAAAGGTACACCAATTGTTGTGCACCAATACACAATGATGGATTCATCACCGCCATATCTGCAAAAAAAGGGTAAACAATCAAACCAAAATATTGAACCTTTAACCAAATTCACTCACAGGAGGAAAAACACACAACAAAAGGGGCCAAACGGCGAATCAATCAGTGGTTTTAAAAAAACCCGATGAACTCGGCGGATTCATCAGATATCAATAGAGATTTGCATCGATTTTGGTAGGTGTTTGCCTAGAAGAATCAGCGAAAACTAGAAGAAAATCTGGGACTTGGGTGGCTGCTCCTCGAAGTTTCTCGATCATAGACTAACAAAAGCAAATACCTTTAAGAAAAAAGAGAGGATCGTAGATCGCACCTGAAGCGAACAAGAAGAGACTTTTCTAGGGTTTATGTAAATTTCTCGCACAAATCAATTAAAGCGTTACTTCTAATGCAAGAATTATAAATACATGGAAAAAACGATGAAACTGAAACAAAAATACTCCTTGTAGGTCGGTTTTTGAACGAAAAAAATGATATTTTTGTTATTTATTTATTTATTTGGTATTTTATTATATATATAAAAAAAACCAGAAAATACTGATCGGAAAATTAATTAAAACCCTAATTTGAGGAGATCTTTCAATTGAAAGCAACCGTGAATCAGAAGAGCTGAGAGGGGAAATTTTTCTTACCGGCGGCGAAAAAATGCTTGGTGGATTGTACGGAGATCTTCCTCCGCCGTCAGATGATGAGAAACCCAGCGGAAACTCCTCCTCCGTCTGGTCAAGCAGTACGAAGATGGCTCCACCGAATCTTCGCAAACCACCTGCTTTTGCTCCGACGCAAACACTCCTCAGACCTCAAAACAAGCCCAAGCCTGTCCCCTCGCAGTACAAGCCTCCTCCACCTCCTCCTTCATCTTCGTCCCAACCGGTCCTTACTCCGTCGAACGATGCGGCACCATCGCAGACGGCATTGGTTGGTGTGGCTTCATCGGTGATTGAAGAGTACGATCCAGCGAGACCGAATGATTACGAGGAGTACAGGAGGGAGAAGAAGAGGAAAGCGATGGAAGCTGAGATGAAGCGAGAGCTGGATAAGAGACGGCACGAGGAGGAGGAGAAGGAGAAGAGAGAAAGAGAAGAGAGGGACAAGGAAAGAGAGAGAGAGCGCGATCACAGCAGCGAGTCTCGACTTAGTATCTCCGGTGAGGAAGCGTGGAAGAGACGCGCAGCCATGAGCGGCGGGAAGAGGAGGTCCTCGTCTCCGCCGGGGAACGCTGACGGGTTTAGCATCGGGAAGTCGGAGACGAGTGGGTTGGGAGTTGGGGCGGGTGGGCAGATGACGGCGGCACAGAGGATGATGGCGAAGATGGGATGGAAACAGGGACAAGGGCTTGGTAAGTCAGAGCAAGGGATCACTACGCCATTGATGGCTAAGAAGACGGATCGTAGAGCTGGTGTGATTGTGAATGCTAGTGAGAACAAACCGTCGGAGAAGAAGGTCAAGAGTGTGAATATTAGTGGAGAACCAACCAGAGTTTTGCTTCTTAGAAACATGGTACGTGATGATCAAAACATATATGAACTTGATGTGGTCTTTTTTCAAACATAGTTACTTCAAAAAAGTTTCTTGGAAGCATGTTAGATCAACAAAATCAAACCTTTGCTTGATCTATCGAGTATTGAATGTGAGGGCACTGTGGAATATTGTTGACAAAGATGTCTGTGTGGAAATCGGATTTGATTAATGGCTGCTCTCTTGATACTTTGATTCTTTCAAGTTATGTTGAGATGGAAAAAGCTTTGGCATTTTAACAAGATGTTGGTGGAGCTTGTAGCTTATAGCTTACTTAAGTTAATGTTAGCCTAGTGAACTGATGGGTTATAGAATTTAGATTGCCTATTACTCTTTGGAAACAACTTTTCAGATGCATAAGTTACAGTATCTTCCCCTCGAGTAGTCAACTAGGCATTTGTGACCATACTTTAGTTTTTTGGGGCTTGCCTAACTTGATCCCTTAGGCTTGGATTGCCAAATACTCGGAGAGTTCACGAATGGAACTTGAGAATTGGCATGTGTTTGAATGAAATTTTGTTGGTTTTAGGATACTGTAATAAGTGTCACGTCTTTTTGTTACTTGTGAAACGTTTCTTGTGTCTAGTATGTCATAGAACTTTTGGTATGTGAATGCATCTTGACATCGATTGTCTTGAACGTTGACATCACTCTTGTGATTCTTATTGTTGTTCACCACAAAAGCAAGTACTTGTTTGCAGAGATCTTATCTTATGTATTTGCGTTCTGCAATTTTCGATTGACCCATGACCCATTTTTTTCTGCACCTTAAAGGTTGGACCAGGAGAAGTAGATGATGAGCTAGAAGACGAGGTGGGATCTGAGTGTGGCAAATACGGAACAGTCACACGTGTACTCATATTCGAGATCACTGAAGCGAACTTCCCAACACACGAAGCAGTGAGGATCTTTGTTCAGTTTTCAAGACCCGAGGAAACAACTAAAGCCCTTGTGGACCTCGACGGGAGATTCTTTGGAGGAAGGACGGTGCGTGCAACGTTCTACGATGAAATGAAATTCAGCAAGAACGAGTTGGCTCCAGTACCAGGTGAAATCCCTGGCTATTAAAGAACGAAACTCTTAAGAAAAGGGAAGAAGAAGAAGAAGAAACTGCGTTCTCTATAAAGATTATTGATAGAGAAAGAAACCATAGAGATGAGGTTTTTTTTAATATTTATTTGTAAAGTACTTAGAAACTTTTGGGATCTCCATCTGTTTATTGTTGTTCAATCTAAGTCTCGTATTGATCCAAGAAATCTTCCCTTTCTCAATCAAACACGTTTCCTCGATTAGATTGTGAATTGCTGGAGCACATAGAACTCGATTGTTACTGCCAATTACATCAAATGACAATTACCAAAGCAATTTCATTCAGACTAAACGGGCCGACCAGACTTGATTCGAGCTAGTAGAAATTGGGCTATGATATGATCTCATGTTCTATTAAAGTTCGATCCATGAAGCCTGATTTTTTCTGGGCAGAAACTTATAGAACCAGGCCCAAATTTGATATCAAGAAAAAGAAAAATACAAACATTTACTGAGAAAAAAAGGGAAAAGATACTATGATTTCACACATTCTATATGTTGATATTTTTTTGAACCATTACACATTTTTTGTTAAATATACTTTAATAGTACATATGGAAGGTGAAGAAAAAAAAATATGTGACGGTTTAACTAGTTAATATACTAACAAATACTTTATTGATAAAGATGATCTTCAAAATTAACTAACAATAGTGATAGTTGATTAATAAAATTGATTTATTTATCTTTAAGCACATTTAAGTTATGTATTCAATTTAATGATTTATTAAATGTAAATATTATAGAAAAAATAAATCTTGAATCTTCTAGACTTCTCTTATTATGCAATGTTTTCTTCTTTGAGAGAAACCTTTAAAATTATACCAATTTTCGTCAAATATCCACAAATTTCATATTTCCATCAATTACATTAACTTCCCTAATTTCTCAATATTTGTTCAATCTCTCAAGATATCAAATGATGTAACCTCGTTTTCTTCTCCACCATAATCCCAACCATCCCGCAACAATTCCACAGGAGATGTGTTACCATTTAAAGCCATACGAACATGTATCCAATAAATACAAATATAATCGTTTGTCATTCAAAGATTCAAAGTTCAAACAACATCATTGTACGGAATAAGTTGTCCATTTTTATCATATACTGCTCAACAAAAAGTTAAGACCACAATGTATCAAAACCTGCAGCAAACGGACCATCCCCTTATATCATGAAAAATCAAAAGCATTGCTTCTTTTGGTGCTGCACAATATCCAACGTCCTAAAGCCTCCAATCATCAAACCTACATCTACACTTTCAACATCATTTAAACACTTTTAATTCAAAGACGAATTATTTCGAACCTATCAAACCCCCTTGTGTGCATTTACACACTTTCACTGTCTTGGTATCTCCCCCTAAATGTTACAATAATTACTACAACTACCAGAAAACACACACACACAAACAAAAGAAACCAGAGCAGTGATAACTAAAGAAGGAACTATATATGCTAAAACCTGAAACTAAATTGAATGGGTCAACTAATCTAAAATTAAATTGAATGGGTCAAACTGACATTTAGCCAATAAGGTACCACTGCATAATCCAGCAGTTCTTGTTAATGCTTCCCCTTCAAAAAAAAAAAAAATCGAAACTACTGAAATAGTATTTACCCTAACTAGTTTAAAATCTCTGAGGATATCAAATTTCTTTTCGATTTATTTCTTCCTGAGTTTTTGAATATTGTGAAAGAAAAGACAAAACACAAAAGACAACACAAAAAAAGTTTTATATAGTAGATCATATAGGGTTACTGCTTTATGCATATAATTGCACTTATTGGACTAGCTATCAGCTATTACCTTCAATCTATAGAAAATGTCATATTAACAATCGGTTCCATCGTATCGGGCTTGTTTATTTATTTATTTCCGCCGACTTATAAAGTAAGTGAAACACGTGATATGAGTCTCAAGTCTTTTTTTCTTTTCAACATTCAACACTAACTATAGTATTTCATAACCAAGTACGTGATATGAGTCATGTGAAGTGAAGTGGAATATTTCTTGATCAAATTAAAGTGAAGTATAGGTGTAGCAAACACGTAGTATCTAATTAGAAAATAGAAAAATTGAGTTTCATGCCGTTTCCGGAGCCAGATTAGAGATCTAGACACACATTGAGTAGACTTTGCACGAGGGTTTAGGCCAAGAAAACTAGTTCAAATGCAGAAAAGGAAAACGCTCGAAGCTAATACACTTACCTTATTCACCCATCAACCTACCAAACCTAGCCTACAGAGCTAAATTCAATAATTTCTCAATTTGGAAAAAGGTAAATATATATACCCATATGCATATATCTTTTATATATATATATATCTGCTCTGATGTCATACCTAGAGGGTCCCACTGACCCAAAATTAAACTATGCATGCATGTGCATATTACTATGTTACTAATGTACATGCTCATGCATCGCTAGATAACGTTATATGTTCGATGGATGTGGTAATTTGGTCCAGTAAAGAGCAGATATATACAATTTCCGGTTATTAATTTTGGGTCGGTTTGAGGTTTTCACATGTTTGATTTTTGGAAACAAAAAAAATAGTATATATATAACTAAATTCACATTAAATAGCCTTATTGTTAAACAGTAGATTTTCGAAAGTCGTCGTCGTCAAACAAATTATACTACTGTTTACGAAGCTATGCTGTGTATTGACCAAGCTCACAATTTCTTTACCGAGGTTTAGTGCGGGCTTTGACTGGTTACAAATATAAATATAAAACCAAATTTCTTGAAGACTACACAAACAATAAACAAAACAAACGCACAATTAATTCATATTTGTACTACTTATCGCTTCCATATATATCAGTTTGATTCAAATCGGTCTTTTTAGTTTGTATAACCGAATTAAACATCTGAACTAATAGTACTTGAGAGCAAAAAAAATATTCTTCTTAAGTTAGTATGTTTAGCTTGTAATTTACTCAGATCTTATTTTTCAGCATATACAGTAGAAGAAAAATAATGAATAAGTTCTTAACATTAAAACCAAAAAAAAAAAAATAATGAATAAGTCTGTGTACATAATTATATGTACTGCACACGAGCTCTGATTTTTATTGATTCTGTGGGTAGGATTAATTTGCTGTGGGAGGATGACATCATCAAAATTGACTTAGAATCGGGCAAGGGCATTTTCTTACACAAAGCCAGATCTGTCCCAAACAGAATCACTTGTGTCTTTTCACCGTTCTCTCCCATCCTTGTTCTTTTCTCTCAAAATTCAAACCTATTTTGTCACTATCGTTTTACATGAGCCCACACATTCATTTTCACCCCTTACCGGTCAGTCAAATCACCGCCCGACATTAATTTTCTTCATTTATTAAGTTTTTATTATAGAGTATAGGTTTTATAGTTAATTGTTCATTAGAGATTATCACAGCTGAGTCTAGCTCCGGTTTTTTTTCTTTCTAAGTTTTACAGTTTAATCGTAACATCCGTATATATATCTCCAATCTGAGGGATTTTAAGAGAATAACGGTTTGTTATGGGTTACACTTTATTTATAGATATAAAGACATGAAGCAAGATAGGGTTTATAAACTATCCCTACTTCGTACCGGTTTTTGTAAATGAAGATGCATATATGGAGTTATCGATTCAGCACTGGCCGTAGATTATTACAATATCCAATTATCGGTTGTGTAAATGTTAAACAACAATACGGAGTAGTATAACTGTTAAAAACTAAAAAAAAACTGTTGAATTAGAAATTCATCTATCTAATTAAAAAAGATAAAATTATAAATTTTATAATTTTTACTTTATTGATTTAGATTAGAGAAAAATCATAGAGAAAATAAATTAACGATGCCAGCATAATTAAGAAAGTGAACAAAAACTTAGAGATTTTATAAAGTTTTTTTTTTATGATTCTGGCTGTTTTTTTTTACAAGGAAACTTTTTCTATTTATATTTGGAATTTATATTTAGAAGAGTGATTTTGTTTTAATTCTTTTTTTAGTTAACGAATTTTTTTTTTTTTAGATTTTATATTTAAAAATATTTGTCAAAAAGAACTATCGATAGTTTTAAAGATTTAAAATATATGAACACAAAAAATTAACGTCAAATTCAATATAGATCAATTTGAATGAATTTCTTTAAAAAGACTGAATTTAAATATAATTTTAAGAAAAATGTATACCTGGTCTCCAACACAAACAACAACAAAAAATTAAAATGTAAATAAAAAATAGTGAAATCATTAAATGTAAAAGGGGATCATCCATATATATTTGCATAGTATAGAAAAACATTTCACCATTTCAATTTTTTAAAATATACCAATCAAAATTATATAATAAATATTATTTCTTTTTCAAAAAACGAACAATGTTTCAGAAATTTTGTTTTGTTTTATTTTATAAGATAATTTATAATTTTTATGTAAAATTAAATATATTTGATTTTTTAAAAAACTAACGTAAATATCAATGCAAAAACTATGATAAAGTATAATTATTTTATAAAAAAAAATTGTACTGTTAACTAACAAGTAATATTTATTTTGTGCTTAAAATAACAAATAGATTATTAGCTTGCACAAAATAAAAGTTCCGTTAACTTCAGAGTTTATAGGTTTCTACTGTTACTACTTACTACGAACCCAAAAAGAAAAGTTTATAGGTTTCCGCCAATTAGTCAAAGAGCAGCATCATCATGATGACTAGTTTTCTTGTGATAGATACGGTTTCAATTTAATAGATAAAAAAGAGTAATGATTATAGATCATTTAATGTCAAAGATTCATCTAAATCCAATCTTTTGGATGATTATACAAAATAGAAAAACACTCCGCATGCATTTTTATGTCGCAATTAAAACACTCACCAATTACAAGTTTCAAGTTCCATAATCTTTTTGTTATTTATTTAGTTATTTACACACAAAATTAGATACCTCATCCATAAAACTTTTACAGATTTTGTGATTTCTTACTCGAAATTTGAATGCAAATAATAGGATTCAGTAACTGAACAGAGTAATAAATCTTGACTGAACTTTATATACTAAATCACAATTAATAAGTTAATAACCTGACTAACATAAAAGAAAACCAACAGGTGAACATCAATAAAAATAACATAAGCACAATATATAAATATCATGCCATACATAAGTGTCATAATTGTTTTAAGAGACATCATCACATTTGTCCATATTACACATATTGACCCTCTAGATTTCACAAACCTTAGTCAAAAAACAAAAACAGCATCCTAACCTTAATATCTAACATAAGTTATCCCTTTCTTCTTCACAACATCTTCACACGAAGGACCAGTTCACGAGGATAAACGCCAAGCAATGATTCGATTCGTTGTCATCAAGAACTTTCCACACCGTCGCTTGCTCATACGAAACTGGTCTCCCCATGCTTGACACACATATTCCCGCCGGAAGATTAGCATATCCCTGAAGATTCCATTCAAAATTAGTAAAGTATTTTCCAGGAAAGAGTACGACTATAGCTTTCCCGGGGAAAAAGAAGCTAGCAAGACAAAAGTACCTGCTGCATGATCTTTGCGAACTCGGAGCAAAGAGCTTTACGACCAGAGTCGTCGAGAGTCTTGTCCAGCATTATGTCTTGAAGTGCCACGAGCGTAGTCTCAAGCATGTCTAAACCGGCTTGGTTTGCAAATGTGAACACCGGTGAGGCCTGACAAACAAAGAAAAAAAAACATTTCACTTAACGAATTCAAACCCGGTTTTAAACCGATCCAGACAGAACCAAACTAGCAGTTACAGTCCAGTCTGGACCAAACCAAACTCGAACCGAAATAACCAATCAAAAACTGAACCGAAAACAATAAACCGAGTAAAAATCTAAAGCTTACATTAGTTTTCAAGGAGCAGCACAAGATGGCATCAGAATGGTTCCAGAGTTGCTTCAGCAACATGTCTCCGTCAGAAGCTTGAGTATCAGCTCCGAACAGGTTTGCACCTGTATGAATGCTAAACCATCGAAAAAAAACAAATAAGAAACGTTTGATTTAATTACTAAACGAGATAACACATTGTTGTCCTTAAGTTCCAAGAAGAGTTACCTGTAGCTACGGGAGATCCAACGAACAAGAGTGAGAGCTTCAGGGGAAGTGGGAAATTGCATTGAGCCAGGACGAGGAGTAATGGCTAAAGCCACTCTCTGAATCGAACCAACAACATTCCTCACGTACTGCCTTGCCATCGTAGCAACATTGTCTCTGGAATGGTTATCAAATGTGAACTGGAAGGCTATGGTTAAGACCAATCTGGAGTTTGTTTCTGCATCGGTTTTGGTGGAACCGTCTAGAGATGATGCTAGATCCCGTGTTCGATTCGCAGATAAATGATCACTCTGTTAAAAAAGCAAAACAGGAAATTTTTTTAACCACTGTTTCAGGATATCAAATGTCTTTTTCAAGAAGAGTTTTCTTCATTTACCGGAGTTGTTTTCTGGTCAAGCGGTATGACACGGAAACCAGAAGGAAGCAAAGGTGCATCATCAGCAAATGATTCATCAATAGGGGCAAAGACAAGCTGAGCACAACCTCCAACAACATTTTCATCAACGCCGCTGCAAAGCTGGACAAAAGCAACAAACAAAAAAAGGAAGTAAGCCTTAAATGTCAACAACGTAGCTTTACGAATCAATTTTATATGAAGCAAACCTGTAGTAAATACATATCCCGGGATAAACCCATGTCTTCGGGTGAGTAAGCATGACCTCCGAGTCTAACCACTTCGAGAAACTGAGAAACAAGTAACCATGATATGTCAATTCAAAAGCACATAAACCAGGATTGATTATAGGCATCTCCAAAGAAGAGACAACAAGAACAAGGCTCTTCAGGTTCTTTTTACCTCTTCATGTTCGAGTGTCTGTGCGAGAGGAAGAATGACTTGGTTACTCGGGAACCCACCAGTTCTGACGCATGGCACAGCGAATGGTGTTGCTCTGAGAGATGCAGCAGAATAAGCATCAACGCCATAGTCTGCCCATTCAGCTCGGTGTTCTCTCAAGAACCGAATCAGTACAAGGGGTGGAACGTTCTTCAAGGGAACATAAATAAGAGAATGGAGTTAGACATTGAAGAAACAGATTCTATTGTCTATCTATTAATGTCAAATCATGAAATAAGCACCTGCAACAGCATAGAAGCTTTGGCACAGAGGACACCGCTTCCAAAACTTGGAAGAAACGAGTTACCGTATTGAGAGCCAGCGAATTTGGAAGAGGAAGAATTGATCATGATAGTAATATCCTCTGCTCCATCACTACTCATTGGAGACCATCCATCATCCGCAAAACCATTAACAGCATCATTGAAACCTCTGAGTTTCAAGAAAACCAATTAGAACAATGCTTGGGACAGTAAACTTAAGCTTATCGAGGAAATAAATTTACCGGCAGAGTCTTTGGCTGAAAGTTCTTAAAACTGCAGGCTGGCGTCCACCACTAAACTGAACTTCTCCACTAGTCTCTTGAGCAATTTGCCTCACATGTCTCAGAGCCTGAAAGGTGGAAATAAAACTCAGAAACACAGAGCCTAATTAGATCTAAGGTGGGTCAGGTTTATATGGAACTTACAGCGACTGTCATTTTCTGAGCAAGAATTTTGGAAGACTCATAGACAGGCCTCAGGACTTCAGGAACACTTGAAACCTACCAAAGCAAAGAAACTTAGCAGTCAACATAAAAGAGGAAACTCTTAAGAGACCTGATGGTTTTTTTATCAGTCAATGCTTACATCCAAATCAACATGATCAACGATGTGAATAATGGAACCACCACCATCACAAGGACGGATAAGAAACCCGCTTGACAGCATTTTGGCTCTCACGAAGCTTGAAGAAAGTGGACCATTGGGGCCACCAGTTGCAGAAGTGAGTGACTTCTCACAAACCTGAAAGGAGAAAGCATATATAAAGCAAATCTCATTACGATAATTATAAAAGAACAAAACTGGTTCCTAAGACTCACCACATAGCTTCCATCTTCTAGACTAGTACTATATCTCAGCGTCCAAAAGTCACGAGCTGCTGCTAGTGTTGTAGGAGCATAAATCTGATAACCGGCCATGAACAACAATCAGAACCATTCTAGAAGGAAATAAACAGGAATGATAAATTTATGAAACAGACCTGAGTGTTGACAAGCTCGATAGTACCACCATTTCCAGTGGGTATAACACTCAGAGTCTCGACACATCGACAGTCACGGAACCAAGATGGACGATCTTTGAGGATTTCAGCAACCTAACACAGTATTTGAAGTTTAGAATTAGTTTATAAGAAAATTACCTTCTTATAAAACAAGATTATAGAAGAAAAAAACGAACGTTACCTTCATGGGTTCTAAACTCACGAGGCCACAGGCACGTGCTGCTATTCCACTGCAGTTGCGTGAAACGGCTACGATGCCAATAGAATCCGGACCAGGCTATATAAACATCCCCATGAAAATGCATATTAGCAAAAACCCTCATAAAGATAATTTCATTTCCACATATGAAAACCTTTAATAATATTGCAACTTATATACCTTCATCCCAATCATCTGGACCCAGTCGACAGCAGTTCCTGTAGCCTTGCAAAGGAACTCCGCCAAGGTCTCCTCCGCAATCGAGAGAAGACTACATGAAAATGTTCGAACAAAACCATTTAAGTTTCTTCTCATAGTCTAACAATGAGAAACTCAAAAAAAAAAAAAAAAAAAACCAAGAGCCTTCCTCACCCAGCTGGGTTGTTAACATCACGTTGCGGATGCTGATGTGTTGGGTTTTGCTGCTGACGTTGCTGACCACTCACGACCACAGACTCACAGCTGTTGTCTGTGGTCGTCCCAGATGCCTAAGAGACAATACAGAGAACTAAACCAGTCACTTTCTAAGTACAGAGAATTCTTAAGGACAAATGACACGTTAAACAAAGTCAAACACACAAAAGCTCTACTCGAATTTGGACGTGGTTCAACTTCTGTACATTGCGTTTAGACAATGATTCAGGGACTTACAGTATTGATTCGGTGTTTCATGAATCCATTCTCGTAAACCAAATGGGAGACTTGTTTCTGCAAACGGTCGTTCTCTTCCATCAAAAGCTTGTTCATAGCACTCAGCTTTCTGTTCACTGTCTGAAGACGAGCAGATTCTTTCCTCTGCTTCTCTCGACATCTAAAAAATTCAAACAACCAAAAAGAAGTTCAAAAAGGAACAGCTAAAGACAAAACAGTAGTAGTATGATAAATGTGTTGAATAGTAGAGAATGAACAGAAGAGAGCAAAGAAACACCCTTTTTGCTTTAGAATTATACCAGAATGACATAAAGAACAAAAAAAAGATAACGTAATTTCCAACATATTCTCCTGCAGAAAATATTAAACATTTGAAGAAAAAGAGGGTTTTTAAAGCTCATCAAAGACAGTTTGATTAGCTGTCACTTTTCTTGTATTCAACTTTTAACCAAGCAAGGGAAACTAATTTCTTAGATATTTTATAGACATAGACATAGATCTGAAACTCAAAAGCTTAAAAATTGCCATGGGGAAAAGACACAGAAATGAACCGAGAAACATATGTCAGAGAAGAACAGGGAGCAGGGGAATAAAATTAATAAGTTTTAAAATCAAAGAAGGAAACTTCAAACACAAACAAACAAAAAAACCAATTTTAATTTCGGGAAAAAAACAATCAGTCCATAACAAATATCTGCAAAATACCATTTTTATAAAAAGATGGTTGCTTTAATCACCTGCGATTCTGGAACCAAACTTTGATCTGTCGAGGCTCGATGTTGCAGAGAATCGGGCATTCTCGAATGAGCTGCTGTCTCCGGAGAGAGCTAGGTTTAGGACACTCGGCGTAAACTCTCTCAAGAGCTTCGACTTGCTCCGGCGTGTATCTCACGTACTTGCCGGAGTCGAATCCTTTATCCGGAGAGTCTCTGTCGTCCATGGAGTGAGCCATCATAGTTCCAAAGTCGAAAATCAACACACAGAGCTTAATTAAAGAAAGAAGAGAGAATAAAAATCGAAACTTTAGAGGTAAATAGTGGAAAGACCCAGATGGAGAAGAAATGGGTATCGATTGAGGAATGTTAGGGAGTGATTCAAACGGGTAAGCCCTCTGAGTGGAGAGAGCCTCGTATGAAGTTCATGTTGAGGGAAAGAGTTTTGGTTTTCATTTGCTCTCACAAAGAAGGAGAAGATGGAAAGTGGAAAAGGAGCAAAGCAAAGGGAGCTAAGTAGTAGAGAGAAGGGTCTTTCTCTCAGACACTAATCTCGAGATTCTTTGTAAGAGAGAGAGAGAGAGAGAGAGAGAGAGAGAGAGAGAGAGAGAGAGAGAGAGAGAGAGAGAGAGAGAGAGAGAGAGAGAGAGAGGAAAATACTGAAAAAGTAAATTAAAGATTTTCCGAGAAGGAGAGGACAAGCAAGAACACAACAAGAAGCACTAAACGGGTAAATAATTATTTTTTATATAGAAAAGGTGAAATTCCCAAATGCTGCTGAGTAGGTTGTTTTGGTTAAAAAGCTTCACCTGTTGAGGGGAAAAAAAACTTACAACTTTTTCTTATTTAAAGTTTGTGGTTTACTGTTATTTTTAAACTTCATTTTTTATAAAAAAAAGAGTTTTATTTGTTTCAATATTGGTAATTATTTCAATGATATATTAAAAAAAATAGAGTAAATGGTAGTCTAACCCTTGTAAACTTTATTGGTTTTCTGTCATTTTTTACCGTAGAAATTGAAGGATTTTGACCGTTTTAATTTTTTTATGTTATAAAAAAGAGAAGATCACTTGATTCATTAATTTCATTTCATAAAACCTAATTCTCCGTATCAATGCGTTTAAGCCATCGTTATTCTTGATTTTGATTAAAATTAAGTAGATGTTGACAAAACAGAGAAAAAAAGATTGAAAGTAACAAGATTTGAAGACTTAGATGCATTCAGACAAGGAGATATTAGCATTTAATCAAGAAGTAGGAGTGAAAGGCTAAACACTAATAGATGAGAGAAGCCAACACGCAAAGCTGTCTCTTCAAATACTTGTAAGAATCCCCCCCTCTAATGCTCCTGCTAATCACTATTATCATCAATAACGAAATTTTCAGCGTTTTTTAAATACTATATTTTTCACATCATAATTGCACAGTTTTTTAAAAAAAATCGTAAAATGAAAGTGTTGTTGTCAGAAGAAACGGAATTTTGACGAAATTGGGTAATTTGCTAACTTAGGGAAATAAAGCTGTTGTCTTTAAGCTCTGTGACAGTGGCCTACCCAAACATAGCATCAAATTTTCTCTATCATCTTGCTCTCTCTCTTGTCCTAAGCATGATGTTAATGATGATGTATGTACGTTTGTATGTGCATGCACATACTATCATGTCGATGATGTATATCCTTCCTTTGTATCCAATCCATACGGATGATGGTGCATGAGAAGTATGTGCAATGTCACTCCGCGCGTGAGAAGCATGAAATATATATCTACTTTTTTATATTAAATTATCGTTATTCTTTTTTACGTTAAGTGTTTTTTTTTTGTTGTTTTCTTTAGCTTGTTTTATAAAGTTATGAATAAATTATGAGAAAACAAATTAAGACAGGTCTGCCTTTGCTGGGGGGTACAACCTGTATCTGGTCCGGTTACGTTTCAATTGGTTAGTTACGTTTTTTAATTGGTTATATCCATTTGTCCAAACAATTTTTTTACTTATGTCCATTTTTGTTTTGTTTTTCTTATAACTAGTATACTGATTTATTGTTTCTTGTCTGAGTTATACAAAAAATACAAGTTTCGTATCAACATGGCCAATAAATGAAATTTTGTAATTTTGTTAGATAATTTGCTATAGGTTAGTTTTGGTAAATTTCGAGTTTAAATTCGTTCTTATGTTAGGAGTGTATATAGTTCATTGGATAGGAATACTCAAATACACGTAGAATCTATTAATCGTATTAGCAATACATATGGTTGCTCCTCATGCAATGTCTCCCATATAATCAGAAGGTTTGCTTTTCACACCTTACGAGATCGTAAAACACACAAGAAAAGAAGCTAAACATGATACATCCATCAACATATACGACCAAACACCAAATCTATCATTACGATATATTTTTGCTATCTTGGCGAAAACGACATTATCAGTTTCATGTTGTTTGTCTATTTAAAAACAGAATAGAGTTAAGGGAGTGTATATATAGAAACAAAGATTCGAGATATAAATATGCATATCTTGTATGTTTTACTTTTTACCTATTAGTTTATGCTGATTAATACATGGCATTGCCTAAAAGAAATGCGATTTTTGATTGAAATACTACCCATTAATGTTAAAACATCGTAAGAAATTTAATCTACTTGAAAAGAAAAAGAAGCAAACTCTTGGAGTGAGAAACAAGTGGTGTTTATGTAATAATATATTAGGCGATAAAACTAATTTTTATCAAAAAAGAAACTAAAAGTAGTAATATATTAACATCTAGATAAAAGGATATCTTCATATAGAAAGAAAACAATAAATACGAAAATGTGTAAATAATAAAGGGATGAAGAAGGTCATGTGAAGTCTCATCATGAGTTCTTACTTTGTGCATGCGCTTCGATTTTCTACATGGCAGTCGCATATATACCCACTTTACCCCGTCTTTTGCAATTTAATTTCTTTTGTAAATTTACAATACTTAACAATATAATTATTCTTAATCATATATTAAAAACAGACAATGGTGTTACTAAAAAAGCTCTTTCTTAATAAATTCTTCCAATTTGTTAAGTAAAGAACAACAAACTATAATTAATTATTAGCATACTTTTCGTACGAGAGTATATCTCGCGCCACTAAAAAGCAACATAGCTAGCTCTTTATGGTTTTAGTTCGTCTTGATATATATATATATATATATTTTTTAATGCATTTGAGTTAATAGCTTGATTATTTATTTGACGTCTGTAATTTTCTATACCTTTATTTTGTTCGTAAAACGTTTATGTGTGTTTTAGTGTCATGGTGGAAACTACAAACCAGGGTAATAAAACTCACGAGATGTCAAGAGCCAAAAGTACCAGACATGATCTTTTATGTTACAGTTTAAAAAGAACATGATATCTTAATTTATCAATCATCAATTTAAAAATCATAAACGCAGACAGAAAGAACACATTTTGCGTTTGTCTCTAAAATTTGGAAAAAGGTTTTGGATGATCTTATGATAAGAAGCATATCTGTAAAAGAAGAAAATCGTTTTTTGTTTTTGTTTTCCACTCAAGAATGTCAAACAAACCTTTGTGGCGATGTCGATCTCAAAGTCAACAATTGCTTTTTTCATTAGCATCATAATACTTGACCATCCCTTTTTAGTGGGTTATGGTAAACGCACACAGGCACAATGCCTAGTTACTATATTATATTATAGTCGAATATATGATACTATTCACATTATCACATATGTAGTTCAAAGATTTTGATCAGTGACCTTTTGTCGCAGCGTTTAACTTTTCTCATTCAGGAACAAATAATTACTGTTGGAGAACATATTCGGTAATATTATAAATGTATAAAAGTAGCATATATACAGATTTCTATATTTTGTATATCGCTAAAATTTCTTCCATCCTTCGTTTTATTACCAAAATTTCTTACAAAAAACCAATATCAGTAGCATTGTTTCTTAACTAAAAAACTTGATGACATTTATTTTATTTTTCTTTTCTTTCTCGTGGGCTTTATTTATTTTTTTAATCACAAGTCTAAAACCCACTTTATCTAATTGCTCCCAAGATCCTATACATTTCTACATCTTTGTTGTATATCATAACACTAAAGACATCGATGATCTGAGACCAAACAGAGCCAAAACAGGACAAAGCTACGTTTATGATCTTCTCAAGATGTACCACTAGAAGCAGCCATGGCGGATTTATCAGAGCTAAGATTGGAATTTTCTTGATGACTGCCTTCATGATGCTCGTCGCCCTTCTTGGCATTGAGAAATCGACCGCCACATCCTCTTGGTCGTCTTATCGCATGCAAATGCCGAGATTCATGCAAATACGGCTGCAAATAGACACTCAAGATTCACCCCAAACGAAGTCTCCAAGGAAACATAACAAAACAAGGTTCTTTCAAAGTATTCTTCTTACCTTACGTGACTTGACAACTTTGTTCTGAGATTCAAGCTTCGCTCTAGATTGCCTTCGTCTCAGTATCCCGTGGTATTGCTTTGCGTTAACAAAAACAGGCTCCTCGACTGCATCAGATGGTAAAGGCACACCTTGTTGCTGGACTCCCATTATCTGTACATGTACCTGACATGATTTGTAAAAAGCTGCTAACACAATGGACATGATCAGGAGATTGTTGTAGTGGAGTGAGTAAAAACACCATACCCCGGCATAAGGTCGTGGAGGATACGCTTGTGCGTCACAAGGTGGTGCAAAGATGCTTCTGTAGTAAGGATCTGGATATGGGTAGTGTCCAGGTGCCTTCAATGCAAAAAACACACAGTAACAAAAACTCTGTTACTTATATATTGTGTGAGAATGCAGAAAGGTGATAGATAGTAAACGGTCCCAAGAAGTAGTTAAAGTACAATTTGGCAAATTAACTATTGATGAATCTCATTAGCAGTAATCAAGAGAGATGTGATAAACATTTTCCTTTCTACAGACATAAGAGAGTTGCAAGAAACTAAGGAAAACATAAAAAGGTCGCTGAGAAATGTTTTACCATGGAGTGAGGAAGTTGTTCCGAGTAGACTAAGGCTGTAGCAACTGATTCAGAATTTTTTCCTGGAGGAATTGGTGGTTGAGTTTGGAATTGAGAATCTTTCTGTTCTTGTTTCTCATGAATTTCAATGTTATCTGGACAAGAATACACCAAACTTAACAAGAGAGCACCACCAAGAATCAGTAAGAGGAATAACCACATGAACAAGAACTATGGAACAAGTTTATGATTACATCTATGTTTCAGCAAAGCTTCTGAAAGCAGAATTAACTTAGAATAAGAGTAATATAAACATGAAATGAATAAAAAGAAGAAAGAGAGAGAGAGAGTAGAACCAGAAAGCTCATGAATTGAAGAAGCCATGAGCTTTAATGTCCACAAACACAACTCTGAAAGTTCCAAAGAAGAAAGAAAAAAGCAAAACAGTCAGTGCATGGGAAAGCAACTAACTGAAGAATCAGAATTATCAAAATCCTAAAACTCCAGAACAATCATAAACATATAATTTTCACAACCCCTTCACTAAATTCTAAACAGCACAACCAAATTTCCAGTAAACCAGTCAAAAGCTTGAATTTTTAAAAATCAGAAAATTACCTACAATTTTTTGGCCTCTACAATTTTCTATGCCTCCCTTCGAAGTCTCTGAGAATAAGAAGAGAAGAAATAATCAACAGAGAGAGAGAGACGGAGAGAGAAAGTGTGTCGTTTTCTTCCCTTCCGCAAGTTATTCCGCAAATTCACGCCCCACACTTCGGAGCGTCCTTATACATCAGTTACAAACATTATGCCGTCTTTTAGCTACGGTAAGTGTAAAAACCGGCAAGGTTTGTAACAGTCGATGCGGACGCAATATCGATCGTACAAGTGGAGAACGAGCGAAACGTTTCAGATTGCACGTAGCAGATTACGGGCAGATCTAATGTTTCTGCCCGAAGTAGCTCACTATCTGATTTAGTCCACGACTTTCTACGGGTCCCACCTCTACCCGCTACCCCAAAATTTATTAGTATTTTCCCATCGTGAGTCATCGAAAGCGAACCGGTTCGCGTTTGTTCGAATTACAGAGACAAGAAACCAAATCTCGGTTTGGTTTTCATGCACACACTCGATTGAGATTGAACACACCAAACCAAATTCTAATTTGAATCGTGCATCTTGATTGCGTGTATTAGACCAAAGGAAGAGGACAAAAACTCGTTAAAATTTGAAAATTCTTTAGATAAACCGACGATTGTATGATTTTAAAATTTTCATACAAAACTTACCCTACCTTTTGTTGGTCAGAGAATATCTCTGTAATATTCTATAAAGTTTGGTTGGATTTATGGCAGCACATGAAAGCTAAGATTATTCTCTAACTTTAAATACCTCACGTCGTTTTCTTGGTGTCTCCGTCTCGTGTCATTACATAATTGATTGATCCATGGTTTGTTCTCTAAGAATATTCCAAAGAATTTCTCTTATCGAACTAACAATTATCAAGAATCTATCATGCTTGAAAACTCGAACCACATCAATTCAATGATTTTATTAAGATGCTTAAAACAAATCAAAAACATAAAAAAGTGAAAGAAAGAGTGATTAAGCTTAATAGACTTCAACGTGCCACTGCTTGTTCTTCCTGAGCTGAGAAAGCTTCAAGTCCCAGCTCTCACCTCTCTCCTCTGCAACTCTCTTAAGCGTATCTTGGATCCCAGGCATCATTCCTTTAAGCCCACAGAAGTAAATATGAGCTCCATTATCCAAAAGCTTGAAGATCTCATCACTATACTCCTCAATCTTGTCTTGAACATACATCTTTCCACCTTTCTTGTTCTTCTCTTCTCTGCTCAACGCCTTATCGAACCTAAAGTTCTCCGGGTGGTCCTTCAAGTACTTGCTGAACTCATCATCATAGAGAAGGCTATCGGTGTTGGCCACCCCTAAGAAGAGCCAAGCTAAGCCGCCAAATTTGTAGTTTGGGACGTTTTCCATGAACAATCGACGTAGGTAGCCTCTGTAAGGAGCCACTCCTGTTCCCGTGGCTATCATTATGTGCGTCGCGTTTGGATCGTTCTCGGGTAATAGCATCACCTTCCCCGATGGACCTGGTTTCGAGAAGTGTATTAAGTAAAGAAAACTCTTATTCCAATGGTTCTATATGTATGTTTGCATACCGGTGATTTGAATCTTGTCTCCGGGTTTAGAATCACATAGGAAGTTGCTGCAGACTCCGTTCTTTGAAGGATCTTCTTTTCCAGTCTCGGGATCGTAATAAA
The DNA here is from genome assembly GCA_900108845.1 of Iljinskaea planisiliqua. Taxonomy (NCBI): domain Eukaryota; kingdom Viridiplantae; phylum Streptophyta; class Magnoliopsida; order Brassicales; family Brassicaceae; genus Iljinskaea; species Iljinskaea planisiliqua. Next base: position 2,930,104 of record FNXX01000007.1, on the reverse strand, counting down.
CAGCTCTGCGTACGCACAAACTCGCTGTTTTACCGTCAAAGAAATCTCCATACCTCGTTGATGCAATAGAGTAAAGGCGCACATTGTGTGGAGCTCCTGGTTTCTTCGGGTTCTCACCCTACACACACACAAAAAACCAGTTCATTAGTAGACAATTTGGAAGACGATGCAAACCATGTAACAGCACAAGGGACATGACTTACGGGAGGGATCACACCGTAACTCTGCCCTTCCCAGTAAGGAAGGTTACCATCATGATCTATCACGATATGACAAGTTTCTCCTGGGGCTTTCGGGCCAACGACTCGCTCCACGGAGACAATCTTGGCTGTGTAAGAATCCTTGGGTTTGTACAAGTTCAAAGGAGGATCCTTGGGGTCTTCCAACTCTATAGGAGAGACAGAAACTTTGGAGCTACTTGCTTGTTGAACCGACATGCATATTGTTGAGTTCGTGTACCGTTTTGCATCTCTTATGGTTGGTGTTTTCTGGTTCAACGCTACGGAAGTCGACCATGACTTGTTGTTGAAGCTTATGCTATTGTTCTGCTTACAGGACGAGAAATGGTACAACACAAGAAAGCGATGGTTAAAGATCAAACTCATTTAAATTTGAAAATCAAGCAAACACAATCTCCAGGAATGATGACATATCCAGGGGAAACAAAACAATAGACATCCATGAACAGGACAATCTGAACCCAACATTTTGTGTAAGAACAAAGCTCATACTTGAATCCTTAAGCTTTTAGAGAATCGGAAGCTATTAGGGAGAGAGATTGGATGCATCACCTTGAAGACAGATCTTCTAAGAGAACGTTCGTTTCCAAATGAAACTGAGACAGCAGCAGCCTGTAGAGAAGTCAAAGATCAATCTGATTAAAGCTCTCTTCTGATATAAAATGAAACAACTTTTGTGCTTTGGTTTAGACACAGGATCACTAAGCTAAGTAGCTAACATCGTTAATCGAGGAAAACGAAAGCTTAAACCCAGATTAAAGAACCAATGAATTCAAAAAATTTCCCTCGTTTTCTCCGCAAACAGACAGACAAAAAGGGTACATAAACTCGGATCAAACCAATCGTTGACTTAAAAAAAAAAATCAAAAATGCAGAAAATATTCTGACCTGAGAAACAGCAGAGTGAGACATAATGGCTATAGATCGGAGAGAGGATGAGCAGTTTGGTCGGAATCAAAGAGAGAAGCAATCGAATTAGTATGACCGGTTGAGTAAGATCACGGTTTATAAATACAGTAAGCTACACGATCCTTTGAAACTCCTCAAAGGCCAAGCTCTCTCCTTTCCTCCCCTCTTTTGGACATCTCCAACTGACGCTTGTGTTGTAAATTGTAACACTTTTAATTAATTAATCCCTCTTGCAAAACTCTTAAAACCAATTATTATTATTGCTTAATTGACAAATCAAACCGAACCAGTTTTCTCCGGTTATGTTCCTTCTGAACCGAACAGACCAAAAATATTATTAATCTTTGCTTTCTACGACACTGATACACATTGGTAATAAATTTCAGAAAACTAAAGCCAACAACAAAAAAAATGAATTAATTCGTCTACTTAGTATTATCATGAATCTGATCACAACAAATAGACGAATTTTGTAATTTCGGGTATCCACGAAAATAAATGAGAGCAGAAGCAACCATCAAAGCAAGGCCAGTGAGCCCACACACCAAGCTACCCACAATCAGCACGTGGCTCATCACGTGATCATCATCATGATCATAACCATCCCGGTCTCCTGATGACGTCGGTGGAGATTTTACCGCACTAGGCAATGTCGAGGTAGGCGATGACGATGTCGAATTCAGCTCGTTTGAAGAAGGGGGTCCGAAGAATGACGTCATTTCCGATGATGACTCACCCGGTTCGTAGTAGTACTCGAGGCCGTGATCGGACGGTCGCAATTCTCTAGCATCAATGGTCGTTGCTGATTCCAAGATAATGAGTACGATCATGGTTGAGATCAGCGGTGGAAATAAAACGGTTCTGTGTGAAGCCATTTTTGTTGTTGTGCTTTGGAGAGTTAAACAATTTACAAAGTCCAGATATTTGTAAGAGAAATAGAGTCTCCATTCACGACGAGACGGTGCCGTTTTAAAGTAACCATCCCGTGAAGAAAACAAAAGGCCTTTCGATTGTTTTACAGTGCAAAATGTTTATTTATTTGTTCCACGTCGACTAAGAACAGTGTCTCTCGACCCTCGTGCTTTGTCTGAATTCGGTTTTACTATAAACGTTTCTCGTGAATTTCTTTGTCGGAGATTGGCCCTAAATTTACGGGAATTTAAACGAATTAAGCTACGACAACTTTTATTATCTAGAGAGTATATATAATTGATATAGGCTAAAGAAATTAGCGAGTAGATTAGTCTAATAAGATTTATAGAAAATGAAATGGCGTAAATTCGGTAAAATAACAAGAAAATTAGCATTTCGAGTTGAGTGGTATCCAAGATTTCTCTTTCTATAAAGCAATTGCGAAACCTTTATTTTTTGTTTTAATTTAACCTTTATTCGAAAGAGTAATTTCTTAAGTGTAAATAAATTAGAGATACGTACAACTTTAAATTTTCATGGAATAGAGATATACTATGGATTGGGATCAATTTATTGAGAAAGCCCATTTATTGATAATGGGCTCGGCCCAAATATGCACCAAGTGAAGCGGTGTGATTCTGTGAAGATTATCTCCCTTATTACAAGATAAGATAATAAGATAATGCGATGACATGTACTGCCACGTCATTAATGAGGAATAACACAAAATCCCGCGCCTTTTCTTCTCCCATCTCCACATCTCTTCTTCTTGGGAATGGCTAATTACTCTCGGCCCCACATCTGTCATTGTTTGACTCGGCTAGCCTCCGTCAAACGGAACGCCGTCGTTACAGTCTATGGCCACCGGAGGCGCACCGGCCGGGAGCTCGTCGATGGCGTACTGAGCCTCGCCGCAGGACTGATTCGTCTCGGTCTCCGAAACGGTGATGTCGTCTCTATTGCTTCTCTTAACAGGTCATTTGCGTGATTCATCTTCCTATTCTTTTTTTATTTTATTTTCTAGAGAATTCCAATTTTAACAGCAGGAGTTAGGAGGAAGACGAGTTTGAATTGTATGTTTTTTTTTGTTGGTTCCTGGGCGTTGACCGCCATTGTTGTTCTCGTTGACTTCCTTGAAGTTAATTTGAATTTGTCGATTTTGAATCTGAGACATTGAATGTTAGTTTATCAGATATTTAAGGTTTGTTGTTTTTGTGCTTTCAGTGATTTGTTTTTGGAGTGGTTATTGGCTGTTGCATTGGTCGGAGGAATAGTTGCTCCTTTGAACTACAGATGGGTCAGTATGAGTTTCTTACATCCAGTCTTGTCCGAAATTCTATGATGATCAACCGGAACTCTTGGTTTTTATAAAATTAGACGTTTCTATTCGTTACATCTCTTTGGTGGAGAGTTTTGACAGATAATTTTTTGGGGTTATTGATGATGTATTTTTTGTCCAAGGTTAGAGCTTGAAAGAAGCAAAAATGGCAATGCAGCTAGTAGAACCCGTGCTCTTGGTCACCGATGAGGCCTGTGTCTCGTGGTGCATCGATTTACAGAATATCGATCTACCTTCCCTGAAGTGGTGTGTGTTGATGGAATCAACCTCTACAGATTTTTCAAATGAACATAACCAATGTATGTTTTCTTTCGTAAACCTTTAAACTCAACTGTTAATAGATGCAATTGTGGCCTAATTTGTCTTCTTACCGGGCAGTTTTGACGACCGAGATGCTTAAACAACCCCTGACTGTTCCTTCCTTACCAACCTACGCTTGGGCTCCTGATGATGCTGTTGTGATATGCTTCACTTCTGGTACAACATGTTTAGTTTTGCTTCCTCCATGAATGTTCTTTAGCTTTACTTGATCTCCTTCTTGGCAATAGGTACAACAGGAAGACCCAAAGGTGTGACAATAAGCCACTTGGCGTTCATAACACAGTCTCTAGCTAAGATCGCTGTTGTTGGTTACGGTGAGGATGATGTACGACTTTTACCTCCATTTATCTGTTTGTCTTCAGTGAACTCTTTAGAGCTTAAAATGCTTCTTCTTTTAAGTAAAGAGCTTTTCAATTTCTCTGTTCATCGTGTGATTTTCTTTTCTGCAGGTGTATTTGCATACATCACCATTACTTCATATTGGTGGTCTGTCATCAGCCATGGCCATGCTAATGGTCGGGGCTTGCCATGTTCTGCTGCCAAAGTTTGATGCTGCAACAGCTCTCCAAGTTATGGAGCAACACCGTGTGACTTGTTTCATCACCGTGCCAGCTATGATGGCTGGTCTAGTTTCTGCCAACAGGTAAGCAGGACAAGTAAACAAAATACCTCATGAGAATTAAATATTGGTCTTTGAAAACTATTGAGGAACTGAAATTTTTTTCCCTCAGGACGAAGAAAGATGGAGCTCAAAACAGCTGCGTGAGAAAGATACTTAATGGAGGAGGTTCTTTGACAAGCGAACTTCTAAAAGATGCCGCAGAAATCTTCCCAAGCGCAACAATATTCTCAGCATATGGTGAGTTGTTGTTATTTCGCTTTTGAAGTCTAACCATTTTCATCGATCATTATGCCCTAAGCTCTTTGCGGGTGTTGGTTTGCTTTATAGGGATGACAGAAGCGTGCTCTTCGCTTACCTTCATGACTCTCTATGATCCAACAACACAAGAGTCTTATAAATTGACATATCATTTGGATAATCGACCAAAGCAAGGAACATGTGTTGGAAAACCTGCGCCTCATATCGAACTGATGGTTAAGCTCGACGAAAATTCATCGAGGGTCGGGAAAATTCTAACTCGCGGACCACACACAATGCTTGGATATTGGGGTCATCAAGTAGTTCAAGAAAATGATGCAACATCAGAATCAAGTAGCAGTGGAGCTTGGCTTGACACAGGTGATATTGGGACCATCGATGAGTTTGGTAACTTATGGCTCATAGGTCGGTCCAATGGACGAATCAAAAGTGGAGGCGAGAATGTTTACCCCGAAGAGGTTAAACTTCCAACACAAGAAACACTTCTCGATGTTACCCTCAAGTTTTGTGTATCTTTACATGTGATTGATTCCATTATATAACGTGCAGGTCGAAGCTGTTCTGTTAGAGCATCCTGGGATTGTGTCTGCAGTGGTCATAGGCGTCATGGATGTTCGTCTTGGTGAGATGGTCGTTGCTTGTGTTCGTTTACAAGAAAACTGGATATGGTCTGATGTCGAAAACAACCGCAACCGAGATTCCGAATTGTCTAGTGAGGCACTCAAGCATCATTGTAGAAGACAGAATCTAACAGGGTAAACATATCTTGATTTTTTGTTTTTTTTCTTCTGTTATCTGTAGTTAGTTGTATTCACGAAATGAATGAAATTTGGACAACAGGTTTAAGATTCCGAAGAGGTTTGTCCGATGGGAGAAGCAGTTTCCGTTGACAACAACTGGTAAAGTGAAAAGAGATGAAGTTCGAAGAGAAGTTATTTCTTATTTCCAAATCTTGACTAGCTCTCTCTGATTTTTTTACATTCTTTGTATAATAAAGATTCGAATTACTTGTAGTTCGATCATTAAACCTTATTGTGGCCATTCTCACTCCACTCATGAGTGAGAACCAAACCGAACAGATCAATTCTGATTTGAGTTTTGCTAGCCTGTATTTTTCTTTCTGTTGTCCAGATCCAGTTAAGTTGGTTTAATAGTTTGTATTCCATAATTATCTCTCAGTACTCCACTTTCACACTTGAATCAAGAACAGAACATTTTAACAAAACTCGATCTCTCTTGGTCGTAATACTATGGTGGTATTGGTATCACTGTAAATTAATATGGTGTCAACTACATAACGTATGTAGAAATTGTCTTGTCCATTTGAAAAGACAAAAGATGGATTCTGCAGGGGCTTTTTCGTAAAAAAACTTTGATCTTTACTCTCCCGCTCCACTTCCCAAAGCGTTTCTTAGGTTGATCCGTCGATCCATCTTCTTTGCGTCTCCTCTATTAGAAATAGAAACCCTAAAGCTTTATTCAGAAGAAGACCCACACCATCGAACTTGGACCCACCACTTTCTCCGGCAAAAGAAACCCACACAGCTGAGTTTGTAAGTTGCTTTGTTCACTTTTTTTTTTGTTATTGTCGTTTGGATTCGTAATTTTACTCAAGTTTCTAAATTTGTTTGTTTTTGAAAAATTACCTTTTTACTCGAAGGTTTTGTTTTTCTGTCTCTGATTGTTCCGGTTCGTGTAAAACTACTGATTCTCCGGTTATTCTAAAGCCTAGTTATTATTACTACTATGTTCTCTGTTCCAGGGACTTTCCTTATGGATGCAGAGGTTGTGATTGGTGATAACAATAGTATGGATTCTCGTGATCATGATGGATCTGTACTTGTTGATAGTGTCACTAAGGAGAGTGAGGATGTTGATCTTCTTGAGGATGATATGAACAATCAGTTAACAGTTTCAAGATTAGTTTGTGATTCCGTTACAAGGGGAATGCTAAATGCAGTTGAGACTGAGGCTGCTGATAAGATTTCTCAGACAGATGTCGAACTGTCGAGGTTGAAGGGAACTTTGCTCTGGTCTCATGTGGGTTCTGAAGGAAACGAAACTTCTCAGTCTCGTTTGATTCTTGATGAAGCGTGCAAGGATGGTGAGTGTGAGCAAAGGTTGTTGGTGCATGAATCTTGTGGTAAGAAAAGTTTGGTACTTGAGAAGAGTAAAGAGATTGCTGGTCTACGCCGGGAACTAGAGTTAATTTCTAAGTTGCTTTCGGGTCGTGAAAATGGAGACGTTGAGGCTTTGGAGGACCATGAAAGAATTGATCTATTGCACCGCAATGGTAAGCGTATAGGATCTGTCACGTCGAAGCCTGAGAATTTAGAGTATTTAAGACAGTTGTCGCGTGAACAGTTGATCAACCATTTTCAGACTGAGATGAACCAGTTGAAAAGAGAGCATGTTTCTACAATGCAAGAGATGACTGAAGAATATTTTAGCATTAAGCGAAGGTACTTGAAATTAGAGGAGTACAGTTCAATTTCTTCTTTGAAGAAGGACAAGAATTTTGATTTTTTGCTAAAGAAGATCCCGGATATCATTTCCAAGTTGGATAAGGTTCTATTGGAAGATGAGAGGCTTAAAGGAAAGAACAATGCTGATTCCAAGAGGCAGTTAGATTCTCTGCTTCTTGAAAACCGTCAACTTAAAGTTTCACTTTTAGAGGCTGGTGAGAAGATGTCACATCATCGAAAGCTGATCCGGAAGCTTGAACCAGATGTTGAGGATTTGCATCATGTCGATGCTGATGTATATGGGTCTTTTGTGGGAGAGTTTTTGAAACAGATTCAGTGTGCAAAAGATGAGGCTAATTTGGAGCATAGTATCACGAGGGAGTCATATGAAGAAGCCTCTGCAAACAAGATTGCTCTTGAAGACACTTTTGTTGAGTCCTACACGGCAGAGGAGTATTGCGCGGTTATATACAAAGAGGCTTTGAAGGAAGCTGGTATAAAGCTTGGAGAGTTGAACATGAATGTATCAGAAAGAGACCGAGCTTTGAGATCTGAGATTGCTGAGAAAGAAATATTGAAAGAAAAGATTCACTGGCTGGAGTGTCTTGTTAAGGAGAAGGAGAGTTTAGTTCAGATAGCTGAGAATGATTTGGCTACGGAGAGGGAGAAACTTGAGATAGTCTTTCAACAAGTTAACAGTCTGCAATCTCAAATTGACCAGCAGAGAGTAGTGATTCAAGATAAAGACAAAGATCTGAGAGTTGCTTCATCTCGCGCTCGGGAAAAGACAGAGGGTTATGTTATGGAGATATCCGAGTTGAGACAGAAGCTGGAGTTAGCTATAAAGAATATGAAGATAACCGAAAATGAGAAAATGAAGTCAGAGCTTAAATTATCATCATTACAAACAGAGCAAAAAATGCTTCAGAATCAGATTGTATCGACGGGTCTGAGTCTTGTTAAATGGAGTCAAGATTTCGACAATCTCGAGTGTTTGGTTGCAGAACAGACGAAAAAGACAAACTCTAGGTTTACTCAATCTCTGTTTGCTTAGAAGTTCTCTTTAGACTTGGTTACCTATGCATTTAATTCAGTTGATTTGAGCATTTGTTGATTTGTAGGTTGAAAAGTATGCAGAGCCAATTAAGTAACCTTTTAGATGAAGTCGATGAACTGAAGGTGAGAGAATCCATGTACAAGCAACAAATGGAGAAGAAGACTTGTGACCTCCAAAAGGCTGAGACTGAGGTGAGTTTCTATTGTTCTCTCTCTTCAACACAAAGAAGCTTCTTTTACTCACTTATTATAATGACAAGCTATAACGTGAGTGGTGTTCGACAAGTATGATTTAACTCGTGCACCGGATTATGATGAAACCGCTATCGATCTCGATGTTCTTGTGTTTCTGAAAGCTAGATACTTTTCACTTTTTTTAAGCTGGCCTGCTTTTGTTACTTTGTTGTTGTTTTCTTTCTTCAGCCATGTAGTAGAGTGATAAGTCTTTTTTTTTTTTATCTGCTACTTGAATCGTAGGTTGATCTTCTTGGTGATGAAATCGATTCTCTCTTGGACCTCTTTCAGAAAATATATATAGCTCTTGATCATTACTCACCGATTCTAAAGCATTACCCTGGCGTAAGCAAATCCCTCTCTTGTAGTAATTTTATGAAGCTTGCATTGTATAGTAAGCTTTCATCATTTTTTTCCAATCTTCATCTCTCGCAGATTATCGAGATCTTGAAGCTTGTCCGGAGAGAACTGAGAAGAGACTCGAAGAGATTATCAGTATTCTGACCATATAAATCAATTAATCTCTTTTCACACAAGCTTCATTGCATTCCCTTTTGTCCAAGTCCACATCCTCTGTCACTGTTTGTCTCTCTTCTTGTTTAGTAGGTATGTTTTGTATCATCAGTAGCAAGAATTGGTGTTGACAACGAGGTTTTTGTGTACTATTGTACAAACGTACCACAACAAGAGAGAAATAGATCTGGATCTCTCTACTATCTATTTAATTTAATTTCTTGGCTCAGATATACTTTTACTTTTTCTGTCAATATTTATGAAGCAGAAAGTTAATCGCACGAATCTGTTTGATTCTTAAGATTGAGAAACCATCAAATCTCTCCGATTATCGACCAATCGAGCTCTGCAATGTTAATGTTATCTACAAGATAATTTCTAAGATTCTTGTCAAGAAACTGAAGTGCTTTCTACACCAAATCCTCTCATAATCACAGGCTACCTTCAATCCTAGAAGAACGATATCAGATAACATTCTCATAGCTAATGAACCTATGCATTTTCTCAAATTTAGGAAGAGAGTCTCACAAATATATATGGCTATCAAAACGAATATTACTAAAGCTTATGATCGTAGAATAGTGATCAACAAGTATTAAACTCTTGCACCGGGTCATGATAAGCCTTTATCAATCTAGATACTCTTAGTAGCATGACCATCTTTTGTATCTGCTTGAATCATAAGTTGATCACCTTGGAGACAAATTCGAATCTCTTGGATCTTCTTGAGAAGATATATAGCCCTTGATCATTGCTCTCTAAATTCTAAAGCAGTAGAACATCTCAAGAAGGTACAAGAGATCACAGATAACAAGAATTGGAATTTGACAATAACAATAATTGGAATTTGCAGTGAGATTCGTATGTACTATTGTACAAATGTACCACAAGAAGAGAAAAATAGATCACTATGGCGTGTGCTTAAAGAGTCAAGAAACATCAATTTTGACAGTTAAGAAGTTCATGGCTAACAATGCTGCTCCAACAGCAGGTTCTACCTGAAGAACATATCAATATTTACTTATTCAGTCATTGGGAGAGAGAGAGAGAGAGAGAAGAGATAATGAATGAGAAGTAAAATGGTGAACCTTTGGTATGATAGTCTGAGCTCCGGGAAAGTATCGGGTGATGCGCTTTGAGACTTCTTTTCCAATGTCCCATTTCCTATTAGCGTTTAGGACACCGCCCACCATTACAACCGGGAAAGAAGCTGTCCTGTCTGTAACGAGAAAAATCTGACACTATTAAGGAACCGAGTGGCAAAGAAAAAATTGAAAAAAAAACAGCCTGTTGGATATGTGAAATCACCTTCGCCACATAGACCAAGTCTCTGTACAACAGCTTTCACACTTAGAGCTAAATCCTCAGCTGCATCAACCAAGATCTTATCTGAAATTTCATCACCAGCTTCTGCGCAAGATACTACTTGAGGAACAAGAGCAGCAATACGTGCCCAAGATGGATCAGCGTACGTCCACCTACATCCAGAAACATTAGACTAGTATTTTCATGTGGTGTTGGGGCTTTCGTCCAAAAGGATAGATAGTAAAGACAAAAAAAGGAGTACCTCTCTTCATGTCTGAAGAGTTCTGAATGTACATGTCATGGCTACCGACAATTATAGAAAGCTACTTGTTTTGAGACCGAGTAATTTAGTTTGGAGAAGAATGTACCCGATGAGTTCGTCTGGAGAGGAAAGTCCAAGCGCTTTTAAGATGGTACTCGTAAGCATCGTTTCAGGGCCACGACCATCATGAGCTCTAATCACCGCCGTTAAGGCCTGTGCAGCAATCCCATAGCCACTGTAAATAATCACATAATCATCGGTTAAAGAATCTCAATACATTAGAAGTATATTTCCAACAGATATGTGATGGTAAAGTCAATAGCTTCTATCACGATTTTGACTCATGCATCTCAGAAAAAAAAAATATAACTAACAAGCTAACATCTTTCTGTTTTCCACGCGAGTCTAAACTGATGATAAAAGAAAACCCACTAGATAGGAGGATGTGAAAGCAGAGACATTGTGATGTGATTTTTTGTTCTCGTAATTCGTAGAACTAAAATTGACATAAAGCAAAGAATGAAAAGAAAAATACCTTCCCCAATCACCTAAGATTGGTCCAGCGCCAGATGCTCTAGCCTCCCTGCCATCTTTATCAAAGCCATAGGCTATACATCCTGTACCGGCTATTAGAACACAGCCATGGAGCTTTCCCATGGTTCCACTCGCTAAAGCCACTATAGCATCATTCTGAACATATACCTTGACATGACTAGGGAACATTTCCCTGAAAAAACATCATGCGAAGAGGGTAAGATCGTGATGACTCACAACATCAAACTTCCATGATTTACACTTGACATGACTACCACCTTATCCAAGTTTCTATCTTTTCCTGGTCTGAGGGATGATTCACACCAGAAACACCTAAGCATACACCGCGAACATCTGATTTATCAGAACCCGATTGTACAAGTGCCTCAGAAATAACTTGCTCTAGTGAATCCCTCGCTGCAGTCTCTGCATACATACACGACGTACATTGAAAGTTGACTTAAAAGGGTAGAATCTAAATGGTGCCACACAACTAAGCCGTTCCTCACACAGGAAGTAGATAGAATTGATATCTATAGATCCACATTCCATATGCATTTCTATAGCTCGGAGCTAAAATGATCACACATCAATCAAAGCCAGAAAAGTTCAAGCATTTCTATAGCTCGGAGCTAAAATCACACATCAATCAAAGCCAGAAAAGTTCAAGCATTTCTATAGCTCGGAGCTAAAATCACACATCAATCAAAGCCAGAAAAGTTCAAGCATTTCTATAGCTCGGAGCTAAAATGATCACACATCAATCAAAGCCAGAAAAGTTAAAGCATTTCTATAGCTCGGAGGTAAAATGATCACACATCAATCATAGCCAGAAAAGTTCAAAACTTGTGGAATAAGACAGAACCTCCTACGCTGTTGCGATTGGTGCAACCGGCTACGGCTCGACCGAGGATGGGAAGAGGCTCAGGGAAGTGATCGCCGTGAGGGAAAAATGGGACGCAGACGCAGACCGTTGAGGTGGCGCCACCGTCAAGACCCAAGACGAGGCCATTTCCGAAGCCGTTGAGGCATGATTTCTCCTGCGTTGCTTCTTCTCCTCCATCAGCTTCCAGCGTCCGGAGGTTTCCGTTGCTGTGTGGATTCCTCATTCACCAATAAAAAACCACAAACCCAGATGAGATCAGGCAAGATTGAGAAATGGGTCGTCGGAATTCGAGAGACGTCAGTGAAAATTTAGTGCCTTTTCGATCGGAGATCAGGATTGGGATGGATACCTTAATTTTCAACGAAAGGAGATATATCTCAATCAATACTTGAAATTGAAAAGCGTATTTTCACGAGTTTTTTTGTTTTTTTTTTTAGCGGTTTTATCAACGAGAAAGGTTACAAAAAATACACAATATTAGAGGTTTGATACGTGAAACTTGTTTGATAACTTTAATTTAAGGAATACTTGTAATAATTTAGGATATTCCCCGATTAAATCACTTATATCGACAATTTTATTGAAAGCTTAGTTCTAAGTGTTATATATGTCGGAAAAATGTAGGAGAAGCTTGTAGCAGTGCGGACAGAACTAAGCGCAAGTGCCAAAGGAAGAGAAGTTTATAAATACAAAGTTTCAGACATATACGAAGAGAAACAAAGTGTTGTAATATTGATTTTTGTCTAAAAGATAAACATCTCGTCAAAGATCTAGCTAGCTTTTAGGACTTACATATCATAGTTAACCAAGAACAAGAGTGGTTATGATGAGTGTTGGTGATTGATTAACCTCGAGAACCCGTTATGTAGATCATCAAGTGCTGCATATGGTAGTGCTAAGCAAATCAGACCAAACCAACTCTTACAATAAAAGATGCAAATCGAGTGAATCGTGTGAAAAAGAAAGAACAATGTATATAACCTTTTATCAGGCTTTTCTATGCAGATAAATATGAGCAATGCAAGATTCAAACTCCACAAGGTGTGACTATGCCAAGAGCACCACAAGGCATGTAGCAATTAAAAAACATCAAAAGTAAAACACAAGTGATATATTATACAAATGATATATCTTCAAATAGAATATAAATAGTATTAAAAACGGTGGTAGGTTCAGGGGATCAGTTAGGAATTTAACGGAGAACCACAAAATTATGATTTTTGTACCAAAGAAAGAAAGAGTAACAAGACAAAGAAAAGATTAGAAGAATCAAATTGGCTACATATTAACTTACCTATTTTAAAAATATTAGATAAAATCATAAAGCAGAATAAAAATGCAAAACTCATATATTGCACAAATTAAAATGGAAGGATATAATGAGAGTTTTGTGTCCTTGAAAGTAGAATCAGAATTAATGATATAATATAAAGAAATAAAAAAACTTCATAACATTACAAAAATCCTTCAAGAGTCAAATCATTTATTGCAATCTGCATCAGATAGTTCATTTGATGCAATATAGTTCCAATTTCTCAACTAAACCGCCTCGCGACTAAAATAAGCCGTTATGGCTATCGTTTGCCCTCCAATACAGTTTTCTTCTATCTGAAATCACAAGATATGAGATTGTGAAAACAAAAAAGGTGGGCAACAAATTAGCTCTCATAGTGTTCTTCTTGACGATGCGTTTACCTCAAGAGTTAGAGGAGGTGATGAGAGCGAAGCGAGTTCTTCCAGTTGTGCTATATCAACATTTTTTGGTAGAAACATGATGATATTAGAGGTAATGGATTGAGCAATCTTAAACAATGAGTACCTACACATAAACAAAATTTCACTCAAAAGATATGTATTTTTCATAAGAATTAGCATATATATATATATATATAACTCTAAATATAAGAGTTAGATTTATTATATGTTTACCCGTCTCTCGGCTGGAGCATATCCATCTTGAAACTCTCGACTTCGCAATACTTTGGTCCTCCCCATGGTGGCGAAAGAAACAATATATCTCCCTGGACAAACAATAAAAATGGACTTAAGATCTAGTAGATATTATATATAGCACAACACTAAAAGGGTCAAAACAAATATTTGCAGATAAAAATGATAGAGACGAGTACTTTTAAAGATGGAGCTAACTGGATGAAATCACCAACGACAAAATCTACACGATTAGCAACTCCATAAACCTTTGCATTGTTGATTGCCATTTTCACTTTCATTGGATCAATGTCGATAGCAATCACAGAAGAACATCTATATAAAAATAAAAACAAAAATGGTTTAGCTAGAGAACATCCATACATGTTCATACGTACGTACGTCTCGTCTTGTTTTTATATAGAGCCTTACACTTTAGCAAATTGGATAGTGTTACCACCAACGCCTGAGAAGCAATCAATCACCACTTTGTCACGGCACCTCTCTGCTTGTTTGATTGCTATTTCTTCAGGAGTCACAGAGTACCATCCTTCTTCATCCATTTCGATACCTTGGTCATATCTCGAGAACAGATCGTAACGTTTGGTCCAGTACCTACTGATCTTAGGATTCTTGCCATTTTCTTCTTCTGTATGGAAACACAAGCAAAGAGATATAGAAGAAGTAACAGAAGCAGGAAAGTTAAGCCATGCATATTTACCTTTCTTCAAACGCGATTGTTCTTCGATATTCATTGTGACTTGTGACTCGTGTTAGTGGAAAAAAAAGTCAACTCGTACTTCAACTTCTCCATACCATGTCCCGACAAGAGAGAGGGTGGCTCGAATCTCCCGGAAACCGATATATTCGGGTTTGATAAATAATTGGTTTAAAACTTGATTCCCCACACCGGTTTGGAAATAACCGGCTGAAGGAATATGTTCATTGCTCCACAACTTCTGCTTTCAAAACTACTGATGCAACTAAAGAAGTTGGTATTTTGAAAACATTTAGAAATATGTGTGAGGTGTAATCAACTTATATATATATACCTCCGAACAAAGGCTTGCCAAGGTTAAGGCTCTCAGAATGCATTGTATCAATTCCCATGAGATAGAACTCTGCCTAAGAATCTTCAAACTGAATAAACGATACACAATTGTGTACAAAACGGTTGTATGTTCCGGTGAATAATTAAGAATTTGCTTTGAAACTTTTTAGTTAATTATAGAAGAAAGAAATAAGGACGAAGAACCATACAATTTTAATATCTTTGTACACTAAAGAGAAGAAGAGGGGAATCAAAACACTATTTATACATAAAAACAAAAAACATATCGTCAAGAGTCTATTCCTCTGTTGCTTGATGCAGGAAGATAGATAGTTGCTTTGATGCAATCCAATTTCTCAGCTAAAATAAGCCGTTATGGCTTTCAATTTGCCTCCAACACAGTTTTCTTCAATCTGAAAATCACAATACATGAAAATTGTCAAGAGTAAAGAGTTTTGTAGTAAATGAGCTCTCACATATACTAAGTGTTCTTCTCGACAATATGCGTTCGTTACCTCTAGAGTTAGAGGAGGTGAGGAGAGCCAAGCGAGTTCTTCCACTTGGGCTAAATCAACATTTCGCGGTAGAAACATTACGATGTTAGGCGTAATGGACTGAGCAATCTGAAACAATGTGTAACTACAAAAAAAAAACAAAACTTTCATTTAGTTATACACAAAAAAAGCAAAACTCTAAACTCTCAACTTTATAGATGTTATTACCCGTCTGTCGGTTGCAACATATCCATCTTGTAACTCTCAACTTTGTTATACATTGGTCCTCCCCATGGTGGCGATAGAAACAATACATCTCCCTGTACAGAAAAAAAAAGAGTTGATTTGTTTGAATCTAGTAGATATATATTAGCACAAGAACAAAAGGGTGAATTTATAATTGCAGATAAAAATAATAAGAGACAAAGAAGGAGATTACTTTGAGAGATGGAGCTAACTGGATGAAATCACCAAGGACAAAATCCACACGATTAGCAACTCCATAAACCTCTGCATTGTTCATAGCCAATTCCACCTTCACAGGATCAATGTCGATAGCAACAACAGAAGAACAACTGTTTAAAAAAAAAAAATTGGGTTTAGAAAGAAAAAAAAACACGACACAACTATTAATCTATCATACTCTTGTCTTTTTGAGACAGAGGAGAGAGAGAGAGAGAGAGAGATTATTATCTACACTTTAGCAAATTGGATAGTGTTACCACCAACGCCTGAGAAGCAATCAATCACCATTTTGCCACGGCACCTCTCTGCTTGTTTGATTGCTATTTCTTCGGGAGTCACAGAGTACCATCCTTCTTCATCCATTTTGATTCCTTCGTCGTATCTCGAGAACAGATCGTAACGTTGAATCCAGTACTTTGTGATCTTGGGACTCGTGCCATATTCTTTCTCTGCCGATGACCAAAAGATAGATTAGGGTTTCATCGGAGGAAGACGAAGAGAAAAATGATCGATAAACAGAGAAGATTAAGTGATAGAGATATTAAACGCCGATTGAGCAGGCAGCTATTACCTTTCTCCGAGCGCGATCGTTTCTTGAACTTCATCGGTCTCGTGTCGTGTTGTTGGTCAACTCGTGAGTCAAAAGAGTCAACTCGTGTTTCAAACGCTGATGGGTGAGTGAACACAGACAGGGTGTGTGGTTCGATTCACCCGGAAATCGAAAACATTCGGTTTTCGTTTCTTTTGGGAGATTAATTATTGGTTTTTTATTACTAAACCAATCCCAACTCTGTGTTCTTATCTCATTAAACACCAGACTTGTTAATCTGTTATTTCCAAATCAGACTTGTTCAAGTCAAAACTATCTTCCTGAAACGTTTCAGTATCTCTCAATTCTTTGTCCCTTGGGTTTCTTTCAATGGCAATAAAATAACTACTGTAAAAATTTATGATATGTTACTTTAGTCTAACATATTTTACATTTTTTATATATAACAAGGTATGTTTATACATTGAATAACTTATGTTCGTTTTTAGGTTTATAATCAAATTTAAAATTATTTATAACTAGTGGATAATTCGCTGGAGAAAAAGAATTCAAACAGAAAAGAAAAAAATAAACAAAGGGCAAAGAGAGGAAGAGAAGAAATTTGAAATTTTGGGATTAGTTTGGTTTGACTTCTTTGCAAAGAGAAATTTGGAATTATGAGCATTGGTATAAACCAAAGGAAGCAAGAGAAAGAAGCTCCAACAAGAACACACCAATGAGAAAATTTGAGTTGACAAAAAGGTGTTTTTAAATGCTAAAAGAAAAAAAACAGAGTGATGTTCATAGTGATTGAGAATCTAAAGGTATTTGACACAAGGATGCATTGACTATGTCCTTTTGCCATTTGTTTGCTGCTAGTGGGTGGATGTTTGGTCCGACCTCAAGTCACAATGTCATAAGTTTGGTGAAACAAAATGGAGCAAAAGTGGTGGTGACAAAGTGGACCAAAACAACTGAGATTGTTTATAAGAGAAAGTAGGGTTTGAAGGTGGGTTAGTGTTAAAAAGATTAGATACAAGATTGAAGTGGAGATTGTAAAACATATCTCAATTAGTAAAGGGAAAGTGTGTGTGTGTGTCCCCAATAGACTATAATTGAGTCTTTATGGAGCCCTGTGCCACACAACCCTCTCGGCTTTTCTCACGTGCTTTGAATCACATGTATCACTATTTGGAGTCAAGATTACGAAATTGCAAGTGTTATGTATAAAACTAATCCAAAGAGATTTGGGTTGATGAAAAAGGAAAGTGTTCAACTTGGAATTACTTTTTCAAAGACGAAAGAGAAAAAAGTTAAACTTCCCCAAAGCCTATGTTTTTGAAAGGTTTCTTCCTTCCACACCAGAGAGAGTGAGAGAGAGAGTGTGCAGAGGCTCTTGAAAAGGGTATTTCTGTAAATTTCGTCTTCTTCTTCGTCGATGGGTGCTCCTGTTCCTCCCACCAGCTTCTCCAAATCCTTTACCACCCGGTTCTGTTCTCTCTCTCTCTCTCTACATGTCAAAGTTTGTTCCTTTTTCGTTGCAATCTCTGTTTACAAATAAATGAAGGATGCGTTTTAATCTTATGGATTTGCAGCATATTCTCCGATGTTGCGGGAGATATCACGATTGTCGTCGATGGAGAGCCTTTTCTACTACACAAGGTTAGTGATTTACACACACCCACATGAGATGTTCGACGAAATTCAATTCTAAAACAAAAAAATGAATGTTGCAGTTTCCTCTGGTGGCTCGGTGTGGAAAGATCAGGAAAATGGTGGCGGAGATGAAAGACTCTTCACAAAACCTCTCCCATACAGAGCTCCGAGACTTCCCAGGTGGGTTCAAGACGTTCGAGCTCGCCATGAAGTTCTGCTACGGCATCAACTTCGAGATCACAATCTCCAACGTGGTTGCTCTCCGCTGCGCAGCCGGTTACCTCGAGATGACAGAGGACCTCAAAGAAGAGAATCTCATCGCACGGACCGAGACTTACCTCGAGCAGGTCGCGTTTCGAAGCCTTGACAAGTCGGTGGAAGTCCTCTGCTCCTGCGAGTTGCTTCACCCTCACGACATAGCTGAAGCTGCCCACATCCCTGAGAGGTGCGTGGAGGCCATCGCTATGAATGCCTGCAGAGAGCAGTTAGTGTTGGGGCTATCACGTCTTAACCGAGGCAGCCAGTCAGCGGAACTCAAGAGTCCAGAGTGGTGGATCCAAGACCTCTCTGCTCTGAGGATTGACTACTACGCCCGAGTTGTCTCTGCGATGGCCAGAACAGGCTTGAGGTCTGAGAGTATCATCACTTCTCTGATGCATTACTCTCAAGAGTCGTTGAAGGGCATCCGAAACTGCCAGGAGCGGACCAAGCTTGACTCAGGCACGATTGAGAACGAGCAGAGGAACGTCGTTGAAGCCATCGTTAGCCTTTTCCCGAACGACAAAGTCCCTCTGAGTTTCCTCTTTGGAATGTTGAGGGTCGGTATTACCATAGACGTTTCCATCTCTTGTAGGCTTGAGCTCGAGATGAGAATCGCTCAGCAGCTGGAAACAGTCTCGCTCGATGATCTACTCATACCTGTCGTCCAAAACGGAGATTCCATGTACGATGTGGACACTGTGCATAGGATACTCGTCTGTTTTCTGAAGAGGATAGAGGAGGAAGAATGTGACGAAGATGACTGCTGTTACCAGAACGAGACCGATGGTTCTACGTGCCACAGCTCATTACTTAAAGTGGGTCAGATCATAGATGCGTATTTGGCAGAGATCGCACCAGACCCGTTACTGAGTCTCCACAAGTTTACGGCTTTGATAGAGATTTTGCCTGATTACGCGCGTGTCACGGATGATGGGCTCTACAGAGCCATTGATATGTTTCTTAAGGTACTAACCTTGAATATCTCTGTATTTTGCAAAGTTGTCGTATTGATCTAGTAAGAATGCTTTTTGTAACGAGTGTTTAGGGACATCCGTCGCTGACCGAAGAAGAATGCAAAAGTCTCTGCAAATTCGTAGACACACATAAACTTTCACAGGAAGCATGCAACCACGCGGCTCAGAACGAGCGGCTACCGGTGCAGATGGTTGTTCGAGTACTCTACTCGGAACAGCTGCGTCTGAAGAACGTTATGTCAGGAGAGTCAGGGGAAGAAGGGATGTTGTTGTCGTCTCAGAAGCTCAGTAGCGGGGTCCCAAGTGGAGCAACGTCTCCGAGAGACACTTACGCATCGTTGAGGAGGGAAAACAGAGAGTTGAAGCTGGAGATCTCGAGGGTGAGAGTGAGGCTGAGCGAGTTAGAGAAGGAGCAGATTTTGATGAAACAGGGGATGATGGACAAGTCAGGTCATGGTGGAACATTGCTGACCTCACTTCGGAGGATTTCGATATTTGGTGGTGGGCCTACAGAAGAGAAGCGGCGGAAGGCAAACCGCAAATTCAGGCCCAGGTTGGAGGGCAAAACCAGTAGGAACCGAACATAGTCTATGTTTTAAAGGTAGCTAGGGAACACTTAAGTATCATGTCTATGGCTACGTCTGAGTGTATATCTCGTGAACAAATCTTGCAATGCGATTTCTCAAATAGTATTCTAGAAGAAATTGAAATGAAAAGGGCATTTTCAGTAGAAGTGTATCCTCTTTGTCAAGATGAAAAGGATGAGACAGGCTAAAAAGTTTTAAAAGACAAAATAAAAAAGTGACAATCCTTTTGAATGTCACTTATTAAGAGCTTGGGTTGGCGGGATCATGCTCTGGAGGTTTCAGGAGCTCCAACGAGGCTCTTCCGGATCTGTAGAGATGAGAGGAACATAGAAGAACAATATTAATGCGAGAGAGGTCGAGAATAATGATGAGAAAAGAAGAACATCTCAAACCTGGGGAAGCTTCTGTCTGAAGGCGACGTCTAGGCGTGCGTCTAAAGTGTTCTCGCAGACAATCTTTCCGTCTTGAGATGCCAGCACCACCCCGCCCGAGCTTCACCGTTAAGACACCATCATTGTTGGTATGGATATTCGGTGAACAAACAAGACACAGAGAGAAAGATTAAAAAGATGGTAGAAATTTACCAGTGAAGGTCATGGGAATCAGGGAGCTTAGGATTAGGAGGTGGAGGGAGGAACACTTTGTCGTCGATGGTGATGTTAGGAGACGAGACTTTAGCTTTCTCTGCATACTGTTTCCTAGCATCTTCGATGACCGATTCAACAACCTTCTTGTCCATCTCTCTGCATCTCAGCAGCACTGATGGCTCTTTCAGCCGCATCAAACTCTACGTACAGAGAGACACAATCATAAATGTAAGGACTTGTCGACATGGGGAGATCAAAGGATAATATATAGATAGATACCTCAAGGATGAGACCCTTGAGAAGCTTTTTGTACGCATTCTTGTCGGTGGAGACACGAAGAAGGTCCTTAGCCGCAGAGTCTTTCATGGAGGTGACAACGTCATCTTGTGCTTGAAGGTACTTAATCCTACTTGCATTCAGCTGCGTCGAGTAGTCTCTGAAGACGCAAATGGAATGGAATCAATTTGAAGCCTGACAAAAAGGAAGAAGGTGAAAGCGATAAACAAAGAAGAAGCTCACATGCGCTTGCGGATATCGACCTGCTTGAGCTTGCGGTCATATTCTTGACGGAGCTTACGCTTGGCACTCTCGAGAAGCTGAAGTCTCTCTATGTTGAATTCCTCCTCAGCGGAGATTGAGATCTCGTTTGCTTTCTCTTCTGCCTCTTGCCGGATGAACCGGACCATCTGTTGTATCTGCTTTGACACATCTGCGTCATTCATCTCTCTCTCTCTCTTACACACACAGACTCAAACAAAAAACATCATCAACCTCCTCCTCACACTCTCTTTTATAATTACTCTTGTGAGAGGAGGAGCTAGTCCCCGGCTTTTGGTGCCAAATCTTCGTTTTAATGGACCATTGACCCTTTCTTCATATCAAACACTGCTATTTTTGGAATCACAGATTGTGAACAAGTAGGCTCATTTAGGGGGGAAAAAATGAATAAGCACGACAAAACCCAATAACATATCACTGACTCTTTTGCTTATTTTATTTTTACTTCATGACAACTTTATTACAAAACAGGCTTGTTTTGGTACAACCTAATTCCAATCTAATTGTTTTGTTTTGGTGAAACCTAACTCCATTCTTGGCAATCTAATACTTCAAAATATGGGTGGGCAAACCTAACTCGATCTTTTCGCAGTTGTTGTCAACATAGAGCATCATCAAAAAAGCTTGGACCTTTCATGCTTTCCATTTTTTTTCATGGTCATGCCATTGCAAATCTTATCTTTACTGTTCAAAAGAGTTCTCTTGTCCCTTGGTGCATCTCTGAGTACACTCACTGCCTTGAATACAATTTGCAAAACCATTATCCTTCAGTTTGTTATATATGCATGTGATTATTTTCATTTCAATCTATAGTAGTATATTTTTATCTTTTTTAAAGCATCATGTAAATCAGTGTTTTGGATGCTTGAAGATGACTTTGTGTGTGTTTGTGATGAATTTAGATTTTGGTGATACCTGGAAAAATTCTTTTTTTTTGTTTTTTTTTCTGGTTTCTTTGATGCATTAGTATAATCGATATAATATAAGCTGCTGCTTGCATAATCTTTGGTATGGTCAAAACTATCCCATAACAGCAAAATGCAGCTCACGTGAATAGATATACAGCATGAGTCTTGAGATTTATGCCAATCACAAAAGTCAAATACATTAATATTTCCATCTTTGAATCATTCGTCAGGCTGAGTTCGTAAGTGCACATAAAATTAATTAAAATAAGATAGAATGCGATTAAAAACATTGTAAGATAAAAATAAAATTTGTGTCTTACAAATTTCAAAGATTGTTAGAAGAACATTTCTTCAATCTGTGGTTCCTTTGCTTTCTTTTGTGAGCAATGAATCTGCACATCTGTCGAGTAAATCAGCTTTAGGGTATATTCCTTTGTACTAACGGATATTTGTTGTTTCTAGTTTTCCTGATACATCTGAATTCTCAATTTGAATTGTTCTGTCATGGTTAGTTCTGATTTAACCTTATGTGCTGTACATGTTGTGAAGTTTAAACAATAAAAAGTGGGAGGAGAGTTAAGTGAAGCATATGAGCCAAAAGTCAAACAAATAAAATACATGAAATTAAGAAGCTAAAGATTAAGTTAGTTATTCTCACGTTCTTTTAACATTTTTAAGTAGTGCCTTTTCCTTCTAAAATTATCCAAGCATTAAGCTGCAGAAAACAAGAGAGAAGAGGGGAGAAAGAGAGATTTATTTTCTCTTCTCTTCAAATTTCAAAGGTTTACTCAAATTCTTTATGTTCTAAATATTTTGAAGTTTCATAGTTAAGTTTGCTTTTAAACTGTCTCGTTGGTTTCTGTGTTTTGACATTTTTGTCTGAATCTCTATTCAGGTTTTGGTCACGTGAGGAGAAGCTATAAAACATGGCGTCTTGGACTTCATCTGAATTCCTCTATGTAGAGATAAAACCACCAGGTGTTCGTTTCCTGGAACGTTTTAAGCGTTCAGGCAAACTCTCTTTCAAGCAATATCAAGGGATGGTCTTTGTCTTGACCTTCATCGCCTATACTGCCTTCCACGCAACTCGAAAGCCAAACAGCATCGTCAAAGGAACCCTCTCCAAACCATCAACCGGACACTTCAAGGCCACGGACAAAGGCGGATGGGCTCCTTTCGATGGTCCTGACGGGACAGCTTTGCTTGGACAGATAGATTTGGCCTTCCTCTCTGTTTACGCGGTTGGAATGTTTGTTGCGGGTCATTTGGGTGATCGTTTGGACCTCAGGACGTTTCTGACGATTGGTATGATCGGGACAGGAGTGTTCACCGCTCTGTTTGGGGTGGCGTTTTGGGCCAATATCCATACCTTTTACTATTTCCTAGCGATCCAGACGTTGACAGGATGGTTTCAGTCTATTGGATGGCCTTGTGTGGTGGCGGTTTTGGGGAACTGGTTCGATAAGAAGAGGAGAGGAGTCATTATGGGTGTTTGGAGTGCTCATACATCAATAGGGAACATCATGGGGTCATTAATAGCGACCGGACTCTTGAAGTATGGTTGGGGTTGGTCTTTTGTTGGTCCAGCTTTGCTCATTACGTTTCTTGGCATTGTGGTTTACCTTTTCTTGCCTGTGAACCCTCCTGCTGTTGACGCTGAGAGAGATGGAACTGAAGTTGATTCCACGTTGAGACTTGGTGACACCATTACAGAAAGTTTCTTGAGCTCCAGGATGAGTACTGGATTCGACAGAAGAGCTGTCGGGTTCTTAGCCGCTTGGAAAATCCCCGGTGTTGCTCCTTTTGCCTTTTGTCTCTTCTTCACCAAATTGGTCTCTTACACTTTCCTCTACTGGCTTCCTTTCTACGTAAGCCAGACTGAGATAGGAGGAGAGCATATGTCACAAGAGACATCGGGAAACTTGTCTACGCTCTTCGATGTTGGAGGTGTGGTTGGAGGAATCTTAGCCGGATATTTCTCGGATCAGCTCAACGGAAGAGCAATCACAGCCGGAGGATTCATCTACTTAACAATCCCAGCTCTGTTCCTCTACAGAGTCTACGGTCATGTCTCATTGACCATTAACATCATCCTCATGTTCGCGGCTGGAGTATTAGTTAACGGACCTTACGCTCTCATCACAACCGCGGTTGCAGCTGATCTCGGTACTCACAAATCACTTAAAGGCAATGCGAGGGCTTTGGCTACAGTCACTGCGATTATAGATGGAACAGGATCAGTTGGTGCAGCCATTGGACCTGTTCTTACGGGTTACATCGCTGCGATTAGTTGGGATGCTGTGTTTTACATGTTGATGACCGCAGCTTTGATCTCTGGATTGTTGCTTACTCAGCTTATTATAACAGAAGTGAAAACAATGTTGTATGGATCATCTGACGATGATGAAGTTGTTGCTGCTTCTGAACCAAGACCTCCCATTGATGTCCTCATATGATAATATCATCACTTTGTTTTTTGTTTTTCAATCTGACTTGTATTGTCTTTATGACATTCGTTCTTTTTGGCATTGTAATATCTTTTTTGTTTTTAAGGCTTGAATGAAAACAATCTTTCTCTCTTGGTTTTATAGTGTCCTGAGTTACTTCTGAAACAAGTAACCTAACCTAAAAGTGTAACTTCCTGTAGAAGTTACATCTCTTATGGATTAATATTTCTGTAATAACAATCTTCAAAAAACAAAACAATGAGAGCCAATTGCCAATGGCATTCTAAAACTTATTCTGAAAAAATAATAATATTTTTTTTGGGGAAACGGCATGTAGTTTGCTTTTAAAGCAAAAACTGGAAGCTATTCGCAAACTCGGGTCAGTGAGAACCTTTCATGTCAAAATGGGCTTACAGTCCTAAGTGGGCTTTGTTCCAATCCTCTCAAAGACTTTCGGTTCATTTGATTTTCATTTCTGTAATAACCATTAGACATTTTAGAAATTATATAAATTATTTTAACTTGATCGTTTGTTTTTTGCAGCTTCATATCGGGAGAACAAGTTTATTTCCTTAAGAATAAATGTAAAGATCTCAACAATAAACGCGACAAATTTTCATGCAATTTATCCGAGAATGTAAATTGCAAACCAATATAATTTGTATATTATAGTAATGTTGTCGTTAAAAGAATAAAGATAGAGGGACAAGCATAGTGGTATAAGATAAAATAAAATAAAAAGTAAACAGATCTGTGACTTAATGAATGTGAAATGTGAACAAATGTTTTTTTTCCTCTCTAGTAAGTACTTCTAGGGACGGTACGGACCAAGTAAACATCGAAAAGACAAAAAAGACCTTACCATGTCTCGACGCAAGTGTATCTTGACGAAAGGGTATTACTGGAAATGTAAGAATAACGTGTATTAATGAATGCTGATGATCTACCGGACAGGTGCATGTGACCCACTTCCCTATTATTGCCACCGCTCTTTATCTTTTCTCTCTCTCTCTCTCTCCTTTTCTTCATTTTTATTTCAATTTTGCTAATTTATTATTTTGCCGTTTTCGTAATATCTTTTTGATATCTTGAGAATTATATTATGGAAATTTCCAAACGTTCGGTAATATTGTTAGTATAATGAAAGTTTTGAATTTAGTATTGAAGAAGCATAGTTTATTGTATTTATATATATATTTACATTGGGAGACACTCCAAAATGATACGGAGTTTTCTTTAATTATTAGTAATTATTATATGAGTGCTATCAATTTCAAAGTGACAAGAAAAGAGATTTGAGGGTGATGCGGTTCATAGTACTTGACTCATTGGTGAAGAAGCGTACAAACAAGTAGCAAACAAAGATTTTATAAAAAAGTACAGAAAAAGAATTACTTTTTTAGAATTTGAAAGAAAAACAAATATTCAAGGAAAGCTTTATTATTCTTTCTTTTCCAATCTGTTTCAACAAACAACCCATGTTCATAATTTCTTCTCCAGATAAAGCTATCAACTTTTCTGTTTCTTTCTCCTCACAAGAGAAAAAAAGATTTCCTCTTTTGTTGGAACCCAGATCTTTGTTCTTCATTTCCTTGTTTGATTTCATCTCCATTTTGGGTTTTCTTTCACACTGAAAGAATCCTACTTTTGTGTCTTTGTACTTCCTGTGGACTCTCTCTTCTGGCTTGTATTCCAGATCTAGCAGCTTGTTGGATTGTTTACTGAAAAAAGTTGGGATCTTTGGTTTGTCTTGTTAACTTTGCCTTGCTTTCTTGAAAATAAATTTTCAGCATTTTTAGGATTGATATGCTAAAAGGCTGTTGATTTCTGCTTGAGAGAGAGAACGGAAAAAGAAAAAAGAGTTATCTTTCTTTGAGAGTCGTTGTGAGCTCTTGTTACTCTTCTTACTTCTCAGAATTTGTCTTGTGGAGGCTAATCAAAAGAGAAGAGTAGAAACCTCATTACACACATTTGGGGAAATTTCTGTTTCCTGGAGGAGCTTAGATAGAGTTTTTGCGTTTCTGTAGTTGAATATTGTCTCTTTGTAAGATTCAGTAGCAGTAGTTGGTGTACTGGGTGATTCTTGGGCTCTTTGAGTGGCTCTATGTCGAAGCTGAGGAAAAAGTTTATGGAACTTGTGCTATCTACGTTGATAATCTTCACTTGTGTTGTTGGCTATGGAGAAGCTCAGTCCAAGACTTTCCTTGTTGATTGTGGCTCCAATACTTCAACCAAAGCAGATGGAAGAATATGGGTTGGAGATTTGTCTCCCAACAACAGTTTGACACTTAGTTCAGGAGGATTAGATGCCACTTCACCGACACCGATAAAGAGTTCTGCCTTTTCTGAGATTTATAAGTCTGCTCGTGTCTTCACGACTACGTTAAACTATTCATTTTATGAAATACCTCAAGGAAGT
This sequence comes from Iljinskaea planisiliqua, assembly GCA_900108845.1. Taxonomy (NCBI): domain Eukaryota; kingdom Viridiplantae; phylum Streptophyta; class Magnoliopsida; order Brassicales; family Brassicaceae; genus Iljinskaea; species Iljinskaea planisiliqua. Next base: position 2,903,384 of record FNXX01000007.1, on the reverse strand, counting down.
TACTTTGTCAGGCTCCATTTCAGCCCTTTCGCCATGGGAAACCACAATGTGAACGAGTCTTCTTTCAGCGTGTATGCGAATGGTCTGAGACTGATGCATGACATCAACATCCAGGGAGAAATCGCGCATAAAAATCTCATCTTGCAAAGCTCTGGTCACAATGCTACTGCCTCTTCTTTGGTTAAAGAGTTTCTGTTACCCATCGGACCGGAAAAACTGGTTTTGAGTTTCATCCCAGAGAAAGAATCATTCGGGTTTGTCAATGCTATCGAGGTTGTTCATGTTGATGATAAGCTTTTCAAAGAATCAGTGACTAAAGTTGGTGGAAGTGAAGTGGAGCTGGGTTTGGGCGGACGTGGGATCGAGACTATGTATAGGCTAAACGTTGGTGGTCCTAAGGTAGATCCAAGCCAAGATCTTAAGCTATATAGGACATGGGACACAGATTCAAGTTACATGGTGATTGAAAACGCAGGTGAAGAGGTCAAGAACAGCTCGAATATCACGTATGCTTTGCCTAATGAGTCACCTGTGGCTCCTCTTCTTGTTTATGAAACTGCTAGGACGATGTCAAACACCGAAGTCTTGGAGAAAAGGTTCAACATTTCTTGGAAATTTGAAGTGGATCCGAATTTCGATTACTTGGTTAGGCTTCATTTCTGCGAGCTGGTTGTTGATAAGCAAAACCAGAGGATATTCAGGATATACATCAACAACCAGACGGCTGCTGGTAATTTCGATATATATGCTCATGCGGGTGGGAAGAACAAAGCTATTTATCAAGATTACTTCGACCCGGTCTCCTCCAAGAACGACATTCTCTGGATTCAACTTGGACCTGACACATCAGCTGGTGCTTCTGGAACCGACGCTCTTCTGAGTGGTCTTGAGATTTTCAAGCTCAGCAAGAATGGGAATCTAGCTCATCTCATGAGGTTTGATTCGTCTGGTCACTCGGTAGATAACTCGAAGATGCGGATTATTTGGATCAGTATTGGTGCTGGTATAGCAACTATCATTCTCTTCGCGTTCTTGGTTACTTTGGTAGTATGTTTGTGCAAGATGAGGCGAAATAAGTCAGATGACTCCAAAAACAATCCTCCTGGCTGGCGTCCATTGTTCTTGCATGTCAATAACAGTACTGCAAACGCAAAAGCAACAGGAGGCTCGCTGAGACTGAACACTCTTGCAGCATCTACAATGGGTAGGAAGTTTACACTAGCTGAGATTCGTGCCGCTACCAAGAACTTTGATGATGGTTTAGCTATTGGAGTTGGAGGGTTTGGTAAAGTCTACAGAGGAGAGCTTGAAGATGGAACGATCATAGCTATAAAACGAGCAACCCCGCATTCTCAGCAAGGACTTGCTGAATTCGAAACCGAGATTGTGATGCTCTCGAGACTAAGGCATAGGCATCTTGTGTCTTTGATCGGGTTCTGTGATGAGCACAACGAGATGATCTTGGTTTATGAGTACATGGCAAATGGAACTCTGAGGAGCCATCTATTTGGAAGCAACCTTCCTCCTTTATCGTGGAAGCAACGGCTTGAAGCTTGTATAGGCTCTGCCCGAGGATTGCATTACCTTCACACAGGCTCTGAGAGAGGAATCATTCACAGAGATGTCAAGACGACCAACATATTACTAGACGAAAACTTTGTGGCGAAGATGTCTGATTTTGGGCTGTCGAAAGCTGGACCTTCCATGGACCATACTCATGTCAGTACAGCTGTGAAAGGAAGTTTCGGGTATCTTGATCCAGAGTACTTCAGGAGGCAACAGTTAACAGAGAAGTCGGATGTTTACTCTTTTGGCGTTGTGTTGTTCGAAGCTGTTTGTGCTCGAGCTGTTATAAACCCGACTTTGCCTAAAGACCAGATCAACCTTGCGGAATGGGCTTTAAGCTGGCAAAAACAGAGATCTCTCGAGTCGATCATCGACGAAAATCTGAAGGGAAACTACAGTCCTGAATCGTTGGAGAAGTACGGGGAGATAGCGGAGAAGTGCTTAGCGGATGAAGGGAAGAACAGGCCAATGATGGGAGAAGTATTATGGCACTTGGAGTATGTTTTGCAGCTTCATGAAGCTTGGCTGCGCAAACAGAATGGAGAAAACTCGTTTTCGAGCAGCCAAGCGTTAGAAGATGCACCAGAGAGCTCTCTTCAAGCTGGTTCCTATCAAGATTCCTCAGAAGTGGAGAAGAGCCAAACAGGATCAACTCTTCACAACATGGTGTAGAGGAAGCAATGGATTCACCATCCCCAAAATAATTCTTTTGTTCTTTTGTTATTATTGGTTATGATTCTATCCAGAAGCTCTTAGTAATGGAGCTTGTAATGTCGTCACACTGCAAAATATAAGTTGCTTTTTTAAGGTATTTGTTTCTTACTCTTTCCATTTGTTTCCTTCGCTAACCTGTGCACTAGAAAGATGCATGCATTGTTTGGTTAGTCTGAAGAAACTTGTTCACTATTTCAAAATATCTCACTCACAATCACTTCAGGATTCAAAACAGTGGAGAACAAAACTTATTGAAATGGTTCTACAAAATACAGTAGGCTTAACGCTCTGTCTCAAGGCAAAGACATGTCTTAGCTAACTGCAGAAAGGAACAAGAGTTACAGATACGTTTATGTTTGGTAAGCCAAATAAGAAACTGCAACTTTCAAAGACAGAAAATACAGTTTGGTTCCTCTCTCGGAACTGTATAAAGCTTCAAGATCCGGAGAGGATACCACGCATAGGTAGACGGATGGATCTCATTTCTTCCCACCACCGGAAACATTGAACTTGAAGAAGATGATGTCTCCGTCCTGAACAACATAAGTTTTGCCTTCCTGTCTGTATTTTCCTGCGCCCTGCATTAGTTGAGATTGTAAATTAGACTTAACTGTCAACTCCGTCAACCATAGAGATATTCTTTAGCATGCGATTAATTTAACAATGTCATCTTCAACAAGAATACACTGCATGATGGCTATGTTTTTAGAGGCTACTTAATCCAGAAATCTTTAGAGATTAAAGTGCAAGAAATTTTAGATAAGTACCTTGACTGCAGTTTCATTGCCGAGTTCCTTGAGATCCTCAAATTTCATGACCTGTGATGTCAACAACAACATTAGAACAAACCACAACGAATTTCAACTTATTCAACCCGGGTAAACAATTGATTCCTTTGTGAAACTGATTAATTCATATATGGTTTGCATTAGGATTCTACTTTCATATCTACATGCCTGCGTAGATCCAAATCATTAATAGGAAATCAACACCAAGATGAATGAATACCAAGCATCGTTTATGTCGAGGAAACAAGAGAAAGATTATGGAAACTCTTCAACAGAAACAAATCATCCAAGCTAGGAGGGAAAAGGCTTGGCGCACGTAAATTTAGGGTATGAAACAACTAGTGAGATGACCAAGATTCAAGAGAAGTGAGAAGAAGGTAACCTCGGCACAAATAAATCCTCTCTCGAAATCAGTATGAATGGCCCCTGCAGCTTGAGGAGCCTTTGACTGCCGTCGTATTTGCCAGCATTTCACCTGCAAAGCAAAATATTATTGACGGATCAAATTCCAGCAAATGCACTACTTGACAACACTAAACATACACAATAAATATCTCATTACAGAAGAATAATGCTCAGAAGAACTATCTAAGAGAAATAGAGAGTAAAGCGTGTTGTGAAGCCAAGTAAATTACTAGTAAAGTGGGATTGTAATACCTCATCAGGCCCAGCTGTAAAGAAATATATGAGGTTAATGGCTGAAAATCCAGTTTTGATGATCCTCGGAAGGGCACTGTCAAAGCAGCAATGGCCATTAGATTCACTTTAACGGATTCATCAAGAAAATCATCTTCAGGAGCAACTATTCAATTGAAGGGGGGCTATGTTTTACTACTAACCTTTGCAGTTTGTTCTCCTCACAATACTTAGCTGCTTCGTCGGGGAGCATATCAGCGAGACTCCTTTCAAAAACACCACTGAAAGGAATCATAGTATCACCACCGTGTTCTTGAACCCTACATAACGATGAAACAGATATTTTTAGTTTAGGAGAAGTATGATAAGAGTAGTAAATGCCGCCGTAGAAGCAAATTTTGCAGCAACAGAGGGGGAAAAAGTTAACTTATTATTCAAAATAGTTTGTGAAGGGATATTTGTAAGTACCAAGCATGAATCTTGGGCAAGAACTTGTTTTTCTTCCTCTGGTAGTCTCTCTCATTCATGTTAATCTGTAAGTTAAAATTTGAGAGCAATAAGTGATCAGAAATCGTCCAAACAACATGCCTTTATAATTCTTACGCGGAGATTAAACATTTCGCCGTAACAAACATGTAAAATTTGCTCTCCATAATATATATGGGTAAATTTGCGAGGAAATTTGCAAGCAGTGTCACAGAAACTAGACAGTATGCCTCTACAATTTGCAAGTTGATGCGAGCATTTCTTTTGAAACAAAGTTGTCGACCATAGATATCAAAGAAGCAACATAATCTATCCTGATAGAAAAATTATTCCAAAAAGAGATAAACATTCAAGATTTCTCACCAAGTAAACAACGGGCTTTGCGGAAAGCAATTGGAAAGTGTTCAAAATCTCGATATCAGCTGCTTTCCAGTCTCCAAAACGGACATCCTTTCCTTCTTCCAGCCAGGCTTTTACCTGTACACCCAAGATGTACAGTCATTTTTTCAGCCAATTAATAATTAAATGACCAATGACACTCACAGAACAGGACTGCGTGGATAACATTTCATAAGCATACCTTTAGCAAGAGCTCAAGTTCAACTTTTAGCGCCTTGTCATTGCTCCTCTTCATGCTCTTCTCGACATCTTCAACCTTCTTTTTAATAAATTCAATATCCTAAAGTTGCACCAAAATAGTTCAGTATGTTACCCAAGCAACCATAGACGAAATGAATAACCTCTAACTCTTGTAAATAACAGACAGCTTCATTAAGATACACAGAAAGGATTTCACGAGTTGAGAGATCTAGATGTCAATATCTGTAACATATTAGGTTCACCTTCAGCCGCAATTCTTCAGTAATGGTCTCCAAATCTCTAACGGGATCGACGATATCATCAACATGGATAATATCAGGATCTTCAAAAGCACCTGTACATGTTCAGTCGAAAAGTTACTAACCAATAATAGTCTTTACAAGATATCTTAGTATCAAAAACTATTTACAAAATATCTCAGTTGTTCAGGAACAGTTACACAGAACTACATAAGATGCATTCGAGAGAAATACATAAACTAGCTAGTGGAATGCCCCTATAGGATAGATAACGAGAAAACAAAACCCAGTCCCTTGTTAAAAGGCCTTTCTGTGCATAAAATCACCATTTCAACCACAAATGGAGAGAAAAAAAAAAAGGAATGAAAAATCATACGTAAAACATGGAAGATTCCATCGACAGCACGGATGTGGGACAAGAAGTTGTTTCCAAGTCCCTGGCCTTCATGAGCGCCTCTAACAAGCCCAGCAATGTCATGAATTTCCAAGAAAGCTGGAATCTGAGACAATCACAATAGACACAAGTCAGATTCATGGTTTAATCACTTTCAGTAGCAGCAAGTGTTGAGATAGAAAGCGACAAAGTTACCTCACTCTTTGGCTTGTACAATTGGCAAAGCCAATCGAACCTCTCATCGGGGATATTCACACGCGCCTCGTTAGGCTCAATGGTACAAAATGGGAAATTCTCAGCTGGAATCGAAAGCTTTGTAAGAGTGTTGAAAAGAGTAGACTTTCCCACATTTGGCAACCCAACCTGCATCGTCCCAAACAAAACCATGCATGAGTCTCTTCATCATCGTCTTCCCATGAATTCAAACAATCAACCTTATTTAAAAAAACAGTTCCTAAAAGTGGATAAACAACAATCACATCTTCAATGAATGACAAATGTTTCATTTCCTCTGTAAAGTTGATAGATCTCCCCCGGAAAAATTAAAAAAAAAAAAACTCTTTTAGAGTTGATCGACGAAGATATTGCGATGAGAAAATCTAAGATTCCATTCTTCTTTCTCAATCAATAAACTTGGATTCTAAACAAAGTTTTGATAAGAGAGATGATGTTTACAATTCCGATCTTGAGGTGAGAAGAGAAACGGCCAAGGATAGGCCTCTCTACGGGGCCTGCATCTTTAGCTTTGGCTTTCGGAGGCATGTTTCCTCTAGTGTCGAGCTTGAAAGAGACGCGAAGTAGAGAGATTCTAGGGTTTTTGCTGATTAACGCACTACTGAAGAAGAAGAAGCTAGACGCCGACGGCTGAGGTTAAAGAGGAGATTGCTCAGCTGGTTCGCAGACCGGTCTAAATCGGACGGACATTTCCCGGTTTGCCTCGAATCATTGTCGGATTTACCAAAGTGCTATATTAAACCAGTTGTGGACAAAGTAAACCAAATTGTACCCAAAAGGTTAAAACCGAGATATCATCAAAAAGACCAAGCTATCTTCCATTAACTGAAAAATGAAACATTAGTACTTCTGACTAACTACTAACTTCGATTCATGCCAAAAAATTCCTAACATTTCCATTAAAAAAGCCTTAATATATGGTTTGGTGCAATATGTCTGTTTTTATAAAGAAAACTGTTTTTAGACTATACACGCTTGCAAAAGTATTATATTAAGAACCCTGATTTGCAAAAATGCGTTTCCTCTAGACAGGGGATGGACTGGTGGATGGTCTGATTCTACAAGGCATCTTCAAGAGACTCTCTGTTTCGAGCATGAAGGAGTGTTGTGGCGTTACAGACATCTTGTTCATCTCCTTATCAACGTCCACCTCATCATCACATTCCTCCTCCTCACTGTCTCCATTCACTATGACCTCAGGACAAACCTCATCTTCGTCATAACTCATAAGTCGTTTTCACCATCGACCAGTAGATGAAGTTCGGGGAGATAAAGCTTCATGATTTGACAAAGAAAGGGGTGAGAGAAAAGAATCAAAAATATGCAACCGCAACAATAAGAATCTTTTCCGATGATTACAATCTCATTCAAGATATAGTTGGTTTAATTATACTGCATTAAGATTACATGCAGTAGATGTTGAATTCATCCAATGAGTCAAGAAACTTCTATAAGATTATATGCAGTAGACGTGTTTAACTATTGTTTGTTACTCTTAGCACCCCCCAAGAAGAAGACCACTTTAAAATACTCAACAGGAAACATAAATCAAAAGATTGCATTAGATTAATTCAATCAACCTTATCGGCTAGATCATCATCACAAAACCATTCCAAACACATTTACAAACTACACATCTCTCTAAAGCTTTCTAAGCAATGGACAAAAGCAAGACATTAACAAACCCCAAACGAAGAAAAGAATTTATCAACTCCCTCAAGTTTGTTTCAACACACAAAACTCTGCCTACAAGAACCTATTTTTCAGACAGCAATCTTGTACATGACTGTCACCGGAATGTTCACCACGTGTCCTCTGTCTCCAAACAGCCCAATTCTTCCAAAACTCGCTACCGAAATATTCTTCATCGCTCGAAAGACAAGACTCAGGACCCGTGTCTGACCGTTTCCGATTGTAAACTTGGCAGGTGAGACCTTAACAGAGACCGAGTCCGGTGCCATCCACCCGACTGTATATGTTTCGTTTGTAGCCGTGGCTGCAATATTCGTGACCCATCTTAGGACAGTTCGAGTACCAACAAGCTTAGCTATTGTGACTGAGGGTAGGTTCAGGTCAGAGGCTGCAAGGGAGGAGTTGTACGCCGAACAGCTTTCGCCAGTGTAGTTGAATACAACAGGAGATGATCCGTTGATGCCGCAGAGAAACTTCATGTATTCATTGTAACCTACATTTGCAGATACACTTCATGTGAAAACATTTATCTCTAACTACTCTTTCATATGCTCAAAGTATATAAAGAGATCAACTTTGGACTTTGGAGGTTCAAGAAAGTGTGTACCTATGTCGAAAATCAAACCAGGGTCAAGAGCTGCAGTTGCATTGACGAATCCACTACCCATATCAAAAGGCGTTGCAGGAGACTGACTAACGTCAGGGTTTAAGACAGTTCGTTGCGCCATTATATGCTCACCCTTTCTGTCTGATAAAGAAGCCGTTGTCGAGAGTGCGGATCCAATGGCTGCAGGTGTGAAATGAGGAAACTTCTGCTTGATGAGTGCTGCAATCCCCGCTACGTGTGGAGCAGACATGCTTGTCCCCGACTCCATAGCGAAACGCTCACCTAAATACCGAACATTTCAAGAGCTTAAAAAGACTACAAGAAACACAAAATGAGTAATCTTATAAGAAGAAATGATGATATTTGTACCTTGAAAATCGGTCGTACCGATGCCAAGAGGACTCCAAGCGCCCCATATCGAGTTCCCAGGAGCTACTAAGTTTGGTTTCATTACATCAGCATCTTCGTAAGAATCGTTTTCTGGGTCCGGTCCCCTAGCAGAGAAGTACATGACCTTTGGTGCTGTAATGCCATAGGTAGGTTTCATGCCACCAACAATTCTCGCAACCGAAGCAGACCGCACAATTTTTCCTGAAGCATTGTCTCTCGACAGAGAAGTATTGTAGTACCTCAGTAAAGCCTGACCATAGAACATAGGAAGAGTTAAGTTACATTCTTGTTCACAGTGTAATAAACTACTTTACATTTCAAGATTGTGATTATACCTGAGAATCTTGCGGGGAGGAGATTAGAATTCCCGGGATATCCATAGGAGTTGAACTCATCTGAAAACCAGTGGCAGAAGGATCCATGTAGAAGACAAGACCTGCTGCTGATAAGTTCTTTGCTGTTATTAACGCTTGTTTGATGGTTGAGACACCGAGAATGAATCGGACTGTATAACTGCAGACAAGGATCTTTCCCTGCACAAGCTTCTGATCGTAGCTACTCGAATCTTGGCACTCCCCAATATATATAGCATCCATAACGGTTGTACCATTGCTAAGCGCATGTGCAGCTAAAACAAGTTTGTGCATTGTTCTTGTACCAGCTAATACAAAATAAGTCAGAAACCGGTAAGGTCAGGTCAATGGTGAAATAAAGAAAGAAGCTAAGCTATAAACAAAAACGGACTTACATGCGAGTCCAACTCCAGAGATAGTGACATTATTTCCGAGGATTATTGAGTTACTATAAACTCTATCGTGAGATGTAGCTCCTACTGTAAAGATCCATGGACTGAAGGAAGACATGCTCTTAGGAGCTGGTCCTGTGTTTCCAGCTGCTTGCACTACAAAGATCCCGGCTTTCACAGCTGAAAGCAATGCCATATCGATCGGGTTGAAGAAGGTGGCGATGCCAGGTGGACGTCTATTCGGTGTGATTGATAAGTTTATTATGTCAACTCTATCTTGAGCCGCCTAAGAAAAGAAAACATTCATATAACTATGTCAACTATTGATTCGTTTCATCTTAGTTTCAGTTACAATGATAACAAATCTTATTACCTGATCTATGGCTGCAATGATATCTGCTGCAAAACCTCCAAACCTCTTATACAATGCCTTGTAAATAGCAACACTAACAAGAAAAGACGAGATATTTAGTTTCTCCACAAACTATTTCCAAAGAGAATATCATTTTGTGGTATTGACTTACTGAGCACGAGGAGCCATCCCACTAGCATTTCCAAGGTGATGACCAGAAACCACCACCGGGATGGCGTGATTCCCGGCTGCAACAGAAGCTGTGTGACTGCATCAATCAACCAATATCAGCATCAACCATTTGGTGGTTAATGAGTTTGAATCAACATGGAGGGGGTCATATACACTTACGTGCCATGCCCTTCACCGTCAAATGGTGAAGCATCGTCCTGAGATGAATTCAAGACTCCTCTACTGAGAGCCGACTCAGCGAAATGGCGTGCTCCAACGAGTTTCCTATTGCAAGAACCGGCCGGGAAACCAGTGGTAACTTCGCAGACACCAGTAAACCGAGGAGGGACCGGATATGAATGTCCTGAGACTTTGTCACTGAAACTAGGATGAGTGGGATCAATTCCAGTATCAATAAACCCTATAACAACTCCTTCTCCTGCATATTCAGAGCCTCCTTCACGCAGCCAAGCTCCACGTGGCAAACCTAAGAACTGTGGCGTGTGAGTGGTTGCCTTCTTAACCGGAAAATCCAGAACCACATTGTCCACTTCCTCTCTAGCAGCGAGTCTCTCAGCCTTAAGAGAGAGAAAAACGGTTTTCGAACTCATGAGCTCAAAACAATGAACAGACACTAACAACTAGACATTCAGACACTGTTTCTAAGATAATGAGAGTACCTGTTTTTGGGTAATAACCGCAGAAAAACCATTGATGAGATAGTGGTAGCTGTACAGCTTAATATAATTCTCGTTTCTCAATACTTCTCTCAGCAACGAGTCATGAACTCTAACTATAGAAGCGCTTCGGTTCCTAAATGCATAACAAAAGACATTAAGATTGTAATTCGAGCATAAATGAATCTCAAAGTTCATCAGACATTAAGATGTAGCTTCGTTTAGCAACAACTTAAAGGTTTCAGCTTGGAGCAGACTTTCAGGAAAAGACCAAAGAAGACAAGCGACAAGTAATCTGGGACCCAAAATTGACGAATTTCGGACAATTGTAGATTGAAAAAAGACCAAACTGTAAACCAACAGAGATTCGACGAAATTTCGATAGTTAAAAAGAGAACACTGCGAGGAAATCAAAACCTGGATAAAGATTGAAACATGAAGAGAACAGAAAGGGGTAACTTTTACTACATACAATGTTCTGTAAATTTGAGATGAAGTAGATGTAAGGCTGTGCTTGGAGCCACTCGATTCTCTGCCGGAGAAATGAACAGATGGAAGGTCCTTGAGAGTAACAATGTAAACAGCAGAAGAAGAAGCGGTAGCGTTTTTGTCGGAGTCATCCAAACAGAACACGGGCGACGAAACCAAACAGAGCACAAACACGAAACGCACAAGAGAAGACTCCTCCATGATTCTTGAGCAAAAATTCTTAGAAGAAAAGTGAAAAAAAATGGAACCTGCAGATACCCATTAGAGCTCCATGGGAGTAGAGTATTCCAGAAGCAGAGAAGGAGGAAGAGAGAGAGGGTTTAAGAGTACAATGGTCTCAGAGTAATAGTACTTTTGGCTGAAGAAAGAAGAAAAAGGCTTCTCGGTTTCTGAATGTTTTATTAATGCAAAGATCGGTGGAAGACTTTTAACATCTTCTCAGTTGTAGTTTCCTTTTGTTTCCAAGTGTGTTTATGCTTCTGTAATGCATCTTTGACGCCTTACTATATATATATAAATGATCATCTTTGTTGTCTTTTATTTCATTTTTGGCCCATTCAATTCAATACTTTATCTTTCTTTCAAGTGTTTTGTATCAAAATATCATAGAAATTTGGCACACATAAGTAGGAGAAAAACAAATTCCAAAACCCCACCTCTTGTTTGTTTTACATAAATCAAAATGTTGCGTTTTAACGTTCTACTATGTGACTAAAACAAGTCGGCCTAAAACACAAGCCAACAAGTGAAAGTGTTCACATACAAAAAGTCTTTTTGGTCTTTTTCTTACTTTAAACTCTTTATTTGTTTGTTCTTTTATCTTTTAGGTGAGGTTTTGTCTAATATCCAACGGTAAGATTCTTTGAGAAGTCGCTTTTCTTCTTCTCCCTAATAGCATCCGTGACTCTTCTTTTGACCATTTTCAGCCACTACAAGAAAACCGATCACGCTATAACGGATTTATCCAGACCGGTCCATACTCAAAATACTCATCACACAGCAACATATGAACAAAAAACACCAAGATTTAACTTTTTCTTACTAATCTACTACCACGAGACAAAAAATATGCTTTACTCGTCTAGAAGCACATGAGATTAAAAAAAAGGCTATTAAGCAATGATTATTACCCACATGAAAAGAAGTAGGTCCAACTTATTATACTTTTAACTTTTTAACCTTTTAATTAACACGAGTCATGACTCATTAGGCTTGCTTTACATCATTGTATTTACCCGTTGAAGGCCTCTTTTTAGCAAGAGAATATTGGATTCTGTAATCAACACTGCGTTGGTTCCAACTTAATAAACCAATACAAATATCTCTTTTAATGACTTACAGAGCTTACCCGATCCACCGGTTAACTCAAAATCTTTTTCATGGTTTCTCATTGAACCAAAAAATACGCATACCGGAGATTCACGATCAGAACCTACAAAACATTCATTGTTTAATCAATTTCTTTTAAAAGAATAGGATTCATGCTATTGTTTCTCTTCATCCGACCTTGTAAAGTACGGTTGTACTCGACAAACACCATGTCTTTAAATCGATAATCAATATTGAGTTAATTGATTCCTATTTTTTATTTATGTGAAATAGATAAAAGTAAGAACTATTAATCTTATATAATCTGATGATTTAAAACACTAGAATTAAACAACTTATAAGCTGAAAAACATTTTAATTTCTTTCACATCCAATTGTCCTACATGTTAGGGTAAGGACCTTCCCATCAAAGTCTTAGAGATTTGGAGCTGAAGATCCATAAGTAGACCACCAATCCGTTAGTAAAACAAAAATGTATGCATTAGTCAATTTCACCAAAAATGTACCCATTTCAAGGGATGATGATACCAAACCGGTTTAGGGTGACCCGGTTAAGAAAAAATCTAGGATTATTTGGGTTTAGATCACAAAGCTGAGGCCCAGTAATATTTGGACTTCTAACTGTCACAGATCAAAAGACGACAACATCCCGTTTTCCTTATACGTATAAAAAAAAACCACGGCGCGTTATTACGTACTATAAAGAAACGTCAGGTAGTTTTGTTTTGTCCAGCCACGTCGATAGCCGATAGGGTTCAAGGACGATTAACCTCTGAGATAATTTCGAACTTGAGAAAAATAAAAAATGGCGGTGACGAGTGCCTTCGTCAACGCCTTGTATTTCGACGAAAGCCGGAATATTCGCTGGAATTCTCGTCGGAAACCGGTGCTTCGTCAAGCTTGTTTCAACTGCCGGCGAGTCGTTCGTCTGAACTCGAAGAAAAATGTAATCTTCTGTTTGAATTTGAACGCGAAGGAGGTGGGTTTGCAAACTTCTTCGGGTGATGGAGGTTTTGAATTCAAACCCAGTTTTGATCAGTACTTGCAAATCATGGAATCGGTTAAAACAGCGCGGAAGAAGAAGAAAGTCGACGGATTGGATGATGGTGGAAATGTTGACTCGGAAGTGAGAATTGGGGTTTCGGATAGACGATTAGAGTCTGGAAGAGATGTTGAAGATGTGAAGAGTAAGAGTGGTGAGCCAAAAGATGAGGGTTTCAGGAGGAGATACTCGAGGCAGGACGGCGAGAAACGTGATGAGAGAGGTTTCAAGAGTGATGAAGAAAGTGGAATTGAGAGAGTAATCAAACATGTGAAATGGAGTAAGAGTGGTGAATCTTCGTCAGTCACTGCCCCAGAAGATGAGAGCTTCAGGAGAAGGTATGTCAAGCAGGAGATTGTAAGGCATCATTGTTCCTCTGACGTATCGAGAGAGACTGAGAGAATTGCCAAAGGAGATGAATTGGATCTTGTTGGTAAAGAAAGGAAAAGAATAACCAGAGATGAAAGATGGAGTAAGAGTGGTGAGTCTTCGTCAGTCACTGCGCCAGAAGATGAGAGCTTCAGGAGAAGGTATGTGAAGCAGGAGATTGTAAGGCATCACCGTTCCTCTGATACATCGAGAGAGAGTGAGAGAATTACCAAAGGAGATGAATTGGATCTTGTTGTTAAAGAAAGGAAAAGAATAACCAAAGATGAAAGATGGAGTAAGAGTGGTGAAACTTCAGTGACTGCACCACAAGATGAGAGCTTTAGGAGAAGGTACTCTAAGCAGGAGATTGGTACAAGTTTCAAAGGAGATGGATTGGATCTCCTCGCTGAAGAAAGGCGAATTGAGAGAATAGCCAACGAGAGGCGTGATTACACAAGAAGCAAATTGAGTGGAACCAGGAGAATGGGTGATGCTAAGGGAAATAATGATGATGAAAGCTTGTTTGACATGGAAAGTCCTGCCTTTAGGTTTTCCGATGAGTCCAGTGACATAGTGGACAAGCCAGCTACTTCACGACTCGAAATGGAAGACAGAATCGAGAAGCTAGCAAAAGTGTATGTATTTTAAGTTATTATCTAGATTTGGAATTAAACTAGGAGTTACATATTGGATCTTGGGTTTAGTTGTGTGCTGTTGCTGATGAGATTAGGGAGGGAAATTAGTCTATTTCTCTTGCAACTATTATCAAATTCATCTGAGTTTTATGTTAAGGAAGTTTATTTCGCTAGGTTGAATGGTGCAGACATCAATATGCCTGAGTGGCTCTTTTCCAAGGCGATCCGGAGTGCAAAAATCAGATATACGGATTACACTATAATGAGACTGATCCACTTTCTAGGGAAACTTGGAAATTGGAGACGAGTTCTTCAAGTCATCGAATGGCTTCAAAGGCAAGATCGTTACAAATCGAACAAGATAAGGTAACTATTTAACTGACTATTCTGTAAGTGAGCTGTGTATATACTGCATTGGGAACCTGTTTCAGTTCAGTTGTAGAACTCTATAATCTTTTCAAGTCTTGAGGATAAACGTAACGCTGACAAAGTTTTACCATTTTGGATACAGACTCATCTATACAACTGCACTAAATGTGCTTGGTAAGTCAAGGAGGCCTGTTGAAGCTCTCAATGTATTCCATGCAATGCTGGTAAAATCCCTTATGCCATGCCCTGTATGTGTTCTTGTTGCTTTCTGGTATTTTCTGAGTTTTTCGTCGTGTTTTCTTCACCAGTTACAAATATCATCATATCCGGATATGGTAGCATACCGTTCAATTGCAGTCACACTTGGACAAGCTGGCCATATCAAGGAACTTTTTCATGTGATTGACACAATGCGATCTCCACCTAAAAAGAAGTTCAAGCCAACGACACTTCAAAAATGGGATCCCCGGCTTGAACCTGACGTTGTTGTTTACAATGCGGTCAGTGATTTATAATTGTCTCGTTCGTCATTCTCGTTCTTATGAAGATATCTATAGCATACAATTATCTAATATAAGTGCTGGAAATCCATTCACCACATAGGTGCTCAACGCATGTGTTCAACGGAAGCAGTGGGAAGGAGCATTCTGGGTTTTGCAGCAGTTGAAGCAAAGAGGGCAAAAACCTTCTCCTGTCACCTATGGCCTCGTCATGGAGGTTAAATATCTCTTCTTCTCATAACAATTAATGTGTGCATAACAACACAGATCAGTAGTGGATTTATATTTGTGTCTAAGCAGGTGATGCTTGCATGTGAGAAATACAATTTAGTTCATGAATTCTTCAGGAAGATGCAGAAATCCTCTATTCCTAATGCTCTAGCATATAGAGGTGTTTTATGAACTCTTTGTCCTTTTCCTTTACGTTATTAGTTTTTTATTTCCCCTCTGAAGAGTAACCATCTCTTCCTGTGATCAGTTATTGTAAATACTCTGTGGAAAGAAAGCAAAACCGATGAGGCAGTACACACGGTTGAGGATATGGAAAGCCGTGGTATTGTTGGATCAGCTGCTCTTTACTACGACCTCGCTCGCTGTCTATGTAGCGCAGGAAGGTGTAATGAAGGGCTTAACATGGTAAAGTTTGTAAACCCAGTAGTCCTTAAGCTTATCGAGAGTCTGATCTGAAAACCTGACCTTGATTATTTACCATCCAATGTCAGATTAAGAAGATATGTAGAGTTGCAAATAAGCCTCTCGTTGTGACTTACACTGGCCTGATCCAAGCATGCGTCGACTCGGGAAACATCAAGAACGCAGCTTACATCTTCGATCAAATGAAGGAGGTCTGCAACCCGAACCTAGTCACTTGCAACATAATGCTAAAAGCTTATCTACAAGACGGGTTGTTTGAAGAAGCCAGAGAACTTTTCCAGAAGATGTCGGAAGATGGAAATCATATAGAAAGCAGGTCGGATTTCGAATCAAGAGTGTTGCCAGACACGTACACGTTCAACACGATGCTAGACGTTTGCGCTAGACAAGAAAAGTGGGATGATTTTTGTTATGCGTATCGAGAGATGTTGCGTCACGGACACCATTTCAATGCCAAACGCCATCTCAAAATGGTACTTGAAGCTAGCAGAGCAGGAAAGGTAAAAAAACAAAATTGAGACAAACTAAAACAGTTGAGTAGAAATCTTTGGTTATCATCTTGTCTGAAAATCTCTTATGTCTGTGTTTGTGATCAGGAGGAAGTGATGGAAGAGACATGGGAACACCTGAGACGGAGTAAGAGGATCCCGCCTTCGCCTCTAATCAAAGAAAGATTCTGCAGGAAACTCGAGAAAGGCGATCATGTAACAGCCATATCGTCTCTTGCTGATCTTAATGGCAACATCGAGGAGACCGAGATACGGGCGTTTACAACAGCCGCGTGGTCTAAGGTCTTGCACCGGTTTGAGAAAGGTTCAGTTTTGAGGTTAATGGACGATGTGAACAGACGCGTGGGTTTGAGAAGTGAGTCTTCGGATTCGGTTTTGGGGAATCTATTGAGTTCTTGTAAAGAGTTTCTGAAGAACAGAACACAAGTGTTGTAAGTTATAGAGATTCTAACGTTATAAGAAAAGGCTTTGATGTTGTGGGTTCATTAAAATAGAAGAAAGTGATGAGGGAGAGAACTCACAAGGGTATCTGTGAATCGTTGCTGCTAACTGAAGAGAATTTAAACATAACTAATTAGTTGGGAGCTGATGAGAGATGATAGCAAAGTTTCTCCAAGATGCTATATGCAGATTTGATGTTTGAAAGCTTTAAAAGAAAAGACAAGACTTGTAAGAGTCAAGCTCAATCCCAAACTAATACTCTATATTTTGGGGTGGAATAAAGTAAGGAGCCATGATTCTAACACTTACACTTTTGATGGAAGAATCAGTCAAACGGACGATCGCCAATTCATTGACATGGTTAGAGTGCACGCCAGGAAAGGAGCTAGCACGGACACAGAAAGGTTCAGACTTTGAGAGGAAAATGCTGAGATCTCCAATGTCTTGAGTGTAAACTGCATTTCCTTGTTTGTCTAGCTTGAACACCATAACAGCTTCTGTTTTCATTTTGGCAAAACCGTGGACGATCTCGGCGGTCTTCTTGTACTGCTTAACCAAGAAAGTTTCACCGGTGGATCTTGACTCTACCAAGTGTTCGCTCGTGCAGCACGAACTCAAAACCTCGCGTGTGGTCTTGTTCAGCTCGGGAAGGTTTTGAAAATGCAACTTCTGAAGCTTGGGTGTGTGCTTGTGTTTGCGGAGATCCCATGATCCAATGAGGTGGCCTCCGGATCCGGGCATGCAAAACATGTCATCTTTCTTGGAAAACATGACTCGGGAGGAGAAGAAGCAAGGGTTAGCGATTCTGATGTTGATCCACTTGGGGTAAGTGAGTCTCCAAAAGCTGAGTTGAGGTCCCAAGAACTTGACAGCCACAACACAGTCTTCTTCCTCCGGTGAAGGCGCAGACATGGACACGTTGGTGATGATTTGGGTTTGGCAATGAGGCAGAGTTACAAGAGGAGGCAGCGAGATGCGTTTTGGTTCTGCAATGGTGTTCTGCAATGAGGCACCGGTGAAACTTTCTTGGTTAAGCAGTACAAGAAGACTGCCGAGATCGTCCACGGTTTTGCCAAAATGAAAACAGAAGCTGCAATGGTGTTCAAGCTAGACGAACAAGGAAATGCGGTTTACACTCAAGACATTGGAGATCTCTCCATTTTCCTCTCAAAGTCTGAACCTTTCTGTGTCCCTCATAGCTCCTTTCCGGGTATGTTCCGTAACAAAGTCTATATCTTTGACTTTGTCGAATTTGGAATTGTCAGTCTATCTAAAGGCCACTATGTTAGAGATATTTGTACACCCGCTTTCGGGGCCCATTACTATATTCCACCTCAAAATATAGACTAGTAAGTTTGGAATTGAGTTTCTGTCTTTTCTCTAACATCTTCCAAA
This sequence comes from Iljinskaea planisiliqua, assembly GCA_900108845.1. Taxonomy (NCBI): domain Eukaryota; kingdom Viridiplantae; phylum Streptophyta; class Magnoliopsida; order Brassicales; family Brassicaceae; genus Iljinskaea; species Iljinskaea planisiliqua. The sequence continues at coordinate 2,885,361 of FNXX01000007.1, read as the reverse complement.
GTTTCATATCTGTTTTTTAATATATGCTCTGTGATTGATATGCATTAGCTATCAATATCATTTATGCCATCCTCAAGTAAAATGGTTTGCTTATTGATGAAATGGTAGAAAACTCGTTTGTTATCAGAGTTTGGCCAAAGATAAAGAAAATTTCCCTCTTGAGCTTTTTGCATTTATCCATATGAATTGCACAACTAATTTTCATTTAAGATGAACGATCAAAGTTGATCAACTTCTACATGTAGAAAGAGATTCTTATCAGAACATTCCAACTAATGATGCTAGTCTCGGGTTCTTCTTGATAAAGAGCTGGTAATACTTGAAGCAAACCCATCGTATAATGCAAATGCTTGTTGGTTCTCTGCCCACAACACATATGGTTCGGTTCGGAATTTGTTTTGCTGACAGTTAAGAGTAGAGAGAATTGAAGCACAAATGACAAACAAAATCTTACAATCATTTAACACTATTGGTATTCCTTTTGGTCCCATTTTCTGTATCAGTAGATTTTGTATTATCATTACTGACGACTGCACAACCTGATAACTCCAAGAGATCATGATTTGTCTTTGAAGCACATACTCTGTTGGATATCCAAGAAAAAACATAAGCTTTTGATCTCGGCTGAAATTTATATCTTTTCTTTGAAGACGTGGGAATGTAACATAAGCAACCGAAGACTCAAATATGAATTGCACAACTAGTTTTCATTTAAGATTAACGATCAAAGTTGATCAACTTCTACATGTAGAAAGAGGTTCTTAAATACACCAAAAGCTTAAATACTTAAATTCTTAAAACATTTGGACTAATTAGAAAATTCTAATAATGAGATTTTTTCCCTAATTATTCTCTTGCGCCGTCTCCACCTCTCCTCCATTGCCATGCTCGTTTGGTTTCTTCTCTTCCTCTTCCTCTTCCTTTTCCTCTTCTGCTTCTGCATCCACTTCGCTGATGATATCCCAATATTACTTTTCCGGCAGCATTGATTGATCTGATCCTTCGATGAAAAACATGATACCCTTTTCACCTACCACGATTTGAGCCAATTTGTTTGAGCAGAATTGAAACAAGAAGTGAGTTTGCTTGAATCCATTCAGCCACTTCTTGTCCTCCAGGTAAATCATCCCTTTCTCTTCAGAGAGCTTCTGCATGGCATAGTGGGCATAGCCATTCCACTTCCTCTGAGTTTGGTAATGGCTCCATCTTTTGGTTGATGAAGGTACATGCTCTTTCATGTAATCCAGAAACTTGTGAGAGAGCTCCACCAATTCTTTCTTATCCTCACTCTCCTCCCCTTCAGATTCAAGGAAAAAAGTATTGGTTTTGGCATGATAGATGCTTCTTGTTGATGATGACAAGAAGCTGACCGAAGACAAATCTTGTGCGTGGCAGAAGAGGCTGGTTTGCTTTGCCATAGAAGCAACAAATCCAAAAGGAGGTTTGTTGTTTAAATAAAATATAATATATATGTAAAATAAAATAGCACAATATATACTATATTTAAAATATATAAATATATACATATATCAATAATCATATTGTATAATCATAGTATAAATATATAAATAATTCAAATCGTATCTTTTACACCAAAATAAAATTATCAACATATCTTAAAATTGAATTTTATGAACATATTTTCATACAAAGTAATATATATAAACAAAAATTAAACAATGTCTTCTATTCTTAAAACAAATTAAAATTTAATAAATTATGTTATATAGATATATATAATAAATTGAAATTGTTAGCATATTTCAAACTTTTATATTTATAAATATATATTATCTATAAAAAAATATTGTAAATATTCCATCCTTAAGACAGGATATAACAAAATTTATGTGCAACCAATAATTGTAATAAACGAAGCAATACCAAACGATTTAAATGTCATTTGAGCATATTAGAAAAGGTGGATAAAAATTTCAATTCTCAATTTATCAGCACTAAGCAACAAACATTATTACGTTTTCTAAAAAGGTGATCATAGTATATTATATAAATAGCTAGGAACATTATAGATTGTGCAGAGGGTAGACCTATTGATATTATGATTTGAAATGTAATGATTAAGCAGACTAAATTCTAGATTATCCTTCTATCCCACAAATGATAACAAGAATTTCAGCTTAATTTGGTTAAGGTGAGTTGTAAAAAATCTCTTACATAATGAGGTTCATACAAATAATTCCGCAGGCTTTTCTCTTTTGTTACGGTTTGGTTTGATTTGAGTAACTAACTTTGGTAACTAAACCGAATAAATCAATGAACTTCAAAATCGTGAGAAGTGTAACCGACAAATAAAGAAGGATGGAGAGAAGGAGACAACGCATTAGGTGAGGGAGGGCTGTTCACAGAGTAGGACGTCCGTTTTAAGACATTTTAAAGACACCAAAACACGTACGTGGCGTTACCTCATGGGAAAATGCCATGCTTACGTGGATCCCACCTGACATGTCTTAAAACGATATTTATGTTGTTTTTATTGATCTTCTGCCCTTTTTTTTTTTTATTTCTCAGTCAGATTTTTTTCTTTTTATTTCCTAAACTGTTTCGTTTTTTTTTTTTTCAAATAAAAATATATTTCAATTTCTTCTAAAATATAAAAATGATATATATAGCATGCAAAACATCCAGTTGTATAGTTTGTTTCTGTTTTCATTAACTCTACCCGTAAGTTTGGCATCAAGAAAATTGGCACCAATCCTCACATCTGCTTTATTTTGCTATTTAAAGGTCACTATTTTACACATGTCACTCCCTAAAGGCCAACTTAACAGTACAAATTAATAAAAAACGAGTCTTAAATTACTATTTTATCTATATTTAAGTTAGCATACCTTCTCGAATCCTATAAATATTAATATATTATTCCTTAACCCTACTCTATAGAGGAACCTACAAAATTATTATTGGTTTTAAAATAACATTTGTTGTGCACAGATTAAAACTTATAGATATGATAGGTGGTTAACATTTTGGAAGCGGGATTTAATACAAAAAAATTAACAACTAAAAAAGTAACAAAAAATTATGGTAAGAACAAAGTCTGATTACAAAACCACTAAAAAATCTTGCCGACATGTCAGCACAATGGGGTTGGTCTCCACGCACAGTTATCGACGTTCAACAAGTGCGGCAGTTCTATTGGCTGATCGTGATTTTCCTCACAAAAATCTTTCCCAAAAAACAAGCTATTATACTATTTATTGATTATTATTGGTCTGTATGAAAGAATAGTGAACAAATAATATTTGGATTTCCTCCCAACGACAAAAATTATGCTATCTCTAATCGGCTTTTCTCATGAAATCCAAATAATATTTTTTTCACATATTTAAACTTCGTTTTTTAAATGAAAATTGAGTAAATACTATTAATGTGAGTTAAATATTTTTTTTGAATGATCTTTATATTATGATAACTTATAGGGAACATGAAAAAAAAAGGTCATTAGATTCAACCAATTCATCACACAAGAAAAGATGGTTTTTATGTTGTTAAACTACAACAAATAAAATTTATAGAAAAAATAATTTAAGAATATGAATTGTGTCGAAGCATAAAACAAAATATAAGTTTAAAATAAATAAAAAATTGTGTTGGAGGGAAAGAAAAGCGAAGTGGAACAAAACATAAAAGATTTTTTTTGGAATAAAAGATTGTAATATTTATAATTTTATAATTTTTTTATAAGAATTCATATACAAATTTAGAGAAAAAATGAATTAAATAGTGTCTTAGAAATGTACGTGTAGAATTATCTTTCCTTATTTTTAACTTCTCCTTCTATTTTTATTTATAAATATGTTTAATATCTCTTATTTATTCCATTAGATTTGCATTCAGTGGTCTTTACTCGGGTGGATTTTATTATTATAAGTCAAAGCAAATTCATTATCTTATAAGTTGTCTACTTCTTTAAAACAAAAAATTATGAGTCTCTCCTAATAAGTTCTTAATAGATATAATTTAATGGATTATTGTATAAAAAAAATTCATAATATCTTTTTTCTTCATCTGTTGGTTGATTAGATTTTCAAATATAAATTATAATATTAAGTTGGTAAGGTCATCACCCACAAAGCTTAACAGTTTAACAAAACATTCTAGAAAACAAAAGTCCAAAAAGGCAGAAACGATTCCTATAAGAGATTTAACAAATAACACTAAAACCAGAGATTTAACTATTATCTAAAATGAATTAGAAATAATTAATGTAGTATTTGAAAGTATTTAGCTATTTAGCATTAATAAGCTTCACAATTATAAATCTATTATTATCTCATTATATTATTTTCAATTTACTGAAATCACGAGAACATGTATATGTTTAATCCACTTTAAAACCGCTCTGATCCAAAATTGAAATCCATCTATAATAACTAAATTACTTTAAAAAAACATCAAACTAAAGTAATCTAAAACTAAAGTAATCTAAAACTCCAACTAGAGTACCAGAACCATCAACATAAACCCCATATTATGTTATTAGTTAACCCATACTATGTCAGTGTCCTATAAAATTGGTTATCTTATATATTTGTCAAAAAATTATGAGCAAGTTTTCTTTTCCAGTAAACTTCATCACTTTCACCATTGAATATTGAAAATATTATATCACTTATATACTGTTATCTATTTTCTTTTACTATTAAATCACTATTTCTTTTTTCTTTATTAAGCAGTAACAATTACAGTATACCATTACCATTATCACTATTACTGCTAAAAACATTATCAATTTTTTTAATCATATTTTTAATTATTTTTAATTATTTATTCTGCCATTAATTTTGTTTAACGTTTTAATATATTCACCAGTATTTTTCATCGTTTTCTATCACCAATAAAAAAGTTTATTAGTTCTATTTTTTTTTGTGAATATATATATATATATACACACACACAAAATTAGAACTAAAATTTTCGATAAAAAATGTACCACAATTCAGAGTGTTGTTCTCTTTAAAATGTTGATAGAAAAATTTGTTTGTTAATCTTAATAGTAATAGTGAATTTATGAGCTCTGCACCATCATTCTTGCCACACGTCATGTTAGTATCAAAAGAAAAAAAGCTGACAAAAAAGTCAAATAGTATAATTTCAATCTTATTCTCTCATTTCTTTATCACAATAATACATCTTATATTATAACCGAGTAATTTCCGCCTCCTGTGACTCTCTTTCCATCGCCTTCACCGGAACGCGCCTACGAGGTCGCACTACTCTCTTTCTTCATCCTACGTTTCCTCTCTCTCTCTCTCTCTCTCTCTCTAAACTCTTCACTTTTAAAGTGAAAAAATTGAATCTTTCTCAGTACACACAAGAAAATTCTCTCTCTTTCTTAGCTTTCGATTAATTTTGGGGGTTTCCTCAAATTCTGGTTGGTTCATCTGTTTCTGCACACAGACCTGTGGGCTGTGGCTACACGTGAGCCGCCATTAATGCCCATTTATTTGTTTTCTTCTTCCAGGTACGTTTCTTTGCTTATTGGTTTGGCGTTTTTGTTTTGTTTTTATTTTTGATTTATGCATAGCCATTACGTTTTTCATTGTTTTTGCTTCTGAGATTCTTCTTCACACACTCTCTCTCTCCCCTAGAGTTTTCTATTTCACCTGAGTTTTGATGAAATCAGGATCTTCCTTGCCTAATATCACTTGAATTTCGTCGAAATTTTATTTGGGTTAGTCTTATTTCATTTGAGATATTTATGTTTTTTTTTTTTTTTTTTGAATTTTCTGCATTGTCATTTTTCATGGGACCGACATTAATCCGACAAGAGTTTCCCAATCTGGGGTTTAACTTTTTTTTTTTTTTAATTTCGAAATGTTTTAATTCAAAATTGGTTTCCGGGAAATTTTGAATCTTTCTTGATTTTTCTTCCGCTAGATCTTTATATTGCGCTGTAACTCGGTAAAATTTCCCATCTGTTTCTCGATAAAATTTTCATCACCGATTCTTGTTTTCCCAGTTTCATAATCATTAATTTATGATTATCATTGATCAGAGTAATTTTACAGTGTTTTGGTCTTTCTTTTGCAGCTGAATTCGGGCGTTGGTGAATCAACTTACATCTATTTGTTGTTTCCTCGAGCTCAAGTGAATCAAAATGTTTAATTTTACTCGAGCAAGAAGCCAAGGGAGGCAGAACAGATCTATGTCTCTTGGAGGTGAGAAACCTCTTGATTTTTGCAGTTTGGTACCAAACTGTGTCGGTTGGTTGATAATTTTAAAAGATGTTGCTGTTTTTGGGAATGTAGGACTAGATTACGCTGACCCGAAGAAGAAAAACAATTACTTTGGAAAGATTCTTTTGACCGCTTCTCTTACAGCCTTGTGCATTTTCATGCTCAAGCAATCTCCAACATTCAATACTCCGAGCGTGGTATTACTTGTTACTCTTTCAATTTTTAGGCAACTATGTGAAAAAATCAATGTTCTTGGTTTAATTCTAGTAACAAGAGTTTTTGATGTGTTTCTTCGATCTTCTTGTTCTGTGTTTTTCCAGTTTTCTAGACATGAGCCAGGGGTTACACATGTTTTAGTAACTGGTGGTGCTGGTTATATCGGTTCACATGCAGCTCTAAGGCTTCTAAAGGAATCATACCGAGTGACCATTGTGGTATCTTCTTTGGCTTACATGGTTTTTAAGTTCCTTTGTTCAGCTGCTTCATATTCTTTTTTACTGTAAATGTCATCATCCTGATTAAGTAAATCTCTTTACGTTTTGAACAGGACAATCTATCACGTGGGAATCTCGGCGCAGTCAAGATTTTGCAAGAACTATTCCCTGAACCTGGAAGGCTTCAATTTATATATGCTGATCTTGGAGATGCAAAGGCTGTCAACAAGATATTCACAGAGAACGCCTTTGACGCTGTGATGCATTTCGCCGCTGTTGCATATGTTGGGGAAAGCACACAGTTTCCTCTTAAGTGAGTAAATTTTGAGCTTCTTCCTTAAGGCAATATCCCATCTTTTCTCTTGTGTACATGTGAAAGAAGTAACTTTGTGTTCTGTCAAATTACAGGTATTATCACAATATTACATCGAACACGTTGGTAGTATTAGAGACAATGGCTGCTCATGGAGTAAAGACTTTGATATATTCAAGCACATGTGCAACGTATGGGGAGCCTGATACTATGCCAATTACAGAGGGAACTCCTCAGGTGAAACACATTTTGGCTTTTCTCAACTGTTTTACAGACAAGTTTCTTCTTCTATGCGATCTAACACTTGCACACGGCCAGGTCCCAATCAATCCATATGGTAAAGCTAAGAAGATGGCGGAAGATATCATTTTGGATTTCTCGAAAAACTCAAACATGGCGGTTATGATCCTAAGGTTGGTTTTAGTGATGTACTCTCTTCTAAGTTCTGTCCAATGGTTTAGTGCATGTTTTTTTTTCCTTTTCCTTGAAGTTGACATGGTTCTTTCTCAATTTTTTATCTTTCTTTTCAGATATTTCAATGTGATTGGGTCTGATCCAGAGGGCAGGTTAGGTGAAGCACCAAGGCCTGAGCTGCGAGAGCATGGAAGAATCTCTGGTGCTTGCTTTGATGCTGCACGTGGCATCATGCCTGGCCTACAGGTAATTACATTCTTCAATTCATGAACTTGTTGTCTGAAGTTAAACCGGGTTTTACGCTGGTAGATTCTGTTCTTAGGACAGTCATCACAGCTTTGGTTCTATACGATTCTCTCATCAGTTTCAGATTCTTATTTTATTTCTAAAAATTAGTTTTTGTTGAGTGTATATAGAGGCTGGCACATGCTATAGAACATGTTCAAGAATGTTTGCAAAAAGGGCTGATAGTAGTTTACAGCTGAGCAGAATACATAATTGAGACAACTTAACTCTTTGTGTTTCCTTTATTAAAGCAAAGTTTATATTAGTCTAATTGTTACATTCACGTGGCTACAATCTTTCACTCTTTTTTATTCATAGATCTTCATTTAACTTTTTCTTTTTTCTTGGTTTATCCGCAGATCAAAGGAACAGACTACAAAACCTCTGACGGAACTTGCGTACGGGATTACATTGATGTCACAGACTTGGTTGATGCTCATGTGAAAGCTCTCCAAAAAGCAAAACCACGTAAAGTCGGAATCTACAATGTTGGTACCGGGAAAGGTATTGACTTTGGCTTATCATCAAGGCTAATGAAAGCTCTTGCTTTTTCGCAAGTGGACTTATAGAAACCCTTTTAATGTGTGTGGAGTAGGTAGCTCGGTGAAAGAGTTTGTTGAGGCGTGCAAGAAAGCGACTGGTGTTGAGATCAAGATCGAATACTTGCCTAGACGCCCAGGTGATTACGCTGAGGTTTATAGTGACCCGAGCAAGATCAAGAAAGAGCTTAATTGGACGGCTAAGCACACTAATCTCAAAGAAAGTCTTGAGACTGCGTGGAGATGGCAGAAGCTGCACCGTAATGGCTATGGCTCAACCTCAGCGGTCTCGGTTTACTGACTTTATTCATTCCTTTGGTGATGGATGGAGATTTTGATTCCGGATGGTATTGAGGAGAAGCTTTAGGAGATGTTAAAATATAAAACATAAGATATATATTATTCCTTATTATAAATCAGATCACATGATGAGATTTTGATTGATTAGTGTCACACTGATATTCATTATACACTGGTAATGGCTTTAGGTTCTTTTAGGAAGCAGCCATTCATTATATATATATGTACCGCTCCCACAATATTTTATTTATTAGTCTTAATAATATATAAGCTTTCCTGTCTTTTTATTTTGTTTTCTGTATATAGGATCCATAAGCTCTGTTATAAACATCTCAGAAGTTGGATTTCGTCTCATCGTTTATGGAGATTCTGGATTTTGAGGAATAAGATCTCTAGTTTTGTTGGATTGAAAACACAAAAAGCTTCAGTGAGAAACCAAAGTAAATGCAACATAACCAATGCAAAAAAACTGTTTCATATACTAGTCTCACGACAAGGGTTGTAAGAGTAAGATGTTCTGTCTGGTAGATTATATAAAGCCAATCGATTCCAGGTGAGATAAAGACAGACTCCTTAAGCATTTTTTAGCTTTGAACCATGGATTTTGAAGTCCTTCAGGCGAAAGCTTGAAGCGCTCTCTCGAAGTTATCTTCAGCTGATGCTGCTCGCTTCACAAGTACGTGTTCTGGATGTGACAGTTTCAGCTGGCTGCAAAATTGATTGGAAATGGAGGAATTAGTCAGCTTATTGATGCAGTGTTGTTCACAAAACTGCAGTTTCACCTCATCACTTGAGTATTATTACCTTAGGTAGCGCGAAGATGATTTCCCCACGTGAAGACTGCACACCACTAAGTTGGCAAGTGTTTCTGGGTCCTTAGCATCCTACAATGATCACAAATTTATTATGTATTCAAATAAACATAGTTGAAACTTTCGATTTGGTGTGTTTGGGTTTAGTCCAGAAACCGAGTGCAACATATCTGGTGACATTAGTACCGATGATTATGGATTGCATCGATAAGAGAGTTAGTAGGTTCATCACTCACCTTGTTGAGTGCTTCAAGCAGTAGAGTCTCAGCTTCTTCAAAGTTACCCATATGCATGCAGCAAACTGCCTTGCCGTTCAAGATCAAGCTTGTCATTGGGTACTTCTCAGAGAAATCCTGGAAGGTTAGATAAGCTTCCTGTATCTTGGAACCCCCCTAAGATCATTCATAATACAACAGTTAAACATTAGGAAAACACAAACAATCTTCTCTACACTAGTATATGAGAAAAAAAGAAAAGAAATGGATGTATTCATATCATACTACTGCGAGGTTCAACCATGCGCTCGCGAGTTGAGTGAGTGTGTGGTCTTCATCAAACTGTTGCATCACTCTCAGCTGTTTCTCAGCATAGTCTGATCTGTGCATCTTTATGAATATCTGGACATTCAACGCATGCCTAAAAGATGCAGAAACAATCATCAAGTTGAACGGAATGAGCTTAGACATAGAACAATCACTCTTGACAAGAAAATACTGTATCGAACCAAAAATAAAGGCTCACAGATCCATGGTTCCTCCAGAATTGGTATGCTTCAGAGCCTCACTATAGTCTTCCTCATGCATGAATATAGTACCAGCAATCAAACGAATCGTAGCATTGTTTCCTACGGTTGGATCTGCCAACCATTCCTTCAAGCTAGAAATGGTTGATTCCTACCCAAAAATCACATAAACAACAAATGATGAATTTTCCGAAACATAAGTTGAAGAAGATATCTTCAATTTCGGATCTCTATAACTTAAGCAAAGTAATCAGAGATTCCGCTAAGCTAACGTTACTCGGACATGAATCGATGCGATTGCGTAACTGATAATCTCACACAATCTCAAAAAATTTCCTGAATTACCTTATTTTCAGGGCTCGATAAATACATAGCAAGGAGCTTGACTGCCTGAAGAGGAGTAGCGGAAGCTTCGTCGATCTCATTGATGACAAGCTACAATGGCAAAATTTGAAGAACTAAAGATCGAAACAAAGCGAAATCGAATCGAAAGAAGAAGCCATCACAGAGGCGAACCTGGTAGCTACCGAGAGCGATGTAAGAGCGGTGAACGAGGCAATCGCGCTCGACGATGTCCTCCTGCGAAAGATTAGGGATCTCGCTGTTGTTGATCGCCGCTTGATAAGCACCCAAGTAAAAATTGTTTCTCAGGTTGAAGAGGTGATCTGGTCCTGCCGCCATGGATGCCATTGTCTTCTTCTTCTTCTTCTTCCTCTAGATCTCACAGATCCGCGTCTAACTCCAAAATAGAGAAAACTGATCAGTGTGAACTTTAACCAATTATGCATAAAGACCCCATATATTTTGAATGTTCAATTGACACCCAGTGTGATCCATGTTCGGCCCAATTCACTCTTAACAAATTTCGATCTATTATTTAATGGGCTTTCAAACGGCCCAGTAATTTCGCACTGTGCACGTGTCCTACATACGAGCGGTGAAGATCATTTCTTACCAATAAAACGCGCTTTATCTAATTCGCGCGGGAGTTTGTTCTAATCCTGACGTTAGCATCCCGTTGAGAAAACCACTTGGCGTGATCGTGCTGTCACGTTTATGTCGACAAACAAAGCCCAACAAATTACGGACACGTGCCATTTAGCATCCCCATTAATGAGCCGGTTTAACATCCGGGAATAGTAATAAACCGGTTTACTAATGAGCTATCCAGTCATCGTGACAGTAACTTTAACGGCGTTTACTGCTTCCAGTTAAATCACTAATTGACAAAAACACCCTTTACCCGAAACGTTATTAGTTCCGTAATCCGTTCTGCTCTTCCTTTTTGAGATCTTTATTAATTAAAAATAAACAAAGAAATTTCCATAGCAGTTTTTAAGTGAATGCAAGAGTTCGAATTCGAATTCGAGCGAGCTAGATCAAATCTCTGATTTGTTGTTCATGTAAGTTTCTTTGATCCTTGAGCGAAAATTCATGATCCGATTCGAGTTTTTACTTTTTCCTTGGGACTGTTTGACTTTTCGTCTTCTTCTCCAATCTCGCCGTGGAGGTTTAGGTGCTCGTATCATGTTTGGAATTTGAGTTTGTAACTCTCCGTATCTTCTTCGATTTTCCGATGTTTTTCGTTTTGATTATGATCAAGTTTTGAATCGAATGCATGCGTAATCCACAAACCAGAACTAGATGTATGTATATAGATACGTGGAGTGATTAGACTCGGTTCGTGTGTGGAACAGTTGGTTAGTTCATCGAGATTTCATTATCTCGAAGTGAAATTGCTTCGTGTTTCGGTGTTGACCTGCGTTGCAAGAATTTGTAATTTGATTTACTTTTGAAGCATTTGAGTTTTTGGATTTGGAGTTATTAAACCATCAATAAGCGTAGGGTTCCGTTTTGCGTTTTCTGCAGGTTTCATGAGACGCACACTCTGATCTACATCACTCTGATCTACATCGAGTTTATCATATTGGCTTAGAAATGGCAACGGAACCTACAAGGAGCTGGTTCCAGATACGGCAGCAGAAACCGGATAAATCAAGCCCTACCAAAAAGGGACAAGAGGGAAATGTGAAGAATATTGGCAGACCACCTATGAATGATGTACCGTCAAATGCTACAAAACAGAAAGTTGCTGCAGCAAAGCAGTATATCGAGAATCATTATAAAACTCAGAAGAAGAGTCTACAGGAAAGAAAAGAGCGGTACGTTCTCATGATTCTTCATGTGCCGTTAATATTAACTTCATGTGCTTTGGTTTGTGACAAATGGAACTTGGGAGTGGCCGTGTACCAGAAAATTGTGAACTTGATAACATGTTTTCTTTTTCTAGTGCTGATTCTGGAATTAATTAGTTACTGGTTTAGCATTTAGATTGAACCTTATGATATCAGCTCGCTCTTGAATACAGCCGGAGCATCTTAGAACAAAACCTTGCTGATGCTGATGTTCCTGTTGAAGACAAGATGGATATATTGAAGAATTTTGAGAAAAAGGAAATAGAGTATATGCGTCTGCAGAGACAGAAAATGGGGGTTGATGACTTTGAGCTGCTCAGCATCATTGGCCGGGGTGCTTTCGGGGAGGTACCTCTCTTGTTTTTCATTTCCTTTTTGTAAGCTTAGCTTATATCTTGTCTCATCTTTACATGATCTTTCCATATATTCATGCATTAAAAGTTCGGAATTTTGTTATTGCTTTCTTTTTTTGGTGTCTCCTACTGGCTATTGGTAACTAGCTATTAATTGAAGCTTCCGTTAGTGATCTTATGCAAAATTTATCATTTCTGTACAGGTGAGAATTTGCAGAGAGAAATCTACTGGCAACGTGTATGCAATGAAAAAGCTAAAGAAATCTGAAATGCTTCGAAGAGGCCAGGTAATAATACACTGTCTGCTAGCAATTCTACAAACCCGAGAGTTCGGCTGTGATTAAATTAGTAGCTCAATGACATCTTCTTAAATACATTAATCCCCTCTATATGCGGTGAATACAGGTGGAACATGTTAAAGCTGAAAGAAATGTGCTTGCAGAAGTCGATAGTCCTTTCATCGTCAAGCTTTGCTACTCCTTCCAAGATGACGAACATTTGTATCTTATCATGGAATACCTCCCTGGAGGTGATATGATGACACTGCTGATGCGAAAGGATATCTTAAGGGAAGATGAAACTCGGTTCTATGTTGCACAGACAATCCTGGCTATTGAGTCCATCCATAGGCATAATTACGTCCACAGGTTCTAACAACTAGAACTTGAAGCTTTTCTTTTTGTTTTTAAACCGTTTTTGCATCTTACTTTGACGTTCATTAGAATCAATATCTTACAATGCTGAATAGTTTTGGGTTTATCTTTTCCTACAGTGCTTAAATTAGTTTTCAGTTGATGTGTGGTGATAGTTTAACTCGAGTTTCTTCCTTTGATTTTTTAGGGATATAAAGCCTGATAATTTATTGATTACTCGTAACGGTCATATCAAGCTTTCGGACTTTGGATTGAGTAAGTCTCTGGAGAGCAAAAATTTTCCAGATTTTAAGGCGGAGCTTGTTGAGAAAAATGTAAAGCCTGCAGCAGAAAATGATAGACTCTCCAAGCCTCCTTCTGCACCTAAGCGAACTCAGCAGGAACAGCTTTTACATTGGCAACAAAACAGAAGGACCCTGGTATGGACTCAATTCTATTATCTCTATCTTACTGTGGATGCTGTTTTGTTCCCCTGAAGTTCGTCTGAAACATTCCATAAAGAACGATTCTTTTCCAACTTAAAATGGAGTAAAAAGGGTATATTTTTTCAGTTACTTGAGTGAAAGAAATTATATAACCCCTTTATTTGTTTATAGAAAATATTTACTGTGCCTTAATCTCCTTGAAAGTGTTCTATATTAGCTATTTATATGACCTTCCCTTCTAGTCCTTGCATAATAAGATGACTCTATCGTGTACTGTTCAGGCTTTTTCTACAGTAGGCACTCCCGATTACATTGCCCCTGAGGTGTTGCTGAAGAAAGGGTATGGAATGGAGTGTGATTGGTTAGTAAACCAGACCCTTGTGTTTTACACTGGATAAAAATGTATTCAGATGATATTCTAAAAACTGTTTTGATATAGGTGGTCGCTTGGAGCAATCATGTTCGAGATGCTCGTGGGGTTTCCTCCATTCTATTCCGAAGAGCCTTTGGCAACATGTAGAAAGGTATGCATATATTCGCTTATGATATAAGATTTTCTATGAGTCCTCATGATAGACCTTAAATTAGCTTATCATCTGACACTAAAATCAGACTAGTGTATATGTGTCGAGACATCATTTGGTAACGTATTGTGTGGATATGGCATGATCCAAGACTTGTCCATATATTATTTTGACTAGTATAATATTTTTATCAAACAATTGCTCAGTTCATCTTTGCAGATTGTAAACTGGAAAACCTGCTTGAAATTCCCTGATGAGGCTAAGCTCTCCATCGAGGTAAAAGATCTCATCCGAAGACTCCTCTGCAATGTCGAACAGAGGCTTGGAACCAAAGGAGTTCATGAAATCAAAGTACTTTAAAACATTATTTTCTTTGCTGCTTTCCAGACAAAAGCTTAACTCTAGAATGAAATTCTCACATGTCATATGTCTGATTTTGTTTTCTACCACTAAAAGGCACACCCTTGGTTTAGAGGAATTGAATGGGAAAGACTATATGAGTCAAATGCTCCATATATACCACAAGTGAAGCATGAACTTGATACCCAAAACTTTGAAAAGTTTGATGAGGTTTGATCAGTTACTTCGTGTTTCTATCGATGCCTCAACTTTTATATATTGCTCTAACTGTCTTAGCGAATATTGATTAAATCTTAAATTAGCAGGTACCATCTTGCCAAACCTCTTCAAAGTCTGGCCCATGGAGAAAGGTATATATATTTATTTCCTCCCGTTATTTCACCCGTATATACAATCGGTTTCCATCATTCTTACCAAATGTTGACAAACTTATTTTCAGATGATCTCATCCAAAGATGTAAATTTCCTCGGTTATACATTCAAGAATCTTGAGATCGTTGATCAACACCATATCCCTGGCATGGGTCAGTAACTTTCTTTTTTCTTTCTCACATGAACGAGTTTTGCGGTTGTAACAAGGCTCATAATCGTTCTACAATGAACTACTTTTACGCAGCGGAACTGAAACGGAAGAGTAAGACACCAAAGAAACCATCTCTGAAGACACTGTTCGGTAAAAAAACAAAAAACTAAGACTTTGTTAAAAGTTATCAAAACTTTGGTTTTAGAATTTACGTCCTTTGAAGATTGAACTTTTTTTTTCTTGTTTTTCTATTCTCACAGAAACACCGTACCCTCCTCCCGAGAATCAAGCCTTACAGGATTTGCTTGATTCACCTATTTACTCTGATGAGGGATCTACATGCTCCTCCGGATCACCATTTTCAAATCTTAATCAATCGCACGATGTTTCCCGGAGATGATCAGAAGGGAGAATCTTGAAGTGATGTTCCTTCATTTGCACAAGTTTTCATCTTTTCGTTCATATACCATGTACGTAATGTAAAATCAATGAACGCCCGAATGAGAATTGAACCAAAATGCATATAAAAAACTTTATAGGTTGAGTACAAACATATTACAATGTTTCTATAGTCCCCAGTTATCTAACCTTGTAAGATTTTTTTATATATAAATTTTTACATACATAAAGAGAGAGAAAAAAAAAAAACATTTTGCTAATAAGAGTGGCTTTGGACTTGTAAAATCCGAAAATCCATTTCAGACCTTAAAAGATGATAAAAGATTACAAAAAAGTCATTTGTATAACAGTATACACGTTTCCATCGAATATTTCTGCTACGATGCGAGCTTTGGTGGTGGTGGAAAATCACTTTTATCGAATTTTTAGAAAACATCAAAACTAGTCAAATCGTTTCTTTTCTATCGAACTGTTCCCTCCTCCTTTTTCTCGAATTGTCAATCCGAATAACAATTTTATTGATGATTTTAATAAACAAAGGAAAAACAAAAAAAAACAAAGGAGAGCGAAAGTAATAGTTATGTAATGGAACGTACAGGTGCAATGAAGGAAGAACCAAGCTATCTGACAAAACAGATGCAATGAAGGAAGAACCAAGCTATCTGACAAAACAAAAAGACTGATCAGGAACTCATGTTCTTAATTTCCACTCTGCAATTACTATGTTTTTCTCTTCACCGTCTAGTCTTTTATTTTTCCTTTCTTTTTGACAATCCCAGAGATCTGTTTTGTTTTTCTTACCAATCATTATGAATCTAAAATACTCTGTGCCTTTTTGTTTTGTTTTATATATTTTCTACCTTTGACTTTTTTCTATTTCACAAGACACAAAATACGACACCTAATTAAGCCATTTAGAATACTTCAGCTGCAGAGTCATAGTACCCTAGACCATAAATTCATATATGGCTTCAGGCTTCTCGATTCGAATGCTAGTTTACTTCACATTTTTGTCATATCGCAAAGTGTACGTAATATTAATTACGCTTGATGGGTAACAAGAATTATAATTGATATAACTTGTAATGCTAAAACTATAGCTTGTAAAAGACGGTGACCTTTTTTAAATATAAAAAGTTGCTACAAAATTACTACTATATATGCCATATCAACTTTAATTTGTATTGTTTTCTTACACATGTTAAAGCATACTTTAAAGCTTCGTCAAGTGATCTTTTTATTATATAGACCATTAATAGTAATCATTAAAAGCATTTAAGTATACTAACCTACATATTAATTTTTTCTCCAAATTTATTAGTAGCTTTAATTTATAGTAAACCGACAGATATGAAATACGATTCGTGAAGTTAACTAAGAGTGTGACTAGGGTTTTTAGTAATGAACTTGGTGAGTACTTAAAGGGCATGGACAGATTGCACGTAAAGTCGATATTTATGCACACGTGTATAAAGATAGAGACATCAACATGCTACAAAGCCCAATGACTGATTACTTAATAATACCGTTATCATCACAATCTAAAAAAGCCTAATCATAATCAGTTTACAAAGATAACGAACGAATTTTAAACAAAAAAAAGAAGGATAACGAACGAGTGTACGTACAATATTCTCGAGATAAGTAATTATTATCAAAACAATAATATATAAAGATTGAGTATAGGCATTACATTATGTGTACCTTGTCGAATTTATCTAATCTCCCTAGGAACTTGCTCCACTAGTTCTTACTTCATGCAAAATTTTATTTAATACTAGTTGTAAGATTTGCCGTTTGCCTATTTGTTTGTGCTAAATTTATCAACAACACTTAACTCAATCACTTAAAGCCATATGTAAAATAGTTTCGTTGAAATTAGTTTGGTGGATAGTGTAGCGCCAAATCCTTATTTTATTTATTGATTCATTGGGCTGTACATGATTCTAAAAATGCTTGAACTTAACCCTGCAAAAATCCAAACAACTTGATGGAAATGGTCATGTTCTACTTGGCCATGAATAGTGTGACCACACCATCCAGTATAAAGAACACTAACGGATGAGTGGTCAGGAGGCCCTAGAGAACTCAAACGCATTTGAATCGAGTATATGCATGGTTCTTAATCAAGATAGGTAATATCTAAGAGTTAAGAGTTCAGGAATCAGGATTATAAGAAGGATCAAACTCTCATGCTTTAAAGTATAAACTTTATCACTCATAAAACAGTTATCTACATTGTGTTTTATCATCTCATTTACACATGTGGGAAACGTATAAAAATAACCCAATTAACTTACAGTCCTCCACAAATAGATTTTTTTTTTTTAAACGAGTACGGAATATGCTCTATGATATTTATTATGTTCTGTATGTGGGTAAATTTATTTTAAAACTATTGATGGAGTTGTAATGCACGAACGTGGGTATTAGTGTTCATCATGAAGTCGACCAAATATTCACCAGCCTAATAACGACACTCTTTATTATGTTATCCCACAGATAGATTTGTATAGATATGATTCGTCTAAGTCTGATAAATTTTCTAGCATTTACTTGTTCCTGTGTGAACTTGTCCATGTATATATTAATATATGCATTTTTATATTATCCCATATTTGACTAAAAGATAAAGAATCGCAAATCGATGATGTTTCCAATTTTCGTCACAATGGGACTGTGCTACCGATGCTGTATTATGAATTCTAGTGACTCTGTGTTCACTTTCACATCCAAATTCAATCAATGGGTCAAGGGTGTTCTACAAGTCGAATATTGATTATATTACTGGCCATGATTTTCCCTTTTGGCTACTAATAAATATGTGACATTTTGACTCTTTTTTGGTAGCTAATGAATTGCAGTAATACAAATAAAAAAGATCGATCTAGCATTTTGTTATATTTGCTTTATAACTTAGGAGGAGACATAAAATGTTCCTTAAGTTTCGATAATCTTTAATTTTTGGATCGAATATAAACGTTTTAAAATTGCATTATATTGTACTGATATTTTTATGCGTAGCATGAGTTTTTTGTACCGATATACAAATATTATTTTTTGGGCACCGATTTCAACAAAAAGAAATGTTAGCCGTAAACTTTAATCCGTGGCCAATTATGATTGGCTAACAAAGAAACGTATTCCGAAAAATGCGGCCGCATCTCTTCACGTCCCCGTTATCACTTATCACAAGTCTTTTTTAGCAGGTGTACCATTTCATCTCTTTTGGCAAGATTATTTATTTTATTTTATAATACCAATACATATAATATATCTACGCGTATGATGTCACTTATACTAACTGATGCTCTTCCTGCATGAATATCAAATTGATAATCAAATTCATCTTGGAGTGATCTTATCATGATCATGCCATGACAATAGATCATCATCCAATATAGAAAAAAGAAAGAAAGGTCTCTTTGTTCGTATTCCGTTGGTAACTTAAAGATTAATAAAATTTGACAGGTCCTCAAAAATGATGTGCTTTTGTTCTCTCACAAAGAGTTTAATAGTATGAATCTCTTGTTGTGAGCGGAAAAATAAATTAAAGGGTATTAATTTAATTATATACAGTATCTTACTTCTATTCTAACGAATTATTTGCAACGAGTAATCAAGAACCATTATTATATTAGAACTTCACAAACTCAAGTAAACTCTGAAAGATAATCTAAACTAAAAAGTAACAAGACTTGGCCATCGATCCATTTATCTATGATTAATAAATTGATTATTTTCACTTACTTTAACTTATATTTCCGTCCATACTTTAAATATTAATATCCGTTAATATTATATTTCCTATGAAATCTCTCTCTCTCATCAACATGTAGAAGGGCATGAAGATGTTCTTCTCATCACGAAAAGTCAGCGTCTCTCTCTTCATCATCAACCTTCCTTTTTCTTCCTCTTCTTCTCAATCTTTTCTCAAGAAAATACTCATAAACACGATGCTAGCTAGAATCATAATCTCCTCTTCCGATTCGTTATGATTATGTTTTCTTGATTTTCGATAAGATTCTTTCGTATAGCTGTATATAATATACACCAAGACACACTCATATCATCATACATAGATTATGTGCAGCGTCTTTGAGCTTCTTGAGATGGACAATTATCAAGGAGACTTAACCGACATCGTACGAGGAATCGGAGGCCAAGTGTTGTCGCCCGAACCTCTTTCTCCTCCGAGCATCTGGCCTCTTCCACAACCATCGCCGTCAGATCTTCACAATCCCTTTGGAGATCCATTCGTGAGCATGACCGATCCTCTCCTCCAAGAACTCAACGCCGTCACAAACTCTAGCTATTTCTCCACCGCCGGAGATACTGCCAACAACAGCAACAACAACGGTTTCTTAGTTCCTAAGGTATTGGAAGATGATGATATAAAGAGTCAATGCAGTATCTCCCCAAGACTCCGGATCTCGCATAGTAACATCATCCGCGATTCCTCTCCGTGTAATTCTCCGGCCATGTCGGCTCACGTTATCGCCGCCGCAGCCGCCGCCTCGCCTAGAGGAATCATCAACGTCGATACAAACAGTCCTAGAAACTGTCTATTGGTCGATGGTAACACGTTCTCGTCTCAGATTCAGATATCTTCCCCTCGGAATATAGGCCTTAAGAGAAGGTACAAATTGTATATTTTTTATAAAAAAATCTTAGATCAAATGATTCATTAAATGTTAACACGATATATAGAATATATTCCAATATGGTATTATATGTATTAACAATATTAATTTTTTATTCAATAATTTACATCAAGTTCATGACAGCATATAGAGAGTAAAGTGAATTAGGGTTCTAGGCCCCTTAGTAGCTTAGGAAACTATCCATCGCTATTAACATTCGGAAAAACCTGGATGCATGCATATGCTAATAATAGAATGAATTATGGTTTCTTTCTGTGTATATATGTTATATTTACACTTTTCATTATTAAGTATTCTAGTTTTTTTTTTTTTTGTCTTTTCGTAATCATGAATTTGTTTGTGTATATATATATATAGATACACAATACATATATAATTGTTCAGATTCATGAGCGGAAGGAGGGTTGAGGATGAAGACACATGCAGGAGAATCTATGAACTGTCACAATTAAAGAACATATAACTGCGTTGCATCATTTCTCAAACCCAACTGATAATAATAATGTCCCACTACCAAACTTAGCTTTCATAACTTACATACATACACACGTACGTGTATATAAATAAACCAAAAACCACACGTGTATAAGTATGCATATATATACGTGCAGGAAGAGTCAGGCAAAGAAGGTAGTGTGTATACCGGCGCCGGCCGCGATGAACAGCCGGTCAAGTGGAGAAGTGGTTCCGTCTGATCTATGGGCTTGGCGTAAGTACGGTCAAAAACCCATCAAAGGCTCTCCTTTTCCAAGGTATTACACAAACTCATTTATCAGTATCTATCATCAAACAAAGATTCGAAAACTAAACTTTCTTTCACCACCACATTTTTCTTGGCTCAAGTTGTTACAAAGATTCGAATATTGCAACAACATTTCTCTTGATAGTTGTGACATTTGGACCATATGCCCACCTTCGAAGTTAACATTTGTTTTACGAACATATACTAATCATGTGGAATAAGATAACAATTCACTCATTATGCTAACTTTTTGAAATTTGACGACTACAAACAAAATAGATTTTGAAATTATATCGTCTTACTTATATTTTTTTTGTAATTTCAACCTTCGTCATTTTATCATTCGACAGTGGATATAACGATAATATTAATGAATTTTCTTGATTCAATATGGTTTTGACATTGTACCGATAAAAGCCATTATATTCATGTAAGTTGTTTAATGGAATTGACTAATCTTGATGATTACTTAATTATGGTTGTTTGCTCTCAGGGGTTACTATAGATGCAGCAGCTCAAAAGGTTGTTCAGCAAGAAAGCAAGTCGAAAGAAGCCGAACGGATCCAAACATGTTGGTGATTACATATACTTCTGAACATAACCATCCTTGGCCCATTCAACGCAACGCTCTTGCCGGTTCCACACGCTCCTCTTCTTCCTCCTCCTCCTCTAACCTTACTTCCTCCAAACCCTCAGCCGCAAACGCAACCGCTCCATCCAATGGCCCTCCAAGTAACAATCACTTGCCTTCCTCCGCATCTCCTTCTCCTCTATCAGCCTCCGCCGTTAAAGATGAGGAAAGAGAAGAAGATATGGAGTTGGAGAACGTAGAAGACGATGACGACAATCAGATTGCTCCATATAGACCGGAGCTTCATGATCAGCACCAGCCAGATGATTTCTTCGCAGATCTTGAAGAGCTAGTAGAAGGAGATTCTCTAAGCATGTTGCTTTCTCAAGGCTGCTCCGGCGACCGGAACAATAAAACGACGGCGTCGGACGGGATCAGCGATTTCTTCGGTTGGTCGGGAGGAAATAATAGTAATGACGACCGAGACTCAAGGTCGTCGTTATAGATAGTGTTAATTACAGAATAAAAACATTATTTTAAAAAAATATGTTGAGCTTGTTAAATGACGATTATACCTTAGTGGTAGGTCAATGAGCTGGTTACTGGACGTACCGTAGAGGGTATTATCGTCATTTTTTATACATTTGTTTTTTTTTTCTCCGGCGCGGATCCGATGTAGTTAAAAAAAAAAAAAAGTGCCGTTTTTTTATTTTTCTGTGGATTTTCCTCCACGTTGTCATTGGTTTATTTTGTGAAGACAATCATATTACAAAAGAAACAAATTTCGAGAATATTGTGTCACACTCTATTCGAGTTGAAAAACGGAGTATTTTTTTTTTACTTATCAATTTCACACGTTTAGTTCTGTTTTTATTATACTGGTATGATTATTTCGTAATATATTTTTCTTTGGGATTCAGAGAGGATGATCGAATGATTTTGTTAGGTAGAAATTGATAGAGGAAAAAGTGTTATACAAATTTATAGCTTCGATCAAATAAAACTAATCATATATTCCTTATGTATAATTGTAAACATCAAAATATTAATCATATAAGTCTTATATCTACAAAAAAAAAAAAAAAAATTGTTCCCGCTTGCAGAACCTAGAGTGGTTTTATTTTCTTCTTACACTGTTAGAGTAAAACATTTAAATCCAAAAAATTATTTAATAAATCCGAAACAGTTAATGGACCGAGTTAAATGAAACTGTTTCGCTATAGAAGTGGTTAATAATGAGTTATAGATGTTTGTAATCAAGTTTTGCTGCTGGTATGGGAGCAGGAAAAGTGGGCCGAAGGAATATTAGGTGGATGGGACACAAAGTGAATAAGTTCGTTCATCTATACAGTTCAATCACCAGACGCATCCAATAGCGATACAAAGCTATGAAGCTAGGCATATATAGATATATTATCCAATTAAATTGTTTATACAGTCAATCATTTATCATTGATTTTAATTCGATTCTCGTATGTGACTTCTTACAAATTTCTTTTTCAGGTGGACTAGACTGATTACATACTTCAAAACAACCAACTTTCAGTGTTGCAAACCCTAAAGATATATAATTAAATTTACAAAAAATATTTAAAAATAATATTCCAAACTTAAAAATAATTACAAATATTTCTAACTCTTAACCATTTTTTTGTTTTAAAAAGCGACTTCTTTATTGTATTAGAATTTTAGTTTGATCACCTAAAATTTGTAACGATATGGATTATTATTTTAGAAATACAAATTTTATTAAATTTGATCATATAATCATATTTATATTAAAATTTCATTAAAAAAACTACTGGATTATTAGGTTTACCTTAACTATTTCAAAATTATTTCCTAAGTCTCTATTATATATACTAATTAATAAAGAAATCCAATAAAAAAATATCACATCATTTGGTTAAAATTTATTTTTCTTACTAAAAATAAATAAATATAATATCTGTAACTAGATATTTGCATTCAAATACTCTAGATGGAGATATAATTAAGTTGCTTCTTATACTAAAAAGACTAGCTAATCTAATAAAATAGTTTATAACTTCAATTAAATTAAATATAATAATCATAAGATCTCCATTAATATATTAGAGGTAATTATATATATGCATAGTGTACGAATAGTTTCTCAATCGAACCATGCATGTGGACGATCTTGAAAGACAGAAAGAAAAGCCCTAGTTTCACGGCTTTTTTAACGAATTTGATTTAGAATCTTAATATAATTATATTCTACTCCGAAAATGGCAAAATAGCTTAATATACATACAATGTTGTCTATAATTCGTCGTTTTCTGATGTTTATTCATATACTTTGTGAAACTGGCACTATTGTGTTTGCATTTGCAAATAAATAACAACGGTTAGGGGAATGTCGCAGAAAGAAAATTTGTTAATACATATACATTGTACATTTGTACTAACTGCTACTATACATTAATGACATAATAAATTTATTTTTAACAAAAAATTTGAAAAAAAAGAGAAAAAATTATCAGCTTACACGTATCAATGGTATAATTACTTTTTCTATTAAAATTGTATCATTATGATATCGATGTTACTGATATATATACATAGATAACTCATCAAAAATTCGTCGTCAACTTCTTTTCGTATATCATATATTTTTTATGTATACGAGGTGCATGAGATTTTTATTTTTTTATTTTTTTTTGGTATGGTAATTGATATGAGTTCTTTGATTTGTTTGAGGTTAAAAATTCGTCGACCTATTATTTCTCTTATCATGAGACACATAATATGATAATACCATTATATGTTGTTGGTTTAATACAAAATCAGCAGACTGTCGTAGTAAAAGAAGCAGCAATCACCACGTTTCACCCCACACACACATATATATATTATCAACTATATACATATACATATATATGTATATTAATAATACACATATTGACATATATAAATATAAGGTATGATCTATATATATTATTATTTTATATATAACTGAATTATATGAAATGATCTATGAGTGTGTCAGACACTCAGAGCAGCCTTTATCAATATGTTGTCCCGCGTTATTTACGCGACCGATCTAACCGATGTATGTGTCAACTTTAATTCCATCTTTGGCTTTTTCTCTTGCCAGGTTTCTCAATTGAAATACATACACTAATAACGAAATCTGTATAACTATTTTTTGAATAAATTAAACCTATAATACTATGCCAATGATGTAATGCATAGTTATATAGTTCTCAGGGGTTTAAGTGAGGTACGTTCTAAGATAAAGCAAACTTGTTTCCACAACTGATATGAACTGAGCATAGATAAAGTATATTATATAATAAGAAAAACATTTTCTCTTTTTTTTTTTTTTTTGAACAAAGAACATCTTCTCTTGTCCCATTAATTTCTGTATTTCATCTGGAAACGCTTTATCTAACGGGTGAACTAACGTAGTGGCTACACGCGTTGATGGACCAGTTGTGGCCAGGCCACCAAATTATTTTTCGTTTTGTTCTTTGACATGAAGTTACCTATATAACAAAATTGTGGAGAGCTTACAAATAGAAATAGAATAAAAAAAGGTAATAAGTACTAACACTTGGTTGTGGGATTTTGAGAGAGTCTCAGAATATTAATGGGAACAGTGACCTCAAGTTAAGTCAAATCATCTATCCACTCTGATTGATAGAAAGAAAAATTCATCACAACTCTTTGTTTCCTAAACAAGTTGTTTTTGATTTGACGAGTGGGGGAGAAGAACAGTCGTAACATTTAATTGGTAAACTATAATAATTTACATTTCGAGTTTTTTTTTTCCATGATGGGACATAGAAACACCATATCTTTAATATATATAGATTATTTTCTGTGTGTGTGGGGAGGATGGGTTTATAGATAATTTATGAGTTGCGCCAACCGTGAAAGAAAAACAAAAATTTGCTATAAGGCAAATGGTTTATAATGAAGTAGAAGTAAGGTTTAAAATTGCGCTAGACGTGAGTCGAGAGTTCAATTTAGACCTAACAAATTAATAAAAATTTGGAGATAAATCGAAGAATAATCGGGATTTAGTTTTAAAGTTATTGTAGATTTTATTGGTTTTAGTTAACAAAAATATGCATAGATTATCAAATAGATAAAATATTCAATTCAATTCACAGACTATGATTCAAATTTTGATACAAACATTACATTGATTTTAAAATTTTCATTAATGAAGGATAAAATATTAACTAACATTCCATATTTTTATTTGGTTATTTTTCTTTTAAGCATTTCGGACCGGCTGCTGCTCGATTTTTTTGTTCTTTCCATCTTTTTCTTTTTGTTTAGGCTCAAATTTCATATATATAGTGTGTGGTATTCTATTTATATGTTAAAATGAGTAAAACTTAAAGTTTTTCATAACTTCCTGATTTTTAAACCAATTATAATAAAATCGCCATGGTTTCTTATCCGATTGCTTTTCCACTGTTTAATCAGCCACCAGGGCCGCGTTTTTTAACACTGGGTATAAGTAACATGAATGATAAAGTTAAAAGAATATACGTTTTCCAAAATCTATGTGTGTGACACAAGAACTACGACTCAAGAGTTGAAAGTTGCAACATATATAAAATTGAAGAAGATGTAATGTTTTATATTTGAAGTGATGATGTGGTATTAGAATCTTATCGAGAACATTTAAGATAAAATTAAGTAGACTTCAAGTTCATAAAAATTCATGTAGGTTTTGTTTCAAAGAACGGTTTAATTCCATACGAAAATTTGAAGATATGTGGATAGTAGGAGTTTAAAATTTTGCTCTTATATATGACAAAATAGTAATAAAAAAACTCAAACATAATAAATTCATTCATAAAACATGTGAAAACTAAATATATCACCATCTTTCTTTAATTACAGTCCATACATCTTCATTAATACTTTTGATAGATGTTGTTATTTCTAGTTTCCACCATCTATAATTTGCTTTGTTTAGAATTGACAATTTCTTTAAAGTTCTCCATCTTCTCTGTAGGATCGCACATAAAATTAAACACATTTGACTGTTTTGATACCAATTAAAATTGTGAGAACTATAGAAATATGTGATGTAGAAAGATATAAAATAAAGATTCTTCTTTAAACTTCAATAATCTTATTTTTAAACGTAACTTACACGAAACCTTAAATAGAGAACTTAATATTATATATATATGAATTATGCAATGTTTCAAAAATTTTTACAAGAAACTCTATATTTTTTGCCTTTAGAATATGAATCTAACAACACACACTATCTAAAGAGACTATCGATCTTTATTTATACACATAGAATTCGATACTTTTCCTATTATATGATACTAAAAAAATTTGTCTTTAGTTAATATCATTTTTTTATTTTATTTTACTTACTTTTACCTATTTCTCTTGAATATTTTTCCTCTTCAGATGTTTTGGCTGTGATTGTATTGATGATTTCTTTGTCAATATTTTTGAAAATAGTGAGCAGTGGCACAAAACGAGGTTATGGATCAAGTTTTTTCTTTGCTTCCAAAACTATAAACCATTTTTTGGGCTACCAACTTTCGAAGAAGAGATGAGGTGCTTTTACTTCTAATCATAGTCTAAATCATCATCGTATTCCAGTTGGAAAAACTAGTTGGTAGAAGCGATAACTTGTGCTAAAAATAATGCCAAATCACTTCAATAAAATAGCATGAGAGCAGATGGTTTCTTGTTTCACTAGAAGTAGAACACAAACAACAAGTTGAAGGGATTTGCAAATCCCACGCGGAGAGACAAGATGATGTCTACACGTTTTTTGTTTCCCTTGGTCTAAGAGAGTTCCAAGTTTTACTTGATGAGAAATCTGGCAATTTTATCTATCAATAAACTAGACGTCTGAATCTGCTAAAAATAAAGGAATTGGAAGAGCCATCATTGTTAGAAGAGCTTGAAGAACTAACATATGGTTCAGTCTGGAAGAGGCCAAGATCCATCCGTGAACATTACAATTTACAAGCATCAGCCATTTTTGATGTGGTTTGTAACTTTAAATATCTCCTCTATTTCTAAATATTTAATAAGAGGACTGAAAGGGGTCCCATTATAAAAAAAAAAAAAATTGTAGACATATCCTTATCTACTATGCATTTGATGAGCTTTTCAGTCAGATGCCTAATATGTAAAAAATTTCTCTATATCTATGACTCTGTATTGTTCTCTAATTATTTTCATAAGATAACGGTGTCTAGGTTATGATCATAATGTTGTCAAGATACCCATAAAAACCTTTTTTTTATGAATAATAGCCATATAAAGCTCAGACTAAGTGAAATATCTCTGATGCGAAGCTGGCCAGGTTTGGACAGAATCACAATCCCAAGATGAACATTCCGAGTTGGGCAAGATAATCCTAAGTTTCTTTGGCTCGTGAAGATCCAACAATGGACATATTAAACCCAAGGCCTGATGCTTTCTTAAACGTTCCAAAAGAAGATAGGCGGTGGAACCTTGGAATGAGTTAGACAGGTATTTCCAACAAGGGGTATATTAAACCCAATGTCTGATACTATCTAGGCCGCCTAAGACAATCTTTGATAAGATAGAATGGTCACACAAGTGTTGTGGATACACTTGATACACCGAAGGTTCTTAGATATTACACACCAAGAAGATCGAACAGTTCCAGAGGAACAAAGAGAATCACTCTCTCACAAAAACACACAAGTATTTACTCAAAACAGGTCTTCTTTTCATTAACCACGACATTGTGTTTAAATAGCATACAAAGGTATTAAAATCTAGGTAGAATGTGTTAAAAACAAGGCAACTCGAAACTAGCACCTAGTTAATGCCTTAGACTAATTTTTAATGAAGTTTGAATGACTTTTCAACTGAAAATGACTCTTGATCTGATTAAATCCGCCTGGCCTTTGTAGAATTGAGAAGTAGGCTTCTGAAATGGGCTTTGACAAGTATTCAGCAGGCCTGGTCGAATGTTGATCAAATCCAAAGTAGTCTTCATTTCATTTGTTGGAAGTTGAAGCGTTTTTAGGAAGGCTTTAGGAAGGGCTTCCTGAAAATGGATTTAGGAAGGGGTTCCTAAAATTCAGGTCATCATGCTCTTCGGGTGGCCTAAGTAACTCGCTTTGGCCAGGTAGAAGGGAACTTCGACCATCTATTGATTCTGCTTGAACCAAGTGAGTTTTGGCACAACCAGAATATCCATCATAACCACTTGGTCGAGTGAATCCTCCTCTAAAGATTGTTTTGAAGCCTGAATCTTCATGGTCCACCTGCTGCATTCTTGAGGGCTCGGTCGGACAGTCCATTTATGAAATGAGCCGGTCAGAATCATATCTCGCACATTGACACATGGAAACACCTTAGAGCAGACAACCCTCCTTCTAACTTAGGCAAATAGATCATTGACCATACGACCTCTATACAACCTTATGGCACCATGAAAGTGAAGATCCAAAAATTCATCGTTACCGACATTACCCTAGCAATTATTTGAGCCATTCAAGAAATGATATACATTTAACAGTCAAAGATTTAAATCTATCACCGATTTTTCAATAATGGTGAATATTCATATATTCCCAGTGTTGACTCATATATTCCATGCTAATTTAATATGATGTAAAATCAATTTTCATAAGAAAAGAAAATAGTAGTTTATAGAGATATAATATATATATATAAAACAAATAAAAATATTAATTGAGAATATGATGTTGTTAAATATACTAAAAACAAACTATAAGTTATTTATAAAAAAATCATAATAACTTAAAGTGAAAATATGTCAAATACAAATATTTGCTAATATATAAAGATTTTACTATACATACTATAAATAAAATGATTTTTAATATATATATACAATCTTATATTCTAAAATAGAACCAATAAATTAACAAAATATTTTAAAATAACATAAATATATATTATACAAATTATTGATCATTGATAATCAATTTAATTTTTAATTTTATATAACTGTTTATTATTATATTTTAACTGAAAGAATTAATTTATTTACAATATGTGAATTTTAGAAATTAAATTCAATATAATATATATCCATAAAATATTATTATTATTATAAATATTGTTTGTGTAGTTTGTTTTTGCTAAAATAATTCGTGTGATTTTGAATATATTGTTATGGTAATCTTGAAAAATAGTTGTGGTGTTAATAATATAACACTATTTATATTATATATGTTATAATGTTAATTATATAATTGATGTAATTTAGAATATTAATATTTTTGTATTTATAGCCATGTCATCTGTTTATTTTGATGTATGTGACAATTATTTTTTCAATAGTTTATATAAACGTGCTATTGACCCCGTTCAAAGTAAATAATATTATAATAGACTTAAGAACTGATATGATAAATTTAGTGGCAAGTCCCATCATTAAGCTTGTTAGAGTAGTATCTATGTAACCTCAAATCAATAAAAGTGAACATGAATCTATGAAAACGATGGTTTGTAATCAATTAAGACTAACTATTACTACTTCTTTTTGGAACAAAATAAAGACTAATTATTTCACGCACAATAAAGTTAAATCAAAGAACTATGACTAGTGATCATAGTTACGACATGGAAATAAACGAGGGGATAAGCTTGACGTCTATCCTATCATTGTCTAAATTATTATTTTTGACTAAATAGTAAATACGTCAACACTATAATAGTTTAGTGCTTTGATTTTTAATAATAAGTGACAACTAAACCAAAAACATTATTGATTCGGCTCGACCATTACTCTTTTGATTTGTTCAAAATTTGTGATGCCTGTATCGTATATAGATGTTGATATCCGTATTTATAAATTACAAGTACGAATATTATCTGGAATTTGGTTTATTTAGATTAATACAATATCTACTTTACTTATATAAGTGTTAAAGACCTTTCCATTTCTCAATTTAATATCTTTAATACTTAAATGTCTTCTACATTTCATCTTTTGTGTATAAATAAATTAAACTGAGCTTTAGAATATTTTATTAATTAATTTTCAAAAAAAAATACAACTAAATCTCTATTAATCAATTTCGACATTTAAATTATAGATATGAATATTGATTGTCTTAAACAAAATATATGAATAGTAATTAAACAGGATAAACATATTTATGTTTTTATAAAAGCCTAAAGTTCTTAGAAATATTGACAATAAAATAGATAAAAGCATACAAAGTGATATAAAGATAAACTACTCAATAGAGAAACAATCCTATGGTAATATTATTAATTAATTTATTCATTATTACAAATAATATATATTATCAAAAACTAAATTATATAATAAAAATAGAAAATATTGAAAAATAGTGAACCCAAATATAATAATATAGAATATGGTAACCATAACAAACAAAAATTAACCTAATTAAACATGGTCAATATTCATCAACCTTTGAAAGTCCAATTAAACAAAAAAATGAACCTAATAACAAAAAGTTTTGTACTATATAATTATTTTGTAATATAATTTTGGGATTGAAAAAAAAGCAGTATATTAATGAAAAATACTGTGTAATATTTTAAAATTGTTTCAATATAATTATATTAGAAAATAAAGTATTACATATATCATATATGATTTTAAATAATGCAATAATTATTTAAAAATATATGTATATCAATTTCTAAATTATTACTAATTTATATGTTTAAAATATATTAATACATGCACAAGGTATATACGAACCACCTAGGTTTTTATAGTCCCCTTGTTAATATATAGAATTTTTATTGTATCTAATTTTTTGTTTGTACTTCAAAATTTAAATACCCGAAACTTCGAATCGGATACTAGCATTGAAATTAATTATCCATTAGGATAAGGATCATGTATTATGGGTAGTTGCTTTGACAAATCAAATACGTGAGCCCAAAGTTTATTTTCTTTCAGGCCCATGCAGAAATATGTTGGTTTTATAATTAATATAACATCTTATTCTTGTTCACAGCCAAATTTATTGATCAGAATAAAGCATGTAGGTTTCAACTTTCAACATAAGTATTTAGTTCAAAATATACCAAGATGTTAGAAATTTTGAAGAATACCACAGATTGATGTTTAAAAATTGGTTCCAAAAAAGGTAATAAGGTCGCTATATATCATTTAGGACCTATTCTAAACTTATATGAACCTCTTTGAAATCTTAAATCTTAGTTTTGTGGTATTTTTGAAAATTTAATACTTACTGGTGTTTTTAGAAAGAAAAAATAATACTTTAATGATAGTTGTGAAAAAATATATCTTTTCAAAACCGTTTTTCGTTACATTCAAATTAGGATTTATATTTAAAAAAAATCTAGCTTAAGGAAATTGAACAAAGATCTACAAACGGTTCTGTCGTTTTGTGCTAACAACAAACGCAATTAATTAATCCTTTTTGCATATTTGCCTCCTAGATTTTATTGGAGAACTAGCTCGTGATTATGAAAGCATAAGCAGCAAGCTTATTTGTTATTGCTAAAGTAAGATTAACCAAGACCAATATATCAATTAAACTTTTTAAACATGAAACAGAGTACCTAGCATGTTTGGATAAAACAAACTGATATTACATTAGTTAAGAAGAAAATTAACTAATGGTTAAACTTTAACTAGCATAAGAACCAGTACAAGGAAAAATTAGTAACAGACACAACAGACAAATTTAAGGATTTGGACACAAGAGCTTCAGGATATATCAAAACTAATTCATCAGATTTGTGGACAGCAATTTATTAATTTCTCGAGAAATCTTAGAGTCTCCCAAGATGCATTCTTCGGCTTTTAGGACTTGGAACCATTTTCCTTGGAAGTACACAAACTTCTTCCGTCGAGAGCAGCTCCTGGATTTCTTGAGACGCAAGAAAAAAGTGCATTTCTCTTCCCACCCTTGGACACTCCTGCGTCTGCAAAATTAAACAAAACGTACATAAATATAGAACAGTCCAAAGGAGGAAATTCTCCGACGATATATTTGAATTTAATAAGGGTTTATCTTATACCTGCATTTTTGTCTGACTCAGTCGAAGAATCTCAATCTGAGCCTGCAGAAACTTCACGTATTTAGCTGCGGCATGGAACATTTCGGCAGTGTTATGTGTTTGGCTTCCAGGGATTAGTTTCCTGAGCTCTTGTGTTTTCTCTGTGATTCTTCTTCTCCTCTTTCGTGCAGCGTTACTCTGAGCAGAAAGCTCCGGTTTCTTGGTGTCGTTCTGATCACTCCAACCGACTTTGAACGCCGGAGAGAAATCAGGAACTCGAAACTCAGAAAAGTCAGAAGCTTCGGTGATGTAAGAATCCAAGAGATTAGGGTTAGGGCTTAGGAACAAAGGGTCGTGAGTGTTGTTGAAATGGAAGGTGGAGTTTATGACCTTTTGGTGTTTCGGCGTGGGGAAGGACTCTAAGTCTTGTGACTCGCTGAAGACTTCGGTTTTAGTGTTAGTGAGAAAATTGTCTTGGGAAGGAAAGAAAGAATCCAAGTGATTGAACCCGAAGAGAGACTGTGAAAGAGCTTCCTCTTGATGCAATGGCTGATGCAGTTGATGTTGCGGGTGTTCTTGGAAGAAGAACGTATCGGTTTCAGGGATAATCATATCCAAATCAGGGATAAAGCAATCCTGGAGCTGGATGAAATCTGAGTTGGAGAAGTATCTTAAGCAGTCCATAGAGATGACGAAGCAACTAGGAGAGGTTTGAATAAATGATTAATAAGACTTGATTAGTTATAATTGCTTTTAATTAAGCTTAGAGAGTAAAGCGTAGAAAACAAAAGAAAGGACAGGAGAGGATATATGAGAGGATCAAAGATACTGTTCTGTCTTTTTTTTTTTTTTTTTTAACCGACGTAAGACTTCAGGTTTGTAAGTTTGTCATTAACTGTCACGGATTAAATATGAAAGAGAGAAAGAAGTTAGGGTTTTGGCGAGGATTAAGGAGAGGTTCTAGATTTACAATAACTACCTCCTCAATATTAGGGCCTCGTTTCTTTTCTTTTTCTATTTTTTTTTAGCTACATTTCGATAAATTAATTTACTTAGTAAGCGCTTTAATTTGTAGGCTTGAGAATTAGAGTAATCGTTGTAATTTCTCTGGTGGCTATAACCAGTAAGCCATTAAATTATCTTTTGTACGTGTAAAAACTCAATTAAATTCTTTAATGATTGCTGTCCAAAAACAATCTTTAGTGATCAATTAAAATTCTTTAATGATCAAACATACGAATTATTATTTTAATACTATACTAAGGGAAAAGCAAACTTTTTAAAAACTGATCATTTTCATTTTTGATGACACTTGAAAGAAATTAGCAACTACTGTAACTTCTTAATTCGTGGAAACTCACGAAAAATAAACAGAAGATGTAAAACTTGACAGCTTGGTTATATCAAACTAATTAGAAAGCATGTACCACATTTAAATATATGAAGGAAATCAGACTCTATTTTCTAATGAAGAGTTATATATTATCATAAAAAAGTCATTCACACACTGCATTGTATACGTCACGACTTTATAATGCTTAGCTACGTATAGCATAATGTCACAAACGCATATTTTTAAATTTGTTTGTTCAACAATATCTGTAATCAATATGTATATTCCTTTTTTAGTATTATATATTTTACTGGCCTGTTATCTTCTAAATTTAGGGAATCTAAATTAAAAAGAAGCTGTTCATACATTACTTTTAAATACTTGACAAAATAGTAAGTAATAATAATAAAAAATTATATAACCAAAAATACCAAATAGTTGAACCACTTGGTTAAAGACTTCGGTTTTAGCGGCTAAAAGTTAGATTGGTGGTTCCACGTGCGCTCTCTCTTTGACTTTACCACCAAGTTTTTCTAATCCACTAAGTAAATACTTTTTTCACAATGGGCCAGGCCCAATATTAAAGACTCGCTTCCTCTTCCACGTGTCACTCTACTTTGACTTTGTCGCCAAGTTTGGTAACTTAACAATGGGCCTAAATAAATGCAACAGGCCCAAATTAACAATTAATGGGCCTTTTTGCTCAGAAGATAGCGAAATCAAAAATCTCTCTGTTTCTTCTTCGTCTCCTTCTTCTTCCCGTAAGACCCGGAGACAGAGGAGGGAAAAGAGAGAACCCCTAAAAGTCTAAAACCCTTGTGCTAATTAAGCAGCACTATGAAGGATACTATCTGAAGAGTTTTCACACGAACGGATACTTCGAGATGCGTTTTTTGCTTCGTCTTCCTCAAACCCACCTGCAGAAACTGTCTTGTTCGATGTCAGTACTCATGAGCTCGAAGCAATTCCTCGAGTTTTGTCTTCTTCCTTCTTTTGCCGCCTCTTCTTCTTCCCTTTCTCCTTCGTATGCACGTGGTAGTCAAAGGCAATTATCTTCCGCTTCTAGAAGATTTCGTCCGGTTTTAGCCTCGAGACCCGTGTCCAAAAGCAGCCCTTTTCTCCATAGGACCAATGGTTTATCACCCTACACTTCTGTCTCCAGAGCCCCAAGTCCTGGTACGTGTTGAATGCTCGAGTTCTCTGTTCCTATTTGCTCCTGTTTTACAATTGTAAATGTTTTGATGCTTGTTGTTTTTGAGCTTTCTTGTTTCCATGTGTATGCAACTTAGTTCATTGCTGCTTCATAGTGGTGCTATTTGATGAACTCTCAACGTTTTCTGATTTGTAGTTGATCCTGAAGAAGATGGTGTTCAATCTAGATTAGCGAACTTGAGGCTTAAATTGGCCGAAAATGGAATTGATGCTCAAAACTGCCCTTCGGGACAATACAGTGGCTTGATATGTCCGCAGGTAAAACATTTCTCTTTCTGTCTTCTTTACAAGCCTCATGATATATGCCCAAGACTTGAGAGTACTATCTGAAATGTTGCCTTTATAGATGTTTACTCTAAAGTTCCCCCTTTTTCTTTTGGCATTCGTGTTGAGTAACTGGAAAAGGCTAAGTTTATGTATTTCCACTGTTCTTATGTGTACATCAGTGTGAAGGTGGTGACTCCGGGGAAAAAAGCTTGTCTCTTTACATCGCTCCTGATTGGTATACTATCTAAATATCTCATGAAATAAGCTTTAGTTTTGAACTTGTTGTTTATGAGACTGTAGTTAATCATGTCTTTTTACTTTCTAAATTCACAGTTCGTCAGCTACATGGAATTGCTTTCGGGGGAAGTGTGGGTTAAAAGGTGGAGTACGGGTGAGTTGCAACATGAGCATGCCCAATGTTTCATAAAATACAAATTGATTATATTTCAAATTTTATCCTAATTCCTTTTTGCAGGTGGATGGTAGGTTTAATACATCTGTAGTTCCAGTAGAGAAGGCTGAAAGGAAAGTTACGGTGGAGAGTTTAGAGCTAGAACCTCTCTGTGATGAGGTTGTTGTTTTCGACATACTTATTGTTCTTTCTTCTCTGTTTACTGCTTTCCTGACTAAACTATGTGAATTTGATACTTCATTTTTCTTTAGTTATATGAGTTTGACAAATCATACTGTGTTCCTGGTTATGCTTCAGATTCAAGATTATTTCGCTGCAAGAATGATTTCAGCAGAAACACTCGAGAGAAATCGGGTTATGCAGAAACGAATAGGTGATGAGGTACTTACGAGTATTATTCTAAATCTCTTATTTTTCAAGCTTTTTTTCTCTGTTGTCAGATGCTTAAGGAGATGTTACTTGGCTCTCACTGTTCCATCTTGATTGCAATCTAGAAATCACGAACATTCTTTCCTAAAGGAACATGCTTGGTTCTGGTCCTTTGGGCCTGTTTCTGTTGTTGGCTACTTCTTCAAACCTTAATTTCTTGCTTCATTTTATGCGGCAGATTGTAATTGCTTTTACGTATTGGCAAAGAGGGGAGCTTGTGAGTTGCAAGTACCGTTATCAAACTAAGAAGTTCTTTCAGGTCCATGCCATACAAATTCCCTTTCTAATATCAGACATAGACTACTCTCTCTCTCTCTCGAGCTTTCTATTATGACTTTATCTTACATGCTTTTTTCTTTGTGTTCCCTTCAGGAAAAGAATACACGGAGGATCTTTTACGGGCTTGATGATATTGAAAAAGCTTCTGAAATCATTATAGTATGTCTACCTTTACCTCCTATTAAAGGATCTCATGTTCGGCTGCTAAACTGTGAGGAACTGTATTTTAATTCTTGGGGAAAATTACCATCAGGTTGAAGGGGAAATAGACAAACTTGCGATGGAAGAGGCAGGTTTTCGAAATTGTGTGTCTGTTCCTGATGGAGCTCCAGCGTCGGTGTCTGCAAAGGAAACTCCATCTGAAGAAAAGGTTTGTCTGGTCTTTACTTACGTTTTATATCCATTTTCTGTTATATGATTCCTTAAGCACTTTACTGTTCTGTGAAGCTAGGACACGAAGTATAAGTTTCTATGGAATTGCAATGATTACCTAAAGAAGGTGTGTGACAATTTATTATTTTGTTTGATATGTAATTGTCTTAGTGTCAAGATTCCTAGAATTTGGATATAAATGATTTTTTATCTATAGGCATCTCGGATTGTTATTGCTACTGATGGAGATGGACCTGGTCAAGCTCTGGCTGAAGAAGTTGCACGGCGTCTGGGCAAAGAAAGATGTTGGCGAGTCAAATGGCCGAAGAAAAGTGACGATGAACACTGCAAAGATGCAAATGAGGTCAGATCAGGTTATATGTAAACGTTATGCAATTGCCTTCGTGGTTACATTGGTATAATTGACCGCAATGATTCCTTACTCGGATGATTCTTCTTAGGTGCTTATGTCTATGGGACCTCATTCACTCAGTGAAGCTATACGAAGTGCTGAGCCATACCCTATACAAGGATTATTCCCCTTTAAAGATTTCTTTGATGAAATTGATGCTTACTATCACCGGACTCATGGACACGAGTATGGTGTTTCAACCGGGTGGAAAACTTTGGACAACTTCTATAGTGTAAGCATTGAAGTCATGTCTAAATTTTAATACTCCTTTAGAGTCATCACCTGATGTCATATTCTCAATTTGCTGCTGATCAGGTTGTGCCAGGGGAGTTGACGGTTGTGACAGGGGTTCCTAATTCCGGTAAGAGTGAATGGATTGATGCTCTGTTATGCAATCTCAACCACAGCGTTGGCTGGAAATTTGCGCTCTGCTCAATGGAGAATAAAGTGTGTTTCTGAATTAGTCCTTGAACTGAAAAGCTGCTTTATACTAGTTTTACCTGATTGTTTCTTGTTCTTGCTGCTTGCAGGTACGAGATCATGGAAGGAAACTTTTGGAAAAACATGTGAAGAAACCCTTCTTTGATGCAGAGTAAGCCTCTTTCCGTTGAAAAAATCCACACTTACCTGATTCAAGCACAAAAAATTTTGGCCTTGTATTTAACTTTGCTCTTTCTTGGAAGTGGTGTGTAATGAATCATCTTAAGCTTATGTTTCTCCTTCTTTCTCAACAGTTATGGGAGAACTGTCCCACGGATGAGCGTTGAAGAGTTGGATGAAGGGAAAGAGTGGTTGAATGACACCTTCGCGCTCATAAGGTTAAATCTTCAGCCTTTATAGCGCTTGTGCAGCTTGGACTTGTTGTGTTAATAATATCCTGGTGTTTTGTGTTCTCATGACTAATCAGATGTGAATTGGATTCACTTCCAAGTATTGGATGGGTTCTGGAACGTGCGAAAGCTGCTGTTCTTCGGTATGGTGTTCGAGGACTTGTAATAGATCCTTACAATGAGCTTGATCATCAACGTACTCACCGACAGTGAGTGATGGAAATGTTTTCACTTCAATTAGTCTTAACATTATTTCCCATGTGAAACGTGAACTATTTCTACTCGTTTTGGATAGGACGGAGACAGAATATGTTAGCCAGATGCTTACGAAGATAAAACGCTTTGCGCAACATCACTCTTGTCATGTCTGGTTTGTTGCACATCCAAAACAGTTGCAACAATGGGATGGAGGTGCACCAAACCTTTATGATATCAGCGGGAGTGCACATTTCATTAACAAATGTGACAATGGGATTGTTATTCACAGAAACCGCGATGAGAAAGCTGGACCTCTTGATCTAGTGCAAGTGAGTACCAAATCCGTTCTTCTTCATGTGTAATTTACGTATAAATGGTACCTACTTGTCTTAAACAAGGTATAACTTTTGTATGTTTCAGATTTGTGTC
Source organism: Iljinskaea planisiliqua (assembly GCA_900108845.1). Classification (NCBI taxonomy): domain Eukaryota; kingdom Viridiplantae; phylum Streptophyta; class Magnoliopsida; order Brassicales; family Brassicaceae; genus Iljinskaea; species Iljinskaea planisiliqua. The sequence goes on along the minus strand of FNXX01000007.1, from coordinate 2,846,760 downwards.
AGAAAAGTGCGAAACAAGGTTGCAGGACAGATTGGTGATGCATACTTGTGTTACGACAGGTATATTAACTCTTCAATTTCTCTCCTTTTGCTGATAATCCAAGTTAATGGACTGAACAAGATTCACAAGGGAGTTGTTCCGAAGTACTCAAAGAGTTTAGATTAAAGAGGTCCAGTCATAGATTGGTAATTCAGAGGATCTTTGTTCAGTAATGAAATTATTTTCTTCGACAGGGCAACTGGTTTGTTCTCTGATTCTCCTATAACACCAGAGAAGCCTGAGAGGAGATCAAACAGACGGCCATGATCTGGTTCGGTTGGTTGGAAGACCGTCAAACACATTGGACATAGCGTATCGATAACATTTGTCTGCAAAATTTTATCCCTTTTGGTGAGGCAAAAGATCTTTTTGTGAGATTCTTTACCTTTGTAAGAATGAACAGACTGTCTCTGCGTAGTGTGGATGGTTTTCGTGTTCTCTCTTCTTGTCTGGTGGGTCTAATTCAAAAACGTGACTTTAGATTGATTCTTGTACAGCTTGATCTGGTGTATCTTTTGTCCTCTGTCTCTTTCTGTAGTTTGTTCTGTTTCTCTCTGTCTCTGTCTCCTTTTGTTGCGGCTGATTTGTCGCGGTGAATTAGCTGTTAACTGTTGACTTCAACAACTTCTTTGTTAAAATTATGCAACTCTTTGCCAATTGCTTCAATCATTTCCACTGTTTTGGCTTACTTCTCTGTGTTTTGTTTATCTTAATGGATATTTTCAAAATTTAATTATCATTGTCACGAAAATATAGTTTAAAAGAAAAAAAAGAATTAGTTGCGGCGGTGCACTATAAATGTCATCATATAATCATTGCGAGGTCATTAATATTGGAATGAGGTGTGGAAATATTTTTATTCGCGTCAAAGATATGACTAAGACCAAGATTTATTGATATCTATATTTGCATGTCTTTAATACTCAATCATTGTTCACTGTCGATTAGCTTTTGTAACACACTTAATAATTTTTACTTTACTTTACTTTTATTTAAAATAGTAAAAACCATGTTGATAAATGATGATTGTTTACTGAAGATTTATATATTTCAAAAATTCAAAAATTTAATTTTTATTAACAGTTTAAATGATTGACCAATTTAATCTTATTTACAGGCACACATTTGATGACATAACCCCACCCAAGAAAAAAGAAAAAAAAATGCAACTCATGGCTATAAAATAGTCTTTCATTTGCTCTGTTGGCATATTGGGTGTCAACAGCTTAAAGATAATATTTACTTACCAATATATAAGACGTATTTAAAGTCTGATTAGTTTTATACTTGTAATGATGAATCATTATTGTAAGGATTCGTTATTAAAATATTGGAGGAGCAAAACATAGAACCGTTACAACGAAAAGATTCTTGGATACCATTATACATTGGTACTTTCTAATTATATTGTTTAATTTATAACTAGGGTAACTCCAAAATGTTAAATTAGCATCAAACAAAACAAGAAACAATATTGAATCTTCATATTACACTTTCATAGTCAGCAGAAAAAAGAAAGAAGTGACTTTGGTTGAATATCCGTCCGTTGCGCCGAACATACTCTGTCGAATAGTCCACGTGTATCCCTCTCGTTGGACGACCAGATCAGCAGAGACGACCGTTGCAACATGCGAAGCGAAACGTGGGACCCAACGGAGATCTTTTGTGTAAACTTTTGTTTCTAAATAATGAGAAGTTGCCAGGCTGGCACATTTGGGGCAGGGTGGATCATTGGATGGAGGAGAGAGATTGAAGGTTCAATCCAACGGCTGTGGTTCTTCATGTTTTTTATTTTTAATGGTGGACCCTATCATGTGACCGTTGCTTAGAGTCGGTGGGTCCAGCACATAGCTAGGGTTTCTTCTCTGCATAAAGCTCAATTGTTTCTCCTCCTCCTCCTCTCTTTTGTATTCACACTAACCCTACAAGTCCAGAAACAAGAGGAAGAAGACGAAGGTGAATTGAGAGATTCTGAAGAATCAGAGAAAGTCTCATCATTTTATTTAAGGTGGGTTTCTCTTATTTTCTCGTTTTTTTCTCTCTCTAGAAGTAGCTAAATTCGATTCCTTTTTAAGTTTTAATCCTTTTTTGCCTCTCTTATATTAAAAAACAGAGTACCGCTGCGAATTTGAGCTAGGGTTTTCTCAAAATAGTAGTTGTCTGAGTCCTCGAATCGTTAGGGTTTAGCAAATCACGCTTTGACTTGAGATCTCAACGAGTCAAGAAGGTGAATTAGTTTTTGGGAATTTCTATTAAGTATGATACTTGGTTTATCCAAATTTAGTAACTACTACTCTGTTTAGTTTTGTTAAAAGGTTGAGTTTTTCTTTGTGGGTTATGTTTATGTATGTAATTTAGAGTTAATAATTGTTTAAATCTGATTACAGGTCAAGCACAATGACTGCTGAAGTTAAGGTTGAGGAGAAACAGGTGGAGTCAGAGGTTGTGATTGCTGCAGCAGTTGCTCCAGTGGAGGAAGAGACAACAGTGAAAGCTGTTGTGGAGGAAGAAGAAGTAAAAGCTGTGGAAGAGGAGACTAAGGTTGAAGAAGATGAGAGCAAGCCTAAGGGTGTGGAGAAGAGTTCTTCTTTCAAAGAAGAGAGCGATTTCTTCTCTGATTTGAAAGAGTCCGAGAAAAAGGCTCTGAGCGATCTGAAGACAAGGCTTGAGGAAGCCATTGTTGAAAACACTCTGTTCAAGAAGAAGAAAGAGACCCCTGTGAAGGTGGAGAAGAAGAAGGAAGTAGAGGAGAAGGCTGAAGACGAGAAGAAGAGTGAGGCTGTTGTTACCGAAGAAGCGAAAGCTGAGATTACTGAAGCGGCGGTTGTTGCCGAGGAAATCCCAAAAGAGGAAGCGAAGACTGATGCTGTTGTAACCGAAGAAGCGAAAGCTGAGACAATTGAGGCTGTTGTTGAGAAGGAAAGCCCCAAAGAAGAAGTAAAGACCGAAGCTGTTGTTGTCGACACTAAGGAGGAAGTCAAAGCTGAGGATGTAGAAGAAGAGAAGAAAACCGAGGCTGTTGTTACCGAAGAAGCCAAAGCTGACACTGTCGAGCAGGAGGAAGAAGATGAGACTGTGGATAACGATATCGAGCTATGGGGAGTGCCATTGCTTCCAAGCAAAGGAGCTGAAGGAACGGATGTAATCCTCTTGAAGTTCTTGAGAGCAAGAGACTTCAAAGTCAACGAAGCCTTTGAGATGCTGAAGAAAACCCTCAAGTGGAGAAAGGAACAAAAGATTGATTCGATCCTTGGAGAAGACTTTGGGGAGGATCTTGCCTCTGCAGCTTACATGAACGGTCTGGACCGCGAATCACGCCCGGTGTGTTACAATATGTACAGCGTGTTCGGTAATGAGGAGTTTTACCAGACGACATTTGGCTCAGAGAAGAGCAGAGATAATCTGTTGAGATGGAGGTTTCAGCTGATGGAGAAGGGTATCCAGAAGCTTAATCTGAAACCAGGAGGTGTTACTTCACTTGTCCAGATCCATGATCTCAAGAACTGTCCTGGATTGTTGAAAAAAGAACTCTGGGTCGCAATCAAGAACGCAATAGTAGCGTTGCAGGACAACTACCCGGAACTTGTATCCAGAAACGTGAGTTCATCATCATCATCATCATCATCATCATCATCAGCATCATCGTTCACTGTCTAAGATACCAAACTTTGGAATTCATTTATTCAATCTCCTGACTTCTGTAATTGTTTTTTTTGTTCTGCAGGTGTTCATAAATGTTCCCTTCTGGATCTACGCCGGCAACACTCTCCTGTCTCCATTCTTAACACAACGAACCAAGAGCAAGTTTGTTGTGACTCGTCCGGCTAGTGTCACAGAGACTCTTCTCAAGTAAGCACCCAAAACTAAAATCTATAAAGCCCCTCAATATGGTTTGAAATGTCACTTATCTTTATCATAAACGTTTATGCTTGATGAAGGTACATTCCAGCAGAGGAGATCCCGGTTCAGTACGGTGGGTTTAAAAGAGATGATGATACCGAGTTCTCCAACGAAGCTGTTTCTGAAGTTGTCGTTAAGCCAGGATCATCTGAAACCATCGAGATCCCAGCTCCTGAGGTAAGAATTTCAAAACCAATCCCTTATCTTTTTCCCAGGAGTTCTAAAAGATCGATTAAGTAATGCTTTTTGAGGTATTTTTTTTGGTTTCATAGACTGAAGGTACATTGGTTTGGGACATAGCGGTTTTGGGATGGGAAGTGAATTACAAGGAAGAGTTTGTGCCAGCAAATGAAGGAGCTTACACCATAATTGTCCAAAAGGGGAAGAAGATGGGATCAAATGAAGGACCGGTGAGGAACAGCTTCAAGAACAGCGAGTCTGGTAAGATTGTTCTTACCGTTGACAATGTCTCGAGCAAGAAGAAGAAGAGAGTTCTGTATAGGTTCAAGACCAAGACGGAATCCTCTTGCTGAAGTTAGAGCCTTTTCAGCAAATCATCAAAGCAGTCTCTGGATATAATATTCTTTTGCTTACAGTTAAAAGCTTGGTGTTATTATTATTTTAATTTTACGTTACGTGAGAAAGAGATTCTGCCATTGTTTCATTGAAATTCAATCTTTTGCTGCTTTGTGTTTTTTGAGATTTTGTTCTATTCCGTTTTTGTCTATTTGATTTATTTATTCTTGAATTGAAATTGTATGAATGAAATAAAATGTGTTCAACTGAGTATATGTGGGCTACGGTTACGTAATAAACAGGCCATATGAGCCAGGCTGATGTTTAAGTAATTAAAATAACCCATTGGGCCGCACCACAACTGTACAATGGGAATGACTTGTACGAGTAACTACCGAAGGGCCAACCACTTATGTTTAATTTTGTAACTTGTTTTTGTTCACACAAAAGTTTATGCTTAGAGTCATCACTCTGGTGTCTGATCTATTGTGAAAGTTTCAACGATGAGGAAAATATTAGTAATACTTATCGACATGTGTTTCTCTATCGATTGGTTAATGTTACTATCTTTCTCGTCGTTGATGTTTCTTGGATATAGACACATGATTATTTGGGTACCACAATAAAGCAATTATGATCTGCTTTTTGTTTTATTTACACTGAAACAATTATGATTTGTTTTTAATGAAAACATTTGGTTGTCCAGAAAAGTTTCACAGACAAGAAAACAGTTGTTGAAATATACCTCGCTTAGCTACAAGCCTAGAACATCCAAAAAAATCGAGAAAAGTTTAATCAATATTCATTAGCAATACTTAACATCTTTTGGGTCCCGCAAACGAAACATACCCCGAATAACCGAAAATTAAATTAAATTAAATTTGGATGGGAATGTTTTTTTAGAAACATTGCTTTAAACACAATAAATACGTTACAGGAGTATCTGAATAAGATAGCAAATAGAGCACGAAAGTCGCTCTAATAATAAATATTCCTGAACTCTGATAATCACAGCTAGTTATCAAATAAAAAAAAAAAAGTAAAACTCTGAACACTTAAGTTGGTTCGAAGAGAGCGACATTTCGGTGAAAATTCCAACCATTGGTTAGTAATTGCCCAATTTCTATAGATATGTAATATTAACGATAACGAATATTTATATGGATCGGTTGTTTCAATGATTTTCAACCTTTATACGTTCTCTCTAGTTTACCTCGTTGACTTGCCCTTTTCTCTCATTTTGTTCACTACTGTAAATTTAGAGTACTTAATTTGTTATTGGTGCATATTGGCTCGAACGGCTTCATTGGCCAGACAATCATGATAAGATTACTGCATTTGCTTAAAAGTAAAATCAACTTTGTAGAAAATCTGCCGAAGACGACACCATGACGCGTGCATGGCATCAGCTTGTTTACGTGCGTTAATATCAGTTTTATTTTTGAATTGTTTCGCAATCAGAGATAAAGATGACTAGACGCACTAATCCTTTTCTCATGTGTATAATTATTTTAATTGAAAAAAATTGTTACTTGTGACAGATTTGCACTTCTCTACTGCTTTCGTCAAACATCTTTTGTTTTCGTACGGCAAAACAAAACATCTCGCTGAAACAAAATGCAGTTGATTGTTTTTTCTGAAATTAAATCTAAATCGATTTATAAAAAAATGTTTTCAAATACAATTCTTTTGTGCTAATTTCTAAGAGAATTGTTGTGTGAAAGGTTTCTAAACATGATTTTTTTACATTATTGTAATGGACAGCTAGTTTTGCTTCTCTCAGAGTCTTAAGCATCCGAGCAACAGAAGTATTAATATGCAATATCAAACAATATTCTTATTAGCTTGTTACTGCTATTATTAATAAAAAAAATTCCAGTCTAATTCCTTTACCCTTTTCTTTATTTGCAGCTATACTTGGGTCAACCATATGAAAGTCAAAACCAGCCGGTCAAGTGTATCCTTCATGTTATATATATTTTAGTCAATAATTCTCACCTATAAAACACGTATTCAACATCTCCACCTTTTGTTCATGAACAAAGCATACGCAGTATATCTTTTAGAATTTCTATATATTTGTTATTTAAACATTGATACAATATTTATCAACAATAATTTAATTTAAATAATTAAGTCGTTAACTGTCCTGATCACAGTTAAGAAAAAATATATGTTCTTAGCGATCATTAATTGATTTATAGGAGTATAACTGACTAACTCCAGTGTTTTTGCAAAAACAACCTCCTACATTATGAACTCGAGTTCCAGGTCACAATTCAGAGCAATATAATTAATTTTAATTTACATCAAAACCATATCAAGCTCGCATGCAGATATTGATATGAGTTTCACCCAAAACTTTGGCATTACTAAATCCATAGAGGCTGTGTAAGCTCTAAACCTTCACGAAAAATCAACCACTGCCTAGCAATTACAATTTCATTTTTTTTTCTCTCTCTATTAATTCCTAGACATATATACTTACACCGCCTTTTGATTTTTGAAATCTGGTCTTACTGAGATTGCTAATTTTTGTTTTTAGCATCGTTAGTGTGATATGTAATTGGACGTTGACACACGGGTTGTACAAACAATATTCTTTGAATTTTAAATGCAATTCAATTCTAGAACAAATTGTTATCACACAAAAAAAAAAATTTGGGACAACTTGAACCCACATTTGACTTTTCTTGGTCAAACATTTTGGCGTCATGCATGATCTTCTCTATTGTTATAAATACCTTCTAATGCCTTAATGACATTTATAAACACAATAATTTCTTATATTCTTATTTCCTCGTGCAATCTCCAAAATGAAATATTCAAGAACAACATTGCTAGCTTTGATCTTCTTATTCGTTGTCACCATACGTGATGCAAACTCATCATTAGCAAATCCCGAGACTTTCACACAATGCCTAACCTTAAACTCCGACCCCAAACATCCCATCTCCGCCGCCGTGATCTTGTCCGGAAACCGCTCTTACTCCTCCGTACTAGAAGCCAACATCCGTAACCTCCGTTTCAACACTTCCACAACCCCAAAACCCTTCCTCATAATCGCCGCAACACACGAATCACACGTTCAAGCCGCAGTTACTTGTGGCCGACGTCACAACCTTCAAATGAAAATCAGAAGCGGCGGCCACGATTACGACGGCTTGTCATACGTTACGTACTCCGGGAAGCCGTTCTTTGTCCTCGATATGTTTAATCTCCGGTCGGTGGATGTTGACCTAGCGACTAAAACCGCGTGGGTCCAAAGCGGTGCCATTCTTGGAGAAGTTTATTACTATATATGGGAGAAGAGCAAAACCCTAGCTTATCCCGCCGGGATTTGCCCGACGGTTGGTGTCGGCGGCCATATTAGCGGTGGAGGGTACGGTAACATGATGAGAAAATTTGGTCTCACCGTCGATAATACTATTGATGCAAGAATGGTCGACGTCAATGGTATAATCACTATCTCTATAATCTAATATGCTGATTAAATATTATAGCATTATCCAGCTCAATAATTAGAAATCAACTCACTCGGATACAGTGATTTTGGTCAAATTAGTTAAAAATCTGTCAACTGATTAATAATCAGTTTAGACAATCACCTACAATATATTACAATATTCAAAAACATTTCCCACTATATTTTATATGTAACGTTTATATTTAAAAATCTCAGGAAAGATTTTGGATAGAAAATCGATGGGAGAGGATCTCTACTGGGCAATCAACGGAGGAGGAGGAGGAAGCTTCGGCGTCGTTTTGGCCTACAAAATAAACCTCGTCGAAGTCCCTGAAAACGTCACCGTTTTCAGAGTCTCCCGGACGTTGGAGCAGAACGCGACGGACATAGTTCACCGGTGGCAACAAGTCGCGCCGGAGCTTCCCGACGAGCTCTTCATAAGAACAGTCATCGACGTCGTAAACAGCACCGTTTCTTCTCAAAAGACCGTTAGGGCAACTTTCGTAGCTATGTTCCTAGGAGACACATCTACTCTTCTGTCGGTATTAAACCGGAGATTACCAGAATTGGGTCTGGTCCAATCTGACTGTACCGAGACGAGCTGGATCCAATCGGTGCTTTTCTGGACGAATATCCGAGTGGGTACGTCGGAGACAGCTCTGCTCCAGAGGAACCAGACCGTGAACTATCTCAAGAGGAAATCGGATTACGTCCTTGAACCGATTTCAAGAACCGGTTTAGAATCTATTTGGAAGAAGATGATCGAGCTTGAGATTCCCACTATGGCTTTCAATCCATACGGCGGCATGATGTCGAAGGTTCCTTCGACGGCGACTCCGTTCCCATACAGAGCAGGGAATCTCTGGAAGATTCAGTACGGTGCTAATTGGAGAGAGGATAGGTTAACGAACCGGTACATGGAACTGACGAGGAAGTTGTACCAATTCATGACTCCTTTCGTTTCCAAGAATCCGAGACAGTCGTTTTTTAATTACCGGGATGTTGATTTGGGGATTAATTCTCACGACGGAACAGTCACGAGCTATGTCGAAGGTCAACGTTACGGGAAGAAGTACTTCGCCGGAAATTTCGAGAGGTTGGTGAAGATCAAGACGAGAGTTGATAGTGGTAACTTCTTCAGGAACGAACAGAGTATTCCTGTGAAACCTTAGTTGCAATATATTTGATTAGTGAAATGACTGTTTTATAATTATTGTGTTGTAATTCTTATCTGTCTTTTTGGTAAATGAAGTTTGTTTTTTCATATGGCTTATTAGATTTAGTAAAGAAGCTTGGGAGGTATAGTAGAACTTACTAATAGTAGAAAGGATAAAAAATATCACTAAGTATGCTAAGAATGACTAGTTTTACTGGGCGAAATTGTTTGATTTATTAAATTTGACGTATTCATTAATTTCGTTTGATATGAGAGTTACACAAATAATATCAAACGGACTTCTTTGTTGGCTATGTCTATGAGTCAGATTCTCTATGAGAATTGAGAATTATATATTCTCGTCTATAAGCACTTATAAGTCATATTGGTTACAAAATGTTGGTAACATTTTCGATTAATCATAAAAATACATTTGTTGTAAGAAAATTATTAATAGTCTAATAATGTGTTCTATACAGCTAGAATTAGTACTTGATTTATGTCTAGATTTATAAGCTGTTAGAGTATATGATTAAATAACATTCTTCAAACGGAGTATGTACCCTTACAAAAATGATCAATATTTAAGGAAACAAAACACAAAAACGGAAGACTATTTCATATTTAAAAAGTGATGCTAATACAGAACAAAATCTTACAAAATTTAAAACTTCTAAAAATGTATTAAAGTCTTTCTAATCTTTTTTTTTTCTTTTCCGGAAAGAAGGATACAGATGAAGATAATGACATTTTTTTTAGAATCTTGTTTCTATAATTCTCTATGTATTAGTACATTCAATAAATAGACCGGATAAATTGAGCTTTATTTTATAGGATATATATAAAATCTAGGAAATAAATCACCATATTAAGCATTGAATCTCCATATTGAGTCATTAACTAATTTACAAAGAAATGAATCTACATAAGAGATAAACATTCACAAGAATAGCCGATTGTCTCTATTCATGTCAATTTAACAAACATATAAGAAATGCAAACCCCTAAACAAATCTTTCAAACCATCTTCAACAAAAGAGGGTGATAACGAGAAACAGAAAAAAAAAATGAAATCTCTAACAATCCAAACCCTAATCATCACTGTTTTTCTCTTTACAATCCCAACATCATTCGCATCACCACCAACACTCGAAAACGTTTTCACACAATGCATCTTCGATTTCAAATCCACAAATCCAAACTTCCCTATCCAAAACTTCACATACACTCAACAAAACCCTAATTTCCTCACAATCCTCAACAATTACGTCCGTAACCTCCGTTACTTCAACAACACGACACGTAAACCCGTCGCAATTGTAGCTGCCGCCGATGTCACTCACATCCAGGCTACGATCACCTGCGCCAAGAAACTCAGCCTCCAGCTCCGGATCCGTAGTGGAGGCCACGACTACGACGGCATGTCGTACTTATCAACAACCGATTTCGTCGTCCTAGACATGTTTAACCTCCGGTCTATCGAGTTCGGTCCTAAACTCGACACTGCGTGGGTCCAATCCGGTGCTACGCTTGGAGAGATCTACTACGGAGTCGCCAACAAAAGCAACGACCTCCGTGGATTTCCCGCCGGAATCTGCCCAGGTTTAGGCGCCGGTGGACATTTTAGCGGCGGAGGTTACGGAAACATGATGAGGAAGTACGGTTTATCGATTGATAACATTGTAGACGCTAAGATCGTTGATGCTAAGGGAAGAGTCTTGGACCGGAGCTCAATGGGAGAAGATCTTTTCTGGGCCTTACGTGGCGGTGGAGCCGCTAGTTTCTGTGTTGTCTTAGCCTGGAAGATCAAGCTTGTTCCAGTGCCAGAGAAAGTCACAGTCTTTAACGTCGAAACTGTCGGAAATAGAGGAGGCGTGAACACCACGGAACTTGTAGCTAAATGGCAAGAGATCGCAGACAAGATCGACAACGATCTGTTCATAAGATTAACTTTAAGCACAAGCAACAAAACCGTGAAGGCTTCTTTCATGGGAATGTTCCTCGGAAACACATCGAAGCTTCTAGAAATCATGAACGCGAACTTCCCGGAGCTTGGTCTGAACAAAACAGAATGTATAGAAATGAAATGGATCGAATCGGTTCTGTTCTGGCTCAGTATCCCACCTGGTACAGCACCAACATCGGTTATACTAAACCGGATCCCGCAAAAACAAATCTACCTCAAGAGAAAATCCGACTACGTCCAAAAACCAATTTCAAGAACCGGTTTAGAGGCGATATTTAAGGTTATGTTAGAGAACGAGAACGTGACGATGGCTTGGAACCCGTACGGAGGGAGGATGAACGAGATTCCATCGACCGAGACAGCGTTTCCGCACCGAGCAGGCAACATGTTCAAGATCCAGTACGCGGCGAACTGGTTTGTGCCAGGGGAAGCAGCTGCTAACGAATGCTTGAGTCAGACGGAAAGAGTTTTCGATGCAATGAGCCTATACGTGTCAAAGAATCCAAGAGAGGCGTTTTTGAACTACAGAGATGTTGACATTGGCACGAGTTTGAACTCGACGTACGAGGAAGGTAAAGTGTATGGAGTGAAGTATTTTAAGAATAACTTCGAGAGATTGGTTAATGTGAAGAGTAGAGTTGATCCTGATAACTTTTTCCGGTACGAGCAGAGCATTCCAGTGCTCTCCAGCCACTAGGGAGACTAGAGACGCACCTTGCTTCTTTATTGAGAATTTCTACCAAAATTTATATTTTAATAGTCAAAAATAATAATCTAATCGTTTGATGTCAAAGGCAAAGAGTTTGTGCTCTGTGTTTTTTCCTATGATTTGGATTAGAAGATAAGAAAGATAATATTTATCCTGTATATGTAATTATGTATACTTTGGAAATAATATGTATCTATAATTTTCTCCAGAAAAGAAATGTGATATAGTTGTTAAACTCCTGTATTTGTAATTATGTATACTTTGGTAATAATATGTATCTATAATTTTCTATAACAAATTATAGTGCAGATCGACTATCTATTCTTGATTCAGACGACTATTTGTATTAGATCTCCCTGCAAATTCACAAAAACCGCCCTAAAATTCACATAAGCACATGTATGCAAGATGTATACATGTATTGACAGATATTCAAAGCTTATCTTTATCTTTTTTATTTTGATTACTTAAAGCTTCTCTTTATATTAGCGGACAACGCGGGATATGATAAAGAATACTTGCACGATACTCGTATCTGATCAAACACATTTTCTTTGACGTACCCTTATAAAAAGTAGTCCATCCGTACTGCATCATCACACATGGATTACATACATATGTGAACACTGCAAACAACTTAATTTAAAAAGTCATATTTCTGATAATGACACGTTACTTATCGGCTATAGTGTACATGAGTGCTCATCAATACAATACAATTCAATATACAAAAAGTCAAAGTCAAATATAATGGTTTACTATGACTACTATTATAAACACTAATCAAAAACTAACTACCTGAGCAAATTTGAACGTTGGATCTCTTCTATATAAACACACAGACACACGAGCTTTCAAAATTATAATACAAGCTCCCAAACAGCAAAAATATGGAAAAACTACTCGTAGTTTATCTGCTACTTGTCTCAATCTCAGTAGCAACTTCACAAACCGTGACTGATCCGGTGGCTTTCCTCCGATGTCTCGAGCGACAACCAACGGACTCAGCGAGTCCAAACTCTGCCGTCGCCTACATCCCAACAAACGCCTCCTTCACCACCGTCCTCCGCAGTCGCATACCCAACCTTCGTTTCGACAAACCCACAACCCCAAAACCTATCGCCATCGTCGCCGCCGCCACATGGACACACATTCAGGCGGCCCTAGGATGCGCCCGCGAGCTCTCTCTTCAAGTTAGGATCCGAAGCGGTGGCCACGATTTCGAAGGACTCTCTTACACCTCCACGGTTCCGTTCTTCGTACTCGACATGTTCAACTTCAGCTCCGTCAACGTCAATCTCACCGAGGGAACGGCTTGGGTCGACTCGGGCGCTACGACCGGACAGCTTTATTATCGTATCGCCGAGAAGAGCAATGTCCTCGGCTTCCCCGCAGGCTTGTGTACGACATTAGGAGTCGGCGGGCACTTCAGCGGCGGAGGATACGGAACAATGATGAGAAAGTACGGACTGTCTGTTGATAACGTTGTCGGCTCCGGGATCGTCGACTCAAACGCGAACATATTCACCGACCGGGTTTCAATGGGAGAAGACCGTTTCTGGGCGATCCGAGGAGGTGGAGCCGCGAGTTTCGGCGTCGTGCTGGGATACAAGATCAAGCTTGTTCCGGTACCGGAGAAAGTCACGGTTTTTAGCGTCGGAAAAACCGTAGGAGAAGGAGCCGTCGACCTTATAATGAAATGGCAGAGTTTTGCTCCCAGTACGGATCGAAACCTATTCGTGAGGCTCACGTTAACTGTGGTCAACGGTACGAAGCCTGGTGAAAAGATTGTTTTAGCTACCTTCATTGGGATGTATCTAGGCCGGTCGGATAAGACGTTGAACGTGATGAACCGGGACTTCCCGGAGTTAAAGCTCAAGAAAAGTGATTGTACCGAAATGAGATGGATCGAATCGGTCGTGTTTTGGGCCGGTTATCCAATCGGTACACCGACTTCGGTACTACTAAACCCGACGGTCGCGAATAAGGCGTTTCACAAACGGAAGTCTGACTATGTGAAACGTCCCATTTCGAGAACCGGTCTCGGTTTAATACTCAAGAAACTGGTGGAGGTTGAGAATGTTAGAATGTTTTTGAACCCGTACGGTGGAAGAATGAGTGAGATCCCGAGTTCGAGGACACCGTTCCCACATAGAGCAGGCAATTTGTACAAGATCGAGTATCTCGTAAGCTGGTCGGAAGCTGGAGATGAGGACGAGAAGAATTACTTGGCAAGTGCAAGAGAGATGTATGAGTTCATGAGCCCGTACGTGTCGAAAAATCCGAGGGAGGCGTTTTTTAATTACCGCGATCTTGACATAGGGTCAAGTGTGAATTCCACGTACGAGGAAGCTAAAATATATGGTGTTAAATATTTCAAAGACAATTTCGAGAGGTTAGTGGATATTAAATCCTCAATGGATGCAGAAAACTTTTGGAGGAACGAACAAAGTATTCCGGTTCGAAGATAATAATAAGTACGACACGAGTGTTGTTGTGACTTGTGACATGTATCAAGATCTTTGGTTTGATATATTGTTATGAAATATTGTGATGTATCAAGATTCGAATATAAAGTTAATAAACAAAATCAACGTACACTACTGTGGTGGTAATTGCAACGATGCAAACGATAGTGGCAGTGGCTTGGAGAATACAAATGCACAAGTAAGCTCTCTGGATTATTAAAAGTTTTCTCAAAGCTTGCTTCTTAAGCAACACCCTATTAATTGATGCCAAGCTACACACGGTAGTTTCTTTTTTTTACCATCTCATTTTTCCCACGACAAAGGAAAGAACAAATCATCCGCAAAGAACATTTGATTTAATCGATAAACATGTATTAGCATTTATGCTCCCTTCAATGGCGTTTGTTTGTTTCTAATTGAGTTAGTAATTAGTTCAAAGCTTCAGCATATCTAACAAGTTTATGAGATAAATGAATTAAAACCAGTATTAAACCATTTGTAATTAGTATATCTAGTTTAAATTGTTTCTACTATTAGTGAAGCGGCGAATTATAAGAACCTAATATGTCAAGTTGTGATTTTTTTTTATCTCATTCAAGGAGAATTCTCGTTTATTTGTTTATATAAAGTATAACACAGTCACATGCATGAAAGATGTATACATTTCTTGACCAAGACATTCAACGCTTCTCTCTTTATTAACGGACAATGCGGGATTTAAGCAAAGACTTGCACGATACATAGATATGATCGAATACATATTCTTTGACGGATCTTAATTTATTAAACAAAAATACTCGATCCCTACTGCATCACGCATAGGTTACAAATATATATATTAACCGCCAAAATCTTTCATATGAACACTGTAAACGACAAACTTTGAAAGTCAATAAGTCATCTATGTAGATTATGAGTTATATGACACGTTATTGGTTATCGTAGAGTGCTCACACATACAATAACAATATATATAAGTTGAAGACTTGAAGTCAAATATATTTAGTCCACTATATTAAATCCGGACAAAAACACCTTAGCTGTAAAAGAGCGTGAAAACCAAATTGTATATTCTTTTTTATGTAACTGAAAATCTCATACCAAAACCTATACTAATTGTGGGAAAAAACCCTATACTAATCTCTATAATTTGTTAAATCCAAAATTTCGTGCGATTTAATATGTTCATAGTGGTATACCAATGATCTAACAAAGCTTTGGAATTAAAATAATGATATGTAAATGGGATCATTCAGTTCTGGTTGCAGTCCACAAATGAAAAACCTATACCAATCTCTGTTATTTATATAAACATTCGAATATTAGTGTTTATACTGAAGTAATATCAGTTAACACTTTTTTTAATCTTTCACAATTTATATGGAACCTATAAATTTTTATCTTAAACGGAGACAATTATCTTTTCATTTAGGTTTGGATAAGATAGTAAGACTAAAGAGTTAGTTCTTTGCAAGCTTTAACATTGAATAATTTCTCTCTTTTGGACAATAATTAATTAACCTACAAAAAAATTAGTAAAAATTTAGACTGACGTACTATTGAACCAAACTCTCTCATCTATATAAAATAGACACACATTAGCTATAAAAAGTATATCCAAACTTTCAAACGTAAACAGCAAAAACCAAACATGGAAAAACTACTCGTGATTTGTCTGTTTCTGCTCTCAGTTTCAGTTGCAACTTCACAGTCCGTGACCGATCCGGCGACTTTTCTCGGATGTATCGTACGACAGGGATCGAACCCGCCGGATCAAACCTCCGACGTCACCTACATTCCAACAAACTCCTCTTTCACTGCCGTCCTCCGCCGCCGCATACCCAACCTCCGTTTCGACAAACCCACCACCCCAAAACCCCTCGCCATCATCACCGTCAAAAGTTGGTCACAAATAGGGACGGCGCTAACATGCGCCCGCGAGCTCTCTATCCAAGTCAGAATCCGAAGTGGAGGCCACGATTTCGAAGGACTGTCGTACACCTCCACGGTCCCGTTCTTCGTCATCGACATGTTCAATATGAGATCGGTAAACGTCAATCTCACCGAGGGAACGGCTTGGGTCGATTCCGGCGCTACGACCGGAGAGCTTTATTACCGAATAGCAGAGAAGAGCAACGTCCTCGGGTTTCCCGCGGGTATGTGTACGACGTTAGGCGTTGGTGGACATTTCAGCGGTGGAGGGTACGGACCAATGATGAGAAAGTACGGACTGTCAGTGGATAACATTGTCGGTTCCGCTTTGGATGATTCGAACGGGAATACCTACGCCGACCGGGTTTCGATAGGCGAAGACCGTTTCTGGGCGATTCGAGGAGGTGGGGCCGCGAGTTTCGGCATAGTGTTGGGATACAAACTCCGACTTGTCCAGGTGCCAGAGAGAGTTACGGTCTTCAGCGTCGGGAGAACCGTCGGAGAAGGAGCCGTTGATCTTATAATGAAGTGGCAGAGTTTCGCTCACACTACAGATCGGAATATGTTCGTTAGGCTGACGTTGACTGTGGTCAACGGTACGAAGCCTGGTGAAAACATGGTTTTAGCCTACTTCGTTGGCATGTATCTAGGCCGGTCGGATAAGACGTTGAACGTGATGAACCGGGACTTCCCGGAGTTAAAGCTGAAGAAAAGCGATTGTACCGAAATGAGATGGATCGATTCGGTCTTGTTCTGGGCCGGTTATCCGACAGGTACACCG
Source organism: Iljinskaea planisiliqua (assembly GCA_900108845.1). Lineage (NCBI taxonomy): Eukaryota > Viridiplantae > Streptophyta > Magnoliopsida > Brassicales > Brassicaceae > Iljinskaea > Iljinskaea planisiliqua. The sequence continues at coordinate 2,829,827 of FNXX01000007.1, read as the reverse complement.
ACTTCTGTACTATTGGACACAACAGTCGCGAACAAGTTGTTCATGAAACGGAAGTCGGACTACGTGAAGCGTCCGATTTCGAGAACCGGTCTCAATCTAATACTGAAGAAATTGGTAGAGGTTGAGAAAGTTGAAATGAATTGGAACCCGTACGGAGGAAGAATGGGTGAGATCCCGAGTTCGAGGACACCATTCCCACATAGAGCAGGCAATTTATTCAACATTGAGTATCTCATAGACTGGTCGGAAGCTGGAGATGACGTGGAGAAGGATCACTTGTCACGGGCAAGAGAGATGTACGGATTCATGACCCCGTACGTGTCTAGTAACCCGAGGGAGGCGTTTTTAAACTACCGTGATCTTGACATAGGGTCAAGTGGTAATTCAACCACGTACCAAGAAGGTAAAATCTATGGAGCTAAATATTTTAAAGACAATTTCGAGAGGTTAGTGGATATTAAATCCACCTATGATGAGATAAACTTCTGGAGGAACGAACAAAGTATTCCGGTTCGAAAATAATAAACACGACACGAGTGTTGTGACTTGTGACATGTATCAAGATCTTTGGTTTGATATATTGTTATGAAATATTGAAATTTACTAAGATTCGAGTATAAACTTAATGAACAAAATCAACATAAATTACGTTGGTGGTAATTGCATTGCTAGTGGCAGTGGCTTGGAGAATCTTTTTTTAAAAATCGGTATTGTGATATGTTTCTTTATACAAACGCACAACGGCACAAGTAAGCTATTCGCATTATTAAAAATTCTCCAAGCTTGATTCTTGAGTAAAACCCTATTCAAGTTGTAGAGATCTCTGCATCCAATATAGCAAATATTAACATTTTTTTTTGTTAAAGATAATTAACATTGCCAAGCTACACATGGTAGTTTCTTCTTACCATCTCCTTTTCCCCACCAAACTTGTGCCAAGATGCATTTGATTTCATCACATATAATTTTTGGAACGAGTAAAGGTTTTGTAGAGTATATAGGCATAGCCAAGAAATTTGATTTACTTAGAGCTTAGTTCTTTCAGGGGGAAAAACGATTATACCAGCTGCACGTCCTCTCTTTTACACGATTCACTAAGTGTTTGTATTTCATTGAGTTGTCCCTAACTTTTCCGGTTCCCCTCACTCGCAAGATCCTTTGTATTGTTGGCCTTTTGAGTCAGGTATCTTTGGCCCAAATATAATGGAAGATCTATGATAGTACCATCTGTTCTGAGCAGCGTTGCGATTCTTCTACAACCACTCTCTCCTTCCAACAAAAGAAAGAATAGATCATCCCCAAAGAACAAATGATTTTATCGATAAACATGCATTAGCAATTATGCTCCCTTCAATTGCATTTAATGTTTCGACTTGAGTTAGTAATTAGTTCAAAACTTCACCACATCTTAACTAGTTTATGCGATAAAACCAGTATTAAACCATTTGTAATTAGTATATCTACTTTAAACTGTTTCTACTATTAGTCATGCGGCTAATTATAAGAAACTAATATGTCAACTTGTCAACTTGTGAAATTTTTATGTCATTTAAGGAGAATTCCCGTTTGTTTATTTTTATACAAAGTATAACACACCCACATGCATACATTTCTTGACCAAGACATTCAACGCGTCTCTCTGTATTAACGGACCGACGACGCGGGATTAAAGCAAAGACTTGCACGATACACAGATATGATCGAATACATATTCTTTGACGGATCTTAATTTATTAAGCAAAATAATCGATCCGTACTGCTTAACGCATAGGTTACAAATATATCTATTAACCGCCAAAATCTTTCTATTAACAATGCATACCTCAAACTTGAAAAGTCATCTATGTAGATTATGAGTTATGGACACACACGTTATTGGCTATCGCGTAGTGCTTATTAATTAAATACAATAACAATATGTATCAGTTGAAGTCAATTTATTAAGTCCACTACATTAAATCCGGACAAAAGCACCTTAGCTGTAAAGATTGTGAAAAACAAATTGTATATTCTTGGAAAAAAAAACATATACCCAAAATCTCGTGCGATATAATATGTTTATAGTGCTAACAAAGGTTTAGAATTTTTGAAAAATGTTATGTAAATGGGATCATTCAATTTCTGATTTCAATCCACAAATGAAAAAACTATACCAATCTTTGTAATTTGTATATACATCGATTATATAGGGTAGGGTTTATACTGAAGAATAAGTCAGTTGACACTTTGTTAATCTTTCACAATTTCTCTGGAACCTATAAATTATCTTAAACGGATAAAATGATATTTTTACTTAGGTTTGGATAAGATAGTATGACTAAGACTAAGAGTTAGTTCTTTGCAAATAATTGTTCTTTTCTCGACAGACATTCAATAATTAATTAATATACAAAAGAAAACTAAGTAAAAATTATTACTGAAGTACTAATGAACCAAGCTAAACTCTGTCCTCTATATAAATATAGACACACACAAGCTACCAAAAATATATCAAAACTTCTAAAAGTAAACAGCAGAAATAAAATATGGAAAAACTAGTCGTGGTTTGTCTGCTACTGCTCTCAGTTTCACTTGCAACTTCACAGTCCGTGATCGATCCAGTAACTTTCCTCCGATGTATCATAAGACAGGGATCGAACCCGCCGGATCAAACCTCCGAAGTCACCTACATGTCAACAAACTCCTCTTTCACTGACGTCCTCCGCCGCCGCATACCCAACCTCCGTTTCGACAAACCCTCCACCCCAAAACCCCTCGCCATCATCACCGTCAAAAGTTGGTCACAAATAGGGACGGCACTAGCATGTGCCCGCGAGCTCTCTATTCAAGTCAGAATCCGAAGCGGAGGCCACGATTTCGAAGGACTGTCTTACACAACCACAGTCCAGTTCTTCGTCATCGACATGTTCAGTTTCAGATCGGTCGACGTCAACCTCACCGAGGGAACGGCATGGGTAGACTCCGGCGCTACCATCGGAGAGCTTTACTACCGCATAGCAGAGAAGAGCAACGTCCTTGGGTTTCCCGCGGGTTTGTCTCCGACGTTAGGTGTTGGTGGACATTTTAGTGGTGGAGGGTACGGAGTAATGATGAGAAAGTACGGACTGTCAGTTGATAACGTTGTCGGCTTGGCGCTTATAGATTCGAACGGGAACATATACGCCGATCGAGTTTCGATAGGCGAAGAGCTTTTCTGGGCGATTCGAGGAGGTGGGGGCGCAAGTTTCGGCATTGTGTTGGGGTACAAACTCCGACTTGTCCCGGTGCCAGAGAGAGTTACGGTCTTCAACGTAAAGAAAACAGTCAGAGAAGGAGCCGTTGATCTTGTAATGAAGTGGCAGAGTTTTGCTCAAAGTACAGATCGGAATATGTTCGTAAGGCTGTCGTTGACTTTGGTCAACGGCACGAAGCCTGGTGAGAAGATGGTTTTAGCCTCTTTCATTGGGATGTATCTAGGCGGGTCGGATAAGACGTTGAACGTGATGAACCGGGACTTCCCGGAGTTAAACCTGAAGAAAAGTGATTGTACCGAAATGAGATGGATCGATTCGGTTTTGTTCTGGGCCGGTTATCCGATCGGTACACCGACTTCTGTACTATTGGACACAACAGTCGCCAACAAGTTGTTCATGAAACGGAAGTCGGACTACGTGAAGAGTCCGATTTCGAGAACCGGTCTCGATCTTATACTCAAGAAATTGGTAGAGGTTGAGAAAGTTGAAATGAATTGGAATCCGTACGGAGGAAGAATGGGTGAGGTCACGAGTTCGAGGACACCATTCCCACATAGAGCAGGCAATTTGTTCAACATTGAGTATATCATAGACTGGTCGGAAGCTGGAGATGACGTGGAGAAGGATCACTTGGCACGGGCCAGAGAGATGTATGAGTTCATGACCCCGTACGTGTCTAGTAACCCGAGGGAGGCGTTTTTTAATTACCGTGATCTTGACATAGGGTCAAGTGCTAATTCAACCACGTACCAAGAAGGTAAAATATATGGTGTTAAATATTTCAAAGACAATTTCGAGAGGTTAGTGGATATTAAATCCAAGTATGATGAGTTTAACTTTTGGAGGAACGAACAAAGTATTCCGGTTCGAAATTAATCAGTACGACAGGAACACACGAGTGTTGTGATTTGTGACATACATGTGTTAAGTTTTTCAGCAAATAAAGCAATAAAAATGTATTAAGATTTGGTTCGCTAAAATGTATTGAGATCTTTGGTTGGAGGATAAATAAATGTGTATTTTTCTTCTTCTTTTCTATCGTACCTATATGGATTGTCCTGTTTAAGTATCAACTCATCTTGAATGGAAAATTCATATTCATATTACAAATCTTTTGTCCAGTTCATACACACGTTTTGATTTTGGTTTACATATTTTCATATCATCATAACTTCAAGATTTGGACAATTTATGCTTGATTATATTTAAAAAAATTCTTGATATCCTACCATTTTTTTTCTCTTCAAAATATCTCTATTTAACCTTTTTATGTATTTACTTTTAAAAAATAGCTATTTTTCAGGATTTGCAGACAACATTTACGGATCATTATTGATACCCTCTCCAATTTACGTCAAATTGTAACTGACTTTGACGTAATTAAACTTACCATAACCAAAGTTGGCAATATTTGACCAAAAGAATTCAAAGAACCGCACTTTCACACAAGGCCAAAAATTTCTTCCTTTTTTGTTTTGGTTTTATTTTTTTCCTGACAAAAGCATTCTTCTTATCCCAATCTCTAACAGAAAAACTCAAAAGTGGACCCAAAAAAAAAAGAAAGTAAAGAGAATGAATAAAACGTATCTTATTTTTCTTCTCTTCTTTGTTGCATGGTACTCATCATCGGGTTCTGCAGAATCCGTCAATGTCTACGAAGATTTCATCCAATGTTTCAAAAACAAGACAAACCTTCCCGACAAGGATCTAACCGACGTCGTTTTGTCCCGCACTAGCGTTTCCTTCACCTCCGTCCTACGCGCATACATCAGAAATGCTCGTTTCAACACCTCCTCAACGCCGAAACCGTCGGTCATCATCGTGCCACGTGTTGATTCCCACGTTCAAGCCGCCGTGATCTGCACCAAAACGCTGAATCTCCAGCTCAAGATCCGGAGCGGCGGCCATGACTACGACGGTCTCTCTTACGTCTCCGCCGTAACGTTCATCGTCCTCGATCTCTCAAGTTTCCGAAACATCACTGTAGATATGAATGACGACGGAGGATCCGCCTGGGTGCAAACCGGCGCTACGCTCGGCGAGCTTTTCTACAGGATCTGGGAGAAGAGCGAGCTTCACGCTTTCCCCGCCGGGATCTGTCCTACCGTCGGCGTCGGAGGACACGTAAGCGGCGGCGGATACGGACACATGATACGAAAATTCGGACTCACGATAGATTACGTCGTGGACGCTACCATCGTCGACGCCAACGGCCGAGTTCTTGATCGGAAAACGATGGGGGAGGATCTTTTCTGGGCGCTTCGAGGCGGAGGAGGAGGAAGCTTCGGCGTCGTTTTGGCTTTCAAAGTGAAACTCGTGGAGGTTCCTAAAACCGTCACCGTCTTCAGGGTAGATAAATCGTCGGACCAAAATGCCCTCGACATGGTCCATAAATGGCAGTTCGTAGCTCCAAGAACCGACCCTGGTCTGTTCATAAGAGTTTTGTTATCCTCTCCGACGAAGAACAAGACGCAAACGGTGAACGCTAAAGTAAGAGCGTTGTATTTGGGAAACGCCGACGACGTCGTGTCGATGATGGCGAAGGAGTTCCCTGAGTTGGGTCTGAAGAAAGAAGATTGTAAGGAGATGACGTGGATCCAATCACTCTTGTGGTGGATGAACCACGTAGACGTGGACAAAGTCAAACCGGAAATTCTACTCGAGAGAGACCCCGATTCGGCTAAGTTTCTCAAGAGGAAATCGGATTACGTGGAGAAGGAAATGACCAAACCCGAACTGAACCTGGTGTTTCAGAAACTGTTAGCATTAGACAGAACAGGTTTGGTTTTGAATCCATACGGAGGGAATCTAAACGCAACCGCAACGAACGAAACGGCATTTCCGCATAGGCACAAACTATACAAAATCCAACATTCCACGACATGGACTGATGCTGGACCGGAAGCGGATAGGCTTTACGTTGGTAATCTAAGAACGACCTATAGAATCATGACCCCGTTCGTGTCCAAAAACCCTAGGAGCTCGTACTTCAACTATAGGGATGTCGACATCGGAGTTAATGACCATGGAGCAGATAGTTATCGAAAGGGAGAAATCTACGGGAGGAAGTATTTCGGCGAGAACTTCGATCGTTTGGTTCGGGTGAAAACGGCCGTAGATCCGGATAATTTCTTTAGGAATGAGCAGAGTATACCAACCTTGCCTCACAAGAGAAGGTAGACAACGACTTTAGTTCATGTGATCATTGTAACTTCTCTTTAATGTTTCCTCGTGAAACTTGGAATAATCTTTTTTTGTTATAGATATATGTCTTGCGCATATTTTGTCATATTACACGTTTTGCCAAATCTAGTTGGAAGCAAATTGAATAAACGGTCCAAAACAAGAAAATTATTAGTCAATACTGTAATAACAAAATGTGTCTTTCTAGCTATGAATCTGGAAACCAAACACTTTTCAGATAACTCCAAAATTAAGGTTTCTATTTTTAAAGAGGTTGGCCACTTATCCACCTCTTGAACAAGATTGAGCTCTCTACTGGTTTGTACTCTAGTGTGTGCCCACCTGCCTGTATAAACCAAACCCATTAACCAATTAAAAAATCTTATGTACAAAGTAAAATGTTTGCATTTGTGTCAATGAAAATTTGGTGTCAAAGAGTTACTTTCACAGTGGCAAATGTCATCTTATTAGCATAAGCCATGGTGTATCTGCAAATAAAAAGGTTGATCATGAGCTTTATACAAAATGAACTAAAAGAAACCAACAAAGAAATTAAAAATGGTGTATACCCAGCGACTTGATTTTGTACCATCCATGGCCTCCATTTCTCAACAATGGAAAAGTTTAGAGACCTTATCCAATCTTGAGTTCCAACGAAAGGTATTGTCATGTCGTGATCACCACTTTTCACCGGAAATACCAATTCAAGAAAAGTCAATAAACAATTCATTCATGAAGCAAGCTTGTGATCAAGAAGTTGTGTACCTAAGGATGAGAGATCTATAGCCTTTCATGCTGTTATTCATATGGTATGGTATGCTGCTTTTAATGTCTTGAGTGCACTGCACATTGAAGTTACATCTGTCCCATTCCCCTGTAGTCCCCTGCAATCATAGAGTTTGATCATCACATGTACATAACCAATGATCAATGATACTAAACAAGTTGTCATATATGTCACCTTCACCACGTTAAGTGCTCTACGTACGCTCTCGTTATTAGCCCAATATTCGGATAGTGAATACCAATACGTCTGCAAGAAAAAAACAAACAAACTTGTTCAGTACTCTTCTTCTAGTGGTTTCTTAAGTGGCTAGCCATTTGATCCAAAGATACCAAGAAGCTTACATAGCAATCAGGAGATGTTTTGTCACAATTTGATTGTAGAACAAGTTCTTCATATATTCTAGAAACACACTGTAAATAAACCACAAAATTCTAAGTTAGTGATTTGCCGTTAAATCGCAATTCGTGCTACTAACTAAAATCCATAATGCATGTGTGTACCTTCTTGTAGTCGTCAACTAGTTTCAAGCATTCTGTGTTAAGAGGATCTGCATTAAAGTATTTTCCTCCACAGCTACTCTTCATCGACTACAAAAAGTAAGAGTTTTTTTATGTAATGGTTCGTTAACTACTTCATTTTGATGATTAGGGTTTTGTAATTGGTACCTCATAGAGTTCATCAGAGATGAGTGCCATTCCATGAGCAAATGGAATGCGAGTGTTATTATCAACATCAAAGTTTGTTACCGGGTTTCCGAGCACATAGCCCTATTGTTAGATAGCGTAGAGAAGGGGCAAACAAAACTCTTCAGTTATTAATGCTTGATATTTGATAAAGGTATATTGAAATAATATAAGAAGGAAGCACATGCTGATGATACCTGAAGATTTATTTGAGGTTTGCAGCAAATATAATTTTCTGTGATAGATTAGTGAAACAACTGATCAAGAAACGTTAGTCAAAGAAAAGGGCTTGCATAGGGATTCAAGTGATTAAATAAAAAAAAAGATTACCATTTGAGATTTCTTGAACAATGGCCGGAATCACCTTACCGGAATATGAGTTTCCGGTGACATAGAATGGATTGGAGATATATTCCGGATGCTTGTCTAGCCACTACACAACAACAATCACCAACAACAATAACAAAAAAAAAAACAAAAAAAACAAAAAAAAAAACAAAAACAAAATCTCCAAAAGTCTATGACAAATGGAGTTTTCTCTTACTTTACGAATAAACTCGTTGACCCGCTTAGCTGATCCTGTGTCACTTGGTATATCAGCAAGTGGATTTCTTGAGTAAGAGAAGCCAGTCCCAACAGGCTGGTCCAAATATATAATATTCGCCACCTGAAAAGAAACAATCACTCTAAGCTTGAAGGTTTATAAAACAGAGTGCTTACATCATATATACTGGTGACTAACTAACAAGACAACTAAACCGGTTCTGTGTATACCAATAGTTTACCTTAGTCCATGAATATGAAGTAGAGACCAAAGTGGGGATACTTCCATTGTAGGCCTCAACCTTAAAAGCAAGAGGCCCTAGTTTTTTTCCAATTCAAACAAGTCATTGAAAACGTTTTCAGAAACAAGTAAGAATGAGTTAAAGAAGATATACTTACCGTTCTCATAAACAAGGCCTGAGAAAGAAGAGCAGCCAGGTCCTCCAGTTAACCAGACAAGAAGAGGGTCTTCTTCAGGGTTCCTCTCAGATTTGATGAAGTAGTAGAACATTTGATCTTCCTCTGCCTCACCAACACCAATGTACCTGAAATGATTTCAACTCCAGAACTCAGAACAAAGATTCATTACAATGCTGATTAAATTTGGGGAGTAAGATGAATGAAGCTGAACAAAACCCGGTTTCAAGCTCAAAAGGCAGAGGGCCTTCAAAGCCAGGAAGATATTTGATGATAGAGCTTGCATCAGCATGCTGAATCAACACAAACAGAAGTTGTGGTAGCATCAACTTGAGTATCCAAGAATCCATTATTGTTTTGAGTGTTAGTTATGTTAAAACTCTTTATACTCAAAAACAGAGGCGTTGACCCAAAAAATGAGATGGAACGTTTCGGTTGATTATCGAATATCTAATCTAGTCTTTAATCGACTAGGTCAGGGTTTTAAGGTTTTTCTCCTTCGATGAAATGTTAGGCACGTGAGAATGCACGTGGAAGGGACATCGTCGCGTTTAGTGCGTTGCAGCTGGTCCAAGATAAATTAAATTTTCAACTATTTGGCGTTGCCTAAGAAGTAAGAACCAAGAGCGGACCCACCTCTCGAACCGGTTCAATAATCTGAATCAACACAAGTGGAAGAAGCAGCAACATTGTGTTGAGTTTTTGAGTAGTTGATGCTACATTTCGGACGATAACATCACTATACTAAAAACTGGAAGCGTTGACCGGTTAGTCTGTGTCTGAACAGATTATGTTATGTCTTGGGCTCCTTCTCTCTAGATAAGATAATTCTGTTGGATAGGTTAAGCATCATCTCTGGATGAGTTTTAAATGCGCATATTATTTTAACAGTTACAAATAAAGGGTTCATTCTTTTATACAACTAGAGAAAATCCACTAGTCTTCATGTAAAGTTTAAAAACTACATTGTTGCTCCATAGTGGTAAAGTTTAAAATTCATATGTTGGTTTCAATTTGCTTCATCTACACCATAATACCATAAACCGAAAAATCGAAAAACCAAACCACACTTGGACACTAAACGAACACTGATCCAATAACAAAAAGAAAAGGTAAATACACTTCCGTAATATACACATAACACTTTACACACTCTTAAACTAGAATCCAAAGACGGGGAAAAAGACAAGTTATAGAACAAATATAATGAAACCCAAATTATACAGAAGCGCCATATGATGTATAAGTTCGGTTCAGTTCCTGTCGCTTGTACCCTGCAAAGCTAGGAGAAGAGCAATGCATATAAAGACAGTCTTTGTAATGGAGACTTCCAGCTTCGAATTTCCATTAAGAAATGGAACGTTGTTTCCCGAGAGACTGTTTTGGTTGATTCGATTCGCAAATGGCTGATTGAGAGCAGAGTTAGACGACGAAGAAGAAATTGGTTGGTTGATTCCAGTTGATGATGGTTGGTTAAACCCGGTTAATGGTTGGTTTACAGAAGAATAAGAAGATGATGGTTGACCAAGAATCGGTTGGTTGAGTCCAGTTGATGATGGCTGACTAAATCCGGTTAATGGTTGATTTAATCCGGTTGAAGGCTGGTTTAGAGAAGAAGAAGAAGATGGTTGACCAAGAATTGGTTGGTTCTGGTTCTCAATAGGAAAACCTTGTGGCGTTGTTGGCGAATTGATAACTTCTCCTGTTGGTTCTAATGGTGTGGCCATTTGGGTTTGTGGAGCAGCCTTTGAAGATGATGAAACCAAAAGGCATAGAAGAATGATTGTGATCATTCTCTTTTGAATGTTGGTGAATTCCATGTCTATTTTCGAGTTTTTTCAAGTGCATTTTCCGGTTTACTAAGCATCATATCTTATAGACAGGACAATATGGAGTCGTTAGCTTCTTTAAGGTTGTCTGAGGAGTTGATGGAACAAGAGAAAACAGTTGACCTGAAACATGAATCCAACTAAACCAACCATAGTGTGTGTGTTTGTTTTGTTTCAACTATTACATTACTGTTATATCCTTATGATGTGTGTTATATACAAAAATGATAGAATATATAAATACATAAAGAAGATTTGTATCAAAAACCGGTTCTGAAACCGCGAGTGTGCTACGCCTGTCGGACAGCGAAATCCAAACCATCAAGGACATCCAAATCACTAGACGAGTTCTCACCTGAAAGATCGACTTTTGGAGAGTTTCCTGTACTTCTGCTCAGTGCCCAGATCTTGATTCCTTTCTTGTTCTTCTTCAAACCGACGAACTCTTGACTCTTGCTTAGATTAGGACCAAATCTTATGCTTTGTACGCTGTCCAACAACAACCTGTCTTCTAGCGAGAGTTGGTTTTTATAGGTGAAGTCAGGGGAGAGAGATAGTTGCGTATTGGAGATGGTCATGTTGTTGGGTTGATAGCCATGGTTGGTTTCTGGGAGCTTAACGCCATGAACTCGTTTCTTTAATGCCTTCATTAGTCGATGAAGCCATACAACAAGCTCAAGTACATACGAATCGACTATTGGTTTGTCCGCGTGATGAAGTGTCTGAAGTCGTGTTGGATTCGCGTTGTTCTCGCCTTTTCCCTTCCCAAACTCTATCCTGTTATCCACGATTCCAGTTTGGAGTTTACATATCAGATTCAAGCTTCAAGATTCAAAAATTATACTTGTTTAGATATATATGGAGAGAGAGAGACTTACCTTGAGTTTGCCCACTCGCCAACCCATCCGAATCCTTGATGTGCCCTGTGTAAATCGATACAAGATATGGGAAAAACGCACAAGGAGGAACATGTTGAACCAAGAATGGTGGTGAGGGAAAGCTTACTTGGTGGTGTTTGTGGCGAATGGGACAAGCCATTGAAGCGACTTCTCCATTTCAGCTTTGATCTCAGATATTGAAAGCTGTAGAAACACACAAGTTAGGAAACAAGAAAAAGAAAGAAAAGAAACAGAACCAAACAATGCATGACGAGTGACGACATTAATAAAGAAACAGAGATCTTTTTGGACAAACCTCTTCCTCAGGATCAAGAGTTTGTAGCCGAGGACGAAGAGCTGTCTTGACGGTAGCAGGTAATGCATTGTACAGCGTGTCCCTTACATTAGAAGGAAGTGATGAAGGTCGGGACGCCTAGAAGTTTCAAAGATCAGTCTCAACCAGAGCATACAAAACCCTTCTTAATATCAGAACAAGACAGGATGAGAGAATCTGGAAGCTTACAATACTATCAATTTGTTGGATTAGATTAGCATAGTGTAAAGAAAGACCGGCTTCACCTAATCGTTCTCTTCCCTGCTTCCGTTCATTGTCTTTTACACCAATTGTTCGTTTAGAGTATTTAGTCCATGATAGTTGAGATTTGATTTTTCAGAAGTAGGATCATCATCAGAGGACCCAAAAGTACAAAGAATCATTACCGTTGTTGCCGAAAACTTCGAAAATCGTTTGACGTATATAGCAAACCACATCTACAAGCTTCTCAATTGTCTGCAACATAAGAAAATATTATAATGACTGGCATATATACACCACACAGTAAGACACAGCAGTTCGATAATCACTTGCCTCTCCCAGATTCCGGGACCAGAGCGACTTCTTCTGTAAGCTCCTCACGAGTTTCCTCTGTTGCTTAAGTTCATTTTGTAAGATGATGATACTCTCTCCTACATGTAGGACAAAAGAAAATGAAATTGGGAGTCCTAAGCCTAGAGCTGATCAAATATATAGCGAGACCAACCTCTCCGAGAGAGGTTTAAAGACTCTACTTCTGCGAGCTTTCTCCTGTAATCTTGTTCAAACCTATCCAGAGCTTGCCACTCGTGATATAACTCCTGGTAAAGCCAATGCAATTTAGTTTCAAATCCACCAGAGAAAAATGACAGCTCATTGCAACTTCAACATGACAATGGGTCATGTAAGAGTTTTTTTGAAGTGAAAAAAGGATGACATACAGAAGTGAATCGGGCAAGAGTGACGAGCTCTTGCATCCTTGCCTCTGCCTCATCTTTGAGCACTTTATACTGCGAGTTCTCTGTGTCAAGCCTGAAACGTTATAGACCGGTGTACAATGAAAATCCACTGGCATGCGAGTGACTAAAAACGCGTTTCATAAGGACTTGCTCGATAAAATTCAACTTACTTGTTAAAATATCGATCGAGATTGTGCCACTGAAGATCTTTACACATATTGCCAAACCTGATCACTTCTCCGGAGAAAAGATCGAGTTCCTCCCTATAAAAGAGAATATTAAATAAAGAAAGAAAATGAACCAAAGACAAAAACAAATCCGGACAAACTAAAAAAAAAAAAGCAAACCTTTTGTCAGAAGCAGCAAGAATCTGCAACTCTGTGGTGTCCGTAGAAACCAACTTCTTAACTCCCTTGGAACGCAACATATCCTTCTTCATGAGCTTGAGATTCTCTTCAGAGAGAGATTGCAGCAAAGCAGCACCTTTGGCTATCGTGTTAGCCACTTCGAAAGCCAATATAGTGACTTTGCCACCACGAGACGAACTAACACCTGAGTGAAACCCGTTTCCTTGGTTCAAACCAGACATACTGCTTCCTAACGTGTCTAGAACTTCCACCGCCTTCTCTATCCCCATAACCCCAGCCCTTCCCAGAAACGAGTTCCTCTGCATAAACTGAGGAGAGAAAAAACCAAACTTTCATCAATACAAGATGATCATTAAAACGTTCGCAATAAAACAGTAGTGTTCAGGCATGATTCATATGTGTCCCTAGAGATTTCACATTACTAAGCATATGGAAAACATAAAAACCTTGGTAGAGTCTGATCTTAGTGTAGGCACCGGCCCGAGTTCACCGGAAAAGTTGAAGAGATTTTCATTAGGCTTGGAACTTTTCCTCTTTGAGCTTCCGTAATTGTCCGAATAATACGAGTCAGAGGTTTTTCTTCTTCTCATGGACTTGAGCTTCCCAGACAAACCTCTTGGCTTATCATCATCATCATCGGTGGATCTCAACTTCTTATCATCATCTTTAAAACCACAAGAACAAACACTACCCATTTGTCTTCTGCAACACGTAATCAATCTCTGAGGGGGAAAACAAGCAACTCTTGAGGAAAAATAACAACTTTATGATCAAACCAGAAACACCAAACACGACACAAATAGAAAACAATTTCAAAAGGCAGAGAGAAATCAAGAATTGCAACTAAGGGGGTGGGGACAAGAAGGAAGACTTGGTAGATAGGAGAAGGAATTGAAAATAATGAAAGGGAGAAAAAGTCAGAGCTGAAGAAGAGCATTTTTATTATACCGTTCACAAGCTTAAGAGGAAGCACCGTGGAATCAATGGCTCCTTTTGTTTTGTTGACTTATCATTTTCTAGAGAAGTCAGAGAGAAGACTATTCTCGTTTTTAATTTTGGCATTATTTTATTTCTTGTGTTTATCGAAACAGAGGAAGACCAGAGCCGACGAAACATGACGTGAAATCAGGTTAACTTTTTCAGCAATCTTCCTTTGATTTTTTTTTTTCGAATTCGTCGTCAAATAATCCAATCCCATTTGATTTCAAAGCATATAGACAAAACCTAATTTCCAACAGCCAGTGAAAGTACATAGAGGAAGAAGAAGAGACATGCTTACTCAACGAGACGCGGCGGTCAGAAGCAGGACGCGGATTCCGGCGCCGGAAACGTAACCGGTGCGGCGATCGGGAGATACTCCGGTTTATTCCATTGCAAGTCTCGGAGAGTAGACGGCACGATGGAGTTCTCGTCATCGATGGATGGTTCTCTTTTGCTTTCACTGGAGTGAGATGGTTTGATCTGTGATCTCTTTACTTGCTCTGTTTATTGATTTGGTTGAAGAAGATGAAGCTCATGAAGATGTGAGCGCGGCAGAGAGTGAGAATGTGAAAGATTGTGTGTGAGAGGTTAGTTGATGAGGCCCAAATTAATGAATATTGGGCCTCATCAACTAACCTCTATTTCAAAACTATTTTAGTTGATAGAATTATAACTTCTTGATGGATATATGTTTACTAAGATTTAAGAAAGATAATACTAATAAAAAGATGAAATAATTTTTTTTAATTAACAATAAAAGAAGTAGTTTACCATTTCACAATAGCATATCTTTCCACCTAAATTTGAAGAAAAAACTAATCCCATAAAATAAATAGTTTACCATTTGATATTTATTCATCAAATTGATTTGGTTTTGAAAAATGATATTTTTAAAATCTGTTTGAAAATAATCATTCATTATAGAAAAAAATATTTCTCCAAAATATCTACAAAATTATTATTGTAATTTATAGTACTATATAAGAAAATGCAGATTTAATCTTACACACAATTACATAATCATAATTACTTAAGTGATCAATTTATCTAGGTATCATACAAATCTTAATCCAATATTCACTATACACTATAGTATTACGGGATCTTGCTTTTGCAATTTGTATAATTGAAATCATAAATTGAGATTACCGAACATAGTAGTTCCAATGCTACTGCTTAAACCACTCGGCCATCTCTCCTAGATAATACAAGAGAATCGAAGTGGAGAAGTATTTTACGAAAAAGTTAAAATCAATGGTTTGTACTTTGTAGAAAGTCCAATAAATGTAAATTTGAAGGTTTTGTCAACGAATGAGAGACGAAAAAAATGAAAAGGTTGTTGGAAAGACGGTGGTTTACATAAATGGTAAATTTGCTATGCCTCATGTCCCTCATTGGTCAACATTGCAATTTAAAGCTTTACTATGCTATACAGTTAGGACATCTACACTAGATATACAAAGTATATCATATACTGTGTATAATTAGGAGTATCTGTATTGATAGTATTTAAGATAAGTATCTCAAAATAATAATAAAAATCTAAAAAAATAATGGAAAATAAAGAAAAAAGTGAAATAGTTTCACAATTTTGTTTATATAAACTTAACACACTTATCTATTTCATCAGCCTTTTAGATCAGAATTTTTAAATAAAAGGTTTTTAAAATATTCATGAAAACTTTTATTATACTTGTATTTTATTAAATACTTCATTTTTTACTTTTAGATTAAAATTTAATTAAATAATTCTATCATATTAATCTATTATTAAGTATATAATTTTACCATGTAATGTAATTTTCGTACCAATATTAACAGATGATCATAATATAATATAGAGGTTAAATTGGTTTACCATTAACCATAGTCTTGGTAAAAGTTTTGACTTCTTAGTCTAAGAATATAATCCATTGTCTTATTGGTTTACAAATTTCAAGGTAATTAATGAGAAACATTAGAGAAATTTAGTTTCAAGTTCTTCAGATTGAAAAAGTATCCTGAACGGAATTTCCAGAAGTTCTTTGTTGTTATTTCTTTATTAGGAAAACAATCACAAAAAAATAAGATTTTAATGATTTTTGCTATGACCAATATACTACTATGATGTTAAATTAGCTAGACTCTCGTAAAGGTTATTAAGGATATAAAGGAAGATAAAAAGGACTAAAAGTACATTTATTGCTTTTTCACATCATCATGATTATAAGACATTATATTATATCATAACAAATCATCAATAAATTTGATAGTTTATATTTTTCACCTAATATTTAGTTTTAAATCTAATCCAGAGGAGATATTTTTAGCATATTGTAATAAAATATAGATATATGTGGCTACTTGTGTTGGTGCTTGCTGCTTGGCGTGCGAGTATTTTGCAGCTTTATGGTTAAACTAAGATGCCAGCCTTTGTTAAGTAGTTAATATCTTAATTTGATGTCATAGAAGAACATAAAATAACTATATGAAGAGTATATGACTAGCATCCAAATTTCAGAATGATCCGTGTGAAAATCTCAAACAAATGTTAATAGTTCATGTATGTTCTATTGGTCGACGTCTAATGTTGATTTTTAATTTCTTTGATATAATTTGGCTCTGCAATATTCACCTGTCACTTAAATCGGAATTGACCCGATCCAACCACCACATGAAGAAAAAGTGGTAACATCTATTTACTTTTGATATCTTGTGGCAAGCATTATCTATGAGAAGTCGAGAATGACTAATAGTGGATCATGACATGTTTAGTATGCCTCGACTCTTGTAAATAGTATAATACAAGGAAAAAGAAACGTGCAATCTGGAGTTTAAAACCCATACGGAGAATTTTGATAAGATTTTATTTTTGTGTTCTTAATTGTTATATCAAAGCAGATTTAAAGATTTGCTTGCGGATCATGTGTCGGTCGGTGAAACTAAAAAACTATATAAATTATTGACTTCTGAGTTTGACGGAAGGTTGTTTTGTCTGACTATATCAATAACGTTTGTACAGACAGGTACATATTTGGAAAGTATGAAATATATTTTTAAACTTGTATTCAAACTTCTATAAACAAATTTTTGCATTTTCAAACTATGTTCAAAATCATATTTTCTTGGCTATGATTTCACTTCATTGTATTTATTATATATATAGTATTCAAGATGATTTTGTCGGACTTTTCTCGTATGAGTAGTTTTAACATCAGTTACAAATTTTTGTTTTTAAATGAAATATGATCAAATCGGTGAAGGAAAGATAAATTCCATCCATCTGTTAAGAAAATGAAGAATAATTGTTTTTACTATACACATAAGACAGAAAGATCTTTATATTTCTGGAAGAGATAAAGGTTTTTTCTTTCAGAGGTTTTGCAATGTTTAAATCAGATATAAATCTTATGAAAATATTGGTTTAAAGTATGATGGATTTATGTTAGGAGCTTCGTCAAAATAACATAATTCATGTCTGCTATGTAGTGTTTCAGATCTCTTTTTGGATGTGAAAAGAGATGAAATACTCTTTACATTAACTCTTAAACGTGCTTACGCGAGAGTGGGAGCATATGCTCTCCTTCTCTGCCTTAAAATACGTACCTGTTAATAGGTGGAATCCTTTTTGCAAACGTATTAGACAAACTCCTATGTATAATACTATGTAACTATTATTTTGTCTTACAAAATTTAATTAATTATTCTTTTGTTTCATATATTTTTTCTGAATTGATTACGGTAAAATTAATCCCAATATATATATATATATATATATATATATAATTGTAGTTCAATCATATTTTTATCTTTATTGATGTTCTTATAAATTATTTTATTTTGAACAGGAAAATAAAACATTTAAAGCCTTGTAAAAGCATTTTCATTTCTTAGAATTTTTTGAAAGTAACCAAACAAAGAATATTAATACTTTTAATATAATTTAGTTATTTAATTAAATTTTTTGCTTTAGAAAATGATTAAAATTATTTTAAAAGAATTAGTATAGGCTTTCATGAATTATTCAGAATTATTTCAACATTCATTTTCAATTTGTCACTTTTTATTTTTGTTTTTAGTCATGATATAATAATGTTTGAAATTTTCAATGCAATTTTTTTCCATGAAGGTAGGAATGGTCCATATTTTCACACAGACATATCTATTTCACCAAGTCCCTTTCCAACACAGTACTCAAATCATTATGTCTTTTGTGCATGTTAAAACTTACCCGTCAAGAAATTACTTTTGTTTATTAAATATATGTATCTCTTACTCTCTGTATATATTTATTAATACACCCACGCAAAAGACCACCCACCAAAAGTTGGAAGTGCATAATTTGGAAGATATTGAGGCTGTATAAAACTGACGTTGTTCATTTGTATTAGAGCTTTTGAATGCTTTCTCTATTTGCGCATTAACCGGCGCAATTTCTCAATGCCTATTACACTTGCCATTAAACAAACACATACGATCAAATCAAAATTATAAAATACAGATAAGATTACCATCTATTTACGTGGGTTAATCCTGAGGCACTGAAGATTGTACGTTCTTGACACCTAATCATCAATCCCAAATTTGTGTGTTTGGTATGATTTTGACGTATCTAAACAAGAACTTGGTCTAGTGGTAATTTTTTCCTCATAAATCGGTTAATAAATTGTGTCTTTCTATTTACGAATTCTTACTATTAGGATTTTGTTTTGCTATGGGAGACATATGAAGTTAAAAAAAAAAAAAAACTCTCATACCAATTTATACTTGTTTAAATTAAATTAGTTGACTTTTTGTACTTTTGATTTTGAAACCATTACCATCCAAATTTTCTTCAATTGAGAAGAAGAATTGTCGGTAGAGTTTGTTTTTCAACTAAAAATATTTGTTGGTTTATTTTATTTATTATTATTATTATCTAAATGGTGTTTCCTATTTTGTGTCAATTATAAAAAAAAACACTAAGTAGAGTTTTAGTATGTGCTTAATTATACCTAGTACGTTTGTATAAATATAACTATACACGTCAATATACGACATCAAACACTGTGGTTTATAATTATGAAATATATAGGGCCTGACTCGCAACCTAAGAGTAAAATAGAGTATAACAATGTGGAAAAGAGCAAAAAAAAAACAAAAAAAATTGTCGGTATTAAATGCAATATAATTATGTTTATTGAGACATCAGCACATAATGAAAGCACTCCATAATATTCACAACATTTTGGAAACACTGCAACTTGTTACAGTAATTTCAGCAGAAGTTATAGAATTGAGAACATCTTCACACTAGCGAGAAAAATAAGGAATTTGATGTTTATCAAGATATTGCATAGCGCAGATATGTTAATTATATTGTTTTTCCAAGCTGTGATGCTGTATAATAGTATATTCTTTCTGGATATATGGTGGTTAATGCAACGTAAAAATCTGTAACAATTTGCTCTATAGTGACCAACAGTCGAAACCATACTGTATAGGATGATAATCGAGCAAGTGGTTGATAGAGTTTAGTTATTTAATTAGACTCCTCTAACGGGAAAATGTTTTGTTTCCTATCACATTTTTACTCGATTTTTGCTCTAGAAATTGCTACTAAAATAATACACCTATTTACAAATTAATAACATAGACCACTGAGCACACAATTAAATCCAGATGACGTTAGACAATCTACATTTGTATTAAAAAAAAATATTGAGATAATAGTGGATGTTTAAAAAAAGAAAAGGGTTGATGCCTCGCCCTTTATTCCGTATCATTAAACGCCGCCGTTACGACATAATTAATTAACAAAGACTCATGATTGGAATGTCTTTAAAGCATTAGCACTCTCTCAGTCTCTCTCGTCTTTAAAATGTCCTAGCTAAAATCCTCATTAAATGTCATTTAATTAGCAGCTAATTCGTAAAATCAAATTTGAAGACTGTCTACCATTTAAGTGAAGTAAAATTTCACAAAAGAACCAAATTAAGACATACTGCCTACGTAAGGTTTCTAGGTCAAGTGGATTCACTATTTGGGTAAGAATACCACTAGAAGCATGTCTGTTTTGATACACATAAGTGTGATTATGTCAAAAGATTACAAAACTGGGATTTGGAAGCAAGTATGGGCCACTTATGTTATTGCATAATTTATATTTAGACAAAGACCTTTGATGTCACTTGGTTGCAACTAAGCCAAATTGGAGACAAATACTATCAATCACCACCTATCTTTTTCTTTTTAATACACTTACACCAAAAGCAATGCGATTCCCACATTGGAATCCAACAACCATAGCAATCTATCTATACTTGATAAACAATTTGGTCCATAAGAAATAGCATAATTGATAAATCATATAATTGTTGATCATTGTACATTAATACTTTAACATACTTCATTACTTTTCAAAATAATCTATCAGAAAAACTATTCGAGACAATAGTACCTTTAGAAACTTAAAAAGTAAAACCTAAATCTACAGGATGTAAACACAGGTTTTCTGGGAATCTCCTTAAAGTGAAAAGGGAGTTGAAGAAAATGGAGGCTTACTACTTCAAAACATATGCTAGTTTATAGGTTGAATTTGTTGACTTCTGCACATTCACAAGCATCGTCAAAGCCTAGGGTTTGGTGGTTTCAACACTGGATTATATCGTTAGTATTAATACACATCTTTTGTCAAATAATAGAAAACATTACATAAAAAAATCATAAACCATTTGTCTATTTCTAGAAATATACAATTTTAACAGATTTTTGGAAAATATAGGGAAATTATATTCATATTCATCCACTTTGACACTTAAATTTAACACCTATTCAGAATTTAAATTACGAACATTATTAACTCTATTAAATATGTATTTTCAGAGATAGTTTAAAAAACAAAAACCGTTAACATTGATTAGAATTCTTTTGTTGTTAATAGAATTGACAACATTTCTAGCTTTCTAACGTCCCCGTAAGTTGGTGTGTAATAATCATATATGCATGTACCAACATTTCGAATAATCATTATATGTGTACGGTAAACATTTGATTGAGAATCTCGTACAACAAAAGTAAAGATGTTAAACTTGCTCAATGTAATATATCATCAAGGGTGCACAGTTGACATGATATTGGATTATATATGGAACTTAGCACAACTCTCGAAGATGTATATATAAATCAAATCTATAATATCTAATTTGAGGGTCAAAAAGGGAGAAAGATAGTCTATTATTTTTCTTAAAAAATATATTAGGTTTAAATCTTTATTATAGTACAAAATTATGTTTTTGAATATTTTTTTATAATTTAATTTTAACAAATAATTTTAGCAAAGTGATGTCATGTAAGTTTTAAACTTATTTTGTAAATTTTAAGGAAAATCCTATGTTATATATGAAATAATCTATATTTTTAAAAATGTTTTCATAATCAAATTTATAATTTTATATAAATATAACTATATATTAATGAGTCAAAATATTGTAATCCCTTCCTTTGATCCGCAAATTTTTGTCTATAATATTGTTATAATTGAAATGAGATACACTGTCTTTTAATCTATTTTTAATGGTTAATATTCATTTTAAATGTTATTTTAATCAGAATTGGCTAATTTTCCTTTTCAATTCATTTTTAATTTATTTTTTAATTTAACCTTTTAATTCGTCTCACAATAATCTTAATATTTTGAATGTTTTAACGGAATAACTAATAAAAATCGCAAATCATAAAATATCAATCCTAATATAAATATTGAGTAATCTCTAGTACTTAATTTTTATCAAATTAATTATTAATTATAATATTTATATCTTTTAATTATAAGATTTTTTAAAAACTTGATTAAATTAATCAAAACTATAAAACTTGGTCGTCAGTTAAGCAATATTTTCTACTCTTACATATTTTCTACTCTTATTGTTTATTATTATCTATAAACGCATATAAATAAATTTGATTTTTATTGCATAAATGATTTATTTTTTTAATAAAATACAATAAAATAAATATTAATAAAGAAATATAGTTGATGATTAGTTAGAGTGTAACTGTAAATTATTTGCTGTAAAATTTAATATGTAAATATATTTATTGTAATTGTATCTTCTACATGTATAAATAATAAATAAGAAAATAATAAAAAGAAAAAATATTCCTACAATTATATCATTTTCTTCTACAAACTCGAAAATAAGAGTTTAGTAATTAAAGTTCATACATCCAATTTTTTATTTGGGTTATATCTTTAAAAATTAATATGAAACATAATTAATAAATTTAAGAGTTATAGATAAAAATTAAAGCAGTATATAGCTTCTACAGTAAAACCAATCATCTATATAATAACTATTATAATATAATTATATATCTGATAATTAACATTTAAATAATTGTATGTGATCAATTATATGATATTTAATATGGTTTATATTTTTGATTATATGGCTATTCTAATTTATTTTAAATATTTTTATTAGCTTTTAGTAATATTTGTAGTAATATTACAAATGATTAGATATTTAGATGTTAGCTTCGTATAATGATCTTAGACGAACATATTAGATATAAGAAAATGGATATAATTTTGAGCCACAATTACTGGAGATGGTGGTGTCACTGTCTTTGAAATTACCAAGATATTTGTCCCTACAAAGTTAAAACCCACAAATTATGACCTACTTTCAAACACCATATATTTCTCCCCGAACTTAGGGTCATAATCAATTAGCAATAATTTTTTTATAGATCAACAGATCTTATTTGATTTACTTTTTGTCTTCATAGAAACGAAAATTTTAGAAAGAAGTTGTCCTGCTTATGTCAATAGTTATGCTTCAGATTCGGTTAGCAACCTACTCTTATGGTTGGGCTAAGAAAATAGATAAATAATACAAGTAATTTGAATAAGAAAATCAGTTATTCTTTTTCTGTGAACTCACAGTTTACAAGGTAGGAAGTGTTAACTGTTTACATTGATGCAATGAAGCAAGAGGACATTTTACGTATTTCAATACACATTCATAATTTCACACACAGATATTTAATTTAACAATTAGATAGACATTATGTACATTAGAAAAATAATTTATATAATCCTTCTAACTTTTATAGATGCATAAATATAAATATGATCACGGTAGAAATTACGATTCTAAAATCAGCATATGTTTCAGCATAAAGCAAATCATGATGGAAATGTGAAAGGATATCTCCAATTCCAAAAGGGGTATAAATTAAACAATAAAATAGTAGCCCTAATGATTCCCAAACTGTAAAGGACTGATTAAAAACACTATTACAAGAGTCAAAAGAGCGTGACGTAATTATTACATCAACTTTACGTGTAAAACCATTCCCTCATCTCCCTATATAAAACCCAACACATGTACATGAAACTCCTCAAGCAAACATAAAACCTCATCAGCAAATAAACAACCAAAATATGGCGTTTGCGGTAATAACAAACGCAAACATGTTTCTCGTAACGCTACTTTTCCTATCTCTTTCTTCCATTCCATTGTCTTCTTCCACGATCCAACAAGACTTCGTGATGTGTCTCGTCGACAACTCCGACGCTTCATTTCCGATGGACTTTTCGTTCTTCACTCGCGACCTAAACGCCTCTTCCTTCAAATTAGCGTTAGAGACGTCGGCTCAGAACCTCCGTTACTTGATGCCGTCAAGTCCGAAGCCGGAGTTCATTTTTGAGCCGCTTTACGAAACGCACGTTCAAGCCGCCGTTGTTTGCGCCAAGAAGCTGCGACTTCACTTGCGGTTAAGAAGCGGCGGTCATGACTACGAAGGCCTTTCTTACGTCTCCGAGATGGAATCGGCGTTTGTGATCGTTGATATGTCGAAGCTTAGACACATCAACGTTGATTTGGAAAGTAACAGCGCGTGGGTTCACGCGGGTGCTTCTATTGGCGAGGTTTATTACAGGTAAATCATTTTTACACTAATAATCATATCATATGTATATAATCTATTCTTTTTTGATGATATAATCATATCTTATAGTTGTTTTATTTATCTATTTCGTCTTTATAACGATTTATACACCCCCACCAAAAAGTAGCTAGTATAAGCTACACTGGTTTCAAAAATAAAAATATTTACATATTTAATTTGTTTTAGACAAAAAAGTATTCCAATTTATCGAAGAGAAGGAACAAGTAATACTGACTGTAAAAAATATTCGAATTTACACAAAGCATAACACCTGATTTCTCCTCTGTATAAAGTATCAGTTTTTTAATATTAAAGCTATGGAGTAAAAACCTCGCTAGTCTTCACTCTAAAAGTTAAGAAAAAAGGTTTTTAAACTCGCTACCATTTTTGGTATCCGATGCCACACATATGCGGTTTATTAAACATATATTATTACGGTTACCCATTGAAATATTCCGGTTTTATTTCAGTTCATAAGTTTATTCCGTTTAATTTTGCATTATAATAATTTTATAGTATTTCAATTAATGATATATAAGGGGAATTTTAACAATTAATATAACAAAATTAATAATAAAAAATTAAATGAATATCTCAAAATTTAAGAAACTCACTCAATAATTTTTTTATTAAAATTATTAAGTGGATTTCTCAAGTTTTGAGGTATTCACTTACTAATATTTTAATATTATTTTTGGTTTTTTTATTATACTAATTATTAAGATACTCACATCCATGAAAATGTTTTTACACGGTCTTTTTGTCAAAAATATATCATGCGGTCTTTGGGTTTTGGAGGAGGTGAAATAAAGCAACTGGTTTTAAACTAAACCAATCTATTAAAATATCGAATATGGTTAACCAGTGGTTTACGACCCCGATTCTTAACCGCTTTAATTTTTCACGGTTTATAGGATCCAAGAGAAAAGCAAAGTCCATGGTTTTCCGGCGGGTTTATGCACCAGCCTAGGCATCGGCGGCCACATAATCGGCGGAGCGTACGGTTCAATGATGCGCAAGTTCGGACTCGGAGCCGACAACGTCCTCGACGCCAGAATCGTTGACGCGGAAGGCAAAATCTTGAACCGCGCGGCGATGGGAGAAGACGTTTTCTGGGCGATTCGCGGCAGTGGTGGAGGAAGCTTCGGCGTTGTCCTTGCCTGGAAAATCAAGCTCGTTCCTGTGCCGGAGACAGTGACTGTGTTCACCGTAACGAAGACGCTGGAGCAAGACGGAACTAGGATTCTGTACAAGTGGCAACAAGTCGCCGACAAGCTCGACGAAGATCTCTTCATTCGTGCTATTATTCAACCGGCGAGCAAAACACCTAAGAGCAAAGACAGAACTATCTCTGTTTCGTACCAAGGCCAGTTTCTCGGTGACTCGAACCGGTTATTGCAGGTAAATGAGAATTTTTGTAAAATTTTATACTATTAAAATAAGAAACATTATATAAAAAATTTTTAGTTGTGTTATATTACATGTAATTTATATGACATTGTATTTTAGTAATTTTTTCAAATGTTCATTAATGGTATTTTAGTCAAATGATATATCTTAATTATAATTAAATTTTAAATCAAAATCAAATCTTATAATATTTTTTAAATGGCAGAATATCTTTTAATATTCCCAAATTTTTAAATAGAATATAAACTTTATTTTAAAAATAATTTTAAAATATTATATTTTATTCAAAAATATTTGATTAAATATTTATATATATTAAATTAGTAAAAATTTAATTCATAATTATAATTTTATGTTAATCAGCTAAATTTATAGTTTAATAATACAAATACAAATTTTAGAAATTACTGAAAAGAGTAATTAGTTTTTTTTTTAATTAAATTTTTGTCGTTTTAGAATTCGACCAATATTTTTTAATTGTATATTTGACATATAAATTTATATTACAAATTTATCCCGCGCTCAGTAATCTAGTTACAAATTAAGGAAGGAAGTTCTGATTGTGACAATTTCAACCCTTTTTTTGGACAGGTGATGCAGAGGAGTTTCCCACAGCTTGGACTAATGAAGAAAGATTGTTTAGAGACAAGCTGGATCAAGTCGGTGATGTACATTGCTGGCTTTCCAAGCACAGCTCCATCAGAAGCTCTACTCGCTGGAAAGTCCTTGTTCAAGAATTACTTCAAAGCCAAGTCAGACTATGTGGAAGAGCCAATCCCAATAGATGGACTAGAAGGACTATGGAAAAAGCTTCTTGAAGAGGATTCACCATTGACTATATGGAATCCTTATGGTGGGATGATGGCGAGAATCCCTGAGACAGAGACACCTTTCCCTCATAGGAGTGGGACTTTGTTCAAGATCCAGTGGCTGACTTTGTGGCAAGACGGGAAAGCGAGCGAGGCCAAGCATATGGAGTGGATGAGGGATATGTATAGTTACATGGAGCAGTATGTGTCGAAGAGCCCGAGATCAGCGTATGTGAACTATAGAGATCTTGATTTGGGGACGAATGGTAAAGGGAGTGATGCAAGAGAATGGGGGACTAAATACTTCAAGGGGAATTTTGAGAGGTTGGTGAAGATTAAAGCTAAGTTTGATCCTGAGAATTTCTTCAGACATGAACAAAGTATTCCTACAGAACTTTGAGTGAGATTTTTGAGTTTAACAATAATAAGAGTGTGTTGTTTGGGAGTTGTCTTAGGAAAGACTTTTGTTACTTGTGTTCTTGTGTCTTTTCCATTCTAAAGAATGGTCAACACTTAAACACAAAAAAATATGGTCAACTCATTTGTAATTCAAACTCGTTATCAGATATATATATTTTGACTAAAGTTCTACGATTATAATGCTGAAAAATAATACAAAGATATGACTTTTGAGTAATATAGTTGGAAAGAGTTTGTTGAAAGAAGTGATAGACAACATACATTTATGTAGAAACCATAGAGAAAAAAGGAAGAAAATATCACACTCTAAACAATCTATATTCAGATGATCTAAGACCTCCACGACGTTTTTCACACCCAAAAATCGTGATCCACTACATTTCTTGGACCTTTTGGGAATGTTTTTTTATATGTCTTCTTTCACGGGTTGTCTGAAAAGAAACATCATCCATCTCATATTGTGAAGCTCCGGGTTCAAAAGTAGCAAACTGATTGCTACCAAAGATCCTTTATACAGTCTCAAACAATGAATTTGTTAGAGAGAAGGGAGTCAAGATATGGTAGAACTTGGACTTTTTTACATTCTCTACTACAATGTAGAAACCCATAAAATTAGAAACGTTGAGCTTAAAGGAGTTGCAGATGATGAAGACTTTAGGCGTCGTTACAAACTTGGGAACAATGGTGATTGCTACTGTCTATATCTCACGGCCAGGAATATGGTGGAAGATTCATATTTTTATACTATGCAAGGATCGATCTTACTATAAGGAAATTTGGTTTTCTCAATACTTTATGAATTATAAGTTACAGTGAAACGCAGAACATCGGTGCTGTTTCACTCATCAATGCCAGTTTATTCAGAGAACGCGTGACCTAGTCTAAGCAATCACGCGTCAAAAGGAAAATCTTTCTCTCGGTTTGGTACTTTCTCATCTGATATTGTACGAGCTAACGATTTGAATTAATATACTTACTATAGAGTCAAATATTTGCCAACTATGTAACTTGTAACTTGGTTTTATTTGCTTGAATCATACATAAGTTTTCAAATTAATTATTAGGTGATACAAAAACTTTGAGATTAAGATGTTAACCCTCAAGTCATTCTTGATAAGCGAGGCTTCAACGAGTGTCATGTGTTTATGGAAACCCTTAAGGATTACTTGGGGTAGAAGGCAGCCAATTACCGGATTCGTCGAATCTTGGACCAAAGGGTTCTGAAGGAGGGGCCTGATCTATGAACGGAAAGGGCGAGAACTCGGGGAGAGAAGGCGGCCAAACCGGTACCGGAAACCTACGCTTTTCAAGATCGGGAAATGTTGGCGGTGGCGGAAGGAGAGGCATATCGGGAAATGTTTGCGGCGGCGGAAGGAGAGGTAGATCGGGCGGAGGCGGCGGCGGCGTCGCTACTGCTTCTTGAAAAGATGGAAGGTCAGGGAAACCAAGGTCGTGAACCGGTGAACTACGACCGGAAGATGGATAATCATCAGCACCAATCTGAGCTACATTAGCATTGGATCTCACTAGTCGTGATGAAAATATGTCGTTGGAGTTGAGGAGTAAGACAAAAGTTAACACGACGACGTATCTAAGCACAAGTGAAAGTGAAGCCATCGTGTATAAGTGTGGATTAAGATGATGTTCAGTCCTTTTTTAATTACACAGTTCATCAAGTTTCAAATTTATAGGTCTGAATTAAAGTTGTTGACGATTGTGAAAATGTTCGTTTTTTTATTTATTTTGCATTGTGTTCCTACTTTCCACCAAAGCATATGCTAAAATATTAAAAGTCAAACGTCATGTCAACTACGAGTATTTTGACCAGGATCAACTAATTCTAACTGTTTATCGCGAATCGTATCCCACCTTATTAGGTCAACGGCAAGGAAAAAAAAATCCTTACGTTGAACACAAAAAGTACTACATCAAAAATCTCCACGAAAGCAGATAGTGTAACAAAAAAAAAAGAAGGAGAACATTATCGTACAGACGTAAACCGTCCTTTATTGATCTGAAGCGAAGCCAATTAAGTCGAACCAAAAGACTCGAGAAACTCGGTTTTATCCGGTTATCTCTAACCAAATTCATCCTTCCTCCACAATTATATAATTCAGTTAGCTCATAACGAACTTCGAAAGAAGATTGATTTCTCTCTCTCTCTCTTGCTCTGTAACAACCAACTTCGCCGCCGATTTGAATCTCCGATGGCCAACTCAAGCCATCTCCTTCTCCTTCTCCTCCTCCTCATCTCCACCGTCTCATTTCTCACTCCCGCCGCTTCCCCTCAGTCACTGACGCCGCAAGATCACCAACACGCAGACCGCATCATCGAAGCGATGATCGGCGCCGGAGATTTCCGCGACTGGGCCGCCGACTTCCTCTCAGCCGTCGACGACCAGTTCGGAATCCCTCTCTCCGCCACCATTTTCATCCCCAGCGACTTCGACGCCGCCGACATCTCCTCCTCCAACGGTGGCGGCGCTACTAATCCCAGTCGTCTCTCCGTCGCTTACCACATCGTTCCTCAACGTCTCTCGTTCAGCGACCTCCGTCTCTTGCAACCTCTCTCTCGCCTCCCGACTCTTCTCCCCGGAAACTCAATCGTCGTCACCAACAACTCTGTTTCCGACTTTACACTCGACGGCGTTCTCGTCTCCGAACCGGATCTTTTTCTCTCTTCTTCCATTGCTATTCACGGTGTCGCTTCCTCGCTTGACTTCTCTCGTTACGGCGATTTCGGAGACGATGATACTGCTTTAGCCGATAGTCTCCGTCCTTGGCCTTATCATCCTCGTCGCCGTCGTCCTTTTTCCAACAGCAATCAAACATCTTCTTCTGTCTCCGCCGCACATTTCTCAATACCCTCCTTCTTGCTTCCATTGGCTCTCGCATTGTTCTGACTCTACATTCTTGGCGCGAAAATGTATATCTCTTTTAGTCCTTGAAGTTTTCAAATTTTCAAGAATAATCCTCTCTAGTTCCAAGTTTTATTCTTTCAAACATGTGTAAACTCGACTTTGCGTATTCATTTAATGGCGACAGTCTTTGTATATTTCAGTTTTTCACTTAGATTGTTCTTTCTTTCAAGATTCATGACTCAAATTTCACAGTTTCCACATTGAGCAATGAAGAATTTTGTATTATTATCAGATCGCATTAGCGAAAGAATCGAACATTTTTGTTCCTAGTTTACACTTCTAACGCTAAGGTTAGGTTATTTGTTCACTGAAAATTTGCGGAGAACAAAAACGAACAAAAGATTCTGAATAAATGCTCCCAAGAAAAGAAAAGAAAAAAAAAGAATCAGAAATAAACTTCATCTATCTATCTAAAAAGTAGTCATTGTTGTTGTTGTCTCGGCGTTGGTATTGCTCTTTAAGCTTTGTCTACATCAAATCTACTCCGAAAAGTTTTCCTTTGGTTAAGCTCACGGAGCAGTGTGATGATATGAAGTGATCTTTTGATTCGGATTGAGTTTGGTTCTTGTGGTTCCAGTACTCAACGAGTTTATGGTTCGAGTCGAGAGATTCAATGGCCTGCAGAGAGATAATTAACTTGTGTAAAGAGTAAAGTTCATCATCAACAGGTTTTAAAGAAGAAGACTTGGATTTAAAAAAATTTTACCTGAACTATAGACGGCGAGAGGAAACCAAACATTTGAAGCCCGTTGATACTTCCAAACCGCGATGAAGTAGGAAGACCAAGACTTGAGGATGTATCTTTAACTCTCTGCAGCACCATCTCCCAGCATTGTTGCGGCGAGACGTTGAAGAAGCTCTCGTCTGGAGATTCTTCCAGAGTAACCTGAACAACAAACAGAGGAAAGGTCAGGTGTTGTTGCTTTTGAAGATTCACTTATTATCCAACAAAATGTTATTAGGGAAAAGCTCTTTATACCCTGAACAATGGACCCATGAGTCCTGCATCCAAAACCTCGGAGATGTAATTGCTCATTCTTGTTGGATCAAGCACGTTGTAGAACGTGACACGACTCCTGAATCCTGTAAAAAGAAAAAAACGAAAAACATCAACAACCTTTTCAGAAATGTTGTGGTTATGCCGATGATATTAACTAAAGGGTTTTTCAAAGATTGTACCTTTGGGGAATATAGCATCCTTATTGCACCAAAGCTTTCCAAAAATCAAGAAACCGAGGTTTATGGCCTCGACCGATGTACCAAAGTTCTCTGAAACGGTTAACTCGCCACTGGTGCTGACTTCTTCTTTAAGGTCTTCGTGATAGTCCAACTCTAAGTCGATGTTTAGATCAAACGAACCTTCCTTTACCTTCTTCTCCTCGTTGACAACTGAAACAGTCTGTTTCTGATCTTCATCACTGTGTTCAATGCCTAACACCTTGGAAGCCCATATCTTTAAATCATCTATTTCCCCTTCCAATGCTCTGACCAACGAGCTTAACTCATCCATGGTGTAACGGACAAGTATAAATCGATCCTTCTCTTCACATGAACACAGATCGTCCGAGTGTTTAAGGCACGCGTATTCTTCAGGAGAGCACTTGCAGCCAGAAGCCGAGAGATGCAAATCATAATAACATGAGAAGCATTCCCTTTCACAGTTTGAATCAAAGTCCTTCTCCATCTTCACCAAGCTCGAAGAATCCCTTCCAAGATCTTCAATTCTTCCCTCTTCCATTTGTAACCGAGCCTATAAACATTTTGGAGAACTATGTTAAGCATTTAGAAAGTAGAAACCATAACTCAAGCAGTGACCGCTTTTACATTACCTGGATCGCGTCGGTAAGTGTTCCGTTCTTCCCACAGAAACTCTTCCATCTCAAGTTTGTTGTGTTTTCCTTCCCCACAGAAGCTGAGAGTTCCCAAAGGGCCTTTACAGCTTCATAAGCTGCTCCGAGGAGAAGTTTGTCATGAGACAGAGAAGTCTTCCTCGTCTCTTTACTGTATAGTTCCACAGCGTTCTGTCCATGAGCCAACCAATCAACCGGAGCTACATTAACCGCTTCTGCACAGTTGAAACCGCAGTTGAAACCAGCGTGATACGCCCTCGGGAATGTCAGTACATACTCCCCTGCATTCTGAACCACCCGATAAACCTGGACTCCCTCATCTTTTAGTATTGAAGGAGAAAACTGAGTAACCTGAAACCAATAAGAAAAACAATAGTTAGTCTCTAAACACGAAAACATGGAAAAAAAGAGAACAATATCGACTACATGTTCTCGTCCTAACCAGGCCATGAAGTAGATCAGGTTGTTCATCGAACAAATCAGGTAGATGTTTTCTCATCGCCTTCTCGAGTGCGGTTGCATTGCTTCCTGGAATACCATACCATACTTTTGGCTCCCCAAAGTGGTGATAGTTCAGTGAATACAGATGATGGTCCTCCACATGCTGTTAACGCCAAAGAAAACAAATATCATCTATCTGAGCATGAGGGAATGAAATTCACAACTAGTCAAAGTGTGGAAGTGTACTTACCCAACAAAATGATGAAAAACACATTCCTACGTAGAGCCATGGGACTAGAACTCCAGAGATATCACAATCCTCAAAAGAGAGTACTGAGCCAGGGAGACGCGGTAAGTTATTCAAGTTCCAGCCAGAGACTACGTACTGATCCACATCGCTACTGGTTAACATTTCCGTTCTTTTGTAAAATCCACTTCCAAGAACCCCGTTCTCCAAGTCAGCTCCATAGTATACCTGAAACAAGCAGAAAAAAAAAACAAATTTAGCCTTAGTTTATCAACAGATGTCAGTGTGTTTATTGGTGAAATGGTCTGTTCCTATCTCTATACCTCAACTTCGTCTGTTGGTTGCTCGACTATCCGCCAGTATTCGCCTTCTATTTCCTCCACAGACGGTGTCCATTTCGTTTCACCAACAGAGTCTTTCTTCTCAAAGTATGCGTCTTTAAAATGCAGAGCGTATTTCTCAAACTCCTCGAGAGTGAAGTCTGAACCAGAGTTAAACCCGAACTTCTCCTCTGCCTCAGGAGAAGAAGCATGTTCAGAGGGAGAAGAACCAGAACCAGAACCAGAAGCATAAGCAGAAGCAGAACCAGAACCAGACCGTCTCCTAGAGGAACCCATTCTCGAGTTTCTTCTCCGTTTACGTTTTCTGCTCTTTGGTTTCTTCTTCATAGGCTCACGGTTCTGAAGCAGGTCCACGTTCTGAATCCGGGTGGGAAACTTGGTATGCTCCCATATACTCTTCTCCTTAAGCCGGCAAGGAGGCGACCATGTCGATGGTGGGATGATTCGACAAATACCATACGGCTCTGCTATTGGACGTATCTTTTCTATGTAAGCAAGCGTATCTTCAAACTCCTAACAACCCAAAGAACGAAGACGAACTCAAAACATGAACAAGAAGAAGCAAAAAAAAAAGAAAACTGATTTCACGCATACAAGAAAGCAATTAATAGTACCTCTAATGATGGTGTGAAAACTGGAGCTTCATCAACGATTGGTCTCTGAGCTTCATCCGGTAACCATCTAGCAAGAACCTTGACATATACAAACAACATTACGTAAGATCAAAGCTGTTTTTGAAAGATTTAAACGTAATATAATACTCCTCTTACCTTCCGATGACGTGGACTACTAGGTGGTTCCATGTTAGTGTCCTTGTCCTTATCCTTGTCTGGAGGATGATTCTTCAGAGACATATCCTGTAAACAAAAAAAGAGTTATAGGTTTGTGTTTGATTATGCCCAACATCAACAGTTACAAAACCAATGTAGATTTCAACATGAACGAATCAAACAAAGACAAAAGGGATCTATGATTAGGTTTTTTACCAACTGAAGTAAGCCAACGAGATCCAAAATAAATGTATCTCTGAACAAAACCAAAATTATAGACAAAGACAATCTACAATCTGAATTGATTCAAGCAGATGAATATATAACGTTATGGTCTGAGTGATAAACCAAAAACAAAAAAAAAACGGTGATTAATCGATTCAATTATCTATGAGATACGAATTAACATGGAAAGCTAACCTCGTTGATGTCAGATTCAACACTGAGATGTTCCATAAGGATTCGAATCACTCCTCAAAGAAGCTAAGTTTTCTTCGATTGAGAACCAATGAAACTGAGGAAAACACACACCAAAGAGATAAAAGAAACGATGTTATCAATTAAGAAAAATTTCCCAAAAGGCTAAAAGAGATATTAATTGATACAGAGAATTTAAAAACGCCAAACCCTAAAAATTGAATTCAGGGGATCACCAACAACAACAACAACAACGCCAATTCAATAATCCAAAATCGAAATTTTCTATAAAAAATCAATTACAGAGGAACACGAGTTTGAAGGTTTCTTGGAAATTATAATTTGTTTACCTGTAATTTGCAGACGAGAGAGGGTTTCAAAGTTTTCCCTTTTCTTTTGTTTTGCCTAATTAATGCTTTAGAAATTGAATTCGCAGTTTAAAAACAGATATACCCAAATCTGGGTAAATTTAATAAAAGGAAATTAATTGACCAAACGAATCATAAGGAACTCAGAAAATTACAAATAACAAAACCGAACTTAACCAGGAAAAGGAGTTTCGATACAATTTAAAAAAAAAAAAATTCTTTTTAATTCGCTAGTTACAAAAAAAAAATAAAGGAAAGGTCAAAAAGAGATGGGTTTACCTCAAACCAACGGTTGAGATTCTCTGAGTTCACGAATCTTTTTTTTTCTTTTTCTTATCGTATATAAAATTCTATCAAATAAAAATCGAAACTGGTAAATTGTACGACTGAATGATAAAATAATAATAATAAAAATGATTAGAGATTGAGACAAGAAAGACAAGAAAATGATTTGAAGTTTTTTAGTTTCTCGGGAAAACGAGGAAACTGGAGAACACCCGCGCACACAGTTTTTAACGGATCAGCGTTAAAGATCACAAAGCTGACACGGCACCGTACGATTTCCTCTGTTGATGTATGTTTTACCAGTTTACCCTCACGTTTTCTGTCTATTTACGGCTCTATATCAATGTGCCATTTCTCCTTTCTTCCGTCATCGTCGTCTTTTGGGGTTTTTGTTTCTACTCTCCGCGTCGGGAAAGTATGGCGTTTGACCGTTTCTTTTCTCTTTTTCTTAACTAAAACACGGTCGACTTTAGCTGAAATCTCATTTTTACCCCGTAATTTTATATTTCTTCTTTTTTTAAGCTATTACTTTGGAATAGATCAAAGAAGTACACAACCAGGTGAAAGAAAATGTTAACACCATATTCGGATAAAATCATAAAGTCTGACTACAGGAATCACTAAAAAGGCACAATGAAACGAATGAGGAAAACTAAAAAAGAAACAAAAGGTGCAATTTTGCAGACAAAAAGAAAAGAAGGGAAGATCAACTGTGTTTGTAGTACAATTAATACTTTTAATCAATCAGAGACGAATCTTCTTGTTTTTTGGTTCTGTCTTGTCTTCTTCTACTTCTCTCTTGTTTGGTCTGATTCCAGGAGCACAATCCCTCACCTGACCAAAAACATCAAAAGCACAATGTATTAAAACAAATGCAATGATTTAATGTACCAGATTAAAAATATATTCTACGTATCGAATTACACAAAAATATAATAAAGTAAAGGTGGGTCATTACAAGTCGAGCAACATAATCAGCTACAATGGTGCGTGTGCTCTCAGGGTTTGGCTGCAAAAAGGGTAAAAGCTTTATAGTCATACTATTATAAAAGCAAGATCCTAGTACATTGTAAGAAGAAAGAGAGAAACAAAAGATAACTCACAGTAAAAGAAGAAGTCGCAGTTGATTCAGTTTCTGCACTTGCTTTACGATTCCTCCGGTTAATCTGAGGATGTACAACCCGGTTAACTTGAGGAGGAACAGCCCGGTTAACTTGAGGAGGAACAATCCGGTTGACTACAGGAGGAACAACCTCGATAACTTGAGGAGGAGCAATCTGGTAAATTGGACTAACCACATTATTTGCTTCCTTAAAAAAAAAAAAAAAGTAACATTAGCATCATGAAGAAATTGCAGAAAATTCATTCAGCTTACATAATGATAGAGAAAACGTAGACTTAACCTGCGAATTAGTGATGTGTTTGCAGAGAAAACATTTAACAGATCGTCCACCCTTTTGATATATGACTGTTGCATCACATCCACCACAGACCAGAGTGCTAAGACTTGGCATAGGACGCCAGGAACTACAACAAGGACATCTCACTGTTCTTCCTGTGCTGCTTCTATAAGATAAGCTAACTTTGCAGTTTTTACATGGAAACTTAGCTGCAATCAGATTCCCTGTAATTACAAATCAAGATCTTATACTAGTTCGAAAACAAATAACATTGTTATTACGGAAGAGAGAAAGAAACAGATGTTGATTTGTGTGTATATATATATACCGAGATGAGGTGTGAAAGGAACGTGACATCGTGGACAGTCGACTCTTAGTCCTCCTGTTTCAAGCTCGGCAAAATGAATTGTTCTTCGTCTGTTTTCTTGGTTCTGCATAGCTCTGAGAACACACAAACCAAAAAGATTTGAATATCAAGAATTTCGAAAAAATTGAAGGGAAGAGCAAAGGATTTTTTAGGATGAGAAAAGAGTTTTTGATATTATCAAAAGAGATTATGAGTTGAAGCAAAGAGTTTTTGATGGTCCTTTTTATTAACCACGAACAGTCATAAACGTACGTTTCTAAGCAACTCTTCATTTCTTGAAATTTAATTTATATACATTAACTTGGAGAAATTTTTATCTATTTTTCACAAATTTTTCCCATATTTAAAAATTCATTAAAAATTAATATGAAAAAATTATTTTTATCTTCCAAAAAATAAAGCATTTTTTGTTTTAAACACATCCAACCGCATCTCATATTAAATATATATATATATATATATATATATAAATATTTAAAATTCGTTGAATCCGTTTCAAATAAGATATGTATCGTAACAACTTTTTGTTTTTAAACACATTCAAATGCTTTTTATACAAAATGTATCTCATTTTTATTGAAAAAAAATATAAACATTTTATGCAAAATACACCTCATTCTTTCTAAAAAGATGTTTAAGACCCAGTTGGTTGAAAAAATGTTCGAGATTTTTGGATGTGTTTTGTTATTACTACGGGTACTTCAAACTAAACGGATAAGTAATAAAAAAAAAAATTTCTTTAACCTACGAAGTTAAGTTTAAATAAGAAAGAAAACAAAAACTTAAGTCTTTGTTTTGAGTTTTATTTATCAGATGCTTCTTTCACACTCCGACCAAATCAAGATACAAAATGTTCCAAACGTGTACATATGATCATATGATATCCCTTTTGATTGAAAAAAAAAGACAAACCAGGAATAATCAACCGCGATTATCAGACGTTTTTAGAGTCTTTCCAGAACATAGATTCTGTTATAAAAGAGTCTAAAAACCTGACAAAAGCTCGGATCATATGCACAGAGGAAGATCCTAAGTTATATAATAAAAAAGGAAGAAATAAAAGCAAACCAAAATCCAAACTAAATCGGAAATGAAGCAATTCTAAAGGAGAGACAAGAGGGAGAGTCTGCAGCTGCAGCTATCTAGTGTAGAGGCCGTTGCAGTATCCGTTATTGTATCTTACATCAGCCAAGCCATTGGGAGACTTCTTGGAAGTTCCATTGACGTAAACGTTTTTTGAACCGTTACTATTCAGATGTTGATGAACAGATGCTGGATTCATGACTGTGTCTAGCTCACCACAAGATGCTGCAATGAGTCCTGCAAAGAAAGAGAGAATGTGCAAAAAAGATTTGCTTAGACGACTTGTGTTGATTCAAGAAAATAGAGAGAGATGTAAAAGGCTGGATCTTTTTGGCTTATGACGAAATGGGTTCGGACCTAAGAACAGAGGAGAAGCTTTCCCGGGTCTGGATTTGTACTCTGGGTGGAACTGAGCACCAATGAAGAAAGGATGGTTTGGAAGTTCAACAATCTGACAATTTTAATGTAAGATTAGTCAAGGATTTGAGTTGAGTTTGCAGCAAATGGTTTTCGATTAAGAGGCAAATAGTTTTAAGGATTAAAAACAGACCTCCATGCGTTTGCCAGTTTCATCTTTTGCAGCAAAAGAGAGACCGGCCTTCTCTAGCCGTTCAACCATATCAGGATTCACCTGCATGAATTGTGTATGTCTATATCAAGAATTCCATTTTAACTTGCGGATATTTCAAGAACTTCTGTACAAATCCATACCTCGTATCTATGGCGATGCCTCTCATCGACATAGTTTTTGTTCCCGTAGCTGTAATAAACGAGTATACAGAATCATCATGCTAAGTAGATCAATAGCATGTACAGACTACAGAGTAAACTTTAGATCAATGACTCTTACAGTTTTGCGGATTTGCTGTCTTTGACACTGAAGATGGATTTTCTTGATCCTAGGCGCATAGTGCCTCCCATATGAGTCCTCGAACCCTATAAACCCCACCGAGAAGGAAAATAAATTGAGATCTAAGAGGATGAATATAGGAAGATAGTAAAGGAAGGTACATTTCAAGTAAAGAGAGGGAAAGAATATCTAAGAACCTCAGGCATGAACACGATGCATGGATGTTTAGTTTCAGGTTTGAACTCTGTGCTGTTTGCGTCGTGCAGGGAGAGAACTGATCGTGCAAACTCAATGACAGCGACCTGCATCCCGAGACAAATACCGAGGAAAGGGATTTTGTTTTCACGAGCATACTTTGCAGCAAGAATCTTTCCTTCCACTCCCCTGTCACCAAAACCTCCAGGTACAAGAACTCCATCTACACCCTGAAGATATATACTATTGATGAGCAAAAACACACATAAAGGCTTCTCGATAATTGAAGTTGTAACAATGGCAAACATTTCATACCTTCAGCAACTTCCAAGCAGCTTTATACGCATTTGGATTCTGCTTAAACGAAAAAAGATAATGATTACATGAGTAAATACTTGTGAAGAAGTAAAGGCATGCATGTAATATATCTCACTCACGGACCTCTTTCTCAGTTTCCTTTTCGAGGTCACAAGCTGGAACCCAATCAACTACGAGCTTTTTGCGACAAGCCACAGAAGCATGTAAGAGAGCCTACACAAGTTATCCAAATGTTAGTTTACTGAGGCAAGGAAAACTTATCCAGACACTACTACCCCACGAGGTGTTGTGTAAGTTCTACCTTCAAGACGGAGAGATAGGCATCAGAGAGGCCTGTATATTTCCCCACAACAGCGATTCTCACCTGTAAATTGGTTTCGTGCGTTAAGAAAAAGACATTGAAGTTACGGTTTATAAGGAGATATTGAAAGCTGAGACCCACCGGCACATGTAAGTTGTCGCATAGTTCCGCTCTTAAAGTCCATTCCTCTAGAGAAGGTTCTTTAACAATACTGTTTCAGAACGAGAGAGATCACAAACTAACCCACCACATACCAAGAAAACAAAGGACAAAACAAAATACATATATAATACATACCTAGCAAGATTGAGCACTTTCGTGATAGCCAAGTGAGCCTTCTGATCCTGTTCGAGGGAGTAAGCGCATTGAGCACTATTTTGTTAATTATTTATAATAACTGGCGTAGTGACTACAATATTTTAGTTGAGAAAAAGGTACCTTAAGCAACAGAGGAATGTGCCAAATGTTGGGAACATCATAGAGAGTGAAGATATACTCAAGCTGAAAAAAAAAACCACAAGCTGTTAAATAACCGAGACTTACAGTATATAACATAACAACAAGGGACAAAAAGCGAGCATCTTACCGGGACATGGCAAAATTGAGCCAGCTTATCTTTCACATTCTCTTCAAGTGCCTAAATGAAGAAAAAAGTTTGTACTCATAAATCAGATCAAGAAGATAACGCACCAAGACTGTAACGAAACAGATTTAGAGTCAAGATGGAGACGCAAGCAAAACCAAACCTTTGTGCTCCGACAAGCTAAGATATCAGGTATCAGTCCCAAGCCTCGTAGCCCCCGGACACTATGCTGTGTCGGTTTAGTTTTCTGAAAGAAAGTAACAGAGCAAATGAAGTTTATGAAGATATACAAAATCAAATGCTGCCACATCATGGCTGCTTCATTTCAGGAAAATTTATCTACCTGTTCACCAACGACATTAAGCACAGGCACGAGGCTGACGTGGACCAGACAGAAATTCCCTGGGCCTGAACTCAACCACCAACCAAAGTTGCAGTAGTTAATTTCATCATATCCCAAAACTTCCAAACAGATTTTCTTTGCTTTTTGGATTTTTACATGGTATGAGAAAAATGATTCTTACCTACACGGTAAGAGAATTGGCC
Source organism: Iljinskaea planisiliqua (assembly GCA_900108845.1). Classification (NCBI taxonomy): domain Eukaryota; kingdom Viridiplantae; phylum Streptophyta; class Magnoliopsida; order Brassicales; family Brassicaceae; genus Iljinskaea; species Iljinskaea planisiliqua. Next base: position 2,789,816 of record FNXX01000007.1, on the reverse strand, counting down.
AAGCGCCTCGATAAAAGGTGCAGATTCAATATCACCTGCAAACAAAAGAATCTATGTTTACACAGAAGAAGCAAAGCCAAAAAAGAAAAAGAATCAAATTTTGTTGTTTTTTTTGTGTAACCTATTGTTCCTCCTAATTCGATAACACAAACATCAGCAGGACCCTCCTCTCCATCAACAGGAATAGCAGCAACTCTCTCTATCCACTCTTGAATTGCATCAGTGATATGAGGAACAACCTAAAACCATCACAACCACAATACTTCAAAAGTTAAAAGAAACCCACAACAGAACAGCAAGTGAGAAAGAGATAAGGTGAGAAAGAAAAAAAGCTTAATTATTACCTGAACAGTCTTTCCCAAATAATCTCCTTTCCTTTCTTTAGCAATTACATGCTGTTGTGACAAAGACAAAAGAAAAAATAGAAGATTTAATAAACATAACTCAACCAACAATCAACTTCCAATTAGTTGAGATCTAGATCTTAACCTGGTAAATTTTCCCTGTAGTGATGTTATTGTCTCTGGTTAATTTGATATCTAAGAACCTCTCGTAGTTTCCAAGATCAAGATCCACCTTTTTTTGTTCAAATCACATCAAACAAAAAGATTCAAAAGTTGAAGTCTTTATAAGTTTTTTCTTTATGAAAAGAAGGGTCATTTTAATTTACCTCACCACCATCGTCCAAGACAAACACTTCACCGTGCTCAAATGGAGACATGGTTCCAGCATCAGTGTTTAGATAAGGATCTGGAGATTACAGTGCTCCACGTAAGCAAAACATCAATTTGACTACGGACCAGAGAGACAAGAGAAAGAGTAGTAAAATTACCGATTTTGATTGAAGTAACTCGAAGACCACAAGCTTTAAGGAGAACACCGATACTACTTGCTGTTACTCCTTTGCCTAAACCACTCACAACACCTCCTGTTACAAGCACGTACTTCATCTTCTTCCTTTCTAACTTTTAATATACTCAAAATCAACTATTCCTGCACAAAAGTCACCAGCCAAAAGAAAGAAAAAAACCCAACAAATCAGTCAAAAGGAGAAAACAGAAGAAGTTATCTGTTTCACAGTCAACAATCTATAAACTTTTTGAAATGCTCAAGAGAGAATTTGGGTTTCTATTAAGATTCAACATCTCCTTTGTCCAACAAAACCACCCAATCGCAAAAGCAAAACGCATGAGGATGACCAAAAACAAAACTTTATAGGTTCAAAACAGCATTCGAAAGTAAAAGCTTTTGCATTTTCCTCTGTATTAAACGCAGAAAAAACAGAGACCTAAGGAGTCGAAACAAGAGACAGAGTGTGTGTGTGTGTGTGTGTGTGTGTGTGTGAAAGAGAGACCTGAGTTTCAGCGGCGGCTCTGGATTTTCGATCTCTGAGAGAATAAACTGAAAAAATATTGATTATGTTTAGTGGGTTTTGATGGGTTTATCGGATAAGGATAAAGGAGGGCGAGAAAAGCGTGAAAATGATGGAGACAGAGTGAAGAGGAGAGAGAGGAAGGTGTTTTAGGTTCACGCCATTGACGACGGAAGCTGTTTTATAAAGGAAGAGAAACAGTAACAAATTGCAGCAAGCGCCTCTCTCTTTCTCAAAACCCCAAGGTAAACCCTCCCTGTCCCCACCTACATTTTTTTTTTAATTAATAAAATAAAATACGTATTTCGTTTTTGACATAAGTGCTTTTTTCTATATACGGCTTGTCTGTATATTTGCGGATACGAAGATATATTCCACAGTTATTTCATTTCTATAACACAGCAGGGAAATAAAATAAGTGCGACATTAGGTGGACAAAATATTTGGAAAAATATCACAAATATTGGAGGTGGACAGTAACGGTTAATAGCATTTTGTATAATTGGTGTACCTATTAAAGGCAAATATGTTTTCTTTTTTGTAAACGATTATCTTTATTTATATAGAACAAGCAATATGTGTGTTGCACGAAGATAAACTTAATTAATTTAAAACCTGTCAAAAAAATTAAAAATATTTTTATATTTTTATAATTTAAAATTATTGTTATTACAAATTTAATTAAGTAAAATTAATATTTACAATATTACTAAATTTAGATATATTATTTATTTATTTATTGTATAAAATATTTATTAATTTGCTTATATTTATAAAAATATAACTTAATTTAGTAAAATATTTTGTAGGAAAACATATATAATAATATGATAAAGTAATAATGATAGTTTAATATTATCTATAATGAATACTATGGATCTGAAGATCATACATGATCTAAACCCAAATAATTTATGAAGTTATTTCTGGTCCGAAACCTATACTATACAAGATTATATCATCTAATTTCATTCTTACTTAATATAATGTTTAACTTCTATTCTTTATCGATTGAACTTTGAATTTATGTTAGCTTAGATGATTAGTTCACATTTTTTTAATCATGTCATCAGTATACTAAATCTAATATGTCAAATCTTAAGAACATAAAAAAACATTTTCAAATCCAAAAGAATCACTTTTGAAAAATAAAAATAAAAATTTCAATAAACATCCAAACAAATCATCATATGTCGACAATGTAAATAAAAAAAAAAAGGTTTTATAACAACAAGTTTTCATAAAATCTCTTATATAGTTGTAGAACAATCAACTATGCGTCCCTTACAACCATCTTTGACAATAATATATAAAACGCGCTATGGATCAGCTAAAGTTCTTTGTATAAGTCTAATCGGTAGACTATTATGCCAATCCGATTAAAAATTTTGTGCAATTCGATATATCGTGGTTGGAACTTACCTATCTTTGCAGTTCTATCTTTCTTTTAAGTGTCACGTTCTTTCTCGTCTATTTTGAATTTCAACTCTTCTCCTTTTATCCGCGTAATTCATTTTTCAATCTTAACCTTTTTTCATTGTCTTTTGAAGAACTTACTCATATATATTGTCGTTTTATCATTTATGATTGAAGATTACACCCCTCCCTCACTTTGATCTAACATAAGATGGTTCAACATGTTCGGCCCTATTATGCCTCTTGTGAAGACATTCTGATACTTGAATCATGATTGTAGTTATGAGCAAGCTCTAACAATGGCAAGTGGTCATGTTTATAATTGATAATTGAATTATATGTTTTTATACTGCAATTTATTAGTTTTCACCCACCATTAGAAAGGAAGGGAAACAAAATAGAAGAGAAATCTAAATAAAACTGTATGTAATTATTATGTTTTGATAAGAAATATTTTGTTGTTTATTGTTATTGAATGCTATATTATTTTAATATGTAACAATTGAAATGTGTGTTTTTTTTTTATGAGGTAACAGCACCAGAAAAAAAGAAAATGTAACTTTATATATATAAATATTAGACTCAATATTTTTATATAAAAATCTTTCAGTATTGATAAATGAATTTGAAGTTCCATTAAAAAAAACCATAAAAATTTATAAATTATTTATAAGAGTTTATAAATAATTGAAAAAGATTTATAAATTATATTACATATCACTTAATAACTTTACAATTCTTATTTATAAAAGCATCGTCTTTTTCGCAATGTCACCATCTTTTTAAAAAAAAAACACAAAACAATTAGTAAAAATAAATAAATCTTAAAAAAAATATTTAAATTATGCTTAGATTGTTGACACATCAAAATTTAATGTTTATGTCAGATTTGATGAACTCTGCCAATTAGATCCAAATCAAAATCTCTTATTTTTGAAATCAAAATCAAACACAAATTTTCAAAATATTATTGTGGGATAATCAAAATATCACAGTTTGTTACCGAGATCATTTGCATTCTATGAGACTATGACAAATTCATATTGTCAAATATCAATAATAGGGACGCAAATAATTTCTCTTTATTAAAATAATTTTATAACTTTATTATTTGTTTATAATTCATTAGCGGTAAAAAATATAATTTACCCATTAATAATGTAATTTTTCCAAAAAACATTATGTGATTGTATTTTTAAAATGTGATATTACAAAGTTGTATTTTTAGCAATTAAAAAAAAACATTAGAGTTTTTAATTTCTTACCTTACATGATATTTTAAATTACAAACTAATAAAATGTCTAATCTAAATATATTTGTTGTATAATCTTTTAAAAAGTGTTAATTAGTTAATAAACATATTAGATTATTTGGATTAATTAACGTTTATTAGTTGATATATCATATTCTATTTTCGCTTCTCGCATGTGAAATCTTGAAGGTTTTGGGGACACGAGTTATTGGCCTGTCTTTACCACTCTGACCAATCAGATGGACCACTATAACGGTATTAACTAATCAGTATTTTCTCCCACGCTATTCACTAACTTTATCTTTCTTTATCCATCTCCTTTTGTTGTGGTTGTCCATTTATCTTAATCAATGGTACAATTGAGATAAGTGTTTTTCTTATAATCAAACTGATTACTACAATATTATCTAAATGATAATTACTAATCACTATCTTTCTAAATGAAATTTATCTTAGAACAAACATGTTTAATCGGATTCAATTTTAGTTTGGACTTGACGACTTTTTTAAATTGGTTTATTAAATATAAATTTAAAAATATTTAAATTTAAACTTTTGCTTTGGATTCATTTTTAGCAAAGGATATATTTTTATAAGTATATTTAAAAATAATGATTTCGAAAGATTTATTTTATTTTAATTAGTATAGGTTTTCTTTGTCAAAAAGACAATGTAACCACACCGATTAAATTTTAATTTAAGTTGGTTAAACCGGTGTAGACATGCTTTGTCTTATGTAAATATTAGGTCTTCGATTTCCGTTAATTGTAACCACAATTTTATTTGTTACATCGAGTTTTTTTTTCTTGTCTGGTTTGTTACATTGAGTTTGAGATATTATTTTACTGAATTTCATATCACATACTTTAGAGTTTAGAGATCCAGAATTGGTCGTACCGGACCCACCGGTTTGATCTTGTCCGTCCAAACGTGGAAATTTACAACGACTTCGTTCACATCTTTTACGTTTTCCGTTTTCCGTTTGGCCCAAACCAGGAACCCCTTTATTTGAATGGTATACATATAACTATTTGGTATCCCAATTCAAAAATATAAATTATAATAAAACCAAAAAAAGAAATAGAAATTATAAATCAGACTACATCTAAGAAATCATATTACAAATTATTGGTCACCGGATCTTTTAGGCTTGTAGGAAACTTAAAATCAAATATCAGCTTTTTCTGAAGGTGAATCCTCGCATTGGTTAATCATTCATGACCATGATGATTCTAATCGTATAATGACGTAGTTACCATGTCTTTACTCTACGGTATATTAATTGTTGTACAATAAACAAATAAAATACCAAATCCAGAATCAATCCATCATCATTGAGCCCAACAATGTTGTTTTCTTATATTTTTATATTTTTATATTTATATTATTTTTCATTTGTAACTTACACAAGCACACTATCAAATCAGAACCTAGATACACGTACACTTTGTTTAGTTCTTCTTAAAACCAATTAATTTGATACATTATTACATATTGTTTTTTTTTTTTTTTGAACGAAAGCATATTGTTTTGTTGCCTTGTTTTTAAAAAACATATCGATCTTATTTTCTAATTCTGTAAAATTTACGTTAGAGGTTTCGTGTAATTTAACTACCATGAAAAATAGTATACCTCGTATTATATAATATATTATATAATAGTTTGAGCAACTAAATTAACGATTTGGTCCATATATAATCAATATGTCCCAGTGATCAACAACAACAACAAAAAATCCAGATGTCCAATTTTGTTTGAAAGTTTTTTTTTCCAAAGCATTTAAGCATTTTTGGTGTAACTTATGGGATGAGTGAAGTATTAGAATTTTAGTTTAGGAAAAAAAGAAACATGAACTTAAATTGATATGTGAATTGCAGGTAAAGCAATGCGACATTACTAAAAGATAGAAATTTATACGAATATAAATGATTAATATTTTAAAAACGGTATACCTAGTTTTTATTGGTAAAAACAACCTTTTGTAAATTATACACAAATCAGAGATGTTCTCTACATATCCTTTTTTAAAATGTGTGCTTTTTATTCTTGTGAAAAGGTTGAAGTAAAAAAACAAAAAGTAAATGAAAATACTATAACATTTTTATGAGGAGATTTTTACTATCGATTTTTTATAATTACAAAAAAGTAATAGATTAATTAAGTGGGTATTTTAAATATTGAGAAACTCACTTAATAATATCTCAAATGTATCTCATTTTCTCAAGATATTTACTAAATTTAATATTATTATTTTGTAATTTTTTTGTGACATTCTCAAAAGTGAGAATTTGAAAGAAGAAGCCAATTTATTGGAAAAACCAAAAAGGTGAACGAGAAATTAGAGGAAGAGTCCAAGGAGTGTTGATAAACAAAAAGGTCAAAGGAGTAATCTTTAATAGTTTAACTTTCAAGAAACCCACCAAACTTAGAATTCCCAACTAACATTCATATATCATACATGCATATGCACACTACTTTATTGATCCTATCTTCTGCTGTCCAATGAGTTTATATTAACAAGGAATTTATTAATCTATTTATGCCCACCAAAACAATTAGTGCAAGTATCAAAATCTGCTGAGCAGACTAAATGCAAGCCAAGAAAACTAAAAGCATGACAAAAAAAAAATATATATATATTATGACCATTTAAACTAGTTGACACTTGACACAATCAAAGTTAAATCCTACTAACTATCTACAAACATGCATGGGACATTAGTTTTTGACAGGGGGGCAAATTGATCTAAATTTTTTATTATATACTTTTTTTTTTGTAATGTCTTGTTACTATAATTTATTGCATATACATATTTTGAGTCTGTGGTTGGGTTATGGTTGGAAACTAATTTTTAATATGTTTTTCTATAATTTCTAAGGAGTTGCAATTAATTTGCAGTTATAACAGTGACCCGAAATTAGTTATTACACCTGCTTAAGGTAGTAAAATGGGACCAAACTAAGACATCATTTCGGTCGAACACTTGTAATCACGTACGATCTTTAATTCTCAGAGTTTTTTTTTTCGTCAATATCTTTAATTATTCCTTATTACTATTATTTAGGGACATGACATTGTGAGAGGCCCTTCTGAGTGGATCCGTGGGTCTATCATTCACCAAACCTATCAGTGTGTCCCATTAAGCGACACGTGTCATATCTCTTTGTCTGGTCAAATGTTGCATCTGCGTTTGATTCGGTGTTTTTGGGATTATCCTATTCCTTCTATGTTAAAGTCTATGCTCTTTTACAATTGTATAATAAATTAAGCTATGTGTTTTTAATTTATTGCGAATTAATTCAAATTCATTCTATGGATCAGGTTTGTTGGCTGACGTCAGACGAAATTTGACCCGTAATCCATACAATAAAGTCCTGTGGATAATGTTACAAAGTTCGATTTTTTATGGGACTGAGATCTGCACAATCAGCAATTCGATTTTTTTTTTCTTTGTTGGAAGATGGTATATAGAGATTTTGCGCATTTATAAATTGTGGTTCATACTAGTGTAAAATGTTTAGTACACCTTGATTCTGCTATAGAAATAATATACAATCTTAAATTTTATTTACAACTTTTAAAATTATTAATTGTGTTGTATATTGATTTTTAAAGTTATAACTAAAAATTAGAAAATAATCGTAAAAACCTTATTTATTAAAGTCATATTTTAAAGTTGTATAAAAAAAAATAAACAATAAAAATTTCTTTTCTTTTTATTCTCTTTCCCATTTATTTCTAAAAATTACAGTAACTACAGGTATAACAGATATATTTACGGTCTAAATTTTACAAAAGATAATTTAAAATTATAGTCCAATTAATCATTCACTTAACTATTCATTCCTATCCCCTACCTCTAGTCCAATTTAAAATGATACGAATCTTTTGCATAGAAATTCTATCCACTTTGAATATTGGGTTTCAAAAGAAAAAAAGTCACATGTGGATTATGTATTTTAATGAATTCATCGGTATATATGTCTGTATATACATATGACAAAACACACACTGTTATTTTAAAGATATTGGGGTAGTGACTTTTCAAAAACAAACAAAAATGTTGATGTTGAAAAACAAATTTGTCGATGTTGAAAAACAAAAATATAAAGTTATGTGTATAAGGAAAAGGTGACGTGGGTTATTTTTTGCTTAAAAAGGAGAGGGTGACGTGTTAGTGACTAGAAGAGCCATGTCTAGTGTGGCGCCTAGTTAGCATCGTGTCGGTTCTTCGTCAGCTCCACATGTCAACTTATTGCTGGTCAAAATGCTGCTTACTTTAAATGCACTTTTCATGTTTGCCCAGAATACTAGTATTTGTCAAATGGTTAAATTAATTGATGTTTCAAGTAGTTTTTTTTAATCCATACATTTTCAGGGGCCAGAACTGAAATGAGATGACAATAATATTATGACATAGCGAAAATGATCAGTTAAAGGGTTAGAACAGTTTCAATGAATTTTTTTATGATTTTAAAAGTAAAAAAAAAAACGAATATGATACGGTTTATATTTTAGAAACTTAAGCAAACTTATTAAAAATTCATATGCCACATATCTCTTCTATATTGGTTTAGTTAAAATGAAAAACAAAATTTAATTATCTATTTTTTTATAAAAATAATAATCACTTTTTAAAAACTGAAATTAGATTTTCACCTTTAATATTTTTATTTTAAAAATACAGGATCTATAAATAAAAATTTGTATTAATGGCTAAACCAATATCATATCTTTAGTTCTAATAATTTTGTATTTGAATTTTCTTTCTCCTATTTTAAACAATAGAATTTATTACTGATGCAGAATAATTAGATTTTACCAATGTATTTTTCTGAATTCTATTTTTTGTAGAATAAGTGGAATTTTCAGTTTATTTGATTAACAAAATGTTGTTGAATGCTTCGTTTCATCATATTATATTCTTCAAAATAAACATCCATTTTGCATAACTTTACACTTGTGGTACTGCTGGCCTCAGTTCTAGTTTGACGCTTTCTGCTGTAGCCTTGGTTCTGTGATCTGTTGTGCTTTCTCTCCAGCGATCGGAGAGCATGATTGGATTCTGTTGTTTGCTTCTCCACGTTGTGTTTACTGGCTCGACAGCTTTGATTCTCGTCACTGTGTGGGGCTTCTTCAGTCTCATCTTGTCCTTGCCATTGATCAATTTTGGGTTTGTTTTGGCTTCTCTATCTTCATGTGGTTGGACATATGCTTCCTTGCTTAGGCTTGTTTGATATACCTCTTTGCTTTCTTTGGAGATTAAGAATTGTTCTTATTTGTATTTTCTTGTATGTGGTTTCTTTTAACTAATGCAAAAAATATGATAAAAAGAAAACCCAAACAAGTAAACTTTCACACTTGATATTCAATTTTGTTTTAAGTAATTGAACTAAAATACAAGAAATTATATTTAGCTTCTTCCCTCTACGTGCATGATCAGTGGCTGATCCACTAAAAAAGATAGGGTGTCAAATGACCCTTTTAAAATTTTATAATAATTTAAATTGCACTTAAACCCAAGAAAAATCACTAGCAGAATTGATAAATTTTGTCTATTGAAGCCTCTAAACCAAGATTCAATATCTGTGTTGACCCTTATAATAACTTTTTGAAGCCGGTTAAAATCTCTTCTGGGTCCGCCACTGTGCAGTGTGTATGACGTAAGGGAATCAAACTCGTCGTTTGCATCTTTCCATGTGTTACGTGTGAAAGTGATTTGTCTGAACCGTTAAAGTCCTGATACTTCGACACTAATACTTTAGGCTACCTATGAGTACAGTACAGTGACTAAATTAGTACAAGAAATTGCGGAAATTTCGATTATTTCTTTAAACAATATATATGTACCAAAGAATAAACCATTTATTTTTATTAGTAAATAGCCTGACTATGAAAAAAAAAAGATAAGTTCACAAAAGTGTTCTTCAATTAGGTAATAGGTATATCAATATTTTTGAAATCCAATACGTGTCATATAGTTTAATAACGAGCGTTTTACTCTTAAATAAACGAAATATATGAACATGCGAACAAGTGAAATTTATATCGTGTGAACAAGTAAAGCGAATAATAAGAAAATAATGTAGTGACTGAACCCCAAAAAAGGTTTGTGAGAAGATTAGAGAAGAAACCAAATTGAATGTCGGAAGATACAGGAAGGAGGTTGGTCCGTTGGTGTCGGCTACTAACGGTTGGGCCACGTCATCTACGTGTAAGACCTTTGTGGGTTCCACTCTTATTGACCTACTGACAGTTGACCGTTCTATATCACGGTGCTGGTCCCACTTTGGCTAAATTTATGCCGACAACTACCCTTTCTTCCTCTTTTCATTTTTCATTTTTATTTTTCCAGTTTAATTAAATTATATAATCGTTGTTAATTAAAAAATCGTTTTTCATATTACATAAATGAATACTGAATTTAATATTGTCATACGACAACACGTATACAAAACAAAATTTAATTAGTTATATTTAAGCTGTGTGGTTATATATTAATTGATTTTTATCATGTTCTAATTCTCTTAAAACTATAAATGATCGAGAATCATCTATATCGCTAACTTGATATAATAATCCTTAGCATATTAAATCATGAGAACTAAATGTATATCTAAAAGCGTTCAAAAACATGGAACTTAAATTCCGTAATGTTTCATACATTATCGAGTTATTTTATTTTATGTGCAAACACTATTATTTCTTTGTCCAACCATCAGAAATGAAAAAAAAAAATTCATTTAACTTACAAACTAAACATGCACAGTTTTCTTAGATTTGAATATAAATGATACCATAGTACTATTCGCATAAATCATTAGGCAGGTATCGGTATAAATAATATACTTAGAAGTTGGTTTGTATAGTAATTATTCGTTTTTGTCTGATAACAATTATATAAGGGATATTACAAAAACAATATTGTACTGGTCGCTGTTATTAAATTAAATTAGATTTGAAGTGCATGGTTCATAATAGCCGTGTAAATTTCGCGTTGATGAGTCAATGCTGCGTCACGTGAGATCTTGAAGTCTTAACCACTCAATGCGTTACAAGATCTCCGAATCAAACAAAATCTAGTTTGGTTTACGGTGAAAACGAGATTACAGGGGACCACAAAAGCAATAAATCAAGTTTTTACTGTTGATAAATATAATTCCATCTACTGAAATTTCAAATTATTGTTGCTTAGTTAGTAAACGTTACGATTAGCGGCATAACAAGCGATTGATATGATCGGTGCTGAGCAAAATGCATTTGTCAACAAGATCAAATGATTAATCAAATCTTAGATGGAGTCTTTTCATTTTCTTTGCCATCAGTTACGATACCCATTTTGATTCATATTAGCCTGTGGCTGTGATAATAAATCATGTATTCGATAACGAGACAACGTATTGCTAACATACATTGATGATATGTACACCGCATCTTCAATAAGAAAAATCTCTCACGGTAAATTATCCTTGTCGCCCACATATCTATGGTTTAGTAGTAAAAGAAAGTTTGGGTAAAGGGTGTAATTCTTAAACCCGAGTTCGATATTCTCTATAAACAAAAACACATTTGTGTGGAAAGTTTGTCAGTTAGACTTAGGTCTAATTGGTTTATCCGGTAATCAGTAATGCAGGCGGCTTAATTACTCATTGGCACTAGTCGGAAGACATTCCAAACTCGGAATAGATAGTGTGGTGGCACAATTTGGATTTTATGGATCTCATGCCACCACGACTGTGGTGTGGTGTTCGTTGAACCTTTGAACCGTTAAACCAAGGAAGAAGTTCACTCTATAACACTTTGGTGTGTTCCTACCGAAGCCAACCGGATCAGCCAATAGAGTATATAAGAAAATAAAAAAATATCCTTGTCATACTATATATTATTATGACATGATGGTATAAAAAACATATTATACAAGGTTTAATAAAAAAATTGCTACGTAGATAACCAAATTCCTAAGTTTACTGGTTAGTGTCAAGTTGGGTAAAACCCTTCGTCGAGGATGATAAACCATCAATGTAGCTTCTGATTGGATAAAGAAAAGTTGTTGTTGAGCCCAAAAAAAAAAATAAGATAAACAATTTTTTTTGTTGCAAATTTGGCAGGAAAACATGGTGATAAAACCATCAGTAAAAAGTATATGTACTTTCATGTATCATTTAAAACAATTATTACGATATCATGTAAAAAGCATGTTGTTAATAGATGAACCAACTTATCCAGGATTTACCATTGATTGATTTTATCAATAAGAAGGTATTTGGTTATTATTTGCATAATTTCGCTATATAATCATATTGTCAACTTTAAAGTAAAATTGTCGAGGAACACACACATGCATGATTGATGCGTTTATCATGCTTACATGAGAGAAACTTATCTATTCAAAATCTGGCACGACTAATTAACTGACCGAACATGAGTGTATATACAGTACCCACGTCAACATAGTTCGGACCTGGATTGTTAATAGAAAATTAATTTCATTGGAGCCGGTTGAGATAAAGGGATAAGATGATTTAATTAGGACCGGGACTTCAGATTTTCGGATCAGGTTCGGTTTGGTTTATTCGGGTTTTGATTTTTCGGGTTTAGACAAATAAAATCCGTTCGGGTTTTTTCAATTTATTCATCGGGTTCGGGTCGGTTTATTTCAGATTCGGGTTGGGTTTCGGGTTTTAAATCAAATCCGATCGGGTTTTATTTCGGGTTCAGGTTCAGGTATTTCGGATTTTTTTCAAAACCAAAGTACCCAATGTAATGAAAAAATCAAAAAAAAATCGGGTTCAAGTTCGGGTATTTAGGATTCGGGTTCGGTTTATTCGGGTTTTGGTATTTCGGGTTTAGACAAATAGAAACCGTTTGAGTTTTTTAGATTTATTCTTCGGGTTCGGGTCAGTTTATTCGGGTTTTGGTTTTTTGAGTTTAACTAAATAGAAACCGATCGAGTTTTTGGATTTTTTTTTTTGGATTCGGATTCAGGTACTTCGGGTTAATCCCAGGCTACATCTGACTTACTTGGGCCTACCGTATTTATAGCCATCAAAAGTTTCATATACTAAATTTTGAAAAAAAGAAATCGAAGGGAATCAAGAAGAAGAGAATTTATGAGTCAGAACATGCAGTAGAGCATCCCGTGACGGGCAAACAAAAAATTCGGTGGTTTATGCGACACGTAGTGAGACAAAACTACAAGGTTTGAAATTAAAGATAGCCCATGTGATCAGTCGAATCACTTCACTAGAACAAATATGAATTTATCTGTTTTCACACATTTAGCACGTGTGACGTACGTACGTATGATTTTACTTGGTATCATCATCAGTATGCCACTATATATGTGTTGCATTTTGTTACACAATTCTTAAAACAAATTATCAATCATATATCAGACTATATAGTTGCGGCATTTACGTGTATATTATAGAGTTTCAATCGATTCAATGACGTCTTCAAAACAAATAAAAGAATGATGGGCCTTAGTAATTGTACGTACTCGACAACATGCGTGTCAATGACTCACCTTATCCATATTTGATATTACTTTTATAGTACTCCTTGTTTTTACTTCATAGTATATATATAGTTTATATACTCCTTGTATACTGCTTCAGAAAGTAATATTTAACAATAATTATGAAGAAAATGCAATACTTGTTTACCACAAAATTAAAAAGCAATAGTTATATGTATTATAACCGTGAATAAATCTCACAATTATAAGATTTTGAACAAGGGCCAAAAATAGATATTCTACATAAAACTTATAACACATGCTTCTCCAGCTTTTATCAAGTTTATTCAGAATCGTGATGCATACAACAATTTTTCTTTATAATGAATTTAAATGATGGTAAATGAGAGGAGTAAATGGAATTATGGAAATTACATTGCTCTTTTTTTTTTTTTTTTTTTTTTTAACTGAAAATTACATTGTTCTTTTCTTCTTCTATTTTGATTTGAAGAGCAAAATGAGTAACTGGCGGCTCCTCTTTTGTTAAGACCATGCCACGACCGATTTTACAAATGTTACTCATTTTGCTATATATATTAGTGTATACATATTCATATATCTTATATATGCAAACTTATGTTCATGCTTTTAACAAATTTTTAATGTCAATGTCGATACAGTAGGGCCCTATGTATGTGTGTGCGTATAGATACGTGTGGTAATTTATTTGTGAGGCTATCCTTGGGGCCCGATCAAGTTCAATAGACATTTTGAAGCTCAACATAAATAACTTCCTTATTCTTTTTATAAAAATGTAGCTTTCATTCATATCTAACCTAAAAAAGTTTGTCGTCAAAAAAGGAACCTTGAAATGAATATTTTAAAGCTTAAGACCTAAGCGCTTAAAGATAATAATAATATGTTCGTATAAACATTATATTTCGTTTAAGTTTACATAACTCCCTTTTTATCGCTTACTTGAAGCGATCTTTTGTATTAATACGAAAAAAACACTTCACATGCATGCGTATGTTCTTTGTCTTTTTCCATCTTTGGTCATTTGAAAATATCAGTTTACCTATAAGTCAAGTATCTTATATTTCAGCGATGGGTATAAACTAATTTAACATGTTCCTTTTTTTTTTCGGACTGAAGTTCCTTACTAATTACTATGGATAATCAAAAGGAGAGAGTATAACAACATCCCAAACAAAAGCCAGCAAAACAGAGACAAATGGAGCCTTTTTTTTGTTCAAAAAATTTAAAGTATCTTATCCAAAATACAGTTTCTTAATTAATTTTAAAAGCACATTAACGGTCATTTTCAAGTTATTTATTAAATTAAAATATGACGAAGACGTCACATAATACAAAACATTGCTCCACTTATTTTGTCGTTTTTAATATCCGATTAAATACTCAAATATCTGGAATCTAAAACTATATTTCAAGGCATATTCTAAATATTAGCTATTTAAGGATATTATTATGTGCTTAATAAACAAAAAATATTCGTCACGTTACAATCAACATATCCAGGTAAAACACCCACAGAAGATAAATAAAACAAATGTTCAAAAATGAAAAAAGAAAAAAAAAAGTTATCTACAAAACCGTAAGTTTGCCACTATACACATACAACAACACTGATTGGGCTGGGCTCGGCTTATATATGCATGTATGAGCCCAATTTAAAAAAAGACTAAAATGCAGAAAAGGAGACGTCGTCGTTTTGCAGGGATGAGTTAGGAATTAGAAAGTGACCAAATTAGTAAATTTCCAAAAAGATTAATCGAAGAAACGTTCAAGTTGTGACAGAGAATCTCGGTCGTCTTTTGTTGTCTCTCCTACGAGGCTCTTCTTCTTCGTTTAGATCCCGTTGGAGGATTCAGAGACTCTAAGGTTTCTCTTGGATTCGGATTCTAGTGTTAACCGATGATGTTGCAGTCGCATTCAAGGTTCCTCCTTCAGACGCTGCTGACGCGTGCTCAGAAGTGAGTAATCTCATTCTCAATCCTCATCTTTACAAAACGTTCAGTTCCGATTATAGTTTTTAGCTAATCTGCAATTAGACCCTTTTAGATTCTGGATTGATTGGTTCCATTGAGAAATCTGAAGCATTTCACAAGAACTGAACTGGGTTTTGTAGAATGGTTAGAAAAAGTTTGCATTTTTATTTTGTTTTTTTGTTGCAGTCTTGATAAAGCAGTGGAGTTAGATTATCAATGGATCGAATTCGATGATGTTCGTTACCATGTTCAGGTGAGTCTTTTGACCAGCAGTTTCAGAGATTCGTATGTTCTTGTTCAGTTCTCTGAATGTTTGCAAGTGTTAAATAGGTGACAATGAAGAATCCAAACCTCTTGTTGCTTTCGGTTTCGTTACCAAACCCACCACCTGAAGCAATGTCCTTTGATGGACTTCCTTTGGGAGCTATAGAAGCTATCAAAACCACTTACGGGACGGGTTTTCAAATCCTTGATCCTCCTAGAGATGGTTTTAGTCTTACACTGAAGCTCAACTTCTCTAAAGTTCGTCCTGATGAAGGTTTAATCGAGTCTCTAGATCTATGAAAGCTATGATTTTGCTTTGTTTTTTTTGATTAGGATGTTGAACGTATCTATGTTCTCGCAGCGTACAGAAACACATTATTGACGAAGCTAGCTTCCATTAGAGAAGTGGTGATGGGTGCGCCGTTAAAAATCATCTTGAAACATCTAGCTTCAAGGACGGTTGCTCCTGAGCTGGATAGGCTTGTAGCAATCATGCATAGACCTAACGAGACATTTTTCCTCGTGCCTCAGGTATATATTTAACCATTGTAGTAGATTCTTTGTGATTGGTAAGAACTTAGAGTGATAGAGAATTCAACTGTGTATCACAGGCGGATAAAGTCACTGTGGCTTTTCCTATGAGATTTAAAGACTCTGTAGACACAATTCTAGCGACTTCTTTCTTAAAGGTAACACAAATGATCAAAATTTGAAATGTTGGTACAAGGTTTATTTGATTTTCTGTAACTAATTACTGAAAGAAAAGTTCCATCTCATCATATAGCAATTTGTAGAGGCGAGGCGTGCCGCTTCGCTTAGTAGTGCTCCTTCTTGTTCGTGGTCTCCAACTGCACCTCAGGAACTGGAAGGAGCTCCTAAAGAAACACTATCTGCTAATGCCGGTTTTGTAACTTTTGGTATGTGATCTCACTCGAAAATGTATTTCAGTTTTTGCATTTATAGTACCAAAACTGAAAGAAACTACTAACATTAGACCACATGATATCGTAGTCATAATGCCTCGGCATGTGGAGGGGGAAAAGCTCGATCGTACTGTATGGAGTTTGTCAACCTTTCATGCTTATGTTAGTTACCACGTCAAGGTTTAATCTCTCTTTCGTTTTCACTACATACGACTGTAATACTAAAACATCTCTCTCTCTCTGCTCTTATAAACTTGTAAAAGCTGAGTTTTTGGTTTGATGTTGTATCACAGTGCTCAGAGGGATTTATGCACACCAGGATGCGGCGTCGTGTGGAATCTATGATTCAGGTAAAACACTAAATCCAGATTTATCTTGTCCTTTCTCTTCAATTGCTTAAAGGGTTTCAAATACGTTCTACTTGAAAACGTGTTCTTTAGTTTCTTGTTGCTTTCTAATTTGCTAAACCTTGTTGTTCTCCCAGGCTCTTGATCAAGCTAAGCCATTGGAGAAAACAAGATCCATGAACAACAAGTCATTTAAACGGCTAGTAAGTTTCTGTAAACAATGTTTTAAGACTTTGTAGTTATTATTATTGTTTTGCATCGTCTTTGAGCTTTATTTCTTTTTCCTCACAGGGACTCAACGATGTCAATCACACCAATTCCAAGTAGTTCGTTCTCTCACGAAGCAATTTTGTAAAACCTTGTGAGTAGCTGAGACATGTTTTTACTGAATTCAGTTTCTGTGATATAAATTTTTTATTTTTATTTTTGGTTTCAGTTGGTTTTCTTAGTGCAATTCTTTCAGATGTTTCTGATCAAATGTATGATGTTAAAACTGTAAGAAATTTACCTTGGAACAAATTATAGAGGATCTTCCATGTTGAATCTTTTATCTAAAGATTCTAACCATTGTGTTTCCACATTTTTTTTTTTTTTTAAAGCCTTTTATTTATCTTATGTTCTTTTTGAAAGAACAATAGAATGAAGGTGGTGCTGGGAATGAGGGGTTCAAGGCTTCGTATATATTTTGGTCCAATCTTTTATTGATCTTGAGATTCTCAGAAAACCAAATAACTGCTGGAATTCTCACCAAATCATCAAAAAATTCATAGTAGAAAGTAAGCCATTTATCATTATACATAGATTCAATTGCATATTTATTTTGATTGATCTAGTAGTAGCGAGAAGAAGATTATAAATGTGGACTCTGTGAGAAAAATTGTTGTCTTTGGGTAAAACTGATCTATTTCTGGACAAACTATGGTATAGCTCTAAATGCAATCTCAATTAAAGTGTCCTATTAAATCTTTCTGAAAATAAATTTAAATTCTGCATCTCTTCGAATTAAAAGTTTCCATATTTTGAACACATTGAGTCATTGATGGAATGAGAAGAATTTCGAAAGAGAAAATTTAGTGATACACATAGTTCTTGGGGGAAATGAGAAGGGTTTCAAAAGAGAAAGTAACTTATAAAGTTTCTCCATTCATATTTTGTTTAAGATTTGGTGTAAGAAAAAAGTATTGGCAAAAAGAAAAGGCAATTTTCTTCGAATACATTTGAAGCCCATAAATAATGACTGGGTCTTGATTTCTAGGTCCAATTACAAAAATAACTCAAGAAAAATGAAAAAACAGTAATGGCTTCGCCCGAGTTCGAACCGGAGACCTTCAGTGTGTTAGACTGACGTGATAACCAACTACACCACGAAACCTTTTGCTATTTGCTGCATAATAACAATGATTATTCATCAAATTTGTTCTTCGAGTTTTGTGTTTTAAAACTCACAGAGTCCAAAGGCCAAACTAACATTACATTACCTCTACAAGTGGCATAAAGGCCCATAATTCTCTATATATACGGCGCATAAAAAGGGGGTCCTGCAGGCTGCAGCTTTATTTCACCTTTGGTGGAATGAAACCGTAGAAATTATCAAAGAAAACAAATTTTTTAAAAACGCATAACTTATACAATGTTGGCTTCGCCCGGGTTCGAACCGGAGACCTTCAGTGTGTTAGACTGACGTGATAACCAACTACAACACGAAACCTTTTTGTTATGTTGATTTAGACTATCTATTTTGATTAAGTAGTGTTTATTTTCTCATTCAATCACGTTCTCAGGCTTGTAGGTAGGCTTCCATTTAAAAACCTCACGGTTTATTCTACCCCATATGTTTTGTTTCTTTTTTATATATATATGTTCCCAAAGTAACATTTTTATTGGATTTGGAATTTTGTTTTTGTTTATATTGGTTTGACTATAGTTTTCAATATGTTATGTACATCTTTGGATAATTTCTTTCTCATAATTTATGGTTATTCAAATATTTCAAAATAATTTAAAATCCCAATCATATCTCCAAAGGAAAGTTGTCTGCCAAGTGCCATGAATATTTGAAGTTTCCTAAAATTATGTCAGTAGATTCCTGTGTTGGAGAGCTTGAAGAATCAATGTATTGATCATGCTTGTAAGCTTTCTCTTTGCCTCCTGTTAGTAGTCCCATTCAAACGAAATATGACGAAAAATGGATAATTCATTCTTTCAATGAAAGAGATGCCACACGTAAGAAATGGCATGATGGTATCTGAACTTTTTTTTGGAGTCATGTAGCACATGAACAAATCTAGAATGAAAAAAAATGACAAATAATCAGTCATAACACTATCGTCTCATGACGATAAAGTACTACAAAATCTGAAGAAGTTTACGCTCACACCAAAATTTCAATGTGACTTTTCAATATCTTCGATCCTTCGTTGCACTAGTTGCCTATCTACTTCCAATCATTGGTGGGTTGTCTTTTCTTAAACCAGTCGATTCCATTATCATATCAATAATGTAGATTGTTTGTCACAATGGTCAAGAAAAGTTTTCCACTGATTAATAATTATGTGATGACAAATTTTATTTTAAATTTTTTTATTCGCTAATGGTTATTGTTTTCTGTTGCCATTCGTTATAGACGTTTTTGGTTGATTATTTTGAATGTGATTTAGATTTTTAACCAAAATCCATTCAACACTCGACGAGTATGTCACTAAATAAATCGATTAAGTGATACCATGCATAAGTGCATATTATTGAAGATATACCATGCATTTGTATAAGTGTATACATCGGGTAATCTAAATTTATTTGACATCTTTTATTACCAATGTGTATGATCTCATCAGTCTACTCGAAAAGATTTAATATAGCTCATAGAGTCATAAACGGATAACCACCACAAATTAAGCTTTTAGATTCATAAAAATACAAAACCAAAAACATAAGAATGTAACGCATACTGCATCCCAACCGGAACAAGGTACACGTGTAAGAAGCCTACGTTCCCATAACCTTCTCAATTTTCCATGCGTTACCAATTTTGAACATGACGAGTGTATCTTTTATTCTTTTTCATCGAGTTTATTTGATATTTGATAGCTTGATTGTTTATTTGTTTTAGTGGATTTAATGTAATGAGTCTGACTCCAGTGAATAGTTCCATATATCATAATCGAACAGTTGGTAAATAAAATAATGTGTTCTTTCCGTTTTCTGGTTTTACCTAGTCCATTGGTTCAAATCATATTTCGCGAGAGAATAATTCTTTGCCTTACGAGTCTAAAACATAGTTGAATTAGGTCAATCGATCCAAGTTCATATGAACAAGTTTGCGAGTAACAGAGAGTTTATTGTTTGGTTGTCACTGTAATTTTTTAAAAAAGTTTCGTTAGATAATTTGATTTTAAAATAGGGAGAATTTGTTTAATAACCAAAATAAGATCAATAATTAAGAATATAGCTATAACATTACAAGAAAATAGCAGAACTCTGACGGAAAATCTAATTAGAAATCTGCCAGAAATGTAGTTTTCGAAAACTTTTCTCTGCTACTTTTATATGGTTAACATAACTTTACTTAAAATTTATTAAAACTTTAAGATAATTTTTTATGTATTTTTTATATAAATTAAAATAAAATCAAAAAATTTAGAAATCAGTTGAGAATATTTGATGATTTTTTAATGGAATTTTCTAAAAAGAGGAAAAAATATTCTGTCGAAATTTCGTCGGAATATTTAAAATCTATAAAAATATAAAATGTAAATTGTTTATAAATATTAATAAAAATATTTTTGTAGCAACATTAAACACTATACAAAAGACATAAATATATTTAAAAAGTCAATTTGGAATTTTTAAATATATAAGCTTTTAAAAAGTTTAAAATTTGTTAAAAAAACAAAATTTTAATAAATTAATATCAAAACATAAATTTAATGAAAAGAATATACAAATTAGTTATAAAAGATTTTTACAATTATAAGATAGTAAAAGAATTTGGAAATCTATGACTATCTATTTTCCAAATGTTTTGAAATTGTTTTAAAAATAACAATGCTCTAAAACTAAAACGATAAAATTTTAAATTATAAAAAAAAAATTTTAAATTATTAAATTTCTAAAAGAAGTTAAATAAATTAATATATATAATTAAATGTAAAAGTCAAAAAAAATTAAACAGTCTCCTATTAACCTCCTATGATAATGTCCAATGTCCATATTTATCTAAATTTTGAATTAACTCATAAATAAATTATTACCAAATATTTTAAACAAATAATTTCCAAAGTAATGGATTTATCATTTCAAAATATTATTGGATCAGAGGTTTGAGTGGATTTCAGTTTTCTTTTTAGTATAAATTCTCTCTTATTGAATTTAACATATGTACAAATTCCTTCAAATCTCAGCTTCTGATTAATCATTTGTATAAATTATTTAAAATTCCAGCTTATTGGAAATTTGGGGTTTCATCAATAAATTACAATATATAGTTAAAAATTAATGAATACAAATACCACCTTAAAATTCTCTTGGATTATTAAATCAAATACAAATCAAACCACAGATTTCTTAAAATCTTTTTGGATTCATATATATTCAAATTCTCTCAAATCCTTAATCCAATAAGCAATCCAATGAGATTTTAAGAACTCTGGGATTTGAGCAAATTCTGAAAATTCTGTAAATTTATTGTTACAAAAATTAAAGGTGATTTGAGGGGATTTGAAAAACAAAAATCTGAAAAAGTTATTTGGTTTATATCTCTTATTAAAATAAAATGTAAAAAGAATTGAAATTTGAGTAGATTTTTTTTTTTTTTAAAATTGTATTTTAACTTTTTAAAATTGTCAAACTTTGTTTTTTATAAAAATGAGAAAATGATATTGAAAATTAAAAATTCATTTCAATAGTTTTGATTTATTTTTTTTGAGATTGAAATAATTTTTTTTTTTAAACTTCAAATACCATCATAAGATGTCGTATTTGTATTCATTAATTTGTAATTATAAAGTATCTCTCAAATCCCTTCAAACCCTATCTCATAGATTTTATTGATGAAATCACAAATTTTCAATAAACTATAATTTTTAAGAATTTTTACAAATGATTAATCCAAAGCTGTGATTTGGAGGATTTCATACAAATGTTAAATCCAATAAGGGAGGATTTATTAAAAAAAAAAATGAAATATAATCTCCCTTTGTGTATTAGTCTATATTGAAGACAATTTTGTCTCATCATTTCATATGTGTGGCTTTTGTACTAGCAAGTAGGCCTGAAAATATTATCTGGGATCCGGGATTCGATCCGTCATCCGGATAATAAAACTATGGATCCGGATAAAATGTTTTTTTAAACCCCGGATATCCTTATCCATGTAAATATAAGGGATTAATCAGTTTTTATTTCATAAGTAAGTATATTAATTTTGATTCCATAATTTTTTTCACTGTTTTTTATTTCTTATTTGAATTTTTTATTATTTGATATTTTGAGGTATCACATGTATTAAAAACATTTTTTATATCTAATTTGCCTATTATTATAAAAAATTAATATAATTTTTTTTTTGGTTTCGGATATCCGGAAGGCTCGGATCCGGATGCGGATAATGATAATACATATCCGGGCGGATTTGGATACCTAAAATTATCTGGATATCCGGATCCGTCCAAGGCCTACTAGCCAGCATATCAACTTTTAGTGGAATAGTCGGTGAGTGATATGAGGTGATTTTTGCTCATTCTAACCATTATTTTCGAGTCTTTATGAGTCTTTTTGATTTTTATCGAACCATTTCATGTCACTAGGAAGCTATAAACGAATAATTGAGGAATTAGAGCATATGAAGCAAAAAAAAGTCAAAATAGAGCAAGAAGAAATCGAAATGAAGGAAAAGAGCATAAGTTTCACACATAGCACTCGACGGAGCACCCGTTTAAACCGCCGGAGACAATTAAGGAAACTCGACTAGTCGACTTACCTAGTTTTAGACGTAAGGAAGGAGAATAAAACATCAGCCGTCTCCTCCAAAAAGGGGATCAATCACTTTCTGAGGTTTTAGACCGCTATTATACAGATTTTATAGAGTATCTTAAAAGATTTGGGTAGAAAAAAATCTCTACAACACTTTGGGAGAAGTTAGTGTCTATGTATCACTTTGATATATCACAATTTAGGTGTGAAAGAATGAACACTTGAAAAGAAAGGATTTCTTTCCCGAAATCTATACGATGCCAACGTCACACATCGATCAACTGAGAGAGATAGTTTAGGAAAAAGGTGTATGTTTATGTAAGGAACTCACAGAACTTTCGAGATAACCCACCACACTAGAAATTCACACCATTATATTGTGGAAAAGAAAAAAGTACCTATAAAAAAAATCTTTAAAGTAAAATTATGGATCCGGAAACAGCTTCAAACACCAAATAAAATCTCAAAATAAAGATATTGCGTGGAGAAATCTAGAAAGAAAAAAAAAATACATATATCAGATTTTCGCACTATAAATTTTCTTTTAGATACTTCTCTATTGAAATTTTATAAACCAAATAATTTTAAAAATTAAATAATTTAACAAAAATATAAATATAAACTGTGAAAATATTTTTCCTTATATAATAGTATGGCCAATAGCACTCTTTAAATCTATTGGTATTGTTGATTTATTTTCACAGTTTTGATTTAATAGCACAAACCAAATGTTTAGCTTTTTTGAATACTACAAAAATTAACAATGTGTTGTTTAAATATTTGAATATTTAGTGTGAAAAGAAGAGAAATTATAGATACCTATAGTGAAGCAATTAACTCTCAAACATAGGTTACACAGAGAAATAGTTAATATGATAAAGTAGACACCCGAAATTGAATGAAAAACATAAAATTGGTAAGAAAGAAAAATAGTCAAAATGAAATTGAAAACTGTCAAAAGTAAAGATGATCTAAGCTTTATTTGTATTTCCAAGTCAATCCAAAAGTTCATTGTACTTTCCTAATTTTTTTACTAACTCCACGTGTCATATTATATCTTTAAGTTATAGATATAGAGAGTGATTATGCTATCAAACAAAATTTTTAACTAATTCCAAACTTAAAAGAGGAGTTATCCAGTGATAAATAATATTTGAAGATCTTATATTCATTACAATATCTATACTGTTTAGATTATTGTTAATGCTATAAATTATTTATTGTAGAATTTAGTCTATATATATAATTATTGTAGTTGTAGCTGCTGTAACTCAAAAAAAAATTGAGAAAAAAAAATTATTACTTTTATAAATAAAA
Source organism: Iljinskaea planisiliqua (assembly GCA_900108845.1). NCBI lineage: Eukaryota > Viridiplantae > Streptophyta > Magnoliopsida > Brassicales > Brassicaceae > Iljinskaea > Iljinskaea planisiliqua. The sequence goes on along the minus strand of FNXX01000007.1, from coordinate 2,765,487 downwards.
TTTTTACAGCCATTTTTAAATTTTTTGACTATAGCTTTAAAAATCCATATACAGATTAGTAATTTTATAGGTTTTAGATAAAATTTAAAGTTGTAAATAACTCATATAGCCCAACCAATCATATATATATATATATATATATATATAATAATAAAAATTGGATGTTAATCATGAATATATATTAATTTGTTTAGACGGTGACGTTTAAATATGAACTACCAAAGATTCGTGTTGTATTTGTATATTCTGGAAAAACTAAACGAAATCAAATAATAATTCATTTATAGAAGCACATTAGAACTCAAATATATAATTCATAGGAAGGAAAAGAACATATGGATGATTATTACATGAAAGCCAAAAATATTGAAAATAGTAAACTATCAAATCAGTACAATACTAAGAGATTTTGCTCTTTAAGTTTCCCTTTGAATAAAACCTATACATAAAAGAACCTAATTTGTGATATGTATAAACTCTAAAGACGAGATGTTCCGTAAAATTAATTCATTTTTTTGTAGTCTATTAAACTTGAGATTACATTTAAATGTTCAAAATAATTTTTTTTCCCGTTATCTATAATTTGCACGCTAAATAATAGCATTTAGTTTTCCTAGACCATCGATGCCACACAATCTCTACACTCTACTTCTGAAAGTAGGGGTCTAAAGAGCATATATTTTGATAATATTGTTACAACTGGATACAGATAAATGTGCAGCTTTTATTTTTAGTCTTCCGGTTTATAAACACAAATAGACAAAACACAATTTGGTAAGTTAAGTTCAGTAACATAGAAGTGAATAAAATCTTATTAAATATTTGCTTCCATTTACAATTAAACTTGAATCTTATAGCTTATTTAGATTTCTAACTATATACATGTTTTTTTTGTTAAGAATACCTTTTCTTTCCTTGGAAAAAGTTCCACCAAATAATTAAAGAAAACATATTAATAATAATTAGTAAATCAAATAATATTTTGATTCTTTTACATTTAATAAAATAGAAAAATGAGCTTATCGTTAAGTTAAATTCTCTTTAATTGAATTTTAATTAAAAAATAGAAAAATACTTTTTCTTTGTTTGACAAAAATTTAACCACGACTAGAAGACTACAGTGTAATTATATATATTTTTGAAATTTGACTTTTATGGTTTATAAATTGAATTTATCATTCCATTAAAATTTTATGTAAAATGTAAAAAAAAAATTATGTTTCATTGGTAATGGTTCTGCCAAATCTATATATATATAAAGTAAAAAAATATGTAGTAGTAATACTTAATTATCTTGCATTTTAAAAAAATTCTCTTTTTCATAATATTTTTTAACAAGATTAAATTTTTATTTAACAGGAAATCTTATATTAATTAAAAAATTATGCTAACACAAAATACTTATATTTTTTTTTTGGTTAGATGACAAGTTTTTTGGTCAACAACCTATTTTGGTATATGTGGAAATAAATTCATTTATTTATTGAATTTATAATATAATTTTAAGCCTTTTGGATTTTATTTGAAGTTAGGGGGATACTTTAATAGATTGTTGTAAACTACTGATACAAGTAAATGTGACAAGATTTTATATTTAGCCTTCCAAATAACATTAATGTTAATTAATATTTGGAAGGCTAGTTAAATACAATTTTACTCATATGAACGACAGGCTAAAAACACAAATTAAAAACTTCGATAATTTCGTGGACTACTCTTTAGGCCTAAACCTCATAATCCGTATTTTAAGATAGTTTGTTAGTAACGACCAATAGGCAATAGCCAATTCATCATATTAATTAACTGGAATAGTTTAGTTGACTAAGAATATAAAATGAATATACAGTAATATCTTTAATTCGAAAAAACACATTGTCACCACATATATATAAGTGTGTGTATGTGTGTGTGTTGTATGGTTAGAGACTGAAACCATTCCTCTACCAAAACGTCTTCGCTTTTTCAACTCTTCTTCTTCTTCTTTTCTCTCTTCATGCAAAATCATAGCTACAAATAAAAAACAAAAAAAATAGATAAGAGAATCGAAAAAAGGTTATCAAAACACAAAGAGACAAAAATGAGTGATGGTCGAGTCAACGCAGATCAACAAGAACAGGAACAGGAACAAAACCTGGTCAAACCACCGGTCAAGCGATCCCTCGGCCTCCTCATCGTCACCTACGGTTGTCTCTTCGTCGGCTCGATCGCCTCGAGCCTCCTCGCTAAATACTACTTCGTCCACGGTGGCTCGAGCCGGTGGGTCTCGACGTGGGTCCAATCCGCCGGATTTCCTCTCCTCCTCTTCCTAATCTACTTCCCTCACTTCGTCTTCAAAACAACGAAGCGCCGTCCGTTCACGCGCTTCACGCGCCGCCATCTCATATTCTCCGTCTGTATCGGGTTCGTCCTCGGTTTCAACAACTTCCTCTTCTCATGGGGAACCTCGTACCTCCCGGTGTCCACGTCATCGCTTCTCCTCTCGACACAACTCATCTTCACTCTCATCTTGTCCGTGATCATAGTGAAACAGAAAGTCACTTTCTCTAATCTCAATTGCGTTGTTCTCCTAACGCTTAGCTCTGTCTTATTAGCTCTCGGTTCGAGTCAAGATAAACCGGCCGGTTTAACTAAAACCAAGTATTTCATCGGGTTTTTATCCACGATCGGAGCCGGTTTACTTTTCGCGCTTTACCTCCCCGTGACGGAGAGGGTTTACAGGTCCGTTTATTGTTACGCGATGGTTATGGAGATGCAACTGCTGATGGAATTTTCAGCGACGGTCTTCGCGACAATCGGTATGGCCTTCGACGGCGGGTTTAAAGAAATGGTTAAGGAAGCGAACCAAGTTTTCACTAAAGGACCGACGGTTTACTGGACCGTTGCGATTTTAGCGAATGTGGTGACGTGGCAGCTCTGTTTCGCCGCCACGTCAGGGATGGTTTATTTGACGTCTGGTATCACCGGAGGGATTTGCATGACGGCGTTGCTAGCGATGAATGTGATCGGAGGTGTGGTGGTTTACGGGGATGAGTTCGGCGGCGTGAAGATTGTATCGACGGTGCTCTGTATTTGGGGATTCTCGTCTTACGTCTACGGGCTTTACGTGAAGATGAAGAAGGAGGAGAAGAAGGAGAAGGAGGAGGCGGAGAAGGGGGGATACACCGGCGTAAAGACGGCGGAAGACGGTGGAGAGGAGGGAGTGATGGAGGTGGAAATGGGTAAGGTTAAAGATGACGTGGCGGCGGCGGATGAAAGGGTTTGATGATATCTGTGTGATTGAGATGTCCGTTATGATTATTAGGAAGCCCAAAAAAAAAAGTATCTTTTTGTGTTCTTTCTTTTTCTCAACTTTTTTTTTTTTTTTAGCTAATGCATCTGCTTTTTTTTTTTTTTTTATTATTAGGTTTGTTTTTCCTTTTTTGGTTATTTTCATGAATTATCTATCAATCCCCAAAACTAATTATGTACCCTTTGACTATTTGAGTGTGTGGGGTTTCCGTTTTCCAATGCCCGTTGACGGTCAATAAGCATCTCTATACTTATTCTAATATATATGTATGTAATTATGTATTATTCCAATTTGATACTATTAAATCTTATAAAAGATTCATTTGACAGAACAAAACCAAGTAAATCTAGGATCTTATTTGAAAAATTTGTAAAGATGGAATAAAAACAATTTGGTAATCGCCATTAGAATTTTTCACCAACTACCATGATTTCAAATAATCTCAAACTCCAAAAAATTTAGCACTTTAATTTTTGGTTTCCTTTAATATTTCGGATAATATTTTCAGTTAACGTATTTAAGGGTAAATACATAACTATATAGTCCATTTACTTGATTAATGATGATTTGTTGACCATTTTTAAAAAGGCCGCATCGAACGACAGTGTAATAGAAGAAGTGAGATGGATTCAAACATATCCTTTCCACAACATTCTTTAGGAAGAAAATAATTTAGCCAAAAAAGAAAAGAACAGTCTCTTGGATATTAAAACATGAGGCTAATTGTTTGGACTATAACTATAAATAATTTTCTGTAAAATTTAGATTGTAAATGTATTTGATATAACTGTATCTACTGTAACTTTAGAACAAAAAAAGAAAAAAAAAACTTGTAGATAAAATTTAAGGTTGTAGATAATTCTTACAGCTCAACCAATTATCTTCTATGAGTCAGCAAGATTTGTTCTTTTCTTTCTTTTATCACATGTTTTGCATTTGCCATTTTTGTTTGAGCGTTTTGCAATGAGTTTCATTGAAAAAAATGAAAGCATTTATGGTATCTAATCTAGACAAATACATATCCTATTAATGTAGAATATTGTTTTACTGAATAGATTTTTCTTTCATTTTATAAGGATAATTTATATTGGAACTAATATATAAATGTATAACTATGCCAAACTATGATGATATCAGACCAAACAAATTTCAATGTACATGTTACATCCAAGAACATACAAAACTATAAAAACTAAAAAAGGAAAAAAATTGTCGTTTATGGGACACAACATATATACCCAAAAATGCAATGAAAGTGCTCACGATCGCTAAGATTCGTATTAGAAAAATATTAATGATGATCATGATGCTTAAATAGAGAGAGTTAAGAGAATAAAAAAATTGAATGGGTGAAATAAAGAAGAGACATGATTAATTGGTGATGATGCAGCTTGGCATTAACTCGGTGTAGATTACGAACATTGTCTCCTTAATGCTCCTTTAGTTTTTGTATTTTTCTTTGAGCACTTTCAAATGAAAAAGATTGTTTTCTTCTTATTATCCTGTTTTGTTTTTTAATAGTATGGCTTATGGCTCTTCACTAATATTGTAAACCCTTGTATATTTCTTAGAGCCCACAAAATCCAAAATTTTGTTGCTTTTGATTCAACGACGAATTAAATCGAAGTTATGACCCCAACATAGGGTTATGTATGTTTCCATGACGAATATTATATATACACGACTCTACATTGCACACATATCTCATAAACTCACATAAATGGAAATTAAATACTATAACCGTTTAAATAATCCCCGTCACTCTACAAGCTCCAAGGGTTAATCTAGGATTTGGCTCAATATCCTCCGATTATTAAACAAGTAAAAACAAACAACTTAGCTATCATATGTATAATCAACTCGTAGTTATATATAAATCTGTAAATCTTTGTATATTGAAACAAGTATTAGGAATATAAAAACAAATAATAAGCAAATTCATATATATGCTATAAAACCATATTGGTAGATGACATAGTTGTATCGTGCGCTTGTAAGGATGGGACAGTACTTGTGTCGTCGACGTACGAGCTCGAGTAAACGAGCACACACAGGATAAACACAAGACATTTCCTCTATAAAAGGAAAAGAGACGAACAAAGATAAGCAATTTTGTTTTGGTATATGTATATATGATCATATAAGTTGACTAGTATAAGTGTATAACGTAGATTGAGCCTGTATACGTTGGAAAAGCATGAAAACTCGTCGATCCATATTTGTCGGTTTTAAAATAATGTTCAAATACACTATATTTTTTATATAAAGTTTTGTAATATAGATTATCTCGTTTGCGTAATGGAATATTTTCAAAAGAGCTGAGAATACAGTGAATGGACTTTTGGGGTGATTATAAAAATGGGGGCATGATTTTCGTAAGTGCGTATGTAATGAATTACGCATTAAGCAACGAAAAGAAAGTTAAAGAGGAGTTAACTAAATCGAGACTTAAAATTAAAAAAATGTACATTGAAAATGCCCTTTGCTTCGTTTTAGGTTTAGGGATTACAAAGGGATAAACTCCAAAGATTGTAGATCACAGATTTGAGCTGTAATTAGGAGGAGGTTCATACGTCTATTATCATACCAAATTACATAAAAACTCAGACGATTTTGATACCTAAGGATGTGCCTAGTCAAGAACCTATAATAGATACAAATACAGAGGCTATGCTATGTTGCTTTTGAAATCTAAAGATCCCATAAGCTCAATACATTTCCAAGATTTGGGGTGTGGACTGGTAATTACTATAAATAGCATCAGAGTTTTTTTCGCTTTCCCAAAGATCAATCACATAATCTTTTGGGAATCACATTCTACATCAATTAGTCTCAAGATACTGATTGGTTAAACATTACATAACCGTAGTAGAAGCATCGTTTTTCTTTTAATCTATAGAATAGTATGATGGAATGATTACTAGAATAGTATAGTAAAATATATTACTCCTTAGTCAACACAGTACATTTATGAAGTAATCACTCACTACTAAAACCACTTGTCCACAATATTTTGATAATCTGTTGACTTAATTAAGAGATTAGGTATAATAAATTTCAATGAATTTTGAACACATAAAAAAAAAAGAAGGTTAGGTGTAGATGCTATTTCTACATCTCAAATCCAAGGTTCTTTTGGTAGATAAATACAAAAAGAATAAAAGAAGGCAAGCAAAACACGACTTTGGTTATCCATAAGCCAATTAGAATACAAATATAAACTTAACGTTTATAAATTATATAATACACAATCAGTTTTACAATTGTGACGAAAACAGTAGTCCTATGGCCTCCTTTAAGAAAATAGCTAAACTTGAATAAAGATATAAATATACCTATATAGGAACGTAGCCAATAATCTTGGACCTCTTTAGCAAAGTGTGCCGCCTTCTTTCTTTCTTACATCAAATATTAATAACTCATAAAAAGGTAATTAAAAGTGGATATTCGTAATGTTCATCGCGACTAAAGATGCAAATAAGATCAATCATTTTGTAAAAGTTAGTCCCACAAATATATGCTTCCAATGATGAAATGATTATGTGGAAGACATACGAAGGTTTTTTTTACTTTTCACCAACTACTCTTCATTATATCCCCACATTTTTCTCTAATATTATTGGCATCATCAATATCTAACTTTTGTGTTTTCTTTTCCTTTCATCTTCTTTGTTATACACGTTTAAGAAACCTGGAATTGAATTAACTATATCCAAAGAATACAGCCTACGGTAGTATCATTTCATGAAGTCGTGTTTTAAAAGGATAATATATCGATTTTTTTATTTCTTCAAAAATAGAAAATAGTTACTATTATAAGGGTCTCATAGACTTTTTTACGTTCTAATTTTCTTTTTGACATCTTTTTCGTCCTTATTTATATAACTAGCAGTTGGTAAAGTTATATTGATTGCACGTTTTATATATTCTTTCGCCGAGTGCAAAAGAACTAAAATAAATATATTCTTTAACAATAAAACTAAGTTAAAAAAGAGAGAGATTGGAGATTTTAGATCTTGTGAGCTAGGACATGTGGTCCAAGAAACGACGTACGAGGAAGAAAATGATATGACATGGTCGCATGAGTTGACATGGTTAAGTAACGATGAGGTAGACAAATCGGTGATTCAATAAATCTTCGATCGTGAGTGTTGAGTAATCGGGCCAAGTAGTGCAATCAATGGTAGATTTTAGCAGATGGTGTCAAAAGGTGGAGATTTTGGGGTTGAGCACTAGTCACTTGGCTAGTTGGCCAAACGAGTGTGACCAAATGAGCATGGCCATTGTCGGAATTTAGTAGATTTAAATAGGATTGAGCAAGCATCGATTATTTGGCCAACTGGTTTGACCAATGGGCATGACCAATAGTGGATTCCAATAACTCATTTGAATAACATGTTTTCACAAATTAGTATAATTTTCTATCTGATGGTCCAAACCACAAAATCTCGTATATTCCATGTAAGGTCTAATAAACAATTAATTTTTCAAACATCGCAAGTCCTAAAAACTCAATTTTAGACTATATATTGTATATATTTTGAAGCCCAAACATTAAAAAATATTAACTTAAATGTTTAAACTCTCTCTTAATGCATCCGTTTAAATGTTTACTATTTAATGGATTTTACACAGAGAAAATATTAAGACAGATGTATGGCACAGAAAATTCGTCTTCCACCTATTGTTTTATTTTTTGTTGTTGTAAATAGTGTTTTTCTTATTTGGTTATTCCAATCTAGTTAGGAAGTGTTTTTTTAATTTGACTTATATTTATGTAAATAATTTTAGTATATAATGAATCAATAGGGAAAACATTTAAAAATCATCATTAAGCATGGAACATTGCATTGCATTAGACAAACCTTTTCTTAAGACATTAATCTCTATGCCTAGACTCAAGAATTACTAAATTTTTATTTTTAATCATAATATCATCGTCTTTTATCTTACATTATATCATGGGCTCTAAAATCACAAATGGGCCACAAGCCCATATACATATGGCCTGTTCGAGCTCGAGTTTCACCCCTTGCCTTCTTCTTCTTCTTCTTCTTCTTCTCCAATTTCAGATTTGATTGCTCTCCAATTCTTAGCCTTCGGAAACGAAAGGGGAAAATTGCGACAAATCAAAGGTACGCCAAGTGAATTAGACCCCAAGAGACTCATAAAAACACTTCAAATTTCTGATCGTTGTTTCGTGAAAAACCTCACAAGGTGGATCCATGGCTGATGCACAGTTAAAGAAAAAAGGATACATCTGGGCAATCTCTGCTGGGCTCAATGCAGCTCTTGCCGCCATCTCTGCAAAGTTCTTCACATCTCTGGTAAATAACAATTTCATTTGTTTTAATGAGTATCTTTTATTTCTTAAAGGGCTTTAATAGTGTTTGTTGCCATTTGATTAAAAAAGGTTAATCTTTTTAAACAGGTGATTAAGTATGGATTAGTTGTATTATGCAATGTGGTTATGTGGGGGTGTTATGTAAACAGCTTAAGAGCTCTCTCTTCTCTACAAGCTACCGTCACCAACTTTGCTGCTAACTTCCTCTCTTCCGGTTTAGCTGGTCTCTTTCTCTTTCACGAACCCTTATCATTTCGTGTAAGTTCTTTAATCTTGAAATGTGATTTAAGGTTTGAGTTTATTAGGACACCAACCAATTGTTATGATGAAGTGAGTTTGGCTGATATATATATATTTATGCAGTGGTTTGCGGGAGCTTTATCGATCACCATTGGTGTTGTTATCCTCAGTAAGTCAAGTGTTGATAAGAAGGTTAGCTCCGATTAATTCAAGAACCGATGTATTTAGCTTTAGCTTATCTTCTGGAGAAGGCTGCTTTTAAGTACAAGGAGTTAAGAGCTGGTTTAAGTTTGTTCTGCGTTTTAAGTTTTGGAGTCTATTTTGTAAGGACCAAAAATTGTAATAGCTACGTTTGATTCTTCATGATTTTGTTCAATTGGTTAGAGATGATATGAAAATGTCTCTGTTTTTGTTTGTTTGTGATGTCAAGACGCAACAATCCACTTGAAAAAACAGGTCATATAGATGTTTGATGTATTGTTTCCGTAAAAATTATGAGTAACGACACAAACAACTATAATATTAAACGAGTGTAGGCCACTGCTTTGTCACGTTGGTAGATTTTACCAAAGCTCGATACATTGGTGAGATGATGACTCCAACTATATTTAGCTTTGATCTTTGAAATTCGTTTTCTAAGCTTATTGACTATCAAATAGATTGCAGCCAGAATTCGTTTAGCCTTGATAATCTAGTTCGATGCGTCGTGTTCATGTGAGTTTTAACCAGCATGTACGTTTGGATTTGTCTGAAATTCATGTTTTGGTTCATTTCTGATGCATGGAAGTTTTTTAATACGACAAATTCAGATTCTCTAATAACCTCCAAGAAACATTACCAGTGTTACTATGCGAATGTGTCTTGGCTTTTTTTTTGAGTAGTTTGGAAGTAAATATACTGAAAAACTCAAAGGATTAGGTCACATTACGTGCAAACCATTTCGCCTGTCTCCATCAAACATCCTAAGATTGAATAGTCAAAAAAAGTTTTCTTTAGTTCACATTTTATTTTAAGATCCTCGCATCTATCTATACACACACATGAATCATGAAAGTAACCACATGTCAAAATCTTAAGACAGAGACAGAACCGACAAACATGTAAGTCACTACTTTCTGCACACGGCCACACGAACGTGCTTCCCATTATCTTTATTTTTTCCTACTACTTATATCTCTATCATCTGCATATTTTTTACCGGAAAATTACAAAACCCATCTCTCAAAAAATTCAATATCTCACCCTTTTTTTTCTTTCGTTGACAAATCTAGTTATGCCTCCTCCGGCAATGCTTGCGTTTGATGATGGCTTAGATAACGAGTGGAAAGGTTTCTCAGTTTTCCCCGAAGAGAACCCTAGCCCTAACCCTAACCCTAACTTCAACTTCTTGGTGAAGAAGGCAATTCTGGAGAGCGAGAAAACAACCGGTCCTATTTTCTCCCGTTCTTCCGCAAGAGACGATAGCTTCAGAATGGTGTTGCCGCCGGCGATGCCTCCGCCTAGAGACTCAGCCGTTCCGCTTCCTATGCTCCCGGAGCCTATGAGAATCCGGAAGAAACTTAACCACCAAGAATCAATCCATTTTATGAGGAAATCTCGTTACTCAGAGAAAATCCTCTACAAGGAAGAAGATTTCAAGTGTAACGCCTTCTGCTTGACTCTACCTGGATTCGGGAAACACAAGCCAGTTAGATCTTCTTCCAAACGCCAAGACTCGATGGAGAAGAAGATGATCAGAGCGTCTTCCTTCACCAACTCCACTGTTTCGATACGCGCCTCGCTCGAGAAATTCGAATGCGGTTCTTGGGCTTCAACGACGGCCCTGACGCAAGATACCGGCCGGACGTATTTCGATTTTCCGGTGGAGATGATGAAGTGCAACAGCCGCGGAAACGGAGGAAGAGATGTGCAAGAACCGGTGACTTCTGGCTTCTTGTTCGATAGAGAAACAGAGACTATGGCTCTGAGAAGCGTTTTAAAGACGAGGAGTTCAAGGTCTTCTGGAAGAGGTCACCAGAGATCGGCTGAGACTTCACCGCTACGCCGTGTGAGGTTTTCGACCTCTTCTTCGGCTTCGGTTTCGTGCCCTACTTCGCCGCGAGCTTGTATCACCCCACGATTGCGTAAGGCTAGGGATGAGTTTAACAACTTCTTGTCCGCTCAAAACGCTTGAATAAGAAATTAAAAAAACAGAGCACCAAGACTTTTCTTTTTAATGAAAATATGGTATTTATATGTATGTAATGTATCTTCGGATGCTGTGTAAATATCTATGAAGAGAGAGAGAGAGAGAGAGAGAGAGAGAGAGAGATATTGTTGAATCTTTGAGAAACCAAAATCGATGAAAAGTTTTATGATAATCAAAATATTCATGTTTGCATCAAAGCTCTGTTTCAGACTTTATTGTCCAAACGGCTTTTAGATTATTTGGATCTTTGAGATTTCAAAATCGATGAAGACTTTACGGGTCATTTGAATAATTGATTTTTGTTTCATCTTTCATCTTGGCTTCGAAGCCATGTTTCTGTTCTCTATCTCCAACATTTATTTTATGGCTTATTTGAGTTTTTCTGAATCTCTGAGAAATACAGAATCGATAAAGAAGTTATGATTATGAGAGTGATTAAAAAATGTTAAATTTCTTCGTGTTTGCTTTGAAGCTCTGTTTTCACTTTAATCTACAATTCGTAGGTTTTCTTTTGGTTGACTTAGGAGATCAAAAACTTAATACTGGACAAATACTTTCGTTACAATGTTGGTAACATAACCTAATATAACTGAGAGCATTACGATATATCAGACCCAAAACGCCACATAACACAAACAAGGTAAGTAAAACAGAAAGTGTAATGGGTTAATGGACTCGTCATGCGTTTAGGAACCATTTTATTTCAGTTTCTTGTATCGAAGAAGACACGAACAACGTCCATAATCTGAGCTCGGCAAACCGGACACTTCCCTCCACTCCAGTGTAGTTCATTGGCACATTTCAAGCACGTGCACATATGTCCGCACCTGTACAAAACAGCTTCGACCTGCGTTTCGTCGCAGACGCAGCATTTGCGTTTCATTGGGTTTTCTCGGTGAACCGACTGTTGCAATCTCGCGTTAGCATCCAAACATGTTTTGACAGAATCTCGTAGTAACGACATTTCTTGTTGAAGTTGTTGAATCTGTGATCTCATATCGCTTATCAGCTCCATTTCCTGAAAACGATACTACGCTGTTCAGAGATTCTACTACTAGTACCATTGCGAGTTTCTATGAAATAACAAGAAATCGAAACAATACTTACAGGTGAACGAGGATTTTGAACAGACAAGACAGGAGTGGAAGTTACTTCAGTGTCTTGAGAACTCCATGATCCTGCAGGAGACGATGCAAAATTCTGTGAAGAAGACGATCGGCTCGAGTCATCTCTATCATCTTGCTCTTCAACTTCCGTTAATGGCTCTTCTTCATCTTCAGTTTCCTCCACAGTTTCGTTTTTCTGTTCTTCCTCTTCTTCTTGTAGCACTTCCCATTGTTCAGAGTGCCTTTTCGAATGTGTCTGCACACGGGACATCATCAGCCTATCGATCTGCTCTCGTAACCCGCTCTCGAGAAAGTCTGTTACTGTTCTTCTGTAATACAAAACACATTTTATTAGTCAATGGCTAACAAAACAAGAAAAATGTATTGATTGATTTAATGTTAGTTACCGCTCAAGGAGTCTACGTATGTCCTCTTTCTCAGACCGAGTGTTCATTACTTCCAAGTACCGCGACTTCCTTAGTTCCTCCCAGTAACTTCTCGGCCGTGATATTTCGGTAAGCCAGTCGTTGTTCGTATCTCCGTAATAATATTGCTCATCTTCATACTCTTCTTCGTCTTCCCATTCATTCAAGTAAGAAATTTCTTGTCGCTCAAGGCACTGATCCATCTCAATACCCTCATGTACCACACCTTGTGTTTGAGTTTCTTTCATACAATTTTCCATATTGTTCTCGTTTTGATTCTGTTGCACTCGCGATTCTTCTTGATTCACGCAGACGCTCGGGCTCATCTTCTCTTCTTCTTTCTTTTCAGACTCTTCGTTCTTGCAAATTTCTTCTACTTCTCTTGTTTCTTGCAGCTGAAGGCAATTCTTTTTTGATCCAACTGTTCCATTTACACTTTCTTCTTCCTTGGATAACGTTGCTTCTTCTATCTTGCCGTTACGGAGACTCAACCTCTCTTTGAAAAAAGCTTCTAGTGTATTGCTGCTGTTTTTCAATCTCTTGTTATCAGTAGTTACTTCGGTTTCTTCTACGGTCTTGTTACTCATCTCAGCCGATGGATGATGATCCTTCCTCTTGTCTACGACAGCAGCAACGTTTACTGCATTGTTAGAACGAAATCTCTCCCTGCGTTGTGATTCAGAAATTGACGATCAGTAGAAGTAAACGCTGAGAATTATTAAACTCAAGAACAAACATTCTGAGAAGTTACCTTAAATGCAGAACTGCAGAGCCTGATCCGCTACGGTTTAATCCAGTTGATTTTGAGTTAGATCGGTATTGATCTTGAATCGCTAGACAGCGTTTGAGATTCCTTAGCCTTAGCACTGACTGATTTAAAAAAAAAAAAAAAAATCAGACGAGATTGTGATAAAAGAAACTGTTGGATGGATTATATATTTACCTGGAGACGGCCACGTTGAGTAAACCTAGAAACTGCGTTGCGTTCAAGAAGCGAATCCAATTCGCGGTGGCGATCACGTTCCATTTGCATAAGCAGGTCGGTGAACGCTTGCCGTCCTCGGAGCCTCGGTGAGAAGCTAACCATCGGAAAACTGCTTTTCTCCGACGAAGAGCATGAGGAAATGTAAGGCCTCGGCGTTCTGATAATCGAGAGTCCTCCGCTGCCGCCATTATCTCCGGCTGTTAGCTTCTCTTCGTTGCTAAGCCTCCGAATTAAGTCAGCGACTCGACCGGAATCAGAAACCGAACCGTGTGAACCACTCTCAGCTCTGGCGATATCTGATTCATCAGCCAAGTCGGAATCTCCGTTGAACGACGGAGATGCTGGAAAATGAGAATCTTGAACACTGACTCCTGAATCGCTCCGGCTACTGGCCACCGTCGATTGGTTATGGCTCGGCGAGTTTCCGCCGCTGGATCGGTTTAGCCTCGCCTCCCATATCTGTACAAGAGAAGAAGCTCCGTTTCTCTTCGATTCATCAGATTTCTCTACGGGAGGTGCAAGAACACGCGGCTTTCCCGTTAACCGAACAGTACCGTTGTTATCGTTCTTTTTACTAAGAGTCTCAATCCAAGAATCGACGAAGTTCTCGTCGGAGACGGCAGGTTTGTGGAGCTCGTGATGATGATGATTATCTTTCGCCGGAGCTTTCAGATTCTTCTTGTAAACGACGGCGTTTTGATTCCGATCTCTAAGGATAAAACCGAACCTTGGAGACGAAGACGGAATCTCCACCAGAGAAGGCGCCATTTTTTTTAAGAATCAACGAACACAAAATCAAAAACTCATTCGAGTCTTGTTTTTTTTTTTAATCGATCGAAAGAGTTATTACAGAACAGCTTTGTTTCGTTGTCTGAACGAGACGAAGTAAAAAAAGGAAGAGAAAATCGTTTTGGGTTAGTGAAGACACTGAATTTTCGCGTAAGAACAGAGAAAAAAGAAAAACAGAACAAAACAAGCGGTGGAGGAGATACGAGGAACGAAACGATGAAGAAGAAAACAAAACCAATGAAACAGTATTGTGCTTATCTGTTTGGTAGTAAAGACTTTTTTTTGTTTGCCTTTCCACCGCTAGAAAAACGTGAGTCCTTAAATCGCTCTGTTTTGTCCCTTGAACGTTGGAACGTGTCTGTAAAATAAGGAAATAAAGAAATGAGGTGTAATAACAGAAGATGATAGATGTTGAGGTTGCCGAGAAAGAAAAGCTTTCGTGGCCAAAAGTGAAAAATTAGTTATAAGATCTAAAAAGCATAATTGGGCACAGATGTCGCTCTTTTTGGTAAACGCATTTAATTACTAGTAATTAAATTATTAATGGAAGAAGGGTGTTAAGGCTCCTAAATGCGAGAGTCAAAATGAGCCGTTTAGGGATTTAGCCGTTGGCGAGTGGGAACCATGCACTTTCTTGATCTCTTCCACGTCAATATTCGAATTGTTTTTTTATTATTATTAAATAGCTACAGTTTTTCAGAAGAAGGATTCTATATTACTTGGAAAAGAAAGAAAGAAAAGGGGGAAAAATTAAAGTAAAGAAAACAAAGCAAATAAAAATAATAATATAGAAACGGCCGAAGTTTGATACGATTATGGTTTATGTTATGACTACGTGTTGTAAACAATATTTAAACCTACAATATAGACAAACGAAAGATTTGAACATCTTCTACATATCTTAATTTTCACTTCGCATCTTTGGTACAATATTTTTAAGAAGCTTCTCTTTAGTAGTTGATGTCTGAGATGATTTTTATGTTAGCACAGAACTGTTGAAAATCAAGCAAGTGTGAATAATTTACTACGGAGATCAAAGAAAACCTCTGATGGCGATGGAGTCTCTCCCTTTTGTCCAGTATAAATATTCTGTATCATCTTCTTTTTCTAGTGTGAGAACCGAACCTTTTGAGAGCTTAATTATATCAAGTTGTTATTTTATGATTTTGATCTCTATATAAAAACATTTATGTCTTTTAATTAATTTGGAAATTTATATAAATTATGCATATTTTTATAAAGTTTAATGATTTTTAAATACATCAATTAATTTTTTAATAATATTTGTAAATCTGTAGGTATCTTTTAGGATTTGTATATTTTAAATTTTAATATAGAAATCCTTTCAAATTCATTAGAATCCTTTATAAAATTAAACTCATAAATAAATTTAGATGATTGAATAACACAGAATTTCAACTAGTATTTATAAATCACTAAATGAATAGTTGGTGATTTTAATAAATATTCTAAAATTATTAATTCAATAAAATTTTATTTTACTTAATTTTCTGAATCTATTAAAATCTTATAACTCATACTAGTTTATTAAAAAGCTTTCTCTTTGATCGGTTTACTAATATAGTTCTGGTAGGGCTCAGTAGACGTGGCCCTTTAATGAGCCTCTTACCAAAATTGACCCATGATAATTGAGGGATATTAAGCCCATGTATGATTGTTAATTCCGAAATCTCACATTTTGCTTCTCATTATCCAGATTCAAAGATAGGGAGAGCTATGTTTGTTAGATACCCTCTTCTTTTGTCGCTGACTCGCTGAGCGTTGCCGTAACGAACATGGCCGCCATAGTCTTATAGATGAACATGAAAATAGAGAAATAATAGCAATATAAGTATAACCGACCAAAGAACAAAATATAATAGCCCAATCATAGTTGACGACAAAGTAAAAATAATAATCTAATCAAAATATGTCAAAAGGCTGATTTCAATTATGTAAAAATCACTATACAATTTCGTGTGTTCTCTTATAAAAAGGAATCATATATTATATATCAAAAAACGACATGCAAGCAAGTCATTTTGAATTATTAAAATACTAAAAGTTGTGCCTCCCACGTAAAACCATCACATTCATTTCCAAACCCAATATATAAATTACTCACAGACATCTCTCGACCATATCAAACAACTTCAAATCCAGACAAACTGAGAAAGAGTTAAAAAAGGCAAAATAATGAAGTCGGCCGTGGTCTCAGTCGTCGTCCTACTCGTGATTCTCGTGGCATGGCCTGTATCAGCTGGCCGGAAAGACTTACCGGGAGCGGGAGGATACGGAGGAGACGAGGATGACGACACAAAGTCATGGTTTCCTTTGGACAATCAGTTATCTTTGAGTTACTATGATAAGATTTGTCCAAATTTTGAGAAAATCGTTGATACCAAAGTGAGAGAATGGACAAAGAGTGACTCTTCCCTTGGTCCAGCCCTCCTCCGCCTTGTCTTCCACGATTGCGGCGTCACGGTATTGCAATTATATATATCTTCTTTCCCACGTTATGATAGTTGTTATCATCATTTTATTGTTACCATAATATGCATAACCCACGTATTGTTTTGTGCACATATATATAATACATTTGAAATGAGAAGATAACAAACATTTCGTGAATGCATAACAACTTTCAGGGATGTGATGCGTCTGTTCTTTTAGACCACGAAGGATCAGAGAGAAAATCGCCGGCGAGCAAAACCCTAAGAGGCTTCGAGCTAATCGACGATATCAAGTCCGAGGTTGAAAAATCCTGCCCTGACTTAGTCTCCTGCGCCGACATCCTAATCGCAGCTAGCCGTGACGCTACCTACCAACTCGGTGGCCCATACTGGCCCAACGCCTACGGTCGTCGTGACTCCGTCAACTCTTACGCTGGAGACGTCGAGAAAGTCCCTTCAGGCCGCCGTGACGTCACTGGCCTTCTCGAGACGTTCCAGTCTTACGGACTCAATGTTCTCGACCTTGTCGTCCTTTCCGGAGCCCACACCATCGGAAAAGCCTACTGTGGAACCATCCAGTCGAGGCTTTACAACTTCAACGCAACCCATGGAACTGATCCGTCGATCGACGCCAAATACGCAGATTACTTGCGTCGCAAGTGTCGTTGGGCCTCAGAGACCGTTTACCTAGACTCGGAGACTCCGGTGATATTCGATAATCAGTATTACATCAATCTTCAGAAGAATATGGGAGTCTTGACGACCGACCAGGAGCTTGTCAAGGACCCGAGGACCGCTCCTCTTGTAAAGGCTTTCGCGGAGCAGCCGCCTCAGATGTTCAGACAGCAGTTTGCTGTGTCGATGGCCAAGCTGGTCAATGTTGGTGTCATCACTGCTGAAGATCGTACTGGAGAGATCAGGAAGGTTTGCAGCAAATCTAACTCCCGACATTACTGATTTTGAGAAAATCGGTGCTGAGTTTATAAAAGAATATTTCTTGAAGTAATTTCTTGTTTGGTTTCAATTGTAATTTTGTCATTCGTTGTCTGAACAACAACAAAAATGTGAATCTTGATTTATACTGAGAATTATTTTTCGTTACAAGTTATCTGAGATTCGTGCTACTGATTTACACTAAAAGTCGGTCCAACATGATTAAAATGTCTTAAAAGGTTTATAACGTTGGTTGAATCCTAAAATGTTATCTATCTAGTCAAGTAAATAGTTGTGATGATAGCTTTTGGTGCACGAAAATGAAATATGAGAGACATAACCAGAGATATATCTCAGGTTCAAAATCATGTTTTTAGGTTTTCTATAACACTTGAAGCTCGCCAAAAACAGTACAAAGTAAGACACTTTCTAAGACATTTAAGAACCTGGGATGAATCTAGAGGGAACATAGTTATGAGAAGTGAAACAGAACTAGAAGTAAAAACAAACTTGGAAATTTAGACTCGCTTGCCTCGAAGGAAACCCTTACTGCGACGATTCTTCATCCCCATCTTAAACTTCTTCTTCAACTTCCTCCCGATGGGTTTTAGCGACTTGTTACGCTTCTCATCATCCATTTCCACATCTGCAGACAACGACAATATCCAAAACAGAACATAGCCACATTATCAACAAGACGTAAGATCAACTCAAATTATTGATTCTAAAAGACCCAATACAATCAAAATGATTAGCTTGAAAGAAACTAGTATACTTCGTAGATCCAATTGTGACCAAAACTCAATACTATGAAACAAAGAACAAATTTGTGTCCAAAATCAACTCAAATTATTGCTTCTAAAAGACCCAAAGCAATCAAAATGGTTTAGCTTGAAAGAAACTAGTATAGTCTGTAGATGCAATTGTGACCAAAACTCAATACTATGAAACAAAGAACAAACAAAGGGTCTAGAATCGATTCTGTTTCCTGAGTAAATAAGCTCAGCAAAAAACCTTCAAACGCACTCACAGCATTAAATCTTCACACTTCTGTGCAAAAAGTGAAGAAGCAAAAACCCTTACTCAAGAGTAATGAACTTAAACCTTCACAGATTTCAAACTAAATTGAGTGATTCTGATAAAAACTCAAATGCTAAAGATTAAGCAGAAAAGTTGCTTCTTCAAGCCTTACTTTATCCAAGAGCATACCGAACACAAACAAACATAATCACAACAGCGATACTATCAACCTAAACTGATGCTACAACAGTACAAACCGAACATACCCATCTCGTTGGCGACAGTACCGGAGGCGGAGGCGGATGCAGACTCGGAGGTCGGCGTCGCAATTTCCATGAACGGAGAAGGTGGTGGTTGACGAACCGGTAATTTGGGGGCGGCGAGTGCGGCTTCCATGGCGGCGGATTTGGCGTTGTCTCTAGTTAGGGTGAATGATTCCTTCTCCACTATTTCTCTTCTAATAGCTCTCAATCTCTTCACCCTCTTGCATCTCATAGATTTCGCCATCGTTTCGAAGCTCGTGGAGATGCCAAATTAGGGTTTCGACGGAAAAGGGGACTTTAAGAACTCAGCGTCAAATTTGCTTATATGGTCTAAACCTAATAGAAGAAAATTGCTAGTGTTTTGTTTGGTTACAAGATTAGCTGTATCCTGTCCGTAGTTAGGGCCCATTAATGACCCATTAATAATGATACTTATAGGCCCAAATTAATAATATTTCATATTCGTATTGTTAAAACCCGGAAATACCCTTCTTCGCCTCTGGACGCAGATCATAGGGTGGTTTGATTTCTCAGAGAATCCATTGTTTCCATTTGAAGAAAGCTCTAAGTTTAGATTCAAAGCTTTAATCCCTGTCCACTCTTCTTCAGGTTAGTCTTTTGTTTGCGTGGATGTGTTGTGAAATTTCTTAGTAATGTGATTTCGTTTTTGTTAAGAATTCGATTTGTTTCGATGGTTTTATCTGAGATTGCTCGTGTTGTTGAACTTGGAAGTTCTTGAAATCGTGTGACGAGACTATTTGGGTTGAAGTGTTGTAGATCTAGGGTTGGATTGCTTATGCATTGTTCTTGATCGAAATTGAGACTATAACTGCATTGATATTTGGGATCTGGTGATTGAATCATCTGATTATCGATTTTGTTATTACAAAATAAATGTCTTTTCTAATAATGTAATCTAAAGTAGAAGTCTTTGTGGTTGGTGTGAGATTGGTAATGGTTTTTGGTTTGGTTTGGTGGCAGAGATGTACAATAACATGGGACCTCAACAAGGGATGCCAAGACCACCAGGAAACCCTGAGCCCGGTCCGTTTGGGAACCCGTTCACTGGAGCCGGGTCGGGTTTTATCCGTGGCGGTTTGGGTGCGTACGGGGAGAGGATCTTAGGTTCAGGCTCGGAGTATGTGCAGAGCAACGTAAGTGTTACTTCTTTTGTTGATACTACATCATTATCATAATCTTATTTTCATCAATTTTTTTTTAAAACAAATGAAACAGATTACTCGTTACTTCTCTGATCCACAATACTATTTCCAAGTGAATGATCAATATGTTCGGAACAAACTCAAGGTTGTTCTGTTTCCTTTCCTACACCGAGTAAGTCTCTCTTGTCTTCTTGTTCTGTTTGAGACTTTCTCATGTAAGCTATTAAGTAAAACTAGTTAGTGTTCTGCTTTAAACCTTTTAGGGACACTGGGCAAGAATATCTGAACCAGTTGGGGGTAGACTCTCGTACAAGCCTCCAATCTACGATATCAATGCGCCAGACTTGTACATTCCGTTTATGGCATTTGGTACATACGTTGTTCTTGCTGGTCTTTCATTGGGACTTCATGGAAAGTAAGTTTTATGCTTAATCTCTCTCAGCGTTTTGAGTCTTAGTGTTTCAATGACTGATCTGGAAAACGAAGATCATTAATGTGTCGTAAACCTGGATTTATATAGGTTTTCACCGGAAGCTTTGAATTGGCTGTTTGTGAAAGGATTGGTTGGTTGGTTTCTGCAAGTGATGCTCCTGAAAGTAACACTTCTATCACTTGGTAGCGGAGAGGCGCCTTTGCTAGACATTGTGGCTTATGGAGGCTATGCTTTTGCGGGTCTATGTCTTGCCGGTTTTGCCAAGATTATGTGGGGATACTCGTACTATGCGATGATGCCATTGACGTGTTTGTGCACTGGGATATTCTTGGTGAAGACGATGAAACGTGTTCTGTTTGCTGAAGTGAGGAGTTATGATTCGAGCAAACATCATTACCTTCTTTTGTTTTTAGCCTTGGTCCAGTTCCCTCTTTTGATATGGCTTGGTAACATTAGTGTTAATTGGCTTTTTTGAAATTTGTTACCTATTTTTTTTTTTTTTTTTGCAATATACGATTTTTGTTGTGAATTCTTGTTGGTACTTTGTAGCAGAATTTGAACATTCTTGACATTGTACGCTGATCTATTCATATGAATATGGTGAAGAAAGTGTTATTATGAACATTATAGTATGAGAGTTTCTTTCTTCTTCTTGTTACCATTCTCTCTGTTTTATCTCCATTACTATGTGCTTGTAGAAACTAGAATTCGAATTGAAAAAAAAACTGCCATGAGGTTCACGCAAATGGGAGAATTTAAAATATGGACTGACATTTAATCATAAACATATACATTGAATAATCAACATCGTGTTCAGTGAATATAATCATTTTCCCTCATCCCACAAGTAGAACATATAAAAATATTCTATTAACTAGTTCTCTCTAATCATTTTTTTTTTATATGAGAGACATGGTCTTGCTAAATAAAAATGAATGTTTGTTACTATTTCGCCGGATTCATTAAAAAGAACAAACACATCATGGACCTATAAACAAAAGACATCATACTCATGGTCTGCCTTAAATAATTTGGGAATAGTGGTAAAGCTAACAATTAGGTTGGAAATTTCATTAAATAAGTTTAATGTTGATTACGCAATAATTCATGTCTCCTAGTTAATTGTCACATCGGTGTTTTGGATGATTCTCTAACTTAACCCATATGGTACTTCACTGCATTTCTCAAAAGTCAATGAAGTAAGCAATGGTCTTGAATTTTGTATATTGAAAAGTTAATTGTTGTAGATGAAAAATTGAAACTTGTAGAGACTTGAGCTACCCGATTTTTGTAACGTTTCTCCACTTGATTAAGCTTCAAGATTAGAGCTTTGAAAATAAAAATGATAGGATCTCACGTTTGCCTTACATTCTAAGAAAAACCTTATTCTTTTTTTTTTTTTTTCCTAGTCAATAATGAAGAAAAATAATAAAAAAGAAAGAGAAGAGAATGAAAGAGAGAGAAGTTTGTTGAATCAGTAGTTGCAGAGACATGGTTAGTTCCGCTGACTCTGTCAAGTCATCTTCTCTCTCGTTTACTTTACGTTAAGATCTCTCTTTTTCCCTCGATGAAGAAGAAAGAGATCGAAAACACAGACACCCACTTTCCCTCTAACTCAATTCTTTTTCTCCATCAAAGCTAAGCTTTCCTCTTCCTTTTCCCATGAAAATAAACACAGAAGGAAGACTGTTAGAAGCACCTAACGATCTTTAAGTTCGGAGAATCGAAAAAACAGAGACACCCATTTCCGAAAAATCATTACTTTCATATCAAAAGAACAAAAAAAATCGTTACTTTCCGACTTGTCTTCCCATTCTCAGGGGGAAAAAAGACAAATAACTTCGAACTCTGTTTTCGTAATAAGAAACAATGTCTTTGATCAATAAAGGAGCCACCTTGGCTCTGTTTCTAGCGTTGACCATGCTGGTCAACGGAGTTTTCGGGAGATTCATCGTGGAGAAGAGCAGCGTCACCATCCTAAACCCTTTAGCAATGCGGTCGAAACACGACGCGGCCATCGCTAACTTCGGCGTTCCTAACTACGGTGGTTACATGATCGGCTCCGTCGTGTACGCCGGTCAAGGAGCTTTTGGATGCGACTCTTTTGACAAAACTTTCAAACCCAAGTTCCCTCGTCCTACCATCTTGATCATCGATCGTGGAGGTAACTGCTTCATTTGCTGTCTTGTTGTTGATCGAAACTGCTCTGCAAATTAGAGAATCCCTCCGAATTTCTGGTTAGAAATAGAAAGTTTTATCATTTACATAGGGGACTTGTCTCAATCTCAGTTTCCTTGAACTTAAAACTCACTCTTGTCAGGTCTTAGTTTACATCTTTTAATCTCCTTTTCATCCAATTTATTTGTTCTAGGTTTCCGTTTATATATAGAAAGTTCTGTCATTTGCATATGAGACTCCCCTTAATCTCAAACTAGTTTTAGAAGAACTCTGTTTTGATACTCTCTTGTGTTTTTGTTTTGTTTTGCATTAGAGTGTTACTTTGCATTAAAGGTATGGAACGGTCAAAAGTCCGGTGCAGCAGCAGTTCTAATAGCAGATAATGTCGACGAGCCATTGATAACAATGGATTCACCTGAGGAATCCAAAGAAGCTGATGACTTTATAGAGAAACTCAACATTCCATCTGCTTTAATCGACCTATCTTTCGCCAATACCCTCAAGCAAGCTCTTAAAAAAGGAGAGGAAGTAGTACTGAAGATAGACTGGAGCGAGTCATTGCCTCATCCGGATGAGAGAGTTGAGTATGAGCTCTGGACTAACACGAACGATGAGTGTGGTGCGCGATGCGACGAGCAGATGAATTTTGTCAAGAACTTTAAAGGGCACGCGCAGATTCTCGAGAAAGGAGGATACTCTTTGTTCACACCTCATTACATTACTTGGTTTTGTCCTAAAGATTATGTTTCCAGCAATCAGTGTAAGTCTCAGTGTATAAACCAAGGGAGGTACTGTGCTCCTGACCCTGAACAAGACTTTGGAGATGGATACGATGGGAAAGACATCGTTTTCGAGAATCTGAGACAGTTGTGTGTTCATAGAGTAGCGAAAGAGAATGGTAAGTCTTGGGTTTGGTGGGACTATGTGACTGATTTTCACATCAGGTGTTCAATGAAGGAGAAGAAGTATAGCAAAGAATGTGCAGAGAGTGTTGTGGAATCTCTCGGTAAGAGACATCACAATCGTTTTCTCATCCTTTCTTCATATTCCGGGTCTCTAAGAGTTCTCTTATTCTCAGGTTTGCCACTTGACAAGATCAAGAAATGTATGGGTGATCCTGGAGCTGATGTGGACAATGAGGTTTTGAAAGCTGAGCAAGCGCTTCAGGTCGCGGTTTTTTTCATGTTTGAGTCTATATTTTACCATCTTTGAAACCAATTTTGCTGAGTCTTCTTTCTTACCTACAGGTTGGACAAGGAGACCGTGGGGATGTCACAATCTTACCAACATTGATCATCAACAATGCTCAATACCGCGGTTTGTTTCATTCCTTCTTATTGTAACATGTTTGCTTCTAATATAATATGTTATCGGAAAGCTAAAGATTATTAAGTACTTAATCTGATTCATTGATCAGGTAAACTCGAGAGAAATGCGGTATTAAAGGCTATATGTTCAGGCTTCAAGGAGAGAACCGAACCCGGGATCTGTCTAAGTGGAGGTTAAACCAATCCCCTTTGAAAGCTGATCTCTTCTGGTAATAGAGAATACTAAAGAAGTCTTCTTTACACTTTTGAAACAGATATCGAAACAAATGAATGTCTTGAAGCAAATGGAGGGTGTTGGCAGGACAAGAAATCTAATGTAACAGCTTGCAAGGTACTTGAAATATTATAACCGATGAATATGTACCGACTATTTTCTCATAGATATTTGATTTACACGTGAAATTGGATTCTATCAGGACACCTTCAGGGGAAGGGTCTGTGAGTGCCCAGTTGTGAATGGTGTGCAGTATAAAGGAGATGGGTATACTTCATGTGAACGTACGTTCTTGAGCTTCTATACTGTTTAGAGAAACTTCACAAGAAACATTTTGTGTTCTGGTTTGAAAAAGAAATCTTCTTTTTTTGATTGTTATAAACAGCTTATGGACCTGCGAGATGTTCAATGAATCAAGGAGGCTGCTGGTCTGAAACCAAAAAGGGCTTAACTTTCTCCGCTTGTTCGGTTAAGTGACTCAACTTGTTGTCTTCTTTTCAGTAATAATGTTATAAAGTTTGAAACTTTTCATCCATATTTCAAATTGTTTCTTATGATTTTCTCCAATTGTTGAATTCAGAACTCGGAGACATCTGGATGTCGTTGCCCTCCAGGTTTCAAAGGAGATGGTCTTAAATGTGAAGGTGAAAACTTCTCCGAACTAAAATTTCATATTCTCCCATCTTGTTTACTTAAACTGATTCGTCTTTCACTCTGTATACATTTATCTACTAGACATTGATGAATGTAAGGAGCAGTCAGCTTGTCAATGTGATGGATGCAAGTGTAACAACAAATGGGGAAGCTTCGAGTGCAAATGCTCTGGCAATCGTCTCTATATGAAAGAACAAGACACTTGTATTGGTAAATGTTGAAACAAACAATCAAGATTCTAAACTTCATCATATTCTTATTTTGTTTTTGTTTGTTTCTTATTTGTTTCGCAGAGAGAAGCGGATCAAGAGTCGGATGGTTCTTCACATTTGTGATTCTAGCTGCAGTTGGAGGTGTCTGTGCAGCTGGTTACGTGTTCTACAAGTATCGTCTCAGGGTATGTTTTCACACGTTTGCTTCTCTTAAAGAGTCTTCAAACTCATAATCATCATGAATATCTCTAATGATAATTCTTTTTTGTGCATCAAAACACCAATATGCAGTCTTACATGGATTCAGAAATCATGGCGATTATGTCTCAGTACATGCCATTGGACAGTCAAAACACAAACGATCCAATGACTGGAGAACCTCAACAGCAACAGCTGAGATTAACTTCTGCAGCTTAAAATTCAATTTCACTTTTGTTTAATAGATAATTTGTTGTTGTGTTAACCCAAGGAAAGTCTTTATAAAGAGCTAAAGAAGAAATTTTCTTTTGTTTTTACTTTTCATTGTTTATCTTGAAAAAAAACTTTTTTTTTTGGTCATTTTACTTCTTTTTTTCCTACACTTTTCGTTGTTGTAGATAGAGAGATATATGCTTAAGATTTTATACGGTTACATTTTGAAAAATAGTTTGTATTGAAAGTGCGAACAACAAGAGCTCTCTTGTCATCTGTAAATTACTGAATGAGTTGGTTGGGACTTTGGTTATAATGAAACAGACTATGGTCTTTTTTGTCATAGATAAAGTTTGATTGAGGTTTTAACCGAAGAACCTAAGAAATTGGGGATCATATATGAAGTTCTGTTAAGATAAGTTTGTAATCGCCGCAAGGAGAACGCTAGAGAACAAAGAGAGTTGGAGAACGTTCTGAGTCTTGAGTGTGACACTGAAAGTTCTTGAGTAATAATGCTCGAATAGTGTATAGGACTAAGAATGTAATGGTTTAGTGACTGTAATCCAAAACTACTAGCTATTGTTTTTGTGAGAGGTGAGGCAAAACTAAGCTTAAGAGCGTATCAGACATTCACTATTCAATTAAATAAAATGATATGAAGATATGTATCAACTCATTTTAGTTAAAAACTTATATTATTTAACCTATTAAAAATATTATTCTAATAATTAAAAAGCATATAATTCTCTATCAATTATGCTTTTATTTTGAAATTATTACAGCCTAATCGTCATATGTGATTTCTTAAAATATAATTTTATATGAGAAGAAAAATTATTCCCATCTCTCAAGACTATTACGATAGGATACTTAATTATTCAGGATCTTATGCAACGTTCTCTGAAAATATCAGTTTCACTATGGATGTAATCTTTTCTTTCCGAATCATTTGGTTGAATTGTTTCATCTCAATCGTTGCTATGAATACATTGGATAAAAATGTTTTTTGATTCGAAAATTATAGTTGTAGTCGATAGATGTGAGAACAAAATCAGGTCTTGAAAGTGGGAAAATATTTTAAAACTAAGGGAGGTAGAAAAAATATTTTATAGAGTTAAAATCAAAACCGGAAAAAAAAAACATTGTCATGAATATTTTTAACCTAACAAAGAGTCAGGTTTCCCTTTTCATAGTGAAATATGTTTTTTAGGTTAATAGTTCATAATTTTGGAAATAAAAAAAGTTTGTAAACGTGAAGATCTATCTAGTTTTGCTCGATACATGTATTAAAATACAAAAACTAATAGTTATTAAAAAATATATACAAAAACTAAACAAAAAAAAACTTTATATTTTGATTGCTACAAAAACATTTTCATAGTCAAAGATAGAATTCTAAAATAGTTAAACAGTAGTATTCTTTTACTCTTTTTTAAAAAAATGATGTTAAAACAGCATTTTAATTTAAATAAATTTTATATTTAATTCAGAAAAATATGCAGATCCTAAAAAAAGGCATTCAAACTTAATTCTCAATTTAAAACTTCTGGTACTCCGCTATATTTACCTTTGAATTAGTATGTATACCTTTATTCATACACTTTTAAATTTCATCTACCCAAATAAACGTAAACAGTAAGGGTCAATAGACTTACTGATTTAGGTGAAAAGTTAAATTTAAGTGTGAAAAGGTGAAAACCAAAATAAGGTTGCTTGAAGAGTGAATACAACTCTAAATTACCAAGTTCTAAAAAGTTTTTAACTTTTTTCCATAAATGGCGATTTCTTGAAGATTAAAATTTACTTTGCGATCTAGAATTTCATATATCTACAATTTGTTTACCCCCTCGTTTCCATAGTTTTGGGGCTAGAGAGAATTTTAATGAACAGACAATAAATGAACAACAGACACGTACGTGTATATAAAATGCAAGCATATGTATATCTCTATTTCTACAAAAGAAGATGTATGAAGAAGAAATACGATCGATAATCACATTCTGAATGTTTTGATTTCTGCTTTTGTTTTTTGTTTTTTTAATTTATTTTGTGTATAATTAGTTTTACACTTTTGAAAACATATTTTAACCGAAAAGTTACCCAAAATAAGAAAATCACAAAGAGTTTCAGAGACAGGATTATATATTTGTAAATATTTATTGTATTTTTTTTAGAAAGTCTTGTCTTAAATATTCGAAGAACAATAATTAAATATCGAAATTTTCTACTTAAGCAGGAAATTTGTGACTAACATATGTGTAAAATAACACTATACAAATAATGTTTTCTTCAGAGTTATGTTTTATTTATTAATTTATATATAAAATATACGTATTCTACCGGATTAATTAAAAATGACAATTTATTTATAGGTAGGACTTGTGAGCGTGATTAAAAGTTAAAACCTAGTTGGGAAATGGGAAGAGGGATGATTTGACAAAAACAAGACACTGTTTGGTTTCAGAGACTTCCTTTAGCATCAAAACACAAACAAAAGCGAAGCCTCTTGAGTTACTTCAAATAGAGAATATTATTACTCTTTTGCGACTTGTCAGATTCAGATATTCTTCTCACTTGTATACTTATATTATTTTCACGGTAAACAATGCCTTAAATAAGAAACCCTGATTGGACTTTTGATCTGACTCTACTTCACTCTTTCTAACTTCTTTAATTTCAGTCATCATGTATCTCTAAACCCTAACCTCATTAACTCCAAACTCGCTTTCTTGTGTTACATTGTCACATATCTTTGTAATTAGCAGTGATTAATAAGAATTCTATCGGGTCTAAAGGTCTGTTTTTTTTTGTAAATTAGATCTTGATGATTTTAGATGTTTTAAAAAAAGAGTGTAATTGAACGTTGGATTATTTTATTTTATTTTTATTATTGGGGAGTTCCAGATCTATGGGTTTTAGGTTTTGGGGTGGAGATGAATTTACTATTTCTTAGTAAATCGATCACTATATTAGTGAAACGATTTCATCCAAAAGATGAAAATAACAATGGGTAATATAGCTTTTTTGTTTATTCCTAACAACATCAAATAAAGGTAACATCTATTTCTGCTATAACATTATGAACAACCTGCTCGATCAATTCATAAGAAGGTACCTTATTTCTTAAAGATTATTCGTCTATATATTCATATTTCTCATTTTTATCTTGTTACATATTTCTCATGTTTAGAAATTACGTTCTTTTTTTTTGTTGGTATGAATGTTAAATTTAGAAACTACGTTCTTGCATGCTACATAAGCTTTTTATATTTTTCTTTGATGAAATTCTAATGATTGGACTGTATTAAATCTTATAATATATGTTAAATTTTCGTTTCGAATCCAAAATAATAGTGTGGTTCCTAAATTCTTCCAACAAAAATCATTATTAAGGGCCAGATCCCTATATTTTATTTTTCAGACATGTAGTAGCAATTGACTGGTTTCCATTTCTAACAGATTAGATAACTATATGTTATAATAAAACACATTTACTAAGAAATTAAATGATCTAATTGGTTTGTTTTAATAGAGAAAAATAAATCTAAATTTAGGGTGCATTTTTTATCTAGTATTCTCTGATTTGATCTCAGATGAGTACAATTTGTCTGGCAATTATCCAAAAGAAAAGGAAAAAGAAAAAGAGGAGCCTGGAGCGTGCATGTAGATTGCGATAAAATTAGAGTTGAAAAAATGAAAAGAAGATGAAGATGTGATCAAGTGTGAAAAGCATTGGAGTAGTCTCTGAATTAATAATGTCGATTCTGGGCATTGACAAGATAACTCTGTAGCTCTCAACATTAAGAACCATCACTTCCTCTGCCACCATTTTCACGTTTACCCACACACATTACACATACACATATACAAACAAAAATTTGTTAGTCAATTAATATCAACAAAAACTATGGTTATAACAAGTCTTTTTGGATAGTTGTGCTTGTTGAAGTTTGGTTTAGTTAAAGCTGTTTGAATGATACCAAATACATCCGGTATATATACATATATTTAGAAACATACTTTACAATTTGTAATAAAACAAATTCAAACTTCTTAAGAACTTCATTTCAGTATTTTAGGGTTAACCTTTTTTCTTGTCATTCTCCATTTGACGGTTTAGTTTTTAGAAATTCTAATTTTAATATACCAAACTATTTCTACATTTTTCTTTTTGTTAACACAAAATACTAATTTATTTTAGGGTTATATAATTACAGTTTTTCAGATATATAAAAAGTTCCCTAATATTTATATACTTAATTATTGGTTTGTCACACTATACCTTTTTAATAATAAAGAAGCACGCTTTCTTTTTTTCAATCTAAATATATGTTTTTTTTGTATAAATTCAATTTACCTTTGTTTTTGCTTTTAACATCTTTTCTTTACCTTTGTTTATATATTAATTGTTCTTTTATATATAAATATATATGCCACTTTACTCTGTTGAAGTCAAGAACATATCAAAAAGCCATGCAAGAAGTCTCCTCTTTGTTACTTCTTTCTTCAAAAGCTATACATATGCTCTTTGCCTCTTTTCCACCAATGAGTTTTGCATAACTTTCACCAAAACCTTCCTCAAAAATCATTAATATTAAATCTCCCTTTTCCCAACACAAGAACAAAACTCTGAATCCATTTCAGACAAAGAAAATCCTAAATCCCTTTAAACCTTTCATATTTCAAAAGCCTAAACAACAAAATGGAAACAAACGTGTTCATCAATAACCCATCTTTAAACTTACCATTCTCTTACACCTTCACCAGTAGCAGCAACAGTAGCACAACCACAACCACAACCACAGATTCGAGCTCCGGTCAATGGATGGACGGTCGGATTTGGTGCAAGCTACCTCCTCCGCTTCTTGACCGTATCATCGCTTTTCTTCCACCTCCGGCGTTTTTCCGGTCACGTTGCGTCTGCAAGAGATTCTACGGTCTACTTTTCTCCAGCGCTTTCCTCGAGACATATCTACAACTACTTCCTCTCCGACACAACTGTTTCCTCTTCTTCAAACACAAAACCCTCAAAAGCTACATTTACAAGAGAGGAGGAACAAGCGATGATGGTTCCAATAAAGCTGAAGGATTATTGTTTGATCCTAATGAAATCCGATGGTATCGTCTCTCTTTTGCTTATATCCCTTCAGGGTTTTATCCTTCA
Source organism: Iljinskaea planisiliqua (assembly GCA_900108845.1). NCBI lineage: Eukaryota > Viridiplantae > Streptophyta > Magnoliopsida > Brassicales > Brassicaceae > Iljinskaea > Iljinskaea planisiliqua. The sequence continues at coordinate 2,734,695 of FNXX01000007.1, read as the reverse complement.
GGATCATCAGGAGGGTTAGTGAGTTGGGTCTCTGAAGAAGCTGGTCTTAAGACCATTCTCTTATGTAACCCTCTTGTTGGATCCGTGAGTCAGTTGCCACCAATGTCAAGGCCAAGGCTTTTTCCATCAATAGGTCTCTCAGTAACACCAACCTCCATTGATGTTACCGTCGCCGGAGACGATCTCATATCTCCTTACGCCGTTAAAAACCTCTCCTCGGAGAGTTTCCATGTCGATGCTGGTGGATTTTTCTCCCTTTGGGCTATGACTTCTTCTTTGCCACGGCTTTGTAGCTTGGAATCAGGTAAGATGGTTTACGTGCAAGGCAAGTTTTACTGTATGAACTATAGCCCTTTTAGCGTTTTGTCCTATGAGGTTACGGGAAACCGTTGGATCAAGATTCAAGCTCCAATGAGGAGGTTTCTCCGGTCTCCAAGCTTGTTAGAGAGCAAAGGGAGGCTTGTTCTCGTAGCAGCCGTAGAGAAAAGCAAGCTTAACGTTCCCAAGAGCCTTAGGCTTTGGAGTTTGCAGCAAGATCACGCCACGTGGGTCGAGATCGAACGGATGCCTCAGCCACTCTACACACAGTTTGCAGTGGAAGAAGGCGGGAAAGGATTCGAGTGTGTCGGAAATCAAGACTTTGTAATGATTGTGTTAAAAAGGACTTCATTGCAGTTGCTGTTTGATATGGTGAGAAAAAGTTGGTTATGGGTCCCACCGTGTTCTTACTCCGGAGGTGGTGGCGGCGGCGGCGGCTCAGGTGGTTCAGACGGAGAGGTGCTGCAGGGTTTTGCTTATGATCCGGTTCTTACTACACCGGTGGTTAGTCTTCTTGATCAGTTAACACTTCCATTTCCTGGAGCCTGTTAGTTTTTAGACTATTAGTTACGAAACTACGTGTCGTTTCCCTTGTAGCGTTAAGACTGCTTGTTGTTTTTCCAAAATTCTGTTGCTTTATTTTATTCCTGTGTTCCTGTCTGTTTGTAGTAAGATTATATTTCTAATGTCAACGTCTGATCTTTGACAACATCAAATATACAGACAGATATCGAATCGTGTACAAACGAATCCGTAAATCCATCGAAACTCAAAAATTAAAGGTCTTCAGAGAATGGTTTCACTTGAGCAATACTTTGAGAATGAGATGAACTTTGCGGTTCATTATTCTCCTAAGTTCTTCATTAGCTTCCATTCCTATCCTCCTGCAAAATAAGCATAAGATCAGTCACTAGATTAGTTCAAAGAGTGAACCAGCCTGTGTTCTTGTTTGCTCTTACCCGATTTTGGAACCGCCCTTGCCCACAAGAATCTTGCGTTGGCTAAGTTTAGGAGTGATGAGATGCTGTTCGATCCTCAGAGACCCATCTCGCTGCTCTCTCCAGTCCACTAGACGGTGCTCCACGCCATATGGGACTTCCTATGGTTTGTTCACAATCATGTAATTTGGAAACCGACACAGAAGATTATTACACAAGTAGAGTTGATATTATTATTACCTGATGAACATGGTCTAGTAATCTCTCCCTAACAACTTCAAGAGAGATGTTCTTCATGACTTCTTCACTCATGGTGAATGCATCTTCCTCCCATGGCTTTTTTACTGCCTGGTCCATTAAATATTGGTTGAGATCTTTAACTCCAGATCCCTTGAGTCCTGATATCATGAAGTACCTAGAACACCACATAGAAAAAACACCTTTTTCAGTTGCAAAGAGACTTCTCCATTCGTTGTTTTTAAACCGAGTCATGTATATGATCTATCTACCTTTCATATGCCGGAAGATTTTGGAACTCCTCAGCAACCTTTAACAGGTCTTTCTTCTTTTCAACCAAATCAACTTTGTTCATACATAAAATGCGCTTTTGTTTCGGGTTTGCTTCCTCTCCCATGTATGTGATCAAGCGTACAACTCTTGAATCCGGACTAAGTCAATCAAACAGAAACTAGAATTCAAAAACTACGAATACTGTTAGAGAGAACTCTATTTCTACTCACCACAAAGCAAAACCAATAACCCTAGAGTCCTTTTTTAAAAGAAGATCGGTTCTCAAGCTTATGAATAATCTCGGTGAGATGCTAGTGAGCCACACCACAAGATGCACCACTTGATGCTCTTAACTAGACTACTCTAAGTTTCGAGATAGGTTTGTCAAGAAAATATGCAAAAGCTGCTAAAGTTCACAAACGAGCAAATGACTTACCACGTGAGATGCCTATGGACATCAAACATAACAATGAGGACATCAAATAGGTCAACCGAAGTCCAAGCATTTTGCACACGAGCCTTGATGTCTTTGTAACCATATCCGCTTTTCTTCAACATTAAACCCGGAGTATCAAAGAAACACTGCAAAGTTGTTCCAAACACAATATTCAATACTTCAATCTACAAATGATTGTATCTAAAAACAAAATGCTATCCTCCATACTTAACCACAACGAATAGTTCATATACGCAAAAGATATAAGAGAAAACTTACGACTTGTGTATCTCCTTTTGTCAATACTCCTAACACTTCATGTGTCGTCGTGTTAGTCTTCCGTGAAGCAGCAGCAACCTTTGTTCCAACCTGCACATAAGCAAGTTTCTCAACATAAAGACAAAACCACACTACAAAACCCAAAAAATCAAGCAACTTTAGGATTACACAAGAGTCCTTAGCAGAACAAAAAGACCCCAAATTCAATCAAGAAGCAACGGATTTGTGCATAAACATAAACAAAACGTCTTAAAAAGATTAAAATTTTCAATAACCGAACCATGAGATTAGTCAGTGAAGACTTTCCGGCGTTTGGTGGGCCGATGATTCCGACATTAAGCGACTTCTGGTCTTCTTCTCTAACCTCACCTTCACCGAGTTCATCATCAGCTGACTCAAGCGCCGCCTCCAAGAGAGCCTTCGCTAGAATCCTTGACCTATCAATACTACCATCATCTTCTTCTTCGGAACTCTCTTCTTCTGGAGTATTCAATTTACCTTTCTCTTTAGGAAACAGCTCTCTTTCTACTCTCGCCCTGTACCCTTTATCCCAATTAGGTTGCTTGGACTTTTTCACGGAGTCTCCATTAGAACCTTCGGTCCCAGGGATTGAGTATTGACTGCTATCGAAAACAGAGTCGCTGATGGGTCCGTCTCCGTTGACGGAAGTGGGTTCGTCTAGATTCGGCTGCGCCGAGTAGAACCGGCGGAGGAAGTTGTGAGTAAGATGGGGTTTACTACGAGGTGTCGTCGTTCGTGAGATGGAAATCAGTATACGTAGAGATCTAAAAGCTTTCATTTTTTTTGCAGCAACAATGGCGAAGTTGCGATCTCGCACAAAGTTGAGATTTTTAACGAAATGTAACAGAAGAGGAATCGAGGGTTTTAGAGGGTTTTTCACTTTCACAATTTTTTTGGCTTTCTTCGGAGAGTGGTGAGAAAGTAATTGAATATTACAGATAGCCCCGTTTGTTTAACAAAATCCAATTTACGTTACTAACTTCTCATTCGATACATTTGAGTCACATTGGCTATATTCGAGGTTCAAATGAGTCTTGGATTAAAAAAAAAAAAAAACACCTTTAAGAGTGGAGTTACAAATGTTGCATATATATATAGTTGATGTAAAGAATTTTAGACTTATTAGTCACTTTTTACTTTGGGCTAAATATCTAAACATGATGCTAACATTTTGGGTGAAATTGTGTTACATAGTAGTAACCGATAGTCAGAAAATAAGAGTGACCTAAGTCCTTCCTTACTCCGAAGTCTCCAAAAACATACAAAAAGAAAGACTAAAACCTTTTGAAAAAAAAAAAAACCATCCCTGAGATCTCTAAAATAAAGCAATGGTAACCTAACTCACCAGGCTAAAGAATACAACAGAGAGATAGTAATAACTGAAATTCAGATCACAAGTTCAGCTTTTGAAAATCTGAATATCTATGAGTGAAAGAGTTGGTACAAAAGCTCATCATCATCGCCCTTCTTGGATGATTTCTTCAAGTCAGGTTTGGTTTGGTGCCACACTCTAAAATGCCATCCGCCCTGCAAGCCTACTCTCTGAGATTCGTCTGTCTATGGCTGCATTTATCGAGTTCATCTGCAACAATTTCAAAAAGAGCAAACCCCGGTTCTGAGTAAAAAAGTTGGATACTTCATACGAAAGGCTACAAAGATTTTCTTTTCTTATTCCTCGAGACAGTGATTGTGCAAAGGTACCAAACTTTGCAAACTGGAATAAAATAAAAGGAGCTGACCTGGTTTGAAACCAAACCTGTTGAGTATGATCTTGTGGAACCAATCACCACAATTTTTTTTAATACAATACAAGAGAAAAGAGGATACATAATGAAGAACAAGCAGATAAACAGGACTACTTGTTGCAAGTTCTATGGCAAAGCTACTAAAGATACCATTCTAAAATCAATGATTAAACATGCCTATGTCCCTATTCTCATATTCTAAGGGAAGCAATTATGAACTGAAATTATAAAGGTACCTCTTAGCACAGAAACAATAGGCTCTGGAGTTAAAAAAGGCATAAATAAAGCCTACCGAATGGGTTAGACGTGCAAAGCAAACTCTCCTTTAAATTTAAAAGGGAAAATCAGAACTTACCTGGCTGGTTTCATCATGCACCTTGTATTTTGGTAACGACATTCTTCTTTCCTCCTGAAAATACAGACACATCGAGTTAGTTTGAAAAACCAAATGATTCGTCAATGACACCAATACCACATGTCTAGAAGGAACTCTGTACCATAGACATCGCTTCATCATCCCATACAAGATAGACCTCATTAGGTTGAGAGCTAGGAGCTTTATTTGCAATCACAGGAGGTGGACCAATTGAAGGACCACTAGTGTTTGGACCAGAAGCATACGAATGAGAATTAGTCCCACTCACTGCAACACAAAATAGAAAGAGAGATTAAGTTTTGAAACAAAACATGCCGAGTCAAATGTAATTGATTCTAAGAAGTGAGAACTACAGATTCAACCTGGAAAAGAGTTGTTCGGCGGAAATGCATTTACTGATCCTGGGGTGGCATCGGCAGCAGACGGCTGCTGAGCCCCACCAACGGGAAGGGGAGCAGAAAACGGTGAAGCTTGAGCAGGAGTGATGCTATTGCTATTCACAACAGGGAACAAAGGTTGAGAAACCGGCATTGCGGGAGATGATGGTGGAATCCCAGGAGGAGCGACTCCACTGACTACATGAGATGACGTTGGCATGGTCATCCCCATACCATGAACAGGAAAAAGTTGTTGTTGTGGTCGATACCCTACATGGGCAGCTGGAGGAGCTGCTGGATTCTGTGGATACCATTGTTGTGGACGGGGAGGAGGCATAGGCCATCCAGGGCGCATAGGAGGACCAGGGTAATACCTGTTGACACAAAATTATTTAATATACGGAAACAAACGTAGACCAGTTCTAAGACAGAGGAAAAAAGGAACTTTGTGGATCGTAATTGGTTGAGTGCATCAAAATTTAGGACCAGGAAACCAAAAACTCGCAAGAGAAACAAAAGGAAATAGCTTCCCCCATCACTTAGCATGGATCAGATACTAAAGGAAACAAAAACACCATCTGAATATTCTAGAAGTCAGGGAAAGAGAAAAAATCTAGTGTACATACATTGGTCGCACAGCACCAGGCACTTGTTGGGGTTGATATACCATTCCGTATGGTCTAGGAACTGCAGCACCAAGAGGGGCGGCAGGAATTTCAATTTTTGCAACTTTGGCTGGAGACTCTTCCTCTGCAGAAAACACAGCGTCAGTTCAAAAGGTATCACCACCATATGCATTAAGCCATCACAATCGATGCAAAATAATGAAGAGTTCATGACCATTAGATGCAATAGTTCCATAGCACTTGATAAAGCGACAAACAAAGTTTCTGCATTACTTGTTTTACTCAATGAAGCGATAATGTAAACAATACATGTCAACTCCTTACCTTCTTCTCCGTAGTGAGCAGCCAAGACATCAGGTGGGATTCCTTGCATTCCATATATTTCAATATCAGTCGAATCTCGACCAGATTTGGCATTAGGAACCCTTGTGGGAAAATTGAAAAAAAAAAAATATCAATGTCATCGAATCAGAAGGAATAGGGATTATAAAATTAAACTAAAAGGGTTCCCTAATCAAATTAGACGAAATCCGTCAGTGACAAGAATTTAATTAATCTTTCCCTAAACCCTTCTTCCCCATGTCTCCACATTGTATGCCTTACTTAACCAAACTAAGCAAAGAAAAAAAAAATCAAAACTTCAAATTTCCCTACCAATCAAAAAGAGTGTTTCTTTCCAATCGTTTTCTCACAGAGAAGTATAAATTAGGGTTTATAACCAGACTTATGAAATTAACCAAACCCCTGAAAGAGCTAATGCAACAAAGTTTCAAATTTTCTAAGTTCTCGGTTACATGCACATTCAACCGATTCAAACCATATAAGAAAACTCAATTAGGGTATTAATCCTCAAATTCGGATTAAGCTTAGTCAAACAGAAAGAGAAAGAGGGATAGAGAAAAGCAACATACTTTGTAACATTCTCTTTATGAACCTGGAGGACATGAATCACCATGCCACTAGCTGTAGAGAGCTTCTTGTGGCAGACATGACACTTGAAGTGTTTGGCTTTCTGGTGCTGGACAAGAATCTTCTCGTCGTCGAACTCTCTGTCGCAGTAATAGCACCACACCTTCTCCGTCGCTCTCTTCTTCTTCTTCCCCATCACTAAAAGGTTCTCCTCTGTGTTTATTTAACGATTGATCGGTTGAATAACCTCAAATCTAAATTGAAAACCTCTCGCTCTAGTTTCTCCTTCTTTTGTCTCCTTCCTCTCGCTAGGGTTTCTGTTCGCACAAAGCGTGTTCTCGATTTCTTCTGCGATCTCCAGATTCTCTGTAGTCTTATTTTAACTTTTTTATTATCTTCCGTTACTCTCTTTTGTATTTATAGAAAAAGGACATTTCTTATGTAATATTGCGTAAAATCCATAAACTTTAGCTGATTTGTATATTTTCCTCCAAATATGCATTTTTTTTATCTACTTTCATACATTAAATATAGTTATGCAAAAAAAACTCGTTATTACCAGTTAATTTAACTTATATATGAAAAAGGATATATCCTTGTATTTGTGTCTTTTTAGCTAAAAAAAATCAATAAAAACATCAAATTACAAGAAATTAATGAAAAGGTAAAAATTCTTTACATTAATCTTTTCAAAAAAAATTAAGTTCGACTGGATCTTCAATCATCTTTAATAAATGTACATAATCTATCTTAGATCTAGTTGAAAGTATTTAAGGGATATAGCACAAAAAAGATGAGCTCTATGTAAAGTGCGGAAAGGCTCTTACAATATCCTAAATCAAACAACATAACAATCACTCCATGAAAATCCCTTAAATATTTGACGAAACTGACGCACACACAACATGATAGATGGATTGATAGGAGTGTAGGATCCACCTTCATAGGCATCTTTAGCTTGTAAATAACATGACTCTCCAGTGAGTTTCTAAACCAAGACTTAATTCTGTTTAGCCATTGCAACTTCCGAATTTTCTGCATTGCCTGTTATTAACAACTTATATCTCATAATTGCGTCCAGAGCTTTGTGCTTCACTCGTAGATGGAAGATACCTGAGAAAAGCATACCATTTGGCAATTGTGTTTGTTCTCTGAGTTATGCATCATGTTTATTTATTTGATTCTCCGGTTGTGCGACTTATCGCCAGTGATCTATTATAACGAGCGTCAAAAATATAACGCATACTAAACTATATTTAGGCTGTTTGCACGGAGGGTCACATCACATGAACCAAAATAGAACTACATAAGGAATCTAACTCATAAAACCAAAGTTCAGGAGGCCGAGACAAAAGAACTTAAATGGATAAAGAGAGAGAACAGAGAGCCGCTCGAGCCTGCTTAGTCGACTTCTTCCATCTTGCTTCCTTCAGCGTCAGCGTCATCTTCAAGTGGTGGCATGTCAGCATCAGCTTCACTCTCACCCGCATCATCGTCAATGCTCAGACCGAGCTTAAGCATCCTGTGGATTCTGCTTCCGAACGTGTTGGGCTCATCAAGGCTGAATCCAGATGTGAGGAGAGAAGTCTCGAAGAGGAGAAGGACGAGATCCTTTACAGACTTGTCGTTCTTGTCTGCATCAGCTCTCTTCCTCAACTCATCCATGATCGAGTTCTCCGGGTTGATTTCCATCGTCTTCTTGCTCGACATGTAACCACCCATGCTGCTATCTCTCAACGCTTGCGCCTTCATGATCCTCTCCATGTTCGCTGTCCAACCGTACTCACCGGTTACGAGACAGCACGGTGAGTCGACGACGCGGTCGGAGACGATGACTTTCTCAACCTTGTCTCCCAACACATCCTTGATCACCTTGCATAGACCCTCGAACTTCTCCTTGAGTTCTTCCTTCTTTTTCTTCTCGTCTTCGGTTTCTTCAAGCTTTAAACCTTCCTTGGTGGCGGAGACTAGCTTCTTTCCCTCGAACTCCTTGAGCTGACCAATAGCGTACTCATCAATGGCGTCAACCATGTAAATCACTTCGTACCCTTTCTTCTTGAGCTTCTCAAGGAAGGGAGAGTTCTCTACAGCTTTCTTGCTCTCACCGGTGATGTAGTAAATGTCGTTCTGTCCTTCCTTCATTCTCGTCACGTAGTCCTTAAGACTTGTCAACTCGTCTCCGCTCTTGGTGGAGTGGTAACGGAGCAACTCAGCGATCTTGGTCCTGTTCTGAGAGTCCTCGTGGATTCCGAGCTTTAGGTTCTTGGAGAATGCTTCGTAGAACTTGTTGTAGTCTTCCTTGTTCTCAGCAATCTCGAAGAAGAGCTCTATGCACTTCTTCACTAGGTTCTTGCGGATAACCTTAAGGATCTTGTTCTGCTGCAGAGTTTCTCTCGAGATGTTGAGAGGAAGGTCCTCAGAGTCGACGATACCTTTGACAAATCCGAGGTATTCAGGAATGATCTCCTCACAGTTGTCCATGATGAAGACACGACGGACGTAAAGCTTGATGTTGTTCGGCTTCTTCTTTGTGTCAAAGAGGTCGAATGGAGCCCTCTTGGGAACAAACAGAACAGCCTTGAACTCAAGCTGTCCCTCAACAGAGAAGTGCTTCACAGCCAAATGTTCCTCCCAGTCATTACTGAGACTCTTGTAAAAAGCAGCGTACTCCTCCTTGTTGATCTCCTCGGGTTTCCTCATCCAGATAGGCTTCTGCTTGTTCATAAGATCAAACTCGTGAGACACCTCCTTGATCTTCTTCTTCTTCTTCTCCTCCTTCTCTTTCTCCTCGTCCACTTCCTCAACCTCTCCTTCCTCATCCTTCTTCTTCTCCTCCTCCTCCTCATCATCCGAAATTTCCTTCTCAATGGTCTTCTCAACCCAAAGAGAGATAGGGTAGCTGATGAACTCAGAGTGCTTCTTGACCAAATCCTTAAGACGTCGCTCTTCAAGATACTCCAACTGGTCTTCCTTGAGGTAAAGGGTCATCTTCGTACCCCTACCAAGAACCTCACCAGATGTATCCCTCGTCACAGTGAAAGAACCACCGGCTTGCGACTCCCACACGTACTGCTCATCGTCATTGTGCTTAGTGACGACAACAACCTTCTCGGCCACCAAGTAAGCAGAGTAGAAACCAACACCAAACTGCCCAATCATGCTGACATCGGCGCCAGCAGACAGAGCCTCCATGAACTCCTTGGTGCCTGATCGTGCAATCGTACCAAGGTTGTTGACCAAATCAGCCTTGGTCATCCCAACACCACTGTCGATAATGGTCAAGGTGTTGTTGGCCTTGTCAGGGATGATGTGAATGAAGAGCTCAGGCTGACCATCGAGCTTGCTCTTGTCCGTCAATGACTCGAATCTAATCTTGTCCAAAGCCTATTCGCAAGAAAACAACATAATCAGCTCGATGATCCGAAAACAAGCTTCGAGAATCATTCCGCTTCGAGCTTACACGATCAAAGCAAAATAATCATCTCTAAGAAACAAACCTCCTACAGTTCCGAATATGCAACAGATCAAATTCAACTAATCAGATAACTCATCGATGATCCAAAAACAAGCTTTGAGAATCAATCTGCTACAAGCTTACAAGATCAAAACAAAATCATCATCTCTAAGAAACAAACCTACTACAGTTCCGAATATGCAACAGATCAAATTCAACTAATCAGATAACTCATCGATGATCCAAAAACAAGCTTTGAGAATCAATCTGCTTCAAGCTTACACGATCAAAGCAAAATCATCATCTCTAAGAAACAAACCTACTACAGTTCCGACTTTGCAACAGATCAAATTCAACTAATCAGATACATCATCGATGATCCAAAAACAATCTTTGAGAATCAATCTGCTTCAAGCTTACAAGATCAAAACAAAATCATCATTTCTAAGAAACAAACCTACTACAGTTTCGAATACGAAACAGATCGAATTCAACTAATAAATAACTCATTGATGGATCTATGCGTAAAAGCAATCTAAGAGAAAGAGAGAGAGAGAGAGAGAGAGAGAGAGAGAGAGAGAGAGAGAGAGAGAGAGAGAGAGAGAGAGAGAGAGGAATACATCGGAGGAGTTACTGATGAGTTCACGAAGGAAGATCTCCTTGTTGCTGTAGAAGGTGTTGATGATGAGGGAGAGAAGCTGATTGATCTCAGCCTGGAAGGCAAACGTCTCCGTGTCCGACATCACAATCCCGGAGGATATCGGAGGTTTTTAAGCTTCGGAAGGCGAAGGAAACAGACGGCGGAAGTCGAAGGAAACAGACGGCGGAAGTCGGAAAATCTCTATTAGATTGATTAATAAATTTTTATTAATGAAGGAGGAGGAACAGTGTTTATATATAGTGCCCCTACTCTTAAAGTTTCTAGATCCTTCGTCTTCCATCAAAACTGGAGAAAAAAAAGAAAAAAAAATGGTAAGTCCTCCTCACGCGTTATACTAGCGCGTGTTGTTTCCCAACGAAATTTTCTGTTTAATCATTACAAAAGACAGAAAAAAGAATGTATACCACAAATTCGTCAAAATTCTAGCAAGAGATTCACCTAAAGCTTGATTATACAAATGAAAATACTCAATAGAATGAAGACTAATCTCTAATGATAATTAACAACACCAAAAACTATTACTGTCATGAACATTGCAGCCGATTTGATTTGGTGAGAAACTCTTAATCTTTTGGCGCAACAAGTGACTGATAATGCTCAAGTTGGTTTCTCTTGAGTAAACTATTACCTGACTTCTTTGTTCTCTTTGATCCAAACCCATATAGAAGAAATCTGTAGTGGAATACATAACTTCCAGAAAATCATTTGCAGACATCGTTCATTGCTTTTGGTTTGTTTGACTTTTGGCATAGATTAAGAAAATAGTGGGGAAACAGTGAGGTCAAGAGCCTGCAATAACACGGGTCTGTTCAACATAATGGTATTAATCTTGATGATTTTCGTCGTCTATTGGAGAAATCAGACAAAGATCCGTTATGGATTGTAATTTGTATATGTTGGTGTTGGGGAAGTGTTTGTGCAGCAGCAGCATTTCTCTAAGAAAGCTATGATGGTTTCATTGATTAGTTTCAATTAGGATATGGAAAATACTAAAAGAGCTTACAATCCTTAACGGATCTTTGTCTGGTTATACAATACCGGATCTTTCCATACGATTGGTAAAGACACAGGGCAATTAACACAACTATCTAACACGATTGTCAGGATGGCCGAGTGGTCTAAGGCGCCAGACTCAAGTTCTGGTCCTCGTAAGAGGGCGTGGGTTCAAACCCCACTTCTGACAAATTTAGATTTCTTTTTATTTTTATTTTTGTTCTCTCTCTCAGATCACACCTTTTATCCTCTCCTCTTCGTATGTTCTATTTGACGGTGTCTTTTTTCAAAAATCTAATTATCTTTTCTACGAATATGTATAGGTTTAAAAGTTTTTTAATCTATCTTTTGCCACATGCAATTAACATATTAATTTAAAATTTTAACTTTTGTTATGAGATTTATCGTCCTTCAACAAACTAAAGTCCATGGGATGCGTGGTTTGTTGTTTTGGGATTTTTTATTGGTTCAATAATGTGTGAAAAACGAATTGGTCGTTTTAGAGACAGAATATTGAGTACAAATTAAATTGAAGTGTAGAGCACAATTAAAGGGAGGATTACAAAAATTAATATAATTAATGTATACAAGAGTTGAGCAATTATCAGTGGTATGATGAGTAAATTATAAGAGTATAACTAGATTTTTTCCCGCATTTTTATTTTATTTTACACAATTTTAATTTAATGAAAGAGAAAATCTTTATTTTTATTGTTAACTTATTTAGAAACTTTTAATTTATTTTTCTGATATTGAGTTTTTTCTTTAAAAAAATTATTTATATATGTGAAAGTTTAAAATGTATTTACAGTTTTAATTTTGATATAGATATATTATATACTTTACTAAATTTTGACCAGTTCTAAATGCGCACAATATTTTTTTTTTTACTTTGTAAAATTTAGAATTTAAGAGGTTTAGATGATTTTATTATGGTTTAGATGATGGTATTATATATTTTGGTTTAGATGATGATTTATAATATTATTATAGATTTTAATATATATATATATATGACTTTTAACATATTAGAGATTGTATTATTTTATTTTATACAATATGTAATTTCATACAAAAAAACTTTTTAGTTTAAATGAATGTAATTTTACATTTATGAAAATTAAAAAGACAAAAAGATTAACCCGTTAATTTAGTATGTTACATATTAATTAAAAAAATTTTGAAAACTTTAATGGAGCAATCGACAAAAAAACCTAATAATAGCTTTTTCAAAAAATCTATATTTTCACAAAACTATTTTAATATTTGCAATCATTTATTTGTTTTATCACATAATTTGAATTTAAATTACAAAAAGTTGATATAAATGTATTATATAATTTACTAAGTTTTAACCATGAAATAATCTTGAGTAAAGCGTGGATAACTATTAATAAAATTTGAACCGCCAGAATTTAATATTAAGAAAATTTTGACGAAAATTTGAAATTTCTAGAACGATCCACAAATTTTTTTATGTGAATATTTTTCTAACATCTTTATTAATTATTTTTCAAAATATTCACATTTAATATATTATTATTTTTTAAAATATTCAAATTTAATATATATATATATATATGTTAAAGTAATTTGTGTATGCTTACCTAAATTTGATTTATGATTTATAAAAATAATTAGTATACTAATTTATTTAATTATCTTTACTAAATTAAATCAAATTAATAAACTAAATTTTTATTTATAATCTATTATATTAAAACATAATCATTATATGAAGTTTTTTTTTAGTCATATGTTATATTATATAAATGGCAGTATAAAAAAAATATCTTAGGATTTCATTAGTGGTATCAAATCAATTAATAACTAATTTATACATAATATATTTTAATATTTATTTATATTACATAAAATGGCAGTACAAAAATTAAATATCTTAGGATTTGCATTAATGTATCAAATCTATTATTAATTAATTTATTCATAATATTTTGAATATCTTTTAATTAGATGATTCTTTGTTTTTGGTCAAACCATTAATTAATTTCTTTTTTGTACAAAACAATTAATTAATTTTATATTAAGGAAAACAATGATAAAGGAAAAGAAGAAACAATAGCTATCTTTGAAAAGAAAATTTATAAATAGAGGATAGTTGTTCATTCCTTCTCATATGCGAAAAAAAAAGAAATTGTAAAAAGAAAACAAAAATATGGGTGCAAAATAGAATTCAGTATTTGTAATAGTTTTTATGGTGGTAATGATATTGGCAATGGAAAAAAGCAATGGGGAGACAGAAGCTGAATGCCGTGAAGATTGCATTCAAAGTTGTGCCACCACTGGTGCACTTCCGGCCAAATGTCTTCAGAATTGTTACCGTCAATGTCACCGGCTTACCACTTTTAGGTAACCATTTTTGATATTTTTTTAATAAGAAGATGAAAACTTTTTCTGGAAATATATAAAAAAGAATATATTTTTATTTTTATTAAGATAATTTATAATTGCAGAAAATAGGTTTCCTCTTTTTTATCAACTAATATATATATTTTTTTTTAGTTGAATTTCAATAAATTATTTTACTATTTTAGATGTATAATAGAATAATATAATGATCCAATAGTTAAAAATTTTTTTTTTTAAAAAAGATAAAACTATATATATAGTCAGAATATAATAATCTATATTATTCATCAGTTAAGCTGGTTAAATCTCAAGATAACAATTGTAATATCCATCTAGATAAATTTTATATGAAATTTTTATTTTCAATTAATTGTAATATTTAGAAAAATATAACATGTAGGTATATAGTCCTCAAAGAATTATTTTGTTAAACACAATATATTATTTGAAAAGACATATTTTATTGCAGTATAATTTTTTGTCAATTTTTTAAAGTTTGATATTATTTTAATAGAATTTATCATAGATTAATATTAATGGATGGTTTTTACTATGTACAGTGGAAGCAAAGACATAGAAAAAATGAAGTCATGAATCAGTGTGGACTCTTGGAACTTTCAAATTACTTCTATTATATTCTTATAATATGAGTTGTGTAAGACTATTAAATAAATAAAATAAATAGCAGTTGTGAAATTACATTTTTTTTTCTTCTTGTGAAATTACTTTATTTGTTCATAATTTCATACAATAGAACCAAGAGAAAGAAATAATGAAAATCATAAAATATTTTAGTACCATCAAGCTAACTCATTTTGTTTTGAAGAAATTGTATTGTATATTACTTTGTGACCTGTATAGTAAGTATTTAGTAAAAAGAAAATATGTCAGATTTGTATTATGAAATGTCTAAATTATTCTTTAAAAAAGCATTATGCTTTTAATTTATTAGGTCAACATGCTTTTAGTAAAACAATATATTGATTTATTGGTTCATGCATACTTTAAAAATAGAGAGATTTGAAAAAATAAGTCAAAAAATGATTTATAATTTACACATTTCTTGATTTTTATCGAAATTTGAATACATTATCTTTTAAATATATTTAATAAATTTAAAATAAATATCTTTAAAATCTAAAATAAAAAGAAAAAAAATGAAAAGAACACTTATAAAATTACAGTTGCATTATTTTTTAAAAAATTGATGTTCAAAATTTAAAAAAATATATTTTTTGTTGTAGCTGGTTGTTGTAACTGATTACCCACAGCTTGTTGCCTGCAGCTCGTCACTCGTAGTTAGTCACTCCTAAGTCCTAACTCATCTCTCAATTCAACTGATCAGTCTGATGACCTGTCATGCCTACCTATCTTTTAATACAATCTGGATCTCAAACTAAGCTGATCATTCTGACGATTCTTTATGCTTACCTGCTCCTTACTTTATTTCATGCCTCAATTCAAGTGGTCATTATGACGAGCTGCCATGACGAGTTACCACTTAGTCAGATCCAACTCTCATTCCAATTAACTTGCTCATCAAACTACTAAACAATTCATGAAGATAAACTACAAATGGTTTGATCCCTTTTCAGAAAGCATATAAACAGTTTTTCACGAAGTGTATTTATAACTTCCTCCCCTTCTTCTGACTAGCTCTTCTTTCTAGTTTCTATCAACTGAATTCGTATTGTCATCACCTAACTACAACTTTATTTATAACAAGATTCTCCAAACTCTTTGAAATACACTAACAATTATTGGTACTTGGACAAGAGAATTCTCTCACGCTAGAAGCTTGAAGCTCAACAATGACAAAAACACTACCTAACTCAGAAAAAAAAGATTGTTCATGATCTTCTCTCACTCACTAACAACTTCATCCATCTCCTCTATTATGGAAACAGTTCACCAACTTCATTCGTCTTCTCTTTGAGAAAAAAATTCACTCACTTCGTTTATATTTTTCCCAAAGAAACGGTCCGTTAAATTTTACACGAAACTCATTATCGATAAAAAAAATTTCTGACTAGATAAACACCTCGGCAAAATACAACAAATTATCTGATGTCAAAAGCAACCACAAAAGCTTATAAACAAGTTTTAGAAAAAATCTCAAAACTATGATAAATCGATAACATCGTCTCTGTTTATCTTCAATGCGTTAATTTTAGATACTTTCATGAACATAAGGTTGATCAGGCTTTGCTCCAGCTATTTCACTGACATCTACAAAAACCTGTCCGGTAATATAAATCCGATCGTTTTTCTTCAAGTGACAGTTCACAGTATGAGCTAAATCTCCCTCAAATATTACAAGAATCCTAATGTTCACACAGATCAAAAAAGTATAAAATTAATAAATGATTATCACATCAATACAATATAACAAAATTAACGAGCAATCAAAATATTTTAAAATTTTATTAATGGTCAAATCAATTATTAACTAAATTATTCACAATATCTTTCAATATCTTTAAATTAGTTAAAAAATATTAAAATAATTGATTTCTTTGGTTTTGGTCAAACAAATAATTAATTTCTATATCTAAAGAAAAACAATGATAAAAAAGAAGAAGAAATAACTAACTTTGATAAGAAAATTTATAAATAGAGGATAGTTGTTCATTACTTCTCATATGCAAAAAGAAAAAAAAAATTTCAAAAAACAAAAAGCAAAAAAATATGGGTGCAAAATGGAATTCAGTAGTTGTGATAGTTTTGATGGTGGTAATGATAATGGCAATGGAAAACATCAACGGGGAGACATTAGATGAATGCCGTGAACATTGCATTCAAAGTTGTGCCACCACTGGTGCACTTCCCGCCAGATGCCTCAAAAGTTGTTATCATCGATGTCACCGGTTTATCACTTCCAGGTAATGGTTTTTGATAATTTTTAATAAGAAGATGAAAACTTTCAGAAAATATATAAAAAGAATCTATTTTTATTATTATTAAGATAATTTTTAATTACAGAAAATAGATTTCCTCTTTTTTTTATCAACAAATATATATATATATATATATATATATATATATATATATTTAGATTGAATTTCAATAAATTATTCCACTATTTTAGATTTATAACAGAATGATTGAATAGTTTAAACATTTTTTTAAAAAAACTATGATAAAATTATAGATAATCAGAATATAATAATAATATAATATTCAATATTATTCATCAGTTAAGCGGGGTAAATCTCAAAAAAATATAACATGTAGGTATGTAGTCCTCAAATAATTATTTTGTTAAACACAATATATTATTTGAAAAGAAATATTTTATAGCAGTATAACTTTTTGTCAAATTTTTAAAAGTTTGATACTATTTTAATAGAATTTACCATATATAAATTAATGGATGGCTTTTACTATGTATAGTGGAAGCGAAGAAATAGAAGAAATGAAGTCATGAATCAATATTGGACTCTTAGAAATTTCAAATTACTTCTTTCTATTAAATTGTTATGACATGAGTTGTGTAAGATTATTAAATAAATAAAATAAATAGCAATTGTGAAATTACTTCTTTTCTTTCTTTTTGTGAAATTATTTTATTCGTTCATAGTTTCATACAAGAGAACCAAGAGACATAAATGATGAAAATCATAAAATATTTTAGTACCGTCAAGGTAGCTCATTCTGTTTGAAGAAATTGCATTGTATATTACTTTCTGAATGTATAGTAAGTATTTAGAAAAAAATATATATATATATGTCAGAATTTTTGTATTATGAAATGTCTAAATTATTCTTTAAAAAGTATTATGCTTTTAATTTAATAGGTCAACATGCTTTTAGTAAAATAATATATTGATTTACTGGTTCATGCATACTTTAAAAATAGAGAGATTTGAAAAAAATAAGTCAAAAATTGAAATTTTGTCCATTTACACATTTATTGATTTTTATCAAAATCTGACTATATTATCTCTTAAATATATCTAATAAATTTAAAATAATTATCTTTAAAATCCAAAAATATAAAATAATTCAAAACAATGAAAAAGACAATTATAAAATTACATTCACATTATTTCCAAAAAAAAAAAATATTCAAATTAGAAGATAATTTTCCATTTGAACTCGTTGTCCATAGTTTGTCGGCTAGTCACTCGTTGTTAGTTACTCCTAACTCATCTCTCAATTCAACCGATCAGTCTGATGACCTGTCATGACTACCTATCTTTTAATAAAATCTGGATCTCAACTAAGCTGATCATTCTGACGATTCTTTATGCCTACCTGATCCTTTATTTCATGCCTCAATTCAAGTGGTCATTATGACGACTTACCACTTAGTCTGATCCAACTCTCATTCTAATTAACTTGCTCATCAAACAATTTATGAAGATGAAATACAAATGGCTTGATCCTTCTTCCGAAAGCACGTAGGCAGCCTTTCACTTTGAAGTGCATTTATAAATATAAAACACAATAATTTTCTCCCCCTTCCCCTCTGCCTGACTAGTTCTTTTCTCTACCAACTGAATTTGTCATGTCATCGCCGACATTCTCCAAGCTCTTTGAAATCTACTATCAATAATTGGTACTTGGATAAGAGACTTCTCTCACGCAAGAAGCTCGAAGCTCAACAATTACAAAAATACTACTTCTAACTCAGAAAACAAGGATAGTTCATGATCTTCGCCAACTTCACCCGTTTTCTCTTCAAGGAAACGGCTCACTCATTTCGCTCATCTCTTCTCCGAAGATATAGTCTCTATTTTGATTTATGTTTCCAAGTTCGATAGTATAAAAATTTCGGATCTCTAAATTTAATTACCAAAAATTTGACTCTAACAACTGAATATTTCCAAATTCTAACAAAATTTTAGAGTAAAAATTTCATCTTAGCGGACGTTACTTGTTTTGCTCTTTGGAGGAGGTAGTCTTTCTCTCACCCAGCTTGGAGAATCATTTAGCCAGAGACTTACACCCGTATCTTTGTGCTTAAAATCTGGAGCTTTTTCATTTATCTACGTTTATTTAGTTATAAATGATTAGTACATTGCAGTAAATCTATAAGAAAAAAAGGAATCGATTGATGTTAATGGTAATGCATTTTTTTCACCTTGTTCAATCTGTTGTCCCACCACTTATTCATGTTTTCCACCAAGTCCTTCCATGATTCCTCTCCGGCTTCACATAAGCAAAGATTGTTACACAGAGAAGGTACAAGTTCCGAGTGAGTAGCAGATTCATACGTAAGAGAACTATTTCGTTACCCTTTGGTTGTATTGCGTACTTTGACCTGACAGGAACATCGAACTTCACGTCTTTAAGATCAGACAATATCTCATTGGGAGCCTTGTTAAGCCAAAGCGCTACAGTCCCGTCTTTCTTCTTGAAATCAGGGTGTCTAGGATTTACCTATAGACAAATGAACTAAGCAAAAAGGGAACAACTTTGGCAAATCTATCACCGAATGTAACTGATAGAAACCACTACGAAACAGCCTAGTTACCGATCCGTTCTGTTTGCTTTCGCGGTAATCACACCATTCACCAGGTTTATCAAGAAGCTCAAACCAAACATCAGTTTTAGAATCTCTATTCTTTTGAACGCTAGCTAAGAAACAAGAAGACGAACGTTCTTTTGTGTTAGATAGCCAAACCTGAAGGGTATATCAGTAACGTAAAAAAGAATGCGCTTAGACGCTTACCGGAATGCTTTAGCACAGTTTCTTTTAGATCCGATGGTGGCAAAATTTTAGGTAGGGTTTTAGAACCCTGAATGTAGTGGAGATCACGAACCATTATCTGGTGTCAAAACCAACCACGAAAGCTTATAAACAACTTTTTAAAAAAATCACAAAACTATGATAAACATCGTCTCTGTTTTTCTTCAATGCGTTAATTTTAGATACTTACATGAACATAAGGTTGATCAGGCTTTGCTCCAGCTATTTCACTGACATCTACAAAAACCTGTCCGGTAATATAAACCCGATCGTTTTTCTTCAAGTGACAGTTCGCAGTATGAGCTAAATCCCCCTCAAATATTACCGGAATCCTGATGTTCACATCGATAAACAAAAATTATAAAATTAATGAGCAATCAACAAATATCAGAAGCAGACTCAAAACTATTCGATTTAGCCCAATATCCAAAAAAAAATTCAAATTTTTGGGATGAATCCACATAAAAACAAAAATTTCAAAGTCTAACCAGAATTTATGAATAGAGTCCGAGTCCGAGTCCGAGTCCGAGTCCGAACCGGAACCAGATGGAGGTCCGTGCGTAATGACGGTGCCTGCCCAGAAACTCCCGTCGGGCTTAGCGTGGAACTCAACGGGTTGGTTCACGTACCCAATTAGATCAGCAGAATTCGAGATTTTGGGTTGGTACGGTATCTCTGTCGGTTTCGGCCACTCCGGAGATTTCGCCGGAGACACTGACTTCGAATTCTCAGTTATGCTTCCTCCGCGAATACGGCTACTACTACTACTTCTCGTCGCGAAGAAAGTTGAATGACATTTCTGAGACAAAACCCATGATTGTCTAGCCCTCGAATTCAAAAATGGACTTATTGATTTCGATAGTGATCTTGCAAGTAACTGCATTTTCCGCGAAAAGATTCAAGTTTTAGGGTTTATGTCCCCCTTTATCGGTAAAGATAATAAACCTTCCGTTACCAAAACGTTGTCGTTTTCGTGAAAAAAATAACGTTTCATAATACGGGGCTAATTTAGAAATCAGAGCTTTTTATGTGGGTTATTTTGTAATTTTTAGCTTTTGTTTAGTTCGTCGTGCGGCGGAAGAGAACGCTGGGAAAGGGGGAAAAAAAAAACTGCAAATCGGATTTCGAGAAACCCTAAAAACCGGCGAAAGAGGAGAAGCTCGGTGTTGATCTACTCGAGACGATGAAGAACAACTGGTCTAATTTACATCAGGTTATTTTCTATCTCTCTAGTGTTCTCGGCGTTGTCCAATTCCGCTAGATCTCTGATTCTTATCACCGAACTCGTTGTCTTTTGCAGATTGGGAGAAACTCATTCATAGCTACATCAACCGTTTACGCTTCCACCGAATTCAACTTCTCAAACACCGATCGAAGAAGCTTCTGCTATGTAGCAGGAGGTGAATTTGTTTGACTGTATTGCCTTAGTATTGAGGATATAATCTCTAAGTGATTGAAATGGTTCAAAAAAATTAGCTTTATGCAGAGAAAAAGACTTTTAAGTTCTTCTGATAATGAGATTGTTTGTTTGAGAAGTTTACTAATCCTTGCAACTTAAAATTTTTGTAGATAGATCAGGCTTTGTAGTGTTGAAATCGGAGAAGGAGTTCAACAATGCACTGAGCAAAGCTCAAGGTTAAAGAAACAATCTTGTGTTTCTTTGTTGATTACTTCACACTTGATATGATTTGATTAGTATGATGCTATCTTCTTTTTTGATGAATCCATTTTCAGATGGATCTTTGCCATCGGTTTTCTATTTCACTGCCGCGTGGTGTGGACCTTGTAAGTTAGTTAGTTCCCTGAGAGTTAAGTTTGGTTCTGATTACTTTGTCTTTTGGGTTTTATTAACTTGTGTATTAGTGATTTGACTGTAGGTAGGCTTATCGCTCCTGTAATATTGGAGCTGAGTAGGAAATATCCTGATGTAACAACATATAAGGTCGACATTGATGAGGTATGTTTGCATTTACATGTATAGCTCATCATGCGAGCTTAGCCACCAAATTTGTTTTGTGAAAGTATCTGCTATCTAAAAGCCTTGTTTTATCGGGTATATAGAACCAAATGAATCTCTCTAACTGATGGAAACTCTGAGATATAAACAAATGTTGGTACACTCTGCTTGCTGTGTAACTGGTTTACTTATGTTACATCCTTTAAAAGTGGCAGAAGTCACTAAGTATGGTAATTTTGTGGTTCAGCCACACATAGTAAGATAAACTGTTTCTTTGTATCCCAATCTTCTTATGAGTATCATTTTAAGCTCCATTGACGCAAGATATCTCTTCTTACGTATTTGTAGGGCGGTCTTTCAAATGCTCTTGGGAAGTTAAATGTCTCTGCTGTGGTAAACATCCTCTGTTCCTTTCTAAGATTACTCTGCATTCTAGGATATCAAGCGTGAAACTAGTTTTGAATTCGATATGAGCTCTAATGTTATCAATGTATGAGATCCATCTAATGGAGCATTATGATGGTTTTATGAATGCAGCCAACAATGCAATTCTTCAAAGGTGGCGTGAAGAAAGCAGAGATTGTAGGCGCAGATGTGATTAAGCTGAGGAGTATCATGGAACATCTCTACAAGTGAGAGACTCTGTTTAACTTTGCTTTACATTTCATTTGTGCGTAAAATCATCTCTACGGTACGCTGCGTTATAGAATCCACGAAATGATTACGAACAAGGAAACAAAAACTTTGTTAAGATAGTTTTTGAGTCTCTCACACCATTTATCTATCATTGTATATAATTTATGTGGATTTTATCAAATAAAGTTTCGTTGCTTTGAGTTGTGAACTTGTGAATGTATCTTGTGCGTTTGCTTTAAAGTTTTGGGCTTAGCCAAATTCTGCAATTCATAAGGGTGTTTTGGTCTTGTTCGAGTTTTTTTTTCTCTTCTATAAATCAAGTTAGAATGGCCCAATGGATCAAACAGAGTTGGTCTGGTCTTAACTCTTAAGAATGATGGCTCATGAATTAGTGGGGACCTCGAATTTGGCTGAACCGAAATGTGATTAAACCGAAAAGGACACTTCAATACATTAGTGATGAAGAGAACAAAAATAAATATGCAAATTACAAAGGGAGTTAGATAAAATGAGTAGGACCGGATTTGACCGGTATAGTACACTCTGTTTCTAAAGCTTCATACGGAGACTAACAATCATTAATCAATGAGAACATATTTGTATACAAAACTCTTATTTCTTCTATTCTATTATTATTTTTGTGTCCTTCTGCTCTTTGTATCCTAACGCTTACGATTGGAGCGTACCAAATTAAGGAAACACAAGAAGAAAAATAATACAAATTCGAGATTGAGACTAATATTATTGAACTATTGATATTAATGAAAGGAAAATGAGGTATTGTTCTTAGTTTTCTTTTTATATAATTAGGTAATATATTATTTCTTATCATTTTACTAACAAAAAAATTTTCTGAATTTTTTCTTAACCAAAAATGCCATTACATCACGTATTTATCACGTTTTGCTTGGTGGCGTTCAAGTCAACTTACAATAGTTCATGAATTATCATTTGAAAACATTATGTACATTCTAATAATGACGTAACATATTGAAAGAGAAAAATATTAACGAAGTACTTGAAAAACTCGAATTATATTTATAAAGCTTGGAATTTTGATTGGACATGCTTTAAACGAAACATATGCCAAAATTATGTAACAATTGGTCTCCAAAAGATCATTGAGATCTTACTGTCACAAACAATAAATCAATCATATTAAATACACAATTCTTTGTTTAAAATTTTCGTGGTTTCTCTTACTTCAACCCTTTCTTCTGGTTTCCATCTGAAGGAAGTATATAATTATTAATTTTGATAATGAAAAACTGAAAATAAATGGGATGCGAGAGAGAGAGAAGGTGGGGAATGGTCAATGGAGAAGGACAATGATTTGGCCCCTCTTTTGCTTCTTTAAGTACTTTTTATCTCAGTCTCCTTTTTATTTTCCAAATCTCATCTCTAAATTTTTCATTTTTTTTTGCTATTCCTAGCAAAAACACGATCCATATGTATGCTTAAATATATATTTGATAGCTAAATGATAAAATATGTGATAAGTTTCTATACTATTTAGTAAACATTTATGAAACGTAAGTAATAATCCAAAAACTGAATTCCTTAACTCTTGAGTAGTTTTTATTCTGAATTTAAAATACATTCAATAGCATTAAATTACTAGATTTTATTCTGAATTTAAAATAGAATTAATTACTATTGAATTAAAATATATTCAATTTCATTAAATTACATGATTTTTAAGTAAAAAAAACTCTCTACAAAATCATATTCGTCTTTTTTTTTTTTTAATATTGTGAATGTCTCGGAAGAATAGTGTGATAATAAATTTGCATTATTTTGTTTCGAGTGTTGAGAAATAATTTTATCATGATTGTATCTTAAAATTCAAAAATCGCATAGAACTGTCACACATTACACATATGGTTTATTGAGTTAAGGAAGAAAATTAAATCTCCACTCTGTGTTTGTTTCATTTTTAAAATCATTTTTAATATCTCATTTTAATATATTTTCTTTACTTAATTATTCTATTTAAATAATTTTATTTTGTAATTTTTAATTATGATTGATATGGTCGTACATCATGAATTTCGAAATATTTTGATCCAAATTATAACTCTAAATTAGGATGTGATTTTTGAAACTTTGGATTTCAAATAATCTTCCAAAAACCATGAATATAAACAAATTTTATATGATATATTAAATTAATTGAAAATTCTATAAAATATATCATTTGCATTAATACTTATAATTATTATATGTATGTTTACATAATATGAACATAAATACATTTTTCGAATTATTATAAATAGCAAACTCAATCCATATATTGATACTTTAATTTTAAAATATCAGAATTTATTTTGTTATTTTAATATCTTGAATAATTTGGGGATCAGGTTCATATCTTGGATAATAATTCCACTTTTTTTTGTATGAATAATAATTCCACTTTTAGTAGACATTTATTTGTTCACACACTATCCCATGAAATATAATTGAGTAAGAATTATTTGACGGGTGTTATGAACATAAATCACTTGACTTAATTTTTAATTTTTTTTCTTCAAATTAAACTGCTTTTCGGTCAATTTAATATAACATATATGTAGACAAGTTTATTTAAACTAAACTGCAGTTTCTGATAATCAAATCAAGAAGACTGTCACCAATTGAACCTTTGAACTCTATAATCAAGAAGACAAAACAAGATCGGTAGGAGGTCCTAAGAGGCCAAAAGGACTGACAAGTGTCTTCAATAATGAGAGTGATCTTTTAGAGCAGTGAGTCAGATCCATCAAATGGAGAAGACTATTCTCTCTCTTTCTTCTCTCAATCTCAATCTCAAAGAAGGTCCCATCTAAAGAAAGGCTCATAGATTGCCAGATTCTGCAGTGAGTAAATTGGCCAGCTAGTTTTTTCTTTCTATGGCTTCTCTGCACCACGATTTTTCTTCCTTCTATTATAATATTATTACTATTTACCTCGATTTCTTTTTGTTTAAAAAGAAAGAAAAATTACTCCTACAAAGATTCAATGGGAAATTTCTAAAACCATACATTTCTTAAGCAAATAATTAGTATGGAAATGTGCACTTTTTGGCACTATTCGGAAAGATTAAAACCTTGCGAGTTTTTACTACAAACTTTATAAGTATTTTAGTATTTGAATTTGAAAAAGTTTGTGGTTTAATAATGTCTTATAAACAAAAAAATTATGATTAATTAATGATTTAATAGGACGATTGTATTCGGTTGGATACCATAATCCAAGATAACCTATCATTTGATAATAGCGACGAAAATTTAAGAGGTAAATCAATCTAATGACCAAATATGTATGCTTTAACATAAATTGATTTATTATCCACTAACAAAAAAGGAAAATTTGATATAATATCTGGATCACCAAAGCAAAACCATGGTCTACTTTAAATAGAAAAGTGCCAATTATCGAAATCTATTTGGTTAACATATATTATTACTGTTTTAAAACTTTAAAAAAATTACTTAGTCGAGATACATGCACATAAATCGTCAACACATTGTGACAAACAAAATGTTATATCTTGAATGTTGTTTTATTTCTTTAACATATATAAGCTCAAACATATTCTACCTATATCTTGAATAAATAACAAATGATAACTAGAAGTTAGAGATTTTAGAAGTAATTTTTTAAGTCTTGTAGTATGCATTTTTTCCTTTATTTTCGTTTGCTATTGTTATCTCCTTGAAATAAGTTTGCTTTCTTCTTCAAAGCTTTTTGTATCTCTTTTATTGTGTCTCAAGAACAGGGGTTTTTAATATATAAGGTGGATAGTCATTGTCATCTGCCTAGAGGGGACATCCTAAGAAAACTCGAGAAAATAAATTAAAATACTTTGAATTGCTCATTATAATTTTTTTTCTCAAAATAATAACGTGGGTCCATTAGAGAGTGAAGCCTACATATTACAAAGATATCGACATCATGTAGGTTCCATTTACATAAATGATTGAGTAAATGGTCAAAAGCTTCTATCATACCATATGCCTTAACTCTTCCCACTTTCTTTTTATTTGAACAAATATTTCCAGCTTATTTTATGATCAATACTCTATTACCGTTATAAATATTCGATTTAACAAGTGTGCTATTTTTATTTTTTTTGCGGAAATAAGCAGATTGATACGAAATTGTTTGAGACTGAAAGTAATTATTATTATTAGAAGTCACTCATGGTGAAGATATGGGGAGTTTCAGCCCAACTTGCATAATCATTTTGTTTGAAATTCACTAATTGGTCAAACAAAAACAATCTTTACAGTTAAAAGAGGATGGAAGGTTTATTGATGGGGCTAAAAACATAAAGAGTAATATTTCACCAATCTATGTTGAATTAAAAACATTTATTTAGATTATAGAATGTATAATTGTATATCAATAATATAAGTAATTTCTGCAATAAATTATTTGTAATTTGATAAAATGAGCAATTCAAAATATTTTAATATATTTTATCGGAGTTTTTTTAGAAAGTTTCCTCTACACAGACGACGATGATGATTATTTTTTAATTTAACAAATTTAATTTAATTTATCTAAAAAAATTACTAATTTAATTTACTTATAAAGTTTTAAACTGACTAATACTTTATATTTTCTAATTATTTTCAAAAACAATATATATCAAACAATACAAAATTCTATAAAAAAAATATTTACAAACTTAAAACAAAAAAATAAACTAAATGCAATTAATAAAATTATTCTATTTTTAGCTAATTATAACCAAAATATAATTATAGTTTAATTCAAAAGAATTACTACAAACTAGTATCTAAAAATGAATGATCAAATAAATTTAATATTTAATACATGAAATCACATGTCTAATTAAAATAGTAATATAAAACTATTTGAATTCATTTTTTTATAGATAAAAATTATAAAACAACTTAAAATTTATAAACAAATGAGAGCAAAATACTAATCAAATCAAAGCTTATGTTTTTATTGTTTTGTAAACATTATATCTGCATCCCGCGTCGCCTAGTTATATAATATTTGTATAGATATTTTTCCACGATAGATAATAGATCGTAGTGGACTGCTGCTAAAGGCTATATGACACACCCACACACATGCTTTCATTCTTAGAGATCTTACTGTTTCCTATCTGTCCAACTACCTCGAACCTATTGTGCCTTGAAGCACAGGCTGTCCAGGTGATACTTATCCAATATCATATAAATATATAGGAATGTAGTAGTGCATGGAATCATATTGTACTAATACATTATTATTTATTCAGGATGGTTCGTCCTACGCGCGGGGATGTAACTAATTTTTTACAGATTTTTTTATATAAAACTTTTTATAATTTGTTGTTTTTTTATTATTTTCCTTTCTTTTTGTTTTATTTTATTTTATAATCACTTTTTTTATTTGTTTTTTTTTAGCATTTTTATATTATATATTTTTTAGTTGTACAATTTTTTTTGTCTTTACTTTCTTTATTTTTCTTTTTATCTTCGTTTTATAAAGTTTATTTTTTTTATTTAACGTCTGATTATTTCATTTACACATGATAAAATACTCTAACACTTATTTTCGTTATCCGAATATAAATCCACCAATATTCACAAAATTCAAATATGATATGTATTCAACAAAAATAACTAAATATAATAATATAATATTATTAAAATAATAAAATAATAAAATAAACTGACAATAGTATAAGATTATTAAATTATTAAAATAATAAAATAAGCTGAAATTTTAGATAAAAATCAAAATTAAATAGAAAGTAGTATAGAAAATTTGAGACTGAATTTTATCAATATCTTAGAACATATATATAATTAATACTAAAAATATTCTAATTTTCAAAAATACTTTTTTATAACTTTTTGATATTTACAATTTATATATTAAAGTAGATTTGAATCATATCCAGATATCTTAAATTTTTAAATATAATTATTCGAATCCAAATTCAATAAAAGTAGAATTTTCAAAATCATATGTAATTTTTCACTGAAATAGAGAACATAACCAAAATATAATTGCAATAAAATACAGACATATATTTTAATAGTATTTTAATATTTCTATTATTAAAAAATAAATGGTGTATGTGGAGAAGTTTTATAATTGATTATTACATGTATTAATAAAAAAAATTATTTAACTTCTTTCATTTAAACTTTAGAGTTGAATGTGTCGGAGTTGGAACAATTTTAATATTTGTGAACTATCAAAAAGTAATTTTTCTATTAAATAAATGAACATAATAGATTAAAAAATAAACATTAGTGATTGTATTACTAAACAAGTTTTTTAAGCATTACGAAATAGCATATTGATCTTTCTAACGAAAGTTAAATTCATATTCTGTGGAGGTTTCTTCACAAAATATCTACAAAAATAATTATAAAGAAAATATTAATTTATTAATAGTTAGATATCTCAAATTTAAGATATCCATATTAATTTTATATTAATATTTATTATTTTATTATTTTTTGAGAAATCCTTCTAAGGACTATTGATGTAGATGCTCTAAAAGTTGCATTACAAATGTATTAAAATCAAATATGAATATATTGTATTTTTGAAAAATGAAATGTCAGGAGTCAGGTGGCATGGTGCTTGAGAAAGTCTGAATGGAAACCCATCTCTCTGCCTTATGCGTCTCTTCCGTTAAACAAATCATAAAAAGTAACCATTCGTATAGATATAAGAAAATTTAAAGCATCTACTTTTAGTCTAGTATTGGAAAACAATGGTTCTCTTTATATTTCATAGTATTAAATAAACGTTAAATCATGCACGACCGTGCCTAAAGAAACAAGAAGAATATTTGCTCTAGGGGTATTTGTTTTTGTATATTTATTACAAAAGTAAAATACCATTTAAAATATAAATTGAGATACAAAAGCCAGCAAAAAATAACATTTCATCAAAAATGGATTAATTTCCAGAAACAAAACCTAAAAAAGAAATACCAAAATTCAAACAAAGAAAATAACATATCAAAATTTACAAAAAGAAATATTAGCTACTGAACCATCACTGTTTGAAGTCTTCTCATATTATGTAAATATTCATGTTCTCGATAATGTATAATTTTGTTTGATATATATATATATATATATATATATATATATATATATTGTTTTGGGTTTTAAAACTTCATTTTACTAATTAAAAAAGAACATCATATTTTTATTAGAAAGAATAAGTAGGTATTCATTTCTTTCATTTGTATTTTGAGTCGAAAACTTTGAATATAACTATATAATCATGGTTTTTTTTTAAAGTGTTTATTGGAAAAAAATTCCATATGATCACATATCACCATTCACCAAGAGGGCTTTTTTATGAGTAGAGAATTTGATATTTGAACATAAGTTTTGTTCACTAATCATTTCTTTTTATAAATATAGTATTTACCAAAATAGTATTGATCATATTTTATAATTTTTATACTCTCCATGTTTATTTAATATCAATAAACTAGTAAATATAATTTAATCAATTTTCAAGAAGTAAAAGACAAAAGATTTCTAAAGAGACTAAAACTCATATATTAAAAAATTCTTAAATTTGCATTTATTTGTGGAAAAATAAACAAGACTAAATAGTATAAATACTCTTTACACGGAGTAGAACTTGTATGTGGGAAAGCTCTCAAGTTCATCGCATTGTTTATGGAGAACTGAGTAAGACCAAAAAAAAAAAATCACTTATTTTTTATCTGTCCATTCTCATATAAAGTTTCGAATTTGCTCAGTGGTAAGTTGATGAGAGGCAAATTGAACCCTGTTTGGTACATTATAATCAACTCATTAATTGAAAATAAGTTAGATGTGATAGATTTTTCTTTGGTGAAATTTGCATTTCAAATTATGAAATATTACATTTAGAGAAAGCTGAATGGTAAATAACACCATCACTTAATGTTAACGGTTGAAAACCAGGTTAGAATCCTGAAAAAAAAACAAATAAGTAAGAGTAATTGTAACTTATGTTAAAAGATAATTTTAAAATTAGATTTTTCTCCTGTTTCAACTGTTTCTCTCTGTATTTCTCTCTTTTCTTCCTCATATTTTTCTAATTTTGAATTTAACTATAATTATATATTAAAATCAGTGATAAGTAATTGTATCATTTTTAATGATCCGATGAATCAAACAAAATTCTCCTTAATCGTTGTAAAAGAATCTTTGCTCCAAAATAACCGCACAATCCTGCATTTCTATAAAGGGTTGGGAAAAGTATCTCTGTTTTGCTTTGTTTCATGCATGTTCTCATCTCATCTGTCTCGATTTTGTTTTGCAATCTGTTCTATAATAAACAGATTAAATCATGATTTTGCTTCACTTGGGTAACTAATGTGTTTGACCATGTTAATTTATTCATATATCCTAAATAACCTCTTAATGTATTAATAATTTCTGTTCACGAAAACAACTTTGAATTAACATGTATATAATTTTAAAAGTGTAACTTTTTTATTACTGTTTATAATTTTTAACACATGTCACTCTTTATCATTCATTCGTAAATACATATATATATATATATATATATATACAATATAAATATATGAAAATACCAAAAATGCTAAAATTATATATATATATATTTCTTTAACGTTTATAAATTTCTAAAAATTCTAAATCATAAATCATAAGCCTTACAAACTATAAACTCTAAAATTTAAATCCAAATAAAAGATTACAAATTGATTAGTGTAAAATAGATATAAGAAATATACAACATAAGAAAAATAAATGCTACACCCTAAATTTTAAACCATAAAAACTAAATCTTAATTATATATTGGACCCAAGTTGATTAGTAAAGTATGATAGACTATCCACACAAAAACATATGATAAAGAAAAGCAAATCCCTAAATTATATAATGTCTTAACCACCAAAAGTTAAATTAAATATCTAATACATTAACTATACAAAAAATATTATAAATATATTCATATTTATAGAAATTTGTATAAGTTAACTTTACAATTAATCACTATTCATCTTCTTAAATTACACTATAAAAAAAAATTCATCTTTCAAATTTATCAATTCATTAAAAATATTAAAATAGATTATAAATCTAATTTAAAATTATAACACATTAATATTAAAAAAAACATAAGAAACTTAAACAAAAGAAGTGGATTAACCTTTAAAAATTATAAGAAAGAGAATGTCCTCTCTAAAAGAAAATAAAGGCTGAACAGTCAAATGAACAATGAAAATGTAATTTTTTAACATACATATTTTCATATAACTTATGTAATCAGCAAATTATCTTAACAAAAAAGCCTTGCACCACATTTTCTCTAGAACTAATCACTCCGACTCATTTCCATGACGAAAAGTTTTATAGGTCTTTTCTTTTCTCTTTTGTTGATTAATAAATATTATATTTTAACAAAAGGCAGAAGAGAAAAAATTGAACAAAAGTGATGAACACACCAATACTTTGGCTATATTATAATATTAAGGCTTACTATGTAGAGCACAAAGCCATTGCATTTGCATGTGGGGAGATATAGAACATGAAGACATTGTCGGCAGAGAAAGACACGTGTCAAAAGCCCGTTTTGCCATACTACTCTATGTACGCCAATGGCCTTATGCAACAATCTGTTGCATAGATTGTTACAAATATGGAAACCTAATACGAAGAAGTGGACCGACCATGTGCTTTTTATCCTCATCAATCTCTGAAAATACCATTTTTTATTACTCTCAATATACCCTTTATTATTACTATTATTACTATTATTATATAA
Source organism: Iljinskaea planisiliqua (assembly GCA_900108845.1). Taxonomy (NCBI): domain Eukaryota; kingdom Viridiplantae; phylum Streptophyta; class Magnoliopsida; order Brassicales; family Brassicaceae; genus Iljinskaea; species Iljinskaea planisiliqua. The sequence goes on along the minus strand of FNXX01000007.1, from coordinate 2,702,625 downwards.
GTCATTAAGTTTTATGGCCTAATTAGCACTATAACAATATAACTATTCCTTCGGTTTCTCCACAAAAGTTTTTACGCACACGTAAAAAATTTGGAAAAATTTAGCTTGAATTCATTTCTTTGTCTATTACACTAGTCGCCCCTACGCTTCCTCATGCTGGAGCTAAATTTAAGTTTCAAAAACTATACATAATTGCGATTGACAATACTACATAATTGTTAATTATGGGATCAGGAAAAATAATTAAGATACATAATAATTTAAATATGATACATAAAAATTTGCAGAATAATGTTTTCACGATTAGATAAATTTATTAAATTATAGAAACATAAATTATCTGAAACTTTTTTCACTATATATTATTTAATACAAAATAAAATAAATATATATTACTAACATAATTAGTTATTATAAAAAGCGTTACAATATAAATATTATTAAAATAAGAAACTCATTTTTTATTGTAATCATTTCAGACTTACTTTTAAATATATTTGTATATCAAAATTTAATGATATTTAAAAAACTAAATCACATTTATAATTTCATTTATTACATAAATATTTCTAGTTGTATAATTAAATATATACCAAATTATGTTTTTGTGTGTTTTATTTTTTATTCAGATTTTTTTAAAATTAGTAAAATACATTTTGAAACCGACTTTAAAAAACGTAATCACATTATTTCATAACTTACTAAATTATATGATTTTAATCATCATTATTTCTCAATAGTAAAAAATCCGCGCTAACTCATGAGTTTTTAATTAATTTATGTATATTTTCAAAATATTTTTTCACTATCAAATTAGTATTCTTTTTTTGTCTTTTTATAAACATTAAAAAAAATTGTAGGAGAAAATCTAAGTTGATATGCAAGTTTATTCAATTTATCATACGTTTATTTTGATTTAATCTCTTTTTTCTTTTGTTTTTTATCAATTTTTTTAATCATTTTTAGTCTCTTCCATATATTATTTTCTAAATATTTATTTATTTCTCTTATTTTCTTCATTCATCTCAATCTAATATTATAATAACCTTTTCACTTCAAATTATCGTTTTCATTTTTTCTTAATCATTATAAGTTTAATGTTATCAATTAGATTTGCATCACTAATCATACGAGGAAATACCCCATAATTAACAATAAAAAAATTGTTCTAATGCTTTGATATCAGGTAGAAATTAACACCAAAGTAAGAAAAAAGAATAAAAAGAATAGAGAATAGAGATAGCAGAACAAAAATAATACGTGTATTCACTTAAACTGATCTGTATAAGGATTTACATACTTATAAAAAAATAATCTAATTGTTAAAGACATAAATGATAAAGCTGCATGAGAAAGAGAAAATGACTTACAATTTTGTCCATAATAATGTAAGAAGAGACATGAGTTACTGTCATTAATTATGGATGGCATAACTCAACTACAGAAGATTCAACTTGTTTAAGCACACAAACGGCATCAGTTAAACAAAAATTACGCATTCTCCTAATTACTACTATTTTGTATGCACATGATGCAACAAAAGTGATGACCCCTCTCTCATAATAGTACTCCACGTAAGAGAATATTCTTGCCCTCTCTCATGGCACCACAAGTGTCCTTCGACATGTGCACATCGAGTCAAGCGTCATTATCTTATCTCGAATCCTATGGTCAAAAGAGTGACTTACAAAACTAGTAAGACAGCACAGCCGACCTGCCAACCGATGAGCAAAGCCGGTCGGAAAATTCCCTCCACGGAGAAGTCATGTTCCCTAGCAGATCATTGCACCATTGAGAAACTAATGTCTTATTCCAGACAAAAGAAACACTATGATCCAGAAGATCTGCTTCAGACTCGCAGCTCACCCTTAACTAGTGCACGACTGCTTAGGTGACAAGCCAAGTATACTAGATTCAGCAGTTGTGTCCTGACTAGGATTAACGTTCAAACATCCATAGGACAAAAATGGCCAACCATAACTATATGAATTAGCTTTCAAGATGATAAGATGTTCACCGCCCAATACAACAAATCTTTACTCTCCGTTTTTTCCATGAAAAGCAAAAGAAGAGTCGGAAAATATTGTTAGAGAATGATTTTGTGTCATCTAATGTGAGGTTGCCACATCACAACAACCATCTGGCCTAAGTATTAAACCGACGTGCGTCCTTCGACAATGAAGAGGGCCTGCAATATCGCTGCTCCTCTGGAAACACCATAAATCACACATAAATAGCCCACTTTGTCAAGATGCAAGTGAAAATCTACACTCAGTAAAGAATAGGCTGATGGGACATATCAGTAGCTTCTTAAACTTTCTATGAGCTAATCCACAAGGTATATTCTCTATAAATGTATAGAGAGACTGTAAGAGTTCCTCTATTAGTGTGAGATACTCATTTTGAGTTTTTCAATAATAACTATTATTGTTTTAAAATAATTTATATAAGTAATTAAATTTTAAATTTTTTAAAAAATATAAAATGACAAGTGGATAGAGAGTGAATATCTCATGGGTTCTCATTTGAGAATCCCTTCTCATCTTCTCTCTTATTTTTAATTTTTTAAAACTTTTTTATTTTAGTGAGATACTATCTAATAACTTTCTAATAGAAATGCTCTAACAAAAATCTATAAAAAGAGAGAAGCAAACCCATTTTCCAAAGAGAGCTCGATGAGCTCCTTTCCTCAAATACCATTCAATTTTTTTAATAAATACATTATGTATAATTTGGATATTAGAGAGTTTTGGAAAAAAGATCTTTCTTATTTTTAAAAAATAAATTTTAACCATGATATATATATATATATATTGTCCAAAAAAATATTCAGTAATTTTTTTTTTAAGTTAGTGTTTGGTAAATGTATTTCACTAGATAAAACTTACATAAATTATTTAGAAAATTTAAATATAATTTTAAAATAGTAGGATATTGTAAATTAAAATAAAATAAAATAGATTATATATGCTACTACATTAGTAAAATAAAAATTAAACAAATAAAAGTATAAAAAGAAAACGGAAATCGGATTCGCAGAAAGAGAAAAACAAAAATTAATAATAAATGGTAAAGTAGCCAAAATACGGTGTTGGTGTAATTCATGACGCAGCTGAGACTTTTTAGCTGTCCCCGTGAAAACCTGTCGTCGTCTCTTCCATCTCCCAATGAAAATTACCCAAACTACGAGTCCACTTTCTAATACTCCATTTAAATTTACTATATATATACTTTTATAAAGTACAAAATGATGATATACACAGTATCTATTCATGAAAAGACCAATAATTTATCAACAAATAAACGTTAAAACTGATTTCACATTACCACTAAACCAAAAAGGGAACTGAAAATAAATAAATAACCCATGATAAAACAAAAAGCAAACAATATTGGTGATGAACTCATAAAAGAGTACTAAAGATTTTATCGTACCCCTTACAAGAATAAAAGAAACACGATACACACACATATATAGATATATAATGCTTATTTTTAAAATATGTAATTTTTTGCCTATGTTTTTTTTTTTTTGGTTTTAAATTATGAAAAAGGAGCCCTATGAGGAGCACCTTTTCTTCTGCTACCAAGTGAAAGAACCATCCCAGGCAAGTAGTTGCTATCTTTCTTCTTCTTCTTCTTTTTCTCCTTCTTGTTACTATTGTTACCTTGCTCCGATTGATCTGAGATTGCCATAGTATCGTCGGTATCGTCCTCCATCGTTGATATCTCCCCGAGCTGATCGTGTCCGTCCATTCTCAAACTTGAAAACGTGAAATCCGATTCATCGATTCTATAGAGAATGCTTGATAAATCATCTCCTCGATATACTAAGTAATCCACCTGCAAATATATTGTCAAAGTTTTCATCATTAATAGGTAACATAATTGTGTCTTATATATAATATAGTAAGAGATATGGCTAATATTAGACATGATAGTTCATAAACCTAGGAAAGTGCCCACTTTGTACTTTCACATGTGTTTAAGAGAATTAAACAAATGAAACACATAATCCAAGGAAAAAATATTACATGATTATTATAAAGAATGGAAAAAACAGCTGTTTTCCAAAGTTTTGTTTTTTCATCTTTAGGGTAATGATTTGTTAAAAAAAAAAAACTTTATGTCATACGGTTAAAAGTTGAAGCAATCATTCTATTCTATTATTATTTTTAATTTTACTAGAATAAAAACAATAAACAAGTGAATCTCATGAAATAATGGGTCTCACTTTGTCATTCATGGGTCAACTATGTCAATATATAAAACTAAAATTCCATCTTTTTCTTTCACTAGTAAGGAATATAATTAGTACAAAAACAAAGTTATTTTCTTAGGGTTCAAACATTCAAATTTAAATAAATTACAAAAATAATATGTGCATTAATTGAAATTACCTTGCAAGAGAGCGAACAAAAGTGGAATGGTTCTTGGAGGATTCTATCACAAGTGAAGCAAACATTTGAAGAGACCTTAGCTCTCGATTGTGGTCTTTGGTTTATAAATATCACTTTGGCTCCATTAATTGTATATGGCTGAATATAAAGTTTCCCAATTAGTAATAAAGTTTTTCAACAATATAAATTGAAATTCAAAGCTTTGCATTAGTAGCTAGGATCTACCTGAATATATGAACAATCTATGAGCTTCTCAAGATCACTCAACCGAACGACGTCATGGTATACGTATCGTCTAACCTGCCAATTCACAAACCAAAGGGCTTATCTGATAGAATATAGACTAATGGGGGTAATATTCATAATTACTTAGAAAAAACTTCCTCTACTTCCCTGAAGCACACAACAGGGTAGCTACAAAGAATAAATAACTCTTCCTAAAACTTATAAATTTAGGGCCAGGATTTTGGATTTGCACCAATAATTGTTTTGGGGAATAGTGGAAAATGTTTTAAATTATTATATAAAAAGAAAGACTGTGGGAAAGAAGTAAATGGAAGTGAAGAGAAGGAATTTGGTCAAAGCTTTGATGTTCTTTGAAAGCAACAGCTCAAGAGAAGTTGAGCAGAGGAGACAATAAATTTAAAGGAACCAAGCAAATTTGAAAAGAGAGAATAAATAAAAGATGAGATAAAGAAACATACTATATATAGAAACAAACCAAATCCGAACAATAGACAATTCAAGTCCAAAACTACCAATGATATATACATAGACGATATATATGATGTTTACAAATTCTGGATTTTGCTTTTAAACCTCTACAATTCTCAACGTAATTAGAGAAATGATCATATCTTTAGAAGCAATTGAGTAAAATCTGACCTAAAGGGTTACATGTATGAAATCCAATTAGAGTAAAATTTACAAAGTAAACGAAATTTAGGAAGATGGCCTTTTAAGAAGATGAACATTATAAAAGAAAATATTTTTTTTGGGGAGAAGAAAAAGTTTGTGATAATGAAAGGTCCATTTACATAAAAACAAGACTTCTCATAGCTAAAGGTCTATAGTTTGCAATTAAAAATCTGAGAGAAAAAATTAAAGCAGTAATTCGTGCATGTGAATTGAAGTAATATTAACTGCACGGAGAGACAAAAGCAAGAAATTTGTTTTCCATGAAAATTGAGAAATTTCAGGGGAAGTTACCAAGAAAAATAACAAAAAAACAAGGGTTTTGAAAATTTTGCTTGGTTAATTAATGCTTGATTATATTATATATGGGTGTGTAAGTAGTACAAATTTCGCTACAATCCAAAAAAACTCTCATGAGAGAGAGAGAATTGTCTTCGAGAAATCGAGTAACAGAAAAACATACGTACATACAGTGACTTCTGTCTGTATAGGTGTTGTAAGAATAGATATTATCACAATAATAAATCACAAGAAAAAAAAATCAAAAATAAAAAACCGTCACGGAATCAAATCATGGGTCATCGAAAATTCTTGGAAAAAAAATCACCACGATTCTAATAATTTGATGACGAATGAGAAAAAAAAAAGGAATCAAATTCTGAATGGAGTCGATGCATCAGAGGTTGTCTGTTTCTTGAAAATTAAGTGAAGTGTGTTTTAATTAAACTGATGAGTTTTGTAATAGTGAGAATTAGTTACCTGAAGAAGAGGATGAGAGCGATGTGCAGGGAGGCAGTGAGGACAAACACTGAGACAACAGAGCAAGCAGAAGACGTTCTTCTCGCTTTTACGGCGATTCTCGTGGATCCCACAGCTCGAGAAGAAAGTTTCCGCCATTAATCCTTCAAGCCATGCAGGTTTCGTCGCCACCATCATCATCATCTCCTCCTCCTCCTCCTCCTCTTCTCCCTCATGACCTTCTCTCACCATTCTTGATCTATCTGACAAGACCCAGATGGCAAAAAAGAATCCTCAATTTAGACAAATTTCGAAAACCCTATTCTCTGGAAGAAGAAGGAGAAGACAAGAACCCTAAGAGATTGAGATTTTTGATTGTGAGCTTTTTTTTTTCTTCTTCCTTTAATTTGGAGAGTGTGCAAAGAAGAGTGAGTGTAAATAATGTTTATATATATATAAATGTGTAGATTGTTTTGTATACGTGTGTGTATATGTATGTATGGGTTTTGGGTTCCAGAATTATTGTCGCTACGTATAGAGAGAGAAAGTGTTGTTGTTGGGTGGGAGAAAGAGAGAGAGAATGTCTTTTATTGAGAAAACGAAATGTTCCCAGAAAGATCAAATCTTTTCTCCATTGGCGAAATATCAAATTTTGAGAGAGAAAGAGAGGAGAGAGAGAGGTGAGTGTGACAAAGTGTCATTTATCATATGGAGAAGAAAATTGTTAAAAAGTTTAATCCCAATTTTCCATTGGGCTGAAAACATATATAATAAAGCAATACCAAATTATGATTTACCTTTACATGGAACAAAAAAAAGATTGGACTGAGATCTTCACGAGGTTATCTTTCTTTTTTTTTTCTTTTAAAACTTCTAAATGTTTTGATGTATATCTCTTGATTTATTTGTTTGTGTGCATTTATTAGGATATGTAATTTGGTGAAGGACAAGTGTCCCAGAGGATTAGTTTGTTTGGAGGGATCTCCAAGGTTAATTACCTTTCCCGGATGTATGTATGACTCATGTTTCCTTCCTTCAACTTACCAAACAAAACAAAAAAGAGAGTTTTATTTGTTAAAATAATTTTTAGGATTCGAATTTTTCAAATCTTTTATATCATTTACTTATATAAGCAATACTTAGGATCCTTTATAGCATAATTACTTAATTTATCACTCTCATATTATATCTTATGAAGGTGTTGAGATATAGATTTGGAGTGATAATAAAATTATAAAACATATGTAGGTTATAAGATATAGATGTGGACTGATAAATATTGAGTGATAATTAAATAATAATTACGTTGTAAGTGATTGTGATTATACTTTTATATTATATACAGTATATTTTCTTTCCAAGTAAACATTTCATAATGGTTTAGAATATCAACAAATTTTTTATGAAAACTAAAATTTAAGCAAGTCATTAACCTAATTGTTAGGTTAATCTCTTTTATTCATTACATAATACATATTTACACTATATTATTTTAATCTATTTATTATTGGTCTCTTTATTATTTGAGTTTTAATTACATCTAACCCACTAATCTTGTTAATCTTCTACAAAAAAAATAATCAATTTTTTATTTCTGACGGCAAATTTGTTCTTTTTTACAGTCTATTTGTTCTTCCATGGCATGCTTGTTCTTTTTCTAGATTTCTCTTGTTTCTTCTTTTTTGTTTTTCAGCTCATCCTTATTCTTCTTTTACACTTTCTTATGCATGATTAAGCAAAGATCAATCTCCAACACTCCCTCTTAATTTTTTTCTTAATCCCCAAATTTTGATTTGGGGTTATGATCTCTTTTTACTCATTTGTCTCCTCCAGTGACTTTAATTTTATGAAATAATTCCCTTCACAACATCAAAAAAACCTTAATGATTTGTAGGTGATATTGTATTAATTCTCCAAATTAAGCTGGTTGTGGATGCTGATGATTTTTTTGTGTGTTCGAATTACAATAAGGATGAAGATTATTTTTAGTTAAATATGGATATTGGCTTGCAAGCCAAGTGTTTAGGTGGGAGGCCATTAGTGCAGCAACTATATTTTGATTAGTAAATGAGCTCAAAAATAGGGTATGGAAAGTACAAGCACCAGATAAAGATCAAACTTTTTCTTTGGAAAATATTGAAAAAGACTGTCCCAATAACGAAAAAAAATTAAGGGGCATGAATAGTGATACTAGATGCCAATTATATGGACTGGATGAAGAATTTGCAAATCATGTTTTATTTTATTGTACTATTGCTAAACAATTATGGGCATTGTCAAACATACCAAGTCCGAAGAATAGTTTTGATAGTGAATTAATTTACTAAAACATGTTTTATATTTTAGAAGTGAGCAAGTGCAACAAAACTCTGTTAGAAACTAGAAGAGTTGTGTTTTGGATTTTATGGATGTTTTGAAAAATTTGCAACAATTTTATTTTGAAGGAGTGATGTTCAAAACTATGGAGACGATCAAGAAGATTAAAGAAGATACATGACAATGATTTTAGTGTCAAAATTTTCAGATGGGTGAACGAACTTCTTTGTTTACTTTGATAAAAAATGTAAGACCTAAGTGGCAACGTCTTCAAAGTTTTGGTTCAAATGTAACATTGATGTGTTTTGGAACAAAAATCTAAATTTGGGTGATATGGCTTTGCTTTTGCAAAATGATGCAGAAGTTGTGATGCTGGATAATAAAAGTTTATTTACTGGCATGCATTCAATATTGGATGTTAATTTGGCTGATTGATTGTTGTCAATTAAAAAGTATGATAAGTTCGAAAGTAGAAAGAGAGTTTTTAGCATAAGTTACCAATTTATTTTGGGCATTCGGGTTTGGGTTAGGTCTTTTGGATATCAAGTTTAAAGTTTATAATCCGTTTGAGTATTTTTAATTTATGAATCATGTTTGGTTCGATATTAATGGGTTCAAATTAGTTATAATATTTTGTATAGAATCCGATGTTTACCCGAAACAATTTAGATTCAGATCGGTTCGAGTCTTTTGTAACCGAAATAATCAAAATTACATAAAATACTTCAGTATGAACCGATTTACTAGGAACTCAAAGTTTTTTTATAACAAACCCAACTAATATTCAAAAGTAGAGGAAGATATTTTAGAGATTGTGGTTGTAGTTTCAGTTACTTTGATTACTAATCAGTTCTCGGATGTTATCTGAACCAAACCAGTTACTCAAAACTAAGATTTATTTAGGTATTTGATAGAAATATCAGTCAATTCTTTAAATTCGGTTATTATGTCTAAAACTGCTACCTACCTATTTAGTGTAGTAACAAAGCTTTTTATGTAGCGGCTTTCAAATATCAGTCATCAGTTATTTTTGATCATTTATTGAAAGTTCTGGAGTAGAGATTGTCGACGAGCAAAATAAGCTAATAGTAGAGTATTTAGAATTGCGAGTGTCACTTGTAAGAATCGATGGCAATTATATGTCGTCTTAAAATGTCTTTTTGGACTTGAGGAGTTGTTTTTAAGGGAAGATAGTACTACCTCTGTGTAATGTTCTGTTGTGAGTTTTGGTGTGGTTGTTTTTGATCTTCCTGTTTTTGTGGTGTTTTTGTAACATTTAAGTTCAAAATCAATGGAATATTGAAGACAAAAAGCAAAGAAAGTAATATAATAATTAAGAATAAGAGAAGAAGAGAATACAAGAGAGTATGGATGGCAGAGACGTTGGCCTTGGCAAGAGTGCTGCTCCTTTTTTTAAGCTTTTAAGTACTCTTCTCCTTTCCTCGATTTCTTCTTAAATGCTTTTTCATTTTTTTTTACCTTCTCTTTCTATATTTTATTTTCAATCTTGAATATTATTAACCTCTTTCACTATATGAAAATGTTTACATTTAAATTTTTGAGAATCGTAATTATTAAATTATACGTGTGTTTAAAAAGATTCAGTCAGATGTATATTCCCGTGTATAGATAGATTTGCATACAATCGACTCCTGAAAAGTTTTCAGTCTTATTTTTTATTCATTTGGTTTTGGCTTTGAATCTGATTATTAGTGGGAATATCTGAGTTGCTTTGTGCAGTTGCCACATTATCTCCTTCTTTCACAACACACACTTCCTATCTGATTATTCTATTAAATAATATGTCCCCTATTAGTAATATTGTGACTGTACTCCAGAGTGTATATGTATATATATATAACCGAAATTGTACGGGTTTAATTGGATTATAGCATTTGATAAAATCTAATCTTCTATATACTTAAAAAGAAAAGTTACAAAAATTGTTGACATGTAATGGGGAGTGGTCTGAGCAATTTGCCTTTTCTTATTTATATCACACGTGAGACTTGTTTTGGTTCTGTGACAAAATTATTCTTTGTTTTAAAGAAACTTTACACGATTCAATTTATTTTTAGTAATAAACTTATTTTAATCCATTACAATGCAAGTTTGATTTATTTTCTATTATTTAAGCATACATAGAATTAGGTATATTATTATTATTTTATAACAAATGGATTCTAGATGAAAACCCTGGTTAATCTATGAAATTCTACAATAATTTTATGTTTTTTTTTTAATCTAAAAAATTTACAATTGTCAACCCACAAATACAATCGGAAAAAAAAAATATTCTGATTTTATTAATATATCAAAACTGCAATCACTTGGCCATTGTAAATATGTTTATTTAATCTATTATTGCAGATAATATTACATTCTTTTATAATGTATCGAATGAAGCGAACTGCATAATTATTCTGCAGTTGTCGCTGTGGCCGGCTGGGAGGTTCATCCCCTTTTTGGCTTTAACAATTATTTTTAGTAACAATGTACTGAAATCATGTGCACCGTTAATTACTTAATCTTACCCGAATGCCGAATCTAATTGTAAGTTTATGAACTTTTTGTTAATCTTTTAAATAATTGAGAAAAGTACTAACTGGCTTTTCACCACAAAATATATTAAAATAATTGCCAACCACAACAACTAAACAGTAAATAATGACACTCCAAGTAAATCCAGATGCTAGTATTTCCAGAAGACATATATAGAGAAAAGGCTAATAAAAATATCAAAAATATCAAAGGTGATGCAACCAAATTTCTTTGTTCAACATGCAACCGATTTAAAACTAGATGAACCAATTAATACATAGTAGGAGAAATTTTCGACACATGTTTGTATTTTGTAAAGTACGTTGAGTATGTTATCTAAGCATCTCCGGCCTAATCATAAAAGCCCAATTCTCTATTCTCATTGAAGCCCACTTACTAAATTGTGACATCTAATTTGGCTGGACCGTTTCAACTTTCAAACCTAATCAAAAACCATATAAAAATGACACAAAGAGAACAATTGTTTTATATCTAAATAAATGTATTTGGGAAAAACCAAAACGTATAATACTCAGTTTATTCAAAAGCTTAGCTTTTGTTAACGAAATAAAACTGATTCCAGACTGAAACTAAAATTATAAGAAAATGAAAATCAGACCGCACACACATTGGTCAGTCCTACGTAAAACATTGGTCGAATTCAAGGAATATGCATTAGTAAACTAATCTTGTATTGCATTGTAGTATATCTAAATCAAACCCCAATATTATTGTATTACATAGGGCTATAATACATGTTTAAGGCTATCAAAAACAACTGCAAATCATAGAACTACGACCCCAGAGATTAATATGTATATAGTATATATGCATATAATGTTTCTTCTGCTACTGCTTGTTCGACTGAGAAATCACCAATGTTTTAGATGGTTTATCGCTAATCAAATCCTTTTCTCTACACACATTCTATCTAGCTATACCAGTTGATTGTGCTTAGCGATACAAAGAACCTCTATACGAGGGACTCCAATAGTCAGTTGCACTGTTATCGCGGTATGCGATGGGTGTGCAAGATATAGGAACCAAGCAAAGACCTCTACTCTTTAAGTCTAGATGTTTTGGTCCTCTTTTGTTGTGTTCTTCTCTGTCCCATCCTCCCCATGGATCCTAAAACCATACATATACGATTATTATTAATTCACAAAAATGATTTCCTTATTTAAAACGTCATTTAAAAAAATCCACATTTGTCTCCTTGAAACGTTACCTTAATTGATGAGTTCTTCATATAAGGAGTGCTTAGCAGCTGCATGATCGTAAGAAGAAAAGCGCCAACCAAATTATCATTTAATATATCCAAATAATGGTGAGTTTATTATGTATGCAACAATCATTATTTTCGTCATTTTAACGTGTATATAAAGCGTTTTACCTTTACTTGCTCCTGATAAAAATTTATGTACGTGATGGCCTCCTGAAGCACAGAAGCAGTATCCGTCTGAAAGGTTTTCAAAAAAAATATATTAGATTTTCTTCAATGTATTATAAAAAGGAACGTTAAACTATGGAGCTATATATATAAAAAATGAAAATTAAAAAGAAAAACTGAATATGGTCCTTTTTTGTAGTACCTTTCCAAAGGGAGACACAATTTGCTGTAGAGTCGTGATCTTGTCTCGAAGCTTGGCTTTTGGTAATTCCTGCCATTTAGTTTTTGGAAAAAATATTGTAAATTAACATCCTTTTATATTTATTCAACCAATATATAGTTTCATTCAAACTCATTTTGTATAAAGATCACTATTCTACATTTTTGGCAAAAATAGCTGAGAAAGTAATTACAGTTTGTTATCTATCATTCATTAGAAAAATTACATTCAAACTACATTTTCAAAGATTCTTACAAAATAAAAAATATTCTTCAAAGTCAATGTTTGTCAAGGTGTATAGTTTTACTCTTGAAGTAGATTCACTTCTTTTCATAGTTAACCCCAAAAAACCACTTTTTTTTTCTTTTCTTTTTTTGCATTAAGAAAAATGTATACGTACTTAGGTGCACACATAAACATAATTATATTATTTAGAGGTTACCTTATCCGGCGAGAGTCTAGAGCCGCCGCCACACTTGGGCTTTTTGGAGACTTCATCGGAAACTTCATCACATCTTTTCTTCTTGCCGGCGTTTGTTGTTCCCAACCTCACATTTGCCTGCAAAATAGCTTCCAAGTTTGTGTTTAGCGTCGGTGCATGGTGGAATAACGAAAATTTAAATTAATTGGTGGTATTGAATGATGTATACGAGGAATGAATTCTAAAGGTGAGTTTGATCCCTTCTACACTAATAAAAAGCATGCAAATAGAAGCAAAAGAATAAAGTTTTAACTATGAATTATTTTTTTTTAAATACCACAAACTTTACATGCTTAGATATGATTCCTAAAACTTAACGTTTTAACGTAATAGTTAATTAAATACGCCAGTGTTAGTGATAAAATAAAATTATGAAAGAAAATCACACATATTTGATGATATAAACAGAATTAATAGTGTATACGTACCAGTGGTGGCGTTTGATGCTCTTTCTTGTTAAACTCAGATAAGTTTAAGGCCTTAAAGCTTGGCTTAAACGACGGATTAATATCCGTTAATGGCCTGCTTAGTCTTATATCAAGAAAACTTCTTGAACTTTCTATAGCATCATGAAACAACGAAGCACCCCCACTTAATCCATTATTGTAACAAAGATCTTCCTCATTTTTCACTTCCAACGCTTGTCTGTACATAGAAACATCGTTGTTTGTCTGATCATAGTGATGATGAAGGTTATGGTTCATGTCGGGATTATTCGGTGGCGCAAGTGACCAGTGTTTGCCTACGAGGTCCGTTAACTTTGACAGCCTTTGTTCACTACTTGAATCGTACCTAACTTGGTTTGTGTCGTAGATCCAACCGTTAGCGTTCACGTTATCGCAGACTGGCTCAAAAGGTAATTCTGATGTTGTTGATGAATTATTTCTTGAAGATATGTGATTATGATGATGATGATGATGACCCATCATTTGATCTCCCAAGCTTCTACCAGGCCTGTCCATTTATAATCATCATAAATCATCGATGTATGTATAAATTTCAAAAACTTAAGGTAGATATGGGCTCGATCGTTTTTTTTTTTTTTTGTAAATTTATTTATGAATTTATGTGTAGTTTATATGCTATACTGTTTTTAGTTTCAAAAATAATTAAGGACTACTACATTTTTAATGTTTTCAAGTAAATGCATACGAAATGGTAATGTTTGGTTGCGTCTACGTTTTTGTTTTAAAAAATATAAATAGTTTATAATAATCTACAACTTTTTCTGTTTAATAATAATAAGCTACATCTTCGAGTGGCCAATAATAAAAGATGAATCATAAGTGCAAAATTATAGGCATAGCCTCACCAATCAAACGTTAAATCATTTGCTAGGGAACAATAATTCAAAAGAGCTACACATTTACTTTTTAAAACCAACTTTTAGACCTCTCTTTTGTTTCTAATGTTCTTTTATCTTGTTTTTCAGGTTTGAAAGCATTCGTTTTTAAATAAAATAAAAAACAGTTCATTTTTAAAAACAAACAAAAAAAGAAATGGCAGTAGCAAGTAGACGTTATGATTATGGAGTGGAGCGTAGAGCTTAAACCTTAAACTAAACTCTGAATCTAAAGAATCGTTGTGTAAATTGCAAGTAAGAACGTAGAACGAAAAGAAGTATAGTACATACGTTCGTAAAGAAGATGAATAAACGTATAGATACTTACAAGTAGGGAAGGTTCCATAGATGATTATTAGAAGAGATGACATGGTCTCGGAGCAACTCATCGGAGGTGGAAGCAGGCTGATCCTGAGCCGAGAGAGAGTGACGATTGGAGGATTCAGCGGTTAGGTCAAAACGATTTGAAGCGTTTACCGTTGAGATTGAGAGATTGTCTCCTTCACAGCTTGCGTTTGCGTTTGAGTTATTATTATTGTTACCGTTACTATTCTTATGGTAAAACGACGTCGAAATGGAGCTTGCATGATCATTATGATGATGATGTTGAACATCTTCCCACCATGACGAACTTGGAGTACATTCTTCCCTTATCATTTTCTTTCCTTCCAGCTTTTTTTGTTGTTGTTGTTGGTTAAGAGTCTAGAGGATATGCGAATTAGAGAATATAAAGTGTATATGAATATGATACGATCAGTGGTGGTGACAATATAATATGCGAGTGGGGTATGTCCACTAAGTTACATTTAATATTAAATACAGATTTATAGAAATGTCTTTAAGCCACCGAAGATGTGCTATATGCGGTCTGCGTAAGATCGTACGTCAATTGAAGATGTATTTGACCTCTACATGAACTTGTCACATTCTTTTGAAGGTTATTGGGCTTTCTTCAGTAACTAGACCGATCTCGAAATATGTCATTATCAGTTAAAACTCTATCGAAACTAGCTACTATATTGTGTTCATGGTCAAAAGTTCGAGCAATCTCGACGAGGAAGAAACCAAAATATCCACTTTAACTCTTTTATTCTCAAAGATTTGCTAGAATCTATAGATAGTTTGGAACCAATTAATGTTCCTGCACATGGTTTCTTCCGAGAGAGAAACACTTTCATAAGCTATAAGCCATAATCGGACTTTATAGTTAGTCCAACTTATAAAACACAATCAGTATAATCCCAAGATACGCCTCCATGCAGTAACTCATAAACATGTTTCTTTCGTTCAAGTAAATTCTTTAAAGTTTATTCCAAGAGAAGCCAATTATTTGGCTGATTCCTTGCTACATTGGTCTATTACCAACTCTATTCTTTTGCTCTCCTGCTTTAATAAAGATGTTGGTTTGCCGACCAAAAGCTTTTAAAACAAAATTTTGATTGACAACCAGTTTTTTCCGATAATGAAACTGAAACATACATAATATTTAATCTGTGGGATTTGAGATGACAGTCATAGATGGAGAACAAAAAATATCAAAGACTGAAATGAAAAATGATTGAGTCTAAGACCACATATATGTTGATTGGTTTTTACATGCATGTCGTACTAATCAATACCATTGTTAAGAATTGCGCTTCTTATAATAAGTATGAAAGAACAAAAAAAAAACTAGGGCGAAGGACGAAGGTGTAGAGTGGGCAATAGGGTTTAATTCTTTTACTTCTTTTTTAGTGTCCAATTATTATAAAAAGTGGGCACATGATGCCAAAAAACATAGCTTAAATTAACACGGATATGCTAATTAAATATGCAAGCGTGATTATTGATTAATACGTTAATATCTTTTTTTCTTTGTTTTCGTAACCAAAAGTAAGGGGCAATATGGAATATTAAATGTATAACTTGTAAGGTTTCAATTCACCGAACAAGGAAGCACCCATCTTTCCAAGTTTACATACACTTTCATGTAACTCTTTATACCGGTTTGTGAGGTTTGGGTAATATCTAGTTTTAAGTTATTTTTAATATTGTTCTTGTGAAAACAGTACAACTAAAACAGTGTTCGTGTTCGGTATTACTTATCAGTAATCAGTATTATATAGTTTGGTTATCTTATATACTAATGTTTTTATTTATAAAAGTCACGCGCCAAAATACTTATTAACATGATTTTGATTAAGTTGGGAGTATTACTTAATAGTATTCACTTATATCGTAAATTACAATCTGGTGCTAGCTTGTTTGGTGACACGAAACCTAGCAAAAAGGGTTTCGATTCCATATTGGCCCGAACTTTTGTTTTAAGAAAAAAAGATAATTTAAAGTATTAATCAATAATCACGCCTGAATAATTAATTTATTATTATTCCTTGGTGCGCTATTTATTTTCTCAGGCATTCATCCCTTTTAATCCGAGTCCAACTCCACTCCAAAAGTTTCTTGTCTTTTGCGATATCCTTTTTATTTTCTTTTCCATATTTTAGTAAATATCAATTTAGAAAGAGATTGAGTGGCCAAATTTTCTGAGGTTGACTTTTTGTTAAATTCATTATCATTTATATTTGACTCTTTATTTATAGTCAATAACCAATCGATATCATCATAACCCAAGATGTTTTCCTTTTAGCCAAAAGTTTAATTGAAACAATCAATTGGTATTCATTATCTTTAAAGCCTATAAAATGTAGGGGAAGAGAAAGATAAGGCCAGTTATAGAAGTATTTCTTTAGAGGCCCATTTCTTTGTAGGGGCTTAATCACTCCTCAGAAGCCCAGTAAAGTAGAAAACATATGTTGTTTCTGTATATTCTGTAACGCATGAACAATCTAGTTTTAGATATGTTAAGAGCACTTCCAATACTGGAAATTTTCATAAAAGATATCTCAAGGTTGAAAGTAAGAAATGAAAAAATGAAAAAATCTGAAAGAACATCTATGAGATATTTATGAAAAATTCGATAATTTTGTTTTTTATTTTTAATTGGTTTAAGTTTTTTTTAATATTAAATTATTTGTGTCCTTTTCGAGACTTTGGATATGTTATGTATTTTTAATTAATAATTAAATTATTTCAGTAAAAAATAAAATAATTTACAAAGAATATCTTCAACCAATTATATATAATTTAATTTGAAAAATAAAATAAAATAATTTTTCACATCAACTTAGGATAAAAGAGGTGTAATATACACCTCTTTTCATCAAAATTCATTATAATTTTTTTTTTTTTTATCAAAATAGTATTGATCAAAATCAAAAAATTTAAATAGTTAAATTATAAGTAGATCCATCAGTCAATGTAAGAGACAGTTAATCAAATTTATTCATATTTAATTGCGTTAGTGTATATTGATTGATCGATTGATCATCGATTCACTAATTTAATATATAAATCAATTTTTCAGTTGATTTAATGTATTTTAACTAAAACATACCATATAATCTAAAATATTTACATACTTAAAATAAATATAGTTATTATATATACATATAGATAAAGAAATGTTATTTTAAAAAAACTTGATTTTCATTAAAACTTAACTAAATCCATATAAAATCATATTAAAATTTTGGTTAAAATTATAAACCTGATTTTTATCTTTAAATAAAAAATATTATTTAATTTTTTTTTTCACATAGTGTATGAAATTGTTTATTACTTTATTAATTTTTAATCAGAAAACAATAAACTACTTTATATATTAGATGCTTGCTGAACTGATTAGGCCAAACTAAATAGTGACCTATCCGAGTAACTAACTTGGATGTAACAATTGATTAATCAACTTACCAAACCTTTAAACTTTGAATAATCCGTCAGCGGCTCCAGTATTCTGATTAAGAACAGAAGCAATGATTAGTCGATTATAAGTCTATGACCAATTGAATAGAATGATGGGCCAATGTTCATTCCTTCTCTTTCTTTTCTTTTGCCAGCAATGATGGGCCAATGTTTACAAAACTTAAGTTTCTAAAAATGATATTTAAATGTATTCCGTAATCATTCTTTTTCAAAATCATGTATCTACTTTTTTTCTATTTGTTTAGCTGTCTCCGTTAATTAAAGCAATGTTGGGTGCACACTAGAGCCTAGAGGCCCCAATTCAACTCATACTCGATTTATACCTTCCTCCAATTTCTCCACTTTGAACTAACTATATGTTAGGATATAAATTCTTACCTAATAAAATAAATTTATTAACAAACAAAGTGAGAAAAAAGGGAATAAAAAGAAGAGAAAAAAAAATTTAAAACAGCATTCTCAAAATAATTTGGAATGCGAATGGATGACAAAATCAAGCAATAAGGCTTTAACTTAAAATCAATTTCAAATCAAACATAAGACTCATTCAAACCAGCAATTAATATATGCTGAAGGAAAATGGCCGAATCAAAAATAATAAACGCAATCAAATTGAGTAACTGAGTGACATTTGATACATATACGGAATATAAAACGTGAGGAAAAATATGGAAAAATGATATCTCAATTCCCATGACATTACGTTACATACTACTTTTATTTTATTTTCTTATTCTTGTAAAATGCTTCCAAACTAAAATTTCAAATCTATTTGCTTCAATAATTTTTTCTCAATTTCATATAAAATTTACTCATTTCATTCTTAGTATTTAGATTTTTGTTTCTTGCTAAATATTTATCCGATCATTTGTTTATAAAAGATATATCCGAGCTTTTCATTATTACTATTTACAAATACTTGATTTTTTTTTAAAAAAAAATTCAACATTTTGACGTTAAAAAGTGGGTACATGCAAGTTTAACACCAACAAGATTACCATAGCCAACAGCCAAAAATTTTTAAAAAAAATGGTTAGAGGCAACACAAAATACTAGAATTGATACTAGAGGCAAGGTTTCACTTCTCTAAAATTTGTCCAAAAAAAAAGTCTTAGATGAAATGACTTCTGGTACATCAAATCTGTCATGTTCCTAAAAACTGTAGTTCTTCAGATTTTGAAGTCTTAGTTAATCATATTGACTTGAAATCATGTTTAAATTATATTATACTGCTATTGTTTTTTCTTTTCGATTTTTTTTGTATATTTTTGATATTTTTACCTACTTTAACCTAAAATACTCAAAATACAAAAAAAAAACTACATTTTAAAACATATAATCACACCAACACTCTTAGATTTTACATAAAAACTATAAAACATGTTCAAATCACTTATATACCTTCAAATATTTATGTTAAAAATTTATAATTATCCAGAACATAGAACCACTGTTATTGCAAAAAAATTTTGTGGAGAATCAGTCTTTGATTGAATTCTAGTAATCTGGCTAATTGATTTAAAAGTATATTTACAGAGATGAAAAACTTTTGAGTAAAAATCAAGTAATGATAAGGTATTCGTTCAAGTGAACATGGTTATTTTTTTGAATATTTAATAATGAAAAATGTAAATTGGATATCAGCATTTCTAGAGTTTGCGATAGAAATTATGATTCTAGTTTTTCTTATCCATTTAGGACTTGGATTCTGGTTAACTGATTAGGAACTAGACACATATCGAACGTCCCACTAGTCATTTGTTCCATCTGTCGTCGTAATAGTATTGTTTTCAAATTTATAAATAAGTCATGTATCGGTATTTATAACTCAATTGACTCTCTATAAAGCTACACATCATCAACAAAAAAAAGCAACTCAATCTAATCAGACGCATAAATTTGTACATCGTATGATCATTAGATACTTCGTTTGGCAAATCCTAGTAGATTTCAAAAACAGCAGATTAACATGCCTAAAATCTAGAGATGCTATGAACCCTCAAACCCATAAAATTGCTCCATATTTCCATAAATAGGACGCAATTCCCCATAAAATTAAACAAATTGTTTATTCCATCACGCAATTATACGCCATGTCGGTGATGCACGTATTGCTCGATTAGTTTTAACAAAAGAGTACAAAACCAAATAGGGTGCATATATGAATCCACAAATCAGGAAATTCATTATTATTTTTTGTACAATTATAAAATCATAGAAAATACTGTCCACCATAAAATAGAAAAGATCCGTCTATTGTGGATGATGTTTGATCAAAGAAGTGTTTTTACAGAGAATGACAAAATTTTGAGTAACAATGTCAAGATATTTTTTTCTTCCTATTATATAATTTTTTCATAATTTATCGAATAAAAAATCTAAAAAATTGGAAGAAAAGGAAATCTGAAACCCGCTGAGATAGCCAGAGGGGATAAGAAGCCAACAAAACTGTCGGGAGGACTCTGAATCTGACAGAATTGCATGAGAGACTACAAAAAGGATAAAAAAGTAATTTCAGCATCTCCAGTTGTTACACGTCGATTTGATTTGTTGATTCTTGTCTTCTTCGCCACTGTTCTTCGCTCGTGTTAAAACCTCTCCTCTTCTTCCCCAAACCAGACCAAACGTCTCAAACTCACATTAGATTGGTCTTTTCCAACTTTCGAGAGATGAGAGAACCGTCGATGGAGAGAGAGAATGGAGCATCGGATTTAACTGCGACAACAACGACAACGACGACGACGACGGAGATGGTTTCTCCTCCTCCGATGAATTCACCGCGTCAAGCTTTGGTCGAGAGGTTGAAAGATTATGGACAAGAAGATGTTTTCGCTCTCTGGGACGAGCTCTCGCCGGACGAGCGAGATTTCCTCGTCAGAGACATCGAGGTGATGGTTTCGATTCCACGATCTTCGCATTTTTTTTTCAAGATTTTTGGATCTTTAAATCTCAGATTCGAAATTATCTGAAACACTTGTGAGTGTAAGTGATACTGTTTTTTAATCTGTAAATCTTGGAATTTGATTTTCAGAACTTGGATCTTCCAAGAATAGATCGGATCATCAGATGCTCACTACACTCTCAAGGTATAATCATCAATTCTATATTCAAACTTACATGCATTGTCTTTTTGGATTTGATATTTTTTATTACAAATCTCTGTTTTTTTTTTAAATATTATTAGGTTTGCCTGTGGCGGCGATAGAGCCGGTGCCGGAGAATTGGGTCTCGACGGTGGATGGAAGAACAATGGAAGACAGAGAGAAATGGTGGAAAATGGGATTAAAGACTATCTATGAAGGAAAATTAGGAGTGGTGCTTTTATCTGGTGGACAGGTGTTTTTATTTGTCTTAAATCTTTTGTGTTTTTTAAAATATGCACCATTATTTTGATAATCAAGTAGCTACTTAGGATTTAATGAGATGATTCTCTTGTCGATGGGTTTTCGAATAATGCTTATACCTACTTAAAAAAAAAATGGTTTGGAATATTAGTAGATGATATGGCTTAAGTGCGGTCTTTACTTTAAAATAATTGATATAATCTGAAACGGAGAAAAGTGTTGTTTTAGATAAGTAAAGGGGTTATTATAGTGGCCATCGTATGATTAATTTTCATACAAATAACTGTCGGTGGGTTTTAATTTTTTTTAGGTAAGTTGTGAGTAATGGCGAGTTCTAGGAGGAACCTTCTGCTTAATTATAAGAAATTAAAAGGATCATGAATGATCACGTGATCTGGAAAGATGCTTTTTATAGGATTCCGTAACTTCAATATAATACCTTTTTTGTTTCATACTATTTAAGTTTCTCTGTTTCGTGTGATGTAAGGAAGGTTGGAAAAATTCTGATTCATACATGTCAGTTGCTTGCAAATTACTTCATTTCGTAACTTGAGAATATGTTTCCCTCTTTTATACTCTTTTCTC
This sequence comes from Iljinskaea planisiliqua, assembly GCA_900108845.1. Lineage (NCBI taxonomy): Eukaryota > Viridiplantae > Streptophyta > Magnoliopsida > Brassicales > Brassicaceae > Iljinskaea > Iljinskaea planisiliqua. Next base: position 2,680,549 of record FNXX01000007.1, on the reverse strand, counting down.
TCGTATCCTACACAGAACTGAATGATGTTGAGAGCACAAAAATAGCTTTTAATAGATCTTCGTCAAGTGATTCTCTAATGAAAATGATTTGATTATGAAATTAATGTAGGGAACAAGGCTTGGAAGTTCAGATCCAAAAGGATGTTTCAGTGAGTACTTCTCATTTTAGTTCTGCTTTTCCTCTGCTCAATTGTTCAGAGCAATTGAAACAATTTCTTCTTTAGAATGCACCTGTTACTTGTCATAACATCAACTCGCCTTTAGGTTCTTTCAGTCTGCAGAATTTACGAATCTTATGTTTTATTACGTTGCTTGAACTCGTGACTGGTTACTAAATATAGTAGTTATTAACTTAAGTTCCATCTCAGATATCGGACTTCCATCAGGGAAGTCGCTCTTCCAGATTCAAGCAGAGAGAATCTTGTGTGTCCAAAGACTTGCTGCTCAAGTAATGAGTGAAGGTGAGACTCATGGCTTCTTCTACCGTTACACCATATCTTGACACTCCTTTTTATAACATAATATTATATCTTCAGGTCCTACTCGACCAGTTACAATACACTGGTATATTATGACTAGTCCATTTACTGATGAGGCGACACGAAAATATTTCTCGAGTCACAAGTACTTTGGCCTTGAACCAGATCAAGTAAGATGCTTCTTAGTTGTTTGATATGTTCCTTCATACTGTTCCCGTTGTGTCTGACACTTTACTACAGATCAGTTTTTTCCAACAAGGTACTTTGCCTTGTGTTTCAAAGGAGGGAAAGTTTATCATGGAGACACCTTTCAGTGTATGTACAATGATAAGTTGTTCAGTCTTTACTTCTATCTCTAGTTAGTATTTTAGTCTTTACTAGTTTATTTACATTTTATCAGCTAGCTAAAGCTCCAGATGGTAACGGAGGAGTCTATGCAGGTTTGTTTACTAAATTTGCTTCTGCTCTTTTACTACAAAACATTCGTTCGTTTTGCTCAATCTGATCCGAGGTTATTACAGCTCTTAAGTCTTCAAGGTTATTAGAGGATATGACTTCAAGGGGGATCAAATACGTGGACTGCTATGGTGTTGACAATGTCCTGGTTAGTTTTCTTGTACAATCTTGAATCCTTTATATTTGCTCAACTCTGACTCTTGTTTATAAATTGGAATCTTGGAAACGCAGGTTCGAGTAGCAGATCCTACTTTTCTGGGATACTTTATCGACAAAGGAGCTGCTTCGGCTGCTAAAGTCGTGCGGAAGGTATCAAATATCTTACTGATTCATATAAGATTGAAACTTACATCTTCTTGATGATATTTTTGTATGATTAAAACAGGCATATCCTCAAGAACAAGTTGGAGTATTTGTTAGAAGAGGAAAAGGTGGACCATTGACTGTAGTTGAGTACAGTGAGCTAGATCAGTCAATGGCTTCTGCTATTAATCAACGAACAGGACGTCTTCAATATTGCTGGAGTAACGTAAAAACCCTTTCTCCATCACTCTCTTCTTCTTCTTCTTATCTTTATGAAAAACGTTTTAGATTCACATCTTTGTCATCAGGTGTGCTTACACATGTTCACTTTAGATTTTCTCAACCAAGTAGCGACCGGCCTAGAAAAGGACAGCGTGTAAGCTCCACAAATACAATCTTAATCACGCAATCAAAACGTTACATTATGTGTGTGTATTAATTGTGTTGTTTTGGTAGCTACCATTTGGCGGAGAAGAAGATACCATCCATGAATGGATACACAATGGGATTGAAACTAGAGCAATTCATTTTCGATTCATTTCCTTATGCTCCTTCAACCGCACTCTTTGAGGTAACTATGTCGTCCATTTACACAAAATCACTAGCTAAAAGCAAATACTAAAACTGGATTGAGCAATGTGTAGGTGTTGAGAGAAGAAGAGTTTGGACCAGTGAAGAATGCAAATGGGTCGAACTTTGATACACCGGAAAGTGCGAGGCTTTCGGTTCTAAGGCTACACACACGTTGGGTTATAGCAGCTGGTGGATTTCTAACACATTCTGTGCCTTTATATGCAACTGGTAAAACTCAAAAAACATATTCTCATTACGGTTTCTTTTTTACAATTTTTTTTGTTCCTTATGAATATATATTAAAAAGAATCTAATATCCTGCAAATATATAAATAAATTAGGTGTTGAGGTGTCACCGTTGTGCTCGTACGCGGGAGAAAATCTTGAAGCTATTTGTCGTGGAAGAACGTTTCATGCACCTTGTGAAATCTCCCTCTAATGATTTTATCTTCTTATGTCTTAAAATGTCTTTTTCTTCTTCTTCACATGCTTTGTGTTTTTGTTTTTTTTTTTTTTTTGCGTTACTTTTTTTTTTTCCGGCTGTGGTTTATATATAAACTTAAATCTTCCCATGAGAAAATGAGAAAGAGAGAGAGAGAGAGGTCTTGGCGTTTTGTATCCATTGTAACATATCTAATAAAATTTTCTGTTGGTTTTTGAAACTTCTCGGTATAGACTAGAGATTTGGTTCCATATTCAGGTAAAAATAACTGAACCAAATGTAATTCTAAACTAAAAAAACTCAAATGCACTGCATCCACCAATCTTCGTTTCTTGTAGAGTCTCCTTTAAGTATCTTTAATAGTGAATTGCTAATATGCTCATAAGACTTAACATCATGTAAATCTACTGGAGGAAGTGTCTGACATTGATGAAGGTTAGAGAGACTCCATACTTGTTGCAGCAACCAATGGCGTCTTGGTCTCTCATACTCGCTCCTGTTTCTGCAATCACTCGTATCCGTTTCTCATACGCTTCCACTACCAAAAGCACTAACTGAGTCTGCTTTTACGGCAAGACGGTAAGCCTCGAGAATACCACTGCGAGAGGCTGGCTATACACACCATTACGTGCTTCACAAGTTGGGGTTTCAGATTCAGACACGCAGTTCAATGCATCTAGAGAGTTGTTGTATGAAATAATTGCTGAAAAGTATGAATATACAATTTCAAAATAAAAGAATTTATCGGAAAACTTAATTCAGAGGAATGAAAGGAACAGAAAACAGAGCAAACATAGTTTGTAAATTCTTATGAGTTCAGGTTTATTTTATTTTTTTGTCGGTTTGAGAAATCATATAACTCGGTCAAGAATCACTATATTGAGAATATACAGATTCAGAGACTCTTACTCAATTGAAGAGAGAGCTCAATCAAGAATGAACAGTGACTAACAAAGTTTTTGTAACATGTTATTCTTTATCTACTCTGTTCTTCCCTCTGCAGTTACAAATTCTTTATTTTGTAACCTGAAGTCATATACAACATGTCTATTAACTATGAACCATTCGTCTCAACAGTTTACGTTTTCTACTTCAATCCGAGGAAAACTATCCCAGCTGATAAAATCCAAGGTTTTGGAGCAAACCATGGAGAGTTTAAGAATTGTAGTAGAGTTAAAGTCTTTGTAGACCATGTAGAGGATCTCAACTTTATAAAATAATTAGAGTCTAGCTAGTTTGGCTATGATGTGACTTTTCACCTGCACGTTATGAGCTATTATTGGCTTATCATATTTTCTATTCAGGTTTTAATCTCTATGCTCTAATTGTATAGCACGTTACTTGAAAGCAAAATAATGTTCAATCCCACATTATGGGTTTTCATTAAAGTCATTTGGCTATTTTGCACCACTTTCACAAACGTCAAGAAAATCAAATCAACCTCTCTTTTTTCTTAAACCTCCGCCTTAGACTTCTCCGACAATTCATCGGCTGTCGAAACCCTATTCTCCGGTCTCCACTGGTAACATAAGTAGTCCAATCCTCAATGACTTGTCTTAAATCCTTGACCTTATTATCCTGACCAATGCAACAGTTCCCATGCATTACACAAACTTTGGTAATGTCCCAGTTTGGTTGGCAGAAATTTCCGACGTGTGTCGTGTCGAGAAACCTCATTTTGAGCCCGATCTTGCTGATGTATCGATCGTCTTTGATCTTGTTGATTACGTCCTGCTCGTTTTTGCCAGGGAATCTCAGTCTGGACTCATACCAATAGTTGTAGAACTCGATTGTTCTGCGGTTGGCAAGAACGAATTTGAATCCTCCATTGGCATAATTGCTGGTGTCGCTGACGTTTCCGTTGAATAAGTCGCAAGCTATCTGAAAATCTACGTTTGCCATTAATCGAGGAAATGGATCTCGAAGCCACACTGTATCCATGTCCTAAAAACGATTTTAAGTAGAAAGACATCAAAAATCAATCAAAGGAAACCAAACAAAATATCTTAAACCCAAAACCAAACCAATATTTGTTTATATATAATTCGATTAGTTTCTCATTAAAAGCTGAACCCAATAAATTCTAAATTCATGAAAAAATCTATTGACGTTTTAATATTGAAAGTAGGTAATCCTATTAAATATATATTTATGGATGACTAAGAAATCGTAGCTGATATATTAGCCAATTAAAGGTAACGTTTTCAGATTATAACCTCTTTTTTTTTTTTTCATTTTGTTACAGATTTTAATATCTCATGTCTTTTAAGATGCATAATTTGTAACTGTTTCAATCTAATGCAATCGAGAAGTAAAAATAAAAAAAAAAAAAAAAAACCAAAAAATCGTAACTAGGCCGAACTAAACTATTGTCTTAAAAAGGATTTTTTTTTTTTTTTTGTCTTAACAATGGATATTTGTTGCAAGAAAGTATTACATTATAACAACGAAATTTTTTGTTTATAACCCTATTGACTTTATAATTTTTAAACCTAAATAACCAAAAATCCAACAAAACAAATTGAAATGTATTAAAATAATGCATTCGATAAGCATAGAGAGGTACCGTGAAGAGGAAGTTATATCCGAGATTCAGCAAAGAACGCAAAAAATCGGTTCGGCGCCACATCATCTCGGCATAATCCCGCACCATGAACACCCTCTCGCCGGAAAAATCAATCCCGGTGGTCATCAGCAAGAAGCAACGGCGAGGAAAGACCTCCTCGCACCGTGAGTAAGCTTTCTCGTCCAAACACACGACGACGACGTGACGGAGCAGCTTCTCCGTGCCTTCGCCGGCTCGAAAGCCCTCAAGAAACACATCTAAAGTTGAGTTTCTCTCCGCATAAGCCTGATTCATCATCGTCACTATCACGGTCTTCTCTGCCGTCGATGCTTCTCTTAGGATTCTTGCCAAAGTTCCCCTATCTTCTGCCTCAAACTATATATCCAACTGTTACTATCTGACGACCGATTGAAATTGCTAAGTATGATTCAAATTCAATACAAAAACATTATAAATTTATACAATGTAGTTTACTTACTCGTAGGATAACTTAATACGTAAACATGCTTTCGATAATATATATGATAATCAAGTATATCATGAAATTAGGGTACGTTACTAACGTTATAAGTGTTATTGGGTTTTTGTTTTACTGCGATTAGCGGCGGCATAAACGCAGAAAAGCTGGAAATTTGCGGGAGCGGTAGAGGCTGTGGCTGAACAAGTGAAGCAGAATGGTAGACAGCTAGAGACAGAAGTAAGGTCAAAACAAGTAGAGAAACAATCCACTTAAGCTCTCTCCAATTTGCTTGAAGCTGAAGCGACGTCTGTTTCATCGGGTGTGACTCTAGATCGTCGCCGCCGCTGTTGACGGCGGTGCTAAAGCTGGTCGCCATTTTCTTAGTGATGACCATATTTCATATATATAGTCTCGTACAAGTAAAATATGTATCTCTCTCTCTCTTATATTGTTTAAATGTATGAATTTTCGGACTTATGCATGTAATATATTGTCTTATAACATGATCGGTATTGTCGTGTGAAATGTCACAACGTATAATAAATTCTACATTGTTAATTTGTTTGCGTTTGTGTCTCTAAACACATTAAATATTGTAGAAAATATTATAGTGTAAAAGATGCGTCTCTATATGTTCTCAAAATATTATAGTAATTTCCGTGGCCAAGTAGGTGAGCATATGTTCTCAAGGCACCGTGAACGCAATTAGAATAGCTGGTAAGATAAGTAGCTTTTGTGACTTTAATGTGGCGTATAAATAGTACACCAATGCCAATAATGCAATCAAGTGGAGGTTGATTATTTTTCCTATAAACGATTTCACTTACAAACAAACGTATATGTTAAGAAACTTAAGGAAGTAACCAAAGTATAGATACATACTATTTCACCTAACATAAAGTGATAGCTGTATAATCTTATAAGAAATATTAACATACATAACTAACTCGATCGAATATATATAATATATCTGTAATACCTTTTCTGAAGTTGAAGAGTATGAAAACACCCAATTTAGAAAGAAACTCGTCAAACACGTAATAAAACATGATCCGGTTATGAAAGATCAGGATGAGTAAGTGCTGTCTGCTAGGTAGATAAGATATTCAATAAGGCGACAATAATATGCAACCACATCAGTAAATGAAGGTGGATTATCCAAAGCCAAACAATAATTTTGTTCAATTAAGAAAGCAATTGGCTTGGAAGCAAAAAGACCAGATTCCTAAATGATATCTAAAGCATATTTTCACTGGCAATAATAAATACTGGTAGGAATCCTAGCTAGCAAGTTTAAGACCAAGAAAATATTTGGATATTCTTGTATATTTTCATATGAAAGCATATATGAATATGAAAGCATTTGTTCATATATGCTTTGAATGACTCTTGAGAACTACCAGAGACAATTAGATCATCAACATAACAAGACCTTGAGTGTGTTCTGTACCTCGATACAAAGTTAACAAAGAGTAGTCTGAAATAGACGGAATACATCCATAAGTGTGTAAGGAAGAAGATAACTTCCCAAACCAGCAATGCGGTTCTTGGCGTAATACAAAGTGATATCCGTAAGTCACAAGCTTTGACAAGAAAGACGCATATTAACTTCTTCTTTTTAATCACAATGGAAGAAAGCATTATTGGCATCTATTTGGTGAGCCTCTCAATTCCTGAATTTATCAGTATAGTTTGTTGATAAAATCATGGCTTAGTCAGTGAAGAAATCGCAGCAAGAAAATGGAAATGATTCTAAGAAAAATTCGAGTATTCGTTAAGCGCATAAAGAGCAATAGGCGACGGATAGGATTCAGGTTTAATGTGTGGAGAAAGAGACTCTGTTTCTAAACGAGTCTCTCTTTCAAGAGAAGCAGCCGATAATATGTATCTGCCAAGGCAAGTTGGTCGGAAGATGTTGGTTCTGGTTTTGAATCTCCCCAACTCAAAACTACAAATCAATCTATATCGGCTGATGTCGGAAGATGTTGGTTCTGGTTCTGGTTCTTCTTTTTCACTTTTGCATTTTAATTCTATAATAACTTTTTATTTGACCATAATTTCCAATTTATCGTTTCCATAATCCCATTTCCTACTATTTGAAATAGATTTTTTTTCATATATATATAATTGTTAAACCTGCGTGTAACAATTATAATTCATCTCCTACGAATTTATGATTTTATTTTTCAAGCTTGATTGCTATATTTTTTAGAGGCTATATATAATTATTAAATTTTAAAACAATAACCGAATTATTGTAATGATTAAAAACATCAGAACAATGGTTGAATTATACGACTATAAGAAAAAAATTTCACCAAGCTCGGTGGAATCTGATTAAACTTATATTGATCCACGATCCCAACGTTTTTCCTGTTCGATCATCAATAATTCGGTAAATATTAGTTAAAAGCCAAAAAGAAGCAGAAGGAAAACAAAAAAAAAATCATTTTTGTTCTTAGTGGTTGGACTTGCATTTTGCACAAAAGAAAAAAAAATTAAAAAAAAAAGTTCTATATTTTCAAAATGTGAGTTATTTTTCTCATGTAAAGCCAAACTTTCATCAAAAGTTTTTGTTATGATTTGAGACCTTGCTCAATTGAATATTATTGTGAAAAAGATTAGTGAATGCATTATACATCCTTTTCAAGATACCGTGAACGTCACTAAATAAGCTGGTAAGAATTAGCTTTTGTGACTTTAGCTGGTAAATGAATGCAATCAAATCAAGATCCATTTTTCTGCCTATAAATGAATGATGTCTGTCACTTAAAAACGTGTAAGGGTCACTTTAGTGGTAATTATATCGTGCAAAAGTAAAATAACCCACCCCAATTAATCGAATTATGATATTCAAATATAATCTCACAACTTCTTTTACGTTATTTATCTCTCTTTTTTCCATTGTAACAAGGCTACATATTATTTCTATCATCTCTCATATTAACTCGGGTATAAATAAACCGAGATTAATTAAGGAAACTCTCTTTTTCTTCAAAACTAAAAGGTCCTTTTATCTCCTCCCTCTTCTCCGACGACAATTTATCGGCTTTCGAAACCCTAGTTTCCGGCCACCAGCTTTCCCCGAAGCGGCCACCACCGTATGATTTCTCCAATCATCAAGAACTTGTTTCAAATCCTTAACCTTATTTATTTTCCCACTACAGCAATTACCATGCATTAGGCACACTTTGCTGATATCCCAATCTGGTTGGCAGAAATTTCCAAAGTAAACGGGATCAAGAAACCTCATAGTGAGCCCTATTTCTTTGACATAACGATCATGTTTGATCAGTTCGAGCACGATCTGCTCATTTTTGCCGGGGAATCTCAACCTCGACGCATACCAATACTTGTAAAACTCGATTGTTCTGTCATTTGCCACGACAAAAGTGAAGCCTCCGTTGGCTCCATTACGTAAGTCGCTGGAGTTTCCGTTGAAGTGGTAGTAATCGCCAGCAACTTGGAAGTCTACTTCTGAAAATAGTCGAGGGAATGGATCTCGAAGCCACATTGTATCCATATCCTATTTTTCGAATTTTCAAACATGTCGGGAAAAAACTATATATTATAATTCATATTTTATAAACATGCATTTTCATAATGTTTTCACCTTGTAATAATTAACGTTAGTTTTCACCGTATGTTAACGTAAATGTCAATGAACGAAAACCCCGTTTTTGTAGGTAAGAAAGTACCGTGAAGAGGAAGTTATATCCGAGCTTAAGCAAAGAACCCAAGAACTCGACTCGAAGCCACATCATCCTAAGATAGTCCGGCGTCATGAACAGTTTCTCGCCGGAGAAATCAATTCCAGTGGTCCTAAGCAAGAAGCAACGGCGAGGATGGACCTCATTGCACCGTGAGTAAGCCACATCGTCCAAACACACCACCACGAGGTGACGAAGTAGCTTATTCGTCCCTTCTCCGGCGTGGAAGCCTTCAAGAAATAAATCAAACGTCGAATTTGGCTCTGCCCAAGCCTGATTCATCATCGCTACTATCACCGTCTTCTTCTCGTCCATTGATGCTTTCCTCAAGATTCTCCCTAACTTTCTCCCTTCTTCAGCTTCGAGCTATATCAATTCACCAAACATTACATACTACACGCACGCAAACGCAAACGCAAACGCAAACGCATGCAAGCAAACAAAGGTCTAGTAAAGTACTCCATGGAGGGTCTAATATATCATCAAATTCTTTAATTCAAATTGAATAGCAACCATTTTATATTAGATGCACGTATAGACTCGTATATATATACATGCATCTTATAATATGATATCTATGAAGAAATATTACTAACCGTATCGGCGTTGTCTTCGGCGGTGATCAGAAGCGGCTGGAACGCGAAAATGTTTGGAAGTTGCGGCAGCGATGGCTTCGTGATACGAGAAGCTGAATGGTAGACAACTGCAAAGAGAAAGACTGTAAAAGTGAGGAAAGAAGCAATCTTTTTCACGTCTAACAGCTGATGTAGCGGCCGCTGTTTCTGCGGTTGCGACTCCCGAACGCAGATCATAACGTGACCTGATCCACTGGCCACTTTCTTACTTGTGATCATATTTTAAATCTCAAGTCAAATCTCTTTTTTAGTATGTTTATAGTTTAGTCGTTGCAGATTCATATATAGTAAATTGAATGTTGTTGTTGCCGTTGATAAGAAATGGATGCGTATAATATAATACCAACTTAATTTCATTGGCAAGTATCTGTCTAATATGTTGCCACGGCAACGTGCACTCATTTCATAAATTTATTTGTGATTTTAACTAGATGATTGATTGTCCCGTATTGATAGGCGACAAAAAATGAATTAGTACCTCCTAAGTTCTGCCTATTGTAGCATAAGAAAACAAAACCTTAGGATAAAAAAAATAAGTTGATTATTTATAACGAAAAAAATCGGAAGGAAATATTAGGAACTATCAAACTCTTTGTACATGATTTAAAGCTCCGTTTTTATACATCTATGTACATCTTTGTACAGTAAGGTTTTTAATTTTTTTTATCTAGGTAAATAACTCTAGTTTTATTATTTATTATATTTTTCTTTGATTAATTTTTGGCATTTTGATTAGTCAAATAGCTTAGATACCGACCAAAAAAAAATTTGCTTGGACAAAATTTAATTATACCACAATTAACTATGTTCTTATAAAATCAAACCAATATCAATGGTTCTGTCAAATGATTTACACTGTTTTTTTTTTACACTGTACATGTATTTGTTTATCAACAATACAAATTATATATAATTTAAAAAATGGATGGTAATGTACTGACTACATTTATTAAATATCTTTAGACTAAAGAATCGATATATAATGTCACTTATAAAATTAAGTTGAAACTATAAAGAAAAATTGACAATCTATGTCAAAGATAACTTTAAAATTAAATTTCTCCTCTGATTTAACTGTTTTTCTTATCTTTTTCTTTTTTCCCTCATAATTTTTTAATTTTGAAGTCAACCATTAATATAAACTGATAGAGAACGTCATTTAAGGTCGTATAGCTTAAACGAGAATAAACTTTACAAAGATAACTTATGTTTCGATAACTTCATTAACACTAAGTATCTTCTATAAAGTGGTTTCAGTTGTAAATGGATAAGCGTCATTTTAATGGTATTATGGTAAACATATTTTGCATATTTAATCGGTTAATTTTGGTTTCATATGTTTTTTGGTAATGCTTACTCGGTTATATTAACATTGCGTACAAACTAGATAGATAGTATTAACTTATGTTTCTTTTTTTAATATTACGTGATCATTAACCACAATCTATTAATTAAACAGCTTATAGTAAACATACGTATAATCAAATAATGTCTAACACCTTACATGGTACATCATTTTACACGTAGAAAATCTGGCCAACATTCAAAAGGCTTTCCTGAGGAACATTGAAGATAGCACTATTTTCTCTGCAAATCTTTCTAAGAAACGCATACACATAATCAATGGCTATTCTCTTGTAGAATCTTGCTTCCCTCCTGGCTCGAATCACTGTGTTCCCCATTATGTGCACCACTCCTGCGTCTCTGCATACATTTATGAACTCCAGCTCGTCCCCTTCTCCACTCATCTGGCTCGAACCAGTCACCGTGTTGCTCGTCCGTTTGGTTACTCTTGCGGGTGATATAACTGACTCTATAGAGTCAAACGTATCAAACGTCGACAAGTTCCTGCTTTCGTTCCCGTTCCCAAGTTTTTCTTTGAGCTGTTGCTGTTGGCTTCCGCAGATGCTGTAATCGTCGGAGTCTGAGCAGCCTTCCATCATTGACTCAAGTCGGACGAAAAGGAAGAGGCTTTCGAACAGCCGTTTCTCAAAGTCATCGTCTTTCTTGTGCAAGTCTCTGTATCCGTACCTAGCCACGCAACGGAACATGTGGAAGTTTTTGGGTCCGATTCTTTTCACGAGGAACCGTTCTTCCTCCGGGACAGTGTACACGGGAAGGTTCTTGACGCAGACAAAGACCACGACGGAGTGAGTTGCCGGCAAGTTTGTGATGAAGTGAGAGAAGATGTGAGGTACTCCACTAGCTAGCTCGGTGTAAACAAGACCAATCCCGGGAACACGGACAAGACCAAGGCTAGGACCAAGACCGAGAATCCAAGCCATGGAGACTTTACTATGCAACTCAAACTCATACCTCTTGAGTGTTCCATAGTGCCAGACGTACATGATGACGAGAAACGCCGCCGCAATGACGAGAGGAACCCACCCGCCTTGGTTAACCTTGAAGAGCACCGCCGAGAAGTAAGTGCATTCCACCACAAGTGATAGAACGGTAAACAAGAAGACAAGAACCCAGTGGCATCGCCAGACGAGTATCATGATCAGCATCATGAGAAGCGTTGTCACGAGCATGACAATCACAACCGCTGTCCCGTAAGCGTTTCCTATCTGGTTCTGGTTCTTGAATCCAGCTGTGACGGCTATGCAGAGGATCATGAGGATCCAGTTAATGTCCGGAACGTAAATCTGACCAAGGAACTTCCGGGAAGTATGCACGACTTTCACTCTAGGGAAACATCCGTGAGCGAGAGCTTGCTTGATCAATGAGAAAGTCGCTGATATTGTGGCTTGGCTTGCAACTATTGCAGCAAGTGTTGCGATCACGAACATTGGCCAATATACACCTTCTGCAACAACAAAAGCAAAAAAACAGAAACTTTCATCTGAATTTATTGTCCTAAGATGTCGTTCAATCAAATGAAACTGATCAAAGATGTAAACAAACTTGGAATGGATTGATAAAAAGCGTCTTCCACATGATGCGGGAACTTTCTAAGATACGCAGCTTGTCCACTATACGCCAATAGGAGGCAAGGAAAAACAATTACAGTAAATGCAATCTGCACTGCTGAGACCGGAAAGTGCGAGAGATCCGCAAAGAGAGCTTCAATCCCTGAAACCACAAGAAACAATGAGTAACAAAAAGAGTAATATAAGATCAAGAAGAGGCTAAATCTTCACCTGTGATACTAAGCATGATGCCTCCAAGTGAGGTCCATCGTTCTTGACCTCCTCTTTTGAAATACCGATAGATATAAAGAGGGGAGAAAGCTTTCAAAACGCTCGGGTCATGTTTCCATACATTGTACATACCGATACTTGCGATAAAGAGAAACCAGAGGAATACAACAGGTGCGAAAAGCCACCCGACCCTGTCTGTTCCATAGTGCTGTACACTGAACAAGCTCACTAATATCACAACCGCAACAACAACAACAACACCTGTATCGACAGTCAAAACCTCAATCAATCTCTCAACATTCATTGTAAACAAAGAGAGCTTTTATGTAGTGACTAATACCATTGCTTATATGAGGAAGTCTTATTCTGAGCCCACCCGCAGCAGATAGAACTACAAGAGATTACAAAAAGACAATGAAGATAGTTTCTCTGTAAGAGTGTAAAAATGTATATATTTGGAAGGTAAGTGAATGATGCATTTACCAGAAATAGCAGGAGTGAGGATTCCATCGCCGATGACCATGCACGTACCGACAAGAACGAGAATGAGTAGCGAGTTTTTTCTAGAGGGACCTTTCTCTAACCATCTCTTGGTTTTTGCAGCAAAAGAATGCTCATGAAATGTAGTACGGCTATAAGTTGTAAGCTCTTCATCTGTACGGTGTTGGTTCGGAATTGTGTTCACTTTTGCATGTCTACAGAGCAAAGAATAGAGAGCAAATGTTCCACCTGATTCACCAAACAAGACATCATTCAGACAAAAGCAATACACACAGAACCTTTAAAAGAAAATGTAATACATACCTTGACCATTGTCATTTGCTTTGCACACAACGAAAACGTATTTGAGGAGAGGGATGAGTGTGAGGGAATAAATGATTAGCGAGAGAGCTCCAATGATATCTTCAGGGTCTTCGATCCCGTGAGGGAATGTATTGTAGAAAACATATAGAGGAGAAGTTCCTAAGTCTCCATATACAACACCAAGACTCTGAAACGAAAGCTGCAGAAGCAGCATCGCTGAGAATTTCTGCGGGGAAAACATAAAAACCGAAACTTCATTACATCCCAAACAACTAAAAGTATGTTTACCAATGCAGGAAGCAACAATCTAAGAGCAGCTAAACCACAGATGAGTACAATTGAACACTTGAGGCAGCTAAAAATGACCAAAATTTTGAAGTTGAAACCTTTTCTTTGTACATGTTCCTGAGCCGACCAGCTTCTTCATCCATAGGTTGGTCAAGTTTCTGATCCAAATCCCACATGCTTCCTCTCTCATCACTCTCTTCATCAATCTCACCACCAACTGATGCTTCTACTCTTGCCGCCATTTTTGTTGTCTCAAGAATAAATAAATAAAAATCCTATCTTTGAATCTAAAACACAAAACCCTTTCTTAGCTATAAACCCAAAACCTTAAATCTCTATACCCTCAAAACCCAGATCTTCACTGCCCAGAAAAAGAAATGAAAAAAAGACTCGATTTTGAATTACAAAACGGAAAATTACAGAAATTTTCCGTTTTGTAAATTTGAATTCAATCAATTCTCACAACTAACAGAGAATCTATAAATCCCAAAAGGACAAAATTCATGCGATTTTCACAACATCTCGTAAAAGCTACACCTTATTGAGCAATACTTGAAAATATCCCTTTAAACAACTAATAGACAAATCTAAAAAAGGTATTAAACGAATGATTTAAAGGTTTAAACTTTTTTCTCTGATTATGCAAAATCAAACTTGTACAGAAACAAAAACAAAAGACCCAAAGACTTGAATTTTCTGTTTCTCTTTCAAGAGAAACCCAAAAACCCACTCAAGCTAATATCTATGGAGAAAGCGAAACACTTTGAAAAAAATTATGTTTTAGAAGAAAATGTTTTCCACGTTACGGAGCATTTACTCTGGTGGGTCCGGTTCGATTCATGACCAGTGAGAATTTACCAAACCGAAGCTGGAGAAACGGAGACGATGATCGAAGAAGAGAAGGGAGAATCTCGTTCACAAAAATAGTAAGTAATGTTTTTAGAGGTGATGATGATGTAGAGAAGCAAAGAGCTAACTGGTTTCTTTTTATTCTTCTGGAGGAGAGACAGAGAGAGGATATATATGATTGCGACAGAGACGATGACCAAAGGGATTAAATAATTAGCGTTAAACTTTATGAGTTTATTTACATGTGTTTAAATTTACTTATATGTTTGTTATTTTAAAATTTATTTTGATGAATTACAAACATCCCAAGCTAAAACTCAAACTAAAAACACAAATTCAAGATTTTTTTCGCCATTTGAAATATATTTCTTAAACACCTAAAATGTTCGTATCATCATTTTAATTTTCAATCTCACAAGAATACATGTGGAAAGTAGTTACACACTATTAAAAGTTTGAAAACAATGTGTTTCTATTACTGTAACTTAACTGTTTTGACCTACGAAACACGATTTTTCTTATATTAAAAAAAATTACTTTTAAAATAGAAGTTTAGTGACCAGCTTTTTTTATATCTCAAACCGAAATTCATTTGATCTTCAAAATTTATAATTGTCATCAATTCATCATCCGGTGTCCAAAAAATCAATCACATATCTTTTTAATATGTAAATACTAAATACCATATGTATATTGACGTACATGCAGTGCCGAGCAAAGACTCCTCGGGGCTCGAGGCAATTTGAAAGATAACCATTTTTTTACTTTTTTTTTACTAACGATTAAAATTTAAATTCCCATGATACAAATTAACTCATTCTTCTTTTGCAGAGATCAAGAGGTATAAATCATTATCTATATATATATATATATTATAAAAAAACAATCTAAACAATGGCCAAATTTTATAACAAAATCTGACATAAGAATTTTTTTTTTTTATATAATTGTTAGGGTTTTAGTTGGGATAAGCTCTTCCACATAACTTTTGGGATGATTCATAAAAATTATTAAATGATACAAAATATTAAAAATAATAATAATAATAGATAAAGCATAAAATGGTAAAAGTTTATTATATATTTTTATGAACTCTTTCACCAAATTATCATAATATATATATATATATATATATATAAAAACATAATATATATATATATATATATATAAGAATATAAATTGTGGTGAAGAAAATTTGAATTTGTGGCAAAAAAACAAAAACAAAAACAAAAATATCTTTGGATTAGAACATTGACAGCTCTTAGGAAAAAAGAATTAGAATTCTTTGGATTTTAGTTAAAATATAATAAAATTGATTAGAATATAAAACACTCATTTTAAACAAAAGCCGGTGTAAAATCAGGTGGAAACCTAATTAAAAGTATACTACAAGCTCTAATGATTTTTAGAAATTAGGGGTCTTAAGAATTTTACATTAGTTGGGCGCCCTAAATGTCTTTCAATACATGGTAAGCACTTGTGTACATGAGTTATTTTTATTTTTTATTATATACTTTGAAGGGAAATATCAAAACGTCCTCTATTCTTCTAGTTGTGTTCAATGATCGATTATAAATTTTTGGTTTAGACCATGTGAAAGTTTTGCGTATATATAAACACGTTGACCAAATCAAAGGATGTTGTCATTTTAGGCTAAATAAACTTATGGCAAGCAGCCTCGTACTTTATCGTTTTGGGTAACCAAAAGAAAATTTAGCGTTTAGGCAATATTACATAACAAGCCATCATTTAAATGTTCAAACAATAGACTTTTTACTCAGAAGACGGAAGAAAAGACATTCACGATCCATCATAACCAAGATAATGAAATAATGTTTTTTAACGATATATATGCCCAAACTTTCGTTTTTGTAAATATAAATCAGCTGATAAATGATGAATCATTTTTCTAGGATGTATAGTTAACAATTACGTAATCATTTATAAATTTTCTTTAAGTTTGAAACAAAAGAAACAAAAGATTGTAAAAATGTTATCATTTATATATAAACTAAATTAGAACATGCAAGAGATAAATTTTGTGGTGTCACAAATTGAGGGAGAAATAAATATTATAATTTTCTTACGGAACTATTTCCCTACAAAAATAGTTATTATAATTCATTTCATTTTTAAATTAGTATTATTTTAATAAATTTCATTTTTATATAATTTTTATTTTATACATGTCAAAATAATATATTTGTTCTTTTAAGATTAATAAATATTGAATAAATTATTTTCTATTTTAAAAATATATTTTTGCTGAATTATATTAAAAATATTATTATTATTTATTTTATTTTAGGATTAGTAATTTTCTATATAATTTTTATTTATTATATTTAATATTTTTACAAATTTTAATCACTTTACTATATTATAATCATATTAATTAATAACTCAAAAAACAAGTTTCATATAATAAGATAAATAATATGATGCCACTTACTCAATCTTTAGAAAAAGGGTATTTAATTCTCTAAATATTTGCAATTGGCGTATTAATTTTTCAACTATTGTGTGTGCACATTAAATCCTTCAATTTACATTGATTTTGCAAAATTAAACTTAAAAAAAATATTAGACAAATTAAAACAAATTTCTAAGCGGTTTTCTCTCATAATTTACTATAAAAAATATTAATAAAAATTAACCCAAAACTAAAAAAGAGTATTCACACTATAGATCATGGTTAACATTAAAAAAAGGTAATCACTTGCATATATAAATAGAAAGTTAGAATATAGAATGATTCAAATGTCATTTGCATAATAAGATTTTAAGATCAATCATTTCTTTTCTACTTCATGCATATATGTTTTTTCTCTTTTCATTTTAAAAGTTGAAATGATTCAAAGGCATATTATTGCAGTGTGTAATCATAAAGATATCTGGCCTACACTAATGATTATACTTCGAGGTGTTTAATTTGAAAACAATTTTTGCATGGACTCATATGTTACTATCTTACTACGATATGTACAACCACGTGCTTGTATGCTAAATACAACAATAAGACAGCTGATACGGTAACAATAAGTGGTCCTTGCCCGGAAATGAAAAACAAAGTTGGTCCGTTTTTTACTGACTCAAATTTAATACTTCAAATTTAGTCATTTAGATCCTCGCAGCTACTAAAATACAAACTATTTATATAGTAAGATGATATATGTGCATGTGACATATATAGTTAACAGATTTTTGTTAGGTATGCAACCAAAAAAAAATGTATTATCGTGAATTTTTAATGTTAATTTTTTTTATAAATAAACATATAAATTTTGTCTAGATTTTCAAATTAAATAAAATATTTTTTAAAATATCATTATAAAAACAGTTTAAATTTGATAAAAATTTCATCGATTTTTTTAGAAAATCTATCAAATTCGAAAAGATAAAAAATCGTTTGTAATTTTTCATGAATTTAAATGCTATCCAAAAAATTAACAACGTTCTAATAAACTATATTCTTAACTAGAAACTTATTAGAAAATGATTCATCGGAAAGTTAATGAGATTCTATCAAAATTTCAAATTTAATGGAATTTAGAAATTTTTTTTGAATAGAATTTTGACTGTCTTTAAAATATATGACAAATTTCTGATGATTATATATTTTCAATAGGATTCTAACCACTTTTTGGACATATAATTAGTGGTCCATATAGTTATATTTTTTTTAATAAAACTATTTTCTTATATTTAATTTTACAGATACTATTAAATAAATAAAAATTATATTTAATTAGAAATTTTAAAATTGTATACATCATAAAGAAAAATTGAAATTTTTCAATAAAATAAATAAAATACAATTTAACATTCATACCAAAATAAATAAATAAGATACTAATTAAGACGATGGAGCAAATGACCATAGATTGGTAGGCGGAGGAGACTGAGAGAGAACAGAATGTGAAAAATATTCGAGAACTCCTCCCCATGAAAGCTTGGTACTTGAGCATATGTTTTTGAAATTGCACAACTCAAGAACCATTTTGCTGAGTTTCTTGTTCAATTTCTTGATGACATTAACATGTAGATCCCGAGTATTGGTGGAACTTGACCTCCCGAAGACTTGCAGACTTCGCAAACAAAAGACAGACTCTTGCTTGTAGGAGTTGCTCTATTGCTTTTCTTATCTCATCCAAATACGAAGAAATGTAACCACACAAGTGATAAAACAAACAAAGAACTTTTGAACATTTGATTGATAGCTTCTGATTTTGATTATTTTTTTGTTTAGCTAAATTTAAAACGTAAATCTTATGCAGATGGAGGATCTAGTTGACATTTGCAGATTATGCTTACAGTTACTGACTTACAAACGTATTCTGATGATGGAAAATACAATATTTGTTAAATTTTAACAAAATTTAATGTTGCAAAATGTATGTTGCAGTATCACTATTCTCTTGTAGTGTATGTCCTCCTTGCTAGTTTATGCAGACTATGCATAGACTTCCTTGCAGCGCTTAATAGTAAATTAGAGACATTTTGGTCAATAAACATTAAATATAGTAATGGAAATGAAAATGGTCAACGTTTAATATATGGTAATTTTAAAGTTGGTACTTTTGAAAATTTTCTATTGATAATATTGAAATCTTAGATTATTATATTGATTTAAGAATCTTCCTAATTAGTCATATACTCATATGTATCTATTGCCGACCCAAAATAAAAAATAAAAAAATCATACGTATCTCTGAATAACGTAATATAGCAAGTTACAAGGGAAATGTTATTGTATTAGTGGTTGGTACTCAGACGGCACACGTGTATCACGTGCCATGCGTAATACCATGAAGCGAAGACAGAAAAAAGAAACAAGTAAATACAACAAATAATCCGAAACAACAATCAAATATTTATTTAAGCTTGTCTTTTATCAAAAGCCAACAAACTAACAAAGAAAAATATAAAAGATAAAATCTGCTAAAAGGACGTGTGCCTTTAAGGCCCTTCGGTGGTAATTCGTTTACGATGTAGAAGACAGAAGAAGGTGAGCTGTGTCTTATATATATACATATATGTGCCATCGAGTTAGCACCAAAAAAAAAATAGAATAAGATGGTCCATACTTGTACTACATGGAATAAGTTGTGGTTTGTTGATAAACTTTATAGGAAATTACACTGGCTAATACAAGATTATATATAAAAAATATAATAAAGTATATATACTTTTTTTGTTTATCAAGAAATTTCGAGACTGGATAAATAGAACATATAATGGCAAGAATAATTAAGTTTTCAACCAATAACTTGACTTGACAAGTCAATATAATGTCTCCAATTTATGTTTGGTCTATAAATATACACTAAATTTATAACAATAACTTGACTTGACAAATCAATAGAATTAATGTTCCCAATTTATGTTTGGTCTATATATATATATATATATATATATATATATATATATATACAATAAAATATGACTTATTTACATAGATTTATAATTTAATATTCTGTAATTCGTAAAAAATATAAAAACTACAAATAAAATAAATTAGATCATCAGAATATACATAAAAATTAAATTTAAAATACAAACCTTATATCAAATAAGAGACATTTAATAGCTATAAATTTGTTTTAATTATTTCATTTTTGAATTATTTAATTTTAAATCAAAATTTTTAAATACTTAGATTTTTATTTTTATTATGTAATTTTATTTAGTTAATTAAAAATTACATGTATTAAATGTAATTGGCTAAATGACAAATGTCATGATTATATCAATTATAAAGTTAGATACGTCAAGTTTAATATAATATAAAATATGCCATAAGAAAATATATCACAATTAAATTTAAAAACATAAACTATTTAAAATAATATCAATATACAAATCCTAAAAAAAAAGCAAAATTTACCTTAAAAATAAGAACATTTTAGTTAGCTCCTTTTTGTTAAACATTAGTTAATGCACTCTCTCTGTTTTTCTTTCTTACAATATTACTCTCTTTATTGCATGGGTGGGACCGTAAGATTGTAATTTTTTCTCTTTAAAAAGATTAATTGCTAATAAGTAATTACATGACTTTTAAAAAGTAGGTTTAGTCTTCTTCTGAATAAAAAATGCATAATATAAATTATACAATCGAATAGACCGAAACCTAACAATGAACTGTTGCTGGTGCACTATCATAGGCTTCCAGTGCCACATCATGATAATGCGGTAATATAAAAGGAATCAATATAGCAATCAAATCTACTTCGGCTTCTGTGTAGTTGTCTTCTACTACCGTCTAATTATAGTAAGGGTTTAGTTATTAGCTTAGTAAGGGCCGGCACCTTTTTGTTTCTTATATATATATCATAAAATTTATCAAAATCGTAATTATGGTCTATTTAGAAGATAAAATAATAAAATATACACATGATTGTTTAATGGTTAAAGAATTTTTTATTTATTTAAAGAATTTAGCTTAGAGTTTGATAAATTAAATAAAATTAGAAAATATCAAACACAAAAATATAAGTTATTGTTATCAATACATAAACATATTATAAAAGGAAATTAAAGTCTATCTTTAATAAATTAAATAAAAAGTATACAGTATATCAATTCTCAGCATATCTATTATAACTTGTTAAATTTATTTATTGGAATGAACCTCTCCATCAATAAAAATATCTATTTGATTGAATCAGTGTTGAATGTTTTATTTAAAATGTTTTAATTTTTTTTTACTTTTAAATTTTTTTCAGTTACTTCATTTTCTGATTCATTTTTTTCTATATACATGAAACTAAAAATAAATAATATCAATATGAAATTTGTATGTTATAAAATACCAAAAAGATAATTTAATTAAATAAATCTAAAAAATTAAATAGAAACCTAATTAAACACCCAAATATAAATTAACTATAATCTTGAATCTAAATGATTAATTATGAACATTTAAAACTAAAATTTTTTAAAAAATCAACTTTATTTAGATATAAAGAAAAAGAGAATATACGATTTTTAGAAGAAAAAAAAAACTAGTTGCACAAAAATGAATATAGATGGTTTTATTTATAAAAAATAATGATAACAACCTTTTAACTTGTTAATTTGATGTGCATCCGACAATCAGATTTCAATTGAGCTAGTTATGGTTAAAAAACTCAACATAAATCTTTTGATTTGGTTCGTACTTCTTAATCGTTTTTCCCCCAAGTATGATGTACTGAATTATAGGACCACACCAACCACACAATGTAAGCTCATTGTCTTCTAAGATTACTAAGATATTTCATGATAAACAATATTCCAGAAAAAAGGATCCTTGGAATATTCCATATATATATCAACGTCTGCTTAAAAAGGTGATTAAAGATCTTCGATTATTATTTGTCACACCTAGGTTAGACAAAAGTGACGTTTAACAACAACTCATTCTTTCGCCGAAAAACATGTTTGACTAAACAATACGATAATTTTGGATTTGTTTAAAACCTTTTTATTGCTAATTGGTGTAATGAAATGTCTGAGTTTGACAAGTTTCTTGCGATATAATAGCTGTGTTTGATCATATATATACAATTGTTTGATGCTTTCTTTCCAATTTAAGTAGTGTAAGTTATTTAAGAAGTAAACAGAAAGATAGTTCAAAGAATAGGCCAAGACCTAATAAACAAATATATATTTTAGTTTAAAAGGCTTTCCATAAATAAATTTTAGGTTGCATCAGTTTTTTAATACCCTAGACCTAATTTGTAGAATGGTGTCAAATGAGCACAAGTTTCTGAATATTGCTTGAGAAACTAAATCATAGTTATCTTAATTACTGAACTCATCTATACTATTAATAGGGAATTATTTTTAAATAAAAAAATTTAACTGGCGTCAGCGTGTTATTAGAGTGTGAGTAAGAATGATCACTAATCTTTATACTATTGAAACGACAGCATCTCTGTACTTTTCAACATATACATCAAGTTTACGTACTTTTCACTTTTGAAGATTATGCGAAACTGAAGAACATAGCAACAATTGAGCTTAAAAGATACGAGATTGAGACTTGGTTCTTTAATTTTCCTTTTGCGTTTATATATGATGTTTTGTGAGTACAGTTATATTGTGAACTTATTTTTAAATTCATATTCTCGGTTCTTGCATTTGTATTTATTCTTATTTTTTTGCGTTGATGAAATATAGTAAGTGTCTTACATGTATTGTATGAGGTCTATAGTATGTAAACTGTTCATATACTATCTTTCATATGATATATATTATTTATTTGCACTGTTATATTTAACTATCTGGATAAAACAGTACTACACACTTGAAACATGTCTGTCATTTATAAACGCAAATAACAATTTTCACGAAATAATCATTTTGCTAATTTTTACTTCCGTTAAGTAAAAAAAAAATGCATACTATATTAACTACTAGTCGTTGTCATCTCAAATTAATAGTTATCATAACTCAATATAGAAGATATTTTAAAGTATGATATGTTACATAACTACATAAGTTATTACAAATTTTCAACAAAATCATCAAGTATGTCATTCTGTACTTTCACGACTATTGTTTCAACTAGTTTACCTGCACTTAAACTTACCCATTCATAGATTTTTTTTTCTTCTCACATTTAAAACAAGTCCAAACCCCAATATTAACAATAACTAGTATACATGAACAGACTACTCTGAACGCCAAAACTCGGTAAATCGTTATATTAATCAAAGGATTAATTACTACGATTTAAATTGAATAAAGACCTTATCCTTGCCGTTTTGATTTTATTTTGGATGTATAATAAAAAAAATCCTGTAAAAGTTACCATTACATATACAAATAAAAATATCGAACCTGCGTACATCGCGCATGACCCATATAGTCAAGAAAAGAGAGAGCGAGAGGCATACGTTACCGATATAATCCATGAGGTGGGCTTGACGCCTTGACCGACATGCATCTGAATTATCCACACGTTCATATAGAATCTATAAGAGACTAATTAAATTATTTCATTACCATTTTCGAGCCACATCTTTCATTTTCCAAAATTTTGTATATAAACTTAGCTATCTTATCCTTCATTATTCAACTTCCAAACTAATTTCCGTCGCATATAAATAAGTCAACATATTTGACAAAGAAAGATAAGCAGCTACAAGTTGCAAATCTTCAGATAAAATTTGGCGAATTAAAAATTCAATTGCAAATGACATTATTATTCTTGCGTATCAGGAATAAAATGTTCTTCTTGGGCCTACGACCGTAAATTATAATAGAGATTTGAAAGCAATCCAGGAATAAAAGACCCAACTAAAGTTCGGTTTATAATTGGTACATACAAAGTAAACCGATCGTTTGACTAACGATAACCGGGACTTTAGACTATGGCAAGATTCAAGGTAACTCTTTTTTGAACTAATAGTCTAAAACTCTCGTTAAAATTAAACTGGATTTGATATAAAGAGTTTTAAGATTTGTTTTATTAATTATCTACCATAACGATAATCCTTACAAAGTTTAATTTTTTTGGATTAATGGCTAATAACTCCAGTAATCTTCTCTTGTGGTTAATTTTCTGTTTATTAAGAATATATATTTCCTTTCTTTCTCTTGTCCCTCGTTTTTCTTATTTTGCTCTCCTGTAGTTTAGTTTCCTTTTTTAAAACGCCTTTTGGTTTCATGGCGTGAATGTTGATATTATGAATCGGTTTCTTTCTTTTCTGGTTTTAAATATAGCTTCCTTTCGGTTTCGAATCACGAACAAAACTCAAAACTATAACATCACGAGTCACGACATAAACACAAGAAAAAGAGTTTAATTTCACCGATAATAATCATCAGAAACCTTTAGAATAATCAAACAAGGTGACAAAGTTCAAATATCCTTAAAATCATGGATTAATCAAATCAAAACACTAACAAAGAGTGTTGAGTCTATACATAAACATCACATTACGACTATTATTCAGATTCCACATTTCCACTTCTCCTTCCTCTTTAATCTTACATTAACTCAATATAACATAGAGAGAAAGGGAAGAAACAGTACCAGAATCTCTTGAGCTTCTTCTTCTTCTGGTCGATTACGAAACTCACATGTCTAAATTCTCCAACTGTATGTTGCTCTTAAGAGGCACATAATCACCAAGATACCCACCAAGATGATCATACAGAGCCGTCTTATCAATCGTCTGATGATGATAACTCTTGCAAACGTAATAAAACACACTCTGAACCAACAGACCCACAAGATTCACCATCACAAGAACACCAACAAGCAAACCACCTACAAGAGTCCTAGTCAAAGTCCCAACCTTTCCTCCACCATGAACCACAATCGACCCAAAAGAAGCTCCAATCAACGCACAGATCAAAAGGTAAACAAAGACCAACCCCATAGCCATCTTAGTCTTCCCTTTGAGAAGCTCATAAGCTTTTCTCATGGCAGCAAGTCCATAAACAGGCTCAAGAACAGAGATCACACTACCTAAATGCCACAACGCAGTGAAATAGACATGAACACCAAAATAAAGAACAGAGATTATGATTCCAGCAATAATCGCTAAGCCTACACTGTTCAAGTCGAGAGCTACGAGTAGGATCACTAAGAAAACGAAGAAGACAGCGTTGTAAGCGAACATCAAGAGAGCAACCCAAAGGAAAGTGATCAAGAGGCGTTTGAAGACTTTGGGAATGGCGGAGATGGTGGAGGAGAAAGAGACAGTCTTTCCGGTGTAGAGAGAAGCGACGGTGAAGACAACGGCGGCGGTAGAGAGGAGAGAGAAGGCGAAGAGGAAGATGAGGTAGCAGAACTGGAAGGTGAGGAGGACGGTCCAGTCGTGACGTGAACGAGCAGAGTTTGGTGGGTCGGAAGAGTCGAGCTTGGCGAGAATGGGCTGAGTGAAGAGGGAGTGAGCGAGGATGGCGAAGGAGAGAGGGAAGATTAGGGATAGGGTTATGAGGTAGAAGGTTCTTGGAGATCGTTTCTTGATTGAGATCGATTCTTGAACAAGTTGAGGAATCGTCAAGAACTGGAGCTCTTCTGGCTGGAGATCCATGGCGCCTGAGGATTTGTTGCAGAGAAGAGATGAAGAAACACCGACGGGTCAATATCGAAATCTGAGAGAGAAAGATTGAGAATTTTTTTGTTTATGAGAATACCGGAGAAGATGAAAATTGACGGTAAAGACTTTCTTGGAAACTTCTGGGAAACTCTCTAAACACGTTTATGTTTTTCTTTCTTTTGACCCCGTTTGCACCAATTTTTATTTTTGTTTTATCATTCTCTTTATTTTATTTTTGCTTTAGAATGTGATTGATAATATAAAAATAAAGCTCTTAGAAAAAAATAAAATAACTAATACCAATTATCAAAATTATTACACAGAATTGTTATACGAATAAAAAATAGTTAGAACAATTATAAAATAATACTTACAATTTTTTTAAGGCACTATTTGGTAAAAGCTAAAATATTATTTTCATTTTTGTTCAACCAATCAGACCTTTAATTTTATATTATAGAGTTATTCTTTGCTTTATTTTATGGAAAAATATGTAATTGGTCAAGTCTTCTTCTATGAGCAGAATTATGTTTTTCATGATGCTGGGACGCAATCTTGGAACCAGGCTTAAAGACTTTCCATCTTTTTTTTTTTAGGGAGACTTTCATCTTTTAAATACCTACTTCTTTTAATACGTACTTTAACATTTTAATTGTATTTTGTGTGTGCGTATCATTGAATTAATGCATACCTCCGGAAGTTATATATTGGAATAAACAAGTTCAAAAAGTTGCAATATGATTAAACTTTATCAACGTGTCAAGAAAATTTTGAATCTAAAACAATTAATTAAATTGTATGGTTAAAGTGCTAATTGTTTGTTTGTGTTTATGTTTCTCTTTTATTTATGAGCTCACGTTATGAATTTAATACATAAAACGGATAAAAACTACTAGAACCTAGCTTCTCATAGAAGTAAAAAGAAAAAGCAAATATGTTCACTAAGTCTAACTTTTTCAAAGTGTTTTCATAGATTAAAAAAGAGGGGAACGTTAAATTAATACTTGTAATAGGACCTTGCTACAAAAAAAAAAAAAGATTTAAAAACTCTTAGTAAGTTATGATATATACTTTTGTAGGTTTGTATATGATTACTATAGTCTACAAACTTAATTTATAGGTCTACATTTATAGGATATAGAAACTAATAAGGACTAATGCTTTTCTTCCACTGAATCGCAGGTGCAGAGAAATCACATGGACTGATGGTCCCAACGGTTAAAAGTCGATATCAACTTTATAATACATAACTTATAGCTTCATGTAAGGAAAATAGAACTTACAAAATGTCATCTTGAATTTTAAGATAAAATCAAATGTTGATGTATAAGAACAATCCCACAAACACATACTTACAAGATATATTTAGTCTTATATATTCGCTATACTTTCAACATTTTTTGTTTAGTTGTAGTTAACATTTTTTATTTTCTTTTTTGTCTTTTGATCAGTCTGGATGTAATAGTTAGTCGAATCAAACCACTAAATCGTGGTTTGGCTTATGTTTTTAAGCCATATGATACGAAAATGCTAAAAATATATCATCCCACTATTGAATAAATAGATCCCTTGCACAGATACACATAAGTACATAACTTAACAATATATCAAATAACAATTGAATTTTCTAAAGCTAAGCATATAAATATCTTAATTAGCCAAAACTAAAAAATGAAATATATTTTGAACATACTAGTAAAAATTTCTATTGTTAGTTATGAACCATCCAAACAGCTAAGTAGAGTACCATTTATTTACCTTCAAAATTATCATTTATCATGTATATATATAGAATAATTATGAGAAAATAACAGTCTATATATAGATATCAATTATTCATCTCAAGGTCTCATTTGCTGAAAAGAAAAGAAAAAGCAACCACATATCTGTCTTTCTCCCTCTCGTTTTGCATTCTCATGAAATTAGGGTTACAGAAAGACCGATTGAAGATGAGGAAAGGTAAGGTAGTGATAAAAAAGCTCGAAGATAAAGTAAAAAGACAAGTGACTTTCGCAAAGAGAAAGAAGAGTCTATTGAAGAAGGCACATGAACTCTCTGTTCTCTGTGATGTCCCCATTGGTCTCATCATTTTCTCCCAAACGGACAAGCTCTACGCTTTCTCCTCCCACTCCACCAGGTTTATATATGTATATTAAACCCATGTATATGTATGTGTCATATGTATGTTCTTGCTATATATATTTATGTCATATATATACTCATCCATATGTGTGTTCTTGCTTTGGTGGAACAAATTTGAAAAACGAAAATTAATGATCTTTTGTTGTAATTAATCCATACCATCATCGTCATCACGGGGTTTCTTCTTAATTTTCTTTGATTTTAGTTAAGAGAAAAATATTAGTGTAGACTTTAAAATCAGATAGTACTTAGTAAATCTTTATTTATTCCGTTCACTCGTACATACGCAAGTTTGATGTGTGGTTTTAGCCATCTATTACTTTTTTATTAGTTGGTATTACATCATTTAGAAAGTTTATATGCTTTCTTGATTTGAAAGTTTCTCTTTGAAATCTATAAAACTAAATCAAAGAAATAAAATGAAATATCTTCTGATAAAGCTAGGTTTGATTCTAAGAAAGTACTTGTGATTTTCATAAATTTCTGATCCAAAAACACAAGTCTTAATTAACATTTTCTGTTTTTTTTATAAGTTTCCAATTTTTATTTGATTTTTCAACGTCAGCATGGAGAATCTCATTATGAGATATCAAATGGCAAAAGAAGGTCATTCCACTGCAGTACACAGTTTCCACCGAGTAATACTAAAAGTCTTCTAATTTCTCAATTACAACATTTACCTTCACATGTTTAAATTCATGAATTAGATATATGATTATAAACTGGTTACAGGATCACGGATCAAATTGTGAGGAGACGAAGGAATCAATGATGAGGGAGATAGAGAATCTTAAAGTGAATCTTCAACTGTACGGAGGCCATGGCTTGAGTCTCTTAACCTACGACGATCTCCTTCGCTTTGAGCTCCAACTCGAATCTACTCTTCAAAATGCTCGAGCTCGTAAGGTATATATTTAGTATAAATACACTTCATCCACATACGTTCATATAAATTCATGACTTCTGTTTAATATACATGTATATATATACGTATTTTGATGAAAACCTGTTTCATACACACACAGTCGCACATGTGCCCCCTATATTTCAAGATTTATTTTGGTTTTCTTGGTGAAGAGAAATTATTATTGTTTTGATCGTTTTATTAATGAAAAGTAAAGGTTCTTGTATCTTGTTTACTTTTTATGTAGTTTGAGCTCATGCATCAGCAGCAACAAACGGACGAGCCTAAGCATAAGGGAAAGGGAAAGGTGAGAGTTTTTGTCATTGGTATTTTTTTTCCAATAAATCTGATTAACTGAAATAAATAAATACTCGCATTGTGTAATTTTCCAAGCTTAATTAAATTTATCTACAATCATATATCATCTGTTCTTATTGTTTTTAAAAAAAAACTAGGAAATACTCATGGATGAAGAGAACCAACATTTTTGCCATCGGGTACATACATGATTACATGCCTTTGTGTTGTTTGTACTACATTTTATGTTTTCATCTGTGTAGTTTTACATACGTATAAGTTAAATTATATAAATGACGAAACTAACTACTTTTGTTTTTGGTATTTAATATGAAGGGACAAGGAAGCTCTTGGGAGCATCTGATGTGGCAAGCAGAGAGACAGATAATGACTTGTCAAAGGGAAGAAGATGATGACTTCATGCGGCGGCGAGTGGAGGAGGAGTTCCCTTTTTACGGTGATGAACAACCCACCGGCTTTCTTCAGCTCCTCCGCACTGCGCCGCCATCGCCATCTAACCCTGACTCGAAGCTCAGGCCCAAATAAGTGTTAGGAAAAATACTGTCAGTATAAGACTATAGAGCATAGAGTATAGGGTTGACCCTTGACCAAAAAAGAATGGTTGACCCGGTTTGGTTCGGTTAGGTTGGTACCATGTTTTGCTGATTTCTAATTAAGACAGTCCATGCTTTTATTTTCTTGGAGGTTATGTCTGAAGAAAAGATTCTCTGATAATTTTTACAAAGTAGAAAAATATACAAATATCTATATGAGGAGAAACTAACCGAAGCTGTGTTCTTATAAAGTGTTGTTCATGGAAGGAATAAACTTTTTAATAATTATTTCTAATAACAGAGAAAAATAAAAGAAAACTCTGTAGCCTCAACAAAATCACAACTAAAACTAAAAATTCAACATAAACATATGAGAAAGGATTACAGTTAACAGATTTTGAACCTCTCAAACAGTCACTGTTGATTTTTAGAGCTCGTTGATCGTAGATGATTTGGTTTAACATGAATGGTTCTCCTTAACCGGGTGGCCACTTCATCTGTCGGCCCCCGAGGACGTGCAGATGAAGATGGTAAACAGATTGACCTTCATGAGAGGAAGTCACGTCAGTGAAACTGTACGATGATAATGAATATGATGATGTTTGGTCGGATGGAAAAGAAAAAGACTTACAGCCTTGAGCGCCGTTGTTTATAACCACACGGAACCCCTCGAGGATGCCTTCTTTCTCAGCAACAATCTTTGATGCGTGCAGAAGTTGACCAAGAACATCTACGTGTCTTGGTTCAGCCTGCAAAAGTGTTTTACGGGAAGGTCAGGTTCAGGTAAGATCTTAACTTGTTCCACCACAAGACAAACATTAATCTTCTTTTCACATGACCTTTTCCTCACGCAGGCAAAAGATAATACCATAATGCTTTTTTTACTCGTTACAGAACACCATAATATTGGCAACAAGATGAGATTCTAGGAGATCTAAAAGGGAGTGACAAGAAGTCATGTCAAAGTGTAAAAGCTATTTGATTGTAATGAGACGCAATTAGCTATTTGTTTTCAAATGTGCAACCCCAAGAGAGACACCAAACATAGTTTCTCTCTTAGTAATAGACTGTGAATCTCTATTTAGGACAGCTAAAGAGTATTCTACTTACTTACCTTCCCAAGCGTGGTCAAGCCATCTCTCAACTTGGGTATGACCAACACATGAACAGGAGCTTGTGGGTTTATGTCTCTGAAAGCCAAAACGCTTTCATCTTCATAGACAATGTCTGATGGAATCTCTTTTGATATGATCTTGTCAAATCTAAAACAATAAGACATATACAGTCATTGTCTTTTAGACTTCCATCACGAACATTTACTTTGTCAGATGTTTGATAGATTTGTCTCATTTGTGGCAAAAACACAAATCTTTCAGCAAAAACTTAAAGATTCTCAGATTTCAACTCGAGCATTTGATAATTCAGATGAGTATGTAAGTGAGACAATAACAAGAGATCAAAGTCGTGAAACCATACATGGTCGGAGCTCCGGTGTCAGCAACAGAAGCAGCAGCTTTCGCGGCGGCCTCTTCATTGTGAGCAGCACGAGTAGAACAAATGGATCTGCCGAGCGATTAAACCAATCAGCTAAACATATGAATTATCCAAATTAAACTGATTAATGTTCACCTTGGAGAGCCAATTCGAGGAAGAACCCTAATCAATTCTCCGGTGGAGAAGATTCTCGAATTCGCTCGAACAGACTGAGCAATTTTATTCCTACCCACCGTACAGAAGTTCCTGAACACGAAACACTCGACGCCATTAGCAATTTCAACATGAAGAAACTACAAAAGATTTAAACTGTAGATAGAGTTTTCACCGAAGCAGCATAGAGGAAGAAGTAGTGACAGCCATTGAAGCTCTCTGCTTGAAGAACCGTTTCGATTCACTTTTCTTTTGACAACTTTTCGAGATAAACGACGTCGTAACGAGTCTTTATATTTCGTTCACAAAATGTTTTTCAAAATGATTTTTAGATATTTTATTATTATTGGAGAGAAGAGAAAGGAGAGAAGAAGAAGAAGACGACGACGATGGCGAATTTGATGATGCTGAGGTTACCAACCAGCTTGAGGAGCTTCTCCGTTTCGGCTTCCTCCTCTAACGGTAAAGCTCGAAGCACTAATCATCACTGTGATCTGAAAATTAGAGCTGAAGGTGAAGTTCGTATGTGTATTGAATTTGGAATTCAGGTTCGCCGCCGGTGATCGGAGGAACTAGCGGCGGTGTAGGGCCGATGATCGTGGAATTGCCGTTGGAGAAGATACGTAGACCGTTGATGCGAACCAGATCCAACGATCAGAACAAAGTGAAGGAGCTCATGGATAGCATCAGCCAAATCGGTCTTCAAGTTCCGGTTAACCAAATCTCTTAGCTCTCTTTCTTCTTCTTCCGGTTATCGAATTTTGAAATTGAAGAATCTAAATTTTGCCACGTGGGCTCGTTTTGTGACAGATCGATGTGATTGAAGTTGATGGAGCTTACTATGGTGCCTTTTTCTAAAATTCTTGTTTCTTGATGAATCATAGCTTCTGTTTCTTGAAAGCTTTATAAAAGATGATGAATCTTCCATTGTCGTAGGCTTCTCGGGTTGTCACAGGTACGAGGCGCATCAGAAGCTAGGGCTCAAAACTATACGCTGCAAAATCCGCAAAGGAACAAAAGAAACACTAAGGTAATGTATATATATTATGTGTTCTTCGAAGAAAGTCTTCTTTTGAAAATTTGTAAAATTTGGATTGAAGATTTTGCTTACATTAAAGCTTCTTTGGTTTTACAGGCATCACCTTCGCTGAGAATATTCACTTTTATTTATGAAATATGTACTTGTTGGTGAATCTTTGTGTTTGTCTGTATAAAATAGTTAATGAGAACTTTTGTATGATAAATTTGCTGAGATTCTCTGATGTCATTTTGTCAGTGACTCTCTCTGATTGGTCGGAGAACTACGATCTATTTGCAAGTTAAGTGGCACAACAGTCCAAATGAACGATCATCTATTTGAAGTTGCAAACTAGTTTAAGAGATTTTAAAGTAAAATAACTTTACTATGTCAATTGGTATCACTCGATCAAAATGGTTTACTACTTTGGTTATACAATACCAAGACATTTTCAGACTGCTTCAGAAACTCAAAACGTATAATCATTCATTGATAAGCCAAAAGGCATATATGATACATAGAGGACATAAGCCAAAGCCTAGGCTGAAATAACTAAACCATCTAAGAAGATAGCAAGGTTCATTATTAGGAAAAAGAAAGTCTCTATGTGCATAGCCTGAATAATGTTGGCAAAGAAAATCTATGAACTCTGATTTATGCAGGCCATAAATGATTCAAGTGTATTATGGAAAAGCATGTTATAAGTGTAATTATGACTTTTAAAGGCCCAAGCATCAGTTTACTTATTCTTTGGATCTACTAGTGGGCTAATTTTGTATAAACAGGCCCACTTTACTATTAAGCATTATTTTATATATTAGTAATATTTTAGATTATGAGATTTTTATAGTATTATCTAAAAATGGAAATTAATAAGTTTGTAAAATATTTTAAATATCTATATAAATTATTTAGAAGTTTTTTTTAACAGTTTGATCCTTTTTCTGTAAAATTTTATATACTGTTGTAAATCCATTAAAATTCAAGTAAATTTTGTTCATTATTTATATATATATATATATATATATATTTTTTTTTTTTTTTACAAACCTTCATCAATTTATAATATTTTCGGTAATATATACATATGTTCATCAAAGCTCGGTGAACTAACCGAGAGCAATTTCGTCCAACAAATATATAGGAGTTAATTATAGTAACAAATAAACAGAAAATGCACATAAAAATAAATAAATAAAAACTGTTTGTTGCAAATGTCCAAAAAAATAGTTAAGTGAATTTTGCCAAGATGTCAATCGAACTTGACAGAAGCCGAACTAAAATTTTGGACGGGTTGGAACTATTAATAAATTTCTCTTGGGGCTAAAATCTCGGGCGCATCCAATTCCAATATTAAATTTTTACTGTTTCTGCACATTCAATTTCTAAAAAAAATAGATGGAAATTATTGTTTAGCATTTACATATCTTTGTTTCTTAACCGAAAATAATTGTGTTGCACTTAAAAATTTGTTTATATGTATATCTAATTTCTTGTAGATGGCACACTTTTTCTCCACATGCATGTCTCGTAATTTGTAGTTTGTACTTGTATATAGAGAACTATCTTATGTATGTTTGTAATCAACATTTATGATTTATACATATACTTATGGCCTTCTTATTTATATTTTCAATGTACATTAGAAATGTTAACATAAAAAGTGACCATATATTTTTATATTAGGACATGAAACGCAATCTTCGTTTGAGTACTCTTAAGTTTTTATCTTCGTATATTTTAATTTTGTGAGTACTTTTAATTTCCATTTATTGTGTTTTTTTTTTTAACATACCAACTTTGAAACAATAATATAATAGTATAGAGCTCGAATGTGTAATTGATAGGTGGTAGATGCTGATTGACGGACACGAATAATTAATCACGTCGTTGATTAGGTTTGGTTAACGAATCTTATTCACAAACTAATTGTCAACCAAAAAAAGACGAGTGCAGATTTTGTTTCGTCACACTTAATTTAGTCTAATTATCTCTTCTGATTTCAATCATGGGAGACATTAAAACATAATCACGTTTCTATGGACCCAATTATTTAATTATTTACTTCAATTATATAACATCAAAAACAAGGCAAACAATTAATGGAGTTATCATAGACTCGTAGCAATATACAATTGTTTTTTGTTTCTTGTAGTTATTATGAAGCAAAGTAATGTACATATTTATGAAGGTACTGTTGATGCCTTCTTTTAAAAGTTAAAATCTTTATTGAGTCAAATTAATGTAGCTATTAACTTTTTCGATTTTGATATGTTAGAAAATTGCAAAATGGGTAATTATATCATTTACGTAAAAATGGAAATGTTCAATTTATATGTAAACACACAAAGACACCGGCGATGACAAATGACAACACATGAGCTCAAGACAACTCCATCTTCCAACCAATCTTGTCACACCTATGTCTATTATTACTGAAATTCAATTAATACAGGTGTATATTATTAATTAGTAATGTATATTGTATCAAAACAATAAGAACATGGTCAGTTTTGTGATTAATTAGAAGAATGTTGTTTTAGTATATGACAATCAAAATCAACTTTATGCCGTGCGTCGTAAATGTAATAATTAACCCATTAAAATTTTGACCCGGAAACGTGCATGTATATCTCTAAAATCTAAAAGTTCGTATAACTATATAGTTTCGTACTCACTATTAACCACTACGATATTGATATAACATTTGCATATCTCAAGAACAGTTAGGACTTTCGTGTTAACTATATTTTGAATGTTTCAATATGAGTTTTAGTGCGAGGAATCTAAGTTTTCACATAATATATATATAAATATGGATGTATAGTGTAAATTGTGTATGTATGTGTGAACATGTTGGATGGTCATAGTGAGGGCTGAGGACAAAGAAAGAGGAGATGCAATAAGACAGAAGACGCATGCAACGGAGATTTCGGATTCAGTCGTATCCTTTTCATTTGTCTCAGCCATTAATTCCCCAAACCCTATCTTCTCTTCTTTATCCATCCTTTGTTTTGTCTCTTCTAAATATTAATATATAATTACATAAGAATTAAATGACTTATACATGGTCAAGTTATTCAATTGACATTTTTGATATTTAAATGATTCTTTGAAGATCGAAATCCAAATTTCTTTTTGGCTAATTTTTTAGTATAAGATTTGATTAGGTGTGCCCACTATTAATTTCGTTTTGTATGGTTCTTCCTGTTTAAAATGTTTATGAATAAGAATTGAAAATATTGCAATTATAATAAAAGAGGTTCTGACATATAATAATTTTATTGTCATCTCATGATTCTAATCTAGTCATGTTTTACAATGTTAAACTACACATGTTTCATCATTTCTGCCACTTGTACGCATTACACATGGTAGTTAATAAAGAATGACCATATAACAAAAATAAATACACACTTGTGGTCCATTTCTTTTGTTTGTAATAATCATCTGTGGTCCATTTATCCAAACAACATCTGTGTAATGTGTATTACTATTTAAAATAATTATATATATGTATGTATATGATGTGTGTGTGAGAGAGTGAAGAAGCTCGATTACGATTACAATTTGAGACATTTGTCCCGTCTCTTTCCTTCCTCTTAATGTTTTGCTCTCTCTTCCTAAAACCCCAAATCTTGATAACTAAGAACTTCAAAAGAGGGCAATTTCGATTATAGCTAGGGTTGATGTAAGGTTTGAATATCTTCATGGATCTAGATCTCTATGTTGGTTTTGAGAGGCTGAAGCTGCCAGCATGATCTGGTAATCGCTACATACAATATACAGGCACCTCTATATATATATAATCATGCATACATACACATATTAATTTACTTCCACATGTACATCAACGTTATTTTTCCCACAAAAAAACAGTGGTTTTACCTCTTGTTCCATTAGTGATGTTTCTTTCTTTTACTACTTCTAATATATATATATCCATGGACGCATGCATGTATGTATGTGTGTGTGTAAGTGTATAGATATTAGATAGTAAGTAGTACCAGATCATCCTGCGGCTTCATTCACTCAAATCACCAACAATGGCAAAACGATAAACTTAACTTTCATGAGAAAAACGATTCCCCATTGTTTTTACGATTCTCCTCTATCATCATTCCAGGTAACAATTCATTTGCTTATCTCGTTTTACTACTTCCTTGAAAATCCAATCATTCGTTTTTGTTCAATTACATCTTTTTTTTTGGGGTTCAAATGTTGTATAACATCTTCATTCTCTCTGAAATATATGCATAAACGTATGTATTTAATTAGATATATATTTATATACAATTGCGCAAACAGAGTCATTTATGATTTAGTTGTTGTGTATATGACCAGGCCCGTCCCTGTTACAAGGCAAGTAAAGAGAGTGGCACTTGCTTCAACCCACATGAAATATATCAAAATTTAGAGCCACATTACATAAAATGTTAGTTTGGTCAATTGGTTAATTAGTTTTATTTTGAGTTTGCTAACCCTTATTCAATCCTCTTTTTATCCAACATATTTTCTATTATAACCATACTTAGCGATTCTAAGCATTTATTTTTATTTTTATAGTGTACTATTTATCATTAATACTTTTATAGAAAACCGAATATATTTTTAATTGTATAGGCCACTCCAAACTAAGAGACGGCACTGTAGATGACTATGTCCACAAGCTCATGTTTGTTGGTAGGAACGCGTTTACATGTGACTATGTGTTTCTTTGCCTAGGCCTATGCTAATATTTTTTTTTTTTAATTTAATATTCATATAATATTTCTGACGATAAAACAAACGGTGTAGTTGAGTGGCAATACGATTGTTTAAAATTTATATTAGTAATAAGGATTTATCTGATTAATTTCAGATAGGAAATAAGTATGATTGACAAATCAAGAAACTTTAACCAAGTAGAAAAACGCAAATGTTGTTTTTGATTCTAATAGTGTTTAAAACATCGGCAATTTAAGTGCTTATTGTACCTCCTAATTACATCCGATGCTTTTTTCTCTTATCATGTTTAATAAATGTTCTACAATATATAGATTTATAACATGTAGTCTTATGATCGATCCATTGTGCTTGCTAAGCAAAGAACAAGCTTGTTTGAATGCAAATAATTTGGAAGTTCATTTGAAATAGAGTTTTGGTTTTTATAATACCATGTATCCATTTAGTTAGAAACAAGCATTATTGGTTCCAGATACACCTATTTAAGAACAATCTTGAACACTGTTACTATTTTCTTTTACTTGTTGACACCTGGCAGATCTTTATTTAAATTGGGCCAAAGAAAATCAACGTCGATCTACACTATCATGTGCAATTGACTACGTATCAAGCCTTCTCTAATAAAGATTGTGCCGTAAGTAACCAATGATCGGTGTTTAGGTTCTCTGCGTTGATCAGCTAGACAGCAACTCCAGTATTTTGTTTCCAAGATCTTTCATTTGGTGTACACATGATGAATTGTAGTTAAGATCATGAATATTATTCTTCCTCATACTATCCTTTATGTCTTTTTGTTCACTCGTAATGATTTAGTGATTTGTAGAAATGTACAAACTTCGCTTCCCTTTGTAAAATACTTTTAGAATTTTTTTATATTTTTTTTATCAAATTTTATGCAAATTTATACTTAATTATTTATGAATCTTTATATTATGCAGCAATTTTTTCTATTTATTGAGTTGTTTTTAGTTACGTATTGAACAATAGTTTACTGTAGAAAAAATATTCAATAATTATGGCTTCTTAATTTCTATGTTTTTCTCCAAAAACAAATATTAATTATTTTTTCTGTCCCAAAATATAAGATGTTTTAGACTTTTTATTTTGTTTCATTTTATTAGATTTTCTCACATATCTATAGATATGCAAAATTTTAATTAATTTTAATTCAACAATAATTAAAAAGAGGTTGAAATACTTTTTCATTTATTTTTGTTACTGCTATTTCTCATTGCTTTTAATAAAAAAAATATTTTTCTAATAAAATTAAGTTTTTTTAATATGTGTGTTTTTATCTTAAACATCTTATATTATGGGACAAAGAGTAGAAAATAACAGAGGGAGTAATTTAATAGAAAAACACTTTTAAGGACTTTGGGATCTATAACAAACTATTAGGGTTTGAGAGATGATAGATCACAATTCATATTAACAACTACCTATAGGATCTGTAATCACTATATTAATGATATACAAGTATCAACAATATAATTTGTGGAATTCAATTTCTGATCTCGATCGAAACAACCTACTTGCAGTTTATGGAAAATGATGTTAATTTGTTTGAGCTATGTTTTGGTTTTGGACTTTGGAATTAAGCTTTGTAACGTTGATTTATACGAGAGAATCTAGTATCTATTAAATATTCACATTTAAATATAACATTGTAAATTTACAGATGTATCTTATATGTTCCACACAAAGTCATCCACTACAAGCATTATTTTTTGGACGAATAAATGGCAAGAAATGTGAAACAGAATATAATTAATTAGCTAATCAAGCCTAATAAACTAATCATAAATCATAACGTGATCAGTCATTTAGGAAAACAACCTAGTTGGTGTAATTAGTCACATCGGTAACCACTTCTCTTAAGGAACTTTGACAAACCACTAATTAAAAAGTCACAAACCTTTACACCTTTTAATGTCGATTGAGTCGTATAACCACCACATGTAATTGACTTTAAAGTAATAATTACATTAATAGTCGAAAACAAAAGTGAAATACTATTGTTGGGACTGGGAGGATCTTAGAGAGCCGAACCATTATTCTGATTCACGAGAAGTTGATCGTGCTAATTTAGCTTACAGATGATAAGAGTAGAGTTATTACAAATTTGTTAAATATAATTAATGGAGCCAAGTCAGTCAATTCTTTGCTCGTAGTGTTGCTACCGGCTGATCCATCTTACCTGTCTCATAAACTAATCGTTTCATGTGGCATATAATGATATGTAGTTTCTCTATTATAGAACAGTATCAGTCCAAGGACACATGCATGTAGTTTTAGCTTTGTACTAAAAGTGGAAGCTCTTGTAGCAAAGTATAACTTATGCCAAAACTATACAGAAACTTTTGTGTTTATGTCATCATCATGCGAGGTTCACTTTCACCCGCCTATTAAATTGAAGAAAGTTGTACTAAATGGATTACAAATTACAAATTCTTGTTTTTCTTTCTTAAGGGTCAACAAAGGCAAATTAGTACTCATCATTAGAAACTTAAAAGACGATAAAATTTTCTGAAAAGTGTGTGAAATGAAAACAGCAGGCAGGCACTAGTAGGCACTACATTGAACACAAAATGGATTTTAACAAATGGGCTTGACTCTCTCTATTAACCAAGGGATATGGAGATATGGGCTCACAACACAAAGGCCCAAGCCCAACTAATGATTTAAAATTAATACTCATCAAACAGGAAAAAAAATAAAAATAAAAATCAAGAATCTCCGATGAGATCTTGCGATCGGTTGCAAGAAGCGTTGTTGCAGTGCCATCGGCGGATGCCGGAAGGACCGGCGAGGAGATCCGGTTGCAGACATCTGAACAAAGCGTTGGCGGAGTGCGTTGTGGGGGAGGCTTGTCCTGAGGAGTCTGAGGCGGTGAGGTCGTTTTGCTCTAGCGGCGGAACCAGCCTGAAGCGTAAGCAGTGCGAGGACGCTCAGTTCTCACTTTCTCTTTGTCTTTCTCGCCATCAACGACAGTTTGAGCAGCGTTAGTTAACGAAACGAACCACGGAGAAGGATAAGCGTGAAATATTCATTTGAGTAGATGAAGAGAGAGGATCAAAAGGTTGAATTGGGTTCATCCGAAATGATGATGCTTTTAGATTGGTTGAATCAAGAACTCATTGTGTGT
The DNA here is from genome assembly GCA_900108845.1 of Iljinskaea planisiliqua. Classification (NCBI taxonomy): domain Eukaryota; kingdom Viridiplantae; phylum Streptophyta; class Magnoliopsida; order Brassicales; family Brassicaceae; genus Iljinskaea; species Iljinskaea planisiliqua. Next base: position 2,640,370 of record FNXX01000007.1, on the reverse strand, counting down.
GGACAGCACCAATATCATCTGTAATGGTTTAATCATGTCTGTAATTTGGATGCTGCTTCTGATGGATTTGTCTGATTAGAATCATTACCCTTTGGTTAGAGTTACATTTCGAAATGTTCTTGGATTCATAAACAAGGCTGCTTCTTGTTTTGTTTCCTTTAGTATTCTTGATTTTACACTGTAAAAATTCCATCTTTGTAATTTTTTCAGACAAACATTTAGATAAAAAATGGTTTTTTTTTTTGGTCTTTCTATCAGCTTTTGTTAACACTCTCTTGTCCGTCCACTCACTCGGCCACGTTGATACATATATATACAAATAAAGCTAAAAGCCAAAATCCTCAAAACTGAATTCGATTTTTCGAGTATTTCTCCGGCGACGGTGATATCAAAAAGAAGAAGAAGAAGATGGGAAGGTCTCTGATTTTCTCGGGAAACATGTCAATGAGAATCTCTCACTTGACCAGATCATCTCTCCCGGTGACAAACCCATTTTCTTGCCGGAAAGTAACTAGAAGTTTCCGACATGGGTGTTCGATGATTTCGTCTAACAGCTTCAAGTCCACGACAAGACTCCGAACAAAAGCTGTTCTGTCTGAAGTTTCTGATCAGACGCATTATCCAAGAATCGGCGCTAAAACCACCGGACCTATATCGCCGGCACAGCTCCTCCAAGTCGTTGAAGCCGCCGCTAAAACCGGCGCTGAGGTTCGAATTTCATGTCTTTATTGGAGGATTGATTTGAAAAATAAACTTTTTATGAGACTCGAATTCTCGAGTTATTGGGTTCGTAGAATAAAAAACCAAACTTGAATTGATAAATTTCACTTATTTTTCTGGTTTTATTTTGTGATTTTGTTTGGCAGGTGGTAATGGAAGCTGTAAACAAGCCAAGGAATATCACTTACAAAGGCCTCAGTGACTTGGTAACTGAGTAAGAGACTTAACATAACAATCTATTTAAAGATCCTACTCAGCTTGTGTAGATTGTGAGGTTTTATCTCTGTTCATGTTGATTTTACTGCTTGAAGCATTAAGAGTGTTTAGTATCTGCTGAATTTGCAGTACTGATAAAGCAAGTGAGGCTGCTATTTTGGAAGTAGTGAAAAAGAATTTCAGTGATCATCTTATCCTTGGTGAGGAAGGAGGTATCATCGGTGATACCTCTTCTGATTACCTCTGGTGCATCGATCCTCTAGGTTTTGCTCTCTCATTGCTTTCTCTTCGTGTATGGGTCTTGCTTCAGATAAAGTAACAATCTCTTCCTTTGATGCATAGATGGAACAACAAATTTTGCTCATGGATATCCCAGTTTTGCTGTTTCTGTTGGTGTTCTGTATCGGGGGAATCCCGCCGCTGCTTCTGTGGTAGATCCAATATACATATACTTGCATATACTAACTATTACTTATTACGGTTCCTCTTTGCTGATTCTTTGATGTCTTGTAGGTAGAGTTTGTTGGTGGTCCAATGTGTTGGAACACTCGAACCTTTTCTGCTACTGCAGGTACAATGTGACAAGTTTATGTTTCTTATCTCCATAGGTTCTGTATTGAAGATTTGTGTATAACTAACTAGTTCACTTCTTAGGTGGTGGAGCTTTGTGTAACGGGCAAAAAATTCATGTCAGTAACACTGATGCTGTAAGTAACTTAGTCTGGAAACCAGTTTAGTTTCAACATGGTGCGCATTGGTTTTGGTGTTCTTACACATCTATCCGAGGTTTGATTGTAGGTGGAGAGAGCACTTCTTATCACAGGATTTGGGTATGAACATGATGATGCATGGAGTACTAACATGGAGTTGTTCAAAGAGTTCACCGATGTGAGTCGAGGAGTGAGAAGGCTCGGTGCTGCAGCTGTTGACATGTGTCACGTGGCTCTCGGGATTGCGGAATCGTATTGGGAGTACCGTTTAAAGCCATGGGACATGGCTGCTGGTGTTCTTGTAATCTTCTTTATCATTCTTGTTTTTTTTTCTTCCTTCTTACCAAACTACATATGTTGTTGAGTTTGAATCCATGTCTGAAATTTGGACACAGATAGTTGAGGAAGCTGGAGGAGCTGTGACTCGAATGGACGGAGGGAAGTTTACAGTGTTCGATAGGTCTGTTTTGGTCTCCAACGGCGTTCTTCATTCCAAGGTTTCATGAACTTCAAATGCTTTTAATCTTAAAGCTTTAGAGAATCAGTCTTGACATTTTTCTGGTTAAACCATTGTAGCTTCTGGATAGAATTGCACCTGCTACTGAGAATTTGAAGACGAAAGGAATCGATTTCTCCTTATGGTTTAAGCCGGAAGATTATCATACAGATCTTTAAGACTTGTTCTTGAATTGTTTGTTCAAGTAAGGTATCATATTACTTTATGGCTTTACTTCGTTTAGTTACATTATTATATGATCCAAAGCTCGTTTATTTAGAACTTTTAATCGATGGAATCTGAAGTTATAATAAAGATTTGTGTTTCGAACTATGGAAATGGACAATGATCTCTCCTTACACTTCTTGAACAAAGGCTTCATGGATCAACAAACCGGTCTTCCATCTTCCTGTCCACACCTCATAAAGACCAAACTGAAGTTTGTTGTCTTGGTTAACCGCTGTGGGGCTAACCGAGATTTCGAACCGGCCATCGGATTCGTCAGGTATATTGACCGGTTCTGATCCGCCTTTGTTCTGGTTAACAGATTTGATTTTTTTCCAAACCGTCTTGCCTTTCTTTCCGATTTTAGCAGACATGACGAGTGGGGCTCCGTCCCAACCGGTAGCCTCTGGTTTAAACGAGATTTTGAAACCGATTTGGTATGTTTTTCCGGGTTCAGTCTTCTCGAACGAACCGGTTACTTCTAACCAACTCACCATCTTCAGTTCAGCAGGCATCCTAAAACCAACAATCAAAAGAATCGGTTAAGACTTTTGGTGTTACAAAGTTGGTTATCGGTTAAGTCGGTATGAATCAGAAGGTACCGTGGTTCTTTAGGGATAAACCAATATCTCGAGTCACCTCCCCAAACGAAATTAAGACCACTCGGTTGAAAAATCCATGCTTTTCTATTGGTCTGCACAATTCAACAAGAAAATCACAAGCAAGATAAACATATTTTTAATCAGACTTTAGTGTTCTTATAGAATTCTACATTAGTTAAAATTAGGCCTGGGCAGAAAACCCAGACCCGAAATATCGAACCGAGCCCGAACCGGAAAAAAAGAAATCGAACCTGAACCCGAATTCATAAAATATCCGAATGGATTCTAAATTTCTATATCCGAAAACCCAAAACCGAACCCGACCCAAACCGAAAACCGAACGGGTACCTGAAATAACTGAAATACAATTATATACCTAAAATATTAATTATAATTAGACTTAATATAACTTATTTATCCTAAATTATAATTATAAATTTCAATATATGAATTAATTTTAGACCAAAATGACTAAAATATTAAAAATAAATAGAATATATGGAACTTTTAGTTATATTTGTCTAATTTAATTGAATTAAATTTAAATTTAACTAATTTTTATTTTATTTTTATAAAATTTCGGATACCCGAACCGAACCTGAATGGAACCGAATCGAACCCGAACCCAAACTGAAATTCAAAAATACCCGAACGGATCTTATATCTTCAAACCCGAAAACTCGGAACCAAATTTAACCCGAACCAAACCCGAACGGGTATCCGAATGCCCAGACCTAGTTAAAATCTTCATGAGAAAAGAAACAAAACAAAGAAACTCACATCAAGTTCCATCTTGGTGTCTGCCTTGTAATGCGAATTCTTTTGTGAGGACATTTCTTTGAAAAACTACACAATACCACATCTCTCGAATGAGATTTATATAGGAAAATGAAAAGAAAAAAAAACAGATAAAGAAGATTGTGACAAAAGAAGAAGAAACTAGTAATTTACGCAAAATTCTGACTTTTCCTCTATTGGAGGACAAAGTATTATTATAATGCTAAGTTGCTAACGAAAAAGGCAAAGCATATATCCACAGCTTGCTGCACTTAATCTCTAATGCGAATCTGAGAATCAAACATTAATGTATGTTTCTGAAACTACTTGACACTGTTATTGATTCTGTAAGATATTAAATCTCAAGTCACTTTGAAAGGAAGTTTCGGAGAATTTGGTATAATGAATTAAAACTGTGTTCGGTGGTTACAAGAGGGGTTCAGAAACTTCAAAAGATTATACATTATAGTATACAACTATAGTATGCAATGAATACATTACAAAACAACATAAACGCATAGACAGAACCCATATGACAATGCCCGTTTGCTTTCACCTATCCTTTCTCTCATTGTCTCTCTATCTCTTCTCCTCCCATCATACTCTTTAGTCCTGTTTAGTAATATCCCTCAGCGCCAATAGACTTCCAACAAATCACACTTATTTTACCCTTATAGTTTATGAGCAAGGGACGTGACAAGTTTAATATCATGTTTTGCCTTTTGGAGTCCTTCTCACACTGAGCGCTGTTCTTCTGTGACAAAAACGTCACGCAATAGATTAGAATTATAGCGAGACAGCACGGTGTTCTATAAAAATGCATTTTTTTCAAAAGCAGAACTTAAAGAAAGCTTATTGAATTAAGAATTTGAGAGAATTTGGATATATATGAATCCAAAAAAAAATTAAGAAATCTAGGATTTGATTTGGGATTTGATTTAATAATTTAAGAGAATTTTATGAAACCTGAGATTTGATTTTTTTAAAAAAAATAATTTAATAATAATATATTATAGAAAATGATTAAAAATCTGAAAATTTTATTTGGTTTATATCTCTTATTCAAATAAAATTTTAAAAGAATTAAAATTTGGATATATTTAAAAAAAAAATTTCAACTTTTAAAAATTATTTAAAATGATATATAATATTTTTTGTCAAATTTTGTGTTTTATAAAATGAAAAAATGATATTGAAAACTTCAATTTTGATTTTTAATTAATTATTTTCCCCATTTAAAAAGTTTTGATTTACTTTTTTGACATTGAAATCAATTTTTTTTAAAAATTTTAAATATACCACCATAAGAGGTAGTATTTGTATTCATTAATTTTTAACTATAAATTGTCTCTCAGATCTCTTTAAATTCTATCTGATAGAATTTATTGATGAAATCTCAAATTTTCAATAAACTAAAATTTTAATGGATTTATTCAAATGATTAATCTAATAAGCCGAGATTTTATGTAACTTGTACAAATATCAAATTTTAAGGATTTGTAAAAAAAATTGAAATCCACTAAACCCCCTAAGACTATTTTCCGAGACTTGTTCCGACAAAAAGAAGCTTCGACTCCGCCTGTTACACCGTCGAACATTAGTCTCTTCACAATGGCATCTCGGGTTCTGTTCTCGAGCCAATTCACCTTCTCGGCGAATCCGCCGCGGGAAACCTCGATTGCTCCATTTTGGCCTTCACGGAATGCTCTAACCTTCTCCTTTCGAAGTCCTGTAGACCGATTTGCGATGCGGCTTCGACCGCTTGTAAAAGCTGCTTCCTTTGCTCCAACTGCAGCGGAGGTTGATGGTTCGAGAGACGAACCGAGAAGTAGGAAGAAGCTTGCTGTGTTTGTGTCGGGAGGTGGTTCGAATTTCAAGAAGATTCATGAGGGATGCAGTGGTGGTTCAGTTAAAGGGGATGTTGTTTTGTTGGTCACTAACAAGAAAGGTATTGCCTTTCTTCTTCTTCGTAATTGATTTCTCTAGTGGTCTCTTTTGATGTTTCTGTTGATTTGATGATAAGTTTGAAGTCTAATTTTGAATAAGTTGGAATAGAGTCTCCTCTTTAGTGTGTTAATGTGCATTGATTTGGAGTTTTCGATTTGTGAATTTTGGAACACTACAATATAGATTGTGGAGGTGCTGAGTATGCAAGAAGTAATGGGATCCCTGTTTTAGTATTCCCAAAACCGCAACGAGAATCATCTGATGGACTCTCTCCTACAGAGCTCGTGGATGTTCTTAGGTTGGCGACTTCTCTTTCCATGTTTCTTTGTATCTTTGTCTTTGGAGTTAACCGCTGTTGAAACTCAAAACATTAGCGTTAATGAACAGGAAGTATAGTGTAGACTTCGTTCTTCTAGCTGGATATTTGAAACTAATACCGGTCGAGCTAGTCCAAGCGTTTCCTAAACGGATTCTGAATATCCATCCTGCGTTACTTCCGGCTTTTGGAGGCAAAGGGCTTTATGGTATGAGAGTGCATAAAGCTGTTCTAGCATCAGGAGCTAGGTAAGTGTTCGCAAGCTCGTAACATTGGTTTGTGTATTTTCTTTTTGTTTTTTCTTATGGTTTTACTTGCGTAGGTATTCAGGTCCGACTATTCACTTTGTCGATGAGGAGTACGACACAGGGCGAATACTTGCTCAAAGTGCAGTCCGTGTGATTGCTAATGATACACCAGAGGAGTTAGCTAAAAGGGTTCTTCATGAGGTACTACTACTAACGAATACGTTTTGAGCATTAAGTTTCACAATTTAGAAGATTTCATTTGCTTCTTTGTGCTTAGGAACACAAACTGTATGTCGAGGTGGTTGCTGCGATTTGCGAAGAGCGGATTAGATGGAGAGATGATGGTGTCCCTCTCATTCAAAGCAAAGAAAACCTTGACGAGTGTTATTAGATCCTCCACGAATGAGCTTAGGTTAAACCGTATTGGTTCTCAGATTAGTTCCATTTTTCATTACAGAGTGTCTTCAGGCTGTAGAACAAGTGTTTTTTTTTGCCCGAAATATAGATTGAGAAATGTGTCTGACGCTAAAATTTTGTTTTGTTTGTGTTGTATTATAAAACCATCTTTTGTCTTTTAATTCCAACCAAAAGCTCTTACTCAATTTTTTTCTAAGGACGTTTTATTACCAAGTAGTTTGATTTCTTCTATAAGAATCAAAATCTCTGAAATCCAAATTACAGATTCTACCATATAAGAAACAAGGTTTGATCAATATATTTGTTCCTAGAAGAAACCAAAGTGTGGCTTAAGATGGAGCGCCGAGATAGAAGGCAAGGCGAAGAATGTCACTAAAGATTCCACCGGCCGTGACTTGAGCACCAGCACCAGGTCCACGAACAATCAGAGGCTGTTCTTTGTACCGTTTGGTTGTGAAAGCGATGATGTTATCAGCGCCCGAGAGCTGAGCAAACGGATGGTCTTTCTTGTACCGTTTCAACTCGACCGTTCCCTTTTTCTCAACCGCATCTACAACTCCTACGTACCTCAACACCTGCAAAACAGACACAATCGGGATGGTGCACTTGGTGTTTTAAAATGAGTTTTGCTAAGTGGGGTATTACTTACTTCTCCTGCTGCTTCAGCCTCTTGTCTTTGTTTGGACAATTCTTCGTCGAACTGAGGTAGCTTCTGCATGAACTCTTCTGCTGATGCACAAGCCTGTGGTCAACATGGAATGTCAAAATGATTATCTTTATTGGGGATGAAATTGATTGCGTGATTGTACAGAGACTTACTTGTAGCGGCTTTGGAACAAGATTCTGGATTGGGAGGCTGTCGAGATCCAGTTTTAAGCCTGATTCTCTGGCAAGAATTGTCACCTGGAGAAGTAGCATATACAAGAAGATTCCAGATTATTTAATTGGTCCAACACAGGTGTATTGGCTTGATTTTTGAGGTAAAGAAACCCTACTTTTCTGGCAACATCTGTTCCAGATAGATCATCGCGTGGATCTGGCTCTGTGAAACCTGCCTGCTTTGCTTCTGCTACAACATCACTGAAGCTTCTGGTGCCCACAAAATTGTTGAAAAGGTAACTTAAAGTCCCACTGCAACAAGGCATCACAACAAGGGTTTAGTGTGAAGGTGAAAAGACCGGCAAAGCCAGCACAATCTTGTGTTGGTATCTGAGTAAGTTACAGCGAGACCACATACCTGAAAATTCCCTCAATCCGCAGTATTTTATCCCCTGTTTCAAGAAGACCACGCAAAGTGCTGATAATTGGAAGACCAGCTCCAACGGTTGCTTCATAGAAGTAATGTGTGTACGATTTTCTTTGAAGATCTCTGATCTTTAGATACTGCATTCACAAGGAAGACTGTTACCAACTAGTCTCTCTGTTCATAGAACCATGGCATCTGAACAAGAACATATTTGTAGCTTCCCTATTCAACAGTTCATTTAATCGAATATCAAAACACTTTACCTGATCTAGTGGTCCTGAGTTAGCCTTTTTGTTCGGGGTGACCACGTGAATTCCTCGCAGCAACCAGTCGTAATAACAGCTAGCGATATCAGCATCAGCCGTACAATCAACCATCACAGAGTTTGGAATGAAATGATTTCCCTTCACATATTGGGTGAACTTCTCCATGTTAGCCGACTCTCCCTCTTCTTTCATAAGTTCTCTCCATCTTGATAAGTCGATTCCCCTAAAAGATGATGATTGCGTAAGGAAAAAGTAGTAATGCAATTTACCTACAAAGCACTCTATCAAGTTCATTGACTCACGATTCACTCATCAACATTTTACTTGACCCAGTGATCCCTATAACACGCAAGTCAATTTTAAATTCTTCTTTGAGCACTGCAGCCTGTGAAAAAATATTGGAAGATGAGTTAGCTTGAACCTTGATACGCATGTCACTGTAATCTCACAGATATGATCAGCTACTCACCTGATCTCTGATCTGATCAAGTAAAGTTCCACCGATTAACCCCGGTCCTATGATTCCCACTGCCAAAGTGGTTCTCGAAAGGTAAAATCTTGAGTGCACTGCTCTTAATGCCCTAATGCAATCTTCACGCTTGATAACTACTGTAATATTGAACTCGGAGCAACCTTGAGCTATAGCACGGATGTTGATATTGGCCTGCAGATATTTAGGTCAAGGTAATGTACGAACAGAGCTTCTTACCAGAAAAGGATATGAGATGGATTACATAAAATTTTCTTTACAAATACCACACTTGATTTACCTTTGCCAACGCATTGAAAAAAGTGGCAGAAACGCCAGGAGTGCTCGCCATTTTCTGGCCAACTGCTGCTAATATGCTACAATTAGGGATGATCTCAATCTGAAAAAAAAAACAATAAAACCATAGGTTTAGCAAAATAGCCGATGCGTAAACAAGATTCCTGCTGTTTTCTAAACGGGTGCTGGACTTGTGCGCATCAACAATGGAAGTTAACGGAAATTGCTAGTTGATATCTTTCAAATAGCTCAAAGAGATTTATGGGCACCTGGGAAAGGCGCCCACCAGCTAAAGCTTGACGAAAACGTGAGTTCAATGCTTCAGAAACGGCTTTAACTTCCTTCTCAGGTACAGCAAAGCACACAGAATGCTCGCTACTAGCCTGCATTTTTGTAATACTATTAAAACCACAATTGACAAAGAAAAACACAACTGATAAAAGAAACCAGAAAGCTGAACTAGATGATCCAAATACCTGAGAGATCATAATCACATTAGCTCCAACTTCCTTGACAGCAGAAAAAATGGCACTGGCAGTACCAGGAACACCAGCCATTCCAGTTCTGAAAAGAGAATTGAAAGTTTGCATAAGACACACAATAAGCACTGAGTGTGTAACTCCACATCAACAATCAGCTCACCCTTCTACATTAACAAGAGCCAAATTGTCAATCGTCGCAAACCCTTTAACAGGAGCGTCTAATTTATATCCATCTTCATCTTCAAACTGCCGACATATCATCGTTCCAGGGGCAGAGAGGTTGAATATATTCCTTATTACAATTGGGATGTCATATTTCATCACTGGAATGATGGTCCGAGGATGTAAAACATTAGCCCCAAAGTAAGACTGCATAGTAAAATGAACACGAACGTTAGGGTGTAGAACAATGATAAAGGAAACTTAGGCATCAAAAGAGGTTGCATATTTACCATTTCCCAGGCCTCTTGATAAGAAAGAGTCTTCAGTATAACGGCATCACTAACTGCATATAACCATATTCGTTAGCATAACAATTAAAAAGAAACTGAGGAACACACCCCTGTCATGGCTTGTAATGCTTCCACATTCATACCTTTTCTTGGATCTGCACTGTACACACCATCAACATCTGTCCAGATTGTGAGTTGGTGAGATCTAAACAGAGCACCCATTATAGCTGCAGAGAAGTCACTCCCATCCCTCTTGAGAGTCGTTGGAATGTTCTGCGGTGTACTGGCTATGAATCCAGTTGCAATAATAACCTTTGACGAGTTCAGAGTAAACCATTTTTCCAGTCTCTTTTCTGATTCTGCAAAGTCAGGATCGACTTGATTAGAGCTCGTAGGGATAACAACAAGCACATCCCTTGCATCCATCCATGTGCAGTCCAATCCTCTCTACGAGCAAAACAGACACAAGCATTTGAGAAAGATAAAAAGAAAAAGGAACAGTTAATTCATTCCTTTTTAAGAGTTTCTCGTACCTTTCTCACAACAGCAGCTAACATCTGAGCAGACCATAACTCTCCATGACCCACAACAAAGTCTGAGAAAGATTCTGTTGCATGACCAGCTGCAGAGACAGAAGACATACACAAATCCAGTTCAATTACTTTATACATTGAGCATTGAAAAAGGGAAAAAAAAGGAACACAGTACCTATGTAAATGGCACGAAGCATTGCTTTGAGATTGTTCACATCATTATGCAACCGAGCCGAGAAACTGGCGAGTTCTTCTCCATCAAGCAACTCAAGAGCTGTCGCTCGGTGCTTTTCAAGAACAGCATCCAAAGCAGAGAGGTAGGAATCATCCCGAGACTGTGCTCTGTGAATGAGATCATACATCATATCGGTAACCTTCGCCATTGCTGACACAACCACCAACTTCCTCTCAGAGTCATCGTTAACTACAACATCAGCAACATCTTTGATCCTCTCAGAGTTTCCAACACAAGTTCCTCCGAACTTATGTACAGCCCATGAACCTCCCTTAGGAAGGTGACCATTCTCCACGGAGTTATCCAAAGACAAATCTATTTCAAATACAAAAGAAAATGCAAATCAACATCTACGCAAAACAATCACCAATTTTTTGAGAAGCAAATGTCGGATTTCAAAAAACCTGTGACGGAACCAACGACACGAGGACTCTGCAATTCGCTTCTCACGCAATGACTTGCACAGCTCCGACGCCTCGAATTTCCGAAGGAAACACGATTCGAGACGAGCCGTTTCCCATGAATGCTCAGAACGCGAACCGTGAAATCTCCCGCCGCGACGGCCGGAGAAGCAGCGACCTTAGACAGAGAAACCACCGGCATAATCTGTACAAGTTTTCGATTCAAAAAAACACGAAGGTTAAGTCAAAACTAGTTGAATACTTAAATCATACAAGGAGGAAATGCTAAGAATAAGCAGAACAGTCGTACCGATGCCAATAAGCTCAGTCAATCACTGACGAGAATTTCCGCCGGAGAAGATGACACCACCGAGATCGGCGAAAACAGTGGCAATTCAGTAAATCTTGAGGAAGAGGGCGACTTGTTTTGTATATATATGAATCGTGGTGGGGTAACAAAAAACTTTGCCTCAAAACTCGATGGCCGAGTGGAACGCCACGCGTACGTCCTTCATTGCTTCTTCGATGAATCAACGGTCGTTGTTAATTTCGATCTTTAGGGAAATAATGTTTTAAAAAAAAGACTGCGTAAATGTGTCTATCCAAGCCACACTAGAGTCAAGTAGCTTAAAAGCCATTAGAATATAAATACTTGAAATTTGGTGAAAAGAAAAAACACATGATATTTCTGTTTTTTTATATTCTAGTTTTTGATTCACCAACCTATGGTTTATTATCAAAAGATGAAACATACAATTACATGGTTTTGTTAAATTTCTTGTGAACAACATTGTCTTATATATATATAGCAGCAATGTTATTAAAACTTAAACTGAATAACTATTTAAATCACGGTTAAATATATGATATAATCGGATCAAACTTATTTATCATTTTTATATATTATTTTTAAAATAAATAATAAAAAATATTATATATAAATGAAATATAAGAACATTGGAAGTACTAAATTAAATAATATAAAATATAAAATCATGTCATTCCCATTTTTTTAAGACACACATTTTCAAAAAAAAAGACATTAATAAATAAATAAATAAAATCGGTTGCATATCATATAATTAAAACCCTTAATATCACGGAACGATTTACAAGATGTTATCACATTCAATTTTGGTCGATCCATATATACAAAATCTTATTATATTCCACAAAGAACTTGAAATACATGCACATGTACCAAATACACTACATAAAGATAGGAGATACATTTGGTGAACACATGCACATGTACCAATTAAATCACCATAACTTTCATCCCACGTTTTCTCGTTCATACCTTGCACTGATGTTTTCTCTCGAGTTTCAGGTGCTAAGTCCAGTGTGTGATGGCGATAACTGTACTTTTTCTGGTTTATCATAAAAGCTATATCATTCATTTTTGACACAGAAAATACAAATTTCTGAGAGAATTGGTATGGCAACAAAATTCCTATATTTATAACAGGCTACAAGGGTATAACCACGAAGCTGAAAAAAATATGCAAAAGTATCTTCGAACTTTAATTACTCAAGATCTCTCGTAGTTCAATAGAACTTTCAGATGAAAGCTGCTGCTTGGTACTGAAAACAGAGTTCTCTGTGAAGTGTGGCTCGAGCTTGTTAGAGATTGATTAAGTAATTTTTCTAAATTTACTTCAATTTTTTTTTAGTAATATTTGCAAGTATATAAAACCTTTTGTGTCAAATTGTGATTTAGTTTTTATGTGATCCACATCCTGGAGTAAGATATGATAGATGTATGATTGATAGATAATAAAACTCATAAGGATAGGTGATATTGAACACAAGCCCCTTAAACCATTGGAAGTTAAAAATAGAAAATAGGTATGGTGATAGAAAAATTATTGAAAGTTGTCTCTTGAATCATTTTCTTTTTAACCGAATCTTTCGCGAAAGAGTTCTCGTTTGAGACCTGGAAGATGAACGTTGACAATGTAATGCTCCCAGTCAATGCCTCTGACATCGAACCCAAACATCTTTCTCTCGTCCATGGACAACTCCTGTAAAAGACTCCTTGTATTGGTGTCACCAAACCTAAAATATTGAGTCTAAGAGTGAGAAAACTAATAGTTTCTTGCTTAATAAAAGAACAAGTCCAAGTATGTTTTGTACCGAGCTTGAAAGAACGTGTAAGGCTCATATGTTTTTGCTAAGGACACAAGATGCTTTAGTTTCCTCTTCCCCTTCATGCTCAATGTGGTACGTGACCCTCCTTCTTGTTTTGCTATTCTGTTGGATACAGAGGAGGTGAAATCGTCTAAGGAACTGTGGAACTTCATAAGCTTTAAGTCCATCACTGTTTCTGTCAATGGAGAATCACACAGATATTGATGAGACAAGTCCATCAACTCGCCAACTCGCAGGGGACTCGCATGAGAAGAAGAAGTAACGTTGTAAACTTTCAGTTCTGAGACACCACGATCATGCTTTGCCATGGCTGCTATTGACGCGTTTGCAACCATATCAACAGGTATAATGTCACAAGAAGATTCATAATCTCCCCACATGTCTGAAATCTGATCTTTACCGTAGGCCAATATTATTGGAGCACTCATCCTGTTATTTTTGTATATAAACCAAATAAAAATTTCGATTTATAAAGATGCTAATATAGTCCTTTTTGTCTTTGAGAAAGTAAATCTTTAACCTTATTCCTTGGAGCCACCCAGGGAAAGGCTCCTTGTACGAGCTTTCGATAATACTAGGTCTTATGATCACTACGGGAAGATCTCCTCGTTGGTTGTGAATTATAGACTCACCCATTGCTTTTGTGAATGTGTAAGTGTTTTCCCAGCCATAGTGTTGAGCTCTGGTTTCTCATAAGATAAAACAACATTTTGTTATAGATATTGGTACATAAGGTTTGAGATGGATCCGGATATCCAGATAATTTTAGGTATCTGGATCCGTCCGGATATGTATCATCATTATCCGGATCCGGATCCGGGTTTTCTGGATCCGTCCGGATATGTATCATCTAAAATTTGGAATATCTGCGGATATCCGGATCCGAATCCGAAAAAAAAAAAATTTATATTAATTTTTTATAATAATAGACAAATTAAATATAAAAAAGTTTTTTATACATTTGATATCTCAAAATATCAGTTAATAAAAAGTTTAAATAATAAATAAAAAAAAGACAGTGAAAAAAAACTACGGAATCAAAATTAATATACTTACTTATGAAAAAAAACTGATTAATCCCCTATATATACACAGATCCGGATATCCGGGGTTCAAAAACATATTATCCGGATCCATAGTTTTATTATCCGGATTCGGATCCGGCACCTCCAGATATCCAGATTTTCGGAGCAGAGTGGAGAGGATTCCGGATCGGATCTCGGATCCCATATAATATTTTCAGGCCTACATAAGAGTGTGCAGAAATAAAGTGTTTCTCATTGATCCTCACCTTTCCATACCAAGTTCTTTCAATTTTTTTATTTCTTCACTGCCCTGGAACTTTCTTACAGCTTCTGAAGCTAGTTTCAGCTCAGTTTCGATGTTTATTTGACAAGTTATGTTGGAGAGAGTAGTCTCTGGTACTTTTCCTTCTTTCTTACCAGTCACATAAGCTACATAACAAAAAAATATTCAAAGTTTATGAAACTTCTCTTATAACAAAAACCTTTTTTCTTTTTGGCCAAAATTTAAACTCATACCAGTTGAAAAATGGAGAAAAAGTTTCAGTTTCTTGCAGTCCTTGGCAAATCTCAAGAGCCGACCAGGTCCAAGTGCGTTTATGCTTAATGCAAAGTCGTATCTGTTTTCGTTTGCTTGCGTTAGAAGGAAGTGTTTATTTGCAAGAAATAAAAAGAAAAAAAGAAATAGTGGAAACACCTGTCGTCAAATGTTGTGCGACCTCCACAGCTTATGATGACATCAATATTATCACTAATCTTGGCTGCTATTTCAGAGTGGAACCCTAGATTGTCTTCTCCAATATCTCCACTTACTGGAATCAACTTGCTCTTCATGAAGGCTTCGTAAGAGCTACCGTGGATTTGCTTCACAAGCTTGAACAGATCCGAGCTTATGATCTGTGTGAAAACATTGGATTAAAAAAATTAGAGAAACAGAAAAAAAAGAGTTTACTCGTGAAACTGAAAACAAAACCTCATCATGAAGTCTCTTGTTGGCTGATTCTTGATCCTTGGATTTTATCAAGAGGAAGATCTTCCCAATCTCAGGACTTTCCCTCAACAATTTCTCAATCAGCACTGCCAAAAAAAAAAAAAAAACAAAACGAAGTTCCAATCCGAAATTCAGTTTACTTGGACAAGAAGAAAACTAGGTTTTAGGTTTTGTCTCACCTTTAGCAAGAAAACCAGTTGCACCAGTAACAAGATAGCTTTTCCCTTTTAAAAAACGGACGATTCCAACTCCGTCACTAACACTGGTTGTTTCTGCTTCTGCCTCAGGCATCGTATACAGCGTCGTCACAGCTTTCAACTTCGACGTCTCACGATAACAAGAAGAAGTTTGGACTCTACGAGTCGTCGTCAGTGACACACGACGAGCCAGGGAGTGGTTAGGTTTGCCGGAGAAAGAGGAGAAGATGCTGACGCCATCCGATCTAACGGCGTTGCTGGTAGCTAAAATAGTAGTGATAGCCATTTTTAGTAATCAAGCTAGCAGAGAGAGAGAGAGAGAAACGAATGCTTTAAATATAGTTTTCATGGGATACTCGGAGGGTTTTTGTGTGAGGATATATATAGACAATTTAATTGGGAATTAAAGTCGTTAGGTCTCTCTTCTGCTTCCAAATGGTTAGACCTTAAAATCGTTGTACTGTTTCCTTTCACTCCAATGTTCGTTCATGTTTGATCTCGATCTCAACTACTAATTTGGCCTTGTGAAAAACGAGCTCTAAAAATATACAGTTACTCTATGATGAGATATTTTTGGATGAAATTCTCAATATTTGAGATATCCATTTAATCAAATATAATTTTTTTTTCTTTATTTTTGAAATATTTAGAGCATTTCTATGGAGTGTGGAATATCACTATATGCGTACGGTTAATCCAGACATAGTGAGTTATTAGAAAATTGGGGTGTTCCTATGTTGAGAACTTCTCAATAGAAGTAAATTGACTTTGCTTTTTACTTTTTTACAGGTTCAAAATTTTAGATTCGATTGGAGGATGATAATCATGATGTCGAAGAAGACTCTGGTAAAACTTCTTTCTGTCCGGTATTGAGACGTTTTTATTGAGGATTTCCAAAACACCAACACTCTTCGCAACTGGTCCATTGTCATTTTTTCGATTGATTCTTTACAATATATGTCATCAGCCTTTAATAGTATCCATTTGAATGACACTATTGAAACCAGAACAAAAAGTTGTCATCTTGTCTAATTTTGAAAGTTCCATTTGACTAATGTATTATATTTTTAATTTATTCTAATTTTTTCATTAAGGATAGAAAAAACTTTAATCATTCTAATTTTTAACGTGAAAATTTGGTTCATAAAAATTTTTTTGCAAATAATATTATAGATTTGTTATATTAACGAACCCCAGCCCTTTCATTTGGCTGAATGAGCCCAAACCCAAATATATGCAAAAAAATTCGTCGATCAAGTGTCTGAAAAAGAAAACTCAACATCTTTCAAAACGCACCCTTACTAACTCCAGTCTCCAGGAGCGATTTCGTTGATAAAGCTTCTTGGACTATATATTTATGTTTTGGGTTTCGGTCTGTTCCTTCGTTAGGCACACCAAAGTTGAAGATGCATTTGTTTCTGGGCCAGTCAAAAAGTGATACAATAAGCTTAAAAATGATGTGAAATTAAGGACAAGGTGTGACTTAAGGGTCAAAGGAATTGGATACTAAACTGGACATTATGCAGATTAAGACGAATGAAACATTTGTGTCTGAGTTAAACACAAACAGTGGAGATAAAGATACTTTTATATAATTTCTATATTTTTGATTTTTTTAGTACATGTTTTCTATATAATTACCCAAAATATTAGATTAGCACACGTTGATCGATTGTAACAAAAAGCTTAAATTTTTGTACTAAATGGAACATGTTATACAATGGAACCACTATCATATGAACGTATTTATCTCAATTTTCAACAAATATTTGTTACAATTATGTCGAACACGCCTGATGTATCGATTACATTCCATCAATTTGGTGGCTTTAGTAACCTAAGCAACAAAATTATACACTAAAAAGAATCTCTAAAAAGTCAGGAAATGGTCTCACTAACTGAAGGTCACGAGACTCTAATTGAATCAGAATACCTTCAACAAAGATGAAATGAATCATACCACTGTCAGTAGGATTAATAAAATAAAAATCAATGTTTGTTATTTGCGTTGAATTATATAATACTAAGACTTGAAAAATATGTAGTGTAATTGATAGAGTTTTATATCATCATTTATAATTTTGTTATTTTCATAATAATACACTTGTATAAAATATTTTCCCCACAACTTTCTGCTACGTACCACAAACACTAGAGAAACAAAATTTGTAATTTTAAAGTTTTGTTGGATTTAAGTTGGGTTTTCAACAACATTTTCTTGTTTCCGTGTATTATTTTTTCTTTTTGCTTCTGGAAGAGTGGAAATTAATGGGAAGGAGAGACGAAACAAGAATAAAGAAATTTATATATTAATATGTTTATAATAGCTAAAATCGAAAAAAATGAAACTTTCAGAGATGCAGCTCAGGCGGTATATACCAATTGGTCATTCGCACGAGTCCTTATACGCGTCGCGGGTTCGAATCCCTCCAAAGTCTCCTAGTTTTGAATTTTTCTTTTCTCCCAATCACCAGTAGAAGTTGATGCTATATAGGCCACTCGCCGGCAACAATATCGGCACTGTAGATATATTCTCCTCCAAACTTCTTCTTAACCTCAAATTCACGGCCAGATTCGCCGTCGTTATTATCCCGCCACCGCTCCAATCTCGTATCACCACTGTTGCAATCTCCTCCCACCTTGAATCTCACTCTCGCTCTCCTCTGCGGCAAACTTCCGCCGCTTCTACAGCTCTCGGATTTGGAACTCTCCGGAAAAACTTCGCGGCGGATAACGGAATCGGAGTTCTCCCATAGGTGATCGGATCTATCCTTTGTGTACCGTTCGAGGTAGAGGCTAGAGTCTGGGAAAGGCGGAAGCCACGCTGGAATGGATTTAATCTCCGGCGATCGAGTCATACGTGTCAAATCTCCTCCGCGTGATTCGCCGATTTCCGGCTTCGGTAACGGCTTCGCGAACGGGATCTCAAGTGCGGAAGTGAGGAAATCGGAGAGGTTACGGAGAACAGCTGATTCGATCAGGCAGTGCGATTCGGTGTCGTGCACGGTGGAGCCGCCGGGGAAACAGTCGGAAGTGGATAAAGCGATATCTTGGAGGCCGTTGACGATGTCGAAGAGGTTAACCTCCGTGCGATTAGCTGCGTTTGAGAAGGACGCGGCGAGTTCGGCGATGGATTGCAGAAACTTGGTGGTGATTAGGGTTAGAGTGTTGAGAGTGGATGTATCGGTTGATCTGTATCCAACGGATTGGCAAATTTGGCTGACGGCGACTCTGGTGAGAGAGAAGGAGAACTCCGTCGCTGATTCGTCAGGCACTTCGAATTTTACTCTGGCTTTACGCCGTCGCTTCATTGGTGGTGGAGATTTTGAGAGGATCGAGAGAGAGAGATAGGAGGCGAATTATAATTTTTGTTTAAAGACTGTTTTTTAAAAGAACCCTAAATTCGCAGGGTCTCGAACCGGCGCCGCATAAGTTAATAGCCTTTTTTAATCAGCACGAACGAGCCACGAAACAAATATAGCTTCATATTGACAATAGAGTAATTAAAAGGAAAATAATTGAATGGAAAAATGGAAGTTTCACACTGTAACTAAACATCGTTTATCAAAACTGCAGTGTCCAATATTCATAAACCTTTTGTGTACTGTTAAAGCATACCCATATATGTGCTTATAAAGCCCATATGGTTAAAAGTTCGGGGATTCGCTAGTAGATTCATCGTTAGAAATTAATATGTCGATAAATTATGGTTTCGAATTAAGTTTTTGATATAATTAACTTTGTGATAAATTAATAACTTGCTAAATTAATAAAGTGTTATAATTTTAATATAATTAATTTATAAAAACTTTACGATATGTTATTGAAACAATATTTTTTTTTTATTTAATAAAAATGCTAATAAAATATTGTTATATTATATTGTTCCATTCATTTAAACTATGTGATATTCGAATTAGATCTATATTTAACAGATTTCGTTTGGCTTTTTATATAATTTTTTTTATCTAGATGCATATAGATCATGTTTATTGAAACTTCACTTTTGAAAAATTTGGAATTTTTATCTGGTTAAATATAACATTCAAGAATCCAAAGATAGAGAACTATGTTATCAAAAATTAGATGTGAATATATTTGATAGAGAGTCCGTTTAAATGGCATATAATTTTTACTTTAAATGGTATTATGATTTTAGTTTACTGTTTTTACTATGTTTTTTATATGATTTTATCTTTAATTTTTTTTTTCACCATTTTGATTTAGAAATTTAGTTTTTTACCAATTATGTACTTTTCCAAAGTGTCTAATAAATAACACATACTGTGATATATTTTCTCTATATTTTATTACGCTTTAAATGAACTAAATATATTTTAGAATTCTTTTACATGTTGATTTATATATTTATATATATATCAGGTAACTGGTATGTTTATTAAATAGTAAAATAGCAATATAGTTGAGTGATCCATTGTACATAGAATATAATTTAATTAGATAAAACAAATATAAAATAATAAAAATCTATTTTTACTAATGATACTTTATTATTTTAATAATATTTTAAAGAAAATAGTACAATAATAATATAATTGAAATATATTCTTTTATGTACCGCATTTACGTTAATTTTTACAATTACAAAAATACTTTTAACAAATTTAAAATATTATACCTAATTGCTACTATTAATTTTTTTTTTAATTTCTATTTTTGCTTTTTTTTAAAAAAAATCACATAAAACACAAAAAGAAAGATCTATAAAATAAAATCACCATAGATAATACTAACAATATTAACAATAAATGTTACTATTTAAATATCATCATAATTCCATCATTAGAAAACCAAAATAAATTTGATTTTTTTATAATTATAATATGAAATATAGAGTTTCATCTAGCTTAAAATACAACATATCCTAGGAGGTAGGAGGGTGAGGTATAGGACATTTGCCGGATTCATTATCATCTAGAGAAGTAGGAGGTGGAGGTTTAGGACATTTGCAATGACATTCGCAATGACAATTTTTACCAATAAGATTTACGAAACAAGCATTCCCCATGGGACTAGTGCTCACACATTCTTTGCTGCCTCCTTCTGTCAAATTTATCATCGAAGTCTCTTCACTGCCTAAACATCCTTTGCAGTCCCTAGCCTCCATTGTTTTACTCTGGTCTTCAGTTTATCCCCAAAAAAAGTAAAGATTTAAGATTAATCTACTAAATATTTTGATAAGTAGTATATGTGTGTTAATTATAGTTGCCATTGATCACATCCTGACATATATAGCAGATTCCCAAAAAAAAAACAAAAAAAAAAAAAAAATTGAGAGTTTATTAGAAATAGAATAAAAATTGATTAAACTAAACTATCATATTTTACTTTAATATATTGGAATCACATAACTATTAAACAAAAACTACAATTCCAACTAATTGTGTAATTGGTTAAATTATGAAATACAACGGAACTTTTACATTTCATAAATTACCAATCATAATTTACATATACTTACGAGAGAAAAATAAGCAGAGGGTGAGAAGAAAAGCTGTCTTAAAACAAATGTTAGTCATTGCTAACGATGTTTCTAACTATTTTGAATGCTTGATGAGTTAGGATTAGTGAGAATTAGCCGCCCTAAAATAGCTAACAATGTTTAGCTTTATTGAAAATATACTTTATATTTTAGATTTGTTCGTATTGAAGATTTTTTTTGTTCATTAATGGGACTCATTTAATTACCCAAGATATGAAATCTATATCTTTTAATTTGTAGACATATCAATTAAATTAAAGATAAAGTTTGAAGCCTAACCTGCTCTAGTCCTAAAAAAATACTAGATTTAAGTTTAGATATACAAATCCAAAACATATTAAGCCTTTTAAGTTAAGTTCATTTGGGTAAAAAAAATTTTGGTTTAAGCTTCATTGGATTAGTACCTGTCCGAAAATTCCAAAATTATATTGTATGACATGTGATATTCTAAGCATTTCAATAACTACAGTAGTATCAAATTCTAATTTTAGTATTGATACGTATGTATTGAAAAAATATAAATTTCTCTTGTACGAAAATACAATGAAGCATTGATTACCCGCATTTGGTTGGATGTATCGTAATTCAGATAATAATATTTATAATTTTATTTTTATAGAATTTATACATGTGAAAATTTAATAGAAACAATTTTATATTAATATATAATTTTTGAAGATGATGAGAATTTGAAAAGTTATGAAAATTCAGAATGTGCTAAAGAAGATCATAATCCTAATTTTAAAGATTTTACTAGTTAGAGTTGAAATATTTTTTTGTTTTCTTGACTCAGAATTTTGTTTTGATTTAAATTAAATTTAATAAAAAACATAGTGATCATTTTTAAGTTTAGAATTAAATATATTTAAACTTATTTTGGTTTTTAAATTTATTTTTGTCAAATTTATTATACTTTTCAAAAAGCCTAAAAATCATAAACCATCGAAAATCTTTATTAGGGTAGGCGGAGGTATGCTAAAACAATTGTGGATTTTGGGTCCGGTGAAACTCTCATATTATCTTGCATTTCATATTTTTTATTTTTGTAATAAACGAATATGCAGCTATCATTTTTTTTTTGCCATCTGAAATATTTTTATTACAATTTTTTTTGAACAACCTAAAGAAAAACATTTCAACTGAAAATTCTACTAGCTCCATAAGGATTTGCGATATCTGGAGTTTACTTGCATCAAACTTGGATTCATATATTTCACACTTTGACGAATGGCTCTACTTGTACTACGCTGTAAATTTATAGGTTTTATCTCCTTTAATTTGCATAAACCACATTCTTTGGAAATCAAACCCCATATCTTATATAGTGTATAAATATTAATTGATCTATACATACTATACAACAAAGTCTTGACTAATTCTAGCTGCTAGGTCTGCACTCTTTGGCACATGCATTATGCATATAATTGTACTCAGAAAGCAAAACAAGGTGTGTATCCCCAACAAAATCAACATCAGTTGTAATGCGCCAACTTTTGGTCTATGGGATCATCATGGTCTTTTATTATTCGGAAAATTTGAAAAATATATCAATGTTACAAACAAATCATTACAAATATTTTGCCAAACTTTTTCTTTAATCGTACGTTACTAAACAACACTTTCCACTAGATCATATATCGTTATATATCCTCTAAAATCAATCGAGCATATAACTCTTTCTAGACAGGCCACACACAAAATGAATATAATCAATTTAATCTTAAATTTTCCTACTAACACATACTTTTATTGATCGTAATTATTTGGATAGAAATATAATCTTATTTCCTTTAAAAAAAATTCATTAAAAAAAAATAATGCACCCTAACTTTTATTTTAACTTATGATGTACTTTAATATTAAGAATAAATAAAATTCAATATATATATATATATATATTATAATTAATAAATACTTGTATTATTATAAGTCATGTGGTTGAATTTTCTTTGTTCAATAATACTCTGGATTTTGAAGAAGAAAAAAGGATATACCAGCATACGTAAGGTTAAAATTAGTTATTTTAACTAATTCATATATTGTTAAAATATACTCGGCAGAACTCCACATTTATTTAGATATATTTGAACTCGAGTAATTATATTTCAGGTTGGATGGGAAACTGTAAAATCATTTTCACCAGCGTGCAAGTGAAGAACAAGTACGAAAAATACATTATGGTTTTGGACAAATGTTTTTGATCTTTTTAGAATATGCAAGTCATCAAATGAAAGTGGAATTCAAATCACTGACCGGAAACGAGCGTGAAAAACCCGCAGATTATGATGACCGGGTCGTTGCAAGTGTTATTAGAAGCACTAAGCAAACGCGGATTAAAGAAGACGTTTAACAATAACGTGATTTGACAGTAGGAAATCAACTCAGTTCAAACAAATAGAACAAAAAATTAGTCAATGAGCATAAAGTTGCATATGCATTTGGTAAAAGTTCAAAATATATAAGCGATATCAATCATACATTGTGCGGTAAGGAGCTTATTTGCTTCACGATTTGATCTTCCATGAAGCAGCCACAAATGATTAAATTTCTTCTTATTTGGTTTCTGTTTTGTTTTTGTAACCTAATGGCTTCGGTTTAGGCAGTCTCTTGGATTACCCTTTTGTCCTTTTGATTAGTCATCTTACTGGTGATATCTTGATATATCCACACCATCAAATAGTCGAAAACAAATACTTTTTTAAAAATGTCATAATTCATTCTCATATTGGAGAACAAAATAAAACATAATTTAAAAAGAAAATATAGTCAATGTCTATATAATTCATGAATCATGTGATAATTTTTTTAATAAAATTTAGTTCTTAAATAAATTGGATAATTAATCGTATGTATGAGTTTTAAGGAATATTCAACTAATTCTAAAATAAATATATAGATCAGAAAATGTTGATATTGATAAAATAGAATGTGTCACCAATATCATTTAGAAATATATATATATGATCCGCACCACCCAATATTTAATATCCATCATGAGTTAGCAATTTTTTTTGAGAAACTGATCTATACATGCTATATGTCCATAAAGATGTAGATCAAGCCCACTTAGCCATGACGGCCATGCCACCGGCACCAAGCAAAACCGCAGCGTAGGACTTTAACTGAAGCTTGATGCTCCGTTGCATCTTCTGTCCCATAAAATCTGCGGCGAGAAGGTCCACTAAAGCCATGTAGATGAGTAGCCCGGCCGAGGAAGCGTTGAGAAGTCCAACGGTAATGAGCGAGTCAGGGCTATTCTCTTTGTACGTTTTAGATAATGCCATCCCTAAAGCCACTCCAAAAGGCGTTGTCACCGCAAAAAAGAAAGCCATCACCCCTTTTTTCACCCACCCATATTCGGCCTGCGTGTGTTAATTCGCAAGTTCTCATCAAATGATTTCAAGTCAGTTCATTCAAGAAACACAACTTTTGAAGAAACCAAACCATGTGGAACTTAGTTTAGATAGAAACATGATGGATAGGACTAAACAGGACCAAATTGACTACATGGAAGTGAGGAATTCACCTGGAGGATGCAGCCACCGAGACCCATGCCTTCGAACATTTGGTGGAAACAAAGAGCAGCGATGAGGCCTTTGATGGTGCAAGTATTGTTAGTGGCTCCTACTGATAGTCCTATCACTATAGAGTGCACCACTATTCCTAGCTCCAATACCTGTTCCATTTTATTCACTTCATATACTTAGTTATATATTAAATGGTAATTAGTTGGCGGCTTTGTGCAGTCCATCTTCTCAACTATACTTTATAAAACCGTTTTTAGGCAGTTAAAATTGACTAAATGTTTTCTTAAATTATGTCATTCAAATTGAAAAAACATCAATCTGGTACAAAGGATTTAATTGTGTCAAACCAAAAACATAGAAAAACGTTCATCTGAAAATTGAATCGAACAAACTTAAAGTGCATATTCAATAGCTTTTTAATATCTAGAAATTAAAAATAAAATAAACCGACTAATTAGACTCATGTTTTTATAAAAGATGTTGAATTACAGAAATATTTTACTGAAAAAAAATATTGAATTCAAAATGAAATATCAAAACCTAATTCATATATATCTATTTAACCGTATCAAAAATATTTATGTGTTTATATTTCATAAATAAAGTACATAAAAAACTTAAAACCGAAGATATTAAGTTGAATAAAGGTGATATATTAATGTCATCTTATATGAATTACTTAATCAACCTAATTTGTTTCTTATCAGATGTAGAATTGTCGTCGTTGACTATTTTTCTACGCACACAAAAAAAAAAGACGAGATTGAAGAAATACTAACAATGGCAATAACACGATATCGCAGAAGCTGTAAAGAAGAAGCAAGCTCCTTATCAATATCTCCATGAAGATTAAGGTGAAGACCATGAGCGTGACCATGACCATGGCCATGATGAGATGCGTGAACCTGCACGGGCCCCATCTCTTGGTCAGGAGTCTCAGCTGGCGCCACGTCAGCCGTATCGGTTGGAACCGCAGGGCGCAACTCCTTCCTGCCCGACTTGGTGAAAACGCTGGTGGTGATGGAGTCAACCATGAGAGTGAACACGGCGGAGATCATGGCGACGAAACCAGTGAAAGGAAACTTGTGCCAGGGGTTATCGTTAAGACAAGGAGAAGAGAGCATATCGAAAGAATCAGGCAGAACATGCATGAAACCAGTGGAGAGGATGATTCCGGAGGCGAAGGACTTGACGATGAGGAAGTGAGATTTCTCCGGTTGAAAAGCGGGAACAGAACGAGCAAAGAACGGAAGGCAAACGCCGATAAGGCTGGTGATGAGGATTGTAAAGATTGCAATGAGTTTGAGATCTAATGCTTTGTCTTTGTTGATACATGAGTTGTTGGATTCAGGTTTGCACTCATTTTCGGATTGAGAGAGAGCTCGGGGGAAGTGGGAGATGGAGAGGAGGAAGAAGATGGTGATGGAGGCAGAGAAAACGAAATGACTTTTAGTCTCTCTCATTGTGTTTGTGGAGTTTTTGAGTTTGATAGAATATTTCTTGTTACTCTTATATATAAGGGACACTTGAAGCATATCCCAATAAAAGTGAATGTCGACATTAGTCGCATTAATTACTAGTTAAGTAATGTCAACATGTTTTGTTTAGAAAATATCTAATTACTAGGCAACGGGCATGGGCGCATGGCCTGTTCTCGACACACGCATGTATTTGAATAAGCCCTGACTTAAAAAGTAGCATAAGTCATGTGTTATAAGTTCGGGTGAATAACGAGAACATTTAGGCGAATAATTAAGAGAGAAGATGGAGGCAAATATCCTTTACTTTAGGATTTCGTTTATTAAGTTTGTGAACAATATTACAAAAAAAAAAAAAAATTAAATTCCTTTGTATAATTATAAGCTTCAAAACGATCCTAATTGGAAATATAAAATAAATTTTAGTAAGAAAGTACTACATCTTTACTAGAATTATCCCGGCCGGCCTGCGGCACTCCTACACTAGTTCTTCAAAACCACTTTCATTTTTCTGTCACTTTGACAACATGACTTGTTCGGTTATATAACATTAATTAATTGTAATTATATGACATGGAGGAAAATATGTTGCACAATATAATATTGTTAAAGGAACACGAAAAATAATTAAAATAACTTAAATTTAAGATTCGTTAACAAACAGAAAAAATCATTTTATATTTCATAAATGGAAGCAAAACAATGTTAAACATGAGCAAAAGTCATTTGTGGCTTCTCAACCGTATTTCTTAAGATATATTTACTATTTTCACAAGGTTTAAATAGATTATTTTAAACAATCTTTCTTTCATTAGATATTTAACTTTGTGATGAAGATAATATTTTTTTTTCAACATTTCTTTAACTCAAAATATTTCTTATATATTGTACCACTTGTGGTAACTTTTCAGAAAATCTGAACAAATAAAATTTCCAATAATTTAATTTTGATATTAGTAATCTTTCAAAAATTATATTAAAAATATTGAGGTATAATTCAAATCATTCATGTATTGTAAGACATATCAAATATCATAAAATCATTGCATTTAACACATTACAACATTTAATAATACATAAAGTAAATATTTACAAATCCAAAATTTTTCGTTCGTATTTTAGTATTTTTAACAAATAAATTCACCCAAATTTATTATAAAATCAAATTCATTAGTGAATCGATTGAATAACACATGATTTAAATTAGGGGTTATAAATCATAAAATCAATAACACTTAATTTTAACATAAATTTTAAAATCGTAAAACCATTAACACTAGTTCATATATATAAATCCATTAAAATACATAAACCAATAATCTTACTTATTTTTTCAAATTTTTATACTTTTATTTTGGTAACATACTTTCCAAAATCTCTCCAATGGAAATGTTTTGTTTATCTCCAAACTGTTGGCTCTTTTCAAAGGGATGAGTTATCAGGGAGATGTCATCAACTTTACTTGGAAACAGTGCAAAGCCAGAGACTTCATAGAATAGAGACAACATCGATTAAAAAAGATTTCAATAGTTATGGTTTCACACTGATAATGTATTATGAAAAAAAAAAAAAAGGAAATAGAAGAATTGACGTTTCTTTATTCTATGAATAGTAAGTTCTTTATATCAAAATATGATAGTAAGGTTTAGTTTTATAACAAGATGCGTTTTTCCCGCTTCA
Source organism: Iljinskaea planisiliqua (assembly GCA_900108845.1). Taxonomy (NCBI): domain Eukaryota; kingdom Viridiplantae; phylum Streptophyta; class Magnoliopsida; order Brassicales; family Brassicaceae; genus Iljinskaea; species Iljinskaea planisiliqua. The sequence goes on along the minus strand of FNXX01000007.1, from coordinate 2,612,766 downwards.
ATTATTGTAATAGTTAATGAACTTAAAGATAAGCCCCACTCCATAGTATATAGTACATATTAATATATGTATGATCTGAACTAAAGTAAACGAACTCGTACGATACTTATAGTCTAAGTTGACTTCTAACATTTTTTTTTTAAGTTTCACCTGGATGAGGAATGTTTAAACAAAAAGCGTTGATGTGATTGTATTACAAAACCATTGATGTAACTAAGCTGTACAACATGTATTTGTTCGGACCCAAAATATGTGAAAATATGATCTGTATACCAAAACCGTCAATACATGACCTGAAGATATTAATTAAGGAAGTTTTAGGCTTATAGCTCGAGCAGAAAGAGAGAGAAAAAGTTGTCGAGAAACTCATCATGAATGCAGAAGCCCGATATATTAGGGGAGAACATGAACAACGTAAATGATCGTATTAGAAGACAGGTGTCTAAATAATCTTATAGTGTTTTCATTAAGGATTATTTTGTGATATCTTTTTAATTTGAGTAAAGTACTCTTTCATGATCCTCTATCAATTTCATAAAATATACTACAGTTTGAAAAGTTACCTTTGATGGCATTGACTTATTGACCAAAAAAAGTTTTTTTGGGTCAATATAATTGATAAAATTCAAAGTTAGATAAAAAAAATTTAATAAAAAAGAACTTAAAGTTAAGTAATTATCGAACTTTGATAATAGTCATTAAACTTTAGGTGTAAATAAAGATTTATTTTTAAGATACACATACTCTCAATTGTATATTACATCTATATATAAATTTCTTGGTGTCTAAATTTAATAATTTTTGGAAGAATTTCAATAATATACTTTATAATTAAAAAAAAAATTCTTTTTAACGTAGATCTACGTACGTAGGTTTGGAAAAAAATGTTTATATGTTTTATATATCCACACAAGTTTAACAAGTTTTATATATACACACATTAATAGCACACATTGTTATTTGTCAACGCTTACACATAATGTTTACGCAAAACAAGAAAACGACATGCCAACGTCAAGATAAAATAATTAACCCTCTTATAACGTGGAGTCAAAACTGTGTCTTTTAAGTCTGTTTGATACTTTAAATCAATTTGGGGTTTAAATAGGTGATGTCCTAATTTATTGGATTAGAGAATAGGGGAGGCTGGAGAGAATCAAGAGAGATAACATAGTAAAATGCAAATGGAATATATATATATATATATTGCATTGATTAGAAGGGGAATTCAGAATTATTCGAGTTGATAAAAGAAAAATTAGAATAATTCGAATCCAAATTCTGTATCTTAATTACTAATGCATTAACATGATCTTGCTATTTGGAGCACTATAGCTTCTTTCTTTTTATTCAATTTTTTAGCATATTTTTATTTGTTTTCACACAAAAAATCTTTATATACATTATACAGTAAATGTTCTGGATTTTTTTTCTAATTTTTGTTTAGAATTTAGAATTTTTTACAAATTTTTTTTTTTTTTTTAAATGGTAATGATTCTTTGGACGGGTGCATCTTTGGACGGGTGCATCTTTGGACCGGGAATAAACGTCACCCACAAAATACGATAATGTTTTAACCAACGTTATGACGGCGTCATTGTCTTTACTGGCGACACTTGTGGAATTCGAGAACGTGCACCAACCGTTACTATCCAAAACCATAGTCGCTGTTAAAACTATCAGGGAAAATAGCAATTAAAAATGTGATTAGTCAAGTGACCTTGCATTGAAATGAAATTATAATATTATATTATAATCCAAATTCCATATAGATAAGGTGGTGGTTCAAATTAGATTTTATAAATTTTATGGATTTCATGGCACGCTTGTGGTATGGTGTCCGTTGAACCGTTAAACTGACCAGATCAGCCGATAAGATATATATAAAAAAAAAAAAATTGTAATACTACCTATAAAAACGTACACACTAGGGTTAGTAGTACATATATACTGGAGTTTTGGGCTTTCAGGTCAAGCTAACCAAAAAATAAGTTGAAGAATAAATTATGAGATATAGTCGAAAGAGTCATATACAACAAAAAAGGTCAATGGACCTCTTGGGAGACAAGATGGGGATATTCTATATTTTTCTAGTATAATAATCTACCAAACGAGTAATTATTAATTAAGCTATGAATCTAAAATAAAAATTCATTACAACTAATAAAATTTAGAAAAAGAAAAATCAATAGAACTTTACGTTTTTTATGCTGAAAAAAGTCAACTGTTACCAATTTGTAGATAATTAAAGTCTTAGGGATCGGATTGGGATTGGTTTGTAGAACAAAGGACCGAGAGTTTGAAAAGGTTCAATGTTATAAACAGAATACGAGTTAATATAGTAAGTTCGGGGTGAAATACAAAGAAAGCCCTAACCCACTTTGCAAGAAAGTTTACTAAGCTTTTGTTAGTGGTTCAAGACGTGAAATTTATTCGACCAAAGAAGATTAAGTAAAATCCATAAATTTTTAATTAAGGCCGAAACTAGGTATGAAGTCCTAAGTTTGGCTGGCGTTTAAAAATAAGAAAGGAAAAAAGGATCGTTAAGTAATATTTTGTGATTTAGTGGTTAAAATAATGAAAAATTAATTATAAATATTTGGTTTAAATTTTTTCTTTCTAAAAACTATTTTAAATTTTTTAATATATCAATTAATGATATATAATTTTTTTTGGGCTTTTAGCCCTCACATTCACGGGGCCTGAGCTGGTATACTTTACCAAAGTAGATCTAGCTATGGTTTTGTGCTATATATTTTTCAATTGCTTAACTAGAGCAAAGCCTGTTATTTACTTAGTAAGTAAATCTTGATTGTTCATCTCTTTTATAATCATCAGGAAAGATATTTTACTTCTTTGATTTCTTCTATGTTATACAACTTAGAAGCAATATTTTTTTCTGATGCCTTCAGAAATATAAATGCATATTGTCTATTGTCGGTGAGGACAATTTACTTTAAAATTTAACCTGCAGGCATAATCTTTCAATTCAAATGAATAGTTTGTCCTGAAGACGACTATCTCCAAGAACACATTAATTAACGTCAATATAATGGCCCTTGCTGCCTCCTTTGATAGTGCTATTCTGAGGATCATCAGAAATGGATTTTTTCAGCCTTTATCTTCATTTCAAAGGTACTTGGCTTCACAACATGCTTTGGGCTGGTGACTTGATGTATATATTTAATACTCGACTTAAACCATCTCCACCACCGACTTATGGCTTCTTTGATGACTTGTAGACTGTATTGGATCATTCTCTAACCATATTCTTAATTCACGTAAGAAAATGTCTATTGTCACTTGTTCTGTTTACGTTGAATGCTAGCTAGATGTTCAGCTGCGAGTATTTTCTGGTCCACGTGCCTCTATCCTTTCCTTTATCAACTCCACGTGCATTTTCTCTTTCGTTGTTATAATGACTCATAATATACGCAAGTTACACTATAAAATGGCACTAAGTGTGAGTGCTTAAATCAGTCCTTGCTACTTCGCTTCTCTCTACATCATTTTGTTATCTATCTTCTAATGGCAAACCATCACCAAAAGTCTTTAACCACTTACCCTAAACCTGCTTTAACCAATGAGGACCACCAACTTGATGAAGAAAGGGTGTGGTTTCAAGCGGAGAGCATCGTGCACGCATCAACCTTCCCCATGGTTCTCAAAGCCGCCTTAGAGCTTGGCGTAATCGACACAATTGCTACAGTAGGCAACGGTGTGTGGCTCTCGCCTTCCGAGCTAGCTCTTCGTCTCCCAACTAAGCCCACTAACCCGGATGCCCCGGTTTTGCTAAACCGGATGTTACAGTTACTTGCTAGCCACTCTATCCTGAAGTCTCGTATAGCTGAAACTGGAGAGAGCGGTCTAACCAGAAAAGCCGAGAGGGTATATGCAGCCGAACCAGTTTGCAAGTTTTTTCTAAAAGACAGTGACGGTTCGGGTTCTCTCGTGTCTATGTTCTTGTTATTCCAAACCCAGTTCTGTTTCAATACTTGGTTCGTACTTTACCACTTCGGCTAGGTGAATCAGTACATTGAACCGGTTAATAGCAAATCATCAGTAGTTGATCATTTAAATGTTTTTATTTTATGTTAGGGCATATCTCAAAGATGTGATTCTAGAAGGAAAAGATGCATTCATCTCTGCTTATGGCATGAAACCTTTTGAATACATGAGTCAGGACAAATCATTTGCTAACTTGTTTAATCAAGCAATGTCGGGATCTTCTACCATAATAGTAAGAAAGTTTCTAGAAGTTTACAAAGGATTTGAAGACGTAAATATTCTGGTGGATGTTGGTGGAGGTATTGGCACTGTTATAGGTCTAATTACTTGCAAATATCCTCATATAAAGGGTATTAATTTTGATTTAGCCTCGGTTTTAGCCAATGCTCCTTCTTATCCAGGTACACTATTCTTTGATAGATTTGATTATTTGTATATTCAATATTTTTTTTATTGTAATGTTTTTGTTTATTTTCTTACTTGAATTGATTCAAGAAGTGGAGCATGTATCCGGAGATATGTTGATAAAAGTTCCGAAGGGAGATGCCATTTTCATGAAAGTAAGTTATATATATATATATATGTGCATATATCAATTTAAATAGGAAATATATATGTTTTACAGCTATATCTTTTAAAAACTAAATCTATTATTTACAAATAAAATGATCAAATACTTGCAGTGGATACTACATGATTGGAAGGACGAAGATTGTATTAAGATTCTAAAGAATTGTTGGAAGAGTCTTCCCGAAAAAGGGAAAGTGATAATTGTAGATATGGTAACACCAATAGAACCAGAAGATGATGAACGTTTTTCAAATATTGTGTTTAGCATGGACATGATAATGTTAACGAATCTTGGTGGTAAAGAGAGATCTTTTTCAGAATTTGAAATTTTAGCGTCTAAATCCGGTTTTTCACGTTGTGAAATTATATGTCGTGTGTATTCATATTTTGTATTCGAGTTTCACAAATAGAATTGGAATTTGCAGAAATTATGCATGTGTAGACTCTTGAGTTGAAAAAAAAAAAGTCTAGTTGTTAGTAAATGGTTTTCTTTACCATATTGGGATGTAATATATTTTTATGGTATTAGTTGATTTTACGTTACTTGACGATTATGGTAATTATATTATACATTGTTGACAATGTTTAATACTCAATATATCAAAAGCAAAATAAGTATTTTCATATAATGATCATATATTTTTATGCATGCCCGTATGTTTGAATAGTAATGTGCATTGACTAGATAAGACTCAAGACTATGATTTGACCTCTCCTTTTGTCCACAAATTAAACTCAGTTTCGCCCTATAAACTTGATTTCAGAACTGTTACACTTCATTTTGTAATGAAGTTAGATGGAAATAAGCAAAATGACTTTGACCCCATAACAAAAACTTTCCAAAGTACTTGGGAATACTTAAGAGTCGTGTAGCTTGATTCAAAATCCTATTGGAATAAATTAAAAGATACTTACAAAGGAAGAAAGACCAAATCCTGTTTTTAATGATAACCCAAAATTTAATTACTGTATTTAATTCAAAAAACAAAAACAAAAAAAAAGTTAAAAGACGGTTGTACTACCATAACTTTTTGAGGTTTTCGAGGAACATTCTGGAAAAAATACAAAGTCTTGCTCCTTACGAGCTAAGCTTACATGCTTTTTCTTCTTCCTTATAAAAACCCTCTGATTCGTTACTTGACAAGTTATAAAGCAATCTAATTGAAGTTTCCTCTATTAATCGTAAGAGACTATTTTCCCGATCAGATCCAATCAAAATCCGAATGGAGAGAGGTGGTTACCGAGGAGGCCGTGGCAGAGGCGGCGGAGGCCGCGGTGAAGGCGGCGGTGGAGGTCGTGGTGACGGCGGCGGTGGAGGTCGAGGTTATGGCGGCGGAGACAGGGGTCGAGGCTATGGTGGCGGAGACAGGGGTCGAGGTTATGGCGGAGGCCGCGGTGAAAACGCCGGTGGAGGCCGTTGTGACGGCGGCGGTGGAGGTCGAGGTTATGCAGGTCGTGGTCGTGGCTCTGAGCGAGACGGCGGCGATTTGGGAGCTCATGGGCGGAGTTCCGGTGGTCGTGGTGGTTACGATCGGGATCAACATGATTTCCGAAGCCAGAGTCAGTGGGGACCACCGTCGAGTCACGGTGGCCGTGGGACGCAGTTGCAGCAGCAACCTCGACCGCAGTTGCAGCAACAACCTCGACCACAGGCGGTTCAACAGCCACCGCAGGCAGTTCAACGGCCACCGCAGGCGGTTCAACAGCAGCCGCAGGCGTCTCAGACTCAAATGAGTCAATCCGTCCCGGCAGGAGGCGGAGGTAGAGGCGCGTGGGGTCGTAAGCTAGCGGTTTCTTCTGATACGGCGGCGGTTTCTTTTTCTTCGCCGTCAACCGCCGCGGTTTCTGAAACGGCTCGTGGTATGCTCAAATAAGCCTTTGTTCTTTTGAAAAGTTTAGCGTTTGATAGAAACAGAGAACGCATGCAATAACTAGGGAGAATATTCATAGATTTTAGTTTCGTCAGTGAAGACCATCAAATGATTGGAATTGATCAATATTGGAACTTATTCTAAATCAGTAAACGAATTTGTGTGACTTAGTCAATAGCTTTTGTTTTGCGTTAATGAATGTTTCTTTGATTTTTTTTTTTTTTCTTTCAACCAAGTTTTATCTTTTTTTAAATTGCAGGTTCTGAAATTACGAATACGAGGCCGTCTGTACAGCCTCAAGTTGCTTCTTCTTCCTCTGATAGGAAAGTTCAAGTTGTTTCATCTTCTTCTGTTAGGAGAGAACCGATGAAGCGTCCTGATAAAGGCGGTCTTGTGGCGGTGCGCCGTGTAAATCTCTTTGTCAACCATTTTCGAGTCAACATTGATCCCGAAAGTGTAATAAGACATTACGATGTTGAGATCAAAGGAGAAAATCCCACGAAGAAGATATCAAGATTTGAGCTTTCTATGGTCAGGGACAAGGTGTTCACCGATAATCCCGATGAGTTTCCGTTCGCCATGACAGCATATGATGGTCAGAAGAACATTTTCAGCGCAGCTGAACTGCCTACCGGGTCATATAAGGTGGATTTCCCTAAATCCGAAGAGACGAGAGCTCGAAGCTATACGTTCACCATCAAGCAGGTGAATGAGCTTAAGCTCCGTGACTTGAAAGAGTACATGTCAGGGGGTTCGTCTTTTAATCCTCGTGATGTGTTGCAAGGAATGGATGTTGTGATGAAGGAGCATCCTTCGAAGTGTATGATAACCGTTGGTAAAAGCTTTTTCACACGTGAAACTGAGCGGGATGAAGATTTTGGCTTTGGTGTTGCAGCTGCCAAAGGCTACAGACACACTCTGAAGCCGACAGCACAAGGCTTATCATTGTGCTTGGACTACTCTGTGTTGGCGTTCCGGAAGTCAATGTCAGTCATCGAGTATCTGAAGTCGTACTTTGGCTGGCCTGATTTGCGTCAGTTTAGGAAATTTAGAGGTGATGTGGAAAGGGAAATGACTGGGTTGAAAGTTACTGTCACTCATCGGAAGAACAAGCAGAAATTCACCATTGTAGGGCTGAGTAGGGAAGACACAAAGGATATCAAGTTCGATCTTATAGATCAGGAGGGCAATGAGCCGCCGAGGAAGACGTCCATTGTTGAGTATTTCAGGATTAAGTACGGAAGAGATATTGTTCACAAAGATATTCCTTGCTTGGATTTGGGTAAAAACGGACGGCAAAATCTCGTGCCCATGGAGTTCTGCGATTTGGTTGAAGGACAGATTTATCCTAAGGACGACTTGGATAAAGATTCAGCCTTGTGGTTGAAAAAGTTGTCACTAGTCAGTCCACAACAAAGGCAGAAAAACATACTCAAGATGATACAGTCTGGTGATGGACCTAGCGGGTATGTGTACCAATATCTCTTGATCTTTTCCCATAGCTTAAGTGTATGAATCTTATCTTTTTGTAATTTTTTTCTATGACAGTGGAAAAATCATTGGGAACTTTGGAATGAAAGTTGACACAAAGATGACCCCTGTGGAAGGTCGTGTTCTCAAGGCTCCGGCGTTGAAGCTGGCAGAGAGAGGCAGAGCTGTCCGTGAGGAACCCAACCCGAGACAGAACAATCAATGGAACCTTATGAGGAAGGGAGTCACGAGAGGTTCAGTGGTCAAACACTGGGCTGTTCTTGACTTCACTGCGTCTGAGAGGTATAACAAGATGCCTCATGACTTTGTGGATAACCTTATCAAACGTTGCTGGACACTTGGGATGCAGCTGGAGGATCCCATCATAAACAAATCATCAAGAATGGATACGCTTTCTAATGCTAGTGCTCTTGAGGAATTGCTTCGAAACGTGGTTGATGAAGCAAATCATAAGCATGGTGGGGCTCGACCGACTCTTATTCTGTGTGCTATGTCTGCGAGACACGACGGCTACAAGACTCTGAAATGGATAGCCGAGACCAAACTTGGTCTGGTGACTCAGTGTTTCTTAACCGGTACCTCCACCAGAGGAGGTGACCAGTATCGGGCAAATCTTGCCCTCAAGATCAATGCAAAGGTTGGTGGAAGCAATGTTGAGCTGATGGATACTTTCTCTTTCTTCAGAAAAGATGATCAGGTCATGTTCATTGGCGCTGATGTCAACCATCCAGCATCTCGGGACAAGATGAGCCCGTCCATTGTTGCTGTTGTGGGTACTCTGAACTGGCCCGAAGCTAACCGTTACGCAGCGAGAGTGATCGCCCAGCCTCACCGTAAAGAGGAGATACAAGGATTTGGCGATACTTGCCTTGAGCTCGTTAAAGCTCATGTTCAGGCCACAGGGAAACGGCCTAACAAGATTGTGATCTTCCGTGATGGTGTGAGCGATGGTCAGTTCGATATGGTTCTCAATGTGGAGTTGCTTGATGTGAAGCTCACTTTTCAGAAGAATGGTTACAATCCGAAGATAACTGTGATCGTGGCACAGAAACGTCATCAGACCCGTTTCTTCCCTGCTACAAGCAATGATGGAAGTGACAAAGGCAATGTGCCTTCTGGTACAGTGGTCGATACCAAAGTCATTCACCCGTTTGAGTACGATTTCTACCTCTGCAGTCACCATGGAGGCATTGGGACAAGCAAACCGACACATTACTATACTCTCTGGGACGAACTCGGATTCACTTCAGATCAGATTCAGAAGCTCATATTCGAGATGTGCTTTACTTTCACACGTTGCACCAAACCGGTCTCTCTCGTTCCTCCGGTTTATTATGCTGACATGGTCGCCTATAGAGGAAGAATGTACCACGAGGCGAGTACACGGGAGAAGAGCTTTAGGCAGCCACGAGGAGCGCCTTCCTCTCTTGCTGCTTCGTTCTCCTCTCTGACTGTGGAGGACAAAGCGATTTTCAAGCTGCACAAAGAGCTTGAGAACGTCATGTTCTTCGTATGAAAAAAAAAGGTTTGGGGTTATGTTTGTGTGTTTGGGTCCCTAAGCTGAACTTAAAAATCTATTATTGAATATCGGAACAGCCCCAGTAACGCAATTTTACTCCTTTTTCTGGTAGAAAGGAGTTTGTGCGTGAATCTAATTGGGTTTTTTTTGCAGTGTGTTTCTTTTCTCTTTCTTTGTTTTGGTCTTTGTCTTGAAATCAGTTTGTGTTTGGTTTTGTATTGCTCTCTGGAGCAGAGATTACGTTATGTCATGGTATTTTATTATAATTAAGAATCTGGAGTTTGTAAACTAGTTCATATTTTGCTGAGTTTTGTTACAGCTTGAGATCTCAGAGATGAAAGAGCGAGTGTGATCGTAAGAAGAGACGACCCATTTACCACCTTCTTACCACAGGATTGTGGCTGAAGAGAGTTTTTTCGACATCATAGAAACGTTTCTGATGAAGCAGAGATCAGGGAAAAAGTGAAAGAGATAAAGATGGATGATTTGATGATGTCGTAAACCTTCTTTTAGCTCCTTTGTTGTATAGCCTTTGGGAAGATATAGTACCGGACAATACCTCGCAAAGGAGACCATACTTGTCAGATTCTCCAAGGTTGTCACCGGTGGAGAGATCATAGGAATCATTGGTACGGTGTCTTTTTACACGGGATTCTGAAACCATAAGAAGTGATGGATCCTTCAAAGATAAAACTGTGTTGTCCGTTTCTTAAATCCAAAAGTCAAGAGAGGAAACTGATTCTTTTACATATATATGATTCGACAAAGTGGAGAAGAAAAGGAAATGACTCATCTCAAAGACGAAACAACTTATAGAACAAGACCGGTTTGTATAAAGCAAGGGCTTGTGCGATCGCCAATCCAAACAACACTCCAGGTCCACACCCTATTGCGGCTGCTTTCCAGTTCAACACTTCTTGCTTGGACAGTTCTGGCTCTTGTGTCTGTGGTGTTGATGGTGCTCCATTATCCGTGAAGCAACTCTCTTGAAGAGGAAGACCACAAAGATCGATATTCCCTTCAAAGGAGGATTTAGGTTGCCCTCCAATCTGTGTACCCTGTGGTATTTGGCCAGTGAGACTGTTATGTGACATGTTAACGTACGCCAAGAACGTGAGGACTCTTAGCTCTTGAGGGATATTGCCAGAGAGTTGGTTTCGAGATAGGTCCAATGATTCAAGTTGTGTGAGTTTGACCAACGACGATGGAATATGACCTGTGAAATGGTTGTTAGATAAGTCCAACACGATCAACGACTTCAAGAGACCTATGGATTCTGGAATCTGTCCTCCAAGTCTGTTTCCAGAGAAATCAATGGCTGTGTAAGTCTCTAGGATCTTCTCCAACTCCATGTTTCGTCCTTTGTTTCTCAAATGAATGGAAGGATAATACCACGGCTTGGTCGGATATATAGAGTGCCAATCTCCAGTGTACTCTGGCCAGCGATAACCTTGAGGTATATTAACCAAATGTGAACTCCAATTCACAAAGTAGTTTCGTGGCATAGTCCCATTGAAGTTGTTACTTGATATGTCAATGATCCGCAGTGCCTGAAATGAAACAGGGTCTCCAGGAGAAGATATGGAACCATAGAAACTGTTTGATCTCAGAACAATGACTTCCAAGTAAGGCAAAGTCTTCAGCCAGAAAGGGAAGGAGTCAGTGATTCTATTACTCTCCACATTTAGAAACTTTAGGCTTACGCAATGTACAAGAGATCTTGGAAGCTTCCCACTTATTTGATTGTAACCAACATCAAGTATTTCTAAGCCACTTTCTATGTCGGGGTCGGGAAGTTTCCCAATGAGGTTGTTGTTACTGAGCTTCAACACTCCTAGAGTTACACTTATCAAGCATGGTGGAATTGAACCACCGAAGTTGTTGTCCGATAGATCAAGGACCTTTAGTTGACTTGCATTGCAGAATGTAAGAGGTATGTCTCCAGTGAAATTGTTATTTGACGCAGCCATGACCTGGATTGTGGATGGGATCAGAGGAAAAGATCCTTGAAAGGCGTTTGAACTCAAGTATAACTGGGAAAGTGACGAATTAAGGAGCACTTTTGGAGAACTTTCCAAGATATTGATGGAGTTGTGAGAAAGATCTACATGGCTCAAAAAAGGAAGATTCCATAACCACTCAGGCACTTTTCCTTTAAGTCTATTATTGGAAATGTCTAACACCCGCAAGTTCCGTAAGGTCTTAATAAACGTGGGGGGCTCGGAGATGTTGCAGCTCGACAAGATCAGCTGCAACAAATTTGTAGAACCGGTATTAAGCATTGAAACACTATTTCTGGAAAGATCCAAATACTCTAGAGACTTGAAGGGCAAGAAATCGAAGTTGATTGTGTAGGTTGTGTTCTGAAAAGATAGGTCGAGATACGTGAGGATGGGTAACTTTGAGATTGGCTCCAGGATTCGACAACTCAAAAGGTTCTTGGCCATGTTTAGATACACAAGCTTAGATGTTGCCGAAGAAGTCATGTTTTCAAGAGGGTCTCTGAGCTGGTTTTGGCGCAGATCAAGATATGATAAGAAGGGCATGGTGAACAGAGAAGAAGGAAGGGTTTCAGAAAAGTTATTATAGGAAAGGTCTATAAAAGAAAGAAAGGTTAAATTATGTACATGGGGAAAACGACCGGTGAGCTTGTTATATGAAAGGTTCAAGTCGGTCAAGCGGCTTAGGTTACTGATGGAGGATGGAACCTCTCCTATAAAACCATTTTTGCTAAGATCCAAAGATTCTAACTTGGTGAGTCTGCCTAATCCAGAGGGGAATGGGGACGAGTCAAAGTGGTTTTCAGAGAGATCGAGGTACCTGAGGTGCTGGAACCTGAAGAGGCTACTATTAGCATGTATGGTGCCACTGATACATGCATCACGTAGGTCTAGGTCTGTCACAGCACCAGTTTCTTCATCAAACAAGACCCCTTCAAAGGAGTTAGCGTCTTTGGTCCACGAGCTTATGTTTGGACCGTAGAATTGTGGAGAGGACACTGGCTTCCAAATGGAGTCGCAGTTGCGGGATGGAAACTCATTCTTGAAAGCTAAAAGAATCTCGACTTGGTCACTAGGAGGAGATTGTAGAGTGTGTACTTTGACGCTGGTCACAAAGACGCAACAAAAGAAAAAAGTTATGAAGAAAACGGCCCAATGCATTTTTATCATAAAAGGAAGAAATTGGTATGTATGATTTGGTTTTGCACTCAATCCTAACAGTATGTATAAGGATGGTTAGAATCAACGTCACATTGCTTGACTTATAAATTGTACAAGTCCTTCACTATGTATTCGCCACCACATGTTTAGTTCGACCAAGACATACTCAGAGAGGAGACCAACTATGGACCACGTATACCATTTTGGATTCATGTTTGCTTCTTATAATTTCTTCTATGAATACAATTGGACGGGAACACTACGTCTTGACTTGGAAATTTTGCAAGTCTTCCTCGATATATCATATAGGAGTAGTCTTGTTTCTCATATCATTTAATTAGACGTGATTCTTACGTCCATTTAGTGTGAATACTTTTCTCTCATTCAGATGAAAGCTACTCTTAAACTAGAATTCACCAATAAATTTATAGAATTTAGAGTTGTGGATTTTATTAAAGTTTTTTTAAAACATTATTGATGGTAGTAGGAACTTTGGGAATACAATAATATTACTGAGAGATAAATTACGAAAAATAACTTCTTTTTTTTTCTTTCTTAACATAGGATAGGACTAAGATAATCAAAATTACAATGCATAGGCCAAGCCAAAAATTTTCTTTATCTTAAAAAAAAAAGAAGAAGAAAAGAATACTGATCATAAACAACATGCTTATGAATTGCATCTCACTCACATGTGACACATTTTTATATATTTACCAAACTTCACTGACATACCGGAATATATACCCACAAGCCATCTTTCAGAGCACTTACAACAACTGATGAAAAAACATTTTCCAATAACTCAGCTCGTCTCTCATGGAGTTTAAAGACAGCTCAATCTCTTCGAGTGATGGACCCTTTAATTTGTCTCCACCGTGAAGCGGTGTGCGAACGCTGCTTCCAACAATGACACGCTGCCAAAGCCTGCATAGACCGGTCCAAATTTCTCCAGTAGATTCAGGAAGAATAGACCAACTATAAGAAGTTGCAGGTCCTACTTATATATATATGTGTTCTTATAGTTAAAAGGTTCAAAATGATCTTATGGAAAAACAACAAGTCGGTTGTGCTACTCTACTTTTTTGGCTTTTTTGTGGAACACTCGTGAACGTAAAGTCTTACGTACTCCTTACGAGCTAAAGCTTCTTCTCTCACACTTTTTAGATCAATCAAAGGTTGATTCAGATTACGACAGTGAACGAAAGGGGAAAGAAGGCCTTCATAAGTCTTTTGTTTATTTTTGTATCATACATAACTCTATATATTTTTATCAGAAATATAACTCTTGATATGCAATAGTTATTGGAAATTTTTATTAGAAATTTTCAAGTGACTTTTAATGACTACGATAGTGTCATAAGACATTATGATGTCAAGATCAAAGGAGAGAATCCCGCAAAGAAGATATCAAGATGTTAAAGCTCATGCTCAGGCCACAGAGAAACGGCCTGACAAGATTGTGATCTTCCGTGATGGTGTCAGATATGTTCAGTTCGATATGGTTCTCAACGTGGAGTTGCTTGATGTAAAGCTCACTTTTGAGAAGAATGGCTACAATCCGAAGATAACTGTAATAGTGGCACAGAAACGTCATCAAACCCGTTTCTTCATCCCCGTCCCAAGGAATGATAGTGACAATATGCCTTCGGGTACGGTTGTTGATACTGGAGTCGTTCACCCTTTTGAGTATGACTTCTACTTGTGCAGTCACCATGGAGGGCTAGGGACAAGCAAGTCAGTTCATTATTATGTCCTTTGGGACGAAGTCGGATTCGAATCCGATCAGATTCAGAAGCTCATCTTCGAGATGTGCTTTACTTTCACACGTTGCACCAAACCGGTTTCTCTCGTTCCTCCGGTCTGTTATGCCGACATGGTCGCATATAGAGGAAGAATGTACCATGAAGCAAGCGTAGCGCAGCAGAACTTGAGGTCATCACGTGGAGCTTCTTCCTCTGCTGCTTCGGTTACTTCTTCGTCTTCCTCTCTGACTGTGGAGGACAAGACCATCTACAAGCTGCACCAAGAGATTGAGAACGTAATGTTCTTTGTCTGAAAATAAAACAAGGTTTGGGTCCATAAGCTGAACTTTAAAAAAAAAATTATTATTGAAAATCGGATACGGCCGGCCAATAAACGCAGTTTCACTCCTTTTGTTTATGGTAGAAAAAGAGTATGTGCGTGAATCTAACTTGTTTTCTTTCTTTTTCTTTGTATTTGGTATTGTATGGTCTTTAGAGCAAGAGACTACGTCATGCCATATGGTATCCTTTTTTATTATATAATCAAGACTCTGGATTTGATAAGTAATTATATATTATTGCTATCGTTTTTGCAATTTCGTTTCTGAGTTTTGTTAAACGTTTTTGAGATCTCGGAGATGAAAGAATGATCGAGTTAGAGGTAGATTCTTATCTATATGGTTACTTGTGGCAGTGATCAAGCAATGTCTATCACAAAATGTTGAGGATGAGTCTATGAGAATCATACATATGCATCCAAAATAACATAATGGATCGTCTTGTAATTACCTTCAATATTATTCAGTCATGGGCTCTCTGTTTTTCTGATATTTCATGGGACCATAAACCATAGATGTTGACTTAATATATCCATCATTGGAGGTGGATTTTGGACGATTTCAAAAGTTTTTGTACTGAAAATTAGAAGGGGTTAAAAAAAAATCTCATTATTGATTGGTTGGTTTGTTGCTTTGCACAATTTCGTTTACTACATCGACTCTCAAATTTCATCAATATACTTTTATAACTTTTTTTTTATTCTTCTTAACATGTTATCTTTTCAGTGTGACGTTAGATTCGTCATATGCTTTTATAAAAATGTCACATGCCAATTTTTAATCGCTTTATCTAATTATCTAATAACAAATCATCTTCTTCTTTATTTGTTTTCTACTTTTCCTATCTTCGTATATCTTTTGAAAAATGTACAAAAAGATTATAAGAGAGTATACCAAACAAAATGAAAAAGACATGGTAGTGGAAGTGATTCACACGAATCGAACTATAATAATCTCCAATTCTTATTTTATTTTCGTTCATGTTTTTTCCCCAGTTATGTACATTAAACGTATATTTATTATTTTGAAAAAACGTATATTCGTTCCTTTTTTGTTGATTTTTGTTTTCACCACAAGTAACATAAAGTTTGACATATATATTATAAAATAATAGAAGAGCCTACTTGAAATTAAATACCTAATTATATCCTATTAATTTTTTTAAAAAAATCGTTTGTTATTTAATTGTTGTTTGTAGTTGTTTATTTGTTTCTTTTTTTTTCGTGCACCAGCTGTAGTTTTTAATATTAATTTGTTGTTTTTCCTCGAGATCGAGTGTTTCTGTGTTGTTCTCTTCTCCTTCACATTCACATTGATTAAAGCTAAAGCTTTCGTTGATGCTACTTCCGATTTACCCTTTCTCTGCTTCCTTTTCCTCACTCTCTCAGTTTTCTCGCCGATTCTAAAAACCCTTTGCGTTCGTCAATTTCTCCGAGATTTTATTCAGATTTCACAAGGTACCAAATCCTCTCCTTTCGATTCGTGGATCAGATTTGACTTCGATTGAATCCGACTTTCCTCATTCCTCAATCCCTTTCGTTGATTTCACTCATCGAATCTGCATTTTGTTAGATTAGGGTTCATACGTATTGTTATCAGATTGCGAATGACTTTGTTATGCCTTCTTTTTTCTGTATTTTTATTTGGTTTTGATTTGATTTCTCTTTTGGTGTAGATGAGAAATCGATAGAGAAAGTTGAAGAATCTATCTGCAAAGAATCTGTATTGTATTATCTTATCTTCAATGTCGACTTCTTTGCAAACGATTGGTGCCATTAAGTCGTATCATCATCAAGCTCAGCATTTGGTTAAGAACTATCTTTTGGCTGATCCGTTTATCCCTTACACTTCTGTTCTCACCGGCATTTTCCTTTGCAAAGTGGTGAGATCCGTTTTCTTCATGGCTCTGTACATGTTTATGACTATAAAGCTAGATCCTTTTTGTGGTTGATTGATGAATTGTATTTTTTTTTTTTTTTTTTTGCAGGTCTATGATCTTTGTCACTTTCTCAGCAACTCTCATTCGAAGACTTATATCATCCTTACGAAAATTCAAAGAATTGAATGGAATAACCGGTTTGTGTTGATGGATTTTTTAACTCGAAAAGTGTTGTGTTTGTGTGTTTGTTTGTTTAGGATCTTTGGATTTGTTGGGTTTTTGATGTTGTTTTCATTGTGTTTTGGCAGTGGTATCTCAACAGTTCATGCTATTTTCATCTCGGCTCTGTCGTTGTACTTTGTCTTCTGGTCCGATCTCTTTTCCGATAGGTGGCACAATGATCTTGTTGTTTTCAGGAGCTCGCGGCTTTCCTCTCTTGGTTTAGGGGTAAGCTCTAGTTTAACTGTGACCGAAAACTAATGGAGAGAAGAATTTTTAACGTTGACAGATTTATAAATGATTTGCAGTTATCCATTGGTTACTTCATTGCTGATCTTGGGATGATCTTCTGGAAATATCCTTCTTTGGGTGGACTTGAGTATGTAAGTAACTGTTCGCTAATAAACACTTGCACTATCTAGTGGTTTCTCTTCAAATTTCTATCTAGCAGTATGATAATGAATGCATGAAGATAAACTAATGCTAAAACTAAGAGAGAGAATTTGCATTTGATTTCAGATTGTGCATCACTCGCTATCTGGGGTAGCAGTTGCCTACTCGTTGTTTTCTGGGGAAGGGCAGTTGTATACCTACATGGTCCTCATCTCCGAGATCACAACCCCAGAGATCAACTTGAGATGGTACTTCCCCTTTTTGTTTCCATATACCATACAAGATTTGTTCACCTTAGCAATCTTTCTTCTGACAAAAAGATCTCGGGGCTCTTATGAAGGTACCTAGACACAGCTGGTATGAAGAAGTCAATGGCATATGTTGTCAATGGCGTTTTCATCTTCTTGGCTTGGCTGGTACATAAGAAATAATCAACACTTATTATGATGCACAGCATTTGGTGTCTACTGATCACTCTTGAAACTTCCATGTCAGGTTGCTAGAATTCTACTATTCATATACATGTTTTATCATGTCTATCTCCATTACAACCAGGTAAAACTCATAATCCCTTTCTCGGCATTGCAACAAAACCTTCCCCCATTGAACTCAATACACATCACAATGCTGTCAAAGTTCCAGGTTTTTTTTTTTGTTTATGTGATTCGATTTGGTTTGGTTTGTGGAGTAGGTCATGAGGATGCACATCTTCGGATACGCTCTGGTATTTGGGGTACCAGCTGCGCTTGGTGTGATGAACTTGATATGGTTCGGTAAGATCGTGAGAGGGGTAAAGAAAACATTAGCAAAGAGATGTGAATGTTGAGATTGGTGTGACGAGTCTTCCTCACAATGTTTCATCAGATCATCTTCTTCTACTACTTCTTTCCTCTGACATATGTCTGTCTCTCTAGTGTAAGTAGTTTTTGTCTGATGGAGAAACGAGAAGAAACAGAAAAACAAAAACCAAAAATGATACGATCCTCTGACGTCTCTGTAAATGATCAAAATTCAAGTCTCTTTACGTTTTTTCATTAATATACGATGTAACCTCTGTTTTCATTCTAATAGTTTTGGCCCTAGGGTTTAATGTCTCATACATCACTTGTTTAATCAGAATATCGATACAGTAACTACCAAATTGATAAATTCCGGGTTCCAGTTACGTAGAGTGAAAAAATTGGACCAAAATCATTTGTTTTGCTATGATATATCTCGTGATATGATTAAGAAAACATAGAAAAGAAAATTGAAATGAAGAATGTCACACATGAATTAACTTCATAAAGAAAAAGAAACGTAGTTTGCTGGAAGATATGTATTTAGATGTGGCTTGTGAGGCCCATTATATGTCTAGCTGTAGTTATCGGCTCATAGGCCCATCAATGAAAATAATACAATTTGCATAATATGAAATTATAAATTCTGGGATGTCACAAGAAATGCGTATTCGTATGTCGACATCACAGAGTTCTCTTTTTTTTTAAAAAACAAAAATTAGGATAATGTAGTATAGATACATCGAGAATTTGCTAGAAATACAATTTCTATATTACCACTTTTGCAAAAATATACAACTAGACTAATAGTTTTTAAAAAATACAATTTTTTCAAAATGGAAATACCACTTTGCAAAAAAAAGTACAACTAGACTAACAGTTTAAAAAATAAAATTTTTCAAAATGGAAAAACGACTTTTATACTTTTAATGAAACCTAAAAAACAAAATTCATTAAATAAAATCCTAAATCATCTTTTAATTTTGAAAAACAAATTTATTCAATTACTGAAATTTTCTTGCACAAATTCATCGTAATCACAAGTAAATTTCTAAAATGATAAAAACTAATCGATAGATGTTTGACGAAATTCAAAATTTATAAATTTAAGTAATAAAATCCGAACAAAACAAGATTTAGCGATTATGATAACTTTGATCTATATACAAAATTTTGAAATAAACAACATAATTGTTTTCCAAAAAAAATAAACAACATAATTAAAATTATCAAAATATAAAATTACTACGTTTTATTTTAAAATTTTGGTATATGTTACCAAACACGAATCAAATCAAATCAGTTGAAAATAAAATAAATATCTAATCTTATTAGATTTCTCAAGGTTCACCTATCTCAAATTTGATTCAATTTGGCTTTTAGGTTTGATACATAAACAACCAACTATTATAACATGAAAACTAGTTAGAAGAATCTATCATTTTTTCAGTTTGTCTTTTCAGGTTAAGGTTTTTAAGGTTGTACAGTAGTTGAAAAAAAATAAGACATAGTAATTAGTAAGAGTAAATGTCTAGACCGAGTGAATAGTTGTAACCACATACATCAACTTGTCATCTAACAATGTTTGTCTTTTTCTGTATATCAGTCTCAATAATCCCTTTTAAACCACATAACTAGATTCTTTTATATTTGATTTCAGGTACAGTTTGGTGTATCGTAACGCACAGGTCTCTATCTAAAATGTTATTTATTTAATATTATGATCATTATTTCAAACACAGCTCACTTTCTCTGTAGAAAAGCTGCATCTGAAGGGTGTGGGGGAGAAAAAGAGAAGCACTTTTGGCCATAGAGTACAACACTATACACATTACATTCATCACTTCATTTTCTTTCTCATAACATTTTTATATATATATTATATTGCCCCCAAAATTGGCCCATTGTGATTTAATATTGTGACCCCTCATGAGTTCCTTTTATTTCCCCTTTTTCACTAGCAAATAAAATATTGAACTATCGTGTTCATAAGATGGACCTTACGTGTGTTTATAGGATCTGCATTGACTCTATTATCTATATGAAGCATGGTTATTCAAGTCCAACTTTCGACCTACTGTTTTCCACTTTCCTTAAGTACATTCTTAGATATTCAAATCTAATTAAGACAACTAAAAAAATCCAAACCCTACAAAGACCCACTAAGCTATGAACTTTAAACTGTGGCTGGAGTATATGTGTTTGGTTTCTGTCCAGTTTCTTCTTGTTTTCATATACTATACGATGCCTTCTCAGTTTTATCATTGATCAAGATTACTATATTCATTAGACCTGTTAGTTCAGAAACTGTTTTTGAACTGTTTTTGTTTTATTTTTTTACAATTTGGAATATTTAAACTGGCCTTAGCAGGAAAAGGAAAATAGAAGTTTTTGTCACAACTCAAGACACTAAGCTTTGATGCATTGAAGAGAGAGAGAAGAATGAGAAAGGGAACCAATAATACTCACAAGAATGGCCTCCACACTCTTCCCCTTCCTTTGACTGCTCTCTCTGCCCCCTTTGACCACTTTCTCTCTCACTTAAATGCTTCCCCCACGCGCCTCTCTCTTGCGCGTTCACTCTCACGCTCCTCCTTTCCAAAAGCTTACATATACACACCTAGCTTCTCTTTTTTAATTGCATGATTAGGTCCATAATTAGGTATCTACGTACTCGATCTATGTCTTTTTGGTTAAACCTATGCTAAGTTGAGTACTCACTATAGTTGTTTGTATAAGTTGAGTAGTCATTTTATAGCAAGCAAAACGTAAAACACTCATGACCATTTATATTTTATGAATCGAAAACTAAACTCATCTCAAAACATATCGCATTCTTGTGGTACGAGAGTTCACATTATGACCATGTATAGTAGTAATCAACAATCACATTTCAATTAATATTGCATGGAATCACCAATTCATGTACTTAAGAACAAGAGTAAAACTTCAATATCAATTTATGTACTTAAATCACCAGTCTTCTCTCCATCGACTAATCACTTCTCTAATCAAATTAACTACATAATAATAACAATTATTTAATATATTATGATGGACCTCCTTGGTGCTGATTATTATGGCGAGAAGAAGTAGAAGAAGAAGCCAAAGCGAATATGGAGCTCGCGAGCTTATTAATGGCTTCCACTAATCCATTCATCCCTTCTCTGTTCATCTCAACGTTTGATTCTTCGATCTTGACCCTCCTCTCTTGTAAGCTCATCACTTCTTGATGTCTCCGATCTTGTCTCTCCTCACTCTCCCTAATCGCGTTTGCGATCACAGTCGCACTTCTCGATAGCGCAGCCGCCACTGCAGTCTCACCTTCCTCCGTTTCTGCGTTACCTCCGCCGCTTGGACCGGCGGTTGTGGCCGGCATTGTTCTCCTTCGCTTCGCCGGAGATGTGTCTGAATACTCACTCGTATCAGAATCTGAGCTAGTATCCTTCTTCAAAAATATTTATCCAGTTTAATCCCAACCAAACAACTTGTCAGTATATCAGTTATTAATAATGTAATGTAATATTCTTTTTAACTGAAAAATAATAAAAGAGATTATATTTGAGTTGTGTAAGATAAAAGAAGAAGAACATTAACTTCATATACATTAAAAAAGAGTTGAATTTATTTGTATATTGATATTTTTGAGTTTATCTGCTTATGGTAAATTACAATGTGGGTTTTGAGATCAATCAAAGCTTTGAATGTCGACGTTTTAAATGCTTTCTAATTTAGTAAAAATGCAAACTTTATTATATAGAGCAATATTGCTAGAAGTTAAGAAGAGAGAGAAAGAAGGTACCTACTGTGGGCAGTATTGGCTGCGCATGAAAAGAAGGCGGTGGAGGCGGTGGCTGAAGTAGCGGTCGTGGTTGCAGCGGTTGAGACGGTGGAGGCGGTGGCGGTGGCGGCGGAAGAGGTAATAGAACAGGAGGATGCTGAATCATTTGATGTGTCGGAACAAATCCTAAACCTTGTTGTTGTATCATTTTTTGAATACCGCCTGAACCGTTTCCACTTCCACTAGCAGCAGCAGCAGCGGCGGCAGCAGCGACTGCTGCGGTTACAGCGGTTGCGGCGGTGGAAGAAGGGTGCGTTTTAGTCTCCACCACATCAAACAGCGCTTGGTATGTCTGAGGAGACATGTTACTCGGCAAGTTCCTCTCTTTCCTCTCAGTCTTCTCCATCTTCCAGTACGACGGCGTTTCCGGAGCAGCAGAAGCAGCAGCAGCTGAAGATGAAGACTCGGAGGCGAAAGACGATTCTACCCTCCGTCTCTCATACTCTCTAACCTTCTTGTAATCTCTCATGAGATTGTCCCACTTGTCATTACACTGATTCTGACTCCTCATACAACCTTTCCTCCAACAGTAATCTTCTATCCATTTCCACCGTAGCTCCGCCGGTTTATTACCACTACTACTCCGGCTATCATGAGACTGCTCCGGCGCCGGAAGGCCGATGGACCGCCGCATCCGCCTCTCATCATCCATCTTCTTGGCTTCGATGAGCACCATCGTCTCATTCAATGTCCAGTTCCCTTTTCTGTACTCTCTCATCATAACCAACCCACCACTTTGGTCAGCCATGTGTTTCTTGAAAATCTTGAAAACTTCAAGAGCTAGAGAGAGAGAGAAAAGAGAGATTAGTGTTTAGAGAGAGAGAGAGGCTTTTGGTAGGTGTTGGAGAAAGGGGAGAAGAAAGGGATTGTCTTGGGGTGGGGATAGGTGTAGTGTTGTTATGTGAGTGTTTAAGTTTTGGGGATACTTTGATTTTTAGAGTTATTTTATTTATCTTCATGTGAGTGAGAAGACTGGTCAAAATCTTTTTGTTGTAGTACTAAGATTGTCACCAAGTGCAATAAAAGGACAATGCTTGCGAAATTGGGAGCCAAGTGAAAAGGAAAAAAAAATAGAAAATCTAAGTAGACGTATCCCATTCATTCATTTAATATAAATTGCCTCTTTTTTCTTTTCTTCTTTTTTTTTCAATAAAAGTTTCATTTATTCATTCATTCATTCATGTCTCTCTTAATTTCTTTGGGGACAGAAAATCTTAGGTGAATCTAGCATTTCTAATTATGTACACAATTTCATATAGTGGAGTAAATGGGTCAATGTTTCATAGAATCTACACTTCCTTGTTTTTTTTTTTTTCAATTTTGTATCATATATTTTTTTTCACGGTAAAATGTGAATAGGATATATATTATGATGATTTGTAATTTTGTATTAGTATGATCGATAGAATGTATGTTGCTGATGATAAAAAGAAGAGATGCAGTAAATAAATGTTAAGAAAGTTAAATTAAGAACATATATCGATTTTTTCCTTGTCATTAGGTTTTCACATCATCACTGTTACACAAATACTAGAAAATTGTATGTTATATTCTCTTATAAAAAAGGTATGTAGACCGAGCTAGAACTATAAATAAGATAAAATTTGTGTAGAAACGACAAATGAGAACAATGCGATTCGATATTTTAAATGAGTTTAGGACCACATAATGTAGCATAAACGGTCTTATTCAACAAGGCAAATGCATGAGTGATGTATCTGTTTTCAAACTTATAAGAAATTGGAAGATTTTGGAGGCATCCAATGTAGATCTCGTTTCCATTTTAATAAAACAAAAATAAGGAACATATACTTTTTTCAAACTTCGAAAAGCTATTGGCTTTGTATGATTGCTTCTCATACTTTCTTTTCGAAAAGATTGATTTACGAATCTCTAATTCATGTGCACGAGCTATAAGTAGAATAATTACCTTTTTAATGTCATTGGCTATAACACTTGAGCCTTATGCGACTATATGTTAATAGAGTACGTGAATGCTTAATTTCCGTATTTACACAATTGTAATATTATATATATTTTCCAAAAAAAAACAGGGGAAATAGTTTTGATTAGGTTATATTACACAGAACTTAGAAATGCCGGCTGTTTAGCATTGAAAGATAGCATCATAAAATGAATATAGTTTGACCAATTTTCAATGAAAATACATAGTTTAATTTATCCTTCTCAGCAATTTGAAGTTATTTATTTAATGGCAAATCCTCATTTTCTACTGATCTTGAGGTGCATGCAACCATCGCATACATTTTGCAGTGATTAACTAAGAATATGTCTAGTGCAAATTGATTTCTGATATCCGATTTCTATTACCAAAAATCTCATATGTTGGTTAAGTAGTTAAAATTGTAGAACGTAGCGACATATTTATATTTTCCAGAATATATATAATAAGTATATGCTTTTGTTAGACGCATATAACCGTAGTCATAATTTTTCAAAGTAATTAGATGTCACAATTAATGTGTTGCATGGTGCACTACTGCACTCTATCATATTTGTTTCTCTAAAGTAAACATTTTAATTAAAAACGAAAAAGTTCATTATCTCAAAAGCGACTCTCTCAGCCCAAAAAAAAAAAATCGATAATCTAATCTATAGATATTAATTTGTATACATCACGTAACTTGCATTGCATGGCGATGGATATTATTGCATCCCATATGAACAAACCTTTCATCATTGTCTGCAAAATAAGACATAAACAATCAAGCTCCCACGTTACAAATCTACGATACAGAGTTGTATAGTCTTTCCAAAAAAGCTCAAAATGATGATTTCTTACGGATATGTATAATGTATGCAATAGTATTAAGCAAAAGAAGAAGAAAATGTATGCAATAGAAAACATGTATTGTATACGATATTACTTGGAACTACCAATATATTTGGTGTCGGTATATTCGTAGCTATTTATCTTGAGGAAACTTTGGATGATCTATGCTAAAATTATAATTAATGTAGCTACAAATTCCATATAAAAACAAGTGTATCATATAATTAAAAGGTATTTCGACTGTTAATTCCAATCAATTGTGTGAAAACGTTGAATTAATACTTGTAAAGAAAAGTAGTGAGTTGATACTAATTGGTATTACTCATACAGAATTATAAGTAGAGCTCTTTTTATTCATCATGCAATTTTGTACATTCGAAGAAACTTTCGATTATTTATGATTTCCTGATATAGTTACAACACAATTATATGCTCGGAACAAAAAATTCAAAGGGTTTTCAAATATTTTTAAATATCTAAGACGATTTTCATGAGAATATATATAGGGAACTGTGATTTATATCTACATATTTATAATTAAGTATTAGTTTCAAAGTAACAAAGTCGATGATAGATCTATAAAATTAATAAAGAAATGAAATTGGAATATAATTTAAAGAAGCAGGGATCTATCGAAACTTGCATGGAGGTAGTGGATTGAATCATATGCACTTCTGCATGCATGGATCGTATGCTTTCTGTAAAGAGATCATATCTCTTGAACCTCCAAAGTTTATTTACTTTAAATTAAAAATCCAATCTAGTATCAAAAGCCTACATGAAATCAATAACAAGACCGACGTATACAACCTTAACAATCATTAAAATGCTAACTCTCTCTTTCTCTCTCTTCTTATTTATATTTGTTTGATGGTTGACATGCATGACACTATAATTAGTCACGTCAAAACAATGAAACCCTAGCGTAGAAGTATATTCATTAAAAAAGAATGAATACTTTCATGATAAGCTATTGGTTTCAATTTTGTTCTTTCAAATACAAGTACTTCAAATACGAAATTCAAAGTCCATATACTGTCTATTTTGCAAGGAGTTGATGCTTCTAAGCTTGCAAGTTCCAATAGTCCCACTCACGACCATACTAATAAGTATAAATCAAAATATACAGTAGATGTATAGTATGGTAGGATCACTTGATACTGGCTAGCTAAAGAAAAGGGAAAATAGGTTTAGTGGTGAGATAGGTGACAGTAAAAAGAATAACGTGGAACTTGACGCTCTTCATATTTCAGAACAATTTAAAGTTGACCAAGACAGTGAAAAACTACAGTAAAAAGAACAATATGAGGAATGGTATATTATATATACTATTTATTTTTTCAAACCCTCAATAATGATTTGATGTAGGTGAAGAGGACAACATGGTATTTTGATTCTTCTAGCCAAAAAAAAAAAAAAAAAAAAAAAAGAGATTAATTTGAGAAAAAATGAAGGGGAAAAATAAAAAGTCCATTTCGTCCTTTAAGACAGGACACTGAAAAGCCTGCGTCGCCACGTCAGCGTCTTCCTTTCTAGTAATTTAATAGTGAGGCAAGCTAGGACCCCAACTATATGCTTTGACCAATCACTTTTCACTGTTACTCGTATGAGTTTTTAATTTTGCAATATGTTGTATTTTTCAGCAATGTAAATAATACTTCCTCTGTTCCTTAAAGATTGATTTTTTAGAGTTTTATTTTGTTTTAGAAAGATTGATGTTTAACATATAATTAATGCATTTCACATCTATTAAAAACTTTATTTTAATGCAATCCACTTTACAAAATTAACTATTGGTTAGTATTTGGTGCAAAAAAATAAAAAGTTATTAAATATTACTTTTCTAAAATAATTAAATAAATTAAATAAAAAATTATTATAAAAAGTTAAAATAATTAATTTTTCTTAATCTGTGTGTAAAAGTTAAAACATCAATCTTTAAGGAACGGAGGGAGTATAGTTTTTTTTTTTATGTTTCTTCGACGGCAAAGTGATACCATATATATATAAATATTTTAATAAGTTGAGTAATAGCATATGATTTTTTTTTTTAATAACATAAGAAATTTCGCAAGATTAGACAACATTATAGATTCATCCTATTACAGTTGATTTTCTCGACTTATGGGAAAAGCCCATCAAGTATCTTTTAAATTTGGTGATTTATCAAATACATGAATTGAACCAACGTCAAATTTTGTTTTGTTTTCTTTGGATTTAAAATTTTGGCAAATGTATGTTTCAGTTTAGTAGCATACAAAACTAAAAAGCTCAGAGCAAAATATAAAGTTTTGACTATGAAACTTTATATTTTCCAGACGTGGTCTCTTATCAGTCCAGCTTCTCCTTATGAAAATATGCAGGCCCAATGGAAACGAATTCTAAATCAGTTTGAATCAATAGACTTTCCGAATTAATGGCGCGAAGGCCATAAATATTTAAAAAAGCTTCTTGGGCCTAAAACTTAAAATCCTCCTCGACGCCGGTGTGACGAAGATGCATTTGAGTTAGTAACAAAAATTAGACTGGAATTTCTTTTGGGTAAAATGTTAAATTAGTAGACTGGAATCTTCATTAGAATAATCGTTTTAACTAAAGTTATGTCATGTTTTATTTTGATTTGAAATTTTTAATATTTTTACAAAACACATATGTTCATACATTGAATAATCTATGTTCATTTTTCTATAATCAAATTTATTATTATTTATAATATACATATAACTTTATATTTATAAATATTAAATAACTAATCAGTTTTATTAAACTATTTTGCATTGGTTTATGTTTTTAAAAATATTTTTTACAATCAAAATAGGTTAATCTGTTTTATAATGATGTAAAATATTTTACATGTATATGTTTAGTCTAAATTATCTATAATTAAATAATTAAATTATCATAAATTATAATAGTATACTTAATTACTTAATATATAATTAAATTTTATTTTAAATAATTATCATGAGTTAATAGTGTACATTAATATTAGTAAAACTTTAGTTATTATTTCCAAATTTTTATAATTTTTCATTTTTGATATATATATATATATATATATATGGTGATGTATTTAAAAATAATAAAAAATAAGTAAAACTTAACTATATTTTTTTTGGTTTATAATTTTATTGTTACTCCACAAAAATAAAAACATTAATGTATGTATGCAATAATTTCTAAAGCTAAAAAATTGCCCCATTTAATTTGGACATTAGGCCCCCAAATGTTGGGCATGCCTTTATTTGTTTTTTACTTTTAATGACCAAAAAGTGTGATAAACCCTCATGGGTCCCAAACTTCCTTAAACAATATTCATATGTTGAGGTTATAGATGAAAACGAAAATTTTCTTCTTCTCTTTGTAAATCTTCTTCTAGTCTATTTGTTATTTTATGAATGTCTACAATCTAAATGTTACATATGACCGTGTTTAACTAACTTCAAATAGAAATTTATGATTTGTTTACTACCAAGTAATAACTAATAACCATTGTAAATTTGTGTCCCGAAAAAGAGAAAAAAAAAAAGCATTCTAAACGGCTTGTCACATATTATATACGAGATAAAGTAATACGTACGGTCATATCGTCGTACAAAGAGAGGTATATACTTTTCTTCGTCTTCAAGTAAATAAAAGCTAGCATATAGTTGATAAGTAACTTAATTGTGCATAATTAAACGGATGTATATATTGTGGAAATTAGATACTTTAAATATAATTTACTATTTTAGAATGAAGTAAATAGTAGGGGCTTTTAGTCTAACTGTTTGATGCGCTTCCTACTAAACTCGGCCAATGCATGATTCACTATTTTTAGAAATTTTCAGAAGCATCGTCCACGAGTCTTCTTTTTTATCCTTTTTTTCATTTTTTTTTTCTTTTTCTAACTATCACATAAACAGTCAGATTTATGATAAACTATATTATGATCTTTAGGATACATAAATATAATAAACTAGAGTATAATCCATATGATATGCGGATAAAATTAAATATTTATAATTTAAATTTGATAATTTATATAAATATAATTTATATATTAATTTTTTAGAACATTCGTGTTAAATTATTATTATTTTGGTTATATTTAATTAAGTTATATGAAATTATAGTTTTCAAACTAATTCAAAGTTTTATAAAACTTCAAAAATTAATTAAAAAATCAAAATTAATTAAAATTACCAAAAAAATTTAAATAATATATTACTTAAGATACACGAAAAAATATACTAAAACATAAATTTTCTAACACATATATAACTACTTAAAAAATAAACTATTGTTAAATAACTATTATCAGCACAATAAAATACACCATATTATTACATTAACTATAGTTAAAAATCAACATCAACACACCTTATTCTATACAGTCACAAAAAGACATATACATAAATATTATTAATCTTCAAGTTTTATACATCAAAAAATATTTACATAAATATTATTACTTTCTACATAATAATACATCTTGTAATTTATGGTAATTTTATATATATAATTTCCTTTTAATACATGTTGAATATGATATTTTTTTTTTTTTTTAAGATTAATAATATATTGTATACATCTTTTTATAAATTATTTTTTGTACACGTAGCAATATCTAACTGATAGACTTGATACATGTTCTAATCATATTAATTAATAACTTTAAAAAATCAAACTTTATATAAAAAGAATTTTAAAAAAATTATTATACATTTATTATATTGTAAATTTTTTTTTTAAAATGGGACTTTGCACCATAAAATCACTATCCAGATCATAAGTTATTTTATGATTTTTTATTCGATTGTTTAGCTAACAAATTATTTTTTACAATTGAACCGGATTATATAATAAATTATCGAATTTGTCTATTTAACCACAGATCTAAACTTGGACTGAATATATTAAGTAAATATGTATGATGTTTCATTGCACCATAAAATAAAGTAAATACAATACAATAAAATAAAACAATCAAATCATAAAATTTAGTTATTAACAGATGCATCTACAGTTTTAGTGACTAATTAGATCAAATTGCATTAAGATTAGTTATTTAAAACTCGACAAGACGTGAAAGCAAAGAAGGATAAGTACATGCATTGTCGTCGATCTTATCGTATCTTCTTTAATTTCTTGATCAAGATTACATTATATTTGTCGGCTCAACCACAATAATTTTTCAGAAAAAATAATTACTTTCTTGTGATATTTTAAAAGGCCAATGATGGGCAGTGGGCACTGTTTGAATATTAATGATTTGGTAAAATGGCCCAAGTTTGAGTAACAGATCATTTCGAAATTCACCCAGCAAGTTGTTGTTTTATTGTTTATTAAAAAAAGAGTTGTTGTTTTATGATTGCATATTTATAACTTAGAAAACATTTAATGGTTCATAACTTTATTTAGCAACATGTTTTAAAAATTTTGACATTATGGAATATTCATCTCATATTTGTACTAATTACTTTATTGAATTTGCTTTATGTTGGAAAACACAAATTTTGATAAATTCATTTCATTATTGTTGGTAACGCTCTTACAATACGCTTAAACGACAATAAACTAAACTCTCCGTAATGTAACCCTTCAACAATTAAAATCTCCATTGCGGAAACTAAAAGCTAACTTTTCTTCTTGTATTCTTTTTAATAGTTTAAACAAAACAAAAGGGTCCGAAAGGGTCTATTACTCTTCAGTACATATCTACGGTAATACTAAAGTGAAAAGACAGTATAAGCAGCCTTCAAGATATTAATTTTTTGACCAGTTAAATATATAGTGACTTTTATTGATAACTATGTCCAAACAAAGCCGTGAAAGATAATTAAAGGACTATAAACAAAACATTCCTACTTGGCCAGCTTTCAAGTGCTATTCTTAGGTTATCTTTGAGCTTCTGTCAAATGTGCCGAAATAGAGAATGGTCCATGAACATAAAGAAGCAAACGTGGGGACTTCAAAAATAGTAAGAAGCATTACGTTTCATGATCAGAAGCAATGATATGTGGTCTCGAAGTTTTCTTTTTGGTTTAAGGATTTGTTCGTAAGTGAACATAGTATATAACCTCTATGTAATGTTCGTGGTGGAGCCTTATTTTGATAACTTTGGACCCTTAGTTTTTTTTGTTAAACTATTTACAAAACTCTCTTAAATCAATGAAGACTCAGACTCAGACGAAAAAAATGTGATATGGGTAATTCTAGTGTGACCTATATGGCTTTTACATTCAAAAACAGATTTTATTAATCCGTCGACTCATATGTAACACTCTAGTTTGAATGAAAATCATCATCAAAAAAAAAAAGATAGCAAAAGTATTCTCAATCAAACCCAAGATATACTAAGACTAAGAGCATTAATGTTGCCGAGGAAAATTTCATTGTTAGGTAGGGGCCATAATGATATGGAAGTGATCTTCTTGTTAATTTAATTGTTATTTTAAAGTCCATGACAGTTTCCTTTCACTGAGAAATAAACTGCTCTCCAATCTAGTTTTTTAGATTTTGTGTATTTATTTAAATTTCCATCAACCGAAAGAGCTTTTCTTTTGGATCGCTTTATTTCTCTTTCATGCTCTTTCAACCGTCAAATTAACGTCTCTAGTCTCAGCTATTTGTCTACTTCGATAAATAGTCTTCTACTCTCTCGATTATTTTTTCTTTTCTCAGTTTTTATTTTAAATACATAGCTATAGTTTATGGAAAATTATATGGCCAATTTTCTTGAGTTCACATAGATTTTAAGTTTTTTTGGATTACTTGAAATTTTTGAGTCCAAGCCCATAATCTATCCATATCCAAAATTACAGTATATAATATTAATTTTAGTTTATTATATATTGAAGAGTACTTATTTTGAATATATATGTAAACTGCTAAGGTTTAAAATGTATAAAGAGAATTTATAAGAATTTTATTATCAGTCCATAAATTTTTTAATTTATAAATTAATAAAATGGTGAATGAATGTTTAAAGTGAATAATATAAAACAATGATAGATTATAACAATTTGGACATACAAATACAAAATAAGGGTCTATGTTTTATGTAAATATTTTGAATTTTGAAGATTTGAAAACTTGTTATAATTAATAAAAATAACAATTATAGTGTGTAATTTCTAAAAAACAATAGATATATATATATAATTATTTATATTATATCTAATAGATAATTTGATTGATTAAAGGGGAAGAGCTAATGATCAATCTCATGCTGAATACTTTATTATCATGAGAGTTGCTTTTTTGACTATATGAATAACTACCTTCTTGGGATGCATTAAACTATGAGATTTAAATTTAAACAATGATTTAGTTAGAAAAAATATTTACTCAATTGTTTTGGTTTTAGGGAATTAGAAAGGAACATTAAGTCAGGGAGAGGTTATAAAAAGAAGGAACAATAATAGGTAATCAATAAGGTTGTTGTAGAGGACATTCTTAATTCGACTAAGTAACCACCACTGAGCTTTTTTTTATATATATAATTTAAGCAAGAGTTGACCTATGGTAATAATAACATTCATGATGGATGTTCAAGTTATACATTGCATAGGCACTATGCATATGAGATTTCTTAAGAATGACTTATTCAAGGACCCCGCCCCGCCCTATATTAACGTACTGATCTTGTTAAGTATATGATTAGCTATATATCGATTAGAAGAGGACTATTTAATTTGGATACGTTAACTCGATCCCAATTTGATTTAATATAAATTTTTATTAAAAATGACATAGTTTTTTATAGAAGTGCCATATAATATGTATGTTTCATTTGTAACATTAGAAATAAATCGTAACTTTTAAACATCAAATATGTATAAAAACAATATTCAATCGCTTGATAAATTCGTATGCATCTAATCCATAAATCTTCATTGGCTTCATAAAGAAAAATAAAGTGAAAACTGTAGAATAGTATGTTTGAGTTTAGCGGTTGCTAAAAAAAACTAAGAAGTTTACATACAAGCTTTTCTTTTTTAGAAAACTGTTAAATTGTATTTCTCTTAATGTTCAATATGTAAGGTGTTAATAGTAGTCCATTTACTTATATAAAATAATAGATAATGGTATAATTCAACAGTTGTAAAGAAAACGAGTAGCTACCTGCCGATGCATTTTAATTTTCTTTCTTACAATTAGAGAAAAATCAAAGATTCGGGATTGGAGAGGAAGAGATCTTTTGAAACCGACACATTCAGTCCAAATATTTGCTATTAATACTATAGTTATATGAAATACTAAAATACATAAGATCAAGCTTTTTTTGGTCCGGTCATTGCATCTGAGATCATAAAATATTGAGAAAATCTTTAAATTTATTTAATTATACTGAAATAATAATTTTATTTCATCAGTAAACTTTATTTTTCCATGACCAATAAGAATGATGGAAAACGGCAAAAGCTATAAGTGGTTATTGAAAAGTGTCGACTGTTATAGTTTGTCGGAAAGACACTCCACCATATAAATACAAATCTTATCACTAGTGGAAACTGTCGAGTGTGGAGTTCTTTTTCCTTCTTATAAAATTATAAACTATATTATCTTTCTAAATTCTTCCAAAATTATTTTGGATTTTTCTTTTGTCAATTAAAGTTCACAGTGTAATTCGAAAGCAAAATCTCTATTATATATGCCAAATATATATATGTTTATATACATCCGGTGAAATACTCAGTTTATTATTTGTATACGTAACAATATAGTTTATTAAATCTTAGGAAAAAATAACATTTTAAGATGTTCTCTACAAGATTACTTTTCTACTATGCTTTGATAAGAGGACAATGCTCGCCACGATTCTACGTTCTTTTATTTGATTTCGAAAGCTGTGGGCGTCTTCTTTTTTTATTTCTTTTAATATTTTTCAATCTTTTTGTCTTTTTCTACGAAAATAGCGTGCACTGTATTGTTTCTTTCAACTTTGTTTTTTTTTTGACTAGTGATGACGAAGTACATACTGTTGCGTTGCTCCTATTATATATTTGTATTTATTTTAAGGTAGTTTTCCGTCAAAAAAAGTATGGACATCCTCGATGATATGTAAATATTTTTACAAAACGTTGATATGGAAAAATTTGTGAAATGAGAGTGTATAATTTCATTTAGATGATTAACACAACAAAACATTTAGTTACTTAAACAACAATTGTTAAATTTTTATAAATAAATAAATGACAAATGAGTACCAAAAAATATTTTATGCATATAATTTAATTTATAATATTATTAAATAAATTTATATATTTAAATAATTTATATAATACCCGTGTGGATAAATTATCTTAGTAATTTAAATGTTAATTAATATGTTAAACTTCATATTGGAAAATAAAATTATATATCAAAATCCAAAATAATTATTAACTACTAATCTTGTATATTTAATTAATGTTGAAATGTCTGTAATTTATTTTTATTTTATTTTTAATTTAAATCATTTTTCGTATTATGTATATTGTTACGATAAAAATAACATTTTATATTTAACTATTGAAATTATAATGTTTATTTTTATAAAAATAAATAATATTATACAATATTTAATAAAAATATATAAATTTTCTATAAATTTAGATTAAAAAAAATGTACAGTAAGATTAAAAATTTATTAGACATTACCTAAATATCAGAAAATGATAAAACAAATATTTTTTTTGAAAATGAAAAAAAAAATTGGGGCAAAATTTATTTCTTTTTATTTTTTATATAGAAGTTAAAATTTGTTTGTTATTTTATGATATAGTAAAATAGCAATTATAAAAAAAATATCAAAGATGGTTATATAATTCTTCAAATATTTATAATCAACATATTTATTTTAAAACTATTAAATGTATAAATTAATTATCCAAATTTTCATTACGTAAAATTGGATTTCAAAAAATTAACACTAAATAAAAATAATGACATTAGCTTAAAATAAATATAAAAAGATTTAATATTTTTTTTCTCCAATATCTCCAATTCAAAAGTCTCAGTCATTGATGTAACAAACTAACAACTCAAAGTCACAAGGAAAAATGGAAGACATATTTGCTTCTTCATATATAACAACGGAAGATGATAATGATTTTAAGGGTGAAGTTGGATCATATATAAAGACTTGAATTCGAGATGTTGTGTACAGAAATTTTTATATTGTGTGTGTGTTGAGTTAATCTGATTTTGGTCATGTAATTAATTTTCTAGGGTTTGATAAAACTAAGGAAATATGTGTTTTTCTAATTCTTGATCCTTCGTTAGAGTGGATTGGTTCTTAGTCAGTAAACTATTGATTAACAATTGTGATTGCTCTATCTCAAGATTCATAACAACTCGCTCTTTGGCTCAATTAAAATTCTCATGATTACGACTATTTCAATGGCATCATGAACATTGAAGCTTGAATACTCACTCTGATTTGCATCACCTTACGTTTGATTTGGTCTTCTCTTAGCTCATTTAACATTTATAAGCATCTTCTTCTTATATGTCGACACTTTTTTAACCGTTCTTCAAGTTTTGTTAAACAATGAAATTTAGTTTTTATTAAAAAGTTTGATATTGATTTCGTTTAATATTCCCTCCTATGCATCTTGAGGGGCCCACGGGGAAAGCTGTAAGAATATCAGTACACAAAAGAAATAGAAACAATGATTACATGCACAAGCACGAGGCCACAAATTTCCTTATCCTATACTTATATAATATACACATTTTTATAAACCATCCCGGAAATCAAAATACTCCTTTATCTCTATGAAAAAAAAAAAAAAAGACAAAAAGGTTATTTAGCACAGACTTCATGTCAAAAAATTTTAAGTTTCAAACTTAAAACCAACTGCAGTCAATTGAAAACTTTATAAACAATTTTAAATTATTTCTTATATTTGGTTTTGGATTCCTAATGCTTCACGATTTTGTCAAATATTATTTTTAAAATCAATTTTTTTGTCGGTATTATTTAAAAATTCATTATAATAATCAAACATAAAATAGTTCACATTAGTTAGTTTAAACTTTCAAGCCAAAACATTAATTACAACTTGTAACGAGTGTTCTGTTCTGACTATAATGTGGACCGATTATTCTACTATACTCTGTAAATTAATAGAAGACAAACAACAAATATTAATTTAAATTTTAAAAATATAGAAAAGTAATATAAATATTCTGACCAATTAGAGTAGATAATGAGTAAAAGACAAAAAAAGAAAATAAATAAAAACAAATAGCATTTGGCGCCAAAAAGCTTAATGGTCGAGTCACGTGATGTAATTTTGCTCTATGACCAGAAAAATCTAAAGTGTTTTCCAAAATCTCCGGGTCCCACTCTCAGATGTGCTGACTTTTTTTATTCTTTTGTCTTAATTTTTTACACTTTAAAATTAAATCAATTTAATTAATTTCCCCCCTCTATAAATCTCTACACAGGTTCATCACTCTTCAACTAGAGTCTCCACAGCTTCTCGATAATTGAAGATTAAGTTTCAATCTCATACACAATTCACAATCCGAAAGACACGTGGCGTGGAGAGAGATGAAAGAAAGTAGCCGAAAGCAAGGAGCAGCTTCGCCGTGTGCGGCGTGCAAGCTTTTGCGGCGGCGGTGCGCTCAAGATTGCGTTTTCTCGCCGTATTTTCCGGCGGATGAGCCTCAGAAATTCGCTAATGTTCATAGAGTCTTCGGAGCGAGCAACGTCAATAAGATGCTTCAGGTATTCATTCTTCTTTTTCATGGTAATTAAAACGTGATTAATCTAACTTTTGGTTAATTAGGACATTTTGCTCTTATTTATTTGTTTTGAATTTTATTTAGATTTAGTTAAGACATTACTATCATTTCCATAACTTTTTATTGACAACTACTACATGGTCCGACCCATATATATAAAAACTAATTTAAGGATTTTAAAACAAATTTGTGAATTTCATTTCTTTTGTTAATTTTGTACATATATATACGGTTGTTAGCCAAACTCAACCAGTTTTAACTTTTGTTAGGTGATTTAGTTTTTAATAGCTTTATATATTTTGTTTGCTAATGTTATCGATATGATCTATAGCTAATGTAGAATCTACATTCAGATAGATTATATATGCATGAACAAAACGAACTTCGCTTAAGACTGGTTAGTCTAATCACTAACAGTATGTTTTAAAACTCAAACAGGAGTTACCGATCCATCAGCGTGGAGACGCAGTGAGCAGCATGGTCTACGAGGCTAATGCAAGAGTGCGAGATCCAGTTTACGGTTGCGTAGGGGCTATTTCTTCCCTCCAGCAACAAATTGATGTGTTGCAAGCCCAACTA
Source organism: Iljinskaea planisiliqua (assembly GCA_900108845.1). Taxonomy (NCBI): domain Eukaryota; kingdom Viridiplantae; phylum Streptophyta; class Magnoliopsida; order Brassicales; family Brassicaceae; genus Iljinskaea; species Iljinskaea planisiliqua. The sequence goes on along the minus strand of FNXX01000007.1, from coordinate 2,575,858 downwards.
GCTCTGGCTCAAGCTGAGGTAGTGCACCTACGTGTACGCCATTCGACTAACTTCACGGGCCATGGACTATGCCCGGATAGCCCGAGCAGCAGCGGTTCACCGTCGTCCAAGCAAGTGAGTCCACAGGACAACAAGGGCATGTTTAGCCATATGGACATGGTGGATGAAGCCAGTTTGGGAGAGTCTATGTGGTCTTGCTAGTTAATGTTCTTTTTCTTTTTTTTTGCCTAATGCATTTCCTCTTGTTTTTCTCTTGGGAAATTTTCGGGATTATATATTTTAATTAGGGGGTAGGAAACGAAAAATTACTCTGTTTTGATTACAGAGTGAAACTATTAACATGATATAGACACAATATATATATATATATACTAAGTATATTTTTATGTATTATAATTCTACTATCTAGATATAAGTGGTATTTATTTCTATTTCGGGGTATTTGGGATTTTGGATCATGATCCACGAGGGTCATATCCAGCTGAGGAGAGAACTTTGTTATCGACGTGTAATGTAAACTTGTGTAATACTATATAGTATTTATCTTATGACTGTTATATATATACACTTACATATATATGGACTTAGTGTGTGTGTTTTGTGCGAACATTAATATTGGTCGTGCAATGTTCGCTTTTGGCGTTGCCGCGTTGGTTAAGTCCAGCTTAGTACTTAGCACTATCTTTGTAATTATTTTAAACGATAAAAAATCCGCAAATCTGATAAACCACTATCTTTTTACCATTTTTGCTATCCGATTATCCACACGTGGAGAGAAAAATTAGCAAAAATGTTATCTACAAAAAAAAGACTTGAAAATAGTAAGTATCCAAATTTTCTTACGAGATTTGTTTAAGGATTAAAAAAAGCGGTTATTTCTGGTATAATCTAATAATTTCGTACAGTTAAATAAAGTCAGAGAAAACAAGAACACTAAAACGAACTTTTGATATGATGCGTTAATAGTATTTAACAGATGATTCGGTTTTTACCTAAACCGAACCAAAAGGCATAACACATACTACTGTGTTCTTTTCGTTTTGGTTTTTTTTTTTCCTATCACAAAGCGCTTTTGTCGTCATCGTTTTGTTTCTATACGTTATTTTCGTTACTGACACCGTAATTAAATTCTCGCGTGCCTGAAGTGATCCTTGTATCAAAAGCAAAGCCATGTCTTTTTCATCTCACTGCAAAATTTAATTCTCTGATGTTGATTTTTCTTTTTGGCAGTGTAAACGAGAACTGAATTATTATTCAGATGGTGATGGTTTCTGCTTCCCACCAAGATGAATTGATTTTTGGGACAGTGATTAAGAAAGCCCTAGAAGAAGAGAAAACAAACAATACCATCACCATGAGTGTACTGATTCATGAGAATCGCTTCGAAACCACACCAAGTACCAACACAGGCAAGAGAAAGAAATGATTGGATTTTTCCCTTTTAAGGTATATTAATTTGTTTTCTCATTTCTTTCCTAAGCTTCTATGTGGACCATCAAGATGTTATGCATAGTCTGGTCATAATGATTAGGAGATTATACAATTATTCTTGAATTACATTTCTGAAGCTAACCCGATAAATTTTTGGTTTCTAAGTTATATTGAACAAGATAAATCAATGGAATAAAATATTTTTCTTGATGATTCTATAAGAGATTAACAATCAAGATCTATTCAACAAATATATCATAAGCTTTGGTCTTGGTAGTTTGACCCTTTGCTACTGATATTTAAGCCTTGACTGAACTTGATGAACTTTGCATCGTTACGTAACATTAAGATCCTCCAGAAGGTCTACAAAGACAGAAACGCTATGACGAATCTTATCATAGTATTCTCCAGAACCTTGTGTTTCTTAGATCTTGAAATCTTTTTTCATGTAGTTGCAGATACTTGTAGAGATGATGGTGCATATTACTATACTCTTTTTTACGCAAACGAAGAGAAATCTACATTTGATGTGGTGGGTTGTTAACTTGTATCCGTTTTATGAACAAGTTACTTCCACCGATGGTATTTGCTTCGAGGATGGGATTGAGAACATCGACATTGATAACTTCATTCATTCTGAATCCGTTTTTGTGGTTGAATGTATGGACAAGTGATGAGATACTACAAGTTTGGAGTCTATCTTCTCTTCACCAATGCCAGACATGTCTTCCATTAGATTTATATGATGAATAAGGCTTACGAGCATATTAGATATTCAATATCAATATTTTAGGTAGAATCTACAAGAAATGAAGAGTGGTGAATGATGTTTTTAACATTGAAACCTTGTGAGATATGACTCTGAATCTCTGAAGAACTGTCCTTAACACTTATCATGTGTATCATATATGATACAAGACGCCAAGATCTCTCTCTATATCTCTCTAAGGAAGATTTAGTTAAGTTATTATATACAAACCAAAGCAGATGGAAAAACAACCAGGAAGAATACTATGAATACATTTTAAAACTTCTATTACGAAAAGGAATTATATGAAAAACCCAATTACGATAAGCCAACAACAAGACGGAGCTCACAATGAAACTTGTTAATGCTCTCAAACATATGACAATCTTGTTGCAAGTGAGCTTGAGATGATGTTGCAGCATATAATATCTTCATAATATCAAACGTAAGATCCTCTACATGGTCAACAGAGGCATGAACTATTTTGTGAAAATAAGTGCTAACCACTGCTTTTTCAAAATATTCTCCAATACTTCTGATTTCAACACTTTGGAGAGTTTTTTTCTTTGGGATTAAAGTAGAAAACATAAAACGGTTCATGTCGTCTAGAGTTATATTCCAACACAAAAACAATTTCACCCGTAACAGTCACTCCAACAACAGAAACATTATTCAATTCAACGATGTTATTCTTGGGCAAAGTGTAGAACAAACAACTCAATAGCACGAACACTAAGATTATTGTCATTATATTTCCAGGTAATTCCACCTAATTTACCCTTATAGTTTAAAAATTTAGTATGCCAACGACTAGTATGGATTTTTCTTCAATAAACTTCTTGAATTTCTCGGACCTAACATCAAAGCAGACTACCACATGCATCATATGATCGTCATACTTTTCAGCTAAGTAATACAAGATTCAGATTGATGCATATACCTTTATCTATTGGATAATGGGTTAAGGGACATTGGATCAGGCAAGAGCACCGGCGATCTCGGCATGTCAGGTCGTGGATCCAACAAGTCCATTATAAGATTTTTTTGTCTCTGTGATTTTGTGTGATTTTGATTTTAGGGTTTTTAAGGTTTTTTTTTTTTAAAGTTATTTGGAGTTTAAGAAACATTGTGGATTTTGATTGATTGTTTGGAAGTAAATAATATCTTTATTTATTGTTTTTGGAAGTTAAAGAAATTGATTTAGTGATTCAATTTTTATTTTACTGTTTTTGTACGTTTACTGTGCAGGTTATAATCATCTGCTCAAAAGCCCAGTTTAGCTTTTGACCTTGAGCAGAAGATCAACAGTATTGGAAATGTTTCACGCGTTATTGCTACATCACTGGTCGGTGACCATTCCTATGAAGAGATCAGAGGTGTTCATGTCGTGATATCCAGTGCATCAGCTAACACACTTGTCTCTCGGATTGTTGAAACTAATTAGCTCAAAGTGTTGGTCATTGAAGATGCCGAGGACTTTGATGGCGGTGATGGCAAGGCATTCGCAAACTTGTCTGATATTTACTTCGTGATGAATGACTACATCAAACATGTTTGGATTTTTGGTTTTCCCTTTTCAGTTTTTAATCGTTGGTTCTTTTTAATTGCATCTTTTGCTAGGTTTGGATCACAGTTGCGAAGAAACCCATAGGTGTATTGGCGCTGACAGCTGGAAGTCAATTGACACATACCGCGAAATAATGTTTCTTATATCATAACATAGTAGATGCTCAGATAGATGCATATCCCTTTATCTATTGGATAATGGATTAAAGGACATTTGATCAGGCAAGAGCACCAGCGATCTCGGCCTGTCAGGTCGTGGATCCTACAAATCCATTATAAGTTTTTTTTGTCTCTGTGATTTTGTGTGATTTTGATTTTAGGGTTTTTTAGGTTTTTTTTTTTTAAGTTATTTGGAGTTTAAAAAACATTGTGGATTTTGATTGATTGTTTAGGAAGTATATAATATCCTTATTTATTGCTTTTAGAAGTTAAAGAAACTGATTTAGTGATTCAATTTTTATTTTACTGTTTTTGTACGTTTACTGTGCAGGTTATAATCATCTGCTCAAAAGTCCAGTTTAGCTTTTGACCTTGAGCAGAAGATCAACAGTATTGGAAATGTTTCAGGCGTTATTGCTACATCACTGGTCGGTGACCATTCCTATTAAGAGATCAGAGGTGTTTATGTCATGATATCTAGTGCATCAGCTAGCACATTTGTCTCTCGGATTGGTGAAACTAATAAACTCAAAGTGTTGGTCATTGAAGATGCCGAGAACTTTGACGGCGGTGATGACAATACATTAGTTTACGAATTTTAAAAAACAATAAGATTAATTGGATAGAAAGTAAAAAAATAAATATTTAACTAGAAATGATAATATAGCTGACTTTGTAACCAAAAAATTATATTAATTGTTATAATATATTTATGAATTTAAAAATTTGCAATATAATATAGAAAATATAGAAGAGTTGTTTTTCCATCAAAAATCACCTTAATAAGTAAATAATTTCATGATGTTTATTAATTAGAAATGGCAGAGATTATGTGAACCTTATGTATAACAGAATCCTATTTATACAATAAAATATTCACCATTGTTTAATAAAAACAAAAAACAAAATTATATTATATTGAAAATATCTATTTATATTTATTGTTACTTTTTAGGGTAATTATAGGGTATTTCTATTTTATGTGCTATTAACTGAAATAAAAATAACATATAGAAATAAACAAAATAAATAGATAAAAGTGATAATTTTAATTAAAGAATTTAAGAAAAAAAAATTAATTGGATAGAAAGTAAAAAATAAATATTTAACTAGAAATGATAATATATGTTTTGTAACCAAAAAATTGTATGTAAGATAGAATTTAAAAATTTGCAATATAATATAGAAAATATAGAAGAGTTATTCTTCTTACCAATGCCTTGGACGTCTCACAGTCCAAGTTCAAATTCATCAGCATGCGTAAAACCATTATAACTAAAAAGACACAGGAGCAGCGATAAGAGCTCCAAGTTCTACGGAGCGGAAGCTAGAAACTGGACAGGGACAAGAAACAGAAACCATTTTCTCCGCCTCTTCTCTAACAGGACCTGCCAGGTCAGTCAGCTTGAGGATGCTGACTGTCACTGTTTTCAGAATCTGTGGTCTCAAGTTGGCAAGAGACAGACATTCTGAGATTCAATCACACATATCAAATTCTGCGGGCTAGGGATGATATTAAAGAACCAAACCTGGTGCAAATCCGGATACTACATGTATGGTCCTCAAGTAGCAAAGGCTAATCCAACATGTTGTGAAAGGATTCAAATAAAACAAAGGAGTGATAACATTATGAAAAGGCCAGCCGCCGTGGCAATGAGTACATGATATGGTAAATTTAAGTGTGCCATTATTACAAAGACAGGAGAGTCTCTACGTGATTAGGAAGAGTACGCGTGGCACATACAGCTTCATTTCCAAGTCCGCTACGGCGCCTAAACTCGTCGTCCGCCATCCCTTCATATACGACTCTTCTAAAGCTGTTTCTCTGTGGATCGAAATACAGAGCATGAACCTGAACCTGAACCTGACTCAACAAATGAATTATTGAAGGTACATAAACGAACTCACCACCATGAGTCACACCCGCTAGTTCTAAACGGGTTTGCGAAGCTGGATCATCGAGAGGAAAAGGTAAAGTAAAACGTTTAAAGGACCACTCATGTCTCTCTGCATCCTCCAAAACCCACAGTGAAATAATGGTATCTGCTGCGGACAAAGTAACAGAAGCTAACTTCCCCTCGTAACTTAGGAGTTTGCCACAGGAAAACTCCCATGGAACTTGTATCGTTTCCAGCTTTTCAGATCTGACATGGAAGCTCATCATACAACGCTCCCCGTAATCAGATGTAAGATAGGATTCGTAGTACAGAACCCCGTTGATGCATAATCCGAGAGCACTAGTAGGGAAATGTTCAAAGCTACCTTTGATGGCTCTCCATGATTCTTGACCTCTTCCCAAAGTAAGAACCCGAGGCTCATTGCTGCTGTTTTTTGGCCTTGGCTCAGGATAAGTAACATAAGGCATACACAGAGCTTTGTATGTACCATCGATCGGATCGTATCCTATAAAGCCTGTCATGTTTTTCCAGCAGCTTTCGGGTTTGGTTAAGGTTGAGAACCGCCTCATGGTTGGGTTCCAAAGTACGAGCTCTGATGGTCCTTGAAAGCAGTACAAGCCCTGTACTGAACTGGTAAGGATAAAGTAACATTTTTTGGGGAATTTGACTACAAAACTGTCCACCGGAGAAGAAGAAGAAGAACACGACTTGTCCGAATTCCCCTGTTCTGGCAAGCAGAAACCCACCAGCCTCTTCTCGCTTTGAAGTGCCAAGATGAGAAGACAGGGACTTTGGGAGGACCGAGCTGTGAATAATTTGTTGAAACATGCAAGTGCGGTGCAGGACGACCAATGCTTCCACACGCACCTACAACTCGCAATAGATTTAGCAGGCAGCCTTATGATTACCTCCGAGGTCAGATCCAGAGGAAGTGACGTCGATTTCGATGATGGACTCAAGCTTCTCCTCTTCTCTTCTTCTTCTTCTTCTTTTTCTTGTCTCCCCATTGTCAGCCCCGCGCTCAATAACCCTAATTTCCTCCTCTCCTGTTAGATTACGCGTATCTAAAGTATAACAGTTTGATTGCGTTTTTATACTAAATTCGGAATCTGTCTTTTCCTTTTTACTATTTTACTGACAGAACAGAACACAGTTACCTAAGATCTGGACACGTGGCACTAAACTAAAAAATTGGAATTACCTTAATTTTTTTTTTATCAATAATACTTTATTAAAATACTGTTTTATATTTATAATAATAATATTATAATTTTAATGGTATATCTTACCTATTAAATTTAATATATATTATTAGTGAATCAATTATTAAAGATAAAATAGAATATTTTGAAAATTATATTTATATAAAATTAAATATTAAAAAAATATATTAATTGGATAGAAAGTAAAAAAGAAATATTTAACTAGAAATGATAATATATGTTTTGTAACCAAAAAGTTGTATGTAAGATAGAATTTAAAAATTTGCAATATAATATAGAAAATATAGAAGAGTTATTCTTCATACCAATGCCTTGGACGTCTCACAGTCCAAGTTCAAATTCACCAGCATGCGTAAAAACGTAATAACAATTGAGCTTTCGCAGAGCAAACTAAACCAATGTCTCTTAATCAATAACATTTGGCTTCTTCTTCTCATTTCCAATGTTAGGATTCTCAATATTTAAAATCCACAAACTAGAAGTTTTCAATATTGCAGAGATATTCTTTGATGGGAAGAGTTAACGAATACATACAAACGAAAACATAAGAGAAAGAAAGGGAAGCAGAGAAAACAGCAATATAGGATTATTTGTTCTTTTTCTTCTAGACATCCTTAGCAATGAGATCACCATTGAGGAACTCTCTGTAAGCAGCAACGGGCCAGATGAAACCACGGAAGATGATACCACTAGCCAAAGGAACATCGATGATGATCTCTTTCATGGCTGGCTTCTTCTCGCCGCTGATAGCTCTCAAGTAGCTTCTCCCGACCCACCCGATCCATCCAGCAATGTAGAGGAAGAGGATCCCTGGTGTTATGAACTCTCCCCAATGCCGCTGGTCTCCGTTCACTATCAAGTGTGGTAGACCGTCTGCACCACAGAGAAGCCCGTACTTTCCGTAGTTGTCGAACCTAACAAACACTTTTATGTCAGAACACAAAACAAAAACACAAAACCAAAATTACATTAAACTGGTCTAAATGGGTTTGAAAGTTGTTTTGCGCGGATCTAAAGAGATAACTCTACTACACTTTAAAATTTAAATGGAATGGATCCTAAACGGATCGGCTGTAAATGGGTCGGGTTTAACCATTTTAACATCTCTAAGCAGATGAAATAGAGCAAAATCATCATCCTAAGAGCATCTGAGATACTCTAAGTTCTCAAATGAGTTCTCACTCTCTTTTTTTTTTTTTTTTTTTAATTTTTTAAATTGTAGAAATGTGTGAGAAACTCTCGTGAGAACTTATCAATGGACATGCTCTAAGATCTAAAAACGATTCAAAGTGTGCGAAAAGTCGAAAGTTGTGAGAGGAGAGGAACCTGCGCTTGGTCTTCTCGATCTGAGCGTTAAGAGCAAGAGCGGGAGCACTTTCAGGAGCGTAGAGCTTAAGAGATGATTCGAGCTTCTTGACCTGTTGCTTCTCCCTCTTGGCGAACTGTTTGGAGTCCTTGCAAGGGGTCAAGCCGGAGATATCGGCGACGGCTGGCATCGGAGCGGAGAGGAGGATGGAAGAGAGAGCCACCGCCGCGGAGAAGGCCTTCATGGACTGTTGCTGCGTCGCGGGTTTGTCATCGGAGCAGACGAATCTCGCGGCGGATTTAGGTAAGGATTGGGTGAGAGATTTGTTGGATCTCGGGTTGAGGACGAGGTTCGTCGGGATCGTGAGCGACATCGCTCTTTGGATTTTCGAAACTCTTTCTTAGGGGTTGATCTCTGGATTTGGAGGATACGGAGAAGCGGAGAGATGAGCTTTAGATTCTTCAGACAAATAGATTAAGTGGAGGAAGTGAAAGATAAGAGAAGAGGTCTGGTTGTGATGATGTGGCGTGTTGTTAGTGGTTGGAAAGTCACACGTCATGGATAAGAGATTTTCCCGCGGATTTTGTATTTTTCTCATCTCATGTTTAGGATATGTGGACTACACACGACTTATCTTTTTTTTTTATCATTTTATTATATATACACAAAAACAACATATATAACATATGTAGACAAAAAAGGAAATGTATTGTTATAGTTCTGAATATTCTGATTAATGACACTGCAAAATTGAGTTTTGATTGGTCAACCACATAATATGAAAAAGGGGTATTTAGCACCCAAAAAAAAATTGAAAAATGGGTAATAACTCTGTATGTTTTTTTCTACACTGGAGATGGTCTAACGAAGCCGACACTTTTGTTAATCAAAGTCTACTTGTCAAATGTTACAAATCAGAACAAGAATTAAGCCCGGAACCTGTGAACACCTTAATTAAGAATTGATCTTTGAAGAGCATGTTTTATCTCTAGAGTTCGTTCATTATTTCGTTGAGACTGTCCACTTGCTTTAAGCTAAACTTGAATTTATTTTTCTCAAATCCCCAAGTAGATTTTTTATAAATATAGAAGTTTTTACGTCTTTAGTCTACATCTAAAATGATACTCTGGTTTGAGCGGTCTCTTTTTAAGATCAGGTGTAAACAAATTCTCAAAAACATACGGTCCATATGATACAACTCCTTAAACATTCTTAATGACATGGAAGGCTCTAATTTACATAAGAAAATACACAAATCAAGAAAGGAACATATATATATTCTCAAGAACACTAGAATAAAAGAAAACATACAACAATTCACAATAAATCAAACAAAAGCATCTTCCAATAGAGAGGGAGATGGAAAATCAGACATTGTGTGAGTTGTCGGGCTTGGTGCGAGGAGACAACGGCGGAGAGGAGGTGGCGGAGATGGTTGCACCGGGAGGCGGAGCAGGAGCTCCGTAAACCTGAGGATTTGTATGAATCTCACGACGGCCGCGATATTTGCCAAGGAAATAGCAGCCGAATCCAAGAAGAAGACAGAAGAAAATTAGAGGAAGAGATATGACCACCACCAAACCCATCGATCTTGAGATCTAGTTTTCTAACTTTTTCTTCTCTGATTGGTTTTGTTTCTTGGAGTGTTGGTTGTGTTTGATTCTATAAATATATTTTCATGTGATTTTGTAGGGAGGCTCTGGAAGAATCCGATTCTTTCCGCAACGTTTATGTCTTGTAAAGCTTTAACGTTCGAATATCAACGGTCACTTTTTTGTGTGGGGTCCTTTGATACATTCTTTCTTTTAGCTCTTTTATGAAAATTACGATTAGATTATCATTATAAAAGAGTGTTAATGGCTTGGAACTACTAATACGATGATAAAAGAATACTTCCCTAGTAAACACAGGCTTATTCATTGTAATGCAATTAAATATATAGGACTAATGCAATATCTTCTAGTCAAAAGACTTGTGTAATCAATAATTTGATATAGTTCTGTCGATTTTAAAATTCTGATATTGTTTTATCAAATTGCAATCTCAATCAGAGCCAGGTCCGACCCAACTCATAGCTTTTGTCCCATTTTCTACGGGCCTTTTTCTTGAAGTGAAAGAGATTCATCACAAATAACCAAATCCAAATTAATGATTGGTATGTAACTATGAATCATCCGATATTGAACAGATTATTGGTAAATTGATCCAAACCCACTGAAACAGCATAGTAGCCAAAGCATATCAAATCCAAATTGCATTCACTTTTTTATCATAGAAAAGAAACTCTGGAGAAAATAGACAGATGTAAAGAGAAAGAGCTAACTTCTCAGAGAAGACCAAAACCACCCCTAAGAGCAAGAACCAGATGAAGAACAGAGCCTCCCTCGATGTTGTAGTCTTTTGCCGTCTTGTCATCAGCTAGCTGTTTTCCAGCGTAGATGAGCCTGCACAAAGATCCATGAAATTTATAAGCATCCAACCAAAAAAAGATTAGAATATCAGATTGCACGCAGAGTATAATCAACTAATGGCAAGAAGATAAACAAAACATATTACAAAAGAAGATGCAATTTTCACAAGGGCACCAGAGAGATGTTTTACGTCACTAAAACATGAATAATCAAGTTACAAAGAACAACAATAAACCCAATGAGACAAGAACAACATAGGAGCTACAAAGAGTTGATTATTGTTCAAGAGGGTTCCCTAAACCCAAAGATGAGAACTCAATCTTTCCATTAGAGATAACTTTGCAAATCAGAAGTAAAGTTTGAACCTTTGTTGGACAGGAGGGATGCCTTCTTTCTCCTCAACACGTTCCTTGATCCGATCAATAGTGTCGGTAGGTTCGATGTCAATCTCAATTTCTTTACCAGTGAGAGTCTTCACCTTGATCATGGTCCCACCCCTAAGCCTCAGAACCAAGTGAAGAGTGGACTCTTTCTGGATGTTGTAGTCAGCTAGTGTTCGACCATCCTCTAGTTGCTTCCCTGCGAATATAAGTCTCTGTTGATCAGGTGGTATCCCCTCTTTGTCCTGCAATTACATCATTATCACTGATCTGATTAACTCAATGATCTTAAGTTCAAAAAACAATAATCTTGATCCAATTTTTTTTCTCAATCTCACAAACAATTAGCTACTCTCAAGCAAATTCAAAATCAAAGTTCTTCATCCGCAAACACTATCGATCGAATCTACGATCGCTTCGTAAACTGAAAACAGAATACGAGACGAAAAACCCTAATTTTTTATATCAAACTACAGAGGCAGCCAAAAACACTTAGGGTTCGTCTATTTGTATCTTCAATCAACGAATTATTCTCCAACACTTGGAAAAAATCAATCCAAAACCACAGAGAAATAGAGAATAAAAAGCACGAGCAGGTGGATTCGGAAGTCGGAGAAGAGACCTGGATTTTGGCTTTGACATTGTCGATGGTGTCGCTGCTTTCGACCTCTAGGGTTATGGTTTTTCCGGTCAAGGTTTTGACGAAGATCTGCATTTTTCTTTTTTTCTTTCTCCGGTGAAAAGATTTTTTGATTACTCTTATTATCTCTCTCTCTGATTTAGCCTTGTGTATATATACGCGAAAGTCATCCACGGGAAAAAAAAAAAAAATTATAAGAAAATGGAATAGTTTGAAAATGATTTGGAATAAATCCACTTATAAGCGTTTGGTCTACGCTATTTCTTCTTCTCCCAACATTTCTTTTTCTATATTATATTGTTTTTTTCTCGTATTTTTAGAAAATAAATTCTAACAATATTTTCTCAGATTTTTATTTTTTTTAATCTTTGAGATGGATAACGAGAAGTAATGACCTAGAAAACTTGATTGGTGTGACATTTTTTTGTTTTTAGGCTTTTGGTAGATGGAGATTTTGTAGTCTTTTTAAAACCAAAATTAGACTTTGGTTTATAGATTTTATGCTAAAAAGATAGTAAACCTTTAAAACTTGATTGGATGTGACACAAAAGGTTTTTATTTTACTAGGTGAAAACTCTTCTTAAAATTTGTCCAAAAAGAAAAAAACAAGACTCTTCTTAAAACAATCGGTATTTATTTTCGTCAGGACAATTTAATATGGTATTCAAAATTTTGATATGGAATTTTTTTTTTGAATTAAACGGAATAAAAATTTGAGCTTAAAAAATTATTTATCGAATAAAAACTAAAATTAAATTTAACTGTTTTCATGTTAGATAGTTAAATATTTTGAATTTTTAACACATATATATTGTAATTTTAATATATGTTTTTACTTTTTACTATATATTTTAGATTAGTCTTAAACTATCTTTTATTTAAAAATTTTACATAAAATCATGGTTTCTCCTCTTCCAATTTTGTAACATCTATTGTTCAAATAGTCATTTTAAAGAAAAACAGTTTGTTCCACAATTTTTTCTCCAAATTTAGAAAATTAAAAATGGCGATTTCGTACAAAGTTTATTTGATCCAAATTCAATCATATCTCAAAGATTTTTGATGGAGATTTCAGTTAATTTCAGAGATTTTGCAGAGTTTTAAAATGAATTTTAACAATATGGTCCGGTCCAAAGATTAAGACAAGCCCAGACTGAAAATTTCTAAAAACCCACTATAAAACAATTAGGATTTGGCCTGGTATAAAGGCAGCCAGGGAGGGGGTCTTCAGCCTGTATTTTGTAAAAGAATTAAAGAAAACCAGTAGGTTTATATTCGGTTTTTGGTTTTAGAATTGAACAAGAAACCGAATTTAGATTTTTGTCAATCGGTTTTTGTTCATAAACCAGATGCAAATCTAATCAACGTAGCTTTGATCCGGTTCGGTTAGAAAACAATACTCAGCTAGGCACGTATCTGTCTTAAAGGAAGATCTTCTTGAGAAAATTAAAGTGAAGATCTTACAAACTGATATTTGAAGTGTATTACTGGGCCAATAGATTCTGTTAATGTAAATTATATATGTCGATTACGAATATATAGAGAAGAAAGAAATTCAATAAATTGTCAGTTTAATTTAACTCAATCTCCTGAAATAGTGTCCATGAAAAGCAACTAACAATATATATACACCAAAACGTTACATGAAGTAATAAGGATCGCAACGGAAAGGATCACATTTTCCTTCAAATAAAGTGTCAGTAGCATAATGTTTATAGACAATTAATCTCTTTTAAAGCATCAGCATCATGATTCATCATAAATAATAACAATATTTCCCATGGCAGCCAAAACTCATATATGATAGAAAACAATATTGACTTTTCTTTGGAAAACGACTATATTATACGTATAGGACACTACCATTAGTCTAATAGTGTTTTGTTTAGATTTTATAAGTATATATAAATGGCATAGAATTGTCCACAAACCCGACCTAAAGCTTTCTTTGTTTGAGGTCATAGAAAATGAATTTGTGCTATACTGATTTGCCGAGAGATGCAATGCCTCCTTTGTTTTCTGACTTTCTTGTTTCTTGAAATCTATAGATACTAAGATACCATATGGTAGATAATTACAAGATGGTCCAAAATTTATATGATGGGCATAGAAAACAATGGTCTTTATTTCTTGTCAATCTTAGTTATAAAACAACACAAAGAGTCTCTCAATGACCCAATGGATCAAATAATTTTAAACCCAACCCAAAGTCCTTTACTCTGTTCTCTGTTTTAGCATATAATAATATACATAAAACCTATCATATCTTTTTGTTTACTTGTTTTCATAATTTTTTTTTGCGTAATTAATTAGGTTTTTTTCCTAATTTAATATGTGAGCTTTTTAAGAGTATCTCCAATGTAAAACTACATTTTGATTTTATAATAGAGTAACTCCAAAATGTAAGTGAGTTTTGCTCCAAACTTACTATATTTTTTTATTTTAAAATAGAATAATGAAAAAGAAAAAAAAAAGAATAATTCTATTTTTTACTTTATATCTAGAATAATCTCATTTTTTACTTTATTTTACAGGTAAAAATATAATAGGGTTTGAACAAACTTACTACAAAATGCAATTTAGAAGTAAGAAATTGAGTAGAGGTCAATAGTCTAAATGTTGGCTTGGTTCAGTTAAGATCAATTAGTAATCAAGCCATATATTATCCTTAGCCACACACACAACAGAATCTGGACCAGTCTAACGTGAAACGGAAGAAGGAAGAGAAAAAGATTACACATAGCTTCTATAACGCATGATGCATGCATATTGCATCAATGATGAATACGTGATTCTTATTTATATATTGTATGTGTGTATATCTTGCTTTGTTGAAAAAAAAGTGACATGGCTTGCTCTTCTTTTCCGGCAAGTTGGTGAATCTCATTCACGTTTGTAGCACCGGCCAGTTGCTTTTTGTGGTCAATAAGTTGGTATGCTTTGTCTATCTCCATGAAATAAAACAAATTAAAGGTAGAATGATCACGAGGAATCTCATGTGCGTGTACTTTTAAACTCTAAAAGCAATTGATAATGAGTTAAAGTGAACTATTCTTTATAAAATTATTATTATCCTACATTAAATTCTATATCCTTATGTATTTTATATATTATTGAAGTGAATAATTGATAATTGATCCTCTGTTGGTTCGAAAAGGTGGAGAGGTTCCATATTTCCAGAACCAAACGACATTTTTAAAAGTTAATTAGTGCAGAAATTACACAAAAATAGATATGTCTTATGTAAGCCTTTGACTTGAAAGGTAAAAATAACGACAAGATGACACTTTCCAGCATAAATCAAATAAAAAAATAAGAGCTCCGTATAAAAAAAGAAAAAAAATTATATGTCAGCTAATATCCGGTCGACTCATTCTTGGTAATACGTGAACCGAAACCGGTTCAAGCCCTTGAGGGATCTCGACGGTCCAAATCTTCGCCGGCTCCGCCACAACATCCACCACAACAATTCTCCCCTCAACGGTAACGACACAGAGTTTTCCGGCGACCGCCGTAACTTGCTGAGCTCCTTTAAGCATCTCCTCTCCACCTTCCACCACCGTTACTTCACTCCACTCTCTCATCTCCTCATCGTATTTTCTCACTGTTCCTTTCTTCTCGTCAACTGAATAAAGCGTCTCCTCCTCCATCGCCGCCACCGGACCTCTCCATCCAGCCACCATTTCCTCCGTCATCGGTTCCCAATCGTCGTTAACGACGTCGTATATAGCTCCTTCTTTAATCGCGTCGCCTTTTACATTCACCATTAAAAGCTTCCTTCTCCATCCAACGGCGTCGATGGCTTCACGGCTAAACCGTAAGTCTCTCATCTCTCTCAGTTTCTCCCACTTACTCCGGTTATGATCCGTGAGGTCCAATTTCTCGATCGATTTCGCGACGGTCCACGAGAATTGCGAACCTGTACCACTCGCTACGTAGATAACTCCGCCGCAAGCTCCGGTGGCACACCACCGTCTCGGGACTCCAATCGGTGGTCCGGAGGTCCATGTAGATGAGATTGGATCGAAAATCAGAGGGTGAGAGATCGCCGGAGAGAGTTCCCGGTTACTCCCGGCGATGAGAACGAGTTTTCCTGCGGCGGAAACGCACTGAATCGGTAAATTAAAGGAAATATACGACGGATGACGGTAGAGAATCCGGTTAAGAGGTGGGTCGGGTGGAGGAGGAGGAAGCGGATCCCATTTTGAAGAAACCGGGTCGAAACACATAAACCGGATAGCCGGGTTGACCCGAAGGAAACCCGGATCCGAGTTCGAATCGACGAAAAGCGCGTAAAGAGACGAAAACGGTTGAAACTCGGGAGAGTAAACGAGGCGGCGCCACCGTGTACAAACGGCGGCGAGAAGCGACGGACGGCGGACGAGGGAAAGACAGATCTCCGATATGTGGTCGGGAAGTCCTTCGATTATGGCGACTTCCTTCCCGCCGTCGATTCTTCTTCTCTTCGCCGGTGGTGATACGGCGGCGACGGTGGCCATTGATCCAGAGCGCTTCAGTTTCTTTTCTGTCTCTCTGTTTTTATTATTAAATTTTTTCATTTATTTTTGGATTTAATGAGGTTGCGTGAACTGTGATGAAAGAGAGGGAAAAGTTATGTGCAGAGAGCCATATATCAAAATCGAAAAGGCCAAAGTTGGAAAGTGTTAACATCTCAATAATAAATACATAAAGCTAGCTAGAAATTATTATTATACATTAATAGCATCATATATGATTAGAATCAAGTGGGTATCATATGACATAGGTTAACCCTATTTTAAGATAAGACTAATCTCGCGAGGGATTAAAAAAATAGACAACATATGTCAAAGATCTTATTTTGCTCAAGAAAAACGATAAATCACTAGATTCTATTAATGCTATAACGTAAGATCATAATTTTAAAAATAATTTTATAATAATTTACCCTATAAATAAGTAATATGTTATGCGTTGATTTAGAATGTTTATGTTTTTTATGAACATACATTAAACTTTTCTGTTTTTAATCTATTTTAACTCTCATAAATAGAAACTTTCTTTTTGTATTGTGTAAAAATTATGAAAATAAAACGTAACCTTATATTCAGAAAATAGAAAATAGAAAATAGAGATTGTTTATATAACCAAAAGGAATGAAAATGAATGGATATATGTACAAAACAAATTTTCAAATGAATGTGTTAAAATTTATGGCAAAGCCCAATTTTGGATCGCATAAATGCAACATGATGAATGTTTAAATTATGATTCCCACCAAACTAAAGTTGGATGGATAACACGAGACAACCGCGGAGTACCTTTGTATTGGGGTTGGAGGAAAGGCTCTATTCATTGTCACGCAACAAACTTTAAGCATGGGTCTAAAGTTCACTTGTTTTCGAAGGATTCTGCATGATACTGAAATACACCTTATATAGAAAACATTTACTAAATGTTTTTTTTTTAAAATTATTATATAAAGAGACCAGACAATGTTCTTGCATGCTCATATAGTCATATTCTTGGAAAGGAAGATGCATCAAATTTAGTTTTCTACTCATCAAAATTGTATGTACCTGACTGATTGTATAATTCTTTGTATTCTTATTAGGTAAACTCATTTGATAATGTATATATATAAAACATATGTTTTTTTTTTTTGCAGAAAAGATAAAAAAAAGTTGTCATTAAAAACTAATAATCATTTAATGTAGACCAACATATCAAGAACAATACTGTAGTTAACAAAATCTTTCAATATGGATCACCGATGGAAATAACCTTTCGTTCTTTAGACTAGGATAGTAATTGGTATGAAAAAAAAAACAAATAAATAACATCTTTAGTAGTGAAATATTTTAAAGGGATTTTCATAAGTTGGCATTTTCTAGACTCTATTATGGTTATTCACTGTCAAAGGTGTGTTACGAGTCACCACTAATATGAATCTTGTATTTACAAGAGATCTTCGCTTTAGATAAATATGACATGATTGTTTTATTCTACCATAAATTCTAAAGTATCATCTTTAACTTGTAAAAACGGTTCACAAGTTATGCTAGATAGAGTGTTTTCCAGTAAGCTAAACGAGTCAGATATTTTTCATATAGTATATATATGGATCTTCGTCCAATTAGCACGTGAAATGTAATATACAAAATATAGTCCATAGTTATATACTGGATGATGGGAGTTATTGTTATAGATTAACAATCAGCCTTTGTGCTTCGGTGGTTGGTCAAGGATAACATTTTTGTTGGTTTATAAAACTTTTCATTATCGAAAATCTCACAACAGGTGTAAGGAGAATTACACAGGAATTAAAAATTACATGAACAAGGTTTATAACCTCTTTGTGCTAGTGTGTATGAAAATATCCATATCAAAATTAGGTGATTACATATATTTTTGGGAGGCAAATTTTTTTTTTAATATTTATATTCATAATAAGGTCCAAAATCCCCCTTTAAGAAAAACTTCTTTGTTCTTTACTTTTTTTTGGAAGAGAAAAGAGTGACATAGACACCCGATTGGTGTCGTTTGCTCCATTTGGTGTGTGATTCAGGTTCAGCCTTCTTTACCCAATCTTCTCAATAATGAACATCCTTTGGATTTTTATGTGCATCAATCATTATGTTTCTCGTGAATGATTCATTTAAAGTTTATTTGATCTGTGATGCAGGCTAAAGTAATGATTCGTTATATGTTTATGGCTATTTAATTTGGACAGCATAAATTAATTTAACTTTTTATCAAGAAAAAAACGATCCAAGTAAACTATATAAAGGTATAATTAATTATAGGCTATTGCCCTTAATTCAATCTACAAATTAATGAACCGGTGGTTTAGCTAAAACAAATTTGTTTATCCCCAATTTTAAAAGATCTTTACCGTTCAAATTATGGGGAACGTGTGGGTGTGCCTAAGTAAGTTAAACAAGTAGAATAGTTTCCAATTTTTCTTAACCAGATCCATAAATAACGACATGTTTTCCCAAGTAGAACACCATAAAATATCACTACTCGAGTTAGAGTGAAAAAACTAGGTTTAACATTGAACAACATTTACTGTAAAATTATGTTTTTAAATTTTTAGAATTTTAGTAACCACTCAATAGTTTCTATCTGTATAATCTGTCTTGTACCTCCAATTTTTTTTCTTTGCTCCATTACACAAACATTAATAATAGTGTATTTCAATCTAAATGAATCACAATCTTCAATGGTATTATGCACAAATCTTTATAGTTTGGAAACCTTAACACACAAAAAATCTTGCGTGTTTGCGTTTATATAGTTTGTAAGAAGATTTCATAAAAAATTATGAAGATGTTTCTGTTTTTAGTAGTGTGAAAATGAAACATAAAATTTATTCTAAACGTAAACGCAAATAATAAAATTTGAGTAATGAAAATAGTTAAACTGAAAAAAATGAATGATGATTTCATTTGATTTGAATTGGCTAATTAGGTTTAGTATATAGTATGAACTATGAACGAGTTTTTCACGTCGTGTCTCTCGCAATTTCTAGCGAGGTTAGTATGTAGTATGAATTATGAACGAGTTTTGACTATACTTCTATATATTAGAAGTATAATTTTTTTTTTGCTTTTATATAGTAACTCATACCATCCATCATTTTCGGGTTGCGTCCATGTCACACGTGGTTTGCGTGAATAATCCGGTGAATTAAATTTTCTTTCTTTTAGAATAATTAAAATTTGTTCTTATAACTTAAATTTTTTATGCTTTCGGTGTATGACTTGCAAAAAAATGCGAACTACTTTTTTCCTTAGCTTAATCTCAATTCTTCGATAACAAAGTATTTAAGTTCTCTTAAAAATAAATTATGTTCACCAAATAGTTTTAATTTTTTTTATATGTAACGAATTATAATTTACATGTTTTTTTCCGTCGTAATTATATAGTGTGAATTGTGGATAAAAAAGAATTGACTGATTATAAATGAAGAAAATAAACAGCCTGATTATATGACTTTTCAAATCAAGTGATATTGACTAAACCTAAAACTAACATTCGACCTAAAAGGTATAAATATATATAGGTGGGAGACGTCACAGTTATATTTAATTATAAATAAAAATTAACTGAATTGGATTTATTATTGGTGATGTTGTAGGAAAAAAAACACATCACAGATTCACACATACACCCATGTACATGTAATACATATAAATAATTAGAGAGTTCTAGTTTATCATAGTTTTCATACTTAATTAATTTAGTCGTCAAAAAATTAAGATATGGCCGCGAATTGTTCATATTACCTAGAATCTCGGACGTTTGAATAAATTAGATTTTGTGGTCCTCCCTTGACATTAGAATGGCAAGCTGCTCATATCCATTGACCAAGTAAATTAATTGTAAATTATTGTAAGATTATGTAAGTGACTATTGTTCTAACCCAAAAATATTCAAGTAGCTGAGCTGCGCGGCAAATCCAGATCGGCAAGATACACTGGCGCAGCTTACACATGCCTCACGTAGTCAAATTGATTTCATCATGTTCAAACTTCTATTCCATATAACCATTTATTATACATTAGATTAGGACTCGCCTATCGAATGAAAATTTGAAATATTTAAAATATAAAATTAATAATTTGAATAACATTATTTATATATTTATATTAAAATTTGCATTAAATCATCCTAAAACTATGTCTTATAACTCACAAGTTGAGAATTGAAAAACATATTTTCTAATTAAACAAAAGAATTCTAATAAAAGATATATTAGGTTTTATTAATCAATAAATTTAATATTTGAAAAACAACTAATTAGATGAATAGCCAAAAAGTAAATAAATTAAAAAGTAACAAAAAGCCTAAATCTAAAAATGAAGATCTTACCACATATAGAGGTTTTGATTATTTTCTTTAATATATTTTTTTTGTGGTTATTCAGCAAATTATTCCTTTAAAAAAAAATACAAATTACCCATTTATAAAAAATAAATACAAGCTATATATTAGTTCATCATTTTTAGGAAAATAGTAGTATTTTTAATAATTAGAAAGTAATCTGGACTTTTTAACATCCTACTAATCTCTTCAAACTAAATGTAGTCGTCAAATAGTTCACTATTCGGATTGTTTCATTAAATCTAAAGTATAACATTATTTTGATTGGCCAAATGAAAAATATAAAATAATTCTACATTTAGTAGAAGTCGATCTTTGACTTCAACAGAATAACTCATCCGCAAATAGAAACTATCAAACCACCACTACTAGTACTTGGTTATATATACTACTTCATCTTTTCAAATTTTTTATTTAACGTTTTCTTGCTTGCAGGCTGCATGGAATAAACAACACGGCCATTAACTATTGAAAAACACAAGTACGTAGTAATAGTATATTACTTTCGTATTTGTTGAACTACGACGTGTATATAATAAAATACAGCGATACATGCATGTATATGGACGTGTCTCAATTATTTTTAGTTTATGCGTTAGAGAAAACAAGTTTCTGGTGAAGTTTGAAAGCATTAAATGTAGAAAGCTGCTTCTTCCATGGGACAGCACGTATTTATTTAGAGAAAAAGATTATTGATTAAATAAAAGATTGGTGTCAGTGACAAAGACAAAAGAGTGTCGTCGTCTATTCTCATTTATTATCATCATCCAATTGAGTGGCTCTAAATTAAATTGCTTCTCTGTCGTCGTTTGTTGCTCTTAAATCTTAACTAATCTCTCTTCTTTTCAGAAAATAAAACTATTTTGTATTTTGTATTTTAGGTAGATATTTTTTTCTTCGGCAGAAGAGAAAAAAACTACTGCACACGTACGTATAAACATGTTATTAGTTTCGAAGATGACGTGATAAAAACACTTTAAGAGAACTTTAGATACTGTTAGTTTTTTGTCCGATAAAATCAAATGGATAGATATTGAATTTATAAACGCGTTGCTTCAACCTTTAAGAATACTATTGCACATGTTTGCACTTATATGATCTTCCTCAATTCTAATCTTTCTTTTGTTTTCCATCTTCTCTCTTAGCTTTTCATGGCGATTTCACTCTCGTTTCTCTTTCTCTTCCTTCAGTTTCCTACAAAGAATCCCTAAACAAGGTAACTTGTGTCTATCTCTTTTATTTTGATTATTTCTTGGTTTTCTTCTTTTCATCTCTTGATGTATTCGTTTACAGATGACTCTCTCAAAGCTTTGTTCATCTCAACAAACTAACTAGAGTAATTTATAGAACAATATGATAAAGTGTTATTGAGAGGATGTAATTTAATGGTTGGATTAACATTCGAACCACGTATCTTACATCTCAAAGTCTACGTGCAACGTGTTGACTATAAAAATAAAAGTTCTAAAACCGTGTCTCTAAAGTATTTAGAAATCTACTTAAAAATTAAAACCCTTCGACAAAAGAAAAGTTTTTTGAAATCTCCTGGGAAAAATATATATTTTGATGTTAGATTTCAAACTATTAATTTTGAATTTGGTTATAACTCATAAGTCGATATATATTTTAATGCGAATGCTAAAATTGACATCTAGATGAACCAAGTCTGTACCAAGTCTTACCAACAAACAATGTAAACTCAATAAATCAATACAGCTCACTATGGAAAGATAAAAATGTCCTGAATTTATTTGTGTGTATCAGTTATCACAACCGTCGTAGTATAGATTACGAAAATGCTACGTATTGACTAAATTTATTATAAATAAAAACAAATCGTTACGTATTGGGCCCTGTGAATCGTGTTTCTAATTAAAAGGAATGTGTGGAGGAGAGATGGAAATGTATACTCCCATGCATGCACGCCATGTATTGATATGACATGCACCGTAAATTGTCAAAACGAAGAAAATTTAAGTATTAGATCGGGTTAAGTCATACAAGCTATTAGAATGCATATATAATAGACATTAGTATATATATATATATATATTTTTTTTTTTTGGCCAACAACATATGTTATCATTTAGTTTAAAAAAAAAAAAAACATATGTTATCATGCAGATTTGTATAGTGATAATATTAAATACAAACCACTAGATTATTCGTTATAGTTTATTATTTTAAAAAATATTTTTATTAAATATTCTAATTAGTTTCCAACTTGCTTCATATATTCTATTTCGTTATGAAATAGATTGAGGAGGTTATATACCTGTATTATGCTGTAAATAAGGTATACGAGTGCTAAAATGAACTAATTTGCTGAGTTCGTATTACATAAAGTAACTCAGTTTAGCTTATTCATTAAACGAATTTACACTTTTTTTGAGAAAGGGTTTACTTAACGACCTTAGCTAGACTTAAAGTATGAGTTAAATGAATTAGTTTTTGAGCTAGTACTAAATAGATACTATTAGAACTTTTTTTAAAAAATCATAAGAGTTACTAAACCGCTTGAAATATATCTTTTTAAGCTGAATATTAAAAATAAAGGCAAATAAGATTATTGTCACGGATGCTAAACTAACTCCACCGTTCTCTTCTGGTTTGGTCTGAAATCAACATTTGTTAATATTTGTTAAAGCGTCAATCACTCTACTTCTTCAGCAGAAACCTAAACTCGGCAACAAACACTCTGAATTAGCTTGGTCCTTGTGTTTCATAAGTTTATTACATTCGTTTCGTTTGCCACTTCCCATTCTACACGAATTGATTGTTCCATAATATTCTAGTCGCTCTACATCTTGTTTGTTTCACTGCCGCTTCGATTTGGAGCTATATCAGAGTTCTATCTTCATATATATCTTCTTCCTGCGAAACTTGGCTTTGACTGGATTTTTATAGTATTAAATCGGTTACAGGAATCATGCAATCACGTGTTTGGTGAATCTAATAATTATGAAATCATGCATGCAAAAGCTTCGCTGTTAGTTTCAACTTTCAACTATTCTGGATAAGTTTCAAAGGAATAATGACACAAGTGATGACGTAATGGGCAAAAAGGTAGTTTTGTCACGTAGTGCTTTTAAATAAGAGGTAGGGGGGATTGATTAAGTTATTCGGTATGGGTCGCAGCTTATGTTCGGTCCCGACATGTTTTCCAAATAAGTATATGAAAATAATTCTTACGTCTAATCTCTATTACTTTTTTTTTTTTTTAAAGTTTTTTTTTTGTTTTGTGTGTGACAATACTTTTGAATATCAGAGAAACAAAATATTTTGTATTGATAAACTCTTTTGAATGTCTATTTTAAAAAATTTCCGGATCTGATTTCTTTTTTAAAAAACGAATATAGTTCCTACATTTATAAACTATGAAAAAATATTAGATGTTGGATTCTTTCGTTTTAGTTACATGTTGTTTTTAAATAACTAATCAAATTATATCAAATCATTATCTTAATTAATTTAACATTAGTATTTTTTAAAAATAAAATGAAAACTAATTAAATACAAAAGATTAAGGCAGTGCCATATTTAAAGGTCTAAGGCAATTGATAAAAATTGTAGTCTAATATAATTCATAAATAGATGACAAAGAAAAAATATATAATTCATAAATATATAATTTTTATGGAAAAAAATTATGATTTGAAAGGTTAGACTACCATTTCAAATTTTAAAACTATAAAGAAAAAGTCTTAGAGAAAGCCCACCAACAAAACCTTTGAGCCTTGACCAACTCAACTCACAATGCCACCAAAAATGTGGTTTAAAAGATTTAAACTATAAATATGACCTAAGGCCATTGCCTTTGTTTTTCATTAAGAGAAGCACAGCTCTGGAGCAAGGTAAAATGATAAAATAATTCACTAAACCGAAGTTATTTATATTCTTAATATTTCTTTTAATAATATTAGCTTTTTTCTACTATAAATCATATCAGAAATATAATTTTTAATTTTTATTTCTCGTCAGACTTTTTCAAAACTTTCATATAATTTGGTCTTTGCACATATGAAACGGATCCATCCATCTAGGCTCCAGCTCACTTTGACTTCACTCCTCTTCCTCCTTTCTCTGAAAATGATATATAATAGATACTGTACATACTACATACCGTATACTTTAACATGTCCTTACAATTTTGATCTTATTTTAGTTCAATATTTAGAAAAGTCTCTCCTTCAATGGATACTTTTTTAGTTTTTTCTTAGCCAACACGAATGCTTTTTTTTTCACGCGTACTCGTTGTTATGCAACTTTGCCAGACAAACATACTTCAACTTGGAGTATGTACCAGTCCCGACCAAAAAAACCACCTTTTACTCAATTATATTAACCAGATTTTTTTATTTTTTTAATTATTCACATGCTCAAAAACATCAAATGTATTCAGGTATTTTGTATACCACTAATCTAAATTTACAACTTAAAATAGAGTGGTATAGTAAAGTTGAATGGAAAATAACAGAGAAACATCTTATGATAAATTAAATAATTAAGTCTACACCGAGCTTCATTAGTTCATAAACAAGTAGTGTAAAAATAAGCACATATACTCTGCCTTTTTTATTTTACACACCATAAAAAAAAATCATGATGCTCTTTAAAACGAATTGGCAGAACCCAAAAAAAGAGGGAGCCAATGGCCAAGAACAGACTGGGCCATAAAAAGGCCATTAGATAGTTGTAGCCCTCTTTAGGCCCACTATGTTCTGCTTCACCTCTTGCTAATGAGCCGTTCCCGACTTACGGGAGCGACGCCGACGACGGAAGGGCAAAACACGCCGTTGATTCAGCCGGTGAACCAATGGAAAGCGAGGCGATTCAGGACGAGCTTCAAAGTTTAGAGCTCGAGATAAAGGATGTTCAAGGTTACATTGACTATGTTTATTTTCTTCGAATTTGCGTTTCGGTTTCTCAGGTTGCTTCTGGTATATATAACCAAACAAAATCGATCAAATTCTCTTCTTTTAGGGGCAGATAATGCGTTTTTTACATAATATCCATTGAGGTTTTAAGTTAGCCTTAAAAAAATTGGACTATTGTCTTTGATGCTTGACGGGTTTTAAGTGAAAATTTGAAGTTTTTGAGTGAAAATTTGAAGTTTTAAGTGAAAGTTTTAAGCTTTGAAATTCGTGTTGCTTGAAATCGCTCTTCAGGTCAGATAAGTGCTTTGATCGAGCATCAAGACAGGTTGTACGAGAGGAAGTCTGAGCTAAAGACATTGTTAAAAGCAGTAGCAGCTTCAGGAAGCCCTGTTGCATCTGCTCCTGGTGGCTCGAGTGCTGTAGAGAATTGGTCTGAGCCATTCGAGTGGGACTCTCGTGCTGATGATGTTAGGTTTAACATTTTCGGTATATCCAAGTACAGGGCCAACCAGAGGGAAGTAGGTTACTTACTGCTTCTTCTGATCCCAAACGTCGTTTCTTTAGGTCCGTGTTTGCAGAAAGTAGTTTGACGTTCAATCTTTTTCCTTGGATAACACGACAGATAATTAACGCTATAATGGCGGGAAGAGATGTCCTGGTGATCATGGCAGCAGGTGGTGGGAAGAGTCTTTGTTATCAACTTCCAGCTATACTTCGTGGTGGTACAACTCTTGTTGTCAGTCCTTTACTTTCACTGATTCAGGATCAGGTTAGTACTATAGTTTTTAGGGCAACCTCACGAGAGATTGCAGGTGATTTGAGACCAATCATTGTTTATGATCGTTCAGGTTATGGGTTTGGCTGCTTTAGGGATTTCAGCTTACATGCTGACTTCTACTTCTGGCAAGGAAAACGAGAAATTTGTGTACAAGGCACTTGAAAAGGGTGAAGATAACCTCAAGATACTTTATGTAACACCGGAAAAGGTATCAAAGAGCAAAAGATTTATGTCAAAGCTTGAAAAGTGTCACAATGCTGGTCGCCTCTCTCTTATTTCAATTGATGTAAGTCCTTCCTGGTTTCAGTTTCTTACTTAAACTTTTTGTAAATAATATCTGCACAATTAATACGAAGCCACCTTTTGAATGTTCAATTTCCTATGTTTCGTTTCTCTGTAGGAGGCTCATTGTTGTAGTCAGTGGGGTCACGATTTTCGCCCTGATTACAAGAACTTAAGTATTCTGAAAACTCAGTTTCCCAAAGTTCCCATGGTTGCTTTGACGGTATGTTCTTTTTCTTTCATTTGCTTCATACTTTCTCCTTCCACTTTTTTTAATAACGTTTGAGATACCCTGCGAGCTTAAATCAGTCAACTCTAGGGAACTTGCTCTACCTTACTGTGCTTATCAGAATGACCAATTTTATTCTAAGTTGAGCTCTCAGAACTTACGGACTCGCTAGTATAGTTACAACCTTTCATATATTTTGTGGAAGGTTGAATATTTCATTTTTCCTAATTCTTCATGTCTCTGTTGCAGGCAACTGCTACACAGAAGGTCCAAAATGATCTGATAGAAATGCTGCATATTCCTAAATGTGTCAAATTTGTTAGCAGTGTTAACAGGCCAAATCTCTTTTACTCGGTACTCTTAGTAACTAATCTTATTAATGTACGTTTCTCACGCTGTGGATAGTTTGAAGGCGTTAACATGAGCATTACATTGTCTTGCAGGTGCGAGAAAAGTCGCTAGTTGGTAAAGTTGTGGTTGATGAAATTGCAGAATTCATACGGGAATCATACTCTAACAATGAATCTGGAATAGTCTATTGTTTTTCTCGGAAGGAGTGTGAACAGGTTTGTAACTAGAATTCACGCATCATATATTCTTTTTCACCCTTCATTCCTCATTGATACTTTGCTATTGAACCTTGGATCGGGGAAGGAAAGCTTTCATACTTTCTCTTACAGTCAATGGTGATAGATTGCAGGTGATTTGCGAGATAGAGGGATCTCTGCTGATTATTACCACGCAGAAATGGATGTAAATATGCGCGAAAAAATTCATATGCGGTAAGGTCCAGCGAACTAATACAGCGTTACTCTGCTATTGATGATCCAGTTAGTTATGTGCAATTTGCAGCATTGCCTGATTTGTGTTGTTGTTTCTTGTTCACAGATGGAGTAAGAACAAGTTGCAGGTCATCGTTGGGACAGTATGTGTTTTCCTCCCCTTATCATTCCATTATTTTGTGGTACAGTGATATACATTAATCAACTCTGATTATTGCTTTGCAGGTTGCCTTTGGCATGGGAATCAACAAGCCTGATGGTTAGTAGTGCTAAGCTATGACTATCAGTTTTCTTACTGCAGATTTCTTTCTTGTGCGAGTTATTGTTCTTACTTAAGATCACAGTCCTTCGCATTTAATAAGTTACCGATTTTATTTTCTTTTCCAACTGATAAATGGCATTTTTGTAGTCAGGTTTGTCATCCACCACAGTTTGAGCAAATCAATGGAGACTTACTATCAGGTTTTAGTCACTTGTCCATTAAAACTCGATGTGGTTGCGAGGCTGCTTCTTATCACCGTTACCTCATACTGCAGGAGAGTGGTCGTGCTGGTCGTGATGGCCTCCCATCTGAGTGCGTTCTCTTTTTCCGTTCAGGTGATGTTCCGAGGCAGGTAAGCATAAATTTTACTGTACCCTGTTTATCTTGCTTTACATGTTTATATTTCTAAAATTTCATTGATGCTTTTCTTTCTCCTCCAACAGAGTTCCATGGTCTTCTACGAGTATTCTGGTCTGCAGAACCTCTATGATATAGTACGATATTGTCAGGTACGCTGTTTCATTTCTTCTTTCTTGAAGAGTGCATTATCAATATTACACGTGTGAAAATGTCTGGAGCAAACTTTGGCAATCGGGAATTTCTATTAGCTAATGTCCAACTTCCAAGCGATTTGTGTACCTTTCTCATCCCGCTTTAGAGTGACTAGATTGTTTTCTTTTGTTTAGTCTTGTATCTTGTCTAGCTTTACGGGTCATGATCTTGAAATGTTTTATATTGCATGTTATCTTATGAACCTTAGTTTCTGAATTCCTTTGTTACAGTCAAAAACAAAGTGTCGCCGAAGTGCTTTTTTCCGTCATTTTGGAGAGCCATCACAAGATTGCAACGGTATTCTTGTCTATAGTTGTCCAATACTGATAGAATTTGTACCATGTCCATTGTTTATATATTGTCTGATGTGTTGATCGGTATTTTGCATTATGTTAGGAATGTGCGACAACTGTGCCTTGTCAAGTGAGGTTAAGGAAGTTGACGTATCGGGTATGTGCCGCTTACATTTGCATGTTGTTTCTCTGGAAATCATTCTTGTAGCACATGTTTGGAATCAGCTTGAAACGTTTCCTTTTTTGGTGCCAAATATTTTCGCAGCTTGTTATTTTGTTTCAAGAATAATTATTACATTTGCAACTTCTTAACAATCATCAGCCATATGTCAAATTTCATAACCATTTTTTGGTGTCACGACTTTTTGCAGACCTAGCTAAGCTCGTTGTTTCTATGGTGCAAGAAATGCAAGCCAAGGATCAAAGAGTTACAATGTTACAGCTGGGTGACAAACTCAGAACTAAGCACAAGGATCTAAGTTAGTTTCATTTCGTTACTTAGAATTGCAAACAATCTTAAAGCCTTAATCTCTCTCTCTCTAAGATTTTTTTTTTTTTTTTCTTTGGCTGTTGATCGGCTGTGGTTAACCCTAGGTGCTGAGCTAAAGAGAGAAGAGATAGAACATCTCGTGATAAAATTGATTGTTGACTCGGTATTGGTAAGATCACTGTCCATGGTTTTAATTCTCTGTGAGACTGTAATATCGACACTTGATAAAACTCTGATATCTAGCAATGCCTTAAAACTTGTGTATAAATTGTGCCGTTGGTCTCTTCAGGCTGTATATGAGTTTTGTATTTTTGTGCAGAAAGAAGAATTTCAGCACACACCATACTCGACAAACGCTTATGTAACAATGGGACCGTTGGCAAACCAATTGTTGCAAGGTAAGGAGTAACGAGTTGCCTTCTTTTCATTCTCCGATGAACACCATAGGCTATATATTAGAAGCATCATTTATGAGTATTAATGTTTTGGCCATTTCTTGGCTATCTCGGCCTTCTTTCTCTACTTTCATAGACAAAACTCTTGAATCAAAACCTGTCCTGCATGTGATCCTGAACAGGAAGAAAGACGATCAAAACGGAAACCTCAAGCAGACAAATCAACAAGAAATCAAAAAGAAGTATTTCATTTTCTGGATTAGAATTCAAGCTTGACGAGCTACGGAAAGAGATATCTGCAGCTCATGGAAGCATGCTCCCTCACACTGTCCTCTCAACTCAGCAGATTGGCTCGATAAGTTCTCAAAAACCAGATTCATTACAAGAGGTTATTTTGCGTTGATAAAACCAGGGTTTTCTCAGTCTTATACATATCTAATGGCTTCTCCTTTTAAAGCTCTATTGGTTGGATTTGCAGTTGGAGAGTATTATAGGAAAACTGAAAACAGACAAGTACGGAGACAGGATTCTACAAGTGATGAGACAGGATGCAGTCTCTGAACCACTTGTTGAATATCCAACAAATGAAGTGACATGTAAAGGCAGATCAAGTAAGAGAGCTAAGACACAGAAGGATGTTGTTTTGTTAGAAAGCAGCGAAGAAGAAGCTTGATGAATCAAACATCTTCTAATCCAATGTTGTAGCTGTTTGGGGAATTTAGTTATTTGTTGAATCCGGTTTACACCATTTGACCGTGTTACATGCTAATAGCTCTTCGTGATTATAAGCATTCACTGAATTGTAGGATTTGACGTTTAGAGGACGCTTAATCAATATAAACTTACACCTCATTTTCCACGTGAAGTTGCTCTATGTAATCACTAATCAGACAAATGATTTTGTTTCCAGTTTTTAACAAGTATCTCAAGTGTTTTTCTTAGTCTGGGAGTGAAGCTTCGTCCTAAAACCTCGAACCCAAATCGAAACAATGTCCTGTAGTTTCCCCGCAAGGCCAGTTCCTCGGTTTTGCTTCCTTACCGTACCGATTAGAAGCCTGTATTCAAATAGCGTAGCCTCTGGTAAAGGTTCCAAGAACTCACACTTAGACAAGATCTCCGGAGGAGGAACGCCCGAGACGAGGTTTGTGTCCAAATTTGCTCTGCTTTTCTTTGTTTTTTCGGCTTCTCTAACCAGAGGACCCTCAAGAGCTGAAGGAGACGCACCGGGAATCACTTCCCGTGTGAAGGGTAATGCTCTTGCGGGTTGCAAGCAGAACTCTATCCACTGGTGGATTAATGGGGATGGGCCTCGCACTCGTCCTCCTATCTTTTCTGCTTCTTTACCAGAGTCAGAGATAGCCGGGATTGCCTTTGAAAAACAATGATGCTTCACAAGGTTAGATCAAGAAGCATTTTAGGATAAGAAACTTTAAGAAGACGCTTACCCATAGATCAGCCCATAAGGTTGCACCGGACTTGGGAACAATAACTGTAACATTAGACATGCGTTTCGCGACAGGTATAACATCGCTGCTCCAACCGACAGTGACCCAGACATCTCCAACACTGAAAGCTTTCAAGTAGTTGCTACTGTCAAACAGTCTAATCTGGTGAGCAAAAGGAGAAGAGAAAAATAAGCAGACTTTGTCATTTTTACTGACCAAGTATAGAGTTTCTGTCAAACTAAACTCGTGTTCTACTTGACGTAGGGAGAGATAGAGAGAGAGAGAGAGCAAACACCTGTTTCATAAGCGATGCTAGATTTTTCTCCACAGCGATTCTTCCACCAGTAACTTGTGAATCTAGATCTGTCGTATTGTATGATGCTCCCATGTACTTGAGAACAGCACCAACAACCTCTCGAGGAGAATTCACCATTGAGATCCTCCCTGCAAGCTCGGGTCGCCACAGATCAGCCCAATCCTAAATCCGGAAACATGTTCAGTGATATTCACTTCTTTTTAAGATAGACACAGCTGCAAACATTTGGGCATCATTTCAAACTTAGTGGATGAGCAAAACGAACACAGACCTCTATTGGAGCCAATTTATACTGCTGAAACTTGCTCGTCCTGTATGCTATTACCATGCTGCCCCAGCGGTATGGCACGGCCCACGTTTCACCGTTAGGAGCTTTTTCTCCCGCAAAGTTCCTGCGGAGATAAATCTGAGACTTTCTAAGTCATGAAACGATCCCAAGAAACATTCCAAGTTTACAGAAAATGAAAGATCATAACTATCAAATATCTCACCTTCCATTTCTCACTTAAGCCTTTATACCAGTCTTGATCTTCTATACCTTTCATTGGCTCAATCATCTTTTCTTTAATCGCGAAGCTAAGCCAAGAATCACCAATGCTGATCATATCAGCCGCTGCAGCTGAAGCAGAACCCTTTTTTCCTTTACTAGTAGGCTTCGATAGATCGGAGAAAATGTCTTCAAGATTTGCTAGGAACCTCGTTTTCAACCTCACTCTCTTCCCTTGCGAGCTAATGAACTCCTAAATATTAATCCAGATAATACAGCAAAAGACATTTCAACTATAAGCTAAGATGCAAATGATGACGAAACTTGCTCAAAACAATGAAAGACAGAACCTTGATCCATGACGGTGGCAATGAACCACGCAAGGCGACGACTTTTAGCGGTACGGTCAGAGGATACACTTTAGACTTGTAAGCTTCGAAATCTGCTTCCAACCTTCTCTCTTCATCTTCATTTACAGCTACATGATTCTCCTCATCTGCTAAAGTTTCATTCTCCGTAACGGAATGAGTAGAGATTACCGGCGGAGGTATTCGAGCGGAGGCCGGAGAGCAGACGCGGAGGCTTAAACCGAGGAAAAGCACAGTCGAAGCAGAGAGACGAACTATACTCTCGTGAAACGTTCTGCCTTGAGAAACTCGTACGACTGAAAACCCAGCTGCGATTCTCTTTCCTCCGTCGCGTCGTCGGTCTCCGCTGCAGAAGAAGCTCGCCGGCGGTTTCAGGGAAAGAGACGCCGCCGTAGCCATTTCGTCTCTCCCGATAAAACGCAAAACGTGAAAAGAAGATGAAAACAACAACAGATTTTTCTAGTCTCGAACCGGTTCAGTCCGGTTTGATCGAACCGGTGGGCTTATACAATATGGGCCGTAAAAAATGGGCCTTTAGATGGGCCCAATGATGATTTTTCAAACTTTCGACAATTTAGATAGTAAAGCTAGCTAAGGTCTAGCTGGCATAATAATTGGGTTCCTATCGTAGTTATAAGATAAAGAAAGCGTCGGTTGACACGTGCGGGTGGTCATGATCGGCACGTGCGAGCCCCACTTCGTTTTCTCTCATTGGTCGTAAGCCGATGCTTTGGAGAAGAAAGCATCTCACAAATTAATATACACTCTCTCACTCTACTTTCTCTCTCTTCAAATCTTACCATAAATCACACACACACACAAATAAAAACGATTCCTTTTTTTTTTCCTTTCTTTTATCTGAGTTATACAGTTTGCTTTATAGCTCAATCAATAGTCGTCGTCTTCTTCCCCTGTCCTATTCTTCTTCCTCCTCCTCGCGGATCCATTTTTTAGAGGTTCGTTTCTAAAATTTTCATTCTTTTGGTCGAAAGTTGTAACCTTTGAATCTGTTTGATATTCAGGGAAGAGTGGAGGTTTTGGTTGTTTTCCGGATTTCGAGTTTTGGATTGTTGAACTGATTGAATCTTTAGTTCTTCTTGTGTTTGGACTGAAATGGTATCTGTGAATTTCGTAATCTATGTACTAAGCTTGAGCTGTTTGAGCTCGTGGTTAATGATGAATTCGAGTTTTTAGGAGAAGTTCACTCTTTGCTTTCTGTTTTAATAATTGGGAAGTGAGGTTGATCGGTTTGAGACAGTTTCACTGTTCTGGGTACTCAAAATGTAGATGAGAGCATGCATAGGTTGTGTGGAGAGAGCTTTGATGTGTAATTGAGAATTAGCTGTTTTGTTTTTTTATGCTAGTGTATGAATTAAGTACACTTGTTTATCTCATGTTTTGTGCTAAATGTTCTTGAACTTTCCAGGAAAGGAATGTAATCAATATAGTCTGATAAAAGTAGTATTTTCTTTTGTGATCAGGAGTTTCGTTTCTTACTTGGACATAAACATGGGATCATTAAATAGCTGACGGACTATATGTTACAAGTGCAACATCCGAGAGAGGCTGTTTATTCAAATGATTTGTAGTAATTCTATTATGCTTGAACAGTGCCATGATGGGCATCTGTGAGATGAAAAGCTGCTGCTCATGGCTTCTTTTGATCTCATTGCTTTGTGCATTATCAAACGAAAATCAAGCGATCAGTTCTGACGGTACAACGGTTTGAAGCACTATTACCATTTATTAGCGTCTGGACCATTTATAGAGCTTTAATTCTTTCTCTTGCTCCGTACATTCTTCAGGCGAGGCGCTTCTGAGCTTCAGAAATGCAGTTAGTAGTTCAGATAGTTTCATCCATCAGTGGAGACCAGAGGATCCTGATCCGTGTAAATGGAACGGAGTGACATGTGATGCAAAAACGAAAAGAGTTGTAACTTTGTAAGTTTTGAAACTCGTCTGATTTTAGACGTTTTTTTTTCTTTCGTTTCTGTGGTCTCTTATGTTTTCTTGTTTCGCAGGAATCTTACTTATCACAAAATAAACGGACTTTTACCTCCTGAGCTTGGAAAGCTAAACCATTTGAGGCTTTTGTATGTCCTCTCTAAATTTGTTCCAATTTTATTGCTCAAGAGTATACACTCTAACGCTGATCATCTGTGAGATGCAGAATGCTTCACAACAATGGTTTATTTGGACCAATACCTACGACATTGAGAAATTGCACGGCGTTGGAGGGAATGTAAGTGCTTTTCCTGGATATTTCTGCTGCTTCCACATGGTTTCTGAGAGACCAAATCCATTTTTTTATGGTCATCAAAACTGTCCAACTGTCTTTTTGCAGTTATTTGCAGAGTAATTACCTAAGTGGACCAATCCCATCTGAAATGGGAGACCTGCCTGGCCTTCAAAAGCTGTATGGTGTTTTTTCTTCCATTTACTTGCAAATGCATCGGTCTTTGGTCTCTGCAATATCTCTTAGTTTTTTGGTTCCATTTACTTCTCACCATCTAGGATCATGATAGCCTATGGTTGACTTCAAAATTGGCATGCTAGATTATTTTCAAAACTAACTATGCGTTTACTCTTGGTTGTCCTCTTCTCTTGACTAAAACTAGTTTTACACTTCTTATTTTATTTACTAGGGATATGTCAAGCAACTCTCTCAGTGGATCTATCCCTGCTTCGCTTGGGCAATTGAAAAAGCTTACTAACTTGTGAGCGCCTTAATCTCTAACTTCTGCTGCAATTTTTTATATTCCAGTCCTGTGAATCTTTCTGTTTCCTTCATCTTATGAAGCAATGTCTCAAACAACTTCCTGGTGGGGCAAATACCTTCAGACGGAGTGCTCTCTGGATTTTCTAAGAACTCGTAAGACAATAAACCCCTCATTGCAGAGTTTTAAAAGAAAGCTTTTAGAGTTACATTTCTGCAGCTGATCTTTCCAAGATCGATTATATTTGGGATGATTATTTTTAACTATAGTAACCATTTGACTAGCTTGTATCACTGTAGCTAAAATTTATAAGATTCTCTATCTGATGCATTGCCCCTACAGCTTCAATGGAAATCTTAAGTTGTGTGGAAAGCAAATTGATGTCGTGTGCCAAGATGATAGTGGAAACCCTTCTTCAAATTCTGATACAGCAGGTAAAGCAATTATGTATCCTATCAGTTTTCTGGTTTTGTTATGGCTCTATCAATAAAGTTAAACATATTTGGTGTCTCCTACTTTATAGGTCAGAATCAAAAAAAAAATTCTGGTAAGCTGCTTATTAGTGCATCAGCAACAGTAGGTGCGCTGCTCCTAGTGGCACTCATGTGTTTCTGGGGATGCTTTCTATATAAAAAGCTCGGTAAAGCCGAGAGTAAAAGCCTTGCAATGGATGTTGGTGGAGGTGAGCCGTGTTGACTTTGTTGTAGATATTATCTCGTAAAATATTGGAAAGTTTTCAAATTTCTTTTCTCCCCTAAAGCTTCAATATGAATTTGTCAATACAGGTGCGTCTATTGTGATGTTCCACGGAGATTTGCCTTACTCTTCCAAAGACATCATTAAAAAGCTGGAAATGTTGAACGAAGAGCACATAATCGGGTGTGGAGGCTTTGGAACGGTGTATAAACTGGCCATGGATGATGGCAACGTTTTTGCCTTGAAAAGAATTGTAAAGTTAAATGAAGGGTTTGATAGGTTTTTTGAGAGAGAGCTTGAGATTCTTGGGAGCATCAAACACAGATACCTAGTGAATCTACGTGGTTATTGCAATTCGCCAACATCAAAGCTACTGTTATATGATTACTTGCCTGGTGGTAGCCTTGATGAAGCACTTCATGGTATGACCAATCTTCTCTATACTGCTCTCTTTTCATATTATGAATGATTCACTGAAGAAGTTTGGTTCTTGAATTAGTAGAGAGAGGCGAGCAATTGGACTGGGACTCGCGTGTAAATATCATCATAGGAGCTGCTAAAGGGTTATCATATTTGCATCATGATTGTGCTCCTAGGATTATACACCGTGATATAAAGTCAAGTAACATTTTGCTTGATGGCAATTTCGAGGCTCGGGTATCGGATTTTGGTCTTGCCAAGTTGTTGGAAGACGAAGAATCTCATATTACAACCATTGTTGCAGGCACATTTGGGTACTTAGCTCCAGGTATATAAATGCCTTTTGAGAAGTCTTCACTTACATAAAGATTTAACCTTTGAAATGCTTAAGAGTTTCCCATTTGACTTCCACTTGACAGAATATATGCAAAGCGGTAGAGCAACTGAGAAAACCGATGTATACAGTTTCGGGGTTTTGGTTCTTGAAGTCTTGAGTGGGAAACGACCAACTGATGCTTCCTTCATCGAGAAAGGCCTTAACGTTGTTGGTTGGGTATGTAAATGAGACCCTTCTTCGATATTGATATTTGGATTCGACAACTTGACTAACAAAGCTTTTGGTTAAATGATCTTTGCAGCTAAAGCTCTTGATCAGCGAGAACCGGCCAAGGGACATTGTTGATCCGAACTGTGAAGGAATGCAGATAGAGAGCCTTGATGCACTTCTATCTATAGCAACACAGTGCGTGTCTTCTAGTCCAGAAGAACGTCCCACGATGCATCGGGTTGTGCAGTTACTTGAATCAGAGGTCATGACTCCTTGTCCCAGCGACTTTTATGATTCCGGCTCTGATTGATTGCATGAACCCACAAGCTGAAAACCGAGAGAAAGTAAACAGAATCTGGTTTCTGTGGAAGATCTTCAAATGCGTTGTATCTATTCAATATCCGGTCAGAAAACTTGCAAATGCCAATGAAGAGCCACCATTTGCCAGTGATGGAAGAGAGTCTGTGTTGTGTTGCAATATAATTTTTTCCCCTCAGTTTTACAAGATTCGAGCCATTCATTCTCAGCCACTTCTCTTTTTTTTTCTTCTGATTTTTGGTAAAAAAAAACTTTTATTTGAACATGAAATTGAATGTATAGTTGTGACCTTTGTAGAAAATTTGCTCTCTGCCTCTGAGTTGTTCTTTTGAAATAATCCATGCTTCTTCATCTTCTTCTTGCCTCCTGCTACTATTTTACTTAGTAAAGCAAGAAACTGTCTCAGATTCAATCTTGATTCAGTTACTGAGCTCATTTGAACTGATACCGATTCATTAGCTTCAATTCACAAGCACTTGTACCATAAAGCAGGAAAGCATTGACACAAAGTTATTTAACACAAGAAAGTGTCAACTTTCAACTACTTCATGTTCCAAACTCAACATCCAATTTGCAGTTTGGTGAAGCATTGAGTTGATCTCATCCATTTTTGGGTGAGATGATGGATCTCCAACAATAAATTCATGAGGAACCCCATCAACCTCGACGGAGCTGCAACCAGGAAACTTTCTGATTCCCAAATCTTTCATTTTCTTTCTTACATTCGTCACATCTTCCCATCTATTGGCAGATGCGTATACACTTGCAAGCAGAGTATGAGCACTTGAATCACTAACTTCCACTTTCTCGAGCTTCTTTGCTACCCGTTCAGCTAACTCGACATTCCCATAGTTCCGAGCAGCGCTTAGCAAAGAACAGTACACAGGAACCAGTGTTTCATCGCTTTCATTTCTCATCTTATCTATCAATTCCTCTGCTTCATCTAACAAACCAGCTCTGCATAGTAGGTCAATCAGACAGCTGTAGTGCTCTGATTTAGGCTGGATCTTATGTACTTTGGTCATCGAATAGAAAATTCTACGTCCTTCTGCTACAAATCCACCGTGATTACAAGCCGTTAAAACCGCAACAAAGGTTATATCATCTAATCTGACACCGACGTTTTCCATCTCGTAATACAACTCCAGTGCTCTCCCTGACATCCCATTCATTGCAAGACCGTAGATAAGCGATGTCCAAGAAGCAGTGTCTCTCTCTTTCGTTTCATAGAAAACCTCTAGAGCTGTCTCTATGCACCCACATTTTGCATACATGTCTACAAGAGCAGTACCAACTACTTTATCTACTGTAACTCTGTTCTCATATATGTACCCATGGATCCACTTCCCTTGCTCTAGAGCTCCCGTCTGAGCGCAACCTTTCAAGAGAGAGACTAGCACGAAGTTATCAGGTCTAATACCCTCGGTTTGCATACACCTGAACAGTTCCAACGCCTCGTCAAACCGGTTAGACTGTACATACCCATTCATCATAGCTGTCCACAGAACAACATCTTTCACAGGACTTCTCTCAAACAACTCTCTAGCCTCATCAATTCTACCATTACTAACATATCCAGTAACCATGCTAGTCCAACACTTGACATTTTTGCTTCTCATCGAATCAAAAATCGCTCTAGCCTTATCGAGACACCCACATTTACAGAACATATCCACCAATGCATTCCCAATCTTAACACTCATCTCAAATTCAGTGACAACATACCTATGAATCCCTTCACCAATTTCCAAATTCTTCAAAGCAGAACAAGCTGAGAGAGTGCTCACGATCGTACCTTCATCAGGCTTCAAATCGCTCTCTTTACTCATCCGCTTGAAAACAGCAATGGCATCATCAAACCTCCCATGCCCAGCATAACTAGAAATCAACCCGTTCCAAGAAACAACATCTCGTTCAGGCATTTCATCGAACACTTTATGAGTGATCTCCATCTCACCAAATGCAGCATACATTCCCATGAGTGAATTACATACGTAAGAATCGAACTTAAGCCCAGCTTTCACAGCATAACCATGGACTTTCTCACCTTCTATAACTTTCCTCAAACGTCCAATTGATTTCAGAACAACCGGCAAAGTGAAATTATCCGGATACAAGCCTTTTCCTCGCAATTCACCGAACAAAGATAAAACTTTCGTGAAGCTTTTAGACTCGGCAAAAGATTTGAGCATCTTATTGTACACTATAAGTGATGGAGTTTGTACAGAGCCCATGTTCATCTCCGATTCTCCCTTCACACACAATTGAGAGAAAAATTGAAGCTTTTAATGGTTTGGCCAAAAAAATAAAAGAAAAGAAAACGTAAAGTTGAGAACTTTGTAGAGAAACTGAGGGAAGCTTCATCATATGAAACCTAGAAACAGAGTCTTTAATATTCAAATTCGATGACTTTAACTGACCTCCAATAAAGAAAAGCAAGAAGAGATACTGAAACAAGAAAGATCATTATCATTATCAGAGTAGATATTACAAAAGAAACAAAAGGCACATCAAACATAAGTTACGAGTAGACAGAGGATTCTCACAAACTGGCTGTGAAGAAACCCACTAAAGAGTAAGACTTTTGATGATGCATAACAAGGAAGAGAAAACACACTGATATCTCATACACAGATCATATTTACTTGCGGAAACATATCATACTTTATGCATGTATATCTATGTATATGTTAAACGAAAGGGATCATTGCTGGTTGAGGTTAGCTTCCACAATCTTGCTCGCAGGAGCTTTCTCTTGTTTCTCCACGTAAGCCGACGGAAACCATCCGGCTTTGCCCTTGTATTCTCCTTCCGACCAGCCTGTCCCAGCCACCTGAAATTTGTTTCGTGAAACACAACAAGACTGTTGTTACATCGATTGTTTTCTGTTTTGTATTGTTGAAATGGGTGGCGGGAAATGTACCTGTCGCACGATAACATAATCATCAACTGCAAGACTCAGTTCCCCTTGCGCTTGAGCATCAAACGGGTGCACAACCTGTCAAAAAACAAGAAAACATAAAATATTTGCTCTACAGGATCCGTATACTCTAACTCTTAACCGAGTTGAAGTGTTTCGAGAGACTTTACCTTTGCAAGAAAGTAGGAATCATTTTGACTAAGGAGCTGATGATTGTGATGATCATCAGATCCATTCGACTTTTTGATCTCTTCTTGCGGACTAGAACTAGAAGACTTGATTTCTTTCTGGGGACTGGACTTGGTTTCTTCTTGAGGACTAGACTTCGTTTCGTCCTTGTGGTTGGTTTTGGTTACTTCTTGGGGATTAGACTTGATTGCTTCTCGGTGATTTGATTTGATCTCTTTCCGGGGATCTGAATTAGTTTCTTCTTGGGGATGAGAAACATTATTCTCTAAATGTAAAGGTGGTGACTTTGGTGATGATTCTATAGCTTCTTCCTCAGCAATCATCTGAACAAGAAGACAACCAGATCAAGTGACTATAAGTAGGCATTATCTGAATTTTATCACAGAGATGGTTGGTTACTGACCTCGGAATATAGCTTATCAAGGATATCAAGAGCATTACGATGATATGATCTCTCAGCTTCAACCTGCGTTGGTAGTTTCATTTCATATCCAATCCAGGGACTAGTAAATAATCATGAGTGCTGAGATATGTTTGAAGTGGAGATTACCAGAGTACGGAGGCGCTGATAAGTAACGTTCTGCTGCTGATTGTCGACTTCTAACATGGCCTTAGTAGCTTCTTTGCCAAGAGTTTTCATACTTGATTTGAGCTCAGCCAACCTCGATTCAGAATTCTTAAACTTCATGTAGGTTTCTTCAGAAACATCAGATTCCTTTAACTTTGATCTTCTCCTCAGTACATCAGTTGCCTGCTCAAAAATAAGCATTTCGTTTCTCCACAAACGGTAAATGCCATAAGAAATTTCAAATAGCCTCAAACACAAACCAAAGCGAAGTTCAACAACACTTTACCTGCGCTTCCACTTCTTGTCTCAGCCTGTCATAGTGATTCACTAAATGCCTAGCATCCTCCAGAGGCGCACTATATATCATTGTACGAAGCTCACACACCTAAGCAAATCAAAACCTGAAGCTTTATTAAAAATGAACCTATAGTTAAAGATTAGAGAATGAAATGAAAATTTTCCAAAATTTTTACCTGCTCACTAAGAGTTCCAAGTAGAGCTTCTCTCGCATCTTCCACTGACTTGTAAGAGGTCCCAAAGTGATGTGAAATTCTTGAGAGAGGAGTATTAGCATCAGGATTCTCATCTCCATATTTCTTAAAATCTTCAGCAAACTTCAACCCTGTGGATACAACACTCCAAATATAACCCCAAGACGTATATACATATATGCAAATGAGGCAAAGTAATTATCAACAACCGACCTATCTCTACAACTTTTGTGCCTGTCGCAATGAAACCTTCGAGTCCACGAACAATATTCCTTTGCAAACGCTGTGAACAGAACAGACTAATGAGAAATTTTGAGACTGAGAGCCTTAAGAAAAACCTTTAAATATCTTTTACCTTTGCAGCCTTAGTAGAGCTATATAGTTCTTGAAGTTTCTGATGACAGTGAAGCTCTTCTTCATCAACAACAACAGCATCCGCATTAACATGTCCTAAATGCTTCAAAACAGCCTGCACAATAACCGGAATTCGTACATAAATGACAAAAATACCTACACAACTCCTGCAATCTTGTCTGAATTTATAACGTAATCACATAGCTAAAACCAGTGCAAAAACGCAAGATCGATGCCACAACAAGAAAAGTTCATACTTTTTACCTAAAAGTAACAAATCCCTACGTCAGTAAATCCAAATCAAACCTCTCTTCCACAGGACTATAAATTAAACATCAGCACTTCAAAGATTCCACCTTCATTTGATATCACACAATAAATAATCCAGATTTTTCACAGTAACCAGACATAAATCTAACAAAATCTGTCTCGTGTATATACCCAAACACACAAAGAAATCTAAAAGATTCCAAAATATAAGAGGAACTGAGAAAGAAACCCACTTGCTGTTGCCTCGCGACTTGTTCTCTGAGCTTCGCCGCTTGCTTTCTTATGGCTTCCATGGATGTACCAACCGAAACTCAGAAGACCCACAATAAAAAAAAAAACTCACTCTCTTCGATTTTTTCTTCCTCCTTGTAACGAAAGTCGGTTTCTTTACTACCACCAACCCACAGATCGAGAGAAAGGAGAAAGCAAAACGACAGATTTCACGAAAAAGAAGTAGTTGAAGTTTCTCAATTAGAGGAAGCAGAGAGAGAAAGTTCGAAATTTTGACATGGAACCTTAACTCTTTACTTTACAGGTAACAGTCGGACAAAGAAAAGGTAACGACAGTGGAATGAATGTTAGTGGAGAAAGTTGAAGCTACTCTCCTTCGGTTCAACACTTCTTTCTTTATGTATGGTCTTAAATTTCAAGTGTATTTATTAAACTTCGAGCACTTTCTAATTTTAATCGGTCCTAATCTTTTTATTGTCTTAATTGCTCTTTTTAAACTCAGTTTGCTAACTTATTATAGCTTATTATTATGTCCTTTTTAATGCCGTATACTTAATTGGACCGCAAGAAAAAAAAATTATATCTCCATTTGTTTTGTTTATTTTCCGAATTTCGTTTTCAACGTGAGGTTATTTATATAACCTTCAGAATTAAATTTCAATTAGGTCTATTTCAAATGATAAGTCTTTGTAACTTAAAATAACTAGTCAATTTCGTCGGTCTGGCTTCACTTGAATGCTTTTTTGGACTATGTTGTGGCTATTTTTTTTTCGGGTTTCAAAAATATAAGAAGAAATTAAGAAATAGAGATATTATTCATACTGAATATTCGCTAAATTGCATTAATTATGAATAATCAGAGTAATCAAGCATTAGCTCTCAACGACACCGTTTGGCTCACAAGCTCCCAGAGCAATCAATGCTTTGAAACGACACCGTCTTAGCCTCCAAGTCATACCGGACAAGAAAATCCATCTGAACTAAATTACCGTAGATAGCAACTTCAGTTGTCGGAATCATACTCAAGCACACCATATCTTCACTTAGTTTCACGAACGCGTGTATCGGACTCAGCTTCACGTCGGCGTTCGTGAAATGCATTGTGATCTCCGGCAAGCCAATCGCTTTGTCTCCGGATTTGAAACAGTGTGTTAAAATCTCCTGTGGATCACTCACAGGCTTAGCTCCGGTCACCGATGCTTCCACCGCCGCACCAAAATCATCATAAAATACAGATTCAAGAAGCGTAAGAGTAGTCCCGGAATCGATTATGATGTTCCCGGTGGTCTTCTTCGCTTTCCCGGCTTCGTTTGAACTGTATCCTCCTCCTCCGGTGTACGGAAGCTTGG
Organism: Iljinskaea planisiliqua; assembly: GCA_900108845.1. Classification (NCBI taxonomy): domain Eukaryota; kingdom Viridiplantae; phylum Streptophyta; class Magnoliopsida; order Brassicales; family Brassicaceae; genus Iljinskaea; species Iljinskaea planisiliqua. Next base: position 2,532,602 of record FNXX01000007.1, on the reverse strand, counting down.
TTTTTCCGACGGTGATTGCTTCGAGAGTTAAAAAATAGTAAGTGTTCGGGGTTTTTTGGACCAAAGGTGTAGTAAGCACAGTGTAATATTTGCTTGGGTTGGAAGTTATCGAGTTGGTTCCTAGGTTTATGACGCTTGTGCCGTTCGTTGTAGATGACGTGTGTGACAAGCAATACGAGAATTTCTTCCCTATCGAAGAACCTAGCTGGGAAATTAAAGACAATGGTCCACCTCCTAGACCGATGATTCCGGATCCGGTTTCTTCGAACGTACCACCGTTGTTGTAACCGCAACCGAAGATTGTACCGGGGAAAGAAACCAGAGAGCCAGAGGAAGAATCAATGGAGATTGTTTCGGTTGCAACGTCTCCTTTGGAAAACGATTCGTCTCCATAAGAGTAACGGTATTTGCAGATGTTTCGAGATTTGTCGCATCCTTCTTCGTGTTCGGACAAAGCGTGGCAGGCTTTGGAATCGCAATGTTCGGTTTTGTAGGTCGAAGAATGCTTTTTGTCGAAGATTGGACTGTTTTGTTTGTAACATTGTTGACATGGCTTGCATTGGATCCAAGTGAGGTCGCTTCCCGTGTCGGCGATGGCGAAGACTTTCGACGGTGGTGTACCGATTGAGATACTCATGAAGTACTCGCCGCCATTTGCGATTAAACCGGATTGGAGATCGGTTTTAATGGAGAAATGGCGGGAACGGGAGATCGAACGGAGGAAAGCGGCGTTGAGACGATCTGAGACGGTGTGGAGAGGGTTGTAGAGTGGAGAATGGGGAGAGTCACGGTGGATCAGCTGGACGGTTATGTTTTGCCGGTGAGCTGAAGAGGAGGAAACGAAGAAGGTGATGATGGCTAAGAGAGAACAGTAGAGGAAAGTTTGAGTTGCCATTTTCGAATTATCTTTTGGTGGTGGAGTGAGTGAACGTTTGCAAGGGTTTATAAACGGCATAAAAGGGAATGCGAAAAGATTGGAACGACAAGGAGTTAAGCAACGTGGTGATTAAGAAGGAGATTTGATAGTTTAGCTCTAATTTTTATTAATATTTTGCTAAGTATAATGAGAGGTTTAGTGGAGATGTGGGATGATTAATGGCTAAGAAATAAACATATGTGACTTCTGATTTTTTTTTTTTTTTGGATTTTTGGCTTCATCAAAATTTATATGTACTTGTGAGATTTTAAAACTAATTTTTATGATTTTAAGATCATATTTGGCGTTTTATATTTAACATACAATCCATCAATGCATCATGTTTAACAAAGTTTCTTTATAGGCTATAAATTATAGCAGCAAGACGGAGTGCACTATGGATTAACTTTTACCTTTCCTTCTTTGATCCGTCGTGTCGACCATTTCGAGTCAATGCATTCTCCTAATAGGCTATTACCAAACTAGGAATCGGTTATGATCGGACATACCTCATGGGTTTCACCATAATAAAACCGGCCCGAGCAATTTCTGTCTTTGCTTTGATTTCTTAACGAAGATTGGCCTAAATTATACTTAACGAAGTGTTTGAAATAATTAATTATGAAAATATAATATCAACTAAATTATAACTTATTTATACTTTTGGTAAATTTATACGTATCTGCGAAATAACCAAAAACAACAGAGCGAGCCAACCCCAAAACCCAATCCCACACTCCCAAATTATTAATCATCAAAATCGAATTTTGCAGATGCCTTTCTCGTCATTTTGATGATCTCAGCTGCTTCTTTTCTCATTTTCTGCTGCTCCTTAAGTGCCTTTTTCAGCATCTTCCTTTGATCCTCCACTGAAAAAGCATTCAAATCAGACAAGAACTCGTCGAAATCCATGTCTCTCTCGCGACCAGAAGAGTAAGCAGCAGCACTAAACGACTTGCTGCTTTTCATGTCCTTCTTCTTGGTGGATGCTTTGGTCGGAGAACGCCAAATGTACCCAATGAGTTTTGACGGAGATAACTTATTAACCCACGAGCTCGAGGACTTGGGTTTCGATTTCGATCTCTTTTCTGGTTCTGAATCCGACGACTGTGGTGTAGCCACCAAGTCAATAGAAGATGATGATGATGATCCGATTCTGTTTTTCTCTTTAGGAAGCTTCTGGGTTCGTTTAACTGGCGAGAGAATCTTACTCTCTCTCGATGAACTCGAACCGATGTTTCCACAATCCGAGAAGTCTCCACTTCCATCTGAGTCAACCACAGCTCGCGAGCTTCTCTCAACACCTGGTTTCGCTCCTGGATCTCGTTTGTTTCCCGAGAAAATACTCGAATCCTCATCAGAACCATAGTGTTTACCTCGATTTCGTCGAGTCCCATCTTCCTTAGGGTAACCCGCCACGCTCTTGGAGTGCGGTATCTTCCTATTCTTCGACGGAGACGACGGAACCGGGTCGGATCGAGCAGGAGGAAGAGTTTTCAGGCGGCGGAAACGAGACTCGAGATCGTCGGGAAGAGTGGAAGAGTCGGTGAAGCCAGAACAGTTGATGGCAGCTATTTGCTCCAAAGCAGAAAGCTCCTTGGCTTGAGAAACCAGCTCTTCCACTGCTGAATCGTCTGTATCCGAAAGATAACCAAAATCCGCCATTTTCGATGATTAAAATGAAAGTTTTCTTAGGGTTTTTGCCTTTTTGGAGGAGAAGCAATAAGGTGTGAGAGAGAATGAGAGAGAAGAAAATGATGAAAGTCTCCACAACGGCTAATTCATGATTTTGTCAGTTACGCTGGCTCCGATACTGTGAGCGTCAATTTTGATGACTCATCTTTTAGTGTGGGACCCATATAATGCGTGTTTTTAATTACTTTATTAATGACATTTTAATTTAAGTTGTGCGAGAAGATTCTCTTTAGTAGAGTTAATTTAACTAGAACTGTGTTTCACTATTAATCTTACTGTGACCTAAAAAAAGAAAGATTTGTGGTTTCTTGTGTTACAATTTGATTTACAATTGATCAAGATCCTTGTACGATGAAGTCATGGAAACACGGTCTTGTTCAAGCCGGTGATAAACCGGTTTGGTTCTCATGTACAGGAAAAGACTTGATGCGAGGCCAAGAAGAGACAAGCAACCCCAAAACACAAACGTTGTGTAGTAGCAATCTCTTCCAATGCACACGACCGAGTCAGACACGACTGATCTTATCTCGGGGCTGGCGCTTGCCTCGTAGATGGATGCAGCAATGAGACCGTATAAGAGTGAGCCGATGGGTATGTTTGTGATGAGAATGTTGTGGTTAACACCTACGCTATTGGGTCCAAAGAGATCAGATGTTATCGATACTGCAGCCGCAAATATGAAACCAGAACTCAGACCGATTAAGGCGGTTGCGGTCTGCAATGCTGTTTGCTGTAAGGATGATATCGCCAATAAAAAGAAAGCAATAGGAGTTGGCAAGAGTGCGATTGCAAACCATCCGGTTCTTGTCAAACGCAATCTCCTGCAAGATGCCAGATTTCTCAAATGAGATTTGATCCGACTTTCACATTAGACGTTCCATAATCTCAAAAATGAAACTTACTTGTGCAAAAATTCTGGTGCAGCAGAGAGCAATCGACCAAAGAAGGAGAATGAAGAGTAGATTGTGACAAGGGTTGTAGAGTTTTGTCCCAACGACTGAGCAATCTGTCCCAAATTGTTGCTATAAACAAGGCCAATCGTGCCACCACAAAAATACGCGATGTAGTATAACCAAAACTCCAATCTACTTATGAGCAATCGAAAGGAATGTTCATCACCGAGCCTTACTATGTTACCTTCCTTCACGTTCTTTTGACTCGCAGTCCCCATATGTTCATACCCAGTATTGCTGGAAAGAGACGCTTTCTGCATCTTGAGCTCATCTATGTTAAGCATAACATAGCCAGAGCTGTCATGGTGTAAGCGACTGTTAATGTCAGGAAGAAAGTAATCCCGAGCATAAACGAGAAGAGGAGCACACAAGGGGAAAACCAGAAGGACGATAGCTCCAAGCAAATGCAAACGAGCTGATGAAGTCACATAGGTACTGGAACTAGATAGGAGAAGGTGGAAACTGGTCATGACGGCTACGACATTCATAATGGCAAACACACGGGAGTCATGTCGCCGTGATTCATTCTCTGGTGTAGAGTCTTGGGATGGTTTAATAAGAACTGGGTAAAGGGCAGCGAAAGAGACGATAAGAGGAACCAGAGAGTTCAACAGAAGGTATAAATTTGAGGATGACGGGTTGATTGCATTGAAAGCAAGGGAGTATAAGGCTGCACTGATTCCATTGAAGCTTACCGTAAGAGATAAGGCGAGTGCACGATTAGTCGGGAAATGGCGGATGCAGAGGATGAAACATGCTGTGTTGAACCAACATATGCTCAATCCAGCCACCAAGCAGCAGAGAAACACCTATCATATCAAAATATTCGATCAATACATCGGAGAAAGTGATGTTCTTTCAGTTCCACATTCAGTTCAGATTTCAGAATATTGATCTACAAGAACTGAAGCAACATCTTAGTGAAAAACGATTTCTTTATCAAAGCTCTCGCTGTTTTTCATCTAATCAATGGCATTTTCAGAGCAGGAACTTTCTGATTCTACTCTGAAAAAAGAAAAACTATTCTCTATGTCTTCAAGTTGATATCGATCAACAAGAATGTCATGTGAATCTTCCGAATTCAAATAGCAAAAAATGTCAAATATGTACCAGAGAATAAGGCAGAGTGATGATGTTAGTGATGACGAGCCACTGAACACCATAGCCAACGAAGCCCATAGCCGCCGCCGCGAAGAGAACGACGGAGAGAGGGAAGTAACCAAGAGCGATCCCCGACGACCACCCGAACGCTTTACCCAAATCGGAAGCTACCGCGAGGTAATTCAACCTCACCTGAGAAACTCCGAGTACTGATTTGAGATGAGAGGAGTAAGCCGAGAAATCGAAGTTGGTTCCCGTCGATGCCTGGATCCAGATCGCTGCAACGAGCACCATCCATTTCCGCCATCGGCCGAACATGGTCCGGAGAGGCGGAGGGTGTTTGCGGTGGAGTTTTCCTTCGCCGTCGTCGCGATCGCCGTCGAAGGAGGATCGGTTAGGTCGGAGTTTGTCAGAGGCATCTCTGATACGAGGTCTCATATACTAAGAAGATGATGATTATGGAGCGGTGAGGTGATGTTGACCGATGATGGAAGGAGAAAAAGCGAATAGATTGTTGATCTACCGCTTTTGATCTTTTTGAAGAAAGGGCTTTTGGGGTTTTTCTTAGATAAAACAAAACAAATTATTAATCTATTTTACGTATTAATTTCCGGTGAGTGTCACACCCACTTCGGTAAACAAATGTTTAGTGGTTTTTTTGGGAAGAACAATAAGAGAGAAAATATAGAAAAAATCTAAATTAAAAAGAAAATTTGAAAATGTTTTAAAATTAAGGAAGTAGACCAATTCAATTTAAATTTTAGGGTTTGAAATTTTAGTTTTTTAAGGGGTAGAGTTTAAAACTTAAGTTTTAAGTTAGAATATATACTTTAAGATTTTGTTTTCAGATCTTGGAGTTATTTTAAAAGTTCCAGAATGATGGCATAAAATTCAAAATATTTTGATATACTAATACTTTATAATATTATTTTTTTGGAAATTGTGATTGTGTGATATTTAGAGACATATAAATTATTTGGAATTCAAGATAGGAATCATTATTGGATTTATTATCCGATCTAAACCATTTTAAAAATTTGAGTATTTGGATTTGAATAATAAAATTATGGATCTTAATATTTTTTTTTTAAATAAATATCCAAATTGTGAGTAAGATATTACATAATATTTACTATAGTTTTAACCAAACTTAATTACAATAGAATTTAATAGTGGTTTTAAAAGCGTAGAATAATTTTAACATATAAACTCATTTAGTTGATAAATATTCCTTTCTAAAATTTTCATCTTTAACACACAAATAATTTTCATCAATTATCTTCCAAGTCATGAAGTGTGAAAACGTAACGATCGAGTTAAACGTAAAAGAAAAATGAACTGATAATTAAGGAATCTTGCAACGTAGACCAAGAAACATCCCCAAATCACGTCACGTGGTTAGACCAACCAACTCTTTTTATTGACAAACATTCCATCAATTGAAGTGGTTCAGATTTGGTGTGGCTTACACTTCATTACTCTTTAAGCATTCGCTAACCGAATTCATGGTTTCTGCAAAACCAAACCAAAGCATTCGCTAACCGAATTCATGGTTTCTGCAAAACCAAACCAATTAAGAATTTAAGATCACTTATCTTAGAGTTGATTCCTACATGAAATTGGTCCATGATATTGTTTAATCAACAACGTGACTAATTGCTGTCGCATCTATAAATTAGTGACAAGGTCGACATGTGGTTCACTTCTCCCGGTTCGAATCCTCTAAGATTTCTCTTGTTCAGATAAAGTCTACGTATAGCTAAATTGGTTGTTCAAACAAGGTTTGACCTTTGATTTCGATTCGGTTTTCTTCAGCATTAGTGACCAGTTAATGAGAGCTTTAGTATATGTTCAAAGTGGAGTGACATATGTTTCAATTCAAAGAATATAATTCCATATATTTTCTCAATCATTGGCATAGTTCGGTCTAGCTTGGATGTATCATGTACGGTTGGTTATTTTGATTTTGTTCGGTCGTTAGCATTACATGAACAACTCGTCCAATGTCTATATATACCGTTGAACACAAAAGAATAACATGATTGCACTTAACGAGAATTTGAGGGACTGTTGTTGAGGTTGTTATCAACTCTGTTAGATCATAGAACTGGAGTCAGAAAACTTGTTATACATTATATTCTTCCTTTGTAATATTTTTCTCTCTTTTAAAGTTTAGATTCTCCATTGTAAACTTTAATGGAACTTCAATAGATTTTTGTTTTTGAACTGAATCAACCAAAAAACTTAATTGAATAAGAGTTTAATATAAATGCATGTGTCATAATTAAAAATATGAGAACTGTCTTTCGATAAATGGTATTGGCCATGATAGTTTTTCTGGACAACTCGATTGTCAGAATTACCGGATATTAGATTTATTGGATTCTGTTTTGTAAGCATTATGAAATTTTCATAGTGTATTTATTTATATGTAAAAAAAAATAGAAGATTCCATTTTGAAATGAAAAATGAATGTCTATAAATGTGGAATATTTATAAAACTTAAAAATATAACATCTATAAATGTCCCAAATTAGAAGTACAAGGTGAAGTCATTCTGTGTAGAAAATGGAGAAATTATAATAAGGTTTCAAAACCTTACTTATATATACTTTGATGTCTTAGTAATAAACGATACTCGTACTGGGTTTAGACTTCAGGTTTTAAGATTTGATAAATAGGCCAACATATCAAAAGATTATAGGCTAATTTTTTTTTTTTTGTACTTTAGTGTTGAACGTATTCAAACCGGCATACTCCGAGCTTTTAAAGGTTCAAAGAGAGAAATCTTATTTTCGACTCTACTTTATTTTATTTTCAATCCGATTACGGTATTGTAGTGTTTATATTTTTGATTCTTATTGTTTGTGATTTGGCTTTACATATCATTTTTGCTCATTATATATATATGGTGCCTACAACTAATTATTTTTTAGAAAAGCATATTTGAATGTAGGCACCATAATTATACAATGAGTAAATCTGATATGTAAAACCAAATTACAAGCAATAAAATTCAAAAAATATGAACACTACAATACCGTAATTGGAATGAAAACGAAATGAAGTAGAATCGAGATTAAGATCTCTCTCTTTAATCCTTTAAACGCTTGAAATGTGCCAATTTAAATATGTTCAAGAATCCTATGATATAACAGCTTATATCTTCAATTTCACAACACTTAAGAACCACAACTATATTATACTCTTACATATATAACAAGACAAAGAGAAGTAGGAAACTGTGGATTTGATTTTGTTGATCATGTGTGTTTAGATTGAGATGAGAATGACTGCTTTTATAACTCATAACATCATTTACGTCTGGTCTTAAATAGGAGAAGAGAATTGATTCTCATAATATATTATTTTGATATATTAATTAAATTCTTATGTTACAAAATCAAAATATAATTGACGTTGCACTTTCTGGCCATTTGATTCATGTAACCAAAATCAATGTGAGAAAATTCTTTTTTTTTTTTCTCTGTTTCAAAAAACATTTGACTATTTTTTTTTATCTATTGATCTATTTATCAAATTTGAAGTCAAATATGGTACGAGCATTTTTTATCACCAATAAACCAAAATGTATCTAAAATTTTGAAGCTTTATTATTAGTTTATACAATTTATAAAGAAGATGATTTCACCTCATATTTTTAATATGAAATATTTTAAAGATTCACAAACAATCCATTTTAAACTTTTATTTCTCATTCAAATTAACTCTATTTTCATAATATATTGATATTCTATTTCATAGTTTTCACAACAAAAATTCAATGAATTCTAAATACGATAATTTCGACAATGGAATGTTGAGAAAAACCACCCGAATATTGGCCAAAACCATTTGTGTAGAAACAGTTCCAACAAAAATGGTTTGTCTTCAGAACATCATTTGTTGTTCTTTTTAAAATGATCTAAATTATAAACACAATCAAGATTTTTGGTATGGATACCATTTATAAAACAAAAGTGTATGTGTGCTTACCCGTTTGGTACTCAATAATCCACATTTTGTTTAACAGTGAGCTTTCTATATGGGCTTGAATCGGAGCCCATGGCTAGATTTGGACTGCAATTTCGACTGTCATTGCTTGCTATATTCCAACCTGAAAGAAAACAATATCCAAAAACTGGGTTCGACTTCAGAATGCTGACTTGGCATCTACGTGGCAGTTGTTGAGAGATGACAGTGCACGCAACCGCTTAATCAAGTTTCGGTCTCTTCCGAATATTCTTTCAGCAAAACCAAACCTTCAATTCGATTTCCCAGCTGTCACTCTTTTTAGTTTTTATTTTCAAACGACCTTTTTTGTTTTGTTTCTTCTTCTTCGGCTTCTCCCGATTTGGTTCCTTCTTCTCCTGTCAAAATCTTCCTTCTTTTGCCGTTTTTTCTCCTGATTCTTTAAGGTTATCGAAGATTGTTCGGTCGTTCTCGGTACGACTGGAATTTTGATTTTCTCTGTAGGGTTTTGTTAAATTTTCATGAGAATTTTATCATTAGAACTCGAGTTTGATTCGAAACCAGACTTCGTTGTTGATTCTGACTACTGATTTTAGGTTTCTGTCTCGTTAGTCCAGTTTCTGATGTTTATGATCTTCTAATGATTTTGATCAGATGGAAGATACAGAGACACGTTTAGGAACTCCCGCGGTTAATGCAACCTCTCCTGATTTGTTGAAGAACACGCCTTCGAACATCGCCAGATTAGAGGATGTAATTGAGCAATGCCGTGGTAGACAAAAGTATCTCGCTCAGACCAGAAGTCCATCAGATGGGAGTGATGTTCGGTGGTACTTCTGCAAGGTTCCTTTGGCTGAAAACGGTGAGTCTTTATTAGCTTGTTCCACATTCCAATGTCTATGTAATTTGGGACAAAATCGAAACAGAAAGAGGAAAAGGGGAAAAAAATAAGAGACTGATGGATTATCCTTTTTAAGTTTTTGTATATTCAAATTCTGATGGAATGGTCATGTTTTCTCTTTTTTTTTCTTTTTCTGCAGAATTAGCTGCTTCAGTACCTCGCACTGACGTAGTAGGAAAGAGTGAGTATTTCCGTTTTGGTATGAGGGATTCTCTTGCGATTGAGGCATCTTTCCTGCAGGTTCTTCTCCTTATTCTTGTTTATAGCTGCAAGTTCTTGAATCTAAGCTGTTTGGTACAAGATTTGAATAAACTGTGATATGTAACACTTTTTGTTTCTCTTACTCGGAAATTTGTGCAATAGAGAGAGGATGAGTTGCTGTCATTCTGGTGGAAAGAGTATGCAGAATGCAGTGAAGGCCCTATACCACAAGTTAATACTAAAAAGAAATCGAATAAGCAGTCAATTGAAACTCTTCCAGAAGCTTCCGTGTCCTCCAGCCTATATGATGTTGAAGAGGAGAGAGTTGGTGTACCTGTTAAGGGTGGGCTGTATGAGGTACCACCGTTCTTTTTGTAGAGATGCTAAGAGTGTTTTTAGAATTTTTCATGCAAATGTAACATGTTGAACCATAGGGGTCTTTATATTTCAGTCAATGTTTCTGACCAAGGAACCGGAATGCTGCAGGTAGACTTGGTGAGGAGGCATTGTTTTCCCGTGTACTGGAATGGAGATAACCGGCGTGTGCTAAGAGGCCATTGGTTTGCTCGTAAAGGTGGACTAGATTGGCTTCCAATTCCAGAAACTGTTGCTGAACAGTTGGAGGTTGCATATCGTAACAAGGTTAGATATCTTTCTGGTGAATTACATTTCGTTTTTATGACCCCATCTCGCTACTAGAAACAGTTTGATGCTTTTTCATTTTTGTTGAGAATTCTTGAAAGTTGTTGATGATAAGACAATAGCACCAATTTAGTTTGGACATTTTTTTGCACGCAGGTTTGGCGCAGAAGAAGTTTTCAACCCTCTGGGCTTTTTGCAGCACGTGTCGATTTGCAGGGTTCCAGTTTGGTATGTGTTTGAGTTCACGGGAAAAAAAATTGTAATTTTGTGTTCAGCTGAATGATTGCATAGATAATATTATCCTAAGTTGTTAATGTAGGGACTTCATGCTCTCTTTACCGGGGAGGATGATACTTGGGAAGCGTGGCTTAATGTTGACCCCTCTGGGTTCTCTGGCATTGTTGGCTATACTGGCAATGGAATCAATTTGAGACGTGGTTATGCCGGCTCCTACTCTCCTAAGCCTACACAGGTTCTTAAACATATTCTCGAACTGAGTCTCACATTTCTTTTCTAAGGTCTCATCAGAAATTGTGAAAGTTCACTGAGTAAAGCTATGTCACGTCGTACTTTTTGTGTTTGCTGATTAAGAGTTCTTGTAACTGAGTCGCATTTCTTGTGCTTCTGTTCAGGAAGAACTACGCCAACAAAAAGAGGAAGAAATGGATGACTATTGTTCTCAAGTATGTCTTTGTATGCTTGTTCTCAGTAAATTGCTTTTGCATAGAGAAAATCTGATCTCTGTTGTCAGATTAAGTTCAGAATATCTCAAAATTTTGAAGCTCCCTCGAACAATTTTTTTTCTTTTTTCTTCTTGTTGTTGTTGTGTCTAGGTCCCTGTTCGACATCTTGTATTCATGGTTCATGGTATTGGCCAAAAAGTTGAAAAGTCTAATCTTGTTGACGACGTTGGAAACTTCCGTCAAATCACCGCAGCTTTAGGCGAACGTCATCTAACCTCTCATCAGCGTGGCACTCAAAGAGTCCTTTTCATCCCATGCCAGGTATATATATATATATACCCTTTTCTGGTTTATCTTTGTATAGTATGATTATACTTCATATATTCTTTCTTTCTCTATTGTTACTGTAGTGGAGAAAAGGTCTAAAGCTTAGTGGTGAAGCTGCTGTTGACAAGTGTACTTTAGACGGTGTACGGCGTTTACGAGAGATGCTGAGCGCAACTGTTCATGATGTGTTATATTACATGAGCCCCATTTATTGTCAGGCTATAATTGATTCGGTATTGCAATTTCCCGTGTTTGATGTTCTCTCTGTCTTATTAGTGCCAAATTGATTTAGTGTTAGAATTTTTGACTGCCTAAAACCTTATTAGACATTGTTACTTTCATCTTCTGCATATAATTTCAACTCCTTTACATCGTCCAGGTATCAAACCAGCTGAATAGACTGTATCTTAAATTTTTAAAGCGGAACCCGGACTATGATGGAAAGGTGCACATCTGGTTTAGTCTTTATATTCATCAACCTGTGACTAGTGTAAGCTCTCATTAAATTAAGAATACATGTTCTGTTTATGGATATTTTACAGATATCCATTTATGGACATTCTCTGGGGAGTGTTCTCTCCTATGACATCTTATGTCATCAGCACAATTTGTCATCCCCATTTCCAATGGATGCGGTATACAAGAAATTTTTTCCAGATGAAGAATCTCCTCCAGTTCCAGAAAGCGCTGACAAACCTTGTAGTTCGCATCAATCATCAAATCTTGAGGCAGAGATATCTAACCAGTTGAATAACACCGAGGAAATCACAGGTCAAGATAGTGACATGATGGATAAAGAATCAACGGTATTGGAGCATCATGATGTCATTCAGGAAGCTTCCTTATCGGTCTCTGATTCTGTTGTGGACACCGTGGGTTTGGAAAAAAGAGACAGCCAGGAAGATGACCATCATGATTCTAGTGGTGCTATTTCCTCACAGGATGGACCAAATGGAGCCGATTGTGGAACGTCTGATTCTTCATCCTGTTCTCCAGAACAATCATGGGATAAAAAATGTGATAATTCTAATAATGAGGAGATGATCAAGTTACTTCGGGAAGAGGTAAATATTGGCACTTCCGTTCTTTGATGAGATTATGTAGTTTGGGTTCTTGCAAGCTTTCAACATTCGTGTTCACAGCATCTCATGCTTTCTCTGTGGAAGTTTTTGTCCAGCTTGTTTGCTGATTGACCAAAACAGAAAGATAGTTTTATTTTATTAAAGGTGGAGTTTTTTTCATCCCAGGTTAAATCATTGAAGTCAAAAGTAGCGCAACTGCAATCAGAAAATGCCAGCATATTGACTGATGGTATTAATTCTGAACCTCGATTTTTATCTTTCCCATATTTCGAGTCATGTTTTAGAAACTATATTCATGTACATCTTAGTAATGATATGAAATGGTGTTATCAACAGAAAAAGCCAAGACATCTATGATACCTGAACAGCACATCAACGAGAAGGCGCCAACTAAAGATGCCACTGCACATTCTAGCTTTACTCCTTATATCAAGTACCGAAAGCTCGAGTTCAAGGTGTGGGGTTGTAGAATGAAAATGTCTCTTTGCTGTTGACAAAAGAATGTCACCTAACTTTTAACTGTATATCCTGCTCAGGTTGACACTTTCTTTGCTGTTGGGTCTCCTCTTGGAGTCTTCCTCGCCCTTCGAAATATACGTCTTGGGATAGGTAATACTAGTTCAGTAGAGTTTTCAGTTGTTTTTGGCTTTTTACGTAACACCGGTATTGGGAAAACAAGAAACCCATGGATAAATTAAAGATACTTGGCTCAATTCTTATTTTTTCCTGTATGTTCTTTGCTCTGCTATTGAATTACAAAGTCTCTTTATATGGTGTAAAGCTGTTTAACATGTCTTAGGTAAGGGAAAAGATTACTGGGAAGAGGAGAATGTTATTGAGGAGATGCCAGCTTGTCGTCGAATGTTCAACATTTTTCACCCCTATGATCCTGTTGCATATAGGTCAGTCTTTATAGGAATAAAACGTTGTCTAGCTAGTTTATGACCTCTCTCTCTCTATTACGTTCTTTTGCAAGTGTGAAACACCAAAACTGTGCTTTGTGTTTCACGCACGCAGAGTGGAGCCACTCGTCTGCAAAGAGTACCTTCCCAAACGACCCGTTATTGTTCCTTACCACAGAGGAGGCAAGCGCTTGCATATTGGATTACAGGTAATTAAAATCTTGTGATTCAGTGTTTGTTTTTACTTTCATCTGCTGATTCCGTTGCTCTATGTAATGTTCTGTAGGATTTCAAAGAGGATTTTGCGGCGCGTTCACAGAGAGTAATGAATCATTTTGATTCAGTAAGGGTGCGTGTTCCTAGACTTTCAATTAGTCTTCTCTATTTTCTTATGTTGATCTTAAGTTTCTATCGTTTGCGATTCAACGTACACAAAACTCATCTTTAACTCTCATGCAGACAAGAGTTCTCACTATTTGCCAATCCAAGAGCTCGGATAAACTAGAAGGTAAACAAAATCAATTTACGTTGCAAACTCTTTCACTCCCATTTGATGGCTCCATATGGCATCTGGACAGTTGATGAATCCATCTACTTTCTAATGTTTCTTGAACAGAGACGGAAGAAACCGATGACGAAAAGGATGGAAGGTCCTATGGTTCCGTAATGATGCAAAGGTTGACTGGAACTCGAGATGGTCGAATAGATCACATGCTACAGGTGAAATCATGATGCATCTTCATTCACCTAACTAATTTTATATTCTGTTGCAGTGGGTTTGGCTAAAGCATGCTAGTTTGTATATAATAGTAGACCGACTCTTTGGTTGATGCAGGATAAAACTTTTGAGCATCCGTATCTGCAAGCCATAGGAGCTCATACGTAAGTGAAACTTTTCAATATATAACACATTACATTGTACGTTTAAAGCCAGGCACTCAACGACTGTTATATATTGTGCAGAAACTATTGGAGAGATAATGATACTGCTCTTTTCATAATTAAACACTTGTATCGCGAGTTACCAGACGAACCAAACTCACACACTGAATCCACCGATGGAGACAATAGTCCAAAAGACTCAAGTGATCATAGCTGGATAGACAGAAATGAGACCAATGATGCTGAGGAAGAGCTTCCTTTAACATTCTCCAACAGACAAATCTCCAGAAGCTTCTCTTCAGAAGCCAAGAAATATCTGAAGAAACCTTAAAACACTTTGGCCATTGGTTTAAATATCTGAATTACGGCGAAAGTTCTCTGATTTTGTTTATGTTTACTGTGCAGAAGTAACATATAGTGTAGAAAATGTGAAAAAAGAAAAACTCAGGCTCCATGGTTTTACCTCATTGTAACCATATTTTACAACATAATAAAGAAAACGATGAAAAGCTTCTTCTTTTGGGCTTTTTTGTTAGCTGTAGCTGAGCATTTTTGTCAGGTCTGGAGTTGAAGATGTTTGGCAGACATTGGCTGAAAAACAGAGTCAGACTCTAAAGCTGCAGCGAGTTCAGGCCACACGATAGCAGAGACCGACCACGAGCCGTCATTGCAGGCGCTAGGTCGCTGGTTCAGGTATCCAACTCCTATTTTCTCAATCGTTGAACATACAGTTCCAAGAAAAGGTGCACCAAATCCAAAATCCAATTCAGCCACAGGGAACCGTCGTCCTGAAGACAAGACCAAAGCTGGTCCTTCTTGTCCGAGAACCACCCGAGCCAACATCAGTCCAGGTCGGTGACTCTCGATCCAATCTATCAAATCTGTGAAATGAGTATTGTTTGTCACTTCAGTAATCGATTTATGCACTATGTTTGCTATCTCTGACACATGGTTTTGTTTCAGATTTTCGATGGTGGCTTCACCGACAGCTACAGACAAGACGTTTCCTATGTAGCCCGAGGTAACGGTCTCGAGTCTTCCTCTACCGTCAACAAGCCAGCCCATCTTGCAGGTTTTATGACTGCTCTCTAAAGAATCCACCATTTTCTTCCACACATAAGCAGAGAAAGCTTCGATCTTTGTCCTGCTCTCTCCGTTTACAGTAGCTAGAGCTTGCAACGCGTTTATGCTCGAAGCATCGATGTGATACAGACGCTTGATGAGCGTTTTGGGCATTGGTATGTTCTTAATCTCTTCCTCGCTGCATTTTATGAATGTTTTGTCTAAGAGAGGGTCGTAACGCGGAGGAGAGCGTGCCTGGAGGAGATTTCTCCGGTGATCTGGTACACAAGAAACCGGCTGCTTTCTCGATATCTCTGTCCACAAAGTGAGGAATTTTCCGAAAGAGCTTGCGTCTCCTAAAGCGTGATCGAATGTGAATGTTACAGAGAGGCCTCCACATTCGAACTCGGTGGCTTGAATCTGTAAAGCAAAATCCGGGTTAACTCGAACCAGCTTTGCTTGGAGAAACGCGTCGAGATTGTAAAAATCCAGACTTTTGAGATCGGTATTGGCTCGGGCTTCTACTAGCAAAGCTCCACTGTTGTTACAGACGATGATAGGCTCTTCTTGAGAGGTTTCGTTTGGAACCATCTGACCCGCGAAAGGGTAGAAGTAGTTAAGTGTTTCAGCAAGAGAGGTTTTAAGGGATTCGACGATGGAATCAAATGTTAATAGTAAGTGAGATTGCTTGGGATAGAAGTAAAAGTAGGTCACCGGAAAACGGCCAGAAAGAAGGTCGAGATTTGACAGAGAAAGGCTATGAACTTTCTCCGAGTTGTTGCCGGAAGCTTTGACTACGAACTCTCCGGTGAAACACACATCAAACATGTTCATTTTGAGTTGCAATAGCCAATAGGTATAAGTAAAAAGTAAGGGAAGCTTATGCTGAATGATATTTATTTATAAGAACACTAGAGAATATAGTACTACATTCAGTTGTTTGTGTATTTGTGATACATATTCAAAAGGATCAATCATTATTCGATTTGAAACATCATATGTTTTTTGGAACATTACATTACATCACTGTCATTTTAGATAAAAGAAAATCAGAGTACGACTTTATTCCTTAACAAATGGTTCAAATTATCGGTAAAAGTTTTGGGACAGTAAAAAGAATAATATTCGTTCGTACCCTCACACTTATCACACTTTAGTGGTTGATAGATAAAATAGATCATGACCGGCTAATATTGTTGGAATCTTATTCAATAGATTTGTACGAGATCATCATGTTAACAGAGTTCGTCCTTTTACTAATTACTACATGATTGCATAGCGTGGGCAATTATCTATTTTTAATTTTTTTTACATATATATCATTTTTTTTTCTTTGTATTAATTTTTTATATTATATTACAAATATTTATAATTATTTTTGTAATGTATGTTATTGTGTTTTTTTCTAATATTTTTTATTATAGATTATTATATAATGTGTTTGTTATTTGTTGATTATGTTAATAAATTTAATGTTCATTAGTTATTTATAAATTGAGTGGACTTATTATTTCATATTTTACATATATTTAATATATTTTGTTAATTTTTATTTCTTTTCATATTCCTCTTTGGGATTGTATTTATAAAAAAAAATTATTCTTCGTTTTAATTATTATGTATTTCTTGTTTTATATAATTTCATAATATTTTCTAAATGATAGTTTAGAAGAGAATATATTTATGAAAACAAAAAAATTGAACAGATATTAGGAAAATAAGATGTATAGGCTTTGTAACTCTTGCAAATAAATAATAAATAATTGTAATTTATAGATTTTTTTTTTAATTGAAAAAATCAATGGCACATGTCACTTTCTCCAGCAGCTACGTGGCAAGTAGCCGGAAAAAGTTATCCCTATTTTATATATAAGATTATGGTTAATTGATTATTTGATTACTATGTAAATATAATTTGTTAATTATATAATAGATAACGAGAAAATGTTAACCTAAATTATTATATAAACTTATATTTTGATTTATGAATGAAAACCAAATATAATTATGATAAAACTTACTTTTCAAAAGCTTAACTGAATTAAAAACATTTAGTTTAGTATAACTATTTCATAGATAAAAAACAAAATAAATGAAAGAAAACAAAAAAAAACTAATATTGTTATCTTATAATATGGTTGAACTACAATAAAAAGAAAAATATAATAGTGACATGAAGATGAAAATAAAAATATATACGATCTACAATTTTTAAAAGTTTAATGTTGTAGTAAAGATAAAAAAAAGAAAAATCATATGTTCAGATTATTAATTTCTATATTTGTATTCTAGATATGTTAAAAAGTTAATTCTATATCTAAATTATAATATAGAATGCAATGTGTTTTAACAGAAAATTCTTTTAATTATTTATTTTCTATTGATAATATATGACAATAAGTTTAAATAAATTCATATTGGAACAATCTATTATTATGGCCAAAAATCCTTTGAAATAAAGTTTATCTACAAAAAAAAAGTTACTGATGTAAAAAAAATTATTCAAAATAATAGTACAACTAGATTTTGTCCCGTCCTAAAGACGGGATTTATTCTTATATATTTAATAATCTTTTAATAATATATATTTGTAAATTAAGAAGATCAAAATTAAGTTATTAATTTATTACACTATATTAATATTAATTGATAATTTTGTTACTTAATGTTAATTACAATTTTTTTTTAAAATGCATAATCGAAAATGTCATGAAAAAATAATTTTTTTTATAGACGTGTTTAAATGTATGAATTGTAGTTACTATTTTTTTGTTAAGATTTCTAGATTTATTATATATCTTAAGATTTTAAATCAAGAGAATATTTTTATTGAAAGATTTTGATCGTATATATGGTTAGTATTTAGATTCCGAAAATTATATTTAAGAATATATTTTTGGTTTTTGAAATTATGTATCTTTATTGATAGATTTTTTTTAATATCACTTGTATTTTTCAATATCTTGCATATTTGTTTACATTTGCAAATGACAATTTTACCATTAATGAGATTATTACAAAATAAAATAGGATCAATGGCAAAAATCGTAATATAACACAGTACAAAATGTTTTTTCTATAATGTTTCATGTTTTAATAGTATAGATATTTCGGTCAATGTAATACTATTATATGCATATACAGAAACTGTGCTATGTATTGAGTGTCTCTTCTTCCACATTAACTTCATACACAAACACAATTCTTATTTCTTTTTTCTCTCTAGAATATTTCATAATCCCTCTTTTCTCTCTCCAAAAATGAAATCCTCTCCATGTGTCGCCTCAACCCTTCTCTTCTTGATCTCTTTCATGTTTCTCATTACCACAAGTTTATTATTCATGTCATAATAATTTCTAAATTTCATATATATATTTATATATATATACTAATACGTAAAACCATCTACTTTATATTTGTATATATCTTATAATAACATATAACATATGTACGGTTTCTATAATCTATGAAAAATTATATACTAGTATATATATATATATATATATATATATATATATCTATAACAATATATGTTATATGTCTTGTGAAATTTTATCTACATTTATAATATAGAATGAAATTTGTCTTAAAAGAAAATTCTTTTAATTATTTATCTTCTATTGATACTAGATGACAATAAGTTTAAATAGGTTCATATTGGAACAATCTATTATTATGGCCAAGAATCTTTTAAGATAAAGTTTATCAACAAAACAAAAGTTAATAAAGTAAAAAAAATTATTCAAAATAATAGTACAATATCTTGGTCAATGTAATATTATTATATACATATACAGAATCTCTACTATATATTGAGTCCTTCTTCCTACACAAACACAACCCTTATTTATCTCTCTCTCTCTCTCTCTCTCTCTCTCTCTCTCTCTCTCTCTCTCTCTCTCTCTCTCTCTCTCTCTCTCTCTCTCTCTCTCTCTCTATAATATTTCATAATCTGTCATTCCTCTCTCCAAAAATGAAATTCTCTCTACGTTTCGCCTCAACCCTTCTCTTGATCTCTTTCATGTTTCTCATTGCCACAGGTTTATTATTCATGTCATAATAATTTCTAAATTTCGTATATATATATATATACCAACACGTAAAACCATCTACCTTATATTTGTATATATCTTATAATAACATATAATATATAATATATGTACGGTTTCATAATCTACGATGATATATATCTTGTGAAATTTTATCTCACATTTGCATTATAAGAACGTACACACACAGATAAATAAATGTGTTTTTATTTTCTAGAGATGAATCTGGTGGAAGCAGCACTTTGTGTGAGATATAGCTCACGTATGAAAACACCATGCGTCAACTCTGCAGAATGCACCGTCATCTGCCGCACACAAGAGACTGCACATTTCACAAGCGGTTTTTGCCGTGGTCCTAGATGTTTCTGCACCAAACCATGTTTATGATGTGATTTTCATCACGACAATTATTCTCAAAAACTATTAATATTCTATCAAATAAATGCAATTGAGTAATATAGTCCAACTAATAATTACCTTGTATTATTTTATTATTCTATTTAAATGCTAAAAGCATTTATCACTGTTGATTCTTGTTTCGTAAACAAAATATGAACAATATTTTGTTTTTTGGAAAATTATGGATATTTTGAAAGATAGATACATGAGCTTATATATGCTTGCAACGTCTTTCGATCATACAAACTCGTGTTTTGGTCATATACATTTTGACATAGCTTGTGTAAACGTTTAAAAATTTGCATTTTCCAAAATCAGGAACTCCCACATTTTAATTAACTACTTTCGAGCCAAGTAATTAACCAGCTCATACTTGACCAATTTTCCCACTTCTCGACCATAAAATATTAATCATATTTTTAAATAAACGAGATTTCCAATCTGTCTTTTCTATGCCCTAAGCCTTTTGACACCACATTCTGAGCAGAATTTGGACGTCTCTCGGGTACTACTACAAGAAATATTCAACAAAATTTTAACGATTTTTTCATCAGAAAACAATAATAATTGGAAATCCATAGAAAATTCAGACCAATTTATTTTTGTCAGAAATCAGTAAGAATTTTTAAAAGATTTCTGATGGATTTCCGTCTAAAAACACAGTTTAGAAATTTTCCAATGAATTTCCAACAGTTTTTGATAATTCGTTGAAAATCCGTGGAAATTTTGGCAAAAATATATTCAAGAAAAAAAAACTTCCAATGAATTTAGGGTTACATCCTCACATTCCAAAACACCGTTTTCAAAATTCGATATGTTCATCTTTACTTCCCAGGTATACAATTTTGCTACATTCGCTACTCTCAAGTAGGGCTGAAATTATTTTTCCGGGATCCGATCCAAGATTCGTTATATAAAAGAGGATAACTTTCTCGAGCTGCTTGGCACATGGCTGCTGGAAAAAGTGACATGTATCCTTTATTTTTTCAGCTAAAAAAATCTATAAATTACAATCATTTATTATTTAATTGCAAGTATTACAAAACCTCTACAACTTATTCTCCTAATATCCATTCAATTTTTTGTTTTCATAAATACAATCTATTCCAAACTATCATTTAGAGAATATTATGAAATTATATAAAACGAGAAACATATAAAAATTTAAATGAAGAAGAATTTTTTTATAAAAACAATTCAAAGCATGGATTTAAAAAGAAAATGAGAATTAACGAAAAGAAAACATGAAATATATGTAAAATTTGCAATAATAACTCTGCTCAATTTATAACTAACTAATGAACATTAAGTTTATTAACACAATCAATAAATAAAGAACATATTATATAATAATCTATAATGAAAAAATATTATAAAATAAAATACAGTAACATACATGATAAAATAATTATAATAATTTGCAACATAATATAAAAAAAATTTAAAAAGACAAAAAATGAAAATAATATACATGTAAAATTAGATACTTTCCCGCGTGTAGCCACATGATAAGCAGCTGAAGAAAATTATTACTCTTATATATATATATATATAATATTATAGTTAATTAATTATCTGATTACTATGTAAGTATATTTTGTTAATTATATAATAGATAACAATAAAAAATGTTAATCTACATTACTATATAAAATTATATTTTGATTTATAAAATAATCAAAATCAAATATAATTATGAAAAATCTTATTTTTCAAAAACTTAACAGAATTAAAAAAAATTAGTTTAGTATAATTGTTTCATAGATAAAAAAAAAGCAAAATAAATAAGAGAGAACAAAAAAATAATATTGTTATTTTGTAATATGCTTGTGCCACAATAAAAATAAATATAATAGTGACATGAAGATGAAAACAAAAATGTTTAGGATCCACAATTATTTAAAAGTTTAATGTTGTAGTAACTATTAAAAAAAATCGTATGTTCATATCATTAATTTCTATATTTGTATTGTGTATATGCTAAAAAGTTAATTATATATCTAAATTATAATATAGAATGAAATTTGATTTAAAAGAAAATTCTTTAATTATTTATCTTCTATTGATAATAGATGACAATAAGTTTAAATAGGTTCATATTGGAACAATCTGTTATTATGGCCAAGAATCTTTTAAGATAAAGTTTTTTACAAAATAAAAGTAAAATATCTCGGTCAATGTAATATTATTATATGAATATACATAGTCTTTATTATATATTGAGTCTCACTTCTTCCACATTAGCTTCCTACACAAACACAACACTTATTTATCTTTCTCTCTCTAGAATATTTCATAATCTCTCATTGCTCTCTCCAAAAATGAAATTCTCTCTACGTTTCGCCTCAGCCATTCTATTGATATCTTTCATGTTTCTCATTGTCACAGGTTTATTATTCATGTCATAATAATTTCTAAATTTCGTATATATACCAATACGTAAAACTATCTACCTTATATTTGTATATATCTTATAATAACATATAATATATAATATTTGTACAGTTTCATAATCTATGATGATATATATCTTGTGAAATTTTATCTTACATTTGCATTATAAGAACGTACACATAGAGATAAATAAATGTGTTTTTATTTTCTAGAGATGAATCTGGTGGAAGCAGCACTTTGTGGAAGATACAGCTCACGTATGAAAACACCATGCGTCAACTCTGCAGAATGCACCACCATCTGCCGCACACAAGAGACTGCACGTTTCACAAGTGGTTTTTGCCGTGGTCCTAGATGTTTCTGCACCAAACCATGTTTTTGATGTGATTTTCATCATGATAGTTATTCTCAAAACTATTAATATTCTATCAAATAAATGCAATTGAGTAATATAGTCCAACTAATAATTACCTTGTATTATTTAATTATTCTATTTAAATGCTAAAAACATTTATCACCGTTGATTCTTGTTTCGTAGACAAAATATGAACAATATTTTGGTTTTTGGAAAAATTGTAGATGTTTTGAAAGATAGATACATGAGCTTATATATGCTTGCAAGTTCTTTTGATCATACAAACTCGTGTTTTGGTCATATACATTTTGACATAGCTTGTGTAAACGTTTACAAATTTGCATTTTCCATAATCAAGAACTTCCACATTTTAATTAACTACTTTCAAGTCAAATAATTAACCAGTTCATACTTGACCAATTTTCCCACTTCTCGAACATGAAAAATTAATCATATTTTTAAATAAACGAGATTTCCAATCTGTCTTTTCTATGCCCTAAGCCTTTTGACACTACATTCTGAGCAGAATTTGGACGTCTCTCGGGTACTACTACAAGAATACATAGTCAAAACCAACGAATTTCTAACAGAAAATATTTCGTTAGAAATATTCAACAAACTTTTAACGATTTTTTCATCAGAAAAAAATAATAATTAGAAATCCATAGAAAATTCAGAACAATTTATTTTTGTCAGAAATCAGTAAGAATTTTTAAAAGATTTCTGATGGATTTCCGTCGAAAAACACAGTTTAAAAATTTTCCAACAGTTTTTGATAATTCATTGAAAATCCGTGGAAAATTTGGCGAAAAATATATTCGAGAAAAAAAAACTCCCATTGAATTTAGGGTTACATCATCACATTACAAAAAAACGTTTTCAAAATTCGATATGTTTATCTTTACTTCCCGGGTATACAATTTTGCTATATTCGTTACTCTCAAGTAAAGATGAAATTATTTTTTTGGGACCCGATCCAAGATTCGTTATATAAAAGAGGGATAACTTTCTCGAGCTGCTTGCCACATGGCTGCTGGAAAAAGTGACATGTGTCCTTTATTTTTTTAGCTAAAAAAATCTATAAATTACAATCATTTAATTGCAAGTATTACAAAACCTCTACAACTTATTCTTCTAATATCCATTCAATTTTCCGTTTTTATAAATACAATCTCTCCCAAACTGTCATTTAGAAAATATTATGAAATTATATGAAACGAGAAACACATAATAATTTAAATGAAAAATATTTTTTTTTATAAAAACAATTCAAAGCATGGATATAAAAAGAAAATGAGAATTAACGAAAAGAAAACATAAAATATATGTAAAATTTGCAATAATAATACTGCTCAATTTATAACTAACTAATGTACATTAAGTTTATTAACACAATCTATAAATAAAGAACATATTATATAATAATCTATAATGAAAAATATTATAAAACAAAATACAGTAACATACATGATAAAATAATTAAAATAATTTGCAACATAATATAAAAAGTTAAAAAAGACAAAAAATGAAAATAATATACATGTAAACATTTTTAAAATTAGATACTTTTCTGCGTGTAGCCACATGACAAGCAACTGAAGAAAATTATTCCTCTTATATATATAATATTATAGTTAATTAACTATCTGATTACTGTGTAAGTATATCTTGTTAATTATATAATAGATAACGATAAAAAATATTAATCTACATTACTACATAAAATTATATTTTGATTTATAAAATAATGAAAATCAAATATAATTATGAAAATGCTTACTTTTCAAAAACTTAACAGAACCAAAAACAATTAATTTAGTATAATTGTTTCATAGATAAAAAAATGCAAAATAAATAAGAGAGGACAAAAAACTACTATTATTATTTTGTAATATGGTTGTGCCACAATAAAAAAAATATAATAGTGACATGAAGATGAAAACAAAAATGTTTAGGATCCACAATTATTTAAAAGTTTAATGTTGTATTAAATATTAAAAAAAATCATATAGTCAGATCATTAATTTCTATATTTGTATTGTGGATATGCTAAAAAGTTAATTATATATCTAAATTATAATATAGAATGAAATTTGATTTAAAAGAAAAATCTTTTAATTATTTATCTTCTATTGATAATAGATGACAATATGTTTAAATAGGTTCATATTAGAACAATCTATTATTATGGCCAAAAATCTTTTAAGATAAAGTTTATTTACAAAATAAAAGTTACTAAAGTAAAAAAACTTATTCAAAATAATAGTACAATATCTCGCTCAATGTAATGTTATTATATGCATATACAGAGTCTCAACTATATATTGAGACCCACTTCTTCCACATTAGCTTCCTACACTAACACAACACTTATTTATCTTTCTCTCTCTAGAATATTTCATAATCTCTCATTCCTGTCTCCAAAAATGAAATTCTCTTCACGTTTCACCTCAGCCCTTCTCTTGATCTCTTTCATGTTTCTCATTGCCACAGGTTTATTATTCATGTCATAATAATTTCTAAATCTCGTATATATATATACCAATACGTAAAACCATCTATCTTATATTTGTATATATATTATTATAATATATAATATATGTACGGTTTCATAATCTTCGATGATATATATCTTGTGAAATTTTATCTTACATTTGCATTATAAGAACGTACACACACAGATAAATAAATGTGTGTTTTATTTTCTAGAGATGAATATGGTGGAAGCAGCACTTTGTGGAAGATACAGCTCACGTATGAAAACACCATGTGTCAACTCTGCAGAATGCACCACCATCTGCCGCACACAAGAGACTGCGCGTTTCACAAGCGGTTTTTGCCGTGGTCCTAGATGTTTCTGCACCAAACCATGTTTATGATGTGATTTTCATCATGATAATTATTCTCAAAAACTATTAATATTCTATCAAATAAATGCAATTGAGTAATATAGTTCAACTAATAATTACCTTGCATTATTTTATTATTCTATTTAAATGTTTAAAACATTTATCACCGTTAATTTTTGTTTAATTATGGATATTTTAAAAGATACATACATGAACTTATATGCGCTTGCAACTTCTTTTGATAATACAGACTCGCGCTTTGATCATATATATTTTGACATAACTTATGTAAGCGTTTACGAATTTACATTTTCCAAAATCAGGAACTCCTACGTTTTAATAGTTAGCCAAGTAATTAATTAGCTTATACTTGATCAATTTTCGCACTTCTTGGCCCTGAAATATTAATTTTCTTTTTAAATAAACGAGATTTCCAATCTGTCTTGTCTATACCCTAAGCCTTTTGGCACCACACTCTGATCAGAATTTTGAAAATCCGTTGAAAAATTCGGCGAAAAATATATTCGAGAAAAAAACTTCCAATGAATTTACGGTTACATTCGTACATTCCAAAACAAAGTTGTCAAAATACGATATGTTCATCTTTACTTCCCAGGTAGACAAGTTTGCTACATTTGCTATTCTCAAGTAGGGCTGTAATTATTATCCGGAATCCGGAGTCCGATCCAAGATCCACTATAAAATATAACTTTTTCTAAATGTTTGCCATGTGGTTGATTAAAAAAGTGATATGTGTCATTTATTTTTTTAAGTTAAAGGATTAATCAGTTTTTGAGATATTTGAATTTAAAAAATGATTTTTATAAAAAAAATTAATAATAATAGACAAATTAAATATATATATTTTTTTAATAAATTTGATACTTCAAAATATCAAATAATAAAATTTCAAATAATAAGTCCAAAAAAATAGTGAAAACTATGTAATCAAAATTTATAGGCATCACTATAAAATAAAAAATGATTAATCCATTATGTATACACATATCCGGATATCCAGTAACTGAAAAAAAATAAAGGACACATATTACTTTTTTCGCAGCCACATGATAAATCGCTGAAAAGGTTACCCTTCTTTTATATATAAAATTTTAGCAGACTTTTCTTTAGATTAAAACAATAAATATAATGGTGATGTAGCAATTAGAAAACTTATCATGGGCTTGTATGAATTGTCGTTGTTCAATACACATGCTGCCTTTTTCTACTCGCGGACCAAGCGATGTAATTTGCACACGCTACTTTTACCTGGACTTGATGGTGGTGACATAGCACAAGTCACTATATGATTTTTGTCGAAAAGTATTTTTCCACGAGTGATATTTGCATAAACTTGAAGTTCATTTTAGCCAACTGATCATTCAAAATTTTGTCAATAACAGAGTTAAACTTCACTAAGCAAACCGACTTAAGCCGAGATCAAGTCATTTCTACTCACTTAGATTTTGATTGTTTGCTTCCCGATGTTCCCATAAACAATCGATATTCAATGGTCAAATCTTGAAACAAGTCAATTATTCTTTGTAAATCGAATTAAAACTATGAAAACAAAAAATGTAAACTTGATGTTTGTTGAGACAAAAATGATGTTGTGTATGTTTCACAGCTTCAAAGTTTTCTGTAAGAACCATAATTCAACAATGAAGATATGCAGCAAACTTTTCTATTCCCGACTGATCTCGAACTCAGCTCCTATCGGTAAATGATCACTCGGGTGATGATTATTTGGTAAGAAACCGACAACATCTGGAGATTCCGGGTCGGGTAGTTGGAGGATACTAACAGGTTTGATGATGTCTGAAGGAGAGAAAAAGATGTAGTCAAGTGTGTTTGTAAAGCCAGGAGTGCAGTTTGTGAACTTAGGCTCTCCTCTTGTCACTTCATAGACACTACACAGAGGAACTGGTGCTTCTTCTTCGTCTGTGGTCTCTGCAGGTTTTGCATTACCCGATACTAGGTAACTATACACCTGAGAAATGAGGAAACAAGAACGTTTTATATTTTGTTTAAGAGAATACATTTTGAACAAGTGAGGAGCTCAAGGTGAGGACTTTAATCAAACCTTATCCCCAGGAATTGAATTGAAGTCACCAGCTAGTAGCAACGAAGGTGTCAACTCAAATTCATCTGATATTACCGTCTTGAACTGAGCTAGTCGTGAAAGTAGATAATTGGCTTGTGCAAGCTTGACATCAGCCAACTCAGGGTCCCTAGAGAGAAGCAAACATGAAATGATAAACATGTGGAGAAAGATCATCTTTAGTGGGTGACAAGAGTTCTTTTACCAGTAAAGATGTGTGTTTGCCACGATGACGATGTGATGAAACGGCTTGTTGATCCTAAAAGCAGCCATTATTCCAACACAATCGCGTTTTAGTCTCACCAGTGGATCATTAAGGTCACGGCTGTCTTTTCGAGAATCTTTTTGTTTGAGGGCAGATTTGTGGAAACATGTGGAGAACAATTGATAAGAAGTTGGTAATGATGTAGAGATATAACGAAACACCACAATGAAGTTGCTTTTTACCAAAAGGACGATCTTACCTTTCGCTTTCTCATCACCTTTTGCTTCATTGGAGGTCTCAATCTTCTGTTCACTGCAGGAAACACTATCTGCCTTTATTGAGTCCAAAAGATCATTATATTCGATCCGTTCTTTGGTGACCAACTCTGCACTAAATCCAAAGAAGAGTCTTGTTTCTATCAGATTAAGGTTTCTGCATCAAGTTAAAACGTTCTCTGTTCACGCCTAATGTTTTTAATCATACCAGCTAGGCTTGTAGAAGATTGCACAACCATCACGCTTTCTCTGTCCGGTTCTCTGAATATAGATACCAGAGTAACCCAGAGACTCCATGTTTTTCCTGTAAAAGCTATCGTACTCATCTACTTCCTGAGAAACATGTAACACTATTAACTAACAAGTCTCCAGATGCCGTGTTGATTAACACAATTTATAGGCGCTTCAAACAACACTAACACTTCTACACGTATGAGGCTGTCTATTGGATAATTTGGATTAAGTAAGAGAGACCGCCTCATTGAAAGAAGGTTTCTAAATTTCTAAACAAACACAAAAGAAGTATTTTCACAAGAACAAACCTGCAAACAAAAGAAATCAGCCTCGAGTTTTTTGAGAACGCCGAGAATTGCATGTGAACGAGCTTTCCATCTGCGGCACGAATAAAGTGGAAGGCCAAGTCACATTTACTGCAAATACAATAACAATTGTACGAAGCAACGTGCCCTAAGCTTTAACAAAGTTAATCTATGGCAAAGTCCATATTCGTTAAAAGATCATTAATGTGAGCAAAACCAAACACAGTGATGCCCATTTCTAGCTACAGTTCTTGGACACTCATAGAATCCATAATTGACCTGTTTTTGCTTCTAATCATGATCAGAAAGAATTCGAGAGAGGAAAAATCTTGAGTGAAGTAATTATACTCCAGGCCATTGATTACAACTCACACAAAGAACTCCTGACTAGTATAATAAAAACTGATTTTAAAACTGAGAGGTGTAGAGAATATTTACTTGAGGCAGGCAGGTGGAGAGTGTGGGAGGAGGGAGCTCTTCACATAAACCTAAAAGAAAGATGAAGCTCAAAGAGATAAGCAACCACACATACTAAAAAGGACAAAAGAAACTGTCTTTATATCCAAATCAAGCCTCAGAACACAACACAAGGACTCAGTTTGATGTGAAATCGACTTAAAATTACAAAACTTTGTCAAATGCTAAGCTGTACCATATCATAAACCATTATGAAATACGAAGAAAAGCTTAACTATATTTATTACCTGAGCTAATATGTTATACGAAACGAGACGGAATCTGACACCTGCAAACACAAAAATCCTCATTACCACCTCAAGTCATATACTTTACATTACCAATTTTGTTTCAAACCAAGACATTGTTAGAATCCACAAGCTTTGAGAAGTAAG
This sequence comes from Iljinskaea planisiliqua, assembly GCA_900108845.1. Lineage (NCBI taxonomy): Eukaryota > Viridiplantae > Streptophyta > Magnoliopsida > Brassicales > Brassicaceae > Iljinskaea > Iljinskaea planisiliqua. Next base: position 2,503,266 of record FNXX01000007.1, on the reverse strand, counting down.
AGAACATATACCATCAGGTTTACTTGTTGACTTAATATCAGCTTCTTCAACAGATTCAAATTTGCGAACTTTAGGTTCCACTGCAGGATTCGTACTCATTCTTTTCGAAAGAATTTTCCCGCGAACTCGAGAACTGTTTAACGAAAGTGTCAGTAAGAGAAAAACAATCTTTCAGCATCAATACTTGGCTTTAAATTAAAAGGCTGCTTTGATGAAATCCAGATTCCAGAGGGTTTATTCCAAAGAAACGATTTTTCTCTACGAACGAAATTGCCCATTACCATAAAACAGATGAAACGCTCGATTTAATACAGAGACGAAGAGACCCACCTGGTGAAAGGAAGAATCGGACGAGGAAGATGAAGCAAAGTATTAAACATCGATCGAGTAGTGTGACTAAAAAACCCCTTTTTTGGGCGAGACTCGAGAGGGTTCAAAATAAAAAAAGATGATTGATTGTAAACCAATCGGTTTATCGGGAAAGGTTTTCGTAAACCGAAATTATTGATTGTAAACCAACCGGTTTATCGAGAAAGATCTTTATAAAAAGTTGTGGTTAAACAAAATTATTGATTGTAATTGATTCTTCCTTTCTCACTAAAAAATGCTCTTATAAACATTGCAATATACAGTAGATGGGTGAAGCTATATCAACAAGATGATGAAGATGATCAAAATAACCTTTTGTAACAATCTCAATCATTCATACTGTTGCTCTTCTTCTTTTGAGTGACCCTTTGAATGAATCCAAGAATGTTATAAACATTTAAATCTACTTAAATACTGAAACTTGCAGAGTAAACAACTACGAAGTCCTTTGTTCTTCTAATTATGCATTTTGTCTCTCCCTAAAAAAAATCATTCATCTCAGCAAAATCTTATCCCTTAATTTCTCCCCTCCTCAGTTATCTTTGTTGTTGAGAATCACAGTATTGTGAGTACTCACACCTGCAAGGATGATTTCTCACCTGCAAAAAAGTTTGATTCTTTCTTCTCAATATCGCTTGAAAAAAGCATACTTTCTGCATGAATAGGTCACACGATCGTCTAAGTTCACCATAATATTACCTTCCGAAATGTAAAAGATACTCTTCTCGGACTTCTTCTGATTACTTTATCCTTCACCTTGTCAATCTATTAGAGCACAGTAGAAGGGAGCTTCAACGAGTTAGCAATTGGAAGAGAATGAGGTCAAAGAGAGATATAAGTGAAAAAACAAAAAAAAAAAGACAGAGTTTGGGGAGAATACAACCTTGTGATGTGGAATGTAGTGATTCCAAGCATAGCGAGCTTCACCGGATAATAAGAGCATAGAGCGAGGAGGAAGATATAAAGCTTTCTTGATGCAAGTGGAGTTATCTGGCTTCCCTTCATCGGTGGTTGAGGCTACTTTCCATGTGGAAGCAGAGTATCTTCTGAACTCCATAATGCAAGGACCAGCTAAAGAAAGGCTGAAAATGCAATCTTCAAATGCTGAATGCGTGTCAATGTGAGGCGATAAACCCACACCAGATGGGTACTCATTTACCTTCAACGTATTATCACTATTATTCACAAGAATTCCTCAGCCATCAATGTAGTTGTAAAGCATTTCACAGAATCTAGTATTGATCATGTACCGTTAATTGGTCCAAATTCAAGCTTGCTGGGTCGCAGTGAAGGTGCGGGAACAATGAGAGTCTTTCGAGTATATGAGAAACAAAAAGCGGAAGCTGGCCGAGATGGTTCTTGGTATCAACATTTCTTGTCCCGTAACAAAACTCGTATCCATAGTGTTGAACACGCCGTTTGGCGAGACCGATCCAAGGCTGAGTATCAACAGCTGCAAGCAATTGCTGATAAAGACGAGGAGAACGATAAGTAACAAAAGAGGTAGAGAAGAGAGATCATCAAGTGCCTTACTAGACCTTAAGCATATCACAGATACTATCTTATACCTGTTCTTCTTCGGCAGTGACAAAATCAGGTAATAGGAAGAGCCCTGGGATATTCAAATCTGAATCAGCCAAAGACACTGGGACGCAATCATTCACCTGTGTCTAAGAAAGAACAAAACGGTGCAAATGGAGTTGAAGAGAATGCTCATTGCAAACGGATCGCAAACAACACACAAAGTTTCTGTCTTAGGTAATTTGAATCTCTCTCCAAACCAACATCAACGTTACAACACATAAAGTTTCTGTCTTTGGTAATTTGAATCTCTCTCCAAACCAACATCAACAATACAACACATAAAGTTTCTGTCTTTGGTAATTTGAATCTCTCTCCAAACCAACATTAACATTACAACACATAAAGATCAAAACTTTGGGGTTTCCTTAACTCAAATCAAAACTAGATTCATAATGTAACTAAGTAAGCAGAAAGTAGAATAATTCGAAAGAACTCAAACCAATATTTGAAATGTAAGTGTAAGTACCTGGGAAGCTAGTTGAAGAACCGAATATCGAATATGCAGAGTCCGTCCATCGAGGTCCGGACATGGCCGACTACTCAAGGCTTCTAGAGCGGATTTCGCCGAGAGAGGATCCGCAAAAGAGACGATGACGCGAACGCCGCTCTCGTCCGCCGCGTAGACGCCCTTCACTTCACCGAAAGCAGAGAACACCGCCGCGATCGCGTCGTGTGACAGTCCAACCGCCGGCCCGCAATTCGCGACGTACAGATTGGAGGAGTTCGATTCTCCGGCGTCGGAAGAAGGCGATGATGGCGTCGGACGGACAAATCGCGGCTGAACCATCTTCGTAACCGGACCGAGACTGTACGTTGTGGTTACTTTCTTTCTCCGACCAACTTAAGGTTGTCGTTTAACGGCGCCGTGACTAGACCGTAGGTTTCGCAAACGACGGCGTTTAGTTGTAATAGGCCTACGTAGGCCCATTGCACTTTGACAATAACTTCGAAAGTTGGAGATTACAAAACCAAGTAGAATTTGAATTGAGTACCTCTCTTTTCATCGTGAAGTTATGAACAAAATTGCTTGTATTCATAGTTTAGCGCATGTCAATAATACATTTACAATATCTCAGACTCCATAATTTAAAACCTTCAGAGAAAAAAGAAAGAAAGGAGAAGCTTCAGTGGCACGCATCGAACTAAAAGAACTCTCTAAATCAAGGAGAAGCATCAGGTGGCACTTTGCTCATACACCATAGTCTACTGCTTCTACTGGGAGTTGTATTCACCGAAGTGACCTTAGCATCTGCGAACAGAAAATCTAAACCAGTCTCTGTCCCGTCGGCTTTGTTCAAGTCATCTGTTAGAGAATGCCTTACACGGGACGAAAGCAAAGGCCTCTCAGGTGTTCTATAAAGATCACGAGAGCTAGGGAAGCAACTCGGTGGCGCGGGAGAGTTAGGGTTACTCAAAGAATCTTCTTTCAATATTTCTCCCATTCGTGAAAGAATACGGTACGCCAAATTCGCTAGTGTTCGAGAATATGCCTCAAGAACCGCATGACCAATGTCCTGAAAACAGAGAAGACGAAGGATTGATATTGTCGAAGTATGAGACGTTTCAGGACATGGGAGCAAGAAAGAAATATAAAGAAGTTAGTTGTGTGTTTATGTTTACCTTGCCATACTGAATCTTGGTGGCATCAAGAAACGAATGAGGGAGATTAGGGTATTTGGATTTGATCTGGTTTCTAAGTGCTTCTGCTCGGTTCAAGAGTGACTCATTCCGACCAGTTTCAGACGATGGGTCTTTAGCGAATGACCAAGGTGTTCTGCCTGGGGATTTACCGTTGTTGGCTTGCTCTGTAATCTTTTCCTTCCATGCAAATATAGCAGATTCTAACTTGTTTACTGTCTCGAGTGCGGTATGTTCGGTCCCCAGCTTGAGAGATACGAAGATTTCATCTACTGTGGCGGATCCCGTAGCCAACATTTTGTACAGTTCATCACCGAGGCAATTCTTTCCAGACTGCTACAACACAAGGTTTTATAGATAGCTGTTACATATACTGCATTGGAATCTTCCTTAAGAGTTATTATATGACTATCATAAGGGATAAGGAGGTCAAGCTTACTTTGGGTACTGCTTCCTTGATAATGGATGGTACTGTCATTTCAAGAAGAACGTTTTCGTTTATGGCTTTTGTAGCTTTGAATACTTGATAAACAACTTTGCCCTTGTCTAGCAGTTTCTTCCTTCCTGAGTTAGAGAGTCCAGGTTTGGGCACTTGTGGTGATGGAAGCCACCATCGCTTGCTCTCGCTTGTAGTCTTGTTCGTCCCTTCAGCTCTACTACCTGTTTCGGAATACCAGAACTCTGTGTTCACCATTGAGTCCAGTATCTCCTGTGAATTTTGCAATGATCAGGGAAAAAGCAGAAGTGTAACGAAATAGTATATCAAAAGAAAAGGATAATCGCTTACCATTAGCATTGAGTCCAGTTTCTGAAGAGCTGGGAGATTCATATGAATGTCTGCACGAGCTTTCGGGGTCATTATCTGTTTGAAACAAAAGTTCCAGTTTAGTTTCTTCCTCCTTGAGTATATTAAATCTGGATCACACGTTTAGCTACATACCTCAAGTGATCTTCCATTGGCATCAATTTGCTTAGTAGGGACTAACTCAATCATGTAGTTAGTTGGAGAAAGTAGCCAATCCATTTCCCTTCTCCATTTCTGTTTTTTCTCCTCACACAAAGGTTCTAATTTCCAGAGCTCGCCAAATATAGAGTCTGCAAAACCCAAGAAACTTAGTAGACATACCAAAAGAACACAAAGGTTAAGTGTTAGGAAAGATTAGGACATACTAGCAAGATGTGTTACAGCATTTGACAAAGCCAAAGCTACTTGGATACCCTTGCATCCCCCAGTGACATCTTCGCCGAGCAATAGCTTTGAGAATTTCTCCTTCATGGCTTCCACATCCAACTGGCAGTAGACATAGCCTGGTTTCTCCTTAGCATCAAAATGTTTGGACCTTCCAGTTAAGCTCAAATCATCGCAGCTTTGTTCGTCATTCTTCATCGGTAACCATTTTGAAGAAAAAGAGCTCGAGGCATCTTTGCTTGATGAACAGCTTGAAAATGCATCATCGTCCAATGAATCTGTAAGGCACCCGTCTCCTCGACTTGTTCCACTATCTTCTTCTTCATATGATTGATTGTTGATAATACAAGCTTCCAAGCCGTCGTATGTAATCATTCCTGGAAAGAAAAGGGTACACAATGTCACCTTAGGAAGATATATTAAGATGCTTAATGAACCATTTCAAGTTGAAAGCATCATCAAGATCTAGACCCAACTTAACAGGCATACAACGTAAAAGTATTAAAAAATTACAGAGACAGAGAGAGGAAAACAAAACAAAAAATTCTACCAATCATTAAGAGTTCATTCAGACTTTGGCCATAAAGAACCCCCCCCCACCTTCACATCTACTTCTTGTTTCACTCATCAAATGGGAATCAAGAAAAAGGTAGTATCACATACACTTTGTTTATGCAGACTAGTGTTCTACAAGAGAAAAGAAAAACAAGTGATATAAAATAAAGGAATCAAAGTCGTTGTGTTCCACGAGTCTTTAATAGCTAAAGTCAAGACTTTGGTTAACCCAAGACTGCTAAAACAAATTTAAATGCTTCCTTTCTAAAAGGAAATGTATAAAATAATCTCAAAAACAATGAGTTAGTATCCCCATGTGGTGAAAATTCCAGACGGACCCCACCACGGAGACTTTAATCACTTGTCATGACATATCATTTTTCAAACTTTCATAGCATATAATTGTTTAATCAAACACCAGTGTTTTTGATTTGATTATCATATCTACCATTGAAAAAAAGGAAGACATCTGCAAGTCGCATACGAAACTGACAAGTGAGAAAAAATTCAAGACTACATGGATTCTTCTTCCTCGTGAAGTTATTTATGAATCCACATTTTACTTCAGTTCAATTTTTTATATGAAATGTTTAGTCTTAATGACCATGTGAAACCAATTAGCTACCTACTCTTGGCAGTTTCTGAATAAATATAATCAATGATTAAACAACTGAAAAAAAAACTAGAGGACCCTCACTAGTACTAACAAACCCCACATCCAAAGAAACAGGGTTTTGGTCTAGATATGACAATGAATCACACAAAATGCTCTCGCATCAAATTAAATATATGCATTGATGTCGCGTGGAAAGCTACAGACTTCACGCCCTATTTATTACACGAATGACCGGGTTGGTGTAGATCTTTAAGGGTCTGATGTTGGTCCCATACCAATCCTAAACCGGTCACATGACAAATGGAGTGACCACTCACCATTATTTGGAAAGTATACCCAACAGTTATAGTCTAAATATTCCATATCATGTGTAAGCAGTAAACACCCATAAATGATCTACCTAAGAGCTTAATAAAGGAGACACTCTTTTAGTTTTATCTTCCAGTTTGTAAATCAGATCAACTTAAGCTTCAGTCACTCAGACTTTAAGTAAGCATCACTAGTGTAAGATTAAAAGAAGAAGAGTAGAAAGATTGGGTTTTAATTAGTACTTACTATCTTGTTCATCGAAATCGATGCTGATCTCCCTCTCCCTGCTGCAGCAACCCAACCTTCTTCTCATTAGCATCATCTTCTCTTCTCCTCTTTTGTAAACCCTTACGCTTTTGTGATTCTTTGTGGAACCAGACAAAAGCCAAGTTTCCTTTTTCCTTCTTTATTGCTAAAAAAACAAGTTTCTTCTTCTTAATCAGGTGATATTAATAAATATACCAACCATCTGGTCCCAGCATAAATAAGCATTAAAGATTTATACAGTCAAAACAAAAATAAAATAAAATAACTCATAAGGAAAGGAAAGGTAACAGCAAAACAAAATGACGAGAAGAATGACATTATCATTTAACTAAGCTTGTGATGGTTTTTTCAGTACCAACTACCAATAACCTGCAAGACAACCACTTATGCACCAACATACATGGAAGCAGACAAACCAGTGATCTAAATTTTAATAAATTATTTTAAGAAAATCATACACAAAGGGACAAGAAGAAAGTATTTTTCAGATTAGGCACACACACACACACAAAAAAAAAAAAAGGATTGGAAATGAGTTGTTATTATTTACTACTACTAATCAGCTTTATAAGGGTACTAATAATACTTATTAAGGAAAGGATTAAAAGGAGTAATGATGTAAAGCTTTTACTAAAAAGAGGTGATTTAGCTACTTAAAATGGCAACATCTGGAATTAATTACCAAATTTTTTAACTGTTCCCAAAACGTAATTACAGAACAAAAAGAAAACAATTATTTTAACAGATTTGAATCCAAAGAATAGTAAATCCAAAAAAATGCGAGCTAAATGAGCAGATCGAGCACAAACCTAAACATCTAACTGGACGAATTACAGAACAGAACTAAATCCATGGGAAGAAACACAGTGAAGGAAGTTAAACACAAACCTCGAAATCTGAAGCGAGCGCCACTAAAAAATCCACAGAAGAAGACAACACTAATCTGAGCTTCAGAAGCAACCACATTCGTCCGTACAGCTGAGAATACACATAATATACACAGTAGCTACGGTATAAAATCGAGGAAGAAGAAGGAGAAAGTAAGAAAGTAGGAGAAGAATGGAGTTTGGGTGATGCGTCAGAGCTGAGAACATTTATTGTGGAGGAATATTTTTGTTGACGATGGCAATTTAATATTTTCTTTTTTCTTTTTTTGAGAGAATTTTAGAGATGATAAAATAATAAGAGCCGTAGGATCGTTTCTGAGTTGATTATGTAAAATTTTAGACGGTGAAAGGGTTTGATTTGACAAAGAATAAAATAAAGTGGTTTGATTTGTAAAATTTTCAAAAAACCTATAAACCAGAGAGAGGGATTAGAATTCAACGGACATTAGCGCCGCTTGTGAGAGACAAATATTAAAATACAGTATAATTTAAACTCTTTTGAAACTCGTGCTAAGTGACATCTACTACATTAAATGTCGTCTAATCAATATCACGAGATTTCTTTTTTTTTTTTTTAAGACAAAACTAAACTGAGAAAAATATAAATGTTTGGACCGTAATTTTGAGTTAACGTTGTTGGGCATTGAGAATTTTTTGAAAAAAAGCCCATCATTACGGAAGCTATGGACTCGGAGGCTATAGCCATAATTTTATTTCCTAAAGTATGCTATATTTCTTTTATATTGGTACTACAAATTTTTCGAAGATTTCAATATAATACAGATCTATTATTGTTTTCTGTGTTGCAAATTTGAATTATCCATTTTTATAATAGTTTAATCCGCTTATGAAATTGTATAAAATTACCCCCATATACTGTAGTTTTTTTTGTTTTTGCCAAACTCGTTTGACTAATTACTGAATAATAATAATATGAAACAAATAATGCGAAAACATTTCATAAAACAGAAAAGAGTACATAAAATTTGGAACTATTTCATCAAATGCTCTGTAACCCAAATACTAATGACAAGACAAACTCTGGATTATAACAAAGAGTAAACCATGTTTAAAGATTCACACTATCATGTAATAAAGATACAATTCTTCACTTAAATTAAGCAAATAACCATGACAAAACTGGCATTTCGAAGTTATCTTTGTTCTTCCAACAAAACGAAACACTATGAAAAGAATCAGTCCTCTTCCATTGGCACTTCTGGAATGTCAAACCTGTCTTCTTTAATCGGGTTGTTGATTGTAGTAACTGAAGGTGAATTGCAGTCAAGGAGATAACACAACATAACATATAACATATAACATATATCAGATGTAATAATCACACTATTAAAAGATAATTAAGAAGATAGAAAAAGGATATAATTAGTCAACATAGGATCATCTTTCTCTCCACGGTTTCTGCTACCCTCAAGCTCTCTCAGAATCTCAGGAGTAACCTACAATTAACATTAACAAGCCGAACAAGCGTGAATTACTAAACAAAAAAAGTTATCATTTTTTTAAAAGTTAGTAGAAGAAGTCTTACGAGATGGTGTTTTTGCCTCTTGAGGAGAGTTTGGAAATGCTCCTTGTCTTCCTTTAGTAGCTCATACTTGTACCTACACATCGGCTTAAACATGAGCTTACAAAATAACGTTAAGGTAGATAAGTTTTTGCTTGATTTGTTTTTGTTTAAACAGAAAGTTTACCTTTGCACAAAAGTAAGAAGAGACTGGTGCCAAATCACAGGCATAACTCTTATTTCGTCGACAAATCTCATGAAGTGAGCAACCAATCCATCAAGCACTCGATACGGCATACAATATTTCTTCTCCAAAAATGTTTTTATAAAGTAGCTGCGTAATAAGAAAAATATTATCAGTACACTCTTACGACCATTCCATAAGCTTTATTACCCGACTCTTTAGTCTCTATTATTAAGAAGTCTAAAGGAATAGTACAAGTTTACCTTGTTGTACCACAATACTCCATCTCAGCGAGGTTTAGCAAAGCAAAACTGCAGTTCATGATAAGAAATTAGTAATAATGCAAACGAATAATCTGAAAACTATAAAAGATGTTCTATTAATGCAATCTTTGTACGCATACCCTGAGTGAAGCAAAGGGAAAGAGCACTTTTCGAGAATGCTCCCTAAAATCACAGCTTCTCTGAGACTGCATGTACCCGACTGAACAAAATACAAATCCAAGGAATGAGTGAGAAAACCGCGACATTCTGCGAACAGGTTGGTTAAAACTCTGGACTACATACCTTACAAAGGGGGAAAAGTATGCCTTTATTGAATGCACTAGGCTTGTACAGTGACTTTTTCAAAGCCTGGTATAGAGCAAAATGCAGCCTCTTGTTCTTCCTAATATCCTCTCTCACTCGGGGAAGCAAAACGTAGTTGTAGAACCTCTGAATTTGGCTGTTTTTCAAGTGGTGAGCAAAGATTCTTGTGGCTTGATACATCGCGTTAGGTGACCATTTCTCTGGCTCGGTCAAGTACAATACATCCTCCCAGCGTTCCATTCTAGTAATAAGCACAAATGCTTTCGGCATCTTCCCAATCGTATATTCACTCATAAACTTGGCGACACTGCAACAACATCATGTAACAAATGTTGGAAACTCTACAGATTAAGCAATGAGAAGTAGAAGGAATGGGAAAAGAGAAAAGCATCACCCTTTATATAATTTAGTTATATTAGGGTCCAATTCAGGATCGGGACGCTCTTCTGCATTAGTAAAAAAGGTATAAGCTTGTAAGATACAAACAATCAAACAAAAGGTGTACAAACAAAGAAACACATAATAAAAGATCTGTATAATCAACCTTCAGCTAAGTGGGCGTCATTATCTTTGATTTTCTTGATAATGATATCAGCGAGTGTACGCTGAGGAGGGGCATTCTTAACAAAGAATGACTCAAACAACTTCTCGTCGTCCTCATTGATATCCTCCTGATTCACACAATACATAAAGTCTAAGCATAACGTATCGATGAAGTCTGTAACTTGTAAAAGCTTTCGAAAATGTTAATTTCATAAACATGAGCTTGAAGAATCAATGAAAATCAATTTCGTTCGAAGTAAAAGTAAATCTAAAGCTAACATTGAAACGAAAAAAAAAAAGTCGTAGAGAGAATAAAGGTACTGACTTGATAACTATCATCTTCGAAATTTCCATCAAACTCATCAATGTCATCAATGTTATCTTCCTCCTCAAGCACTTTCTTCTCCTCTTCCGCAGTCAAGGCGGCTGCAGCAGCAAACGCGGCGCCGCTAGGGTTTCTCTCGGCGTTCTCTTCATCAGCGATCTCCTTTTGCTGGGCAAGAGCTACCTTCATGATCTTCGAGCTGATACCAGCTTCAATCAACTACAGAAACACTCGAAAGAAGAGGAATTGTTAGCATCCCTAATCAATTTGAAGATTCTAGAAAGCTTGACGCTGAAGATTGAAGAAATTTCAAGTTTACACTCACCTTCTCCTGCTGCTGATGGGTTTTGGGAACCTTTGATCGCTTCCTGGAAGAAGCGACGGAGGCGTCATCGGAGATAAAAGGCTGCGTGTTGACAATTCGATCTCGCTTCTTCGCCATTGTTGTGAAAGAGAGGATTTTTCGGAAGACGGCAGGAGAGAAGAGAAGAAACTCGTTAAAGTTAAAACCTTTGGCTCTTCATATTAAAACCCTAATTGAACAAAAAAATGAAGAGGAAACAGAAAGTTTTTTTTTTTGGGTAATGAGATTTATGGGTTGGGTTATCAAACCCATGGATCCTTGACTCAGCCCATATGGCCCAACTAGTCCTTTTTTCTGTTACATTACATGATCTTCTTTTCCAGTGCATTGAAAAAATGGAACCAAAAGAAAGAAACTCTATTGTCTTTGTTTTGACTTTTGAGTATAAATATTTGCCTAAAATGCAGAGGGACTGAACCCAACTGTTTAGTTTCTGATCTTTTCATTCAGTTCTGAGCTTTAAATTCATCGTGAGTTTTCAAAATGATTTTGAATTTTAATTTGGTTTGGTATGATACTTCCAACTATATAAATTTATCCAAAAAAAGTAATTAAAGAGAACCCCACAAAAACACACATTTTCAAATAATATTACAAAAAGTTTGAGATATTTATGATTTTTGTTATTTGTAGAAAAATAATTTAAAATAAAATTTATTAATAAAATCATAAAAATAGTAATAAAGATAATTAATCATAATAATTCATTATGAATTTTTATTTAATTTAACTTTGTAAGAATTAATATAAACATGATACGTAGAAAACTGACTTATTAAATAATATTATTATAAAAAATCTATAATTATTATATATATAAATTATATTAGAAAAAATATGGGTTTTGAATATATTTTTTGAATAAGGTTCATAATATTTCAAGTCCGCCTCTTAATCCAATCTTGGATCGTTTGAAGATAAATAAAATATACAATATGAATGTTCTATCTTCTTCTTCGCATTTCATAAAACAAAGTATCATAAACATCTATATTAGGGAGGGGATGATTCGCAATTACCCAGCTATCTGTAATGTGTATATAAGATTTTTGCTTTAAATTATGTTAAAATATTTCTACTGGTAAATATTTAATAAACATTTTAACATTAAATAAAAATAAAAAAATAAAAATATTATGAAATATGAAAAAGAAAAAGAAAAGAACTCAAACATAAACATCATAAATAGTCATTAGATTTTCTTAAGAAAATATCTTAATTTTTAAGTAGTATAATTTTTAAAAAAATATTAAAACTTAATTTGATAATTACATTATAGGTATGATTGGTGAACAAAAGTGGAATATGTATTTTAGCAGTTAGCGCAAGTTATAAACTGTTAGAGAATAATGTAAAACTGTAAGAGAAAGTTGTTAGTGTTATTTTATAATTGTTACAACTGTTTTCTATTTGTATAATAATTTTTTACAATAATTTTGGTGATTGATAACCATTATATTACTTTTGTTCTAACATGTTACCAATCAAACCCTAAATCAAAATAAATACTTTTAGAATTTGCCATATTTTTTTAAATCTTTTAGGGCCGAACTTTATTTTATAGGATTACGCTTGTAACATCTGCGTATTTGGTCCAAAAACTTTTATTATTATATTATAAAAAAATATCACATTCTTTTGTGAAGTTTACCAGATAACAAATCTACTTATAGAAAAGAAATCACAATCCATTCTTCTTTGCCACAAATTCACAGGTGATATTAGCATCCCATTCTTTTGTCTTCGGGTTGACAAACTGATTTATACAATCTTATTTGCTTACTTTGTCGGTATACCGTTTTCAAGTTGGGTTATTATATAAATGCTTAAGAACTTGGAGGGGAAAATAATTAGTGGGAGACAAAAAGGAAATAGGCGTGACCTAGAGTTGGATCAATGGTATATAAAATTAGTTAGGTAGGCTCTTTAATCAAATCAACTTAATGAAAACACTGCCGAATTTAATTATTTGAAATTACGAAGTTCAGTTGGAAAATCGTGAGTTATTTAAAAATATAAAGGAAGCTTTACAAAAAGTGAAATAAAATGTTATATTGACAACAAAATTAATTGAAAAGGAAATCGAATCATATATCAAAAATGATTCTTGGGCCCCTTCTTAATTATATGTACGGCTCACACATATTTTCGTGATTATGGTTTTAATTATTAATAATATCCTCTCCAGCTACCTTTAACATAATCTGAGCTACTGAAATTATATTACTAGAGTTTTGGACCTTCGGTCCTCCCAAAATACAGAAATTAAAAATCCCAAAATATAAAAATTATAAATTAAATATTGGACTGAAATGAAATTATAAAGTTGTAACTTTAAGTATTTTGCTATAAAATTAAATTAATAAAATTTTCTGTTATTGTTGTAGATTTTAATGTTGTAAGATTTTAACCATAGGTTTAAGAAAATTTAATGTTTTATTTTTAAAATTAAAATTAAAATATTAATGTTTTATATAGTATTTTGTTTCTTACAATAAAAAAGAGAAAAAATAATATTTAGTTTTAAAAAAACTACTTATAGTATAATTGGAAGAGATTTTACGCTTTAAAAATATAAAAAACAAAAATTTACATTTCTTCACAAAAAAATATTTTGAATAGTTAAAAGAAATATAAAACCGTTTTAGTTTGGTGTTATGAAAAAATAGTCCATAATTTATTTTATGAAAAATGCCTCATCTATTATTTTGATTTTTCTTATAAAATGTTTTCTTTAGGGTTTGTGAGAAGCCATGTACCAAGACCTTAAGGTTTTGTGGTTTGCTCTAATTGTAATTGTCTTTATTTATGTTTAGCTTTTCACATTGATGGTATGTTGAATGCACTGTGTTTGATGCATTAATCCAAATAATGCATATGATTGCGTTCTAGAAAGAAAGTGCTTTCACTACTAAGAATTGGTTTATTCTTGTATTCCTCCAATCTCTATGGGAAGGTTCACTGATCCAAAAAAATAAGGATTTTTCCATCGAAACCAGATAATTTCTCCGTTTTGCTAGAGGATTTTCTATCTCTCATCTTTGTGAGTGTATTTGCAAACAAAATATTTTCTTAACTTCTACTTTCAACTAGAACCTGAGTGATATAGAAATCATCAATATCAATGATGATAACTAGGGTGTCATCATGTAGCCTGTCAAGGAAACCTTCGACAAATAAACCTCATGAGTCTTCATCAACGAATTGACGACAAAGCTCTGGGTAATTGTTGGATGAAGTATCCTTGCTTGATAGAGGTTTTGTCTGATTAGGTGTTCTGGTGAAGAGGTTGTACCATTCATTTGAAATATCTGGAAAGATTCTTCTTTATCGGTATTCGACGGTGTTTTCAACAGTCGCAGTGATGTGACCATCTGTTTTATCTATCAAACAAAATGTTTTTTTTGTTGCGTTTATCATTCCTTACCCATCTGCGAGGGGAAGAAGCTGCTCTTTTTTACACTGGAGAATGCTTACTTATCCATTATATTGTTCTTGTGTTATGGTAAAAATTAGCCAAGTCCCCTCGTTTTAGAGTCAAACTGTTGATGTAACGAAAACTACAATGGTTAAAATTTGTAAATATAAATAGTTTGGGGATCGGAGTCTTCTTGAGATACAAAAAATATTAAATGGTTTCAAAATAAATATTTAGAATTTGTGATGAGCATAATGAAAACTGAAACGAAGTAGAAATATGAAAAAAATATATGAATAAATGAGCTTTAAAATTGATTATTCTAAAGTTTTTTGACAAAAATTGAATACAATTTTTTTAAAAAAAAGAGCTGAGCACTGCAAGAGTGTCTGTCTAGAATTGTCCATCCCTTTTTTTTTATCTCTTCTTTTATTTTTATAAATTTAAGCCATGTTTAATGTTCCTAATTTACTCTTTTGGATTAAGCATTTATTCATTTTATATTAGTTGTGGACTAATTTTTACAGCTGTTTTGACTAAGTTAGAGTCGTAGTTTAAATACAAAATCTCGTTATTCACTCCGTTAAATCTGACATCACCACCTAATTTTGCTTTGTATTTTTCTATTTTGATGAAATTTTTTTGTAATATATTTTTTTAGTAATTTTTTAATAAATTTTATTTAGTAGACCGGGTTTCTTTCTCAACAGATATGTCAACTAGTGCTACACAAGAAGCAAATGTGGTGATGGGCCGTATTGCCAAACGACTGATTGATTTAGTAAGCAAAATGTGTTGAAACATGATTTGAAAGTTCCTTACTTCCTTGATAAAAACATTATGGATGGAACAATTTTTTCTTTACTTTTCTTTTGTAACATGTTTTTAATTTATCTCCTCTTTATACGAATATCTAATTTATATCAAATAATATTCCATTTTCGTCATTTCAAATAAGCGTATGAGATGTATTACTTAAAACTCTACATTATCATTTAATGTGTTAATTTAGTTATTTAAAAAAATATTAAACGTATAGTACTCAATAAACTCACAGGCAAAATTTAATACCAAAATATTCGACTACGTTTTGTCATTAGTTTATAACAATTTAACGGTTTGTCGGTAACCTAAATAATTTTGAATGAATCCTTACAATGTTGCAAAATAACCATTTTTCTTACAATTTTTTATTCTGCCACTCTATAATATTCTCATCTCTTATGTTTGAGTGGTGCCGTTCATCTACGTGTACTCGTGAATAAGGTGGGATTTGTTCTCATCTTTATGGGAGGATTCCTCAATTATATGCCATTTAAGGTTGGCGTTTCCTTAAATGAAAAAGGATGTACATAAGTGATGGTGTTTGCACACAAAAAAAAAACATAAGTGATGGTGAATTGGTGGGTTTTCATTATTCATTATTATATGTTCCCATGTTGTATCTTTAATTTTTTAATTTACGTTTTTGAACATGCCTTTAATTTTTTTGGCAAATATGTAGAGAGTGCTAAACATATAAAGAGAGCCTAAACAAAACATTTGGCAGGTTAAGTGGACAAAGCATTTTCGATTAAAGATTCATTATACATCTAATATTACACATGACTTCCTAGAAGTAGAAATCTTTAGTGTTGTCATATCGAGACCGATGCCATTTTTGGTAAGTATTAGTGGGAGCATGCTCTTTTTCTTATTTCAAAGTATCATCAAATTGACTATAATACGACAAACAAAGCCATATTCGAACAACAACTATTTTTAATCGAATCACGGTGTTAAAAAACAAAACAAAACATAGGACTTGTAGGGTCCCACCTATGGAGCCTTCTTTATATTGCATCCTTCTCACTTGCACCCTTCTTATAACCTCTAAAATTTTATAAGATTTATATTTAAGATATAGTGTTTATCTCTTTTGTTATAAGTGTTATACTTCGATGGTGAACCGTGGAAGTTCTATAGCGTCTTTAACTTTGTTGCTGTTTTTTTCTCTTGTGTTATATTTGCATTTTGAAACTACAATGGCTGCGCGAAAATCAGTTAAAGTGCTTGGTCCGCCTATTGCTCTCGAGTGGTCACCACCATCACCCCCAAAAGAAGACTTTGTAAAGTTCAAGATCAACCTATACAAGAATATAGAACAAACTGCTTTCCGACCAACTGGTCCTGGTCCTAGCCAAGGCATCGGACACAAAGACCCACCAGGTGCACCATGAAAAGCAGTCGTAGTGAGTTTTGTGTCCGAGTAACTGGTGTTTTTGATATTGATCCTTCTTTCGTTCTTCTCTTTATGCAGACAGTTTTTTTTTCTTTTTCTTTTTTTGGGAGTGGATATGAACTTAAACGGATCAAAAGAAAGGATGTTTATATTCTTTGTGTCCGAGTAGCCGATATATGTTTTGAATGCTTATATATATTATTTGTATACGGTTATCTATCTAGATTTATATTTTCTTTCTCGAACCGTATCAGTTTCTAGTTGCTTAGTTATAACTAATAGGAATATTATTTCTAATATTAACTTACTACGAGTTATTGAACTGTTTAGTAAAGTAGATATTTTGACTATTTCGGCTTGTTCTAAAATGCGGTCTAGGTGCCCGTTTAATCGTGCCTGAGTGCTATACAGTATAATGTTTTTATATTATATGGTAATTTAGATGATTTATAAAAATACGGACATTTAATATCGTTTATACAGATATTTATACAGATATTTAAAATAAAACCCAAAACTTTTACAAATATATATTATTATATAAACTAAAATTGTTTATCTTAAATAATAAATATTTTTACTTTTTAAATTGTAAAGCAACTAAATTAAATTTATTTATATGATAATTAATAAATCCATACACTACACATTTTATTTATTTTTACATTTTTAAAAAAATATGTTTTTATAAACTTCTCATCTAAATTCACTTCTATATATTATAAATTTATATTCTGTACATATACTACATAATAGTTTATTAAATTTAATATTTAAGCGTATAAGTTTTTAAGATTAAAATATATACATGTTTGATTTATTTTATTTAACACACATTATATATATACACATAATATCTAAGATATTTTACCCCAAATATTTGATATAAATAATGTTTAGGCATCCACGTAAACGAATAAGTACTAAATGTTCATGTAGCATGTAGTGAATGCATAATGAGTTTTGAAAACACTGCTATTTCTTATATTCTTTCGATGAAATTCTATAAATTTGATTAGCAATAAGATCAAGATTAATTATACATTTATACAACACTCTGTAATTAGCAATATAAATATCCTTTTAAATAGAGGGCTTTACAAATAATTCTGATACCACTTGTAAACAATAAAGAACTAAAGCAGCTTTCTGTTTGAGATCGAATGCTTTTAAGAATGCTTATTATTGCTTGAATAAACTTGAAACACAACAAATCATTATAAAGTCAAGTGACACTTAACAATTACCGAAACGACTGCAACAACTATGTACTTGCTTCCTAGTTCCTACAAACCAGGACATCAAAACTTATTCAATTCGACTAAGTCAAATAACTCAACATACTATTTCAAATAACTAACGGCTACTTCATGTATACGGAACTCTTCCTTACGTTTAGCATGTATTCTATATTAACGTGATTAGAGGCCCTGCTGGAGACTAGAAACTATGCCATCTTTCCCTTATTTGTTATTTAAACTTATAATTAATATCAAGTGTTAAATAATAATTTATATATGCAGTATTATGTAAAAATAAATTTTTTTTTTTTTTCAAAGATTCTGGGAGTTCCTAGCCTTATATCTATAACTTCTTTTAGTCGGAAAGTTAATTATTAGGAATTCCAATTTAAGGAATAACATTTCGTATAAGGAATGTTTGAATTGTTTGAATCCAAAGTACAAAAATTATTTTATCACTAGACCAATAATTGATTGTAAAACAAAAACTTAAAAGTAGAATACTACTTACACTCTAAAAGAGGAGAACACCATTTTTAACTTTCAAAATTTTAAAACAATGTTTTTAAAACAAGCTGGGATGATGAGCCTGAATAGCTTTTCGAATCATGCATGGATCAACCAAATTTTCAGTTTTTGATATATATGGTAAACTGGCAATGTATCCCAGCAACAAATATACACCAAGTGGCAACAATATGTAATTAACCATTTGCCACAGGCAATATAGGCAATATACGTGCAGGTTAATTGCTTAAGTTTTATGTGCATGCATCAATAAGGAACAAAAGCATCTTATAATTATAAATGGTTCTTGTATGTTGAAAGCCCTAAGCAACGTACGGCTTCCGTGACTTATGCTATAGGCCGGCTTTGTACAAGAGATAGTTAATACATCATGTACGCAACTTAAACATCAATGTTACTTTCACGTAAAAATAATCACGATCTTAAATGGTTGAATAATGTAGGTACGACGTTTAGCAAAAATAACAATTTGCGTACAAGAACAATGAGACGTAGATGTTTGTGGCTTTAACCAAAAACGAAAAGAAATGAGACGTAGAAGAAATATGAGCTAAGAATAACGTGTGCAGTGATTTAAAATAATGAATGGTTAAACTGTTAGGAGTGAAAATGATTCGATTTTTTAAAAAGAAACTTATAATTATTAAGAAACAAAATACTTTTCTTTGACAATTGTCAATAGATTTACATCAACTAAATCGGTTCAAAAATATGATAAATTAATTAATATGTTTACTTTGTGTAAGCAAAAGAAAAGGGAAAACTTTAGCTATATAATAAAGTATACAGAACCCAAGTCCATCAAATTAAATCACAAAGCAATGGCCCAACTTCACTTCACCACTTTAGTATTTTCTTCCATTTTAGTTATCTCATCCTCAAGCTTCATCCCGCTGCGTCACCCCTTTGATCCCTTGACTGAGACCGAACTCAAACTCGTCCGTAACATCATCAACAAAACTTACCCTGTTGGTCCTAAACATAGGTTCACTTTCCAGTACGTGGGTCTCAATGAGCCCGAAAAGTCCCAAGTCTTATCCTGGTATACATCACCGGACCACAACGTTAAACTACCTCCACGTGAGGCGTTTGTCATCGCCCGAGATAAGGGAAAGACCCGAGAGATCGTCGTTGACTTTTCCTCTCGTTCCATTGTCTCGGACAAAATCTACGAAGGCAGTGGTTACCCTATGCTCACTATCGACGAGGAGCAAGCAGCCAGCCGGCTTGTTCTCAAGTTCAAGCCGTTCCGTGAATCGATCACGAGGCGCGGCTTCAACGTGTCAGAGGTTGTGGTCACGTCCGCAACGATGGGATGGTTCGGTGAGAAGGAGACGGAGAGGCTTATAAGAATGAGAGCATTTTATCTGAACGGGTCGGTGAACACCTATCTTAGACCTATTGAAGGAATGACGATAATCGTTAACCTTGACAGGATGAAAGTTACGGACTTTAAGGATAGGTTCACGACTCCCATGCCTCCGGCTGATGGAACGGAGTACCGTATCTCTAAGCTTAAACCGCCGTTTGGCCCGCCGCTTCGAAACGCCGTCATTTTTCAGCCAGACGGGCCTGGGTTCAAGATTGATGGACAAAGCGTCAGGTCAAATAATTAGCAACTAACTTTTCAGATAACATAAACTATTTTAAAGGTCAATATATAGTTAAAATCTTACATATTTTTTCATTTCAACAAAAAAAGAAGAAAAAAATCTGATATCTTTAAATATATATCTGTGAAAATAGTTTCTCTAAGTCGAACAAGGCGTATACAAGGCGTAAATCATGTTTGAGTTGCCCTGGTAAAAAACATATCAACGATGACATAATGCATGTCTATGAAAAAAGTTCATATAAACCTCGTATCCTTGTTATATATATGGTTCTTTTAATTATTAATATTTTTTAAAAAAAATTATAGGTACTAAAGTATCGGTCCTATATATCGACACACATTTTAATTCTATTTGTTTTCTATGGTGATGTGCAGATGGGCAAATTGGAAATTTCACATGTCATTCGACGTTCGAGCAGGTCTCATTATCTCTCTCGCGTCCATTTTCGACATGGATATTAACAAATACAGGCAAGTCCTGTACAAAGGCCATTTGTCGGAAATATTCGTACCTTACATGGACCCAAGTGAGGATTGGTACTACAGAACATTTTTTGACTGTGGAGAATACGGGTGCGGACAAGACGCCGTGTCTCTTGAACCGCACACTGATTGTCCCGCGAATGCTGTCTTTATGGATGGCATTTATGCAAGCCAAGACGGAACTCCTACTAAAATCCCAAATGTTATGTGCATCTTCGAAAAATATGCCGGAGACATTATGTGGCGGCATACCGAGGCTGAGATTCCCAACTTAAAAGTAACAAATGACAGTCTCGTATTACGAAATCTACCTTCATATATATAGTTTTATCAGTTATATATGTATATGTGTATATAATATGAAAATATGATTCATATTTACATAAATGTTGATGCAGATCACAGAAGTTAGACCGGACGTAAGTCTTGTAGCCCGGATAGTGACAACCGTGGGGAACTACGACTACATAGTTGATTATGAGTTCAAACCTAGTGGTTCTATCAAAATGGAGGTAATGCCTTTCCAATACTTTGGATAGTTTATTAATTACACGCAGTTTCAATTATTGATATTTATTTCCTGGTCAACATTTAATTTATTGATTTAAAACCAACTATAATTATATATCATTTTTATTTTTGCAACTCATAACTTTTTTTTATTAAAAATTTAATGTTTACATTTAAAAAAAAACACAATAATAAATAGTTACATGTATTTATTAAACGTCAGTTGAATATTTTACTTGTAAAAATGTGAGACATAAACACACACAAATATATTATTATTTTTTTCTTATTAGAAGGAAAAAAGAAACTATTTGAGATAACAATTTTAAATTATATATATTTTTTAAAAAGAATACTTCATATCTTAAGTAAATAATTAGATTCCAATACTAAGAACATATCCAAATATCTCAAATGTTAAGAAATACAATCTAAAATATATAAACTGAGATATTTGGACTAAATTTGTCAATATATGAGATACTTTACATTAGTATTTTAATTTTTTTTTAAAATCGATGTATTTTATATTTTTGTTTTTTGTTTATTAGTTTTATATAATTATTCTTTATTTCTTATTTTCTGAAAATCCTATTATGATTTTTTTGGATAGAGAGGTGCTCTTATAAAAATTTTTGGTTCTAGGTTGCTCTTAGAATTTGGAAAAAAATTTATTCCCAAATTTGATATGTAATGTTACATTTTGATGTGTCTAGGTCGGTTTAACAGGTGTTTTAGAAATTAAACCAGTGGCATATGTTCACACATCAGATATCAAAGAAGACGATATCCATGGAAAGATTGTCGCGAACAACACTATTGGAGTCAATCACGACCATTTTGTAACATTCCGTCTTGATCTTGATGTTGATGGGACGGAAAATTCCTTTGTTCGTGCCAAACTTGTGACCAAGAGAACTCCAAAATCTGTTAATACACCGAGAAAAAGCTACTGGACAACAAAGCGAAAGACAGCAAAAACAGAAGCAGAGGCTCGGGTGAGACTAGGGTTGCGGGCGGAAGAGTTGGTGGTGGTTAACCCAAACCAGAAAACGAAGCATGGCAATGAAGTTGGATACCGTTTACTTCCTGGGGTAACTTCAAGCCCACTTATTACCAAAGATGATTACCCACAGATTCGAGCAGCATTCACCAACTATAATGTGTGGGTCACGCCGTATAACAAGTCGGAGGTTTGGGCTAGCGGTTTATACGTCGATCGGAGCCATGGCGACGACACGTTAGCCGTATGGTCTGCAAGGTTTTATTTCCATGAGTCTATAAAACTTTTATCCCCCCCACAAAAGTAAAAGACATTTGTTAGATATTTATGAATTTTAAATATAATTTTTGATTTTAAAGAAATATAAATATTTATTGTGGGGCTAAACTTTTATAACTGATCGAATCTTACATGCAGGAATAGAAAAATAGAAAAGAAAGATATAGTGATGTGGTACACCGTCGGATTCCACCACGTCCCATGCCAAGAAGATTTTCCGACGATGCCGACTATGTCCTTTCGTTTTGAACTCCGACCGACCAACTTTTTCGAGCAAAATCCTGTCCTCAAGACTAAACCCATCAAGCTCACCACGGCTCAAAAATGCACTCCTGAAAATGATTATTAAGTTAATAACTAACATACTCATATCATTTGATATGTATTTATCCAGCTAATACAATCATTTGATATGTTGATCTACTTGATTATGAAATGTAACCGTTGGAGAAATAATAATGTGATTTCAAATATATTGGTTTTGATTAAATAACTGGATTTTAAACCGTGCTATAAAAGATAATAATATTTGAAATAATTTTACTATAATTCAATTATAATAAAAAATCGTCATAAAATTATATGATATATATTTAACCTGTTTGTACTGGTCCAAAATCTAAAGTATTATATATTTTTATAGAAAAACATATATATATATATATATACATATATATAAAGTAATTTATATTAATTTCGATGTTTTCATAATAATTTATAATATTTTTATATAAATATAATTATAATAAAAAAATCATCATAAAATTATATGATATAGATTTAATCTGTTTTTATTGGTCTAAAGTATTTTAGATTTTTATAGAACGAAATATATTTATATATCAAGTAATATATATATATATATATATATATATATATATATATATATATATTTGATGTTTTCATAATAATTTATAATATATTTATATAAATATAACCACTAATTTATGAAAGTTACAGTAGGTTAATTAATCTATAAAAGCAGTTCTCCATTAGTTTAGATTTATTTTTGATGCTTTATAATCAAAATGAGTTATTTTTAATATAATTTTTTTATCAAATTAAAATATTTATATAGTATTTACAGTAATATAATTATAAAATTCAATATAACTTGACTAAATTTATAATAAAAAATTAGTTAGTTTCAATTACAACAACAACGATTATACCAACAGTTCACATGTTGTCTTTTAACGTTGAGTTACCATAAATGTTGTAAAATTGTTTTGTTTCATTAATTTGAATCTCACTTTTGAAAAAAAATACAAAAAACACCCCAAAAGTCGTCGGAAAAATAAAACTGAAATTTCTTTACTCAGTGAGCTCTTAAAAAACTTGCAATATTTTTCCTTTAAATCAGCCAACCAACCAGGAAATTCAATGAAACCCGGACTTTTAGGCCAATATATTTCTTTCTGTTTGTGGTAAGCATTTAGTGGAAGAACATGTGTTGTCAATAAGAAAAAAAATGAAAAAAAATAAAAAAATTGAAAGTTCCGTGAGTTGAGAGAGCCCATGCACAAATTTATTATTCCCTTTCATATGCATGATTCAACAAGATCGACGGACATATTTGTCAGTTCCAATGATTAGCAACTAATTAAAAAAACAAATTAATTTTATTAGACCTTAAATGTAATACTATATATATACTCATATGTTTTGTGGAAAAAAATCTATGTTTAGGACACAAAACCTTAATCAACATATATACATGTTTGTTTCAAGTGTAAGAGAAAGGGAAAAGTTTGGCTATTTAAAGCATACAGAACCCAAGTCCATCAAATCACAAAGCAATGGCTCAACTTCACTTCACCATCTTAATCTTTGCTTCCTTTTTCCTAATCTCATACTCAAGCTTCATCCGGCCGCCTCATCCCTTTGATCCCTTGACTGAGACCGAATTCAAACTTATCCGTAAGGTCATCAAAAGAACGTACCCTGTTGGTCCGAAACATAGGTTCACTTTCCAGTACGTTGGTCTCAACGAGCCTGATAAGTCCCTAGTCTTGTCGTGGCATTTATCACCGCACCACAATGTCACACCACCGCCACGTCAGGCGTTCGTCATAGCCCGGGAGAACGGAAAGACCCGAGAGATCGTCGTTGATTTTTCCTCCCGAGCCATTGTATCGGACAAGATCCGCGTAGGCAATGGTAACCCTATGCTCACTATCGAGGAGCAACAAGCAGCCACCGCGCTTGTTCTAAAGTTTAAGCCGTTTCGTCACTCGATCAGGAGACGCGGCTTGAAGTTGTCGGAGGTTGTGGTCACGTCCTCAACTATGGGATGGTTCGGTGAGACAAAGACCGAGAGGCTTATAAAAACGATACCATTTTACCTTAACGGGTCGGTGAACACGTATCTTCGACCTATTGAAGGAATGACAATAATCGTAAACCTTGAAAAATTGAAGGTAACGACGTTTAAGGACAGGTTCATGGGTCCTCTGCCGAAAGCTAATGGGACGGAGTACCGTTTCTCAAAGCTCAAGCCGCCGTTTGGCCCGGTACTTGGAAACGCCATCTTATTTCAGCCAAACGGTCCAGGGTTCAAGATCGATGGACACGTCGTGAGGTAAAATGACTAACAACTATTTCTCTCTCTTTGGGCCACATGCACCATGATAGATAATATATTGCAATAGAACTTATGCTATTTATGGAGAATAAAGTTTTTCAGCGTAAATAGTAGCAGCTTGCTACTTTGCTAGCCTTTTTCTGCTTCTGATTTTTCTTTTTGGAATGAAAACCCCAATTTATTTTTGTTCTTCTCTTCTAGATTTACCAAGAGATTTTAAGTGAAATCCGGAAAGTAGCCAAAAACCTAAAACTGAAATATCAGGAAAAAAGGGTCAGTCAGCTCTTGTAAAATTAATCCTTTAAATTAGCCAACGAACTGAACATTTTAAAGAACTCTCGACTAATTATATATAAGATATCCTTCTTTTGTTTGTGGTTAAAATTAGTGCAAGAACACTTATTACTTAGTCAAGTCGATGGACTAATCCATCGTGAGGTTAACATAATTAGCATCCTACAAATATGAGACAGATTTATGCTATGACTTTTTTTGTTTCTTATGTATTTATTTGTCAAAGATTCATTTACTTAAAAATTCGTTGTATATGCTTGTGAAATAGATGGGCAAATTGGGAATTTCACATATCATTCGACGTAAGAGCCGGTCTTATCATCTCTCTTGCATCCATTTTCGACATGGACATGAACAAATACCGGCAAGTCCTATACAAAGGCCATTTGTCTGAAATGTATGTACCTTACATGGACCCAAGTGAGGATTGGTACTTCATCACTTACCTTGACTGTGGTGAATTCGGCTGCGGCCAGTCTGCAGTGTCCCTTGAGCCGTACACCGATTGTCCCGCAGGTGCCGTTTTCATGGATGGTATTTTTGCGGGTCAAGACGGAACTCCCTTAAAAATTTCAAAAGTTATGTGCATTTTTGAAAAATTTGCTGGAGACATTATGTGGCGACATACCGAAACAGAAGTTCCCGGCTTAGAAGTAATAAATATGATCATATTATATCATTTTATATTATCATATCATGATATATAATATGAAAAGCATGATTTATAGGTCCATAACTTATGATGCAGATCACAGAGGTAAGACCAGACGTAAGTCTTGTTGCCCGGATGGTGACAACCGTGGGGAACTACGACTACATAGTTAATTACGAGTTCAAACCTAGCGGTTCCATCAAAATGGAGGTACCGTCTTACGAAACTCTGTTTAGGTTGGAACATACACTTTAAGTTACGAAAACTCTGGGATTTAAATTAAATTAATTAGTTATAACTTCCATTTTCGGTTACAACTACGTTTGTACATTACATTATTTTATGTAAAAGAAACACAATCATTCCAAGTATCTATAACCATCAGTCAAAATTGTAAATGTATAGGTGAGACGCAAGCACGGAAAAAAATATTCTTTGTAATAGCAATCAACAAAAATGATTTTACATTATAATTTTAATATAATAGATGTAATATAAAGACGTAAACACTAAATTGGTAAAACCATCTACCAAAATCAAATAATAAGAATTAACAAGAGAAGATCGATATATCTACATTTGATTTGTTCTACTGTGCTTTAATATGTTTAATATGCCTAGGTTGGTTTAACCGGTGTTTTAGAAGTCAAACCTGTGGAATATGTTCACACATCAGAGATCAAAGAAGATGATATCCACGGGACAATTGTGGCGGATAACACTGTTGGAGTTAACCACGACCATTTTGTGACATACCGTCTTGATCTTGACATCGATGGTACGGACAATTCCTTTGTCCGCACTGAACTTGTGACCAAGAGGACTCAAAAATCTGTTCACACACCGAGAAAAAGCTATTGGACAACGATTCGAAAGACTGTAAAAACCGAGGCAGATGCTCGGGTGAAACTAGGGCTGAGAGTGGAAGAGCTGATGGTGGTTAATCCTAACCGGAGAACGAAGCATGGCAATGAGGTTGGATACCGTTTATTTCCTGGGTCGGTTTCAGGCCCACTTCTGACCCAAGATGATTACCCACAGATTCGAGGAGCATTCACCAACTATAACGTATGGATCACGCTCTATAACAAGTCGGAGGTTTGGGCTAGTGGTCTATACGCTGATCGTAGCCGAGGCGATGACACATTGGCCGTATGGTCCCAAAGGTAACTTACATCTCTATTATAATCGAATCCGTATAAAGATGCGCAAATGACCATGACATAAGAATTGTCATTTTTGATAAAGAATCTAAGGGATTGATGCAACAAAAATAAGCATAAAAGTTGTTTGGAAATTACAGAAATAGAAATACCTGATTTACTTTGTTAAAACAATTCAAATTTGTATGCATATAACAGTTTTTATGTAAAAAATTTAGTATTATTTTGTACTTGGTAGACAAATTAATGAGTATTCTTTTGTGTCGATAAAACTATGCAACTGAATGTGACAGGAATAGGGAAATAGAGAAGAAAGATATAGTGATGTGGTATACTGTCGGATTCCACCATGTTCCATGTCAAGAAGATTTTCCGACAATGCCTACCTTGTCCAGTGGCTTTGAACTCCGGCCGGCGAACTTTTTCGAGTAAAATCCTGTCCTCAAGACCAAACCCATCAAACTCACTTCCACTCCAAAGTGCACTCCCAAGAACGAGTAATAACAAGGTTTAGCACCATTGTTTGATCTGTGTAAGGAATTATGAAGATCTCAATAGGTAATCTATTGAAATGCATCTTCGAAATTGGATAAACTATTAAGAACAACAATCTTCGAAATTCATCTTTTTATTCTGAGTATTAAATTTTGTACATTATCACTTAATTCTTAAAACAAAAACACTATCACTTATATAATAACTATTTTTTTGAAGTTAAGAATGTTTTTTAAAGATAAAGTTAAGATTTTTTTTTAAATTAAAATTAAGAATTTTTAAAAAAATTAAAATTAAGAAAAAAAATCTGGCGAATTAAATAGTGACATGTGGCTAAGAATCTCATCTAAGAATCAGTTTTTAAAGTTCTTAGCTTATTAAACAATTTTGATTTATTTTAATTCTGAAAAAACTAAAAACCCTACCTAAGAACCCTTTAAGAACCCTTTAATTATGTTTTTAGAATTCAAAACACTAAAATTAAATTGTTAAGTAAAAAAAATTTAAAAAAATTAATACAATTAAAGAGCGGGATAAAAAAACAAATAAATGAAAATAAGAATTGTAAATTTTGTGTGTAAAAGAAAGGAAAAAAACAAAAAAAAAGAGAAAGACAAGTTTATAATTGTTTTCAAAAATTTGTAATTAAAATATTTTGGATTATAAACAAAATGTTTCTGTGTGTTTGTCTGTACGGGTAATCCAAAAGATTCTGCGTTAGGTGGGAGCATGATACGAAATTAGTCCAAGCGTGATCATGTTTTTTATTTTTTATTTTCTTTTGTCAACAGTGTGACCATACCATATCAATAATATATTAGATTATATAATCAAAACAGATTGTTCCAGCTCGTTAAACTCGTGCTATGCTTGATTTGTGTGACCATATCTATCTATCTTTTTTTTTTTTTTTCAACAGTGTGATCATATTATATCGATAATAATTTGCTTTTTCAATAAAGATAAAAACAGCTAAACGATTTAATTAATAAAACTTATAACATAAATTCAACATAAGTAATTGTTGAAAGAAAAACCGATAATAATAGATCATATAGTTAAAACAGATTATTCCAGCTCGTTAAAGCCAAATGCTATGCTTGATTTGGCCAAGTGGTCATGAGCTCATATGTCACCTGCTCTGAAAAGGGCTTGAACTTCCATCCAGAAAGTGAAAAAACGTGGTCAAGGTGAAAGGAAAAATAATTAAAAAAGATAAGCTCGTGCAATATATAATGGCTAAACCAAATTATTCCGACTGGTTAAAATCATGGTCGGCCTTAATTAAGTTAATTATTACAATATATAATATGGTTCTGCACTTTCTACTTATCCAGACCACGTTTAAGCCACCGATTAAGATATATAATATGAGTAGTGCATTTTTTTGGTTAATTTTTTTTATATTAATGTTTATATGCAAGTAAAGTTTGTAGACTT
Source organism: Iljinskaea planisiliqua (assembly GCA_900108845.1). Taxonomy (NCBI): domain Eukaryota; kingdom Viridiplantae; phylum Streptophyta; class Magnoliopsida; order Brassicales; family Brassicaceae; genus Iljinskaea; species Iljinskaea planisiliqua. The sequence continues at coordinate 2,474,401 of FNXX01000007.1, read as the reverse complement.
TTTTAAATAATAATAATAATAATAATATTTGTAGGATTTTAGTATTTTTTATGAAACTTTTATCAACAAAAATTTGGTTAAATAGTTATTATTTTTCTGAATATGAGATTTTTAATTGAAATTTTTTTTGGTAAAATTATATTTAAAAAAGTAGATTATTTTTTGATAATTTTTTTTTATTTTAATGAATTTAATTATTTCTTGTATCTATAATATTTTCCATCATTGTTTTTAACTATTTATTATTATTGTTATTATATATAATTTTTTAATATTTATGTAAAAGCTACAAACATAAAAGATTATGAATTTGTGATGAATGATTAAATAAAATTTACTATAGCCAGATATTTATGATGAAATAAATTAATATTTTTTTCATGAAAGTTAACTTGGTGAACTGAGTATTATTAACTATTTATAAAGTTAAATTATTTTATAAAAAATATAATATAATTTTTATGATATTATTATATAAAATATATAAAAAAGCGTAAAATATTCAAAAATGTTGGACCGGTAGTAATAGAAAATTAAAACAATTTTACAATATATAATATAAAAAGTAGTTTAGCTGGCGTGATGATATGAAAATTATAGAGTGTATTTGGTTGTCAAACAATTGAAAATAGTACTATTACTTACAAAGAAACTATCATGAAAAGAACTATAAAAGTTATGTTTCACTTATAAATATACTTAACTAACACATTAAACTTGTTTTTTTTTTCTTCTTATAAATGTACATACCTACTACTGTATTTCTTCCGTATTAACAAAATATATGTATTTATTATCTCAATACGTATACACATTTGCCTATAAAGTTAAAACATAAACCAAGTCCATCAAATCAAACAATAAACAGTTTTTTTGATAAACAAACAATAAACAGTTCACAAAGAACAATATGGCTCCACTTCACTTCACTCTTATCATCTTCTTCTCTTTCATTTTCGCAACCTCATCGTCAAGCTTCGCTCCACCGCATCACCCATTTGATCCCTTAACCGAAACCGAACTCAAACTCGTCCAAACCATCATCAACAAGACGTACCCCATTGGTCCGAACCACAAGTTCACTTTTCAATACGTTGGTCTCAACGAACCCGACAAGTCTCTAGTCTTGTCTTGGCACTCATCACCGAAACACACCATCAAACCACCGCCACGTCAGGCCTTTGTCATCGCTCGAGACAACGGAAAGTCTCGAGAGATTGTCGTCGACTTTACCTCTCGAGCTATCATCTCGGACAAGATCCACGTAGGCAATGGTTACCCTATGCTCTCAAATGACGAGCAAGAAGCAGCCACCGAGCTTGTTCTCAAGTTCAAGCCATTTCGTGACGCGGTCACAAAACGCCGTTTAAACGTTTCTGAGATTGTGTTCACGACGTCAACGATTGGATGGTATGGTGAGAGTGAGGCCGAGACGGAGAGGGTTATTAGATTGATGCCGTTTTATCTTGACGGCACCGTTAATATGTATCTTAGACCTATTGAAGGAATGACGATACTCGTTAATCTTGACGTGATGAAGGTAAGTGAGTTTAAGGATAGATTAACGGTTACTATGCCGAAGGCTAACGGAACGGAGTACCGTATCTCGGAGCTTAAGCCGCCGTTTGGCCCGACGCTTCGAAACGCCGTCGTTATGCAGCCGGACGGTCCAGGGTTCAAGATCGATGGACACATCGTGAGGTATAATGATTAACAATTATTGCTTATAGATCTGTCTCTCACCCTCTTTCTTTCTTTGGGGAAACACACCATTATAGATAAGATTTTGCTATGCTTTTTGGAAATTAAAGATTTTAAGTTGTAGGCGTAAAAGTCAAAAATTATCTTGTCTTGTCTTGATTTGAAACAAAAAAAGGATCATTGTCTTGGTTGTTCTTTATTTATTATCTATTTTGAACTCAATGTTGTTGTCATTTTGATTTACGGACATGTTTTCAGAATTTTAAGCTGTCGAAAGAGGTAGCACCCCCAACTTTTATGCTAACATCTTTCTTTCTATTTGCGGTTAGCTTTCAGTGAAAGAACACTTAATTTTTGAATAAATATTTTGCTATATGTTCGTACTTTCATCTCTAATCTGAAATTTTTATAACTTTCAATAATTTAGTTGAGTATATAAACTTATTCAGTAATATTTTAAATAGTGATGATTTTACATCAATATTGCTTTAACTCTGTCAGTTCCTTTCATGTGTGGTTCTTACATTTATGTGAATAAATAAATAAAACCAGCATCCCCACACATACTTCAGATTTCAACTTTGGAATTACTTTTTTTTTTTTTTTAATTCATTCAAAACAAAATCATGTTTTTATATATATTCACGGTCTTTTATTTTTAATTTCTTTTATCAGCAAAATTAATTAAATGACTAAACACTGTTTCAGCCAATCTAATCAATCTATGATGGATATTTGACAGATCTCTTTTCAGTTTCGTGTTGGATTTTGTTTTTGCCGTCTATATAGGTTTTATCTTTAAAATAATTTGTTTATAATAACAAAAACAATTATGCGTCTGCCATATGCTGCAAGCTAATATCTATTCAAAATCCAAAATTTATAATTTTTCTTTGAAGTTACGAAATTCGAAGTTATCATATACTTGTTGACTATATACAATGTGGTGGTGAATATATAGATGGGCGAATTGGGAGTTTCACATATCATTCGACGTTCGGGCCGGTATCGTTATCTCTCTTGCATCCATGTTCGACATGGACGTGAAAAAGTACCGGCAAGTTCTATACAAAGGCCACTTGTCGGAGATGTTCATACCTTACATGGATCCAAGTGATGATTGGTATTACATCACATATCTTGATTGTGGCGACTTTGGTTGTGGCCAATGCGCCGTGTCTCTTGAACCATACAGAGATTGTCCAGCAGGTGCAGTGTTCATGGATGGGATTTTCGCAGGTCAAGATGGAACTCCGGCAAAAATCCCAAATGTTATGTGCATTTTTGAGAAATATGCTGGAGATATCATGTGGAGACATACGGAAGCTGAAATCCCAAATTTAGAAGTAATAACACATATTTATGTTGCTACATTATCATCCAAAATTATTTATATGATATGATATGATGATACATGATTTATATTTGTATATATGATGATGCAGATTACAGAGGTTAGACCGGACGTAAGTCTTGTAGCCCGAATCGTGACGACTGTTGGGAACTACGACTACATAATTGACTATGAGTTCAAGCCTAGTGGTTCCATCAAAATGGGGGTAAATCAGTCTTATTTTGCCTTTGTCTATTATATAGCAACTATACATTTTCGTTCATTATATTAGTTTGATAAACAATAATTTCTTGAAAGAATATTAGTTTGATATTAACACCAACATGAATCACGTGAACCATGAATGATGACAACAACAAAAAGAAAAAGAAAAATCATGATTGAACCACAACCATAAGATCCGGATTCTCATCATTCTTTCATGTCATATTGGCCATTCCAAATATCCAATCATTCAGTTATAAATTTTATTTTATTTATTCATCCTGTGGAATGGTCTTTAGGCTTTCAATGATTTAGAGGATCTCCATTCATTGTATTTCAGAAAATATTTCACTATTATAAAAAAAAAAAAGAAAAAGAATAGAGGTTCTTGTTTCAGAACTTATAAGATATTCTTAGAACCCCTAAATAATTTTTTTAGTAGTTTAATACCTTTTCATAAACCAAAATTTAATTATATAATCAAACTAATTTATAATATTAATATTAATATTGTTTTTAGATACTCTTTGGGTTGGTGAAGTTGCTCTTAGAATCAAAATCCATACTTACAAAAAACTCTGGATGCATCAATCTGGATTAGTTTTTTTCTTTTCCATTTTCTAATTTTTGTTTGTATGAATAATATAGTTCCTTTCAAATTTTTGTTTTCTTACTCGGATTAAATTGGAATAGATAAGTTTATCTAGATTGAATATTCTTAATGAAAAAAAAATCTAGACAAAATACCCCAATAAAAAAATGAATTTAAACTGATTCAGTAAAATATAAGTTTTATCAGTTAAGTGAGGGTTTGATTAGGGAGGTGTTGTAGATTTAGATTTTTTTTTTTTCTATAGAATTAAGGCTATAAATTTTTTTCATTGTGATTGTAGATTTTAATGTTATAAAATTTTGGTTATGGGTTTAGACAAATTTAACATTTTATTCATAAATTTTCTAAAGCCATAAAATTAGTGATCTTACTTATTATTTTTTCTACAATCAAAAGAAAAAGAACAAAATATGTAATTTTGAAAAAAAATTAAAGAGCATAATTGAAAAATAAAAATTTGGTGATTTAAAAAACAGAATTGTCGTGGAAATTTTTTACAACACTTGTCAATTAAACCTTTAATCAAATTTACATATATTTCTTTTCGACACCTCCTTCCCCAAAAAATACATATCTCTTAACAAAAATTTTGGATTTCTATTTGGTATTTTTATTCTGATTTTATTTCAGTTTGGATTTTTATTAAAATGCTCAACCTAATTTATATTTCTACGGTGCTACCTCTTTAATATGTGTAGGTTGGTTTAACTGGCGTTTTAGAAGTTAAACCAGTAGAATATGTTCACACATCAGAGATCGGAGAAGAGGACATCCATGGGACAATTGTTGCCGACAATACCGTCGGTGTTAACCACGACCATTTCGTAACATTCCGTTTGGATCTTGACATCGACGGTACAACTAATTCTTTTGTCCGTAATGAACTAGTAACAAAAAGAGCTGCGAAATCCGTTAATACCCCGAGGAAAAGCTATTGGACTACAAAGCCAAAGACGGCCAAGACCGAGGCGGAGGCTAGGGTGAAACTGGGATTGAAGACGGAGGAGCTGGTGGTGGTTAACCCTAACTGCAAAACTAAACATGGCAATGAAGTTGGTTACCGTTTACTTTCTGGACCATCTTCAGGCCCACTTTTGGCCCCAGATGATTATCCTCAGATTCGTGCTGCATTCACCAACTATAACGTGTGGATCACGCCGTATAATAGGTCGGAGGTTTGGGCCGGCGGTTTGTACGCCGACCGGAGCCAGGGTGACGATACTTTAGCTGTGTGGTCTCAGAGGTAATCTTTGCATCTCTATTTCAAAATTTGATTACGTTTGGTTAGGTTGCATGATTTGAATAATCAATTGTATATAAATTTTACTTGGCAAACTTATATAATTAAATCAATAAATATACTCCAAAGTTTAGCTAAAACAAGAACCTGTAAAGAACTTATTCTTGATTAATTTTCAAATTTACAACTAAATAGATAAAGATTTGTTTGATGTTAAGTCTTAGGTAAGTATTATTTTGTATTTAGGAGACAAATTATGTTTTTTCTTTTAACACAAATGTGGGGCTAACATATATGTAATATTGTAATTAAATGTTGCAGGAATAGAGAAATAGAGAATAAAGATATAGTGATGTGGTACACCATCGGATTTCACCATGTCCCAAGCCAAGAAGATTTTCCGACGATGCCTACTTTATCCGGTGGCTTTGAACTCCGACCGACCAACTTTTTCGAGCAAAATCCTGTCCTCAAAAGCAAACCCATCAAGATCACCACTGCTAAAAACTGCATTCCCAAAAATGATTAATAGCTAGCTTAATAATATCATTGATGAATTTGATTTACACCATTTTGATCTACATGATGGTGAATTGTAACGATTCAAGAGATAATTATCTGGTTTCCAATAAATTGTTTCTCAACTAATCATCAGCTTCGTTAATCAATCGGGTTTTTTTTTTTAATTTATTGGTATTAAATATTATTTTTTATAGATTTTTTTTAAAATAGAATCTCACGATTTTTCTTTTAAAAATGCTCAACTATAAAATTATATATGTATTATTCATTTGTCTATAATATTTTCTTAATTAATCACTAAAATTAATTCATCGTAATTGATATGGTGATGAATGAGCTGTTTATAATCAAATGAGAAAATAAACCAAAACGGCTTGACCCACAAAAGTTTCTTCTTTTCACCATCTTAAGATTCAAATTTACACTTTATTAACACAAAAGCCAAGCAAAGAACCCAACAACCCAACCATAACAACAAAGAACAAATCCTTTTACAAAACTTTAATATATATAAACTTGCATACGTTCACAAATAGATATTTCTCTGTAATAGTGGAGTAAGCCTCAAGGAATCTCTTCTTTCTTCTCTGGGGATTTAAGAACAAATCAATGGAGGTTCAAGACCAACATACTCACAACAAGCGATACGAGTTCTCTTTCATTTCCATATTCATCGTTTTCCTTGGTCTCGCCGCGTTTTTCCTTTGCCTCGCGTCTGAGTTTCAGAAGGCTAAGGTGAACTGTTTTGCCAAGTTACTTGTTTCTTAAGTTATCGATTATGTTCTAAAAACACAAGAATCTGGTAGTTATTTCTTCTTCTTTTTTCAGGGGAAAGATCTTAAAGGAGATGGAGAATCATGTTATCTACCTGAAAGTCATGCTTTCAGGTTTGGAACCGCGGCTCTGATCTGTGTTTCGGTTGCTCAAATCATCGGAAATGTTGTGATTTGTAGAGGTTTCTTGAAAACAATCAAAACGGACAGGACGCCGTTTTGTGTATTTCTTCTGTTGTTTTCTTGGTAAGAAAGATGCTTTATCAACTCAAATTAACGAAGAAAAACAAATCAATTTGTAGTTATATATTTGATAGTACTATTTTAACTTCAGGGTTAATTTTGCGGTTGTTGTAATGTTGATATGCGTTGGTGCAAGCATGAACAGAGAGCAGAAATACGGCAAAGGATGGCTAGATGGTGAGTGTTATCTCGTGAAAGACGGTGTGTTTGCAGCGTCCGGCGTTCTGTGTGTTACAACGCTGGCCGCGGTTCTTGGAGCGTTTGCGTCTAACTTCAAGCCATCATTACAGGTTGAGACTCAAAACAAAATACATACCCACAATGTTTAGTAGTTCTCTTTTTGCCTCTTCTAACTCTTAAAGATAATTAGACAACAAAAAAATTCGATCAGATATGACAATACTATATCTTGAGATTCATATTAGATATTCATCAGATTGGTTGGTAAGTGTTAAATATGATTTTAATGTGTCGATCATTGTTTGTTTTATGTTTTCGCGTTTATGATCGTGTTTACATTATCATATGATTGTTTTAATTTATACTATTGTATATATATAACTATTAGATGTAGTTGTTTTATATTCAAACAATTTAATCCGTATTTACGTTTATAATTTGCAAATGCTATTTGATAATTTTTGTCTTTTTTTGTTTTGTTTTTGAAATGTTTTGAATTAACGATTACACAAGGCTCTAGCGTGAGAATCCGCGTTTAGAAAAAACTGCGTTTTCACTTTTGAGGCCAACGGAAAACTTGTCTTGGCGGTGACTGGGGACAGTAGTGAGATAAAGAGAGATGGTGACAGTGTTTCTAGTTTGATGGAGATTGATCATCTTCTTATTTAAAATGTTACCATTACGCCAATACACCAAAGCCAACAGAAAAAATTGAGATCAACACGTCTCGACAGCAATGTAGAAAAAGAAAATAAAAAAGCGCTAAAAATCGTTGCTTGTTCTTTAAGTAATTCTGACCAGAATGCAATAATTACATAAGGCCTTTTTTTTTTGTCACACTGCTCAAAACTAAACACAAGATTTTACTTAAAATGTTTTCAGATATGCACACACTTGAGCTAAGCATGGACCTCTCTAGATAAAATGTTTTATTCTCCATGTATCTTTCCTCCAATTTGATTAACACAATTTGTATCACGACACTTATTCTTCTCAATATATATAAAAATCAAGTTTGTCGAAAGAAAAAGTTAGATTTCAACAAAAGAAAGATTATAAACACTAACTAGTGTATTTTTGGGCTAAATCATTACTGCAGATTACAGAAATAAAGATCACAAATGAAATGATGATAAATGTGTTCCTGGAACCCCTTTTCCCCCTAAATTATTTGTTAACAAGTTCCAGAGAAAAGATAAACACATCCACAAAAGAGAAATTGAGAATGCCTCCATTAACAAATAAGGTCGATTCAGAAAATTTAAAGACATAACAACTTAATAAACTCCTCAATGGATATCAAAAGCATTCAGGCTATGCAAACTAAAACAACCGATATTTGAGAAACTAGTAAGTGTCTAGTTATGAACATTGCTCGGTACGAAACAGAACAAAGAAGTAGTGATCACTACTTTAGACTATTTTGGTGAGTGTTATGGATCGATGTATATCTAAAGGGACGGAATATGAGTCGAATGTGTTCAACGTCAATCCATCATTGCAGGTTTAACTCTCAAAACAAATTAACAATGTGTACTTTTCTTTTTGCTCCTTCCAACTCTGAAACTTAACTATTTTTTTTTTTTTTAAAATGCTCTGAAACATGACTAGAAACCAAAGACATTCGATCAAATAAAAATACAAAATCTTGATCAGAGAGATTCATATTAGATATGTAGATTGGTTAGTATAATGTGAAATATGACTTTTTTGTGTCGATCATTGTTTATTAAAATTTTAATATTAAGTATTTGTGTTTATACAAATTAAATACAAATCGTTTCTTGGAGCTTAAGCAATTCAGACCAAAATGCAATAATTTCGTTAGGCCTTTTTTTAGTCACACTGCACAAAACTTTGAACAAGCTTTTACACTAACCAACTTATGTTTAGACGGAATTGTAACTATAGATTTCAGAAATAATGATTAAAACTGTAATGATGAATTGATGATTGAACTGTGTTCCTTGGGTACTTAATTTTTTCTTACGGAATTTTTTTTTTCCTGAGAACGAAGAGTCTCAAAAACGAAAAACCTATTTTTCTGATGGAAAATATAATGAAACACATCCACAAAAGAGAAACTGGTAATGCCTTCATTAACGAAACATGTATCTATTCAGAAAATTTGAAGACAACTAAATGAACTCCTCCATGGATACCAAAAGCATTCACACTAAAACAACCGATATTTGAGAAACTACTAAGAGTTTAGTTATGAACATTGCTCTGCACAGAACAGAGCAAAGAAGTGAAGGAAAAGCAGAAGATGAGAAAGAGAGACTAAAGACTATTTTGGTGAGTGTTATATGGATCGATGTTATATGAATTAGGGAAGGAATATGAGTCTATCTATACGTATAGGGAAGTAGAATGAGTGGATGAATATGCAGAGAAACAAGGTCACTGTGCAGGTGGAGTTGATGATGATGATGCTTCATCGGGGTTACTCTTCTGCTCATCATCCTGATAAAACCAAACAAAAAAGAGCATTTGAAACACTTCCCTTTATACATCTCTTTGATTGAGATCCTAAAATTTGTAGGGTTTCAGTTTTTTTTTTTACCTTGGTAGTGTTGGTGGTAAGTTCTGGGAATGGCACACGAATCACTTTCAAGTCCTGTTCATAAAAGGAAAACAATTGGATGTACATTGCAAATGATTAAAGAACATCAAAATCGATGTTAAGTACAATACGAACCTTGATGTCTTTGAGAGAAAACTGGTAACACCCTTCGACGCGACGATGCTTCCCAAGCACCCTCGTACGCGATACTGTATACAAACCACATATGCAAGTCACCGTCACTCAAAGTTTCTTGATCCAAATAAAGAAAGCTTGTTGAAGACGAAAACACCAAGAACATGCAAGATTCACGAATTAGCATTTCTTTCTGCTCATAAGCAGAGTCAGAAAACCACAAGAGAAGAGTTGAAATTCACATGAAGACGAAGAAGAAAACAATCGATGAAGGTAACGATCAATAACCATCGCAAGAACATCAATATCTTTGGCAATACAATCTGATAATTAACGACGAAATCATCTAATATCTCGACCTATACACAACCATCTCAACTTCAATTTCATCTACAAACCTAAACTTGGGAACTGCGATTCGAAACACCGATTATAAACCCTAATCCTTTCGAGAAATCAAAAGCGAAACGAAGTTACCATTGTCGATCCCGAAATTGGCATTCTCTGGGTTGAAAAAGTAGACAGTTCCTTCGTAGAACTCTTGGGAGGTATTCGAAGCGAAGCTCACCAAAGATCCGACGATCAAGTCTGGAGAGTCTGTGATCACCATTGATGAGAGATACTCTAACTCTTTCGCGATTGATGAGAGATTCTATTAGTTCTCGAGAGTCAGAGCGAAGGTGGAGGGGTCCCTTTATATAGGCCTTTGGAGGGAAATGCGATTGCAATTTTGGGCAAAAATGCGTGACGATTATTTGTTTATTTTATTTTATTATTATTTTGGACTCTTCTCATGGAAATGGATTAGCAAATAAGAAATAAGATTTATGATTAATATTATTATTAGTACGTTAACCAACAAACACACTGCTGATTAGTCATTACTTTTAATCGCTGCAGCATAACCGGAACCACTATGTAATTAATTTTGGGAGAAATTAACCGAGTCATTAACTCAACGTAGAAGAGACTAATTTAACAGATTTCGTCTCCGATTCAAGGAGATGATTAAAAGCCTATTATGCTATTTTAATATTTTCTATAATATATTAGCATTCTTTTCTCTTAAAAAAAGTTTTGAGAGGTTCTCATGTGTTCTCCAAAGTTTTAACAATTTTTTATTTTTTTTCTCTCAATTTATTTGTACATAATTTAATGATTTTTAATTAACTTTAATTTATTCACATGCAACACATATTAAATGTATTTTATTATTTTTGTAATAAAAAGAAGTTTTTTTTCTTTCTTATTCTTAGTTTTGAAATTAAGAAAAGTCATTAATATTTAATAATTTTAATTAAAAAGTTCTAATTTTTTTTATTAAGTCAAATATAATATATTAAAATTTTAATTAACTACATGAGAATATTCAAATGGATAAATCATTATATTAAATTTTAAAATAACAATATTCAATATGATCACATAATTAAATTTATAAATACATATTAAATGTATTTTATCATTTTTTAATAAAAATGAATTTGTTTCTTATTCTTAATTTAAAAATTATTAACAGTCATTAATATCTAACAATGTTAATTTATAAGTATTAAATGTATTTTATCATTTTTAATAAAAATAAGTTTGTTTGCTATTTTTAGTTTTAAAATTATGAGCATTCATTAATTTAACAATCTTAATTGATAAGTTTAGAATTATTAATTTTTAATTAGTCAAATATAATATATTAACTTTTTTTTAATTAACTACATGAGATGATTCAAATGACTAAATCATTATATTAAACTTTTAATTTTGAATATTCAATATGATCACATAATTAAATTTATAGTTAACATATTATATGTTACATTTAAATTAACAAAAAAATAATATATACTTTAGACGTTAACACCCACTAACAAAAAAAAAACAACATATAATTTAGACATTAACACCCGCTTTCAAAAATGACAATCAAATAAGAATAATATAAAATATTTGATCAACTTCTACCTCACTTTCATCGTATCAATGAAATTCCTGAACAATTAAGATTGAGTAATCTTATTAACACAAATAATTTGAATCATAAACATATTTTAAAATGTTTTTGAAATATTAGATTTAAGAATTGAGATGTTATTTTTTATTAATAAACTATTTTCATCTATTGGAAAAATATAAACTTTTTTATTAATGATAAAAATATATATTTACATGTAAATATATAAATTGCAAAAATAAAAATATATAAACTCACTGTATACTTATAAATTAAATAAAAGATATTGAATTAAAAATCATCCACGCAACGTGTGGACTACTCCTAGCAATTTAAGAATAGTGCTAAAATTATGTAAAAATCATAGGACTGAGCAAACCAACATTATAGTTTAAAATCTAGCGCATTATGTAAATATTAGTGTATTATCTTCTTCTCCAAAAAAGTGGGTTGATATTCTGCCGTCTCTTTCATCTCCAGAATGTAAGAAACATTATGGAAAGAAACGCCGAAAAAGAGTTCATTTCCTAAGAGAAATCTTGATTATGGGACTTAGTATAGATTTAGGAGAGAGATTCATTGTGTATATCCATGTGATCGAGAGATAATGCTTGTTAGTGTTCATTCATATTTTTTGTTGCTCTGTGTTAATATAATGTTAAATTTGGTTTCATAGTGGGTTTCTAAGTCAAATCAATTAATATTGAGTGAATTGGTCATATCCCTTTATATATGTAACATTCCGATTTCTGATATATATGGAGATGTTAAAAGAATTGATTTGACTACATATGTCACCAAATTGCACTTACATTTTCGGTTGCACATCCAGAGAGAACTCCAGGGTTAAGCGTGTTTGAGCTCGAGTAGTCAAAGTATGGGTGACCTACCGGGAAGTCATTCGCGGTATCATGTGAGTGAAACCAAAACACGGGAAACGGTCACGTCGTGATTGCAGGATCAGTATATCAAGACATTCAAACCTCCCGGTTAACATTCCGATCGTCGAACAGGTGTGAGCCGGTTCATGGGCCTAGTGAGAGGACATGGGGCCCCAGTGATAAAGGCGGTTGGGATGTTATAATATATTACTTAATTATCTCTTTAACTACGGAAGTTGAATTTTCATTCAATAACACCTCTCTTCATGCTCAAGCTTAAACATCTAAAACATGAGTAATTGTGGGAACAAATCCATGGCTTGACCCAATATTAGGTGATTTGATACCATGTTAAATTTGGATTTGAGTTTCCAATTCAAAATCAATTAGCAATGAGTGAATTGACCATAACCTTATATATTACTTAATTATTTCTCCAACAATTGATGTGGAATTTTTATTCATTAACATATACCTCTTTAATTGACAATATACCACAGTATGAACAAGATGGGTTTCATTCTCAACATGAAATATAATTTCATAGAGAGATCAAGAGATGGAACCAGTGTGTTATCATTTGAATGTCTTTGAATATATCCAAATAAGCAAGAACTGCCTCTGAAGGGAGATTATTAACTACGAAGTTTCAAAAAAAATCTAACAATGAAAAAAAAAATCTGATGTTTTTTTTAGAACATTGCCAGATTCTTTCATTACTTAATCTTATTATAGATGTACCATCCAACACTAAAGATGAAAATCAAAATAGAGTTCATAGAATATGGTCCAAAAAGTTACAACACATGATACATTAAAATGTCTTTGAGAAAATCTCATTGATGTATATCAAGGATTGTTCAAGAAAAAGAAGAAGAGCTAGACATAGAATTAACCTTTTCAAGAAGCGGTGTGATGCCTCTTTTCAGTTTTTCCTTCAGCTCTCTTGGCACTTGATCCCCTGATTGATTCAGCACCTCATTCATCAACAACAGATTCTGCCTTATCGAATCCACACCCTTCGGTGTAGTGATCAGTTCCAGTACTGGACAAAAGTTCGTGATCATTGGGGGTAGAGTCCCTGGAACACTTATCACTTTCGACTCACTAAGGTCTCACCAAATGGGTTAGCCTTCTTCAAGCTTTTAAGTGCTTCTGTTGCATCACCAGTATTCACAAAGGCAACCTCCGCACTACTAGCTTCTTCTGATACATTTGTTTCGGAAGAATCCAAAAGGCCGAACGCTGAGAACACCGACGTTAGCTCGTCCCTAGAAGGCATTGATACTTGGGAGGAAAATTTCAACACGAGAATCATGATTCGTTTGGCTGAACCATTAGGCAATTCCTTTTTCTTCTGAGTAAGCTCGACTTGAGGCAGAACCGAAACTGGCTTTACGGCATGTGCGACTATTGCAAGCTCTTCTGCAGTTTTCCTCTTCCTTCCTCTCTTTTTCTGCTCTGAACTGGGTGAATGCAGAGGCCGATCTGCCACCTGAAAGTTAAACAGCATAGTTTTTGCTGTCTCCTGCTTTAGTGGGATAAAAGTCCCTGCGTTTGTAAATAATCAAATCGTGAAGAAGCTAAAACATATGAAAGTAAATCTCTCCCTTCATATTAAAATAAGTTATATTATATAAAAATAATAATAATAATAAAAGAAGCGTAAAGTGGTTGCGTTTTCCATGATAAATCAGGATTTTGCAATAAAATCATTATAGTGATTGCATTTTTATTTTTGACTCAACGATTGTATTTAAAATAAAAAATAAAAACATAGATCTAGAGTACTCATTTGTACCAATATTAAATTAGATGTTCTATCTATAAACAATCTTCATTGACAGAATTTCTTATGAAGTTTAAATAATACTCTTATCATTTCAATTTTTTTTCAATTTGAAACTTCATGTATAATATCCCAAAAAAAGTAAACAATAAGCACAAAGAAAAATGACGAAATAAAGAAAACTCATAACACGATTAAAACATTCAAATATTTGCAAGGTTGACATGAAATCAAATGAAAATGAAAAACATAGAATTTATTTTTAATAAAAAAACATATAGGAATGATTAACTGTATTTTAGATTGTTCTTTCGTATGGTCGAAATCTCACATAAATATAAACAAGATATAACTAAACTTTTTTTTTCTTCTTATTGCGGCGGAAATAAAAACGATAGAGAAAACTTGAGAGCTTGAAACTCTTATATATAAATATAAATAACCTAAATTAAAATGTAAAACGATATCGTTTTAAAAATAATAATGGATATATAGTTTAGTATGGAGTCTGATTTTCATATAAATAAATTACGAATTTTAGGGGGAAAAAAGCAAAAGCATTTGAACAATAACTAAAAAGGAACAAAAAAGCAAAGGCACTGATGTTACATTTCAATTCTTCAAAGTGTCACTTAAGAAATATTGCTTAAGATGACTATGGTTATGAATGGAATTCCCTATTAACTAAATGTCCATCGGATCGATATATTTATGTAGTGCTGGAAAATGTTAATCCCTAACTAATGTATCTATCAAATAGATAACCTTCAAGTTAGGGTATAGTCTACTATAATACTTCAATTTTTTTTTAATTTCCATGCCTTAAATATCTAAAATGGTTAAAATATTTTATTAATAAAAAAATAACATCTCACATTCTTAAAGCTGACATTTCAAAAATATTTTAAAATAGGTTTTATGATTTGTTTTTTCTTCTTTTAAATGAATTTGAATTCAGTTATAAAAATATTATATATTTTTTTGTTTCTTAATATTGAAGTTGAAGTTGTGTATTACATAGATACGCTATCATAATATGTGTTGTGTATTACAAATCATAAAAAATATTTTAAAATATTTTTGAAATATTAGATTTCAGAATGTAAAATATTGTTTTTATTAATAAAATATTTTGATTAATAAGAAAATCTAATTTTTATTAATGATAATACATATATTTACATGTAAAATATAAAATAAAAAATATAAAAAATATAAAATTCATTGTATATATATAAATTAAATAAAATATATTAAATTATAAAAAAATCCGTGTAATATTCCTAGTATACTATATTCCACTGAGTTTGGTAAATACTATGTGATGTGTTGTTTGTTCCACCACACTAACCCCAAACGGTTTATTTGTTTGATAATATATATTGTAACTTATTTGTTTCGCTAACCGAACGGCCAAACCAACGTCTTTGGGTGCAAAATAATTTTCTTTCTTTGGGGATTAATGGATGCAAAGTAATTGACAGTTAACTTATTTATTTTGTATACAAATATCTTAAACTCAATACTAAATTGTTCAATATTTGAAATCTCCGTTGAGTGTTGACCATTTCTCTCAAATTTTTTCTTTTCTGTCTTGCGTAAGGATAAATTGTTTTTAGTATGGAGACTCTGCCTCCGGTAGAGACACTTTTTTCTTCTACCGGGTCCGATTAGTTCATGGACTTCCATCTTTTTGGGAAGAAACCTTACCAATCGCATCTTATTCAACGTTGTTCGAAGTAATCAGCGGTGTAGCACATGCCATGCCATGATCCATGCAAAAATATTCAAAAATGCTTAGATTTTAATTATGGACTAACTATATTGTAAAATTATTTCACCAGAAATTTTTTTTCACGTTGAAAAAGTCCATGTGGTTGTTAACCGTTTATGGTTATCACTAGAAAAAGTTTTTAAAATAAATTTCTTAATCCAAAGCTGTCTTTTCAAGATTGAGAACACCCAAGTTAGATTCCATGTGTTCGTTACCACTTTCAAAATGTTATGGATTCCTGATTTATCCTTTCTGTCGATCTGGGTTGATTTCAAACAAGCTTACAAGGGTATGTTTTTTTAGGTAATCTCATTGGATTAGCTTGGAAATTACATCCAAATACAGAGCATTGTATCCGAGTGGATGTGGCTCTTGTTCTGGTGGTTATCAACCTCGAGAAGCTTTTTCCAAAAAAATGACTTGTCGACCACAATATTTTATTTATCTATTTGTTTTAAATATAGGTTTCAAATAGTCATGGACATTTGGGTATCCGTTCGGATTCGAATCGGATTTTTGGATTTAATTTTATAGAATTCATTTATGTTTTATAAATTTTCGGATCGGATATAGTTACTAAGTATTCGAGTTCAAATCTATTTATATAGTGTTCCAAAAAATACACTAAAATGATTAAGGAAAAACCCAGTGGACTTAGAAGCCTTACCACTCTCGGATTGTATGGATGAAAAAACTCTTTGTTCATCTATCTTTTCATTTTATCCTTCACTCTGCGGATTGTATTGCTGATGCACTTGTTAAATCAGCGCTTATGAGACTTTTTGTTCCTTGGAAACAATGTTTTAGGTTCATGGCATAAAAATAGCCCCCTCGACCCAAAAAAAAAAGGTTCGCTTGTCTCGTTGCAGCAGTCGCAGAATTTAATTTAATTGGGCCAATAAAAAATGGGCTTTGGTATAATTCAAGTAAAAATTGCGCCCAGCAATGAAAGACGTCGGCGAAGAAATCAACGTACAAAAGTAACAATTGCTAGAAGACGAAGACATTCATGGACCATCATAAATCGTGGACGGTAGTGTCTCTTTAGTGGAGATTGCTGTAGAACAAGTTGTAATGTTAAATTTTGTATTTTTGTGTAAATATTGAAGACGTGAGATTGATATATCGGTCATTGTAATACCCAATCACATTTTATTTATTTATTTATTTGACATCACCAAATCACACCTAGTTATCAACATGGTTTAAGAACAAAATATTATGGGTTTTAGTATTTATCTAAACCGGCAGTGTAATGAAAATTCACGTAATCAACTTGTGTTATTGTTTTTCTTATCAATAAAGTTCAGGATTTGGCCATTCAATTTAGACTGAGCGGAAGAATCTTGAATAAGAAACTGAAGAGGAAAGACATAAACCTGCATATAACTCAAATGTTCAAGGCTACAATATCGAGGACAGAAAGCAACCCAAGTACACGGTCATTATTTGGACAAGATTAGATATGGGCAAAATAGAACTACATTATATGATAAATCACAGTGTCCAATATTGTTGATGCATGTTTCTCATAAACAAAAGGATAGTTAATATGGATCTAGCTATATATCGCAAACTTAACGCTCACTTTTATTATTTAATTTGGTGTATGCGTAAAACACATGTAAGTCGGTAACTTCTTTGAACACAAGAATACGAAGATTAACTCTCCCTCCATAATTTGATTAAGCTGAATTGATGTTTCTCATTGTGATTTTATTGTTTACAATTTTCGTGTCTTTTTTTTGTGTGTGGAATATATTAGGTTATAATTTGATTTTGACAACTACATTTGAATTACTTTCATATTATAACTTAAAAAAAAAAAACCTATCATAAAATCAAAAATATATAGAAACTGACTATTCAACACAAAGACTTTTACTTTCTGCTTCTAAGCGTTAAAAAGACTTGATAGAAAGACAAATTAGTGAGTCAAGCGGATTGGATTTATCTTTGTGGAATAGTATTTTATTATGTATATAAAGAAATGGGCATGAAATCATTTTCTCATAACAGCTTGTCAGCTTCCACTTCTTTGCTTTTTCTCATTAGATTGATATTCAAGAAATTTAAGTTGGCTTACAAAAGGATGAAAGGCTCTCGGAACTCAACGAGTATCACTCCTATTATTTTTTCTTTTCTCTTCTTATTCATTTTTAACCTTCGAGATGTTTCTGCGGCTCCTACTAAACATTTATGCAGTCCTGCCCAAAGAGATGCACTTCTCGAGTTCAAGAACGATTTTAAGATTCAAAATGTTAGTTGTACTATCAATGACATTATTGTGTTTTCTCATCTGAAGACGGAGTCATGGATAAATAACACGGACTGCTGTTATTGGGATGGTGTCACCTGCGATGTCAAGTCCGGGCAAGTGACCGAGCTGGACCTTAGCTGCAGCGGTCTCCAAGGCCAGTTTCATTCCAATAATAGTCTTTCCAGGCTTCGTCTCCTAAACACTCTTGACCTTTCCTATAACAATTTCCACGGTCAGGTCTTGACTTTATTTGAAAACTTTTCTCATCTTACAACTCTTAACCTTTCTCAAAATTATTTCAATGGTTTCATTCCTTCTTCACTTGGAAATCTTTCTCAACTCAGTTCTCTCCTCCTCTCTAATAACAATTTTGTTGGTACGATTCCATATTCACTTGGAAACCTTTCGAATCTCACCTCTCTCGATCTCTCTAGAAACAAATTTTTTGGTGAAATCCCATCTTCTTTTGGCAATCTAAACCAGCTAACCACCTTACTTGTTCATTTTAATCAGTTTAGTGGTCAATTTCCCATTGCACTACTAAATTTGAAAGAGTTGTCAGTTATATCACTTTCAGATAATCAGTTCACTGGCACACTTCCTTCTAACATCACTTTACTCTCTAAGTTGGCATTTTTTAACGCAAGCTCCAATGCTTTCACTGGAACTCTTCCTTCTTCACTCTTTAATATGCCTTCTTTGTATAGTATTGATCTGAGGGATAACCAACTTAACACTCTTGAATTTGGGAATGTATCTTCACCATCAAATCTAGATGAATTATTCATTGGCAGAAACAACTTCACAGGACCAATCCCAAGATCCATTATCAAACTAGCCAACCTTTCCACTCTTGAACTTTCCTATTATAACACCCAAGGTCCAGTTGACTTTAGTATCTTCTTGCACCTACCCCTCGAATTTCTTGGCCTCTCCCATTTGAATACCACAACTACGATTGACTTGAATGCAATCGGATCATATATCTCATTAGATCTCTCAGGAATCATGTTTCAGCCATAAAAAGGAGTGAGGATCCTTTTCCTTATTTATCATGGATACTTGCTCTAAACTTGTCAGATTGTGATCTAACTGAGATTCCAGAGCTTCTAAGAAATAGAGGAAAAATGTTGTTCCTAGACATTTCCAACAACAAGATTAAAGGTCAAGTGCCGGGCTGGTTATGGACGATTCCAATGCTAAAGTTCGTGATTCTTTCCAACAACAATTTCACCGGTTTTGGAAGATCAGTGAAACCTATGTCATCCTCTCTGGAGTACTTGTTTGGCTCCAACAACAATTTCACGGGCATGATTCCCTCTTTCATATGCGGGTTGCGCTCTCTAAGAATTCTCGATTTATCTCAAAACAACTTCAATGGTTCAATCCCTCATTGTATGGGAAATCTCAAGAGTACTCTTTCAGTTCTAAACCTTCGTCAAAATCGTCTTAGTGGAAGTCTTCCAGAGAATATATTTAAAAGTTTAAGATCGCTTGATGTTGGCCATAACCAACTGGTGGGAAAGCTTCCAAGATCTTTAATCCATTCTTCAACTCTTGAAGTGCTAAACATGGAAAGCAACAGAATCAATGATACGTTTCCTTACTGGTTGAGTTCTATGAAGGAGCTACAAGTTCTTGTGCTTCGTTCCAATGCATTCCATGGACCGATACAACAAACTTGGTGTCCGAAGCTGCGAATCATTGATATATCTCACAATCTCTTCCATGGGACTTTGCCATTAGATTTTTTTGTGAACTGGACTGCTATGTCTTCACTTGGGACAAACGAAGATAACGAACGATACATGGGGGATGGATCAAGATATTACCATGACTCAATGGTTTTGATGAACAAAGGTGTAGAAATGGAGCTGGTACGTATTCTAAAAATCTACACAGCACTCGACTTCTCGGGAAACAAACTTGAAGGAGAAATTACAAGGTCCATTGGTCTATTAAAAGAACTTCTTGTGCTCAACTTGTCAAATAATGCATTCACTGGCCACATTCCATCATCTATGGCGAACCTGACTGCACTTGAGTCATTAGATTTGTCTCAAAACAAGCTTTCAGGTGAAATCCCACAAGAGTTAGGGAATCTTTCGTACCTTGCGTACATGAACTTTTCACATAATCAGCTTGTAGGTCTAGTACCAAGGGGTACTCAGTTTCGAAGGCAAGCATGCTCTTCTTTTCAGGAAAATCTGGGACTCTTTGGCCCTTCACTTGACGAAGATTGCAGAGATATTCATTCGTTAACACCGCGACCGCATGAAACATTAGATACAGAGGACGAAGAAGAAGAAGGGTTAAACTGGATAGCAACTGCAATAGGATTCGTACATGGCATTGCCTTTGGTTTTACGATTGGATACGTATTTTCTTCCTACAAACCAGAGTGGTTCGTGAATCATTGTGGCCGAAACAAACCCAGAAGCACCACAGTTCGTTAAAGAGGCAAAATTCAGAAGTTAAAAAGATAAAATCATAAAAAAATAAATTAATTTTCTGCAGAAGTGTGTAAAATGTAATAAAATTGTAATATTTGTTTATATTGTCATCTTAAACCAAAGCTGAAATTTTTTGAAGCAGCAAACCAAAAGGACTACAACTGAAGAAGCTTCCACAAAAAAAAAAAAAAAAATCTAATTAGAGCATATTCATAAGTTAATAAGATACCGAAAAAATAACTAAACTTTTTAGCTGTATTAGTGTCGGATCATGTTTTAGAATATAAACCCAAAAATTTGGACTAAACTATGCCGATTTCAAATATCTACAAGTTTTATTCCAGGTCGAATTAAGCCAACTTGATTAACATCCCTAATAATACATTTCCATAACATTACTTAAAGGTAAAAGGAAGATATATAAGTAATGGGCTACCTTTCATATCTCCTTTTTTTTAAAAAACCCTCACATGAAAGAATCTTATATACCTTCTACCAAAAAGAAATGTAAAAGTTAAGCAAGATGTGACTAACAAACTGAGGACTACAAAGATGATCACCAATTTTGGTTTTCTATATATTCCTTATTGATAAAAATTATATAATAATTTACTTTTATATTTTCAAGTCTTGATTGTGTTGAACATTTTGGTGATAGAGAATTCACTCTAAACTTAACTAATGAGGTTTGAAACATTATAATAATATTTGATAATAAAAATTAATTGTATTTTATTTGAATTTATTTGATCAAAAATGTGTTTTGGTTGAAGATGATTATCCACAAATACGTGCTGCATTCACCAACTACAACGTGTGGATTACGCCGTATATATAATAGGTCGGAGGTTTGGGCCGGCGATTTGTACACCGACCGGAGCCAGGGAGACGATACTTTAGCTGTGTGGTCTGAGAGGTAATCTTTACATCTCTATTCAAAATTTTATTATATTTGATTACGTTGCATGATTCGAATAATTGTTCATACTATAAGCTTTACTTGGAAAACTTATATAATTAACCTTTAAATAAACAAATATATTCCAAAGTTGAGCCAAAACATGAACCGGTAAAGAAATTATTCTTGAAATTCATATTTACAACTAAATAGAGAAAGATTTGTTTTATCTTAAGTCTTAGGTAAGCATTATATTGTACTTAGGAGAGAACTTGCGTGTTTTTAATTTTGTGGGGCTAATGAATGTGACACGAATAGAGAAATAGAGAATAAAGATATAGTGATGTGGTACACCATCGGATTTCACCATGTCCCAAGCCAAGAGGATTTTCCGACAATGCCTACTTTATCCGGTGGCTTTGAACTCCGACCGACCAACTTTTTCGAGCAAAATCCTGTCCTCAAAAGCAAACTCATAAAGATCACCACTGCTAAAAACTGCATTCCCAAAAATGATTGATAACTAGCTTAACAATATCATTGATGAATTTGATTTACACCATTTTGATCTACATCGATGCTGCACTGTAACGATTCAAGAAATAATTATGTGGTTTCGAATAAACTGTTTCTAAAATAACCAATATATTCGTTAATCAGCAAGGGTTTTAAGTATTGGTATTATATTATAAAATTTCTTAGAATAGGATCTCACGATTTTGCTACGTACCTATAATCTATAGTCTACATATTATCCATTTGTCTAGAGATTCTTGATTTATAATCTTATAGTCACTCTGTTCGTTCATTTTTTTCTATTCAAATTCTCACTCGAGTTTTATTGTAATACAATACTTAACAGTCTTAACTAATCACTACTTTTCACCGAAATTAATATGATGCTGAATGAGTTATTTATTATATAAGGAAATAAAGAAAATCAAATGAGAAAATAACCCAAAACGGCTTGACCACAAAAGTCTCTTTTTCATCATCTTAAAAGTCAATATTACACTTCATTAACACAAAAGCCAAGCAAAGAACCCAACAACCCAACCGCAACAACAAAGAGCAAATCCAGTCGTTTACAACTAAAGTGAATGGTTTTGCCAAGTTACTTGTTTCTTAAGTTATCGATTTTATATTCTAAGAACACAAGAATCTGGTAATCATTATTATTTTTTTCAGCGGAAAGATCTGAAATGGGATGGAGAATCATGTTATCTACCCGAAGGTCATGCTTTCGGGTTTCGAACCGCGGCTCTGGTTTGTGTTTCGGTTGCTCAAATCGTGGGAAATGTTGTGATCTGTAGAGATTTTTTGAAAACAAACAAAACGGAAACGACGCCATTTTGTGTATTATATCTTCTGTTGTTTTCTTGGTAAGAAAGATGCTTTATCAAATCAAATTAACGAAGAAAAAACCGGGCCTCGTGGTCCAGTGGTAAAGGGCTGGCAACTGTCAGTTCCACCTTGGGGATCGAGTCCCGGTCACAACGGATTTAACATCCATTTCGTTGGGGCGTTGGACCCCACTTGTGGGAATAATAAAAAATGTGGCTGCCCGGATACCAGAGTTATCAAAAAAAAAAAAAAAATTAACGAAGAAAAACAAATCAATTTGTAGTTACATATGTTATAGTACTACTTAAACTGCATGCAGGGTTAATTTTGCGGTTGCGGTTATGTTGATGATAAGCGTTTGAAATAGTTACACTACTGTTCCAGTTTCCTTGTACCAAAATTGCGCCTTTCAATCTCTTCATTTTGACTGAATTTGATAATCCAAGCACATGTAAACCCAAATGAAACAATTTTACGAACACACGTGCATTTTTTTGTATATAACCTCGAAGTTTGGGCTTCGTCCTAATCTTCGTGGACTCCGAATCAGTTTTTAATATATTTTCTTTGGAAATGCCCTTCCTCTCGCCCGAGATTGACCTAGAAGTACAACAGATCCAACCTTACGTTTAAACCACTAACCCACCACATCCGGTCGTCACGTGCATATTTCAGTCAAAAACTACCTAAAACAATCAAAAGCAACCCACATACAACACAGACAGAGACAAGAACCACTTACCTTCAATGTTTGAAGCCATGTGAGTGAGTAAATAAGCTGTGTGGCGTATACCAATAACAAGAGATTCTTTGGATTGGGCTCATGAATCTCATTTGGAAATAGTTTGAACTCTCTTTGAAATTCCATCACTTGATAAATGACGCTTATTGTGTCCACCTGGATGCATGTCCTCATCTTCGAATTGGTCAAACACCCAGTTTCCCGAAGTTAAAACCAATCTTTTTGGATACCTTGTACAACAATTTATCAATAACCATCACAACAACAGTGATGGATTTTTTTTAAATAAAATCAGATGACAAAAAAAAATAAATAAAACATAAATGGTTACCAACTTTAGAGCATCCATATGGATGGAGTTTCTTAAATAGAGTTCTAATCAAAATAATATTAGTATTCTAATATCATTTAGTTATTTAATAATTTTTTAATATTTAAGTAAAAATTAGAACAATTATATTTAAGCATGTGTGAAGAGAATTTTTAATAGGTATCTCAAAGTTTTTTCTTAAAAATACTTTACTTTCTTTTTTCTCCTAATTTTTTTTTTGTTTTTATTATAAAGATACTCATAAGGGGTACTCAGTCAAGGATTTGAGGTGATTTATTTTAAAATCATAAATCCACTGTTATTCAAAATGGCAATAAATTTTAAAAACCATTTTAAAATCCAGTGTTATTGAACTTGTGATTTTAAAATTAACTCTTAAATCCACTTTTATTGGAAATATTTTAAGTAATGAATTTTAAGTGATTTGAAAGTGTTTTGGTGGGATTTTTTAGTTAAAAAACATTTAAATCTAAATTTCATGATTTTAAATGAAATTTTATAGTGTTTTAATTAAAATCATTACAATTTTCCTAATTCATCCAAAATCATCTCAAAACTCATTAAAACTCAAATCATTTTAAATCTTTTCAAAATACACGCTGTATGAGTATTTAGCAATGGAGTTACTCTTAACATCACTTAGAACGAAGAGTAAACCCTAGGAGCTGACTAGCCACATTATTTTTGGAAGACGTTATTGTGAAATCAGGGAGTACAAAATGGTTATTAAAGAAAACTCTTAAGCATCCACCAAACTACAGAGCATCTCTATTAGTGGACTTATTGCCGAGAGTGTCCCTAAATTTTCAGATATATATAATTAGTTACCAACATTAAACGAGTATAGACTAATTTGATTTTTTTTTTTTTCGATTAGCTTCCATAGAAAGCTTTCAAACTTTGTTCACAGATAAAGACAGACCAGAAAACAAGCTTTTTGACATTTGATTTTTCTGACAAACTTAATAGAACAGTAACCAAATTAGTGTTGATTATAAATTTTGGAGGACCTTATAACTCAATGAACCCTCATAGATGTAAAAGATTTAAACATTTCAAACAAAAACAAGAAAATCCAAAGTACTAAGAACGGTTTAGTTCATGACATTCTTCTGTACATAGAACAGAGAAGTAAAGAGATATGTGCATGCATGTTATTTAGAACTATACTCCGGTTCACATTAGTTTGCTTAGAATGCTCATGTTAGATTAAACTCCGGTTAGATTAAACTCAACTTGGTTTAGGATAATACACGTCGGTTTAGAGCTAAACTTCGCTTTATTACAATTTGGTTAGTCCTACGAAAACGTTTGTGAGTGTGTGTCTGTGTGATGTGCTGCCTTTGGTTTCTTTCGATGGACCATTCGCCAAGAAGAAAAAAGAATTAGAGAAAATACCTTCATTAACTTAAATAAAATCTTACAATCTCACGACATTATCACTTATTATACCATTAGTGGATAACCACTAAAAGTCTAAAACACCAGCATAAATTTTAGAAAATAAGGTCTTACACATACTCAATGACATAGCTTTGTATATAGTAATGGAAGTTGAGACTATATATTTTATTGGAAGCTATGGTTCATATAAGTATATTACTTATAAGGAATATGACTCAGATAAATGCATTTTTGTGTGAACAAGTCACTTTTAATGTGGATCGAGGCGGAGAGATCCCATCTTGCTCTCAATTGATCCATCATCGCGATTATTGTTCTGAGCATCCTGAGAAAGAAATCATTTAAAGAAGACCATAGTTGTATCTCTTTGTTCAAGATCTTCATATTGCATGTATACTATTCTAATTGTAGATTTTATTTTTACCTGATTGTTGTTGGGGTGCCTTGCATCTACATGCACTTGCAATTCCTGGTTATAACCAAGAAAACAATTTAATTAAGGTAGTGTGTAATATTGACAGAACATAAAATTGAAGTTTCTTATAATACGAACCGTAATATCATTTAGATTGAAGTGGTTAAACCCTGAGATGTGTTCATATCTCCCATCCACACTCCACACACTAACTGTACAAACCACATACAAATATCATTTCAGTCACAGCAACATAAAACGAAATAGAAAATTAACAAACGAAAGTAGAAACCCTATTTCAAAATTTGACAAGGAGACCAGAAAATCAGCCAAAATTTACGGTATTTACAATCTAGAATCTAATATTTTCAAAGATCCACCATTACTCTTTAAGGAAACACAAGTAGAAGACCATACCATTCTGGATTCCAAAGAGAGAACCATTTGATTGTGGGCTAAAATAGAAGACCGATCCCTGAAATCGCTCTCCTGTGTTCACCAACTTGAACATGATCGTAGTTCCTACGGCCAATTCTTGGAAGTTTCTTGAGTTCTCATTCTCCATTTTTGAAGAAGATTTGGCTGGTTTTGTGTAAGTGGTTTTCTTATGCTATGAGAAGGTTTTGATTGTTCATCATGTGTATTTATACACCATCTAGAGAGCAACAAATTTGCTTCAATATTCTTCTCTTCCAAACCAAATTAAAGTCATTCTTTTTCTTTCAAATACTTTCTATCTATTTAGGAAAAGTTTTGGAACAAAATTCTTATAAAGTTACTTTCTTACAAACAATTTGTCACCTTATAGTCATTTTTCTCGTTCGCATTTATTTCTGTTCAACTTTATTACTCTTTTTGTTCAGCTGATTTTGCATGGACATGGTTTTTTACATTTACCCAACCATACAACAATACAAAACTATGTCCATGCAAAATAAGTATAATATGCTTGCCTAGAGGTAGAAACTTTGTCCAAAAAAATAAAACCTTTTGCCAAAATACCTTCCGTTTGTTTTATTTGCAGGCAGAATTAACGTGTATATATGCTATTTCAAGGCAATAAGACATTAACGTAAGAAATAGACTAGTAGATTTTATGTTAATGCTTAGATTTTACTCATCAAATAATTTTGGTCCATTCAGAAATCGAATATGCATACTTGCATGGAACCCGTTTTTAACGTAGTAAAATTATAGTTTTCTTCTTAAACTATATATACATGCAAAAGCATTAATGTCAAACCCAAACTTGTGGTTAACCATGCATGAGTTACAGAAAATCTATTTTTATTCATCCTATCTATATATTAGTCCCCTTTTTTTATATATAACCATGACTTGTTATTTTATTATGGATTATAAGAATTATTAGATTGAGGATTCTTATAAAAATTATATGTTATTTAATTGTGTATCTGTTAAAAATACATAAAAATTCACATATATTCTAAAATACATTAAAACAGTGTTGTTTAATTTACACTTCATTTGATTAGATTCTAAAGAAAGTATATTCTAAAACATGAGTCAAATAAACAAATACAAAACTATGGTCTTGTATTCTGAAGTATGTTATAAATTAAAAACCATAAATTCTGTTTGATATTGTTACAAAGAATCACTATTGCAGTAGCCTTCAACATTATCACAATTTAGACTTTAACTGAATAGGTTTTATAATCGACAGATTCGCAATTAATTGTCGGTGAAGGGAATCAGTAATGATAGTAACGGAAACTAAAGCTGTTCCGGAAAATTGAAAAACGTTTTTGACCACCTTTTTGTAAAACTTTATTTTATTTACGAATGATTCAGATAGAATGGAAATTATCGAAGATGAGATGTCGTTAAGAGTTTTTTTGTGAAGAGATATAAGGTGAGAAATTTGACTAATCATTAATTTGCAATACATTTTCTGCTTTTCTTCTTCGTTTTTCAGGTTTTAAATCTTCATTTTTAAACTTTCTAATCTTATTTATGAAATTCTATACTTTTAGATAGCCATTAATTAAAAACATTACAATCAATTACAAATACACTCATTAAAATCTATCATATATTTACAAACTCATTAAAGAATTGAGCCAAATCTAGTAAAATACTTCCAATTCCAATTACATTAAAATATATTAAATTACTCAATCTATTAATACCGTTTTAGTTTTTTATTTGTTGGATTGGACTTAGATGTTTATTTTATTTTGTTCTTTTATTTATCTGGGCTTCTAAACCCCAAATTTAATATGAATTTTTGTTTTTTTTATTATAAAATGTTTGACAATTTTAACATTATTAACAATTTTTTACATATTATAGTTATCCTTTTAAGAAGTTAAAAAAATATGCTAAAATTAATTTAATTTATGAATTATATAATTTTTTATGTTCTGGCACCATAACATAAATATATTTAAAGATTTTTATATCTTTTATTATATTAAAATTGTTTTCCATTGTTTTTACAAGGGGTATATTGAATATAGTCTTTGAGAATATTTGATTTTTAATAAGTTTTTAGATGATTTTGGATGAATTAGGAAAGTTATTGTGGATTTAATTTTAAAAACTCGAAAATCACATATAAAACCATGAGATTTGAATTTTTATAGTTTTAATTAAAAAATTATACCAAAACACCTTAAAATCATAACAAATTTCTTAAAATCTACTATTTAAAACATTTTCAATGACAATAAATATATATGAAAATCATAAGTTCAGTAACACTGAATTTTAAAGCATTTTTAAAAAATTCACGTATGAATAAAAATAAATTTGTCATTTTAATACAATCACTAAAAATCGCACATTTAATACACCCTTAATCTTGATAATACAAAGGAAAGTACATCATGCTTTTAGTAAGTCACTTGCATTCAGATATATAATCAGAGAGACATTCTTTATAGCGAGATTTCTACATATATTATGTTATTATATGGTTTTGTATTGTTTGTCAAGAAAACAAATAATATGGTTTTGTCTAATAAAGTATTACACTTTTCATTAAACCAGAAAACTCAAACCAATTCGAAACCGAATTTCGGTTAAAGAGCTCCAGATTTTAACCGAAATTCGGATTAAACACTCAGTCTAACTGATTCTTACTGTTCGTAGTAGATATCATAAACACACGCGTGTTGGTTTAGCCATCGAGGACCACCTGGTTTGGCTATTGAGCTAAGAGAGGCTAAAAAGCAAAGACAAAGACTCTCTCTTTTACTTACTAAAAATCTCTTTCACGTTTTTCACCTTCCAGATCTGACCTCCATTGGATCACAATCATCGCCGAACGCTCACGGGCACAAAGCGTAAAGAAGGAGGCGCAAATTTCGCATGGTCTCTTCTCCGATCTCTGGTCGGAACAACCCTAATCCAAATCAATCAATCGGAGGAGAAAGTCGTCAACTTTGGCTCTAAGGATTCGAATTGAGTGAGAGCGAGAGGATGGAGCAGCTAAAGACAATCGGGAGAGAGCTAGCGATGGGATCGCAAGGTGGGTTTGGTCAGTCGAAGGAGTTTCTCGATCTGGTCAAATCGATCGGGGAGGCACGATCCAAAGCCGAGGAAGATCGGATCGTTTTAAGCGAGATCGATATACTGAAACGGAGGTTGTTGGAGCCAGATGTGCCCAAGAGGAAGATGAAAGAGTACATTATAAGGCTCGTTTACATTGAGATGCTTGGCCACGACGCTTCTTTTGGTTACATTCACGCCGTGAAGATGACCCATGACGATAATCTTCTCCTTAAGCGTACCGGTTACCTAGCTGTCACTCTCTTTCTCAACGAGGATCACGACCTTATTATCCTCATCGTCAACACTATCCAGAAAGATCTCAGATCCGATAACTACCTTGTTGTTTGTGCGGCGCTTAATGCAATCTGTAGGCTTATTAACGAGGAGACGATCCCGGCGGTTTTGCCTCAGGTGGTGGACTTGCTTAATCACCAGAAGGAAGCTGTGAGGAAGAAAGCGATCATGGCTCTGCATAGGTTCCACCGGAAGTCTCCTTCTTCTGTTTCGCATTTGATTTCCAATTTCAGAAAGAGGCTATGTGATAACGATCCGGGAGTGATGGGTGCGACGCTTTGTCCTCTGTTTGATCTCATTAGTGAAGATGTTACTTCCTACAAGGATTTGGTTAGCAGTTTCGTCAGCATTCTTAAACAGGTCACTGAGAGGAGGTTGCCAAAGAGTTACGATTACCATCAAATGCCTGCACCTTTCATCCAGGTTCGGCGTCATATGTGTTCTTCGCTTAAAGTCTTACGATTGGTGATCAAAGTTTGTCACTTTATGTCTTCTTGCAACAATTTTTGGTTTTAGATCAAGTTGCTGAAGATAATGGCGTTGCTGGGTAGTGGTGATAAGAGTGCAAGTGAAATCATGTACATGGTGCTTGGGGATTTGTTCAGAAAGTGTGATTCCTCTACCAATATAGGAAATGCGATCCTTTACGAGTGTATTCGCTGTATTTCTTGTATAATTCCAAATCCCAAGCTGTTAGAAGCTGCTGCTGATGCTATCTCCAAGTTTTTGAAGGTTTGTCTTCTGGACATGTATGCGGATACTCTTAATGATTGTATCTAAATCCTGGGGTAACTATTTGCAGAGTGATAGTCATAATCTGAAGTACATGGGGATTGATGGTCTTGGTCGGTTGATAAAAATAAGCCCTGACATTGCTGAGCAGCACCAACTTGCTGTGATAGATTGTTTGGAGGTGAGTAGCCATAAAGGAAACTTCTTTGGTTGTTTGGTTACATTGGCCTGATGTTTCTTATGTTGCTACTTTCCGACAGGA
Source organism: Iljinskaea planisiliqua (assembly GCA_900108845.1). Taxonomy (NCBI): domain Eukaryota; kingdom Viridiplantae; phylum Streptophyta; class Magnoliopsida; order Brassicales; family Brassicaceae; genus Iljinskaea; species Iljinskaea planisiliqua. The sequence goes on along the minus strand of FNXX01000007.1, from coordinate 2,443,824 downwards.
TCCAGATGATACACTAAAGAGGAAAACTTTTGAATTGTTGTACAAAATGACCAAGTCCTCGAATGTAGAAGTGATTGTAGACCGAATGATTGATTACATGATTAGTATCAATGACAATCATTACAAAACGGAGATAGCATCTCGTTGTGTTGAGTTGGCCGAACAATTCGCTCCAAGCAATCACTGGTTCATCCAGGTAGCAAGCCAACCTCCCTTGTACACTGTGACTTGTATACTTTTGTTTCGGTTGACAGAAATTTAAAATTGCCCATACTGCAGATCATGAACAAAGTCTTCGAGCATGCCGGAGATCTGGTAAATATTAAGGTGGCACATAATCTGATGCGTTTGATTGCTGAAGGATTTGGAGAGGACGACGACGATGCAGACAGCAAGCTTAGATTATCAGCTGTATGTTGTTCATTCCATTTGTATTCGTTCTGCTTTTATGTACAAAGAGATTGGTAGTTCTAGTTTTGGTGATATGTGCACCCTTTTCTAACAGATAAATGAGTTGATATCTCAAATGGTAATCGTAAATTTAGGATTAACTACGACCATCTGTGTTGCTTCCTTGTTTGTTTCGTCGGTTTAGGTACTCTATTTTTGTATTGCGCTTATGAGTGTTCTTTTCTCGATGCAGGTGGAATCATACTTGCAAATTATCAGCGAGCCAAAGCTTCCATCCCTATTTCTTCAGGTAGATTTTGTTTTCTGACCTCTCCACATACCCTTTTTTTGCACATCGAATCTATGCTTCTAAATTTTGTGTTTAAATCTCCAGGTCATTTCTTGGGTGTTGGGAGAATATGGCACAGCTGACGGGAAATATTCTGCCTCCTATATTAGTGGAAAGCTGTGTGATGTGGCTGATGCATACTCAAGTGATGAAACCGTTAAGGTAGCTCCGCAGCATTCAAGTAGATGCACCTAGAAACATTTGCCTGCTTAGTTGTTTATCCTGTAGCTTTCTTGTAAGACTCGACGAGGAACTTAAGCATTATGGCAAAGAAAAGTTTGCTTCTCTTTGAGATCTCCGTTCATGTTAGTTTCATTAGGACAACATAGTGGAGACTGTATAGAATGCTAATGTGACTAACCCATTGCATGCTAACTTGTATTCCTAAAATATTATTAACAAATTTCTTACTTATAGATGTCTGATCAGGATTATATACTAGTACATATAAGTGATGATATTACTGCGTACCGCAAACTCTATCCAATTTTTCTGCGTGTAAGATGGTTATGGTTTTCTGTTCTTTTTAAAGGGGTATGCTGTATCTGCACTGATGAAGATCTATGCATTTGAAATTGCATCTGGGAGAAAGGTGGATATTTTGCCAGAGGTCTGTATCTTTAGACGTTTCTGCAGTTGAAAACCCGATCTATAGCCTGCTTTGTCATGGACTGACTGGTTTCTTAATGCAGTGTCAATCTCTGATTGAGGAGCTACTTGCTTCACATTCAACAGATCTTCAGCAACGTGCATATGAGCTTCAGGCTCTCGTTGATCTAGATGCCCGTGCTGTCGAGAGTATACTACCTTTAGATGCTAGTTGCGAAGACATCGAGGTAACCTTTTCTCTTCATTGATTCTCTTGTAACGTGGATTTCTTGAATCTTATTGTCCTTTTTCTGAATTTAGGTTGATAAGGATCTTTCATTTCTCAATGGCTACATTCAACAAGCTATCGAGAGTGGAGCACAACCTTATATTTCTGAGAGAGAGCGCTCGGGTATGTTTGAAACCACCGACTACCATTCCCAAGATCATCACGAAGTTCCATCTCATGCTCTTCGATTCGAAGCCTATGAAGTCCCAAAGCCATCAGGGCCACCACAAGCTTCGACGGAGCTTGTTCCAGTACCCGAGCCTTCTTATTACAGCGAGCCACACCAGCCGATGTCAACTTCTTCCGTGTCTGAACGAGAGTCATCAGAAATCAAGCTGCGACTCGATGGAGTTAAGCAAAAATGGGGTAGACCGAGCTATCAGTCGTCCACATCCGCTTCTTCTACTCCTCCGCAAGCAGCAAACGGTACCACTACTCACTCTGATGGTGGTGTTGGTTCATCTAGCTCAAAGCCTCGAAGCAGTTACGAATCAAAGAAACCCGAAATCGATCCTGAGAAACAGAGACTCGCTGCATCCTTGTTCGGAGGATCATCATCATCAAGGACTGATAGAAAGTCATCTTCTGGGGGTCACAAGCCCGCAAAAGGAGCAGCTAACAAAGCCACAACCGTCCCCAAGGAAAATCCAATCCCTGTTCAGCCGCCACCGGACTTGCTCGACTTCGGCGAGCCAACTGCCACAACTGTTACAGCCACAGATCCTTTTAAAGAGTTGGAAGGGCTTCTAGATTCTTCGAGCAACGACGGTGGTTCAACTGATGTGATGGGACTATACGCAGATGCAGCACCTGTGACTACAACCACAAGTGTTGACTCTCTCTTATCAGAACTGTCTGATAGCTCCAAAGGGAATGCACGCACGTATCAATCTCAAACCTCAAAAGGACCAAACTCAAAGGAAGCTCTTGAGAAAGATGCTCTTGTTAGACAAATGGGTGTGAACCCAACAAGTCAGAACCCTACACTGTTCAAAGATCTCCTCGGCTAGAAGAACCATCCATACTCACATCATCATCAACAACATCGCTACCACCCCATATATGGTAATGTGTTGTGGAGTTTGGGGATTAGTAATGTTTCTGATTCAAGAACAGCTTTTTGTTGTACCTAAGTTCCTTCTCAATAGAAACTTTAAGTTTATAAAACACAGAGAGAGAGGTAAGTCACGCTTCGGGAGTTTTTTTTTTCTTCTTTTCGTTTCTCTTTTAATTTTGAAGTCATCAGTGAATGGTTAAGATATGGCCGTTGATTTTGAGCTTCTCTTGTTGTGTCTATAGAACATTTGTGTTGTCTCACTTCTTAGATGTTTTTTTTGTTTTTAAATATACACTTCGTTTCAGAATTTAGTATAAGTTACCAATGTTTTTCTCATTATTGAATACTAACACAATTTAGAAAATGTAATAGAAAGGAAAGTACATATTTGTTTTCCAAAAATTTGTAGGACATGTTGAATATCATATGCTTTGTACTTTTCTTCTTACAGGTGTCTGCTATATTTTAATGTCACTATTTGGGGTCAATAATAACTTTGTTTATTTAACATACCAAAAATAGTACTCATAACTAATGTTGATATAAAAGAAACTACGAGTACCTTGTCTTGCGAAAGACAAGTAACAAAATGAAAATTTTCAAATTTGAAAAAAGTAAAACAAATTTAAAAAAAAGTAAAATGGTTTATAAATATACCAAAAAATCTAGATATTTGCTCCGTGTCCATGCCTAGACACTGACATGGTGTGGCTTAAGGTACTATCTTCTTTTGCTCTGTTTAAACAGACATTGTTTCTATTTGGTATACTGTTTTTTTTATTTTTTGGTGACAGACCCTCTGCCTTATTTAGGTCGATACCCGGATGCTGATCTATTGACATCAAGCGATGAAGTTATAACAACTGTTGTTGATGACAGTCTAGAAATTTGGCAACAAGGTATCGTATCATCATCGTTTGTCACTTGAAAAAATTATATAGTACTAAATGGCTAGTACTTTATACACGGATCTACATAAATATTTTTAGGTTATAGATTCGATAATTCACTTTTGCACAGAAAAAAAGATTCAATGATTTACTATTGGTACAAAAAAAAGGGAACAATTAGCTAAAAGTTAAGGTATATTTTTCTCCCTACTTTTGTGAAACTGGACTTTTAAACAAGTCTGACCTGCATTAGTTGGGCGTCTAAAACCTAGAAAAAAAAAAATTAGCCCACTTATAAATACTATTTAAAATTAAATATATAAAAGTCAAATTGTAAACTTTTAGACTAAAAATTTCAGATTCAACCAGGGGACCACAACCATATTTAAGAAAATTAGCGAATTAGTAAAAACATTTTGCACTTCTGCAAATACAAAAATTTTCTGTTATTTATCGAAACTTACGGAGTAAAATGTATTTATCAAAAAAAAAAGTTTTGAAAAAATTCTGTAAATAACACAACTTAACGATACTAGTACTATAAGTATCAAACATGTTGAGTACTTTGTATTAACTGTAAAGCTTTGAGGTAACCATGGCAAATAGTAGAAGTTCTGCTTACACTGAGAATGTTTGAAGAATTGAGAGTAGTATCTAACAGCTGACATTACAGACCCGTGTAATAGACAGAACTGTCGATAACTAGTTAGGAAAGAAGAAAAAAAAAACTGTGACTAGTGATCGCTCGCCTAGGTCAGTGGCTCCTCTCCAGCTGACACTACTAGCTAGGCCACACTTATTTTGTTCGGGTAACTTCAAATATGTCTTTGTTTTTTAGAGATTCTCAGACTTACTAAACAACCATCTCTTATCACGTCTTTTACCTTTAAAACAAAATTCTGAAGCTGGAACCATATGCTATACATACAACATTTTAATATTCAGGTACCGAAGGAAAACGTCATAAGCTTCGAGAGGCTATGGTTTTTTATGATCCACCGGATTATTATGATGAACCAGGTTCATTATTTTATTGTTTGGTCATTAAAAACACACACAACATTTCAAGCAGTAATCTTGTTTTATAGAAGTCCAATTTCTTTATTTTGTAGGAGGTTTTCTATCATTCAAACCGTCTATTTCAAAGAGCAAGTTATTAGATATGGAAATCACACCATCGAATCACAATTTGCTTTAGTAAATCACCAAGTACGAAACCTTAGTCTTTTATACAATGTATATAATATTGAGTTGATGCCAAACCACGGTTATCTTAACTGTTGTATATATATGTATATATACAGATGAAGCAAATTAGGTCAGCGCTCGCCATTGCTTCTCTACTAAACCGTACACTTGTGAGTAAATTATAAGAAGCTTATATTTTTCATGTTTATTGTACATGTGCGCTGATTCATTTTTCATTTGATCACGGTTTTACCAAATATAGGTGATGCCATTGATATGGTGCAGATTGGATAGACTCTATGGTGGACATTCAGGTACAATTGTGGGATCCATGCAGGCCCGACCCGTACCTTTTGAGCGCCTAAAGCCCAAATTTTTTTTAAAGCCCATTTATATATACTAACTAAAATTACATTTTCAAGTGTCGAATCTTATATTTATCTTGATTTTTACCACTACATCACAACGCTTAAAACATCAGCTTATTAGGCTTTAACCCAAGACCGGCCCTGGATCCATGACACATCAACCTTTCATATGTCCTCTTGATCATGTATTTGAGCTAAATATGATGGTGAACAAAGAGCTACAAGAGGAAGCTAATTTTGGTCCTGCAATTAAGATCAGAGACTATTCTTTCCTAGAGAATCCTTTATTGCCAATAAATGTGAAGGAATCATACCTAGATGTTCAGATTTTTCAGAGAGGATCATTATGATGTGAAGCTTAAGGAATTCTCAAGTTCCCAAAGCAAAGTGTACGTAAGTGGCTTTTGTCAATATTCAGAGCTTGGGCCACTGTTGGGCCAGGAAACAAACATTCAGGGAAAGCAAAGGATATGGGCCAATATTCAAGATCGTTAAAACCTAATACAGCATAAACCCGAAAGCTATATAAGGAGGTTGCGGGGAAAACCTAAGTTGCCTCTTCTCTTTACGGTTTAAGCTTGTAACGATATTGCTTTCATCTCTTAAGGGTTCTTTCTCTTGCAAGTTACTTGTAGCAAAGAAAGGATTCCTTAGAACACGTTTGTAATCTTTCTCATCTAGTGGAGGTTGTGGGAGAAGGTTCCCACCCGAGACGTACCGGTTAGAGGCCGGGAACTCGGTGATCAATTTTTTGTGTCATAAGTTAAAGAATTAACAAACCAATCAATCGAGAAATAACTTACAAGTGGTATCAGAGCAATCCAGGTTTTAGATTGCAAAGTTGAGAAAGAGCAGGGGGTTTTCAACAGATTTGTTGCTTGAGACGTGGTGCTAATTGTTCTGTTGTTTCTGGGTTACCATCATCGACTCATCGTCATCGTCTTGTGTGAGTCTTGGTTAGTTACCTGTTACAAAGGAATTAAACGGTTAGACATGGACTTCAACAGTGCAAAGCTAGATGTTGATAAATTTGATGGTAAAGGTGACTTTGGTCTTTGGAAGCATAAAGTGCTGTGTCAGTTAGAGCTTTTAGGCTTAGAATCTGTTTTGGATGAGAACTCAATTGAATTCTCATAATCTGACAAGCAAGAGGAGGGGAAGGAACCAAAGTTGGATCCGAAATTTGCTCAGAAGGACAAAAGGGTGAAGAATCTTATCAAGATGAGCTTGAGTGATTTGATTCTAAGGAAGGTAATGAAGGAAGCTACTGCTCTCAACATTTGGAAGGCTCTTGAAAGAGATTATCAGACAAAGACTCTTCCAAACAAGATATTCTGAAACAAAGATTTGCAGGTTTCAAAATGGAGGAGAGTAAGAGCATTGAGGAGAATCTAGACAGCTTTCAAAAGTTAGTAGATGATCTTGCAAGCTTAAACATACATATAAGCGATGAAGATCAAGCAATTCAGCTTCTAACGAGTCTACCACCACCATATGAACCACTGGTTCACACTCTCAAATATGGCAGTGGCAAAGACACACTAACGGTTAATGCTGTTACAACATCTGCATATGCAAAGGAGGTTGAGCTGAATGAAAAGGGATTACTGAATAAATCCAGATCACAGGCTGAGGGTTTATATGTCGAGTCCAGGGGAAGGACAAACAGAAGGTCAGATAAGGGAGGCAATAAACCATGGAAATCAAGGTCCAAGAGCAAGGGCAGATCACAGTCAAAGTCAAAATTCAACCAAATTGGCAAAGGGGGGTGTTTTATTTGTGGTAAAGAAGGACATTGGAAGAGAGAATGTCCAGACAAAAACACAAAGAAATACACAGATTCGGCTAACTTGGCAAGTGAGCCCATTCAACCAGTAATACTAACGGTGGGCACTAGAAACACAAGCAGAGAGTGGGTTCTGGATTCTGGCTGTACTTTCCACATAACATGTAACAAGGAATTCATGTTTGAGCTTCATGAAGTCAATGGAGGTAATGTTCTGCTGGCTAACGATGCTAATTGTGAAGTTAAGGGGATAGGAAAGATTAGAATTCAGAACTCAGATGGGTCTATGGTAGTACTTACTGATGTGAGGTATATACCAAACGTAAGCAGAAATCTGATTTCCTATGGGATGTTAGAGAAGGCAGGCTGCAGATACGAAGGAAGTGACTTCAAGATTATCTTCTACAAAGGTGACAAAAGAGCTTTGACAGGAAAGTATAATGAAGGCTTATACTACTTGCAAGGAGAAGTCATAAAGGGAGAAGTAAACATCTCAAGAGCAGAGATTGACATGACTAAGATCTGGCACTCAAGGTTAGGTCATATGAGTTTAAAAAATATGGACGTGTTAGTCAAAGAAGGGTATCTGTCAAAGAATGAAGTGGACAAGTTGGAATTCTGTGAGAGTTGTGTACTTGGAAAATCTCACAAGCAAAGTTTTCCAACTTCTAAACACACCACCAAAGGCATATTAGAGTATGTACACTCAGACTTATGGGGATCTCCTTCTACTCCAGAAAGTCTCGGTGGGTGTAAATACTTTGTGAGTTTCATAGATGATTACTCAAAGAAAGTATGGGTTTTCTTCTTAAAAACCAAGGATCAGGTGTTTCAGAAGTTCAAAGAGTGGAAAGAAGTAGTGGAAAATCAGACAAGGAAAATGATTAAATACTTGAGGACAGACAATGGACTTGAGTTTTGCAATACACAGTTTGATAACCTGTGTAAAGAATCGGGGATCACAAGGCATAAGACTTGTACATACACACCTCAGCAGAATGGTGTGTCAGAAAGGATGAATAGAACAATTATGGACAAAGTTCGGTGTATGCTTGCTGAGACAGGGTTAGGGCAAGAATTTTGGGCTGAAGCTGCTTCAACAGCAGTATACTTGATAAACAGATCACCAAATTCTACTCTAGAGTTCAAGCTACCAGAGGAGGTATGGAGTGGTTCAAAACCGGATCTGACTCATCTAAGGAGATTCGGGTGCTCTGCATACGTTCATAAGGTTCAGGAAAAGACCCAGCCAAGAGCTGTTAAGGGAGTGTTTATTGGGTATCCTTTTGGCATCAAAGGATATAGAGTTTGGTTACCAGAACATGGAAAATGTGAGACAAGCAGGAATGTTGTTTTTCATGAGGAAGAACTCTATAAGCAAACATTTGTGGGAAGTGAAACCGATACTACTAAAGCAGTAGATGAAGTCAAGAAGAAAAAGTCAAAGAGGGTGACTTTAAGGAAAATTTAATCCAAAGCCCTACTCCAAATGCAGAGATTGGGGAAACGTCATCTCAAGGTGGAGAAACATCCTCATCAGAAGAATCAGAAAGTTCTGAGGAAGCTGATATAGATGAAGATGTTGAAGAGTCTGATAGTGAACCATCACTTGATAATTACTTGCTTGCAAGAGACAGAGGGAGAAGAGAGAATATCAGGCCACCATCTAGATATGAGGAAGGTAATTTTGTGGCTTATGCTTTGGCTATCGCAGAGGAGTTGGAACTTGACGAACCTAAAAGCTTTGAAGAAGCAAAACAAAGTAAGCACTGGAAGCATTGGAATAATGCAGCAGATGAAGAAGTTGATTCCCTAAAAAGAAATCATACTTGGGATCTAATTGAAAGGCCAAAGAATCAAAAGGTGATTGGGTGTAAATGGGTATTTAAACTAAAACCCGGAATACCAGGAGTTGAGAAGCAGAGGTACAAAGCTAGGTTAGTAGCTAAGGGTTACTCACAAGAGGAAGGTATTGACTACAATGAAGTGTTTTCACCAGTTGTGAAACATGTTTCAATTAGAGTAATGTTGTCAGCAGTGACAAACATGGATTATGAGTTGGAGCAGCTTGATGTGAAAACTGCTTTTCTCCATGGAAACTTAGAGGAAAGGATCCTGATGGAACAACCAGAAGGTTTCATTCAGGAGGGTGATGAGAACAAAGTTTGTTTACTCCAAAAATCCTTATATGGACTGAAACAATCACCAAGACAATGGAATTTGAGGTTTGATAGTTTCATGAAAGAACAAAAGTTTGTGAGAAACAACCGTGATCCGTGTATGTACATGAGAAACGTACAAACTGACAAAGCCATTTATCCGCTATTGTATGTGGATGATATGTTGATTGCTTCAGGGAATTTGACAGAAATCAGAGAAGTGAAAGAAAGTTTGAGCAGAGAATTTGAAATGAAAGATTTGGGACAAGCTTCAAGGATTCTGGGGATGGACATTATTAGAGACAGAGCTAAGGGAGTGTTAGTTTTGTCACAGGAAAATTACTTAGAAAAGGTGCTAAGAACTTTCGGAATGTCAGAAGCTAGAGCAGTAGTGACTCCTATTGCAACCCAGTTCAAGCTAAAAAGTCTAACTAAATCAGAAATTGCATTGGAAATGGTAAGATAAGATTTTCTAGGAAAGAATACTCCTACATTTGAGTTGCCTTCTCACTTCCTTTGCATTTCCCTTGCATTCTTCTCTGTATGTATTATCTTCCGTCATTTTCTTCTTTTTGGAAATACCTTGATAAGGTCTACATGTTCATTTCTAAATAAACCTGCATGCACCAAAAGCATTGACTTGAAGAACGCGTTATCTCCATATTTGTGCAACAAAATCATTGGAACTCGAGTTCATAGGAAGAATTTGATAGCCGAGAGAAAGAAGATGACATTGCCTTCATCAAATCATTATTGTTAGATACTATCATATCATCTATGATGCATCACAATATATACTTCTTTTTTTTTTTTTGTCACAAACATCACAATATATACATAACTACAAATTTTAAAACAGAGCAAATCAATATATTGTGAAGAGTTTTGGATTACAACATTGAGAAAAAATCATATATTGTGGATGAATATTTGTTGTCATTGATAGGGAAAGTAGTAGCAGAAAAGGAATACAAACATTTAAGAGAACAGGTATCTTTCAGAAGAAGATAATCGTCCAGAAGGTGTTCTTTTATTGAATAATATGAAGATTATAATCGAAAACACAATCTTAACTAATTTGGAAAAAGATAAATCTAGTAAAAGCCTAACAAATAGCTTCCACAGCGAGCCTCCTACCATCACTATTGCAATCCGGTGCTCCAAACTTGTCCGTGGAAACATTAATAGAACACTTTTCTTTTCCAACGCATTCTGAAGTGAGAATTTCAGCAACATCCTTGTTTGTTTCACAAGTTCCCTTCTCGAAAGATCCACAATTGCCTCCTGGGTTCCCAAAAGAAGCGAATTTGATGGCAGAAATGGGTTTTCCATCGCAGGAAAGTTCAAGATCATTTTGCTCATAGACATTGGCACAGACACTTCCCACTCTAATAGTTTGGAAGTTGACAAGTGATGGGTTTCCTCCAATCTCTTCAAACAAAACTAATGTGTTATCTCCTTCTAGGTTCAAGAAAGAACGAGGAACATGGTACCTATTTAACAAAAAAAAAAAATAAAAACAAAAGCAACAAATTTTGATAAAAAAAAATTTAAAGTTATAATCTCAAAATAAAACAAATTTAAAATATTTGATTAAAGAATTATGATAATATACCATCTTTGAGTAGGTTCACCACAATTGGTTTGGCACTTTTCAGCATAATAAGCCCCTTGATAATTACATTCTGCAGAACAACCATCATCACTCGAAACAAACGCTGGCCAATAACGTCCAATGTTGTTTCCGTTAATCCAAGCTGTACCTTTACCGAGTCCCAAAAGATCGACAACAATGGGCTCAGTTCCCAACGGAGCCTTGAAAGTTGTCTAAAAGACAAATTGAATTGTTATGATCGATAATAAATCAAAAAAAAGATTTAGTTTATTATTTTATGAATGATAATATCTACTTACCTTGTACCAAGTCATAGTTCGGTTAAATGGTACACTTTCACCTGACCATTTAGACGGTGATTCTGAACTAAAAAGTTGGTTCTCGAACCCACTTAAACCGGTCTTATAACTCCATTTATGAGTAGATAAGTCTTTTACTATGGTTTCATCACCATTTTTTCCAATAATAAAAACAGGTCCAGTGATTCCAGCTGGTACATTTTCAAAGAAAGCACCATAGTTCTATAAAAAAGTTGACGAAGTTTGTTTCAGTTAGAATTTTTTTTTTTAAAATTGTTTCAACTTAAGATAACATATAACATAATAATATTTCAAAACTCACCGGAAGTCCTACGGTTATGCTAAGAAGAGAAATGACATTATCACCACGGTTAAATTTCGCATCTTGTTCAAAAACATAATGAAATTTTCCATTTTCCACACGGTAGTTACCTAGAAAAAAAAAGAAATTAATCAAAAAAATATATTTTATGTAGTTTGCTGAAATTTGAAAAGCATATATCAATTCAGTTTACTTACCAATATGTTCTCCATTGACAAAAGCGTGAAGAACATGTGCCGTGCTGTTGATACGAATAGACATGTTTTTACCCCAAACTGGATCTTGCTCATTAAGATTAACCGTAGTCATGTACCAAAGATAATCACTTTGGTCATTGCTTACTACTTTTTGATCAAAAAGTTGTCTGGTTGTAGATTCTCCTTTTCCTTTCAAAAGGAAAGTGTTGATGTTCTCTGGTCTCCATGTCCATTTGAGAGTATAAGGCTCATCTTCAGCCTCATTTGGTTTCTTAACCATCATCGAAGTTTGAGTAGTAATCTGAAATTTAAAAATCACAAAACAAAGTATTAAAAACATAAATATTTATTTAAAAATCCAAAAATGCAAAACAATTATTACTTAAAATACAATAATAGTTACCAATTTGTAAAAAAAAAACAAAAGCAAATGAATAAAGAATATTATACTGAATGTTATAAGAATAACTCTTAGGTTAAAATCTTGTAGAGAAAATTCATAAAACTTAGTAATTAAAATGTAAAAGAGACAAACCTTGGCAGTGTTGTAAACTTCAGTTTTGCAATCTGGTAAAATGCTAACTGACCAAATCGGAACAATATAAGTTTCTCCTTGGAAATTGATAGTTGCATCTGAAGTTTCATTTACATTTCCTAAGAAGCAGCTTGATGATCCATCTTCAGTCGTATAAATTGTTGCCTATATAATATAAGATCATAATAAGTAATTAGTTTAAAAATAACATTTTCAGTATTGATAAACAAAATAGAATATTACCGATACAAAGTTTCCAAAGTCAATGCTGGAGATGTTTCCGTAGGTAAGAGTTTTCTCCATAGAATGAAGAATATCATGAAGCTGTTTTAAATGCCCGTATTTTGGTTGGTTCAAGTTACCTAGTAGAATTTCATCATATTATTATGAAAACTTGGAAGCTTGTAAAATAATTTTGAATATAACTATAATTTAAATTTACCATATTCGTCAAGAGGAGCATCGTAATCATATGAAGTTGTGATGTATGGACCACCTGAGGTTCTATCAAAGTTGGTGCCTCCATGGTACTACATAGATAAGAAACATTCATTTAATATTCCAGTTAATGACAAATTTTCCGTAAGGTTATATAATTAAATAAATTAAAATTTCATCATTAAATACTTTACCATGTAATAATTCTGAAAAGTTCCTCCTTTTTGAAAGAATCTTGCAACAGCAAAGGCAACATCTTCAGTTGTTCTATGAGGAATTTTGCCTCCCCAATTCTTATACCTACACAAATATAAGAGAAAATATATATATGTATAATGATAAAATTAGAAAAATAAAAGAGAACAATTATCTATTCATGCAGATGATAAAACTAAAACTAACCATCCGGTCCAATTCTCAGTCCACATCTTAGGAGTGTTGGGACTGTTTGGTTCAAAGTTGTCACAGTACCAACCATTACATGTATTCAACTGTAAGTTCAAACGATTTAGAAATAATTAATATTTGTATAAAATAAATTTAGAAAATATTCATTAAAATTACCATAGGCTGAGGAGCATCATCTTGTTGACACATGATCCATGGAACACCAACATCAAGAGACTGAGCCATGTTTGCACACCACTGAACGTATGCTTTACCCGCTTCTCCATACGATCCAATTACATTTCCATACTCATTTTCAATCTGCAAGAATAATTAGATCAAAACCCTATATTGTTAAGACTTTCGTATATCATGTTACCAAACACATAACATAGTCTTAGAGACTATAGCTAGATCGATTACCTGAGCAAGAATAATTGGGCCTCCTTGTGATGCAAATAACTTTTCCTTCTTGACCATGTCTACTATCATAGTTGTGAAGTTTTGCATCTCATTCTATATATACATAAACCATCCATATACAAGTTTATTAAACAGTAATAAAACTACATATTTGTTATAAAAAAATGCTGACCATCGAGCTTAGATTACCATAAACGGTTGGTTAATGGTTCTGAATTCCATTCCGGGCATGTTGTGCAGCCACACAGGGAATCCTCTGTTTATTGAAAATATTTAACGATTAAAACATTACAAAGAAAATATGAATATAACCTGAGCCGGTCTTTGGATTTTTGAGGCTAGAAACCAAAAAAAAAAAAAAAATTTAACTAGAAAGTGGACTGGAAGAATTGAACCTAGATCCAAGGTATGAGACTGAAAGTTAACCACTAGATTAAAATAAATTTTTAACTGACCGAAATTAATTATTAATTATAAGTCCGGAAACATGGGTTTCTTTGACTTGGCCTAAAGGCCAACTCTGAATATCACCATACAGAAGGGGAGAAAGATTAGCAAAGAGTCGCTTACTCATTATGGGTATTAACATTGACTATATGTTATGATATATTATTAATTAGTAAGTTCAAAGAGTTTAGTATATTACCCGTAATTCCACTCGGCACAAACGTATGGTCCTATGCGGAGAACACCATACAATCCTTGATCTTGAATGGTTTTCAAGAACCTAATAAGATCTAGATTTCCAGAGAAATCATATTGACGACGAGTAGGTTCATGAGCATTCCAAAAAACGTACGTCTCGATCGCATCTAGTCCTCCTTCTTTGCCTTTTTTGATAAGATCCGGCCACATCTAAACATTCACATTAACAAAGAAAACGAATATAATTAGAAACATGAAACTGAACATAAAAGACTAGCACGACTCATAGTGTGTCATATGAATTGGCGTGTGTTATGTTTAACTACCTCAGGGGTGCTTCTAGGGTAATGGATCGAACCGGAGAGGAGAACTCGGCGATGACCATCAATGGTGATGGCTCGGCCATCGTGAGAAACGATTGTGGCATAGGCACTACTAACTAAGAGACAACATAAAAGAAAAAGAAGAAATCTAAGAGAAACCATATTTGCTAAGCAGAGTTGTGTTTTGTTTTTGAGTGAACAATGATGAACAAAATGATGCTTTTTATAGAGGAGACGAAATATTTTAGCTAAAGATAATTCAGATTTTTTTTAATTAAGGAATAAAATTTGGATATTAATGAATTTTATGCAACCAGCTAAAATCTTAATCGATATTTTACGAAATCTCATATCTTATTTAAGTAGAATTTTTGAATTTTTATTTTCACATAATTATCCTTTAAAAAAAACAAAAAAAAATTCATTATCCCGATTCAAATTTTGAATTTTGATCTGGATGGATAATAATGGATTTTTATGAGTAACAGAAGAAAAACTTAAATCTAAATATTTAAGGACGTGACTAGAAGGGATTTACAATTTTTTAGGAGGTGATTAAAAAGAGTTTCAGTAGATTTGAGAAAGAAAAAAAATTATATTGGAGGCAAATCAGTTTTTTTTTTTTTTTTTTGGCATGAATATTCAAACGAAAAAAATAAATAAATAATCCTTCAATATTTTTAAATACCATTTCATAAAGTGTTATTTGTTTATGTACTGATAACAACTCAAAATTACTTATCAAAATTGTTTTCTTTTCAACATTAATTCTCAATTAATTCCAAAAAAAATTTGATATATTTTACTGATGAAATCTTTGTTTTCCAATAAATTAAGAGAAATTTTAAAGGAATTCTATAAATGATTGAAATTTTGATACTCTCGTAAATTATTATCCAAGAAGCTCCCATTACTTGGGATAAAATATTATGATTTTATATTAAACTATTGAATTTGAAACAACTCACTAAATTCCAATATATTATCCCCAAAAAAAGATATTGAAAATTCGTTATCCTTATTTCAATGGAAACTTTTTATTTGGATACTATATATTTATACAAACAAAAAATCTGAATCTAATTTAATTATCCTAAATGTTTTATCTTTGTCGTTATCTAACTGTTAATGTTTAATTTAAAATTACTTTTCGTATATATAAAACTGAAATAGAATTTGATTTTTAGTACACTGAAGTCAATTTTTTTTACCATTATCCTATTTTCAACCAATTAAATCATCTTTAAATTATCATGCTATCTCTATACATTTTTTTAACTTAAAACAGTTTTGTCCTAGAAAACTGTAATCCAGATCTCACTTTTTTCCGATCTCAAATTTTATTATTTATTTATCTAATTTAGAAAGTAAAATCTATTTAATATATTTTAGATAAGTTTTATAACATCAAACTTTTTTTTTTGTCTCATCTACTATGTAATATTTCTCTTCCGGAAGTTTGTCTAACATATGTTTATCTTATTTAAGATAATTACTTGTGACAAAAAAAAAAGAAATTAACTAATCTATTACATATTTTTCTTCCTGAAGCTTATCTAACATATGTTGTTATTCTATTTTAGATAATTACTTGTGACCAAAAAATGATAATTATTTTTTAACTCATTTATTATGTATTTTTCCAGAGACTTATCTAAGATATATTATCATCTTATTTTAGATAATCACAATTTTAACGTTTGATATATAATATTTTTATTTATTTATCTAATTTGAAAAATAAAATCTATTTAATTATATTCTAAATAAATTTCATCACATCAAATTTATATATTTTTTTGTATCTAGTATTATCTCTCTTCCGGAAACTTATCTGATCTTTGTCGTTATCCTATTTTAAATAGTTACTTATGATAAAAAAAAATTACCTACTCATCTAATATGTATTTCTCTTCCGAAAGTTTATCCTATGTTGTTATAAGTAGATAACTACTTGTGATCAAAATAAATAAATAATAAGAATTACTCTTTTAACTCAATTTCTTATCTAAGATATATTATCATCTTATCCCTTTATTCTTTTCTGATACATATTGTTATTTTAATTTGGATAATCATTTCTGTTAACGTCCAAATTTTCTATAATCATTCAAATTCGTTACAAGACAAAGAAAAAAACAACTCTACCAAAAAAATTAATACATATATAAAAACTGTAATACTTTAGAAAAAAAAAACGCACACCCTTCAATAATTCAACTTCCAACATTAAAATCTCATAGATAACTTAAATCAATTAGATGACACTCTTTTATAGTTATATAGACATACATGTAAACACAAATAATATACAAACACACATATATATTATGTTATTACATAGTTAATATACTCTGTATAAAAAAATCGCATAGATTGCGAAAGATCATTTCCACTTCCTTCTTCCGAACATGCCACGCTTACCTCGTTTGCCTCCAAACATACCATGCTTGCCACGCTTGTGCTTCCCTCCGAACATGCTATGCTTCCCTCGCTTGTATTTGCCTCCACCGAAAAACCCTTTTTTGTACTTACCACCGTAATGATGGCCATAACCACCGTGATGACCTGCATGGTGACTACTCATTGCAGCTGCCGCAGCCGTTGCTGCTCCTGCTATCAATCCCCCAACTCCTCCGAGGCCTATTCACAAGATGGACAAATGATTCATTGAAAATTCAAAACCATTCAATTAGAGATTAAGTATTGGCATGTGAACCACCAGAACCATATTTAGCCAAAACTAAACCAAATTGTTTTTTTAACCGTTGGGCCCCATACATGTATGTATCTCTAAACCAAACCAAAGCCATATCAACATATGTAATATGAACACATGAAATTGTATCAAATTTAGATTTAAATAATAGATGCAATCCTATATCATTCATCAACAAAATTCAATTCTAAATGTTTATTCTTTTAAATAAGCCAATTCAAATTCTCTTCTGGAACAATTAATCTACCGCTATAGTCCTAACCAACTCAACAAAAATTTAATTAATCTAGCGTTATTGACCTTCAAATACACATAAAAAACTTTGGTATGATTCAAACGATCAATACACTCCTATTGAATGTAATCAAAATCATATTTTAAGATTTTTTTTAACTCATCTTTACATCGCTTAAATGGACCATATACCTTTAACCAACGAGAAGAAAAGAAGACCATACATCGTACACCATATAGAAATTTGAATCAATATATGAGAAAACTATCCTCTTTGGATTAACCAAGATTCAGCAAAAAAACAAATAAATCATATACATTTGTCTTTTAAATTAAATGCATATTTTGAGACCTATACTAGATCAGACTCCGCCCAAACATACAACTACAAACTACAATCGACCGGACTACTAAACCGTTCAGTTCAAATTCAATACCAAAGTGAGGTTGATTAAAGAGACATGAGACAGAAACTTAATAAAAATAAAAACCTGGACGGTGAGGACCGGATGGTCCGGGATAACCGGCGGGAGGATAAGCGCCGGGAGGAGGTGGATAAGCAGCCGGTGGATAGCCTTGAGGTGGCGGAGGATAACCTTGTGGAGGATAGCCTTGCTGAGGGTAACCATGCGGCGGAGGATAAGCTCCCGGAGGCGGAGGAGGATAAGCTCCCGGTGGATATCCATGGCCGTGATGATTCTGATGTGAGAAGAATCCTTTGTCTTGTTCCTGATGCTTGTCTTTACCCATTTCTTACTTTTGAATTACCTAACATTTCAAGATCAAATTAGTTTCATAAACTCAAAAGATAGTAGATGAGAAATATCTTGAATTTACCTGGATTTGAAATCAAGAAGAGCTTGAGAGATGAGATGATTATGTGAATAACGATAATACAAGAAATGGTAAGATCTAAACTATATACTCTATTACATTTAGATAGACACATGTGTATATGTAGCGAAAAGGGCTCTTGGCTATTGATTTAACGCGAAATGGACGCGTTGATGTATGCTCGTTTCAACAACGCATTTGCATCTTCTTGCGTTGATATTTGACACGTGTTAGCTTACAATCAAATATAAATAATGTTGTTGACCATTCATTTGCGCGATAATAATAATATAATAACAAATCAACACGGTATAAACATATTTTAGCGAGTTAGTTTCCTCCACGATACATTCAACATCAATCTATGTTACCGACGTTGACATGCATTTGCTAGAATTATCAACTTCTAACTCAAAATCTATGACATACTTTGATTTGTATTTTAGCTTTAATAAACTTGATCAACAAAATGAGATTCATCCAGCAAGAAAAACCTAGCAATATCAAAAAGATCCAAAATCAAACCAGATGACCATAAAAATTGTCAGAATTACAAAATATTCCCTGACCGATGGATCAAACAGAGTTTTGCTTCTTCTGCTTTTCTTTTTTTCTTTTACATATACATCAAAACGAACCAAAAGAAAGCAAACAATTTCTTGGATTAGATGGAAACTACTGAGAAAACATCACCAAATCATCACACCGACTTAGGGAAATGTGGGGACAAGAGCTTCGCGATCTCTGTGAATCCAACTTTGTCTTTGCCTTCGAAGATTGTCTTCAACTTATCATCGCATATGATCTCCTTCTTGTTCGCAGGATTCTGCAGATTGAAACAAAAGCATTCTTAAGAAAAAAACAGAGAAAGCACATTGCTCAATCCAAACCCACCTAAAGAAAGACACTATATTCGTAAGTAGCCTTGATTCAAGGAGTCCTCAAAAAATTTAATTCATAAGTCAGAAGTCAGAACAAACTAAATTTAACAAACAAAACCCGAAACTTTCAGTTACTACACAACACAATGTTCTATCATTCAATTGACAAGCTTAAGTATTGAACATTTTCAGACAGAACATAAACCAAATTCCACAAACAGAACACGAAAGTTCCCATGAATACACATCATAATCTGCTTAGAATCAGACACTTAAACCCCAATACATTGTTCTATTATTCAACAGAACTAAAAGACAGAGTTCTCAAATTCCTCAATGACAAACACATCAATCAAATAATGTTACACAAATAGAAATTCCACGAAACGATCAAGGTGATTTGTTTACAAGCAACAATTTGTTCTCTTAACAGTCTCTGACAAAACAAACAGTCTCTAAGTGCGTAAACAAGTAGTAAAAAGACAGTAGAAATCGCCGAAAATGTACCTGGAGGTTGTTACCCTTGATATGCTCCCACACTTTCTTCACGGCGGTGGCACGAGAGAGTTCGCTTTCCCCGGCGAAGCTAGCCAGCGTCTTCGAGACCGGAACAGTCTTGAGTATCCCTTTTCCTTCTTTACCAGCTGCACCGCCCGTAGCCGCTGCATTAGTCGTCGCCTTTGCCATCAGTGTCCTGCATCCTCCGAAAACCCTAGAAACTGCCGTCATTTCTTCTTCTTCTCCACACGCTCTGCTTCTTTCTTCTTTCCTTTATTTTTTTCTGAGAGAGGAGAAACAAACTAAAACCCTAGAAACAGGCCGATGAAGAAAGAGAAGTTTTATATAATTTAAGAAGGAAGAAGGTACCTAGATCGTTATGGGCCTTATTATATATGGGCCTATGTGGGCTTCAATGGAAATGTGGAATTTGGTGGATGTTTTATGGAAATTAAAATGTAAGGGTTAATGTGCAATTTTAAATTTATTGTTAGTCTACCTTGACGAAACGACGTCGTTTTCTTCCGGCTGCTTTTCCTCCCTCTCAGTCGTTACGTGGCGGATGCTCCGCCGCAACATCGCCGCGAAGAGTGTTCGTCTCCGCTGCATAACGGAAACGATGTTGGTGAGTGGCAACCGTAATTAACATTAGTGTGTCTTAATTTGTGGGTTTGAAAAGAAATCGATAGTTTACTAGTTGATCTCTGTTGTTTCCTAGAGATTTTTGTTCCTCCGTCTAAGGCAAAAAAGTTGATTCTATAATACTGCATCTTGAAGTTGAAGTCTTTACTATAGTTTTTTCTTGATGTTGTCTAGTTATTTCCTGCTCTTTAACTAGCAGGGATATGTGTATTGACATTAACGGTAAATATGTTAACTCTATGAATGGACGAATCTTTGTTTGATGTTTTATACAATTTTGAACATTTTCTTGGTTGACAGAGTTTATGTTGATAGTTAGCTATAGTTATATAGGCTTACCTTTTGGCTGTCTTCTCTATCTAATGAGCATATATTATATATATATTACCACTAGTTTGCATTTCACAAACGTCAAGGTGATACACAACTTGTTCACTCAAATGGGGTGAATGACATGGCCTTTCACGTACTTGGTTCATATCTATGACTTTAAGAGATGGCATTTCCTCATCCTCTATGGTTAGTTTATGTTATCTCGTTAAAATAGATATGCTTGTGGTCAATTCTCTTCATTTAGTACACTAAAAACAGCAACTAGTGTAGTCTCTCTAGTTTTATAACATATATTTAGGGAAAGAACATGAATTATTGATTAAATCATACTTCTTTCTTTCTTTCGTATGTAAATCACTACAAAGATGATGTATTAAGGCCTGAGAAAGCAGCAGGAGTTACGTGACTCAAATGATGAATGACAATCCGTTTCACGAATTTGGTTAAATATCTATGACTCTTAAGAGATGGCATTTCCTCATACTCTCTGGTTAGTTAATGTTATCTCGTTTCTTGTGGTCAATTGTATCTTAATTTAGTACACTAAAACAGCAGCAACTAGTGTACTCTCTCAAGTATTATAACATATATTAAGGGAAAGAACATGATTAGATCATATAATCTCTTGCTTTCGTATGTAAATCACTACAAGGATGATGATGTATTTAGGTCTGAGAAAGCAGCAGGAGTTGGTGAATGACGTTTCTGTTTTTTACTTGGGGTTTAAGATGGTTCTTCTTGGTGATGACAATGACACTTGACAAAGTAGAGAGTGACATGGATATCTCTTTGTGATGTCTTTTTTTTTCCTTGTTGCATCAGCGTCCACTTGACTAAAGTGAATCACGTTTCAATGTGTAAGCATATCTTGTGGGCCTTGTCATCCAATGATTTGTTTATCTTTCCTAGATTTTTCTTTATTTCTTTACTCCTCTATGTTGTTCTGCCACACACTGTAGCCTCCCCACTTCTTCTTTTTTTTGGGTGTAATTATTTTGTAGCTAACGATGTGAAGTATAACAGAGCCATTTAAAGTTTCAATTATTCGTCACATTTGTATGAAAGCGAAAGCTCATTCCTTTAGCTATTGTTGACATAATTATGCAGTTAAAAAGTCTGCCTTTATAATTTTTCTATAATGGGTTATAATTGATCGCATTCTTATCTTTGTCCTTGCTTTTGTGAAAAAGAAACAACAAACTACCGCTAGAGAACTTGAGATGACAATGAGAGCCACGGTCAGGTATGTTTGCTTATGTCCTGTCGTTGTTCGTCTAATTATCAGCAACTTGTTTTAATTCTTATCTCATTGATCTCACCACTTGATGCACTTGCAGGTGACTAGCATGGTATAAAGAGTGGACCGAAAGTTTCAAGGAACCCCACAAAGATACAACACTAATCTCCACAGGAGAGTGGACTCGAAAGTTTAGTCACTTTCGTTTCACTATTTTGCAAATGGGAATTAGTATATACTTTGCCTTCCCTTTCTTATCTCATACATTACCTCACTGTTTTATTCTCATACTTAGGAGTATTATGATCTAGCCTAAAACAAAAGAAAGTCGTCGGATATATAAATCTCGGATACTTAAGTAAAATCGACCAAAATTCGACGACGTTTATCTTTTCTAATACTAATTATTATTCCTTGGTTGCAGTGGGGGAAAATTTTCTTTGGAGCTTCTTGAGGTTATCTAGTTGTCACCTTCAGCTGCATTTTTTTACCTCAACTTCACTCGATGTAGTGCCATGTAAGCTATGAGTCGATAACCCACCAGCATCACTCCCATAACAAACACGTCTATCCATAGATTGTTCAGTCCCATTGATTTGATTGCTGGAAAATCTCCAACTCTGCACCAGACCCCTTCTGAGCACTCGTAGTAGTCGTCATCAGTGTATTGAATACCCAAAAGCAGCTTGTAGCAGTAGTAGCTGTAGCTTAGGTACTTGAGCCATACGATGAAGGGGGGGATTTGCTGCACGTAGTACCCTCCGGCTATGAGAAACACGAGTGTAGTAACGGATGCTAACGTTGTGGCTTGCTTGATGTTCATTAGCATAGCACCAAAGGCTAAGCCAAGGCCTTGAGCAACAAGGACGGAATATAGAACAACCAGTAGTGAGAGGATGAACGTTGTGGGGTCAGGTTTGAGTCCACCCATCCAGTAAATTATGAACACAAAAGCAGTTGGAAGTGCGAGTTCTAAGGGCAGGTCTCCAACGTTTCTAGCCATGAAATATGATGAAAGACGGTACATTCCGGAAGACCGCTCTTTGATTAGCATTCTTTTCTCTTGGGGGAATGTGAAAACCGCGTTGTATAGTGGGTAGAAACCCCAAAAGACTGAGAAGAAGAAGAGCAAGGCAGTCTGCAAAGTAGAATGATTGTTAGAACACTAATGTGTAGATTCACAGAATGAGTGCTAGCTTGACTGTGATGGGAAGAAGGGTAGTGACAATTCAAGATGATCATTATCTATTTTATTCAGCCAAGAAGAAGGGTCTTACTCTATCTTGGAGGTGAGATTTTGGAGTATGCCACCATAGAAGGCCACCAAGAAAAGCCACGCTGATGACTTGGAAAATCCTGAGCTTGTTGAAAGATTCGAATCTCCTCTCTCTGACCCCTCGTTGGAGCAATACAGTGAACTGGTACCACCAAGTTGTGCACCATTGTTCTGACTTGAGATTTCTTGCTGCTCCAGTTAAAGTACAGATAACGTCAGATTATCAGTGATGTAGATGAACAGAAGCAGAATTAAACAAGAAATACTTCAAAAGCAAAAATTACCAGCAGTTTTGGTGTACTCATAGTTATTGGAATCGGCATTGCAGAGTTCAGCTTTCAGTTTAGTAGATATGTTCTTCTCATATGCTGAAACAAGGGCTTCTTTCACTGTCTTCTGTTCTTGTTCTGAGGTCTCCTTCTGAGAATCAGGTGGGATTCCTGCAGTTTTGCCAAGTTTTAATGAATTAAAAAGGCTTTCCTTTTTTTTCTTCTCATTGTTCATCATCTAGAAGCTTAAAGAGAAAGGTCGTTTACCGTTTGCAAGGTCAAGTAAAAGGTCAGCTGGGTTAACTGTCATGGAAGTGGAGAATCCAATAGAGCTGAAATATTCCACAGCAGAAGATGCAGGGCCATAGTAGATAGGACTTCCTTCAGACAGCAAAACCACCTTGTCAAACATGTGGTATATGCGACTTGATGGCTGATGAATGGTGGTGACGACTGTTCTTCCTCCAGAAGCCAGCCGTTTGATTGTGGTCACGATGCGGTGAGCAGTGGTCGAATCAAGACCTGAAGTTGGTTCATCAAGAAGGAGCAAGCTAGGATTGATCAGCATTTCTTGACCAATGCTAACTCTTTTTTTCTCCCCTCCTGATATTCCTCTGAACAGTGGTCCTCCTATCATGCTGTTTGTACAACGAGTCAATCCTAGTTCAGCGATAACTCGGTCCACATGCTCAGCCTTCTCGTCTCTGGTCAAAGTGCTTGGTAGTCGTAGAAGTGCAGTAAAGAAGAGAGTCTCCCAAACCGTGAGGTGAGGGTACAGGACATCATCCTGAGCAACAAAACCTGTTCTGCGCTTGATGGAGCCAGAGAAAGGTTGGCCGTTGTACATGACTTTCCCTGAGAAAGTTCTGGAGAGGCGGCCCCCGAGAGCTGAGAGAAGAGTGGTTTTGCCACTGCCTGATGGACCTAACATAGCTAGAATCTCTCCTGGACAAACCATCCCCGTTATCCCATTCAGAATCGTCTTCTCTTTGCAGCTCCATGATCCTAAACACTGACTTGTCTGCTCTATCTTAACCTTGTACACAACCTCCTCAAACTGTACAACCCACAATCAATGGAAAACGTTGTAAGCATAATATTCAAGCTTATTATCAACTACCAAGCTAGAGGAAGACAAGAGGGTAATATTTCTTATGAGATTATTCTTTGCAGGTAAAACTCAGCAGAAAATTGATGACAAGAAGTGAACAGAACTGGTTTTTATTTTCTTTTCTCTTTTACTGCAGGGGAGAGAGAGAGATAGAGAGAGAGGCACACACCTTGAGAGTTATGGGGAACATGGAAAGCTGGAGACCAGGTTGTGAAGTGGCCACAGGGAAGGCTAGTACAGGCTCGCTCTGTGTTTCTAACATATCTGTCAAACCTTGTACCGTGGCTTCGCCATTTTCTTCAGGCCTTGGTGCTATGCAATTTTGAGGCATGATGGATCCTGACACAGTTTCTTTACTCGTGCTTGTAGTTGTAGCCGTTGTGATGCTCTTATGGAAAGTTCTTAGTGGTGGTAACAGTATCAAAGTAAAGAACAAAGGTAAGAAAAGCTAGTGCCTTTGGTAACTTTCTTCTTGATCTCTCCCTCAAAGGGAAACCATGTGAGCACATGAATATATAGTAGTGTGGACAACACCCTCACACACTTAGAATTACTCCTGTTGTGTTGCAAGAACAGAAAGAGGAAGAGAGAGACAGAAAAAAAGGCTTTCTTTACGATGTTGGCCGATCAATCGTCTATGGTGGGCTCCCACCTTCTCTCTCTCTCTCCCTTAATTTATTCTAAAGCTAATTCCTTTACCAAATATTTATACCTATCTCTTCCTTTGTTCCATTTATCAGAATCTTACCTCTAATTCCATTTTTTCTTCTTTAAGATAAATTAAATAAAATCACCATCTCAAGTCTTGCCTCATGTGGATTCTAATATTGCAACTGTCACTTTACACAAAAGTCTTTTTTTTTGTATTGAAAATTCATCATCTGTTGTTAGGTTCTCTGAAGCTCTTAACCGTTTGATGTGATTGCAGATAATCAGAGTGACACGGTCTTTAGCATAAGAGTACTAGATGCGTCAATTATTTAACCAACTTGGTAACTTCTTTATTTCATTCTTTCATACATAGATGAATAGATGATTTACATTTACATAAAACAAAAAGTGGAAATGTAAAGGAAGAGACTTTGCGGCTTTTGCATAATACATAACCAATAATTATGCTCTCCACCATTTCAGAACTCAAAATAAATACCTATATCACAACCGATCCAAGTGGGAAGATCCTCTAAATCTTCAAAAAAGAGTAAAATATCTTATAAGTTTATCAAATAATATTTTGGTTATGTTATTTTTTTGAGATGTATATCTCACATGCCATCTCATATCCTTTGCTATATCTCTGCATTATCAAGCTCTCATGTGCTGATGTTGTCTGCATGTGAAACACTTTGTTTCCTCAAGAAATCATTTCTTCCTAAACCAGCACATCATATAAAAATAGTGATTAGATTTGGTGATCTGGTCATAGCTACACTCGCTTCATTTATCCATTACAAGGACAGTTTTACGATTCTTTTTAGTGTCTCATGTCTTTCGAATCGTCATATCTTGTAGGAGTTCATATCACACATGAAAAAGTTGCAGCATGCACGCGACACAAAAGGCAACCATTCACAAAAAGGTCAGATTCTTGTGATAGCCTGAGAATCTTATACCACTATTACTGTGTAACCACCAAAGATTTATATATGCGATAACTCGGATTTTGGAAAACATATCTGTCTTATCCGGCCGACTTAATCCAAGTAGATGGTAAGTTCGTTTTCATAAAAGAGATCTTTAGTGTCTGGTTAAAATATATGGATAGGGACATATAGAATGATCAGGCTTAACCTCTAGTGAATTCTCCATCATCCAAATAAAAGACGACAAAGTATCTTCGCACGTTGTTCTTGTTGTTATATCAACAAAATGGGTTACATTTTCAGACAAAAGTTGACACTATAGGCATCTTTTCCAACGTCACATTACTATATCAATTCTCTGTTTTATATTTTTTCTTAAACAAGTTGTTTACAGATAATTATAAGACATTTGGTGCATTTAATTTCTAGATCCGGAACTAGTCTGTGGTAACTCAGTTAAAGGGGATGAATTGTCCTTTCCAACACAACTTGATTCGTACCCGGATCCAAGAAGACTAACTAGACCAGAGCCAGCAATATAAGGAGTAGTTAAGAAATTAATTTTTTTATTTTATTGTTTTTTGATGTTTCGAAACTCAAAAGTGGAGACACTTTGGAAGTTTTTTTGTATGCTAATTGAAATGAAAAAAATGTACTAACAGTTTTATTGTGTAAGATATTACGTCAAATGTGGTGCATTTATTTTGTTTTTTGTTAATCTGTTAATTGAATATTTCTAAAATAAAACCAAGTATTATTTTAAATTATCTATATATATTGTTTGTGACTGCTAAAACATAGATACATGCTATGATTTTACAAAAGTACAAACGCATGTACCATTCTCCAAGCCGAAAAAAAGTAGAATGGCTTATTCACTATAATCATTTACGCATTAGCTAAGATGTGTTCTCGGTGTGAATGATCTTTATCTTTTAACAATTTAAGTGTGGTTTTATAGGTCTATTTATTTAATAAATGTAATCTCAATATTTTATGTTTATTTGATAACTTATTATTTATCCGTGCATATTGAAAATACCAAAACAATAACAAGTATTTATTAATTTGTTATTTCACGTGACACACCTAATGTATATGTAATTTCGTTGCATCCACCAATTCAGCGAAGCAATCTAAGGAAGAAAAAAAACACAAATTTGGGATTAAATCGACTCATGCAGGTTCTCTTGTAGATTCCGAAATATGTCAAAGGAAAAAAAAAAAAAAAAAAAAGAAAAACAATAAGAAGGATCTGATTCTTGCAATAGTACCTTATGGTCATTGAATACAAGAGCCAACAACATATAGAAGAATAGGGGCATGTGGAGCTATATTATAAGTTTTCCTTTTTACTGATTGCATAAAAAGAGAATATTAATAACACATTCCTTCTTGTTTCTTTTATTTGTTTATTCTCTTGTGTTTTTATAATGTATTCTATATTATTCTCCATGTTTGTGCATTATGTTTCCCTTGATGTCTATATATAAAATATAATTTAAATACTATAATAGTCTAACTTAATAGTATAATATTTTTCAAATTTCTAAATTTTTGCTTTCATTTTAGAGATTCACACTATTTTTATCTTTGTTCTACACTTTTAAAAAACCATATAGCACATGACCAACATCACATCATATCTCTATATAGTGTATTATTTAGATTTTGATTGGTAATTTGAGAGACGAATTTTATTTATTAGCATAATTTTATAAGTTTTTCATGAATTTAAAATATCTGTAAAGTATTAAACACAATGCAAATTTTTAGTTTTCCTTAAAATATAATAAGAGTGTTTTCAACTTATACTTCTATTTTTACTTTAAACAGAGTAACTCTAAAATAGAATAATTTTTAAATAGTGTTAAGTAATTTTCCAAGCCAATACTCTACTTTTTATTCTAAAAGAATATTATAATCATATTTTATTCTCATTTAATTATATATTTTAATAATATTTTATTTTCAAATTTAAAATTCTACCAAATTATTTTGTATTTTGTTTTAAGGTTACTAAAACTAGAATATTACTTCAATTAAATTATCTTAAACAACGCTAATAAACAAAAAAAAAACAAAGA
Source organism: Iljinskaea planisiliqua (assembly GCA_900108845.1). Taxonomy (NCBI): domain Eukaryota; kingdom Viridiplantae; phylum Streptophyta; class Magnoliopsida; order Brassicales; family Brassicaceae; genus Iljinskaea; species Iljinskaea planisiliqua. Next base: position 2,415,872 of record FNXX01000007.1, on the reverse strand, counting down.
CTGTAATTTTTTATTAAAATTATAAATTATATCCAATTATTTTATCTTAAGAAATAAATAGTTATATTAAAATTATGTAAATGTATTTAATTTTGATTAACAAAATAAGTAATTTGTTTTAATTTACAAATATTTTAATTATTATTTTGATTTATAGTTTATTTTCTAATGATTAAAAAAATTCCGGCAAATTAAACAGTGATACCTGGTTAAAAAACTCATTTAAGAAATAGTTCTTAATTTATTAGGCAATTTTGATTTATTTTAATCCCAAAAAAACTAAGAACTTCACTTAACCACTTAAAAACATGAGTATTTTATACTTAAAAGCACTTTGTTAATCCCTAATTACATAAAAAGACACTTTGTGCATGTTGGGCAATTTAGAGGGATGAAAAATCTAAATTGCCTTTAATTTTGTTTTTTTATCTCTCCCACTTTTTATCTTTTCTCCTCTTCTAACGTAAGTCTTTCTCTTCTCTCTCTCTCCTCTCTCTCTCTCTCTCTCTCTCTCTCTCTCTCTCTCTCTCTCTCTCTCTCTCTCTCTCTCTCTCTCTCTCTCTCTCTTCTCTCTCTCTCTCTCTCTCTCTCATCCGACGTTTGCTGGACGGGGCTGTGATGGACGGGGTTTTGGTGGACGGGATTTTGGTGGACGGAGTTTTGGTGGACGGAGTTTTGGTGGACGGAGTTTTGATGGACGGGGTTTTGGTGGATGGGGTTTTGGTGGACAGGGCTTTGGTTCACAAATCTCCAATCCATCATAACCCTCTCCTTGAAACTAGTGTCCATCAATTCTCTGTCCACCAAAGCTCCGTCCACCACAGCTCCGTCCATCAAACTCATGTTCCCCTTCCCCTATCCACCAATCTTCGTTGTCTTGTGGACATTAGCTTTGCATCATCCACTGAATGATAATTCCTAATGACATTATAATGAACATCATTATTCATTTAATCCACCAATTTTCAGTCCACCAATCTCCTGTTCACCAATTTTCAATCCACCATTCCTGTCCACCAATTTCCTATCCACCACTCATGTCCCCCAATTTTCTGTCCACATGGAAGTTGATTTATAAACATTCTAATTTCAATCATCTATTGAATGACAATTTCTAATGACATTATAATGAACATCATAATTCATTTAATCCACCAGTTTCTTATTCACCAATCTCTTGTTCACCAATCTTCGATGTCATGTGGTCATTAACTTTCCATCATCCACTGAATGATAATTCCTAATGATATTATAATGAACATCATTATTCATTTAATCCACCAATTTTCTGTCCACTAATCTCCTGTCCACCAATCTCTTGTCCACCACTCATGTCTACCAATCTCTTGTCTACATGAAAATTGTCTTATGTACATTCTATTTTCCATCATCTACTAAATGACAATTCCTAATGACATTATAATGAACATTAGAATTCATTTAATCCTCCACTTATCTCTGGTTCACCAATCTCTTGTCCATAAATACATGTCCACTAAAACATATCCACGATAATTTGTCCATAAATATCTATCCACCATCTTCTGTCCATGACGGAGAGAGAGAGAGAGAGAGAGAGAGAGAGAGAGAGAGAGAGAGAGAGAGAGAGAGAGAGAGAGAGAGAGAGAGAGAGAGAGAGAGAGAGAGAGACTTACGCTAGAGGAAAAAGTGAAAAAGTGAGAGAGAGAGTGATAAAGTGAGAGAGAGAGTGACTTACACAGGGGCAGTAAGGGAATAAATATTTTTAAACAGTGAAAAATTTGTCCAACATGCACAAAGTGCCTTTATTGTAACAATTCATCTTCAAAGTGTCTTTTAATGTAAATGACTCTAAAACCATTCATTGAAGATGCTCTGAGTGTTTGAAAGATTTAAAAACTTATATATGTAAACTTGGGTAAGCCAATTATAGAACTTTCAAGTCCACCAAAAATATGTAGACTATAAGCAAGTCGGCCAATTGTTTGGAGACAAATTATAAGTCCATTAATTTAAAATGTGAATTATGTACAAAACACGTATTGTTCATGCTAGTTTACTGAATATCTCTAAACTAAAAGTATTTATATGTGATAAAAATTTGAAATCTTCAAAACAATTCTAGACTTAATGCAACATGCTGATATAGTAAGTGTAAGTCTGCACGTTCTGATTTTGAAGTATGTGGAAAACTTTTAGATTTAATGTAAGTCTACGAGTATATAAAGATTAATTGGAGGTTATTAATTTATGTATTTTAATGAATTTATAAATCTAAATAAAATTCAGTGTTATTGATTTCATGATTTTAAAATTTATGTTAAAATCAAGTGTTATTGGTTTTATGATTTATAAATTCTAATTTATATCAGGTGTTATTCAATCACACATATTCAATAATGAATATGATTTTATAATGAATTTGAGTGATTTTGAGTGGATTTCTTTATTAAAAATACAAAGACTAAAATCCGAAAGAAAACTCTCGGATTTATAAATATTTATTAAAATTCACATATTAGATTTGGAAATCAGTATATTTTATTTAAATTTATAATTTCTACAATTTTAGTTAAAATACATAAAGTAATAATACCCCTAATTATAGGTCTGGGATGTTCTAATTTTGAAGTCTGCAAAAAACTTGTAGACTTCATGCAACTCTACACGTTTGTGATAGAGTTCAAATTCGAATTCTATAGGCTTGTGTAAAGTCTGTCCGTTTTTGACAGATATGAAAAGTTAATTGGTGGATTAAAATGTAAAAATCTTCACTGCCCATTTGCGATCATTCTCTAACCTTCTAATGTTCGATCTAGAATTTTAGATCCACCAAAAATAAAAATTGTTCCACGTAAATACTCATAAAATACTTCCAAACGCTAAGATTAGATATTGAAACATCTTCATACCCAAAAAAAACTATATATGCATAGCCTCCTTATGCAAATGCGATAGTATTTGATTAATAGATTTTTATTTTAGTTACATTCATTTTCATATCTTTTGTTGGTCAAGTTATTCCAACTAATTATTTGGTCATTTAACTATTTTCTACAATTTTAATCACAATTATAACCGTCACTTTTCTTTTGCGAATTTTTATGCAAAAATTGTTTTATATATTGAGGTTGCAGTCATTTTCTTCATCCAATTCCGTAATATTAAGGTCAAAGCTTTAAATAGAATAAACTAATTGAAAACACTTTTTTTGGTCAAAGAAAACACATTTATTATAACTATCATTTGTATAGAGATCGCGTTGCGTTTACGAGCATTGAGAATTATTTCCCTTTTCTTTTTTTTTTCTTTTTTTTTGGTTATCCCATGAGAATAATTCCATCAGCAAAAAAAATCCATATTATACTAAACCATAATATCAATAAAAATTGAAAACTAAGATAATTGGAAAAAGAATATTTACTTACGGCATAAAATTATAGTCAGAATATGGTTCTTCTCATCTTAATTCTCTCCCGTGGAAAGTTCTCCAATATAAAATTCAGATTCTTTTATTTGTAATATCATTCTTTGAGTAACCCACTTGCTTATAACTTTGCACGAATGTAGAGATACAAATATAGACACATTTTTATTTGAATATTAGAAGATGCTGGAATTGTTATATTTTTTCTCCTCAAAGATGAAAGTAACTAAGCTAATTTATTATGTAAAGGTGTATAACAAACATAATAGTGTATTTATAACTTATAACCAATACAAATTCAATGTTCAAATGGTTCGACTGGTTATGTTGGGTTCCACTGATAACTTTGTTGAAAATAGAAGGCTAAAAAACTGTGGTAAAAGATGACAGAAGAGAAAAAAACGGTTAAATGATTATCAATATTTATAAAATGATTATAATTGGAAATAACTAAGAAGTGGTTGATGAATATTAAACAATTATGCTAAGATATGATAAAAATAAATTATTTTATTTTTAGCAATATAACCGTCCCGGAGAATCTCCAAAATTGTTTTGTTTTTTGGATTGTTACCAATTCTCTGTTTTTTTCTTCTATTTTTTTTTTTTTTTTGAGAAATAAATCCATCTTGTTGATCTAGTATTTGGTATATTTGGACACGATCATAAAACTTTTTGCCTGAGTAAATGCTGAATACGTACATGTCCAAATATAAAAGCATGTAGACATTAGAATTTGCAAGTCTGCATGTTGTAAACATAATTGACATGGAAATTTAGCTTATCGATTTTCTAGTTTCTGTCAACATACTGTAGACAAATATAAAACAATTAAATCAAAAATTGTGAAATTATTGTTTCACTCTAAATATGTGCATCGTTTTACAGGATTTTATATTGTTTCACTTTAAATATGTACATCGTCCTTTTCAACTATCCAAAGATTAAATTGTATTGTTAATTAAAAAAAAAATAGAATCGTCTGCACAACATGTAAGTTTGAATAAAATATAGCCAGTAATATACCATCAATTATAAACTGTGCCCTTTTCGTTTAAGAAAATCTTAGTGAAAGAGACGTATCCTTTCACTTTCAACTAATTCATTCGTATTTCCAAATAAAATAATTGATATTTTCCCCTACCCCGAATCCTCAAAAACGAGATACCACCAATATAAACTTTTTTTTTGGGGCTAAGTAAACTTTATTATTTCATTTACCAAAATAATGCATTATTTTATCATATAGCATATTCGTATTCGTATGTAGAAGACGCTCTATTACAGAATTATTCACCTTGTTTTATTATATTATGAGTATATATTGAATATATACTAATATACACTGATACACACAGTCACTGAGTCACGCACGGCCTAACTCTTGATTCGAATAACAATACGTTGTTAAGTTTGATATTAAACGAATAACCCTCGGTCGCTTTATACGTTGATTTTTAAGTTGCAGATAATATAAAGAAAAGGGCATCTAATTATCTTCAGAGAATATTGAATACGCAGTACATATAATTATATAAAAAATGTATATAATATGTAAAATAATATGTACTATTTCAGATCTTCGCATAGCCCTTGATCTTTTTAGTGTGTGGACTCCAAGTGGAGCCAGACAGTCTTTGCCTTTCTCTTTCTCTTCTTTTCAAATTTTTGTTCTGATTATTGTTTACTAATTAATAATTTCTTTGGTAGATCTTTGGTGCGCATCCTCTCCGAGAGCACCTCTTTTTGCCCCCAACTTGCTTATATTTATATGTATATATCAATAATAAATAAAAATGTATATCATATATTTATTTTGCTATACTTTTATCATATAAATATGATTATTTTGATATACTTTTTTCCTTTTTAACATCATTTATTTTAATATAATTGTGTGCATATACTTGTGCATAAATATTTAATTCTACGGATATATGTAGTATTTTTACAAGTATGCACACCTACTATCATTGCTCTAACTGTATTTTAAGTTCAAAATCAAAATAAAAAATAAATAAATGAAAAAATGATAAAAAATACACGATTTTTTGTTCATTTTTTCCTATTATAATTTAGTCATTATTTATAAATTTTGGTCTTTTTGTTTTCTAAATTTTCTGGCAAAACATAAAATGATGTAAATTTTAAAAATTTTACCAAAAAACATAAGTAAAAATTGTTCTAAGAATTCTTTATTAAAAAAAAAAAATGTTTTAGAAACAGCAACTAAACTAAAATGATAGTCCATGGTGTCGAAGTGGCGAAGAAAATGTCATTTAGTGAGTTTGATTATTAGTTCGGAAGTTGACACGTGTTGCGCACTCTGACACGCTAGTGGTGGGTGCTTGTTCTCATGTCAGGTTCTGATTACGTTTTAATAAATTCAATTACAATTGTTTAAGAAACTTGTTATTTTAAAAATAAAATAGGCAGATGTGACCCAGCCACTAATTATATTTGATTCCATCAAACCTTGTTTTTATTTGTTTTTGAACTATGAAAAATAATTCAAGTATTAAGTACGAAGTATAAAAAAAAAAGAGTAAACCTAAATACATTAGTGTTCCAACCTCCGTCGTTGCTGCACCCTAATCCCGGTGCGCATCATGGTTCTATTTCTCTAACTAAGGTCTAATTAAGAGCATAAGACCATTGAAAAAAATGGAATATAGTCTCTATATACAGCTATACACACCTATAGTGTATTACGATACAATATGCCATTTCACCTTTCGAAATATAGTGATCAAGGTGTACGAGTATAACAAGTTTTTTTTTCTTCTTAAAATACATGTAATTTTGTATATATAAAACATTGCAGATGTGCCATTATTTTGGTTGTTTCATAAAGAAATAAAGAGTTATTAACTATGGATGGGCATTGGATCCATTTTCTTAGGATCGGGACTAATACTTTATAGTATTTACAGTAAATTCGTAAGATGGATTCTTTTTTTTTTTCAAGCATTATGCATTTGATTTGAATTAGGATCCAACAATGTTAAAATAACAATTTTTCAAATGGACTAATTTTGTAAAGCTTTGGCTGCCAGCGTTTGTGGGTTTTCATGTCTTTTTTCGACACATAGGTAGGTGCTACTTCTACCTTTATTTGATGGCTGCTGAGGTATTTTGGAAAGTTCAAAAAAAAAAAATTTATGGGTGTGAAGATCATTATGCAATTTTTAAACATGTTTTTGTCTTTATTTTCACATAATACTAAAATTTATTTTTTGATACATCACATATTTTTAAATTACTTACTCAAATATATTTTATTTTATAATTTTTTCTAAATAATTATTATAAAAATAAATCTAATTTAATAATATAAATAATAAAATTATTTTTTGAAAAAATTCTTTTTTATGTATTATTAATTTTTAAAAAATTAATAATCATATCTTAAAAATTTATAATCATTCTCATTTATAAAATGAATTTTTTTTTTTGAATTAATCTCCAATAGTGTGAGTCCACGTGATTTCACATTTATTTGAATTTAATATTATTTATAATGCACCAGTCGCATTATTTATGGCTCCCATATATTTTTTGGTATGTATGGCTCATTCTCGTCCGACGGCCAATACACTACAGGTATGATTGGTAATCTCTTTTGCAATGGTGAAAATTTTTTTCTACAAAATGCTACCAATCACAAAAACTGTTAAACAGTAAAACCTACTCATTAACAGCTCTCTCATACAGCTTTACACTATTCACTAACAGCTAACAGCTTTCGCTAACCGCTTACAGCTTCCACTAACCGCTAATCACCAATCGGACCCTACTATAAAATATTTTTTAGAAAATTCTGAAAAGATTTTTTCATTCCTTCACAAAGAAAACTATAATTGTTGGGGAAAAATAATCCGGATCAATGTGTGATATGTAGCACACAAATACACCAACCCGGTATGGATCATCTAGCCGCTACTGTTTATAAGAGTCCAGCTAACATTATGATGAGTAACCCACAAACTGTCTATGGTATCGCTGCTCCAAAACCCGGAGTAAAGAAGAACAAACATGGAAGAAAGACAATACAAGATGTTTCCTCAACTATGAAAAGAAGACCACTACTTCCATAGAATGGAGAAAATTGTTCAAGAATAGAAGAGAAAGGTAAATATACACTTCTCAAAAGTAAGGGAAAGAATCTAAGAGATTTCAAACACCCTATCTTAAAATCCTTTCAGTGCTACCAAACACATTACAACAGATGGGTGCTTTGATCATTAGGCAGAATATCCGATGGAAACTTTTACCAAAATCTGAAAATCGATGAATTTACTTAAGCATCAGAGAGTCTTCGAGTTGGAAACCCTTTATTTTTTTTTTTGGAAAACCTCTAAAGCAATGTGTCCATGTGTCCATGCGCAACAAAACCATTTAGATATCCGACAAAGATCAAATAAAGTCACCGTAAAGTATTATTTATTATTTCACAAGACAATTTACTAAAACAATAAAAATAATTATGAAAATTTTATTAAAATTTACATTAAAAATATAAACAATATTTATTACAAAAGAAATGATAATTTCATAGAATAATACTAGATATAAAATAAATAGGATATATAAATTATAACGAAAAATTAGTCAATAACTAGATGAATTAAAGAATATACACCACTTTAATAGTTACTAATCATAGAAATAGAAAAAACTATTCTATCAAATAAAGAAAACAGTAATATAAATAATTTATTGGTTGTCTTTTCTCTTTTTAACTCTCTTACAATATTTTTATATTTCTGATAAGAAAACTATTACCATTTTATATTATCAATTGGACCCGTACAATTCTCCCGCCCACTCAGTCAATATTACATCTTCCTCTGATAAATCTTTTGCATTCGTATACTATCACCATTAATAATTTTACTATAATTTTCATTGAGGTCACTACTCATTGTAATCGTAGTATTTTGATGATAAATTAGGAGTTTATATAAAAACAATTGATATGTAGAGATACGATGTGAAATGAGATAGAAAGAGAAAACAAAAACACACGCGTGGAAAGTGGGAGTAACGGTGGGATGCAATCTTAGATGTTTGCTAAGAAAGCACTCAAAATGAGATCACAAATTATATGACACTCTCACCAATCATCTTCTCCTCTTTCTTTTTGTAACTCACTTTATTTATATTATCTTCTTCATTTCACATCATCTTTCTTTTAAAGGTTTTTCCAACCGTAAATAATTGAATCATGATGAATATTAAGAGTGGTTGACTATACAAATTTACCTTGCTGTGTAGAAAAAGAGAGCCAATGTTCTCATGTTCTGTACTAATAGAGAATGTTATGGTAGTACCACGTACTGTACTATTTTTTTTGCTATGTTTATTCTTTTCATGTTGTAAAAAAAGTTTAAGAGAATTCGTTAGGTCTGCAGAAACAGAAATTTTGAATATGAAAAATTGATGAAAAATATTTTATAAACAAATAAAAATGATGGTTAAATGAAAGCAAATTAAAATGAGACATTATGAGGTGTTTTGGGTGAAGAGCTTCATCAAACATGGAAGTTCTCATCTACTTAAATCCATCATTCTTTTGAATTTAAAATTATTATTTTTTTCATTTTTTGTTATTTTTTAATTTTAACATTTTTATTTGTTTATAATTCTTTTTAATTTATTATTAATTTTCAATGTCAAAATTTATTTTTCGAATTTTAACATTTTTCTTTGTGCATTAAAAAAATTGCTGGTAAAAAATAAAAATCCTCTAAATAATATACTTTTATTTTTATCAATAGCATAAAATGTACATATTTGAGCATGAGAAATTATACAACAACGATAATGGCACAAGTATATTCAATATCTTGGTCATCTTTATATATTTTATAAGTGTGATCAAAGTCGATTACTTATTTTTTTATTTTTTTGTTTTATTTTTTACTTTTAACTGTCTACTTGTTGACACACGTAATAAAAATTCTATACCACAGAATCATCTTACAATAAAATCCTTCACTCTATATTTTATAATGTAATCTCGAATAAGGAAGATTACATTTCATGTATATTGTCAAATCACTAGTAGAGCTTTTGGTTACTTTGCTGTGATTTTATTCGATTTTTTCGAACTTTTAGATATTTTATTATTAATCCTTCTGTGCCAAGAATTTTTTTTTCATTTTTATATTTCTTTTATTAATGTTATTTTAATTCAAAGGTTAACAAATATAGAATTTGACTGGTAAAACTGAGTACCAAATGGAATGAGAAGAAAAATCAAGAGGATAAGTACATTTTCCTCTGTTTCCTTTTAATGATTTTTATAGGATAAGTTTTTTTTTTTCCTGTTAATATCACCTTATTTGTTTCCGGCAGACAAAGATAAATCATCAAGTTAATTTATTCCATCTTTTTGGTGATAACAAAATAGAACACAGAGTAACTTTTAATTCTTCTGAAAACCTATTCTATTTTTTTATTCAACCAACCAAAATCATTAGAATCCAAAATTGACAGTTTGACCAAAGAAACTAAAAAACTTAAGAAGAGTTGTATATTTAATCAATAAATTCGATTCCAGACAAACTTAATTAAAACAAAAAGACAACCTTCGGTCGCATAATATTCAATATTCATGGTGCATATTAGAATAGAATAACTGGAATATAATACCACGAACAGGAAAAAGGCGGGTAATACTACAATAGTAAAAACTATTAATATAACATACGTGCTCAATGATTACTAGCTAATTAGTTACCGAAACTATTCTTTTGTGAGTGGAGGAAATATATGATATAGTTTTCGATATGATTGTGAAGTTGACCATCTTAACATATCATATCATTATGGAAGTGCGATACACACACATAATAATTAACATAAATGAAAAATCATGTTCGGTTTTCAACTAGGGTTTATAAGTAAAACTTTATCACTTCCATATATATGTTGTTTTATCGCGGGTCATAATGTATAAATATTTCTAGAGGAGCCAGGTTGAACCCATAATGAACTAAAATATACCTTTATGACCTACAGTATTTTTTTAAAAAAATATACTAAACTTACATTATTTTATTTTTATAACAATTTTTTTTTAATTAATTAAACTATGTGAATATCCGTGTTATGCGAAGATAATTTTCATTTTTAATACACATTAATACATTGGTAAATTTTTATCTAATTAATCTTACAAAAATTATAATTTTATTAAATTAATCAAATATCATAGTTCTAAATTTTATTAATTTATAGAGGTTTCACTGTATATAAATTTGACACAGAGTAACCTAACTAAAAAAGATTATGGTACTTAAACCAACTCAAATCCATGTGAACATCTTATATAAATATAAATAGTTAACTATCAGATTATAAATGAATATGTGGCATGTTCTATTAGGATATATTCTATATATATTCGATACATCTGTTTTGTCTAATATAATTACTAATGCTTTAGATTCTATATTTGTTAGTTTTTCCTTCTGAATTAGAGCGAGGGAAACTAATAAGTTGTATAAAACTATAAATACATAAATTTTAAGGTTCAAATATATACAAGTTAGTATTCAGAATACACGATTTGTTATGGCATCAGAGTTCGAAACAATTCTTCATTTGATTGATACTCATTCATGTTGTTTTGGATTCTTTCTTTGATGTAGACCAGTCCTCTCTTTTTGACTTATTTTTCTTCTCGGTTACCTCTATTTTTATTCAAAAGAATAGAGCTGCTACTTCATCTCCTCTTTTTTTTATTTACAAAAACAAAATGATTTTCTTTTCTTTGTTAGTTTCGTTTTAATTCTGTGCAAGATGTATCTTAGTGAATCAACCACAAAACAAAAATGCAAGACTATCTCACCCACGTCTAGTGATATAATATAGGTAAGGTCATTTCTTCTCCACTGCTTCGTCCCTATGATGAAAAGGCATACTTTAGATATGGCGTTGAGTTCACGAAATAAGGTTGGGTTCGTTGATGGAAACATACTCAAACAAGCTGGTGATTCTCCTACTACTGAAGATTGGACTGCACTAATTTTCAGTGGCAGCTTTAGACAAAGGAAGATAAACATGAGTTTAAGGCCTCTATCTTATAAAGGTTCACATTTTACAATTTTTTTTTAAATATATATAATAAATAAAAGTTTAATGACACTAAAACAAAAGAATATAAAATATAATTTTAATGAATCTAAATAAAATAAAAATCTAAATTTTTTTTAACTACGTTCTTAATTTTTTTTTTTTAATGGTTGATAAGTTTTTTTTAGCTTCTCTATTTTATTTGTTTCTCTCTCTTCTGTTAAGATTTTATTTTTAAACAAAAAAATAAATTTTGGTCTAACTTTTCTTAAATGTAATATATATTTTAGAAAGATCCTCAAATTTTTTTTTTTGTTTATAGTCTACATTGGTTGGATGGATCAAACAAACCATTAAACCAAAGATACGCTCATCGATCTCCACTCTTGAAGTTGCAAAAGAACTATATGATATTATCAAGAAACAAAAGACTATTAAAAGTGGAACTAGAATGCAAAAAATTGGAAACTCTTTGGCTACTTGTAAACAAAACGGCTTTACGGATGATTACTTCGAAAATTTGGGATGGCATCGTAGAATGTAAGAACTCAAAACTTATGGAACTACAACAAGTGTGAATGTGATCTCAACACACCACATGATCAGGAGCGTGAGACTACGAGTTTCTAACTTTCTCTCGGATCTCGAGGACTCTGTTGTGGAGTGACTAAATCTCAAATTTGCACTATCTTACCTCTTTTTGACCTGGATAGTTTATATCAAACGATTGCCCATAACGAGACAATATAAGAGAACGTAAGTCAAGATGTTGCGATCATGAGTTTTGCCTTTTGAGTACCATCAACTCATTACTCTCGACAGCCAGCTATGGCTACAACCCCAAGACGTGTCTAGACAAGCTGGCCTCTTACTATGGCTTCTTTGTCTCGCAATGTCAATCGAGATCCATCAGGGCACTGGATATGGACGTATGGGACATGAAGTACGTTCATGTTTTAAGGTCGTGGGATATCTTGAATGGTGGGGACAGGCCGTGTCATAGGCCTGATTTTAAGACTACTTCTATGAGCTCTTCAGGTAGGGGACGTGGTTTCACTTCAAAGGAAAATAGTACACATATTGCAGCTTTGAAAAAGTGCGTTCAAAACGATTAAGTCTTGTGGCATCTTTGTAAGGGACATTCATCTTGAAATGATTCCATGTGTTAAGGATCTTATTGTTAATAGAGAGCTTTTATCTACGAATTATGATGTGTGCTTATACAAGTTAAACAAACTCGAAAATGTTTTATCGCATTATGACGATGTTACACAGTTGAATGATGGTGTTAGACATTGCATAGTTGTCAAAACCAATCCTACGCCTATTTTTAGTATCCATAATCCTCTGTTCCGCCTGTTGGTAGAAGCGTTAGGGCGTGGTCTCCAATGTAAAATTCAATCCACTTGACTTCGTGATTATACTGTTGGTTGTGTTTCCATTGATTCTGACTAGACAGCTTGTCCTTTAACTAGAAGATCTCTTACCGGATGGACTGTTCAGCTTGGTTCTTCTTCTATATCCTAGAAAACTAAAAAGCAAGATCTGGTTTCTTGTTCATCCGTAGAAACTGAGTATTGAGTTACGTCCGAACTAAGCAAAGAACTTTTATGTCTTTTTTTTTTTTCGGTAAGTAAAATTTTTTATGTTTTGAGTAACTTTTTTTAGCTTGGTGTTAATCATCAGAAACCTATGAAGATTTTATGTAATAATAAACCAGTTATACACATTAGTAATAATCATTTTTTCATGATCTTAGAAAGCGTATCGAACAAAATTTTCATTTTCAAAAAGTATTATTAAATTTTTTCACATCTCTACCAAAGATCAATTGACTAATATATACTAAAATATTGGAATGGCAGTTTTTTGACATTTTTTGGTTATATTAAACATATAAACATTCTCCAACTTAAAAAATAATTTGTTGTATTTAAAATCTCAGAATTTAGATCGTCTATAAAAAAGTGCACAATACACATATTTACGTAGAGAATGGTGTTAATTAATATGTACAGTGATCGATCCTCGTCGTGATCATGAATGGCAATGCCGCCTAAATTGATCAACAGTCATGAGATGACATTCATTTACTGTGCCAGTAGATATTGGTCTATCTCATACAAAATGTTAAAAATAAATTCTGTTAACTTCTTTTTTTCTGTCGACATACAAAATTTAATACTATAAAAGTGATCTATATACAGCACTTGGTTTATTTAGCTTTTTTGGTTTCTGATTCATGACATTTATGCCACTGATAAATTCTCTTAAAACATAAAATTTGTTGCGTACAACTTGCAGTAGGGTTCAGATTTTATCCCAAAATCTGAATCCGAATCCGAACCTGATTCGAAATACTTGAATTCGAACCTATTTTTTTTTTTAAAAAAAAAACTCGATTGGTTTTTATTTTTCTAAACCCAAAAAAATGAAACCCGAATAAACTGACCCGAACCCGATTAATAAAGTTTAAAAAACTCAAACGGTTTCTATTTGTTTAAATCCAAAAAACCAAAACCCAAAAAAACTGAATTCGAACCGGAAATACCCAAGCCCGAACCCTAAATACCCGATTTTTTCGATTTTTTCATTATATTGGATACTTTGGTTTTGAAAAATAACCTAAAATACCTGAATCCGAATTCGAAATATCTGAATCAAATCCGAAATAAAATCCGATCGAATTTGATATAAATCCCAAAATCCAATCTGAACCCGAAATAAACCGACCCGAATCTAATAAATAAATTTAAAAATCTGTCTGAACCCAAAAAACCAAAACCTAAATAAACCGAACCGAATCCGATCCGAAAATCCGAAATCCCAACCTTATACGCCAGTTACAAATAAAAATAGCTTATATGCACACCCGATGGAATTCGAGTTCAAGTTATGACACTTTATCGATGCTAACAAAACATTTAATCATAATTTCATACCTTTAAACTCCTTTTATTACTCGTTCAATTACTATAATTATAATCCTTTTCATACTTAAATGCGTAACTAGTCATATATCTAAGACGTAGGCGTGTGTGTTCGTTCGAGGATATAGACCAGCCTGGTCGGGCCCGTAAACCCACTTGGACTATCTGTAGACCTAATCATTATTTGTCTTAATCATATCTTGTGTTGTTGTAGCTAGCACAACTCGTCCACCATTGTTTTTTTTCACTTTTTCCCTTTTCGATTAATTATTGTTTCGTTGCACCCTTACACTATCCTTAATTAACTTTGCACCGCCCATTATTAACAAAAGTGATTAAGAAAACACATGATTTGATCAAATCGTTACGTTTTTTTACGTTTATATTGTCTTTAGGCTATAATGTTAATAGGTTATTTTTTAGTGTACGAATGGTTTTTCTCCACTAATATTGCGTATTAGATCTTGACATATCCAGTCTAACCAAGTTTTAGCAGCCAGGATGCATGATTTCTTCTTGGTCCCGGTAGATTTGACCTAATTTTCTTGACCTGTTAATATTAATACATAATCTGATAGGTTTTAACTAGCTTATAGTAGATTTAACCGAAGTAAATCTTGTTTATATATATCAGGATTGGTGATGGGTCTTATATTAAAAATAGACGGGTAGAAAATCACCACTATAAATATCAAGTTCTGAATTTGACATAAGCCACACTGGTGAGGTGTAAAATAGTGAAATCGTGTTTTTAAATAAAATTATACAAATAATTTATTAATTATGGAAGGGAAAATAAAACGTAGAAATGCAGATTATATTTTAAGTAAAGAAAATACAAAAGAAAATTCATTAAGAAATAAAAAGAAAATTTAATTAGATTATTTGTGGTATGTTTGAACAATTATACTTTTTATCATTTAATTACAGGATTAATAATATATTTATTTTTTTCAAATAACTAAGAATATTTTGATGTTTTTTCAATCCAGAATTAATATTTTGAAAATTTTTAGGTACAAATATTTATATAATAAATAAGATTATGTCTATGATTTTGGTTTGATTCGATTTTTAAGCTAGTATAAATAAATGTATTGAAAATAAATTAGTAATAATTACAATAAAAAAAATCTTTTTTTTTTCCTTTTGTTTGGTCCCCAGGTCACTCTCTATATATACAGATAGGACATCTCAGATATGGTGTAATGGCAAACAATGTTGCAATAAGGTATTATTTACTATTCATCCGTTGGAAGGTTATTCCAATCGAAAGCAAATTATGAGTAATCAATGTAGGGATTGCATGTCGAGAACGACTTTACAAAAACATTCTAAAAATTATATATATAATTTTTATTAATTTATTATATACATATATATAATATATATAGACTTTTTGCCCATAATTTCTCAGAGACTTCTGCGATCAATTCTGAAAATTTTTATTAAAAAATATATATATTCTATACCCCAAAAAGTTTGAATACGAAACACACAAAAATCAACCTGTTTACACTACACCACTAATAATTTGGTATCATATATGCATACTGTTAACGAACAAAGTTTTGATTGAAACTTGTCGGAAAATTATTAGTATTACTCATTTGTCATATGTGAATATGGATGCAGAATCTTTGATGTTGCCGATTTTTTTAGTCAAAATGAGCATAAAGCATAGTTTTACTTTTATCAAAGTTACTATTTTTCAACAAAGAAACAAAAGCATACCCAAATTCAGTATTGACATGCAAAACTTAAATCTACAAATAGTAACATTTGGATACAACATCTAAGGACAGTGTCAAGATGCAAACAAAACAATATAGGCCTAACAATATCTAAAAGAATTCAAATTATATATACAACCAATGAACAATTATGTACTTATTTGTGTATATTGTGGTGATCAGATCAGACTCCAAATAAGTTGTTTGAGAACCGGTCTTTCAGACAAGGTTTGGTGCTAAAACAATGGATTACTACGGATTAAATTATTTAAACTACGAAAAAATATGGTCTCATTTAGTGAGAAATTTTGCCATAAGCCATAAGCCTTGTTTCATAAACCAACATTTTATATGGGCCTGGCTTACTAAGTTATCGGCCTTATAAGGGCCTAACTTACTAAGTTTCGGCCCATAAGCAAATCAGATCCGACCGTTCCGGCGAGAGGAAAAATCATCAGAGATCGAAGACGAAGAAGAAGAAGTTAGGCAAATGCACAGAGATCGTTTGTAAAAGAAAGCCGAACGAGAGCAGAGTGACGATGGCGTCGACGGTGGGATTAGCACCGGGACTATCTCGGAAGCTGAAGAAGGTATTGGAATGTCGTACAGATAGTCCAGATCTGGTGGGGTCGCTAAACGCATTGTCCTCTTTCTATGACGAGAACAGTGCTCACGCGCGGCGGAATCTCAGATCGACGATCGAGAAGCGCGCGCTTCAGATCAACAGCGAGTTCCTTAGCGCGGCTGATTCGACTCAGATCGCACTGGATCGCGTGGAGGAGGAAGTGAACGCTTTGGCCGATTGTTGCGATAAGATTGCGGCGGCGCTAAGCAGCTCGGCGGCTACCACCAGCGATATCATCAGTACTACTGAGAGGTTAAAGCAAGAGCTTGATGTCACTACTCAGAGGCAGGAGATCGTCAATTGCTTTCTTCGTGATTACCAGCTGTCGAACGAAGAGGTGAGTGAGCTCTTGCGTTATGCCTTGATGATGATCAGATCTGAAATTGAGTGTTTGAGATGAATTTTGCAGATTAAAGCGCTTAGGGAAGATGAATTGGATGAGAATTTCTTCCAAGCATTGTCTCACGTTCAGGAAATTCATTCCAATTGCAAATTACTTCTTAGGACGCATCATCAGGTGAATATATTTTTTTGGTATTTGTTCTGTGTGCAAAAAACGGATCTTTGTGTTTAGTATTTGACTGTATGGAATGTGTATGCAGCGGGCAGGCTTGGAATTGATGGGTTTGATGGCTATGTACCAAGAAGGAGCATATGAACGCCTTTGCAGGTACATTATCTGCTTCTTTGCAAAAGATTCTGAAGAAGACTTGTTTAGTAGTAACATAGTTAGTGTTTGGATTTAGTATGAATTCGTGATTGCTAATATGGAACCTGAATATAGTTTGGTGTGTCCTGAGCTCCTCAACAATATTTCTTTACCACACATGTTAGTTTCCTGGAGTGTTTTGGCTGTGAAACTAGAGTTTCATAGAAACCTTGGTTCTTTTAGGTGGGTTCAGGCTGAGTGTAGGAAACTGGGTGATACGGATAACCCAGAGGTGGGTGACCTTTTGAGGACTGCTGTTCGATGTCTTAAAGAAAAACCCGCGCTATTCAAATATTGCGCAGAGGAGGTTAGTCTTTCAACTTCACCGAAGTCTAGTCTCTGTTAAACTGTTATGATACGAGGCATGTCTCCTTATGAACTATGTCAAATTATACAGGTAGGGAATTTGAGACACAATGCGTTATTTAGAAGGTTTATTAGCGCTCTTACCCGTGGAGGACCTGGAGGAATGCCAAGACCTATTGAAGTTCATGCTCATGACCCCTTAAGATATGTGGGAGACATGCTTGGGTGGCTACATCAGGTATGTGACCACATTTTCTTCTCATATGAATCCGACTGATGTTAGAAAGGTGGTTTTCGTTCGCTACACCCAACAATACTTTTGTTAGAAAAGTGGTATTCAAGTGTGTGAATTGAGTAGTGGATAATCATGAACTTCAGACCAAATATCATGTTGTTCTTCTTTTTTTTCCTAAGTTGAATGTTGTTTTGGCTGCAGGCTTTGGCATCAGAAAGAGAATTGGTTCATGCTTTATTTGATATAGACTCAGCAGACCATAAATCAACCGCGAAGAATACCTCTGAGAATGATTCCCTAAAGGCAGCAGAATCTGATTTTACATTTGTTCTGGATAGAATTTTTGAAGGAGTGTGCCGGCCATTTAAAGTGAGAGTCGAACAAGTTCTGCAGTCACAACCAAGTCTTATTATTTCGTATAAACTCACCAACACCTTGGAGTTCTACAGCTACACTGTGAGTTTTACTTAACCTCTTCTCGTACTTTTCGCTCTACTATAAGCATTTATCTCTCTAGTGGTTTCATCATATGCTACGTCGTTCCTCGCCTTACAGATCTCAGATTTACTTGGGAGAGACACTGCTCTGTGTAATACAATTGGGATGGTAAAGAATGCTGCACAGAAAACCTTCTTCGACATTCTTAAAACCCGAGGGGAGAAACTTCTACGATACCCTCCACCAGTAGCTGTTGATCTCTCTCCGCCTCCAGCTGTCCGAGAAGGAGTTTCTCTAACTCTTGAGATAATCGAGAACTACAACAGCATGATGGTGTCCGCTTCAGGAGAGAAACCAGCTTTTGATCCCGTCCTCTCTGCACTACTCGACCCTATCATTAAGGTACATGGAAAGTAGAACCAAACTTAAGATACATATCTTGTCCATCAAAAGCCATAATTGTGCCTTGAAGAAAACTCCTAAACTTTCTCGAATTCCGCAGATGTGTGAACAAGCAGCAGAGGCGCACAAATCAAAGATGAGTGGCCAATTACAAAGACGAAGCCGAACAAGTACCGACTCAAGCCACTTAACCTCAGTCGATGCTCTACTCTCTAGCAGCCCGTCCCCTCCACAGGTATCATTCGCCTATAATAGTAAACCGGTACGGTTTATCCATCAATGCTTTTAACACTTTCCTAAGATATCATCTCTTTTTACAGAACAATGAAACACCTTCGAAAATATTCCTCATCAACTGTTTATGCGCGATCCAACAACCGTTGCTAAGACACGACGTTGCGTCCCAATACGTAACCAACATCGGATCAATGATCGAGAACCACATAAACCTCCTCGTCCAGAAAGAAGTCTACACACTCCTCCAAAAATGCGGTCTTTCCGACAAAATGCAAATCTTCCGCTCTTCCACAACTGAACTTCCCTTGTCTGAACGACAAGAAACATCACCCGCAATGCTATCGGAATGCCTCAAGGCCTTCTTCGGCCTCGTTCTGGGAAGCGAAGGCTCTCTCCCCGAGTTCGAGCAGATACAAGTTCCTAAACTCAGGTCTGAAGCTTGTGTCAGGGTCGCTAAAACGTTAGCTGAAGATTACGAAGTTATATACCGAGCCGTAACGGATCAACAAAACGGATATCCAGATCCGAAATCCCTCGCTCGACATCCACCCGATCAGATCCGAACCATTCTCGGTATATGAATGTCTAGCTTTTTGTTGTTGTTTTTTGTGTGTGTTATCTTACGAACTTAATATTTGTAAACCAAATAATCGATTTGACTTTTCACCTAAATTTCTGTTTTTTCTTACATATATATAAAATATCTACAGATCAGGTCTATATTTAGTTTATCTATTATTTGTTAGTCTAAAGGTGGGATAAAGCTTGACTTCGCTCAGAAGTGTGTCCTGTACTTTCATACCAGTTGCTTTCATTTGATATAGAAGCTTGATGGCTTCAATGTAAAACCCATTCTGCATATAACACGCGACCATAGCGTTACAGCAACTAACACTTGTCTCTTCTTTCCTACTCTTGAACGCCTTCTCTGCATCTTTCACCTTCCCAAACTTCGCATAGATCTCAATTAACCGACATCGGATCGAACAATCTGACTCAAACCCGAGCTTTATGGCATTTGCATGTACTCCTTCCCCTCCTCTCCCACTGTCACCGACCCATGTGCTTGCTTTTAGAACGTTAGAGAACACCGAGACGTTCTTCTTGATCCCGAGCTTACCCATTTCGATGAAATCACGGATCACCTCTTCAAACTCCCCTTCTCTATAGTCGTTAGTAACCTTCGCCGCCCAAACAAGAGTGTTAGCATTGGAGAGCTGGTGTAGCACAAGATTAGCGTCTTCCAAACACCCGAACTCCCCGTAGAAACGTATCAACGTACCCGAGAGATACGAATCTTCATCCTCCATAAACCCTAGCTTCTGACACAAGCCATGAACCTGCTTCCCTAATCCCAAGTCTCTGATCATAGCAGACGCTTTTAGAACACAACCCATGATCCAAGGCGGAATCTTGGAAACAACATTCTGGTGTTTGAACATGGAAACAAAGAGCAAAGCAGCTTCTTCATAATCACCCATTTCAATACAACCGAGGATAACAATGGCCCAGGAATGAAAATCTCTGTGAAGCATTCTATCGAACACCTGGCGTGTGATATCTAGACGCCCACACGACACATGCATCAAGAGAAGGCGGTTGAGAAAACTCGTTCTGGGTCTTACACGGGACTTCATGATATGAACTTGTAAGTCGTAAGCTCCACGTTGGTCGCATTCGGTGGTTGATTCCTTGGCAAGACAAGAGTAAAGATCTTCGTTTCCGGGAAGAGAGAGAGAATCCATTAGTCGGAGAATATCAGAAGTCGAGCATCGAGGATTTGATTTTGAAACACTGTTTATCTGAATGTCGGGTTTAATAACAACGAAAGGTTCTGCCTTTTGGTGTTTGGGTCTCCTTAGGTAAAGTTGAGCATCGAAGTTGGTCTTGACGTCATTTCCGACGCTTCGTACGGCGGAGTGGTTGAAAGAAGGAACGAGAGATGGCGGAGATGGAGGTAAAGCTAATTCCAGAGTTCTCATTCTCAAATTTCCTTTTACAGAGAGCTCTCAGCACGAGAAATTACGAGTTTCACAACAGGAGGATGAAGAGATTCAGAGTTTCCATCAATGTAACAGGACCATTCAGAAACTTTTCGAAATTTTGACAATCGAAAAGTTGTCAGAAACAGACAAGAAGCAGCTCCTAGTTTCCAGTTTTTGAGTCGAGACCACCATACTTACGGAAGAAGATGAGCTACAAAAAGGCCACGCCGGTTCGGTTCAGTTTGGAACATTGTTAGGTCCGGTTTGATTTGTGTGTTAGCGAACGGCAAAACCGGCTCAATAAAAGCCCATAATAATATAGTAAAGGCCCAATATACACCGCATTGACATTGTATACAAATCCACTAATTCACGCTGAAAATGACGTGCTGTTTAGATCTGACGCGTGGACTTCATTAAGTCTGTTGGAGGCGCGTGGGTTAGTGTTTATAGATGTGTTTAAGAAAAAAAACATTAGCCTTAAGAGTTAATTTCAATTTAAAGGCGACACTAAATAAAAAGAGATAATGCGTATACGTTAGTAAAATGCACACGTCACTTCTTCTCTCTCAGTTCTTCTTCTTCTTCTTCTTCTTCTTCAGCTCAACTTCACACTTGAGACTCCTCTGCAAAATATCTCACTCTGTTTATTTTTCAGTATTTAAACAAAGCAAACTCTCGTCCCAATTTCTTATTTCAAAATTCTTTGAATGGTTCTCTCGGTCTGAGCTCTGTGACTTGAGGTTTTTCTCAGGCCAAATCGGTTTTATATATTTCTTCCCGGCGGCGTATGGCTATGGCGTTTCCTCTTTCATATACCCCAATCTCTGTTAAACCAGTAACGTACTCTCGGAGATCGAAGCTCGTAGTTTTCTCGTCGACTTCTAATGGAAGAGATCCTTCAGAGGAGAAGTCAGTGCCTAATGGAGTGAAAAGCATCGAGAAGCTTCAGGAGGAGAAGCGTCGTGCTGAGTTATCTGCTCGGATTGCTTCTGGAGCCTTCACTGTACAAAAATCTAGGTGAGTTTTCGGATTATCAAATTAACTCTTGGCTCGAAAAAGTTCAAAATATGAAAAAAAGGTTCTTTTTCTGCTTAATCTCAGTCAAAAGCTGTATCAAATCATAACAACATTTTGAGTTTCTGGAGTATGATCATTGTCCTAATGTAGCAATCATTTTTAGGCACAAGCATTGGTTCTGTAATTGTTTTGTTTTTGATTGTCTGATATGCTTTTTGGTTCTTCTTTTTTTTTTTTTTCTCATTCATTGTAAAAGCTTCCCATCGACAGTCAAGAATGGTTTATCTAAGCTTGGAGTTCCCAACAATGTTCTGGATTTCATGTTTGATTGGACCGGTACTGACGAAGACTACCCCAAGGTTCCAGAGGCTAAAGGGTCGATTCAGGCTGTCCGTAACGAAGCTTTCTTCATTCCTCTCTATGAGCTTTTCCTTACTTATGGTGGAATCTTCAGGTTGACCTTTGGGCCAAAGGTTTGTTTTGTGTTTATTTAAGCAAGGGAGAAAGTATTGGTGTGGAGGATAGATTTGAATCAAATCATTTTTCTTTGTACTGGCTTTTTGTACCCTAGTCGTTCTTGATCGTATCGGATCCTTCTATTGCTAAGCATATACTCAAGGACAACGCAAAATCTTACTCCAAGGTAAAAACACTAGCTGCACTAACAATCATAAGCCACGAATGGTCTAGTTTCGTGCTTTTCCTTATACCTCTACTTGTAAATCTTAGGGGATTTTAGCTGAAATTCTAGATTTTGTGATGGGAAAAGGACTCATACCGGCTGATGGAGAGATATGGCGTAGGAGAAGACGTGCGATTGTCCCTGCATTGCATCAGAAGGTAACTCAATTTATGAAAAAAGAATGAACAAAAAATGAAAAATTATTTCTTGAAGTTGTAGAATATATAGCCCTTTGTTTACTTTTTTTCTCTGTTTTTTTAGTATGTAGCAGCTATGATCAGCTTATTTGGAGAAGCTTCAGATAGGCTTTGCCAGAAACTTGATTCTGCTGCATCTACAGGGGAAGAAGTAGAGATGGAATCACTCTTCTCTCGTTTGACACTTGATATAATCGGCAAGGCGGTTTTTAATTACGACTTTGACTCCCTAACAAATGATACTGGTGTGATCGAGGTTCTCTCATGATTAAACCCATCTGCTTTCAGTAACGTTTTGTGTGTTGGATCAGCAAAAATGAAAGCTTTTTGTGTTCTCTTTGTTAGGCAGTTTACACTGTTCTAAGAGAAGCTGAAGATAGAAGTGTTTCACCTATTCCTGTTTGGGACATACCAATCTGGAAAGATATTTCCCCTCGTCAGAGGAAAGTTGCTACTTCTCTCAAGTTGATCAATGACACCCTTGATGATTTGATCGCAATATGCAAGGTATAACTCGGAATCAAGTCCAAGAACTGTTCACGCTCTTTGGATCCTCATCCAAGAACTTGTTATTATATGTTGTTTTCACAGAGAATGGTAGAAGAAGAGGAGCTGCAGTTTCACGAGGAATATATGAACGAAAGAGATCCTAGCATCCTTCACTTTCTTTTGGCTTCAGGAGACGATGTAATAATCTGTCGGATCCAATAGCTTGATAGTTATCAGCTTCATCGGTTCTTACTTGATCCGACTTTGTTTCAGGTCTCTAGCAAGCAGCTACGTGATGACTTGATGACAATGCTTATAGCCGGACATGAAACATCAGCTGCTGTATTAACATGGACGTTTTACCTTTTAACAACGGTAAAGAGTGGACATGTCAACCCAAACATACATTTAATTTTCTCCCATTAAAAATCTATAACCTTTTGTTGGTGTTGCAGAATCCCAGCGCAGTTGCCAAACTCCAAGAAGAGGTATGGATACATCTCATTCTCGCATAAGATCTTAAAAGAACATATTCACAAGTTAAAAGGAGAATTTGATTCTATGAAGGTTGATTCTGTTATTGGAGATAGATTCCCAACCATAGAAGATATGAAGAAGCTGAAATACACTACCCGAGTCATGAATGAGGTAAAAAGCAATTGAGTTTACTTGTCTGGGATAATGTTGTTTGTGTTACCTTTGACGTTGATGTTGTGCAGTCACTGAGATTGTATCCACAACCACCAGTACTGATACGTCGTTCTCTAGAGAACGATATTCTTGGACAGTATCCCATTAAAAGGTCATGGAAGTTTCAACGTTGTGCCTTTCATCTGTCTGCGTTTTGGCATTTACCATATGCAACTTCTTGAGTTCTGATAGAAGATTTGTGTTTGGAAAACTATCAGGGGAGAGGATATCTTCATCTCGGTTTGGAATCTACATCGAAGTCCTCTTCATTGGGATGACGCAGACAAGTTCAATCCCGAGAGATGGCCTCTAGATGGACCAAACCCAAATGAGACAAACCAAAACTTCAGGTATCAAAAGGCTTCTTTTGCTTAACACTTCCCATATCATTAGACTTGATTATATCGGGAAACGTTTCTTCTACAGTTACTTACCGTTTGGTGGAGGGCCGCGGAAATGCATAGGCGACATGTTTGCTTCGTTTGAGGTAAAGAAACAATTGAGAACCTGTTACATATGAGGTACCTGCGTCAGATGTTCTTGTAGTAACAGAAGTCTCTGTTTGTAGAATGTGGTAGCAATCGCAATGCTTATTCGAAGATTTAACTTTCAGACTGCACCAGGAGCTCCTCCGGTATAGTCATCATCCCATTGTCTCAATATAGCGCAAAGATTTCAAAACTGAACTAAGATAAGACTTGAGTTGCTAACTAAAAGATCGTTGATAGTTAGTTCTATTGTCGACATTCGTTTTGTGGATGGATAGGTGAAAATGACTACAGGAGCTACAATACACACTACAGAAGGATTGAAATTGACTGTAACAAGGAGAACAAAACCTCTCGACATACCATCCGTTCCGATACTTCCAATGGAAGCACCTCGAGATGAAGTTTCCTCTGCTCTGTCTTGAGTCTTCATCTTTGCAAAACTGAAATAAACAATCTTAAAGAAGACCAAGAAGAAGAATACAAAACCTTTTGTTAGAACAACAAATGTAGAACTTGCTGAATCAAGACAAATGCTTCTGATTGTTTCTCTGCACTATGTTATGCAGACAAGTAAAATGTAAAGATTTATTCTTCTTTGAAAAGACATTGTTTTTATCTGCACAGTGAAAGATAATATAACTTTTGGCTACTATAAAAGTTCAAATAGTTTCTAGGACATAAACACGAACCTCTGATTATCAATGAAGTGATGATCATAGATAGTTTACACTTCAATCTAGACATCATAGAAGTTGTCTACTTTGCCTAAGATCTAGGAAAGATCTCTGCTCTTGTTCGGTATGTGCAACATTGAGTACTATAAAACAAAGCCTTCATCGATCTGAAACCCTCGGGTCTTTGGTTAAAGACCGATCTTTGTTCATGTTCTATGTCTATGGATCTGGAGGTTAACATCGTTGTCGTTATCGGCACCGTCTTTCTTTACCACTGGCTTCTCCTTCGTTGCTTCTTTCTCCAGCTTCTTCTTGTCAGCCTCGGCTTGTTTTTCGTTCTCCTCTCGAGACTTGATGAACGTTTTCATGAAAAGAGTCAGAATCTTGGTCACTGCAGATAGGAACAATGGTCAGAATAGAAATGAGTAGTTGCATTTATCCCAGAAGGGCTTTAAACAATCTAGAAGAATAGACTTGTGCATGTACCTTGCTCGAAAGGACATCGAGCTGGATCCTCACCGAAGTACTGGCACAAGGAATCTGCATTCCTTCCCTGTAAAAGTACAAATCAATATTAGGACTGGATCATGAGGTTCGAATTGCATGTCTTCAAAGGGTGTATATAACTCACCGATTCTGAATATAAGGAAGTAAGCAACCTCCCTTCTGCTTCAGCAGTATCAAGAAACTCCTTCAAGACCTGAAAACATGAAGTTATCTCATTTAGAACAGCTACGAAGACTTTGTGGTTCTTATCTTCAGCCTATGAATTAACCAAGATACCCATATGAGCAAACTAAGAACATATTTTCACATGTAGCTCACCTTCCGGAAGCCCAGAGAAATTGGACCATCATATTCTGAAGCCGTAAGTTCTTGTATAACCTTTTCAAGGCCTTTATTCGCCGCCTGCATTTCTTCAGCCAACGTTTTCAATTCAATCTGCAATTTTCAGAAACTATTAAGGCCAATTCGTATTTGAAGACGGAAGCTCATATGCAAGCACTAACAGAAAAAAAGAAACAAAACAAGCATGAATAACAAGGGTACCTTCGAGGCAGCTTCCAAGTGAACAAGGTCATTAGCAAAATCCAGCAACTCTGGCATTTTTTCACCAACAAGCTAAACAGTAAAAAAAAAGAAAAAAATTACGTATTAAGTTCATCTTAAAACAGCACCTTAGGAAACTAACTGGATAAACAGTATTATGCACCTCTAGCACAAAAAATGCGCTCTGGAATTATTGAGAGAAGAAAAATATGTGCTTCTACCTTGCATAAGTAATGCATCAAAGTCATTTTGTTATTTTTTGCACGAGTATCAGATAACTTAAGAAGACTATCCAGTTTGAAACCCACAGCAGACCCTGCAAAACAAAGGCACTACATCATTACCAACAAATAGTACAGGAAAAATCATAAAAATTGGAAACAATAGGAATATATGTAACCTCTTGCAGTTCCCTGATTCAGAGCATTTCCCAGTGTTAAAATTGTTTGCATAATCTGACGCAACTTTGCTGACTCCTTCACCTGTTACATGATAATGATACTTAATTACCAAGATGGAGATATATTTCCATGACTTATTAGATCTCACCCTCCACTATACCTCTTTAGTAGCAACGTTTATTGTATTAAGACAGCTTTTTAAGTCTTCCGCCTGAAAAGAGCAAAAAACAACATCAATACAACAAGTCTAAAGATAGGAGAGACCAAATGCAGAAAGTTTTTGATAGTTTATACCTGAGAAGCAAAGGTAATCTTAAAGCCAAACACTCGTAACTTTGCTTCTATACGTGGAACCTTCATAAGTTCCATGAAAAACTGATACATTTGCAAAGTTGAGAGTCAGAACACAGACTAAACATGAATCATCCAACGTTTCAAGAACTGGAACAAACCTGTTCACACTTTCCAAGCATTTCTTTGTCACCAGTATAATTCTGAAGACAAAAACAGCACGAGTTAGCTTTAGGCATTTAAGAATAAATTCAACAGGATTTTTCTTTGGTTCAAAATTCTGATCGAGCTTGCTAGTTTATAATATCACAGTAGCTAAACCTTTCACCAGGGAAAGAAACTAGGGTCTTGAAGCCAAACAGAATCTATGAACCTGGTACTCTAGAGAAGTATGACAATAAACATTAAGAGTACCTTCAACAACTCCATTTCTTCCTTCGTCGGACAAAATTTGATGAGATTTTCAACCTGGTCGATGTCCAGAACTGACGAATCTAAGGCTAGAACTGCGCTCTAAGATAAGAAATAGATGCAAAATTCTCAGTTAGTAGACATACGTAAACATGATGTAAAAGACATGCAACCAGGTAAAATGTTACACAAAGATATGTAAACTCTTAACGTCCACCTTACATTATTGTTTCAATGCTAAAATGATGAGCAGAGAAAATACTGACAGCCAAAACTTACAAGCATATCTGGTAGAGGAATCTTTATTTTCGTAAGCATTATTTCACAGTTATTTGCTCTTCGCAGGTCAACCTGATACAAACACAAAAAAAGTTAGCACTAAAAGATAAGTACGCTAAGAGGCAAGAATCATAATCGTTTATATTTGTTATACACTACCCATTTGATGGAATAAATGGAATTTGCAAAGTATATCAAGCTTCAAAAAAATTCTAGTAACCAATGAATGGAATAACTTTGGATCATCAAATAATTATCTACTTCATGCACTTCAAAGCTGTAGGCAACACCTGCTTAATAAATCCTACTCGTGGTAATAATTAGAAATTTTACAGAACTGTATTTACATATAACACATGTTAGATATGTACAGAGGTGAAACTGAGCTGCCTCACCAGTTGAACTTTCTCAGGTTTGCTGATACTTGAACCCCGACCTGTGCTTTTCTTAGCAGCGGTATCTGAAGCTGCAGAAAAAAGACTCTCGAGCTCTGATATATC
Source organism: Iljinskaea planisiliqua (assembly GCA_900108845.1). Classification (NCBI taxonomy): domain Eukaryota; kingdom Viridiplantae; phylum Streptophyta; class Magnoliopsida; order Brassicales; family Brassicaceae; genus Iljinskaea; species Iljinskaea planisiliqua. Next base: position 2,387,609 of record FNXX01000007.1, on the reverse strand, counting down.
TATTTCAGGGGCCCTGTCATGAAGATTCAGAAAATCCATTCTATTAGTTCAACAAAAATAGCAGCTCATGGGAGATGAGCAAAATCGTAAGACAGAACTGGAACGACCGATCACTTTTGTTTACTATTATCAATGAATTATTCGGAGACTGTGAAGGTTAAGCTAAACCATCTAAAAGAAAGAAAGTGCAAGAGGAACCCACCGTGATTGATTTTCCTGTTTCTGAGTATCAGCCCACAAACTACCTTTTGCTGGCCGAGTAACTTTAGACCAATGCAAAGGCTTTAGCACGGTTTTCTTAGGTGCAGCAGTAGGCACACTCACACCTCGGCCTCTTCCAAGTCCCGAGGAAGCTCTGCCCCTTCCTGCAGCAGGAGGTGGCGGCGGTGCATTTGAACCTTTTGCTCCCAGTGGTGGTGGGCCAATACTTGTACCACGACCCAACGCTGGCGGAGGAGGAGGAGCAGGGGTCTTGGATAGAGGTGGCGGAGGGGGAGCAGGGGCCTTGGATAGTGGTGGCGGAGGGGGAGCAGGGGTCTTGGATAATGGTGGTGGTGGAGGCGGAGGGGGAGCAGGGGTCTTGGATAATGGTGGTGGTGGAGGCGGAGGGGGAGCACCCAACTTTGCAGATGAAGGAGGAAGTGGAGGTGGAGGAGGGGGCATGGGGGCATTTGAAAGATTAGCCTTAGGACGAGGAGGAGGAGGTGGAGGTGGTGGGGGTGCCGAAGGTGGGCCAACACGAGCAGGACCAGAATGAGATGTAGGTGGCGGTGGGGGTGGTGGGGGTGGTGGTGACAGTACACATTTAGTCGAAGATGCTTGGAGTGGAGGAGGAGGAGGAGGTGGTGGTGGTGGTTGCGCCAGAAGTTTATTTCCTGTGCTCCCAAACGAAGTTGGCGGGGGTGGCGGTGGAGGAGGTGGAGCTGAAGGTGGAGAAATGCTTCTAGAGAAAGGTGGAGGAGGAGGTGGTGGTGGTGGGGTTTTGTTGATAGGCTGGTGCGATGTTGTCAGAGGTTCTCTACTGCTGAAACTAGGGAGAGGTGGAGGTGGCGGCGGAGGTGGGGGTTGGGATGACAACGAGGCTGTGCTTGTAACTTTGTTTACAGAAAAAGGAGGGGGAGGAGGTGGTGGTGGCGGTGGAGGCAAAAGTGTGACAGAAGATGGAAGTGTCTGAGGCTGGATGCTGTCTTTCGATGGAACTTCTTGCTGTTGGCCACGAGAGATTTCATGAGGCTCCGCTGAAGATTCAGGAGGAAAAGATATAGGAACGTCTTCGGTCTCATCATTATCAAAAGATAAAGGAATGCGAGGTCTATGGATAGCATCAAAGCCTTCATCTGAACTATCAGCGGCACTAGATGTGTTGGTCTCTTCTTCAGAGTCAGGAGAATTCATATAAAAACTCCCTTTGTGCCGAAATCTTGTAAACTCTTTTGCATCATTTATGGCAGCAAGTTGTTTCAGCAACCACAAAGCAGCATCGTCTCCATTATCAGCCAAATCCACACCACTAAAAAGTTCTTGAACTTTAGAAAAGGCTTCAATGGGCAAGCCACCAGTCTCATCACCATTTACTATCGCGGTTGGAACTTTCTGAGGCAAAGCATTCTCAACTTCTCCAAACAAAACCTGAATGCATAAAGAATGGAGTCAGAAACAAGCGCACACGTATAGCTTCGCATAAGTATGGACGATCTTTATCCCACCCATCTACGTTTAATCATTTTTTGAATTGTTATTCCTCCGGCACCCATATCTTCTCATATTCATATAAAATCCAAAGAGATGAGCAAAAAGGTCCATACCTCTGCTCGAAACCCTTTTGGATAATGATCCTTGGCCTCCCAAAGAATATCCAAGTTGTCTGAGTTCAACATTAGTATGTTGGACCTGATAAATGCAGTATTGAACATCACACGAAACATCATAACCTCTCGTTCAGGTTCTAAATCCATATGCACACACTCCAGGACAACATCTCCTTGCACCCAGCACTGGATGTCCATTTTGATCACGTCACATTCTGCCTGCAGCCAGATTATACAGAGTTACGTTACTCAGAAAGAGTGACACTTAATAGAGAAATGTCGAAGAAATCACAAAAATAATAAACCAACCCACCTGTCGGTAATGCCGAAGAGGTTTTTTCTTATTGGACATAGAATACAGCATCTCCGTGGAAAGACCAGATGGGCTACTAAAATTTCTTCCAAAGATACGTATAATCGGTCTGCATCCATGTTGTGAGTCAAAGTTTGGAATAGCTCGAATAATCACACAATCCAAAGAAAGTGCTCTTTCAGGAGGTGGCCACTCAGGATTTATGTTCCTCCTGGCTACATACTGAAGATAACGAAGTTGTGAAGGGAAAGGATTTAACGGCGAGAGCAGCTGCAAGAGACCCTTGGGAGCCTCACGATGCACAATCTCGAGAGTCCTGCGCTCGCCACTGTGAACTTTCCTGAAAATAAGAAAGCTAGCTAAAATAAAAGCCAAAAGCGGCCAGCCTCCTCTTTCGCAGTGAAGGAGAATAACATCCTGACGGTTCCCACGAGAAAGCCAGCTCTCACACACACGGAGAAAATGCTGGATCAAGGATAAAGGGAGCATAGGGCAGCCTTCGTATTGCCTTGGATACTCAAGAACAGTAACATCATATTCACAAAGAGTTTTAGCAAAGACGCTTCTTTTCTCCCCTTCTCGGAAATTGAATGCTAGAAAAGATGATTCGGGAAAGTCTTCATGTAAATCATTGATGACTTCGTGAAGGAAGATTTGGTACAAACCATCCGCCAAAACTTCCGTGCAAAAACATGAATCAAAAACTGTCCAATTTACAAAGATTTCACCATTTTAGAACACGAGAACACAACAGCAATAGCTAATAGCTCAAGCATGATTAAAGAAAGGAATTGAATGTTACCATAAACTCTATCAGCAAATTCAAGCAACCCATCTGGTGGTCTCTTGTAAAAAAACCTACTTAAGAGAGACATTTACGCAAAATCGGCAGATGAATGTGCTTCGATCGATGAGCTGGAAACCTGAAACGAATCCGATATCATCAGAATCAGCTTAACTCGTAGCTACGAGAAATCAAATCACTAAATACTTTGTGGTCATCAAAGTCAAAAGCTAATCGAATCAAATCAAATGGGGGGCAAAATCCCAGAAATTGCGACGAAATTGGAGGTAATCCGAACCTGAGAATTGAACACAGATGGTTTCGAGGATGTGTAAACACTGAAACAGCACAAAACCCCCAGAAATTAGGGTTTATAAGAGGAGGAGAAGAAGAAGGTGATGATGCCGACTTACACGTTACAGTCAAAGGGGTGAGACGTCGTCGGCTATCAACATTCCCCGATGCAGCTGAAGCGGCTAAGGCGGCGTTTTGCGGCGATGGTGGACAGAAATGATGAAAATCGGGAACGTTTGGTTTTCAAATTTTGAAAAAAAAACTTTAGGTGAAAATTCAGATGAATCGCTTTTCGGTTTATTTAAAAATAATAATCACCACTTCTTCCATTTCTCATCATCCCGTTGTCTTTATGTTATAAATTTTTGAAACGAAACAAATTTATTCTCTTTTTTTTTTGGGAAAAAATAAATAAATTATACTATAGCTGATACCAAGCAACACTGTTATTAACTCATATATATTATCTACTTATCAATTAAAATAATAAACTTCCATAAATAACATGCTAAGTATGAAAAAATTACTTTTACACAAATCGACCTATTAAACAAAATTTTAGACTTTTATTTAACAATGTTTATCATATTGATTATGTTGACTAATGATAGATTTAAATCAGTAAAGTTATTGAAGATTTTGAGGGCTAATGTAATAATCAGAATGTTATTCGTGAAATTTACATAATGTGCGAAGGTGAGGACGATTCTTCACAGAGTTTGTACTCGCCAGCTCTATTCTTTTATCATCTTGAAAGAGCTTAGCTCAGTGATTTTGTATGTTAAACAGTGATCCAAACAAATTTGTCTATTTCCTACGTAAATTTTATTTAGGATTTTGAATTTATAATATAAACAGTATATAATTTGAGTAATTTAGGGAAAGATAATGGTCACTTTCCCTTGATTACAGCCCTTCTCTACATTTGAAAAATTTATATTGAATGTGATTGACACTGATCATGATGGATACGGAACAAATCGTAACGGACGTATATACTGTAGCTAAGCTTCGTCTTCAATTCAACAAGATAATATCACAAACAGACCACACACAGATAAACCTATGGTTTCAGTTTTGCATCAAGAATCTTCGTTTAAACCAATATCAAGAGAGAGCCCAAACCATAGGATTTTAGAATCAAGACCAAGGTCACAAAGTAAATAGATTCATAACGATAGAAACACAAGAAGCAAGAACAAGTCTTGTGCTAGTTATTTGAAGCTTAGATAGAATTACTTCAGAAGAGCATTTAATGAATCACACATATTCATTCATCAAGTTGAAGCCGCTGCTTCCAGGAGTTGCTTCACCTTGGTGATGTAGTCACTTATGGCTTCGTCCGTCGATTTCGCTGACATCCATAAACAAAACCAAGACAAAGCGACAGGTCAGATACGGTGATGTTGGAACTTCAGACAAGAATAGTTACAAGCAAATCAGTAGGAACTCAATATGAAATGTTTTTTTGTTTACCTTCAACGGCCTTCCAAGCATCCCACTTGGCTCTTTCCTTCATGTTGAACATTCCAGGACGACCTTTGAATCAATAGTAAAAAACAACAAAGTTATTAACATAGCAGAAGTTGAACCAAGAAGCATCTTAATATGAATCTTCTTAAGGTGTTGCAAAGAGAAAAAAGAAAGGTGGGTAAATATTAACTGGTGTTCACTGGCCCAACGGTGGATTGCTTGAAGAGTCCATAGAGGATGAGCAAGTCCTCGTTCGATGGGCTCGTGGTGAGCGTCCTGACTTTCTCAGCGTGCTCCTCGAAGTCCTCCTGCAAGAGACACCACCAAACATATTACATTACTACTACAATTCTCCAATAAATGCAAAGAGACTTTAAATAAAACTCAAAACAAAAACCAACCTAACTCAGATTACAATCCTTTATTACCCTTTTGCAACCAATGTTTGACAAAACCATTTCTGGGAACAAAACTTGTACAAGATTAGATCATACAGAGAAACAGCTCGGACAAGATCAATCGAACATGTCCAATTACACAGAAAAAACTAGAATTCAGTCGAAATATTGAGGATTCGAGAACACAAACTAAAACCAATGAGATCGGTTACAAAACTTGTCTGGTCACATCTGAAACACTAGATCCGTATATGAACCGAAACTAAAACAAACACTAGATCCGAACAGAAATGTAAACCGAAATCGATAGATAGGGAGATAATTGTACCTTCAAACCCATGATGATTAGTTGTTCAGAAGTTGAGATAAGCAGCTAAAACAAATCAATGTGTGACGGAGAAAACGAGAACGACGCGTGAGTTTATATACTAACAGGCCCAAAACTTTTTTTTATTTCTGATTTAGTACCAATTATATATATATATATATATATATATATATATATATATATATATTCTTTTTATAAAATAAAATAAAAAATAAATGTAGAGATACTCTACCTACACGTCAGACAGCTCGCTGATTGACTGATCCCACCCATCAATGTTGGGTATGGGGAAAGACCATGTTCTGTGTCTCTTTTTCTCATCGAACATGTTCCTTCTCCACTGATACTAAATTCATTAAAATTTGAAGAAAAAAACCATATCTTATCTAAATTTTAAGTTATTTCAATGATTCTGTGTTTGTTAATAATGTTAAATGGATATTAAGTCTTTGCAGCAATTTTTTTTTTTTACTCTTAAGTTAATTATTTGTAGAAATGCAACTAATGTAGGCTTGTTTTCACAACAACAAATAAAGCCAAAACATCTACTGCATAAACTCTATTCTCCTAAATCAAAACACATTAAGACAGAAGATCTTGTTAATTATTAGAAAAAGGAAGGAAATCATGGCAGGTTATCTACCAAACCAAAGATTAGAAATGTAAGATCAATCCATAAAGACCATTCCTCCACAAGTAAACTAATAAACAAGAAGAGATTACTAGACTACAAAGATGTACAAATCAAGGCAACAGGACAAAACAGATGAAAGACACCTGTAAGAACTTGCAAATGCCAGATAATTATGTTAAACCCCAATAGTAAATCCAACCTGCGCATATCCAAAACCCGATAAAACTATGCCCACAATTAGAATCAATCACATGTCTGACTTAAAAGACACATTTGCAAAAAATCAAGATTTACTTGAGTATGGATTCATAAGAAGACATTTGTAGGATAGATTTAGTAGCTGAAAACAGATGAAATCTGCGTCACCTGTGGATCTATCCCAACGGTTGTCTGGCCGCTTGCTGATTTAACAGCTATCACTTTATGCACTTGTTGCTCAATGACTATGCCACTTGATTTGACACAGCTTTCGAAACAGAGTGCAAAAACACATTAATCTCAAAGCAAAGCATAAAACTTTGCAACAGATTCAGGATATAGTGTAAGAATGTGATTGATTTAGAGCATATCCCACATAAGAAATCAATCGATAATAGCTTGCTACGGCTTGCATTTGCTATATAAGATGTTTGCGTACAGTTACCGAAACTAACTCGGTGAAATCGAATCGGACACAGACACAAGAAGATTAAACGCAATAAAAACATGAGATAGTGTAGGAAGTATTGAATCAGAACATGAGATAGTGTAGGAAGTATTGAATCATTAGCCATGAAAACTTAGATTTGTACTTTTCCTTTTCGGAATTTTTTGTTAAAAAGCTATTAAATTTCATAACTTTAAGGATTTCCAAACTTCTTACCAAAGCATGGACGATGGCAACGACAAAAAAAAGATACAAACATTGCACATTTTATTAAACCCGTGTTTTGAAGAAGAAGCTAATGATGGCCTAACTTTACGAAAAACTAGAACAAGCTGTGAATAAACAGAACATTCCATGAAACTCGAGCATTTTGTGGCTATGGCTTTCCAAGCTCTGTACTTAAAACATACGATGGGACAAAGAACTAAGAAAACACTCCTAACGTATCAGAGTTTCTTGACATTCACGAGTCTCTTGCTGAAGGTCCGGTAAGTCAGAACTGATGGAGAATTTAAGCCATCTCTTTCGATCCATATGGTTTAGACAAGGATGCATCACGAAACCAATGATCAGCATCACAAAGCTCACTGCAGCCACTTTAAGAGACGAGAGAGCTACAACCGCAAAGATCAGTATGGTTGGAGGAACACACATGAGGATCGAACCTACGGTTCCGATAGGTATCTTGTACGGTCTCGATGCAGCCGGGTGTTTCATCCTCATTCTAACAAAGGCTATAAACTCCAAGATCATTCCAACGCAGTAGAGCAAGTTCTCTGCAGCTACAATCTCTTGAAAGCTTAGCCAAGATAAGAGCACAACACCTGAAGCCGAAAACAGAATCCCTAATAAAGGTGTCCCGTAACGTGACCTTTTGGCAAAGAACTCGGGAAGCATACCACGCTCAGCCATTCCGAGAAGCTGGAAAGAGTCACTACTCATCTCAGCTAAAAACATTCCCATGTTTGATGTGGCTGCAGCCGCTTGAACCCACCATCTCAACCACGCACCACCGAGAGCTTTAGCCACATCGGAGAAATACCCATCTGTCCATAACTCACGCTCTAGCGGAATCGCCCCGGTTCCAGTCAAAAGAGGGAAGATGTAAGAAAGTGCGACTAAGATCACACCATAATACAAAGCCTTTGGAAGCGTCTGGTTCGGGTTTTCCACTTCACCAGCTAGTGTACTGATCGAATCCCAATAGTTTAGATTCCAGAAAAGCGTGTTTAGATACAAGTTCCAGTTCACATTCCCTAAGTCCATCACAAGCCATCTCGAAGGCTCTATCTGCGGAATCGAAATCAAACCCATCACAGCAAAAGGAAGGATCGAGAAAACCCCCATAAGCACAGCAGCCCAACCAACTATAGTTAGTCCCCTGTAGTTCAGATACGTCAGCATAAGAGTCAACACCAAGATGGCTGCAACTCTCGGCAAACCACTACCTAAAGCCGGGATTCCTGATTTCAAATAATCAAGAAACAGAACAGGATACAAGGCGTTGTCGATAACACCACTCAGCCATTTCATCCAACCTTGCTGAAACCCCCAGAATGGTCCCAACGCAGAGGAGACCCACACCACGTAACCACCATTCTCTGGGAACATTGTGCCCATCTCTGCAGTGATCAGTGCCTCAGGGATACTCCAAATGAAAGGGAAGATCACAAACCCCAGAAGAGCTAACAATGGTCCAGCTGCATTCACACTGTCCTCAACACCAAAAGGACCTCCTGAGACTTCGTAGAATATGAGGAAAACGAGTGGCAACATGGAAACTTTCCGAACCTTATCGGTGGCTTTAGGAGATGGAGTCTCATCATCACCACCGACATTTGAGTAAGGAGCCTCATCGTTGGCGTAGTGCCTCATCTCAATAGACGCCGATGGACTCACGGTGATGATTCTCCGCTTCTGCATAACGTCATCCAGATTTTTTAAGGATTAGAGAAACTCTCCACAATCGCAATTATAACACTTGAAGGGTTTTTGATATCTGCAACAACCCTTGTAGAATTACTCAAAATTGCTACAGAATTTTGAATCTACGGTTCGTGAAACATGATATAGTTGAGGAAAGAACAAAAAGGATGCTTTTTTATTTGCTTCGTTCAATATGCATCAACCAAAACTCAGAAAGAGGTTAAACGAATCGGGGAAAGGAAAGAGATCTCGGGACAGGATCATTCGAAACAGAGATGATGAAAGATTACGAAAGTCTAAACATTTAACAGAGGTGAAGAAGCACGAACCGTGAGAGAATCAAAGGTGGTCTCGAGATCTCCGTCGTTTATGAAGGTTAGTGAAGGCTGTGGAATGATGAATCAAGAGAGAAAACAAAATAAAGGACACCCCTTTTCGAATAAATCGGATTCAGAAGAATGAAATTATATTATTTATATATTGGAAATAGTGGTTCCTCGTGTCATCCAGTGGTTGTATTATAGTATTATACTAGTAGATTCTTGCATCTGGGGAAGAAATTTTTTTTCTCAATGGAGAAGACAAATGTGCAAGATCAAAAAGAAAAAAAAAACAAAAGATGGATCTGGATCTCAAATTTGCGCATGTGCTGTTAATTGGTGAAGGAACCAATTTCAGTTAGTTGCTTGAGCTCTTTAATTGCTAAAAAAACATTTTGTAGCATGTCAACTTGTTAGTGTAATATGGTCTGACAATTTTTAACTTACACCGATTGAGAAAACAGTGTGTCAATAGGCATTTAGCAGCGCAAAATAAGCTTTAACCATCAAAGATTTACAAGTAAAATGATGTCTATTGCAGTTAAGACAAGAACACAAGACACAAAAAAAGATGTCTGTCTCTAACGAGATTCATCAGACAACAGCAGCAATCGCATTCTTCAATTGATATGACTTGGGGACTGTAAGCACATTGTCATACCACTCGACATTCCCAAAAGTCCTTCCAGTGTTACTACACTTCTCAAGCGTAATCACCGCACACCAAATCATCTTCTTCTCACAGCTATTGCCATGAGGCATAGACTCTTCCCATATAACAGCTAACTTTCCACCATAATCCACCAACTTAACAGAACCACCACAACCGTTGAGCTCCGGCATATCTTCCAGAACCATCAAACCTCTCCAGTGTCCTAATTTGGCTTCTAACCAAGTGAGCTGTCCGGAAAAATACTGGTACACCACGTTGTCGATCACGCAACAAGAATACCACGCCCAATCTCTATCCAAACTCCAAAACCTACTGTAAAACGATTGCCATTTACCTTCCTTTGGTTGGTAACCCAAATGACTACTGAATCCAAACAAGTAGACCTCGTTTCCAACCGCTACTCTTTTGAATTCATTCCTACAGCCACGGTCACGTCTCACCGCGTCAGGGCACGACACAGGCTCCCAAACCTGAGTGTTTGGATCGAAAACTTCCATCCAATGAGATGATTTCCAGTCTTGGCATCCTCCTGCTGCGTATATCTTCCCATCAAGGACATTGACAGATGGCTTGTCGCGCTCCACGTGCATGCTTGGAGCCTCGAGCCAAGTGTGAGACTGGCAATCCAAGACCAAGACTGTAGAAGACCGTTGTTTATTGTCAACAGGTCCGGCAATCATGTATATGTCTGAACCAATAGCCACCAGACTCGAGTAATGTGCACGAGGAGAGTGAGGAACTGTGAGCGGAGCCAAAAAACTCCCACTTGAATTCTTCTTTGTCTTTTTCTTCATCATAGTGCTAGTAGTTGGTGCTCTATAAGGTTTCTGGTAGAGAGTGAACCAGCGATGGCTAACGTCAGGATCGTGCCCAAAATGCTGAGGATCGGAATGAAAGACTGGCAATCCAAGACCAAGACTGTAGAAGACATAGAGACAACTTTCGGTGTGGCCTATAGAGGATCGGATCTTGTATAGCTCCGGTGAAGAAATGAGAGATCGAAATCTCTTGGAGACGAGGGAGAGAGTCGGGTAATACAATCTAGAGACGCGTGCAAAGCATCTCAATAGCAAATCATCTGGAATCGAATTAATTGGGGTCGATCTCGGTGACGGCTTCTTCTTCTTCTTCTTCTTGTTCTTCTTCTTCCTTTTATTATGTGTCATTGCCTTGTTCCGCTAATGCAGAGAATATGGAAATTTATGGTTCTCGAGCGCATTTGCCTCAGTCTCTAGTCACTTATTCAATCGTGGGCACAACTTCGAAAAAGTTACCAAAACCCATTCAATTCAATTGAGTCTTTCTGTGCATCAGAGATTTAAAATACTGTGGAACAGCTGAGTTCTTTAGGGTTTTGGTCTTTTCTTGCATCCCAAACCATGGTTGTATAAGTTTTTGGTTGCACGTTGGAGCTTATTCGGTTCTGCATTGATTAATCAATGTGGATGACTAGATGATGTTTAGAGGTGTAAGCACGTTAATGTCTTCTTTCATTTCCGCTCCTTTGAATGTGTCTCTGGTCGTGACGCCATGCTTGAGATGGTCCAATGATCTCAGATTATGTGGAAGAACCTAGTTTTAATCCAGTTATGTTTTTTTTGTTTTATCGAGTCACACACTCGAAAAGACCGGACAGAAGAACGCGAGTAACGGTTTGCAAATTTCAGGTTTATTAAACAATCCCACTAATAGATTATGTCGAATAGAATCTACTAGTACTCGGGTTCATCAAAACCCGATTTTCATCAGGATATAAAAGTAAGGAAACATAACCAAACAAAGAGACAATTTGCAACCAAAAAAAAAAAAGAACAAATGGTTTCTCTAGTGACCATAAAAGAATAACAAACGAAAATCTGCAAACACGTTTTTTTTTGTTTTTTTTTTCACACCCGACGTTTCCTTGGCAATCTGCAACCATTATGAGCTTTCCTAGTCGTGTCCTCGATGTAGACTATAGGATTCAGATCATTCCTGGAATTGGAGTAACCGCTTCTAAACGCTACAATGGCGTTTCTCTTCTTCTTGAAATGTGTAAACCCATTCACCTTAACCACCACAGATTTCAAACCCATAGCCTTAACTCTCCTCCCAATGTTCTCAGCGGTTGCATCCGCCGTGTAACTCGTCATCTTCCGTCCACCTTTCAGATCAGGCAAACTACCCGACGTAGCCTTGCATTTGACGTTTCCTTTGGAATCCGTAACCGTGACGAAAGTGTTGTTCCGCAACATCTTGATGTGAACGATGTCAGCGTTAGTCTCGAGGTTTGGTCGTTGGAAATGAGAGAAGAGCCCTGAGGTCTTCCGTCGATCATTGTCATCTATTACTCCTTTAATAAAGTCCATGTCTTTCGAACTCCCACCGCTGCGGAAACTATCCTTGAGAAGCGTAGACTGAGCGAAGCCTTGGTAGCTAGGACCGGTTCCTCCCGTGTTAGCTAAGCCTTGATTAATCTGACCGAACTGATCAGGTAGGCTGTTTGGTAAGCGTGATCTCATGGGGTTTTTGAAGGTAGGAGGAGCATTAGGAGCCGAGTAACCATCTCCTACCTTGTTTAAAAAGCCTGATCTCATTTCACTGAAACTGTTTCCTCCAGTGTTCGATAAGCCTGCTTTTATGTCATTGAAACTTACGGGGGAAGCATTAGGTTCCGGTAAGCCTGACTTCTTTTCAGAGTCTCCAGGAACTGGCCCTTGCTCTCTGAATCTCCCACCTGTTCAAGAATCCATGAAAGAACAATCAATCATTACAGATACGGTTTTTAATCCTACATGTCATCATGTCTGAACTTAAAGAGTAAAAAGCTAAAGCTGTTGCACAAACAGACATAACTGGGGAAACTATTAGAACAATTGAGATGTTTTCTGGATTCAGAATTTGTAGATTTCTCTACATACATCGCAATTACTGTCTAATTTCTGAATTCAGCAAATAGTTCAAGAGCCAATACGAAGCTGAATCCTTGAGATTACACGAAACTACTACAAGACAGTACTTTCAATCCCTCTTTTGTCGAAAAAGGTTAGATTCCTAATGCGAATCGTACGAATCCCAAATCAAAAATTACACATTTTCATGACCAAAAAATCAGAAAAAAAACTTGGTATCGATCCAATCATCATTCTGAGTCAACACTCAAAACTGAACCAGAACAAAAAAAAAAAAAAAAATGGAGAAGAGATCAAGATGGTGGAAATAACGAACCAGAGAAGCCATCTGATTGGGACGAAAATCGACAGAAAGAATTGATTCCACCATAGCCGCGGATCAACGAAGGAAGTGAAGAAGCTCGCAGATGACGAGAAAGACCATTCATTTTCCTCTCCTCGCAAATTTTGTGGGGTTTAGGGTTTTTTTCTCAAACATCAACGACACAGGTTCGTCGTCTCGATCCCCCCTCAGAGACGGTAGATCTGAAAATGAGCTCACTACTACTTATTGGGCTTTTCATTTTAAAATGGGCCTCACTAACCCATTGGCTCATTTGTTTTAACGTCTTTTCCATTTTTTATATTTACTGTTCTAAAATACGACCGCCTAATTGAATAATCAGGTGCTTACTTAGTGATCAGTGTATAACCGTGGTAAATAGGAGTAAATCCACTATCCTACATGGTAAAACGGGTAATTCCCACATTAGTCGTGTAATTCCCGTGTTGGCCGTATAAGTCCTGCCTAAGCCCAACACATTTTCTTCAGCTATATCTAAAAATATATTAAAAAAAAATAGACTCAAAATGATCTAATTTAATTTGGTTTAGTAGTCTTATGTTTTTCTTACATTGCCATTACTTTAGTTTCTAATTTGATTGTATATTTTAAATTGATGTGTTTTCTTATTTATCATTTCAAATGTATATTATAAGAGGTAATTCCTAACAGATTTTTTAATTCATGATGATTACTTAATCTTAATGATAAAAATATGAACATTGGTAACTTTTTAAAAAAAAATTTGTGTGTTTTAAAAATCAAGACAATATATTTTTTTGTTTATTCCATGAATTGGAATTTAATTTAATTTTTGTATCAGATGTATAACAAAAAAAAAATATTTATGGTTGATCTCATATGGTTTATCTATGAATCTTATATAAATTTTGTCTACAAAATTTAAATTTCTTTCTTTTATATATATAAACATGTTATAACTATATTAAATTGTATTAAAAAACTAATTTTCAAATATTATCTCATTATTCTTAAACTTGTTAGATTCAGGTTGGTTACCCGATTAATGTCTAGCATCATTCCGAACAGAGCTTTAACTCGACAAATATCCATAACGGCGAACTAATCACAAACAAAGAATAATTACAACATTTGCACACATCTGCTCGAGCTTTACCAACAAGAAACAGAACATTACAACGATTTGAACAAAAACAAACACAAAACAATAAACAAATACAGATTGCTTTTGACCTAACGTAACAAAGACTCTTCGAATTCCTGAAACTCTGGCAAATCAGAGCTGACTGAGAATTTAACCCATCTCTTTCGATCCATATGACTCAGACAAGGTTTCATCAAGAAACCAATCATTACCATCACGAAGCTCACTGCAGCCACTTTAACAGTCGATAAAGCAAAAACGAAACAGATCAATACAATGGGAGGAACACAGATCAAAACCGAACCAATGTTTCCAACAGGTATCTTATACGGTCTCGATGCAGCCGGATACTTCATCCTCATCCTAACAAACGCTATAAACTCCAAAACCATTCCACCACAGTAAAGCAAATTCTCTGCAGCTACAATCTCTTGAAAGCTTAATCCAGACAAGAGCAAAACACCTGAAGCTGAGAACACAATCCCTAACAAAGGTGTTCCGTAACGAGACCTTATCGCGAAAGCCTCAGGAAGCATACCGAGCTCAGCCATTCCAAGAAGCTGAAACGAATCACTACTCATCTCAGCTATAAACATTCCCATGTTTGACGTAGCTGCAGCCACTTGAACCCACAATCTTAACCATCCTCCACCGATGACTCGTGCAACTTCAGCTAAATAACCATCAGTCCATAGCTCACGGTTTAACGGTATAGCCCCGGTTCCTGACAAAAGAGGGAGGAAGTTCGAAAGAGAGACAAAGATCACACTGTAATACAAAGCTTTGGGAAGTGTTTGTTTCGGGTTAGCCACTTCACCAGCTAGTGTACTAACCGAGTCCCAGTAGTTTAAGTTCCAGAAAAGAGTGTTTAGATACAAGTTCCAATTCACATCTCCTAAATCCGTAACAAGCCATCTCGAAGGCTCGAGCTGTGGGATCGAAACCAGACTCATTACAGCGAAAGGAAGCATCGAACAGACTCCCATAAGAAACGCGGTCCAACCGACAATGGTTAGTCCTCTGTAGTTTAAGTAAGTAAGCAATAGAGTCAAGATCAAGATCGATGCAACTCTAGGTAAACCGGTAGATAAAACCGGGATTGCGGATTTTAAGTAGTCGAGGAAGAGAACCGGATACAAAGCGTTGTCGATGACCCCGCAAAGCCATTTCATCCAACCTACTTGAAACCCCCAAAAGGGTCCTAAAGCAGAGGAGACCCAAACGACGAAACCTCCGTTTGTTGGGAACATTGCGCTCATCTCTGCAGTGATTAGTGCCTCTGGAATGCACCACATGAAAGGGAAGATGATAAACCCCAAAAGAGCTAACAATGGTCCTGCTGCATTCACAGTTCCTTCTGCACCAAATGGACCTCCTGAGACTTCGTAGAATATGAGGAAAACGAGTGGTAACATTGAAACTTTCTTTATCGAATTGGTTGCTGCTTTAGGCGATGCAGCATCATCATCATAAGGATGGTCATTGCTGTTATAGTCTCTCATGGTGATAATCCTTCCCTTCTGAAGTGACAAAGGAAACACAAGAGAAGAGCTTTAAACAAATTCTTGAATTCTTGATATGAAAGTTTAAACATTTATTAGAGGTGAAGAAGAAGCATTAACCGTGAGAGAATCTAAGGGTTTGTCGTCTCGAGATTTGCGAAGATTGAGCAATGCTTTAAGAAGAAAACAAAACAGACCCATACCCTCATAAATCTCATAGCTTTTAAAATAATTGAAAAAATTGTGGTTCTCTGATTTAAGATTGTCCATATCATATGGACATAATAACGTAGTAAACGATGAATCCTTGAGAAAGATGAGGAGACAAGTGATGGAATCTCCGTATTGATTGAGACACGACCAGTTTTGCTTTCAAGCAAGAAAATGGTCAAACATTGATACTGGTTTTGGATCTACTTCTTTTGCGTTTTTCTCTCTTTCCAATCATTAGTCATGAAAACTTGATTTGTACTATTCCTCTTCGGAATTTTTTTGTTAAAAAGCTACTATTAAACACATTGTCTTCCTCGGGATAAAAATATTGTTATCCATTCACTAAACAGTTTTAAGATTCCACCTTTCAACTAGCATCATCCACAGTTAACAGCCAAAGCCATAGTCTGCGTAAGACTTGTTCTTTCTTTCAACTTCCTCCCCAAGTAAACAATAGATTTTTGTACATTCACCAACCATATACATAAAAAAGTATATTTGTTACTACATCATCTCTACTTCTAAACAATCTCTGATGAAAAAAAACAAAAAAACCAAAAAAAAACAATCCCTCTTTGTTTATGCAGAAAAAAACACGGTGAACAATCAAGCTATCTCCAATGTATTTAACAGATAATTGTTAAATGTCCATGTTTTCGTATGGCTCATGTTTCCTTAGTCCAAAAGGATACTGAATGTATAAGAACACGCAACATATGCTTCCACTTAGATTCCGTGAGATCACTCCGACCAAACACAAAACTGAGAATACGTTCAAAATCAGCAGCAACAGGATAAAGACACTTGTAAGAGCTTGCAAATGCCATATAATTAGGTAAAACCCCAATAATAAATCCAACAAGCACATATCCAAAACCCATCAAAACTTTGCCACAATTACAACCAATCACATGTCTGACTTAAAAACACATTTGCAAAAGAATCAAGCTTTACTTGAGTATAGATTCATAAGAACACATTTGTAGGATAGATTTAGTAGCTGAAAACAGATGAAATCTGCGTCACCTGTGGATCTATCCCAACGGTTGTCTGGCCGCTTGCTGACTGAACAGCTATCACTTTCTGCATCCTCGAAAAATAGCCATGCCATCAGAACGAGGCACGACATTCGATACAAGGTGCAACAAATAATCTCAATCACCACAAAGCAAAACAAGAAAAGAAGATTCATGTGAAAACATTTGTAGGATAGATTTAGTAGCTGAAAGCAGAGGAAAATCCGCTTCACCTGTGGATCTATCCCAACGGTTGTCTGGCCGCTTGCTGATTTAACAGCTATCACTTTATGCACTTGTTGCTCAATGACTATGCCACTTGATTTGACACAGCCTTCGAAACAGAGTGCAAAAACTCATCAATCTCAAACCAAAGCATAAAACTTTGTTACAGATTCAGAATATAAAGTAAGCCGTGAATAATTTGAGCAAAACCCACATAAGAAAGAATCTATATTTAGGCTATACGATGATGTATCTTGCATTTGTGATATAAGCAGCTCTCTGCGTACGGTCACCAGAATTAACTTGGTAAAATCGAATAAGATAAAAGCACAGACACAAAAGAAGATTAAAAACCAATAAAAACGAGATCTTGGGATATTCTTAGAACTATGGAATCAAAAACTCAGACGGTGATGCGGCGCCGGAGATTTGAAAAAACAGGGCATTGGATACAAGAGTGAAGAATTAGGGTTTCTGATACAGATGAATCGGATCCGTTATATAAAGCAACCCTTTTCGATTTGTTTATTAGGCCGGAACCAGTAAAGCCCATTAAGTTTTATTTACTCGGGTCGGTTTAAGATAAACCGGGTCCTTGCTCGGCGGCTACGAAATTAAGAAAAAATAGGGTTTTGCGATGGAAGGAGTCTCACTTCAATTAAATAAGCCCAATGGGCCGAGCTACGAAAGCACATATTCTTTGTTAAGTCGGGTCAAATGAGACGAGTCGGGTTGCATTTTATTTTGAATTGTGAGGAAACAACTTTGGCTCTGTTTCCGCGGCAATGGGAACTCTTTGAAAGATGTTTCTGTTTTCTTCATCGTCTTTACCGTTACGCAAACGTTTCCCGCCGCTTTTCTCAGTTTTCGCGACGTTGAATAGTGTGAAGTCTCGTGGGTTTTCGTCTGATTCCTCTAAAGCCCTAGCCGCTGGTGTCTCCAAAGCAATCAAAGAAGGAAACTTTAATCCTGACGACGGCGCAAATTCGCTGCGAAACGAGTCGAACTTGGTCCTTCATTCTCTTCAATCAGAGCCCTTTTCGGCTCTCAAGTATTTCCGATGGGCAGAGATGTCTGGAAGAGATCCATCTTTCTTTACCATTGCTCATGTTTTGATCCGCCATGGGATGTTCGATGTTGCAGATAAGGTGTTTGATGAAATGATTGCCAATCGTGGAAAGGACTTTCACGTTCTTGGTGCGATTCGTGATAGTTCAGTGGGCTTTCCTTTGAACCACGGTGTTGTTTGCGGGTTTTTGTTGCAGCGTTGTTGTAGATATGGTATGGTTGATGAAGCTATGGAGATATTTGTGTATAGTATTCAATTGGGTGTAGTTATACCGGAGGATTCTGTATATAAGATGATAGATTCTTTGATTGATACTGCTCGTATTGACTTAGTAGGTGATAGTTTTGACAAACTATTTAGAGGAATCGTGTCTTCTGGTTCGAGTGCTTATGGAGTTGTGTTGAGTGCTCTTTTCCGTAAAGGAGAGGTCACAAAGGCTTTAGATTTTCATCGACTAGTGATTGAGAGAGGGTTTCGTGTTGATATAGTTTCTTGCAATAAGATTCTGAAAGGTCTTTCGGTTGATCAGATAGAGGTAGCTTCTCGGATGTTAAGTTTGGTTTTGGATTGTGGTCCGGCTCCTAACGTGGTCACTTTTTGTACGTTGATTAATGGGTTCTGCAAAAGAGGCGAAATGGATAGAGCGTTCGAGCTTTTCAAAGTTATGGAACAGAAGGGAATCGCGCCTGATTTGATTGTTTACAGCACTTTGATTGATGGATACTTCAAAGCAGGGATGTTAGGAATGGGTCATAAACTTTTCTCGCAGGCATTACAGAAAGCCGTGAAGTTGGATGTAGTTGTTTTCAGTTCAACGATCGATGCATATGTAAGATCTGGGGATTTAGCAACAGCGTCTGATGTGTATAGGAGAATGTTGTGTCAAGGGATAACCCCTAATGTGATTACCTACACCATTCTCATAAAAGGCTTGTCTCAAGAAGGTAGAATTTACGAGGCTTTTGGTATATATGGTCAGATCTTGAAACGTGGTATGGAGCCATCCGTTGTAACTTATAGCAGTCTCATTGATGGTTATTGCAAGTGTGGCAACTTGAGATCCGGGTTTGCTTTGTACGAGGATATGATAAAGATGGGTCATCCACCTGATGTTGTCATCTATGGTGTGCTTGTCGATGGCCTTTGCAAGCAAGGGCTAATGCTGCATGCTTTGAGATTATCTGTTAAGACTCTAAGCCACTCGGTTCGGCCCAATGTTGTAGTTTTTAATTCCTTAATAGATGGCTGGTGTAGGTTAAGTCGTTGTGACGAGGCTTTGAAGGTGTTTAGATTAATGGGGATTTATGGTATAAAACCTGATGTAGCCACATTCACCACGCTTATGAAGGGGAGTGTCATGGAAGGCAGATTAGATGAAGCATTATTTCTGTTTTTCCGGATGTTCAAGATGGGTTTGGAACCTGATGCTGTATCATTCTGCACCCTAATGGATGCATTCTGCAAACATGCGAACCCAACCATTGGGCTTCAGCTATTTGAGCTTATGCGGATGAATCAAATCTCTGCGGATATCACAGTGTGTAATGTCGTCATTAATTTGCTTTTCAAAAGTCACCTGGTGGAGGATGCTTCTAAGTTCTTTAAGAATCTTCTTAAAGGAAGACTGGAGCCTGATATTGTGACATATAACACAATGATATGTGGCTACTGCTCTGTTAGAAGGTTAGATGAAGCAACGAGGATATTCGAGATGCTTAAATTTACCCCTTTTGGACCCAACTCCGTTACTTTGACAATACTTATCCATGCGCTCTGTAAAAATAATGATGTAGATGATGCTATAAGGATGTTCTCCATAATGGCAGAAAAGGGACCTAAACCGAATGTTGTCACATACGGTTGTCTAATGGATTTGTTTGCAAAATCCGTTGATATTGAAGGTTCTTTCAAGCTTTTCGAGGATATGCGAGATAAAGGCATTTCTCCGAGCGTAATAAGTTATAGCATCATAATAGACGGTCTTTGCAAACGAGGAAGAGTGGATGAAGCAACGATTGTCTTCCATCAAGCCATAGATGCAAAGTTGATGCCGGATGTTGTTGCCTACGCAATTCTTATCCGTGGTTGTTGCAAGGTTGGAAGAGTCGTTGAAGCTTCATTGTTGTATGAACATATGTTAAGAAGCGGAGTCAAACCAGATGATATGCTGCTACGGGCACTTTCAGAATATAATCTACCAAAATGGTTGATGAGCAAAGGGGTCTGGGTAGACGACAAAACAGTGCCTGATTAGGGACTGCGTGTGATTCATTTCTACCCTATGTATCAGGTAAGATAGTTACAAGAAACTTAAGCTGTGATCTCCATTGGACAAGAAATAAATCTTGAGAAGTTGCTTAATTTGCGTATCACAGATTGTGAAATCAAGAGATGGAGGAGCATTACGAATTACTTGATGTAAGTCTTGTTGGAAAAGAGATGTTCTGGATTGCTAAAGATGGCGATGACTCGAACTGCCCTTTTAACACACGTGAAGAATAAAGATTGAAGCACTAGCATCTCTGAATCTTAGGTAAACCCTTAACATAATGATGGTTTGATTTGCGAGTTTTTCTTTTCATCAATTTATGCAATGACCTCGCTTATAACGGATACCTTTTTTACAGTTTATCGACATAGTCTATACTCCATAGTGATCTGTTTATGAAAATCATCGCTTCGTTCATATAGGGATTCTTGTTCCATTATTCAAGGATTCATAAAACTCTTACAGAAATATCATCACTTGTCTTAAACATCATATGGATTGTGTATTCTCAGGAGTTTCTTACCATCAATCATTAAGGTTCATTGTCTTTCTGCTCAAAAGTAAACAGTCACGATATGGGCTTGTCGGGATGCATCAGTGAGTCACTGGTAAGCTCTTTAAATTACATATCTGGTTTGCAGAGGAACCAAATGGTGTCCATGTGAAGTCGAAGGAGAAGAAAAGAAACATATATTTAGATTCGTTTTTAATCAGACATAAAAGAGTTTGGGCAGTAACTACTAGTCTATGTACAAAGGTCAAATGGTGAAAATCCTAACAGCACTCACGTGTGAAAGTTTGAAACTTTAAGCACGTTGTCATGTTAATTGATGGATAACGACCGTAGGGTCCAGAACTCTTTACCCGGTTTATTTAACCAACCAATGGCACAATATGAGGGATAAGGTGCCAGATATTTTGGATTGGTTTGACTCGACCGATTAAGACCGGTTTTTATTACTCTCCTATATTTAATTATTGTAGTTTGAAATCATCTCTGGTAAACCGAACCGAAATTAAAACATGCTCACGAAAGAAAAAATAATTTCGTATTTACATTATTTGCAAATGACAAACAGTTATCTTATTTTGTAGTATATTGCTATTGGATATAGTATAATTGTACATTTGTAGTATTCAACTCTATTTGTATTTATTGAAATATATATACATATATTGTGTTATGAGAAATATATACATTTATACAATTAGGCATATGTTTTACATCTTGTTTATATTCACAGTTTAATCAAGATCTAATTATTTAAAATTATAAATACAAATTTATCTCGAACACACTTATTTGTCGTTATAATAAACAGTACACCAATAATAATATTCATCCATAAACACACGTCATTGACTCATTGTAGCTGCTTGAGTCACTGAGTGTATATGTCCGCAACGAACTTTTTGGCTAATGTTTTGTAATCATACTGAAGTATTGCATTATGTTTCTCATGCTACAGAACCCATATTTTATTGTCTCCAACGTTATTATTTTGATATCTACGTTTTGACTAACTTATCATCATGATTCAACATATCACATGACAATTCCACTAAAACCAAAGTACTTATGAATCTTTTGGGAGGATAATTATTGCAAATACTTATAATTATTTCCAAGCAGTAGATTAATATCTGAGGCAGAGATGAATTCTACAGGGAGAGAGAGAGAGAGAGAGAGAGAGAAAACAAAAGTATTGTTTTTGAATTCCAAAGCAAAGAATAAAGGCAGATCCATTTCTTCTGTCGGTGAGCTTTTATTCCTCATCTGAAATTATTAAAATATTTAATTCTAATTGATAAGACAAGTCATTTTCTTCATTTTTTTCCAAGCCTCTAAAATAAAAATAAAAATAAAAATTAGAGCACTGATTGAAGACTGCAATCGTTCATGAAAATGCGTAGCTAAAGAGTATCAGACTTTTAGGTTGGGGTACGTGTTAGTATTAATAATTAGTTGCTTGAATTATATACTATCATACTCATCCCATGCACGTCCTTATTTTTTTTTTTTACTTTAGAGTTAGATATCAACCTTTTCCCAGTAATAGAAATATAAATAATTTGTTTCGTAATCATATTTAATTTAAAACAGCACCGGGGTAATAAAATGGAAAAAAAATCATTGAAACTAGACTGGTGTGATGATATCATCATATTCTTAGATGAATATCATAATCGCGTCTTCAATTAATTGAGAGAACATATTTATACGTGCAAAAGACAAAATTTAAAGTTTTGAATACTGTGGTTGTGATTTGCCCAAAAAAAAAAAAAAGAATACTGTGGTTGTGATTGGTATCTTTAAGATAGATGATACAATTTATACCATGGTTGTTTAAAAAAATAAAAAATTATATCATGGTAATATATACATGGTTTGCTAATAAAATTAGAATGGTATGTACTAGCCATGGGCGTTAAGGTACCCGTTCGGATTCGGATCGGGTTTTTCGGATTTTCGGATTTAGCTTCATAGGATCCATTCGGGTTATATAAATTTTCGGGGGTCGGATATGGTTAGTAATTTTTCGGGTTCAGATCTATTTGTAATACTATACAAGTCCCATTTTATATTCAAACTCAATTCGGATTCGGATAATACCACTTCGGTTCTAGATATTTATTTTTAAAATAACGTATTTTGATTAAAACAAACATAAAATTAAACTATAGAACTAATAAAATCTTTTTAAACATTATAAAAATATGACTGAACTCATTCATCTTAAACAAAACAATAAAATAAGTCATAAATTTGAATTTTCAAAATATTTGAAAATAAATAAATTATATAAAACTATGTAAAATTGGTTTTTTCGGAATACTCGTTCGGGTTTCGGTTCGGCTCGGGTAATACCCAAAACCCGAAATACCTAACTCTAAGTCCCATTTGATAATTTTTTTAAATCCGATTCGGATCGGATTAGGGTATTTCGGATCGGATCCGGATATGGGTTCGGGTTTTGGGTATTATGCCTAGGCCTAGTATGTACGTATAACTTTGGATCTGGTCGGTAGACTAAAAAGGTAAAAATAGAAAAGATTAAAAAAATAGAGTAATTGGTATTACTGTAGTACAAACTCGAGTAAATATTAGAGTAAAAGTAAAAATAAAAACTGATATTTTATTTAATTGGTAAGTTTTTAGCTGAACTCAGAATAATGTAAAATCTGGACTAAATTATTACTCTAAAACAACCAACCAGTCACAGCCTTTGTATTGACTTCTTTCTTAACTATTCTAAACTACTATTCTTTATATTCTTTGTGGCATCAATCGGAACTTATTTAAAAGCATTTGGTAAATCATGATAATTAAATTCCAGATAATTACTTTACTTGATTTAGATTATAATGTTTTCTGATTTAGACTGCAACATATCAACATCACTTGACTTTTACTCAATGTAATTCAGTGATTTATAGTTTCTTGAGAAAAGTAAAAATTAAATTTAAATTTAGATGGACAATAAAAAGGTAAAAAAAAAAAAATGTACTTGGTCCCACACACCTCCAGTTGTGGAGGTTCCAAGCATCCATGATGAAGAAATGGGCTAATTCAAAGAAGTTTCACTTAAATGCTAATCATTCATTATTATCGTTATTGCTATATCAATTAAAATCTCAAGTAAAACTAAACGGGGTAGAAAAAGTAGTCATCTTTGAAATTTTGCTACAAATTTATCGAAATTATTTTAGATAACTGGAATATTAATGATAAAAGCTTCTAAATATCAAAATTATATGGCAATTTTTGTTGACAAAATTTTAGTTAAGATGTTTTATCGTTACAAAATTCATTAAATTTTAAAATTCACGTGGTGATATTTGAAGGAATTTTTCATCAGTATTTCTTTGTTGAAAGTTTTTTGTTAAAATTTTAGTTAAGGATTTTAAAATTAATTTTGTTGATATTTGATGGATTTTTTCATTAAAATCCCTAGATAGTTATAGAAATATAATTTTGGAAAACGTTCCATCGAAAGATAATGTTGGTTTGGTTTCATACACATAAATTTGTTATCGTCGTTGCTATTTAACTTAGCCCATTCTAAATTTTGATAATTTTGCTTTAGCCACCAAACCGTTAACCATTTTACAATGACCACTGCCACAACAACATCCAAAGAGATATTTGTTCATAAACATTGCCCCATATCGATTTAATTTTCTTGAATTGAAATATTTTTCCTGTATTAGCTTCAAGATCATAGATACATTACAAATGATTCATTTATAACTCAAAATCCTTTCACAATTCGCAAATACTCTTTCAAAGAGTAAACTCCGTATTATATCACCATCTTTTTTAATCTGCTAACGTTCTGATACTAGATTTTGCTGAAAAAATATATTTTGTTCTATGGCCAAACATGCCTATATATAACTAGATGCGTTTGATACAAGAAAATATAAATATACAGTTTCTGGGGAGTCTAAAAGACACAAATATGTTAGTAAATTTAGACTTTCCATATATTATATATTTTTTATTTTCCTGTCGACTAAATAAATAGTGCTAGTCTTATTATTTATAAAGGTATTGGTATTGTCAAGATTTAAACATTATATGATCTCAAATTCACACACACCACTAGTCGACTAATCCATTGTCAGTAGTTAAATTTTAAATACATGAAATATTGCAGTGCACCTCTAAAATTTCTAGATATATCATATGTTTTTTCTTTCTTTTCCAAAGCCTATTCTCGGGCGTAACTTCATAAGAAAAGCCGAATGTAGAAGTGAAAAACAGAAGTGAAGGAGGTTTAACAATTTGTCTAAATTATAAAAAAAGGAAAGTCTTTTTCACCTCTGCCTCACAGAAAAGAAAAAATTACGAAATAAAAAAATTAGGAAAAAAAATACTAAAGAAAGAGAACCGAAAAAATCTAGTGAGAGAGAGGAGGAGATGGGGACGAAGTAAAGCGAATGAACCAACGAGGAAGAAGAAAAATAAAAGAAAGAGAGATTTATAAAAAGCTTTCTCTATCTTTCTGTTAGCTTCACTTCTTGTCTGAATAACACAGACTTGAGTGAGATTGAGAGATCTGCGGAGATATTTTTTTCCCCCTTCATCTCAGGACTCTTCTCTTCTTATCCCAATCTCTACATAAAAATCTTTATCTCCAGATTTTTTTTCACAGAAATTTCAACTCTTATTCTCCTCAGAAGAAAAACCAAAAACAAAACACACTAAGTAAGTGAATTCGAAATCGTAGCTCCTTCTTTATTCAACTACTCGTTATGGTTCTGTTCATATTCCTCTGTTTTTATTCTGTGTGTGCGTCAGATCCATTTTCATGAGCTGTAATCATTGTTCAAGTGAGACTTGTTTCTGTTGATGGACACTACTAAACCCTTTTAAAGATCTGATCTTTCGATGAACTTTGTTTAGAACCCTTTTGCGCCCAAAGTTTTCTCAAATTTAATATTTTTGCTGCAAAGTTTCGATCTTTGGTTGGGTAAATGATGAATCCAGAGTTGTAGGATCCTCAACTGTAGAAGTTTCAAGGGTTATTTTCAGCGTTAAAACAAATGAGTAGTTGCGTCTGATGTCTTCATTTTCAACTTTTTTGACCTAGTGGGATGCTTTAGGGGTTGCCTTTAGTTTTGGGGACCCATAAATCACGTCTTAGAGAACGTGAAAATGCGACTGAAGTTGCACTGTGTTGATAAAGTGTCTATTTTTGAGATCTCATCGATCCATTTGCTCTAAATCTAAATCTCGTTCATACTATTATTGACTAAAGATTCATACTTTATAGCTGATCCAGCCGTTTAATCTGCAGTTAATCTTCGGTTCCATATCAAAGTCATGTTTGTATCTTTCATAAACGTTTTGTTTAGTTGATTTGCTGAGTGTTTTTGGTACTTCGTTTGATCTGATTCTTCTATACTTTGGTATCACTTATACACTACAGGTGAGGTTTGGTCACATCTTTTGGTGTAATAGAGTTATGAAGAACGGGAAGCAATCTTCGCAACCTGAAAAGGGTTCTTCTAGGATCTTGTCACTAACAGTTCTGTTCATCGCTTTGTGCGGTTTCTCCTTCTATCTCGGTGGGATATTTTGCTCTGAGAGAGACAAGGTCGAAGCTAAGGATGTCACAAGTACCACTACAAAGGTTGTAGCTTCCCCTAAAGAACCTACGGTTTCACCTCTTCAAATCAAATCCGTCTCTTTCCCGGAATGCGGGTCAGAGCTCCAAGATTACACCCCTTGCACTGATCCAAAGGTAATTAAATAACTCGACTTTCACTTTCTATTTTTAGCTTTCTAGTTGCATAAACTTGAACTATTGTTGCGTGTTTTGTTGGTTTCAGAGATGGAAGAGGTACGGTGTCCATCGCCTAAGTTTCTTGGAGCGTCACTGTCCTCCGGTTTATGAAAAGAACGAGTGTTTGATCCCACCACCTGATGGTTACAAACCGCCTATAAGATGGCCTAAGAGCAGAGACCAGTGTTGGTACAAGAACGTGCCTTATGATTGGATCAACAAGCAAAAGTCAAACCAGCATTGGCTTAAGAAAGAAGGTGACAAGTTCCATTTCCCTGGTGGTGGTACGATGTTTCCACGTGGTGTTAGTCATTATGTTGATCAGATGCAAGATCTTATTCCCGAAATGAAAGACGGTACAGTCAGAACCGCCATTGATACTGGCTGTGGGGTTAGTCTCTCTCCTTTTTCAACTACTCAAATCCTCTAAACCGGTTCCGATTATAAACTCTTTTGTCTGTGGTTTCTTTTTGTAGGTTGCGAGCTGGGGAGGCGATCTTTTGGACCGTGGGATACTAACAATCTCTCTTGCTCCTAGAGATAACCATGAAGCTCAGGTTCAGTTTGCTCTTGAACGTGGGATCCCTGCTATTCTCGGGATTATCTCTACGCAACGTCTCCCTTTCCCTTCAAATTCATTTGATATGGCTCACTGCTCTAGATGTCTCATTCCCTGGACAGAATTTGGTAACCATCTGCTTGATCAATGGTTTAAGTTACAATGTGTTGCTAAAAACAGAACCAAGTCTCAAACTTTGGTATATTGTATTTGTATGATCTTGCAGGTGGAATCTATTTGCTTGAGATTCACCGTATAGTTCGACCTGGAGGTTTCTGGGTTCTGTCTGGTCCACCAGTGAACTACAACAGAAGGTGGCGTGGATGGAACACAACCATGGAAGATCAGAAATCCGACTACGACAAGCTTCAGTCACTTCTAACCTCAATGTGTTTCAAAAAGTACGCGCAAAAAGACGACATAGCCGTGTGGCAGAAACTATCAGACAAATCTTGCTACGACAAGATCGCAAAGAACATGGAAGCTTACCCTCCAAAATGTGACGACAGCATAGAACCAGACTCCGCTTGGTACACACCGCTCCGTCCCTGCGTGGTTGCACCGACGCTTAAAGTCAAGAAATCTGGTCTCGGGTCGATACCGAAATGGCCCGAGAGGTTGAACGTTGCGCCGGAGAGAATCTCGGATGTTCACGGAGGGAGCGCGAGTGGTTTGAAACACGACGACGGTAAGTGGAAGAACAGAGTCAAGCATTACAAGAAAGTGTTACCAGCTCTTGGGACAGACAAGATAAGGAACGTTATGGATATGAACACTGTTTATGGAGGTTTCGCTGCTGCTCTTGTCAAGGATCCTGTTTGGGTCATGAACGTTGTCTCGTCTTACGGTGCAAATTCTCTTCCTGTTGTCTTTGATCGCGGTCTCATCGGAACATACCACGACTGGTATATAAGAATCTTTTCAGAAAGAAAAAGATGTTTTCATTATGTGTGTATGAGTGATGTTAAGCTGAAACTGAAATTGCAGGTGCGAAGCTTTCTCTACGTACCCAAGAACATACGATCTTCTTCACCTCGACAGCCTTTTTACCCTTGAGAGCCAGAGGTACGGTTTAGATTTCGGTTTGGTATGGTTTTGGTTTTAATTTTTAATTGGATACAATTTTTGGTCTGGCTCAAATTCAGTTTCGGTTTTTTTCTGGTATGTCAAATTATTAAACCAATTCAACAAATGTGATGATGATGTGAAACAGGTGTGAGATGAAGTATGTTTTGCTGGAGATGGACCGGATCTTGCGACCGGGTGGTTATGTTATCATCCGAGAATCGAGCTATTTCATGGACGCAATCACGACGTTGGCCAAGGGGATGAGATGGAGTTGCCGGAGAGAGGAGACTGAGTATGCAGTGGAAAGCGAGAAGATTCTGGTTTGCCAGAAAAAGCTTTGGTATTCGTCTAACCAAACCTCTTGATGAGTCACTATACCAAAGTTAAACCGAAGATACTGGATTAATCAGTGTTTCTCATCAATCCTCCTGTGATGTACTCTTTTGAGGTTAACAGAGACCACGAAAGAGATCTGGTTCTTTGAATCCAAGATATATAAACAGTCTTTGTTTTTTTGGGGTTATGTTTTAATTCTCGGGTATTCCCCGGTATAGATTCATATTATATATTTTTTAATTATATATTTAATATATATATCAAATGTTAAACTGTCTGTGATATAATATTTTTGTCAATCAAACCCAAAAAACAAAAAGCAGTCCAATGGTGTAATCAGCTCGGTTCAACGATGCTCGTAGTGAGTCCTTTTGGTTTCGCTGATGATCCATCCATCAGTTGAAGCATCTGCTTCAATTGTTCAAATGTGACCTCTTTGGTTCTTATGAGCTATTCTAAACAGGTTTCATAACTTCCTTCATACATGAGAGACTCAGGGCATATTGCATTCTCGCAATGACAACAATCTCATTCGTGTCTGCACTAGAGATACCTTCAACCAATTCTTTGAGCTGTCTCATAAGAATTCCACAACAGGTATGAACAAAAACACAACTGATGAACACATGAATACTTAGTTTCGTTCTGCGAGAGAAAGTTTGAGTCCCTTCTCTCCGTGTATTATTGAATACAACTCTAATGGCAGAAAAACATATATAAGCAGGAATCTTTTTCACAAGTCACAACTGAGAGACAATTTTGATCTGTCTGTCTCATTGTGTTGCACAAACAGGCTACTGCTTATATACTTCACCTTCTTGTGTTTTTCCATATAAGGAGAGTAGGAGCATCATATCATATGCACTATAAAATGAAGAAGATAGTTAATTTCACACAAGAATATAATAAAAACCTAATCGATGGATATTAACACTTAGTTAGTATCATTGTGTGAGTAAATAAATAAAACTTATAAGGTTTATTTATATTTTTTATTAATATTGGTAAATAAATAAATTTTATAGAGTTTTTTAAACTAGAGTAATATTATTTGGACCTTTAGTTTAAATAATAGATGTTGGATTTTTCAGTAATATTTATAGATTTTTTTATTAACAAACATGATTAAATATATTGTTAAATAATTAATAATTAAATTATATTTTTAAAAATAATTAAAACCCTAAAAATATATTGTTAAAAAGAAAAGAATAATATAAGGAGGACACAATCATAGTTGATGAGAATGTGTTATTATCACTAGAGGGAAATTTTTAAATTGATTATTTCAACACAGATTTTATTTGATCTAAAAAACTAACAGCTGTAAGTAAAGACACTTTTGAATCTGGAAACTTCTTTGAAAAATGATATGCATTCAAATATAGTTGGTGATAATTTGTTTGTGAAATAAAAAATTCTCCAAGAATCAATACCAATGGAAATTTGAAAATCTATTAAAGTGCTTGATTTTTTTTTTTTTTGAAAAAAGTGGAAGATTGTTATCAAAACACAAAAGTTGTCTATCCGTTGCCATAACTTAAAAACAATTTTCAAGTTAAAGTTGATAAAAAAATTATTTTCAGTCTACTCACAAGAGATATTAAATGGATTGATATCGTTATCAATTCAGAAAATCATAGTTGAAAAATTATTTACATGAGTTAAATAAATGATTTTATTGGAAAAAAAATCAAAATAACTATAATTCAACAATAATGTTTATTTTTTATTTTAATTTTCTTACAAAAGTTTATGAAATTAGATTGTTTTATAAAATTTTAATTTTTTATATTACTATTATTTTGTGATATTGAATAAAATATATATGAAAATACATAATTTTTAAATTCGCGTAAGACAGTTCAAAATCTTGCACTGATACTGCACATACATTTTTGGGACTTTTATCACATTCACAAAAAGTGAAACCATATTGAATTGTTTTTACCTAGTCAACATTAAAATTTAAATTTATATATTGAGTTTTATTGGAAGCATCTATCAGAGTTTCTTTTAAACAACCATAAAATTCGTTATTGATCGCTATGAAGTTAAATGATTTTAGAACTTACCTAATCAAATTAATTTTTTTTTTTGTAAAAGTTTGATGTTCGTCGTCATAGCGGTTTTTTCGTACTTTGTCTCTGATTATTTCGTTAACAATAAACAACTTTTTTTTCTTTATGTAGTTAGAAAACAACTGAGCAGTAAATAAGTTTGATCATGTATTTTGTTTTTTCATTAACACGACATTTTTTTTTTAATTAGTCAAAAATGTTTTTTGGCTGCTTATCTTAATTTTCTTTTACCTAGGTTTGATATCCCAATTTTTTTTTCATTTCTCAAAATAAATATTATTTTTAAATTTTCTTTTTATTTTTTCTCAAACAGATTACTACAATTGAACCGAATGTATCTTCCGTGAAACAACAAATGCTTTACAGTCAATAATTTTGATTAATTACTGGTTTTCCATAAACTAGTTGATTAATTA
The DNA here is from genome assembly GCA_900108845.1 of Iljinskaea planisiliqua. Classification (NCBI taxonomy): domain Eukaryota; kingdom Viridiplantae; phylum Streptophyta; class Magnoliopsida; order Brassicales; family Brassicaceae; genus Iljinskaea; species Iljinskaea planisiliqua. The sequence goes on along the minus strand of FNXX01000007.1, from coordinate 2,356,626 downwards.
ATTACATCTTTTTTAGAAACCATTCCCCATCAACCGATTGTTCTACAATCAATCAATCAATCATCTTTGTAACCACATATTTTTATTTAAAACTTTCCCAAATTAACCGCCGGTTTACAATCAAGAAATTCGGTTAACCATATCTTTTTATAATAAACCTTTTTTATCGACTATTTTACAATTAATAATAATTTTGGATAATTACCATTGAATATAGTTTTAGTACCCATTATGCAAACCAGCCCATTTAGTAACAAGGCCCAATAAGTGATGATCGGCCCATTAGAAGTTATAACCGGACCATCAAAAGAGGGACCGTTTGTCAATGTCGCGCCGCTATAGAAAATAGTGTATGGTAAATCATATAATTTTACACATTAATAATATTCTACAAGCTCGATCGTTCGAGAGTTTGATGACTTGTCTCCCATAAAAAAAACGATCTGTGAGTACGACTTATATCACATGTTTTTATAAATCTTATTGGCCTACCGAAAGAAGAAATATACAGTTGATGTAAACGACTCAAACTGGGATTTCCAGAGATAACTTACGATTAACAAAAGATAGATTTATTTCTTTTATCTGAGAGAATATCTAATGTACAAAACAATGTTCCATGATGAACAAAACAGTGGAACCAGTATTCACTTCGAGTAACTTCCAAAACAATTCTCGCAAATACAACATTTCAACAGTTTAAACTGTCACTTTGTGCGGTTTTGCTTCTCCTCGATACCAGACTGAGAGAAGCGTTTTCTAAGAACTTCAAGAACATCTTCAAACTTCACATCCCGTTTAGACAAAAGCACCATCGAATGGTAAAACACATCCGCCATCTCAGATGCTGTTCTTGAAACGTCCTCCTTATCCTCCAGTGTTCTGCATAACTCGTCTGCTTCTTCCCTGAAACACAAAAACCCACTGAGCTTCAGACAGCGCTCGATAGTTTGCAGTAAACTTCAATTGCAGATATCCGACAAAGATACCTGATCTTTGAGCAAAGCAGAGCGTCATCCGTCAATAACCGTCGAGTCCATGACGGTTTGCCTTCTTGAGGAACTGTTGATTCCTCTTTCCGCTTCGAAATGAGTGATTCTAGTGAATACACTGTTGTTGATGCTAGCTTCTTTCCTGAAGCCTGTGATGTGGTTCAGAAAGTTGTTGACTTTCTTCAGATCTCATTTCATCTCTTGTCATAGGAAAAGGTAAAACGAGTTCCACAAAAGCAAACCTCATCATCGTTTAATTGATCCAAAACCGATGTGTAGTAGCAAGTCTCAGCCCCTGTGTGACAAGTAGGCCCATCAGGTGTTCCAAGGTAAATTATCTGAGCAATCACAAACCAATTAGTTTTACGAATAGCATTTTATCGCGAGGTACTCAGATTCTAATATATATCAATGGTTTTAAACAAACATACCGAATCACGATCGCAGTCGAGGTAAACATCGAGGACATTGATGAAGTTATTGGATGTCTCTCCCTTTGTCCATAAGGTTGATCTTGATCGACTGAAGAATGTAGCTTTCCGAGAAGTGATGGTTGTGGAGAGAGCTTCTCTGTTAGCAAAGCCTTGCATTAACACCGCTCCAGTGTCAACGTTTTGTGCTATTGCCACAGCTAATCCTTTGTCATCCCATTTTATGCTGTCCAACAAGTTACCTACCTAACCCAAGAAAACACATACAAAGCAAGATAAATACCAGAGTATACAACATCATAAATATTCTTATTGATACAGGAATTAAGAGATCAAAATTGCAAAAGAGAACTAACATTGTAAATTCGACCAAATAAGCCTCCTATAGTATAACTATAATACAGTAAATGCATTGTCGGATTGGTTATGGGAGGCAAAGAGATATGTCATGATGGAGTTTAATAAGATGTGGAGGACAGATGTAGCTCGTGCCATCATAGATTAAGACGACCAAGCAAACGATGAACACCTTGAGAGAGAATTTCAGACCAATAGATGGAAACCATCAAAAGGCTTTCCTTCTCTCTCTTTTCTGTACCAGAGATGTAACAGTTCCAACTCACTTGTCAAAAAGTGGGAACCTGACCATCTCTGGCCAAATCAATAGCAGCACTAAACCAAACTAAACATAAAGTAACTCTGGAGAATAATTATATTAGGGTAAGCAGTTGAATCCATTGCAAGCACTTGAAAACTAGATTTTATTTAAAAGGTTAATCAGGAAATGCAGCATTAATCTGAACATGAGGCCAGGACAAAACCTTTACATGAAAAAGATGTTTAAATGTGATGAACAGATGTAGCTCAAGTCATCATAGTATGTAGATGACCAAGCAAACGATGAGCACCTTGAAAGAGAAATCCAGACTTAAAGATGGAAACCATCAAAAGCCTTTTTTTCTCTTTCTTTTCTTTGCCAGAGATGTAACAGTCCAAACCCAAGAGTAAAAGGGTAGGAACCTGACCATCTCTGGTCAAATCCCAAATTTACAAGACGAATGAAAACCAAACACTCACAAGTACAACAACAACACACATAGACCTCACGTTTATCTAAACCGAACATAAATTACTTCAAAACGTAATCAATTCAAGTTTATTACTTTTTCGATAGCTCAGTGTAGTGATCAAATCAGGCTAGGCACCAGAATCCACTGAAGTCATTTCATAAAAGGTTTAAGAGAATATGCAGAATCACTCTAAATCTGAGAGAGTACAAGACAACATGTTTATTATCAAATGTGATGAACAGATGTAGCTCAAGTCATCACGAAAATACAGACGACCAAGCAAACGATGAGCACCTCAAAAGAGAAATCGAGACCCTAAAGATGGAAACCATCAAAAAAAATATTTCCTTCTCTCTGTTTTCTTTACCCGACATGTAACAGTAACTACTCATATGTCAAAGAGTAGGCACCTGACAATGTCTGGTCTCAATATATTCATCCTGAGCTCTAAAACCAAAGTTACTACCACAAACTCATATATGTAATCAAGCTTAACATATTAAGATTATAGAGAAAATAGATTCAATAGTTTACCTTAGCCTGAAGAGCAATGTTCTTATCGTTCGATGCGAATACAACATTGGATCTACTTCTCTGCTTAGAAGTATCTCTGATGCATAAGGCTTTAGGGATGAAGCAGCTACTTCTAGCCTGTAAAGACTGTGCTAATGCACTGTACGATACCGCCATTAACGCGATGTGAGTCGTGGAAGATTATATAGAGAGGACAGAAGTGGCGGCGGGATTATAAAGAGTGACGGAAAAAAAAAAAAAACCCTAATTGTTGTCAATGTTGATGATGAGACACAGTGACAGTGAAAGGCTTTTTAAAGACGAACCCATCAAGTTCTTTTCAATTTACCAAAGTACCCCTGACTAAGGTTCGCGCAATTACGTAAACATCCCCATTTAACCGCTTTAATTTCAATTCCGCCATTTCTCCCCCTCGTCGTCTCCAGTTAATTTTGGGGGATCGAAAACCTAGAAGAAGAAGATCTCGAGGAGTAGTACTATTCGGCTTCTGGTCTATTTTCCGGTCGTCTCCGGCATTATTTTCCCGCTCAGTCAGGTAATTTTATCTTTAATGTATGTACGTGTCTCGTTCTCGGTTTTTAGAATCGCTTCTGGGTCGATGCTACGGTTTTAGCTTATCGATTTGTGGAAGTTGAGATTTGATTACGAATTTTTTGATGCTCTTCTCGCTTCAGTCTCATGGTGACGATATAGGGTTTATTCGAGTGTAGGACTAATTGTGGATTCCTGTTTGGATTAGTGAACTAGTTTCTGCTCGGTACTTGATTTGGTTTTCAATGCTCTTCTATAATTCGCTTAGTTGAAGATGAATATATCTTTTATGTTTCTAAGTTTTTTTTCATTTTGTTCCTTTTGTAATATGTTTAACTGAATTTCCACGTTTATTTATTGGTTATTAGGCTTTGCATTGTCGAAGATGGCTGCTCCAAGAACAGGAGTGAAGTCTATGAAAGATTACTTGAGAAAGTATGAAAGTAGTGAGGTTATAGAAAAGAAAAAGAAGAAGAAGAAGAAGCCAGCCAAGCCTGAAGCGAAAGGTGTTTTAGTTGTGGACCAAGATCCGGTTTGGCAGAAGCCGATTGATCTTGAAGAGGAAGAGAATGAAGATGATTCAGCGGGTAATGGACTTGACGGTTTCTTATTTCCTTAGTAGTTCACTTCTCTGAATACGAATAGCAGTTTTGACACTGACAGTTTTCTTTTTTCTTTCTTGTTTTGTCAAGAGGAAAGGCCTTTGGTTGATGAGGACATTGAAGTTAAGAGAATGAGGAGGTTGGAGGAAATTAAAGCAAGGCGTGCTCAAAATGCCATTGCTGAGGATGGGAGTGGGTGGGTGACGTTATCTCCAGACCGTGGCGACGAAAGATCTGATCTTTCTCCTCCACGGAGACAAAGGACTCGTAATGACTCTCCATCTCCTGAGCCTGGGCCTAGAGGTTCAGTTCCTGATAGAGTTGAAACAGACATGTCACCACCACGTCGGAGAAAACGTCACTATACACCTTCACCTGAACCTAAAAAACATGCCGAGTCCGTTAGTTTGGATTCTGATTTGACACCACCTCGCAAAAGACAAACCAGAAATGATTCGCCTTCACCAGAACCTGAAGATAAAGCCCCCAAGAGTCTGAGTGAAGATCTATCTCCTCCTCGGAGGAGACGTGTTCATCCTGTATCGCCTGAATCAAGCAGAAAGCGTTCAGATTCCGTTGACTTGGATGGTGATTTATCTCCGCCTCGCAGGAAAAAGGATTTACGTGGTTCACCTGTCGCAGATGTTAAAAAGACGAGCAATGATCTTTCTCCTCCACGGAGAAGACGAAATCATTCTCCATCACCTGAACCGGGTAGAAGAAGGCCTTCAAAATCATTTGGCTCGAATTCTGATTTATCTCCACCACGCAGGAATGTGAATGTGAAGGGTTCTCGAGACTCAGATCTTTCACCTCAAAGAAAAACCGTGTCCAGGAGTTCCAATTTTGATAGCTCTCCCCCAAGGAGACCACGCAGAGATTCGCCACCTCCTCAAGCAAGCAAGGAGCAACGGAAGACTGGATTAATTAGTGGCAAAGACATCGGAAGTGAATATCGAAAGAAAAAGGAGGATGAACAACTGAGGTAAGAATTAGGAAGCAGACTATTCTTTTAGGTTTATCATTTCTTTTTGTATTAGGATTTTGTCTTCTCTATGTCTTTTTAAGTAGGGAGTCCATATAGAGACCAATTTTCACTAACGATAATTTAGGATTCTCGACTTAAGCTGCTATCCGTTTTGACAAGTTATACATATTTTACAGGTTTAAAAAAATGGATTCCGAGCTAACTGGTCAGAATGCAGAAGCAGTGTTCCGTGACAAGATCACAGGTAACGAGCGACTATAGGTTCTTAGTCACTATAATTTGCAGTGAGAATGCATAATCACATGACTCACTCCCAGATGGTTATTTATTGGTATTACAGGGAAGCGTATATCAAAAGAGGAATATCTTCAATCGAAGCAAAAAAAAGTGGTGGAAAAGCCAAAGGTATTGTTTGCTTGTTAACTCTTATTCGAATTGTGAATCTGAGTAATTGAGAAAAATACAGTTACCAATGTAATTGACTAATTTTTTTGTAGGAGATCAAACTGGAATGGGGCCAAGGTTTAGCTCAGAAACGTGATGCTGAAGCTAGACTACAGGAACTTGAGCTTGAGAAGGATAAGCCATTTGCTCGGACCAGGTACTATATCGAGTCTTCTTCATGAGCTTGAGGTTGAGCTATTACCTACTTGGTTGTTCTTTAAACAGTTTTATCTCTGCCGTTTCAGGGATGATCCCGAGCTTGATCAAATGATGAAAGAAAGAGTTAGATGGGGAGATCCAATGGCTCATTTGGTCAAGGTATTGATAATACTTCTGCTTACTACAAACCCATCACTAAACAAGATCCTAACAATATTACCGGATCTCTGTATCGCAGAAAAAGCAGCACGAGACACCTCTTATGGATCTAGGGGACGACGAGAAAATGCAAAAATCTGGATTTGTCATACCACAAAGTATCCCCAAGCACAGCTGGTTAACAAGAGGATTAGAAGCTGCTCCTAACCGGTATGGAATCAAACCCGGTAGACATTGGGATGGAGTTGACCGCAGTACCGGTAAGTTTTTTTATCTGGTACATGTGTTTTATCTGGTACCCGTTAGAAGCTTATTTGTCTGATCTGTTTTTGTGGTCTATAGGACACGAGAAGGATAGGTTTAAGAAGACGAGTGAGAACAAAGCAACGGAAAGAGAAGCTTACCTTTGGTCTGTTTCTGATATGTGATTCCCTACTAAATCAGAAATTTTTGGGCTAAATGTGGTTTGGTTCAGGAGAGATGACCATTCTAAACCGAGGAATTTTCGGTTTGTACTGGTTTGATACTTTTATATGTTAAGACAACCAGAGTCTTGTTTAGAGGAATCCTAGTTCTTGTTTGAAAATCCTAGATAACGGCACAGTATGGCTTCGGTTGAACCGATCTCAATGTTGGGATAGTAGTTCCAGATTCCAAAAACCGAAATCAATATACAAATCCTAATCGTAAATTGAATCCAAATCTGATTTATTTTGAAACATCTTTATATATATAATAGTGTTGGATTTAACACCATCGAAATATAATCGAATAAATTTAAAAAAATCCAAAAGTTAAACTAATAAATCAGACATGATAAAGAACCGATTGTTGTCACTTGTGTAATGTATGTAAACTAAAGGGGAGATTCGAGAATTTTATACGGGCCAGGCCCTTTGAAGGAGTTTCTGTTATTTTATTTTGCAGATTTTTTGGAGGAGAATCCTCAATCTGAAAATTTCGAAATAAAATACTTCATCGGATGTGGTTATTGGTGGTGAAACGTTACCCCTAAAACCTCTCAATTATTATATTTTCTTCTATAAAGGAGCACGCTCAAATATGTACGGACACTATTTTATAGTATAATTTAAAGACGTGGGTCTATATAGATTTTTGGTTATGGCTTAAACTAGCTAACTGGGGACTATGTTCACTTTGTCTACTCCATTTTCCGTGGATAATAATTGTGTTTTCTTGCCGTCAATAAAATAAAATAAAACTGAGAGGGAAAAACAAATTAAAGGAAAAGATTAAGCAAATCTGGACTTGGGGATTATAATTTTACGTGATCTTCTTTGGAAGCGGGAATCACCTGATAATGTCTTTACCTTTTCTAACTTGGAACCATATTATTCGTTACTCACTTAACAACTCTTTTTAACTTCAGTAATTTTATTTCATATTCATAATTAATTAACCGACTATAACTGATATCACAAACTTATATGAGTTTTTGAAATTTTGTTACTTTCAGAAAGCTTGATTGTTTATTAATATGCTAGTAAATTCAGACTAGATATCTCTGATCCATTGGGGGCAATGCAAGAAAATTAGCTTAACAAAGATTGAAAAAGACATTGCAAGAAAATTAAAGTACGTAGAAAAAATACCATAACCACTCGATTTACAAAATAACCAAATACTTGTGGCATTTTAAGTTGGAAAGTAGGAATTTGTTGATATATCATTACAAAGACCATACGATAATACCTTTCATAAATTGTAGTTCCACAAACGTTTTGTTCGTAAATACAGCTTTATCTACTGTTTCGATTGAACTAAAGAGAAAAATTCAAAACAAGTAATACAATATAATTTTTCTATTTTCTATGCATATTACTTGTACTCGCTCAATTTCCTAAAATTACAATGTCTCACTGCTTTGGAAGATTCAGTTCATTCTTTTTAATAGTTGAAAGGAAAAGGGAAGGCATAAGGAAAGTACCTAGCCCATGATTTAAAACTGAACTTTTTCTCTTTATTAAATTTTCAAACCGGTTTCAATTAAAAGTTAGAACTAGTGTAAACTTATTAAAAACGAACATTCTAATAAATTAAAAACGGGTGAGTGTTTAATAACACAATCTTATTGTTTTAGATTTTCAATATTACACATCGCAATAAATCTATACTATTAAAATAAGAAACATTATACAAAAAAACATTCTGTACTACGTTATATTACGATTTTTCCCATTGATTCTATTTATTTTTTTAAGAGTCTCATTAAAGGCAAAATTGTCATTTGCAAATATGAACAAATATGCAAGATCTAACCATATATATGATCAAAATCTGTCAATAGAGATATTCTCTTGATTTCAAATCTTAAAATATATAATAAATCTAGAAATCTTAACAAAAAATTGTACATACAATTAATACATTTAAACACGCTTTAAATAATTATCTAAATAAAAATATATATTTTTCGTGATATGTTCGATTATGCATTTTTCAAAACATTGTAATTAACATTAATTAACAAATTTATCAATTAATATTAATATATTGTAATAAATTAATGATTTAATTTTGATCTTCAAAATTTAAATATAAAAATTTTTACAAGATTATAAAATTTATAATAACAAATTATGTCCTTAGGACGGGCCATAATCTAGTCTATACTATTAAAACAGGAAACATTATAGAAAAAACCTTTTGTACCGTATTATATTACGATTTTTGCCATTGATCCTATTTGATTTTCAAAGAGTCTCATTAAGGACAAAATTTTCATTTGCAAATGTGAACAAATATGCAAGATATTGAAAAATACAAGTGATATTAAAAAAATATATTAATAAAGGTACCTAATTTCAAAAACCAAAAATATATTCTTAAATTTAATTTTCAGAATTTAAAAAAAATTGTAATTAACATTATTTAACAAAATTATCAATTAATATTAAAATATTGTAGTAAATTAATTATTTAATTTTGATCTTCTAAATTTACAAATATAAATTATTAAATAAGATTATAAAATATATAATAACAAATCTCGTCCTTAGGACGAGCCAGAATCTAGTAGTCTTTAATCTGAAATCCGAACCCACCCCGAAATATCCGATCCCGAATCTGAAGAACTTTTTTAGAAAATTCAATTGGTTTCTATATGTTGAAACTTGAAACTCAAATAAACTGATCCAAATCCGATGAATAAATTTAAAAAATTTGAACAGTTTTTATTTGTCTAAAAAAACAAAAAACAAAATCCGAATAAACTGTATCCAAACTTGATCTCTAAATATCCGATTTTTTTTTGTTTTATTACATTGATTACTTTGGTTTTGAAAAAATCTGAAATAGTTGAAACCGAAACATCCGATCCCGAAATAAAACTTGAATGAGTTTTTATGTGTCTAAACCCAAAAAAATCCGAAATAAAATCTGAAACTCAATATAAACCCGAAATAAATTGACTCGAATCTGGTGAACAAATTTTAAAAACTCGATCGGTTTTTATGTGTCTAAACCCAAATAAATTTAAACAAAGTGCCAGCCCTAGTCTTTTGTCTGAACACAATTAAGAATATTAGTAGTCACATCCATTATTCAAATTTACAATTTTGAAGTTCATATAATTTGGAAGTATCCAAACTTACATTCTATATATATATATAATATTGAACGTACAAAAAGGTTGTAGCACTGCTATCCACTGCCTTTGTACACAATATAAACGTTTGACAGTAACATTGATTAGTGAAAAAGTGATTTTATTGTACGTTTTATCGAATAAATAGTCAGTCCACTGTTTTTTTATCCTCACAGTAATAAGTCAATAACCAAACAACGCTTCTCTCACTCGTTTCCAGCAAGTTTTTGTTTTCCCGTTCCTGCAAGTTTGAGACCAAAGTTATCAAGAACTACCCTAATCAAACGCAAAAGATAAACTAAATAAAAGAGATAATGGATCTCAAACCAGAAATCAAATCTTTGGGCAGGTTTACTTGGTTCAATGGTGAACTGATCGAATTCATTACAAACCCTTGGAGTGAACGTTCGATATTTTTTAGTAGACGAAAAATAATAGAAAGTATCCAACGATATAAAAAGAGAGAACAAAAGTCACGAGGAACTGAATGGTTTGTAATGATTCTGACTTAATTGATCCACACAAACTCATCCACATACACCACCACAAAGGTAGCATGCTCTGCTAACGTATTCTAGGAAGCTAGCGGAGCTGAACCTAACCCACACATGACTCATACGAAAGATTGATAACTGGACGATCACCCTACCACATAACTCAATAACCTGATATCTTATAAATTAGTGTTTGCATAAAAGGGATTCGAAATATTTTGGGTGATATTTTCATTCTGATACGTACTATGAAGTAATCTATACATTTATCATCTAGGAACAACCGTTGATCACCTCGTGAAATTGTTCTCTAACCAAAATTCCTCTCGAACTCATTTTGACTTAGAGTGTTAATAGGTTCTACGAAGGTACCACACTGATGTCATGAACGAGATTGACCGTCCTTTATGTGGTTTAAATTTGTTCACTATTCAGAGGTAGTCTCTTGAAAATGATCAGGAACATGTGTAAAAAGGCAAAAAACAAATCTTCCACGAACAGTATTAAGATACAAACTATGTACGCAATTGTTGTAAAACAGTGAATGGTAGTGTAGATATGTGTTTTTCGTAGTTTACATGATCATTGTGATATCTAAATATATTCTTATCTACAAAAATGGAATGTGATCTCACAATGCAGTGAAAAGATGTCTAAAAAGGAACATAAAGAATAACAAATAAAAGCCACAAAGCTGCACAACATGTTTGTCTTTCTATTAGTAAAACAAATCCGAAAGACAAAATATAGTGTAAGACAAGATGGGAAGTGTTTTGGGGACATTGACTATACTTTTCTTGCACATTAACTAAATCTCTATAATAATCAAAGTTAGAACCATATTCATTTGTTTCATTTCAAAATATTGAGGGGATTCTTTCTAAAAGATATTTATTCGATATAAAACCATTGAACCACTATCGTTTTGTTATAACCTCTTGACATACCACAGAACAAATTTTAATTTGAAAAAAAATACTATTACTTCGGAAAACATTTAAAATTCTTATTTTATAAAAACAAAATTGTCATTATTATTTTTAAAAATCTATTTTAGTTGAAGAGTTTAAAATATGTTGTTTAAAAGTTGCATGAAATTTTTAGCTTATTCAAAACTACTAGAGTTTTAGTTCTAACAGTTATTATTTAAAAAAAAATATACAAAATAAGAACTATATTTTGAGCTTCAAAACACTAATTTCAAGTTTCAGAAAATATGGAATTGATTTTCTCCCCACTTATTCTCTTATATATCCTCATATATTTCTTGGATCTTTATTTAATTTGGAGTTTTGCTGTCCCTCTGTTCGAAGCATTCTTTGCTTAAAGACAGGTTAGCCCCAGGAATAAAGTTAAGTTCCCACCCCCAACGTTTTGGGCTAAAGAGATACATTTAATATTTCAGTCTGATTTTATTTCTTTTCAAGAAAGTTTAGCATCGTTGAACATGTTACACATTATCTAAATGCTTTTATGCACCTTAGAATTTTCAATGTTTAAACTACAGTTCGATCAATAAAAAATGCAGTTCCATCGGTTAGTATATATATAGTACAGAATGCTCAAACAGAAAACAAGTCTAATAGTGTATATATAGTGCTCGAGTAAAAAACAAGTAAATGTTATTGCATTTTGTCATGTAGTACATTGTTTATTATTTAATATATTTTGTTTTTGCAAAAACAAATTTAACTACTTAGGACGAAATATTCTAAACATCCGAAAACTTAAATCCACTCTTGCAATAATAGACACATAGTTTGGAATCAAAACTTAATTCAAGTATTCACGTTCTTATACATTTATTGTTTAATTTTAGTAACTAAAAAATGAAAAGTTTACAAAATATGTATAGGGAAAATAGAAAAATATATGTGCATGTAATCCCTATTACTTAACCACGAATCAACGTTACAATATCATCAGCCTACGTGACTTTGGAGACGGATCTTCTAATGCCTACCTATATTTAGTAATTTTATAATTAAAAGTTTGTGTTTTAGCTTAACATCTTTATCGGAATCGAGTGAGTTTTTTCTACAATTGTTTCTTTTAACATCTTTAAAAGAAAAAACAACCGATGTACAACACGATTAAGTAAAGTCAAGCAGCTTGTTCATCATATTTTTTTTTTAATAATTTTAAACGAATCTAACCTATAACTATAAGTTCGAATATCTCGCAAGAACTATACGTACTTTTCACGCTACATGTGAAACTTCATTGTGATTTATATCAAAACTATTTTCTTGTATGGTTTCTCTTAAGTAAAAAAAAATTCGACATTTGACTTCATTTGTAGTTACCACATTTATGAGTGAAAATAAAAGTTATTAGTATAATTTGTTTTAATCATTTTTAGCAAAATTTGCATAACGTATGACATACTTACATATGCAAGTAAAATAAAATTAAAGACAAAAAAAAAAAATTTGGTCGGAGAATTACGATAAACGTACATGACAAACAAACATGTCACATGTGTAAACAAATAGCATAGCTGTTTATATCCCATACTTGAAGTTTCCATCTACCATGCCAACATTAATCCTTGATGGAGACACTATCTAAGCACTTCAACTAGACACAATCACTAACAAGCTTAATTATTAGATAGATACATAACCTTATAGTATATATATATATATATATATATACGAGCATTATAACCCTCGCGGTCTTTCTAATTTTTATATACTTCAACCATCAAATAATTTGTTCTCTTCTCAGTCGATACTTCTTACTCGTTTAGTATAAAAGGACGAAAAAAGATTTTTATCACACATGATCACATCTCAAACGAGACAAAACGATGAAACATATGTTACATGTAGAATATATTGTTTATAAAAGTAGACATATATTAAAATAAAAATAAAGGAACGAACCCACACACAAAGCGAATCGTGATGCGACCGTTCCCTTGGCCTGTCAAATATATCGTGACCATAGCCCGACCCGGGTTCAGCTGTCTTAAACCAATTAAAAGCCGCCACGTAAGCTGCTTCCAGCACACGTAAGCCATCTCCGTCACCGTGTTAGACAACATGGGCCCTCACTGCCGTCTCTTAACGAGACCAGTTTTCATCGGCACACCAAAGGCTTCTCTGTTAAAAAACTCACGGTGGTTTTTGTTTTTATTTTTAATATACTTAACGCCGTTAAAACTTTTCTCTTTCCTCCACGTATAAATACCCAGAGGAGCTCTTGTCTCCTCTTCTTTCCCTTCCTCATAGACTCATAGTTTATAGTCGGAGCTCCGTTTAAGTTCGTGGGTGACCCGTTAACCCGAATTCTCCCTCCTCTTTTGTTTGGTTCTTTTGAATTAGTTTCGGTTGTTCTCATTTTTTAAGTTTCTTCTAATAGTCTGTTAGAGAGATTTCTGGATTCGATTTCGCACGAAGAAGACGACATTTTCAGGTCAGTACGAGTTCTGTTGTGAGATTTTTTTTTTTTTTTTTAAATGATTTTTATCGGAAAATGAGAAAACCAGACAGATTCGTTGCTTGTGTTTTTTTTTTTTGTTTTTATTGTATTTTCTGCGACTGAGAAAGAAACAGAGATTTTGTCACTGATTTTTTTTTTTTCGATCGATCTTTTCAAACTATTTTTTCTCGGAAAAAAAAGAGAAAGAATCAGAGAGTCTTTTTGTTGTTGTGTGTGTGTATTGCCTTTACCTGCTGCATATTTTGCTCCAATGTCACTTGATTGATTTGATTTTGACAGATTCGATTCGTCACTTCTCTCTTTCTCTTTTGGTTCTATATCCCGCTTTCTAAGCTTCCAAACAGATTTTCTTACTAAAACAAAATTTTCCACAGCTTTTTTTTTACTACTTACCCACAAAATTTACTGTTTCTTCTTCTTCTTCTTCATTTCAAAAGTTTCCCGGTAATTTATTGCTCCCTAACTTTACTTTTGCTTCTTTTTGTTTAACTTGAAAAGAAAGAAGAACGCGCCGAATTTTTCTCACCCATTCATCGTCAATTGTTTCGTCCTTTTGTTTTTCTCTCACATTTACTACCATCACTCTCTCTCTCTCACTCTATCTCTGTAACACTACTAATCTTCTGCAGCCATTGATGGCCTATATATAGGTTTAGACACAGAACAAACCCCACTCGTGCCGGCGACGGAAATAGACTAAACCTTAAAGAGGAAATAATAGCAGAGCTCGAGATTCTCAATATCTCAAAGGTGAGTTAGCCTCAAAACTTAATAAACCCATCATTACACTCCATTCATATCTAATTCAATGCTTTGATATTCAATGCACAATTTTTTAATTAGATTATTCAAAATAAAACATAAAAAAGAAAAGAAGAATATTAATTGGCTTTTTTTTTTTTTTTTACTACTTACCCACCATCATCTGCAATTTTTTTGTTTGTTCTTGTAGCTTTTTGTATCGAAAACATTCATATCTGTAGCTTTCATCTCTCGACACGCTTTAGATTGGTCCATCATCACACAAAACCCTAAAAATAGAAACCAAACTCTTTTTCTTTTCCCTAACACGTGACTGTGAAGATTCCTTTTTCTTGTTTAAACATTGAATATTTCCTTTTCCAGTGATTCCAATAGTCTTCATATTTTTTATTTAGTTTGTTTTCTTTTCTTCAATGGTGTTAAACACGGGGAGAATCTGATTGTATTATTTGATTCTTTCGTCAATTTAGTATTGCTTTTCTTTTGGGGGATCTCAGATAAAGAAGATAATCTTAATTTTAATATGTCAGGAATTTCGGCTACTGCAAATAATAAAAGAAGGTTTTATTCTGATATTTGTTAGTTGAGTGATGGGCATGGGCCTCTTTGCTTCACACGAAAGCACTATTTAATTTTTTTAACCATTTTATTTTATTCCCAATTCTTTTAAAAGTAAACTAAAGAATCATTTGTCTCTATTACGATCGTCTTTAAAATTAATTTACTTGTATATAATTCTACCATTTCAGGTGTTTGGATTTGCATTTTTTTTCACTGGGGTCCTATCCTCTGATCCCCAAGTTCTCTTTCTTTTCTGGTTCTAATATCTTTTGTTTTAAAAAAAAGAAAAGTGTTAACTTGTAGTTTTAAATATCTTCCAACACTTTTGTCTCTATCAAGTTCACTCCACTTATTATGAAAGCTTAACATATTTTATTCCAGTTGTTTTCATTTGTTGTTCTGCTTCAGAAATTAAAATCTCCGAGGTAAACCACTCACATTAAACCATGGTGGAATGTTTTTTTTCCTAAAAATTTATTTAATGGGTTAAGTTCTTGAAATATCTAGCATTGGTTCTTTATGAGTTAAAAACTAAACCAAATCAACTTTATCAAGTCTCTATTTTCTTTTGAGTAGTTGTTTTCTAACTAGAAGAGACATACGTCACATCTTTTGTCCTTTTTTCGTTGTGTTTGCGTTACAGAAAACGACAATTGGCATCCAAATTCCCCTTCCTATGTTCTAACTTCTAACTAATGTTTACAATTGTCTGTTCCTATTCATTGTAGGACCATTTCATTTGTTAGAAATAAAAAAAAAACCTTACCTTTTTAATAAATTAAATCTGTACCCTGATTACATAAGCTTATATCTACCGTGTTATATGTCGGATTGTGGATCCCTTTATTATCTAGCTCTCTCTACTTTTAGTTTTGTAATTACTTTATTTGGTTTGTAGTATTATCCAATGAGGTTTGGTTGTGTGATGTTTATTTAAGTAGACTCTGTTTTATACTACGATCTTATAGGGCTGAAAAGGCAAGAGAGAACACAAAAAGAGGCAAAGATGTTTACTTGCATAGCTTGTACGAAAGCAGACGGAGGTGAAGAAGTCGAAAATGGAGCGCGTGGAGGCACCACTCCCAATACTAAAGAAGCCGTCAAAAGCCTAACCACACAGGTCTTTCTTCTCTTCTCTCTTCTCTCTCTCTCTCTATGAATCTCTTCTTTCTTTGATGATCCTTCTGCTTTATTTTTTCTTCACTTTATTTTGTTGCTTTTACCTAATTGCCTTGCTACTGAAACAAACCAAAGACACAGACCCCAATTAACGTATCTCACAGAAGATAAAAAAAGCAACTCTTTAACATATAAGAAAACGTACGGTCCAATAGGTTTGACTGATATTCGTTTCTTTATCTTTCGAGATTTTATGTAATGAGACTGATATTCATTAGTATAGTGGCTCACTGTTGTTTAGACAGAGATGCAACTTCACTTGCTTGGCATCTTTCACCAATCTCTCTCTTTAATAGGTTATGTCAGTGTTTGTTTCTTATCTATGTGACTAGACATGAAAGTCAAACAAGTACTGAAACGATTAAAACCCAGCTTGAAACATCTTTAATTTGTGTATCCGGTTGGATTTTGTGTTTAGGAGTAAAGTGGCTGATTAAAGCTATTAAGGGTCAGGACTTGATGAATATTGCTAATGAAGACTGATCTAATTATACTTTTTTCTCAAATAAGCTTTAGTGGATTCTTACCTAGACAAGGGAAAAAGAAAGGTTTAAAGAGTAGGGGCAACTATTTAGTAAATCAAAAAACAAAAGGAAGAGATGGACGTTATGATTTATGTTCAGCATACTGAGAAAGACAGGATGAAGTAGTTTCTTTTTATATATCATTTTTAATTATGTTAGATCTCATAGCTTTATTGATGTTCTTTTAAGAATGATCATAGTAGATCTCCTTTTTTACTTCGTTAGGCTAAAAAGTATATATGTCTTGACGCATTTAGTCATGGCTAAAGGCATAATGTTTAGTGAAAACTGTTCTATTCAACACTATTGCGTTTTAAAATGTTTTTTTTTTTTTTTTGGTAACTTGTGTTATGCAGATTAAAGATATGGCTATGAAATTCTCTGGTGCTTATAAACAATGCAAGCCATGCACTGGTTCCTCTACTAGTCCCATGAAGAAAGGACATAGACCGTTCCCAGATTATGACAATGCTTCTGAAGGTGTTCCGTACCCTTACATGGGTGGAAGCGCCGGTTCTACTCCTGCTTGGGACTTCACAAACTCCTCTCACCATCCAGCTGGACGGTCAGAGTCAAAATTCACTTCAATCTATGGAAACGATCGGGAATCTATCTCTGCTCAGTCTTGTGATGTGGTACTAGATGATGAAGGGCCTAAAGAGTGGATGGCTCAAGTAGAACCTGGTGTTCATATTACATTCGCTTCGCTTCCTAGTGGAGGAAATGATCTTAAACGTATCCGTTTTAGGTAATTGAACTAATTAAAACAACCTCTATGTGTGTGATCTTTGAGTTTTCAACATAAGTAGGTGACGACTAGAACAGGTTCTGCATGTCCTGTTTCGCAATCTATGTTGGTTTGGTTGCAGTTCACTTGTAGATGTAATGTATGAAGCGGATTCTTTTAGTTAAAACATACACAAGTGCTTCAGATGTTTTCACTTCATGACATTGGAAGCTGAAACTAACCATTACTTTGTGTCTTGTTTTGAAAGCCGGGAGATGTTCGACAAGTGGCAGGCTCAACGGTGGTGGGGTGAGAATTATGACAAAATCGTTGAGCTTTACAATGTACAAAGATTTAATCGCCAAGCTCTTCAAACGCCTGCTAGATCCGAGGATCAGGTAAAACACACATATATCCTAACTCTTTTATCATTTGCCTGAAACCAAGAAAAAAAGGAACATCGAATTGCAATGTTACTTCTTTCTTTAGACAAGAACCTTTTGTGAATCTTGTCTTGTTTATCATTTCAGTCACAGAGAGATTCAACTTACTCGAAGATGGAATCAGCGAGAGAGAGCAAAGACTGGACTCCAAGACACAACTTCAGACCTCCAGGAGTTAATGTCCCGCATCACTTTTATGGCGGCTCTAGCAACTATGGTCATCATGGAGGACCTCCAATGGATGCAGCAAGAACCACCACTTCTTCAAGAGATGAACCACCGTCAATGAGCAACGCTAGTGAAATGCAGGCTGAGTGGATCGAAGAGGACGAGCCTGGCGTTTACATTACCATCAGACAATTAGCAGATGGGACTAGAGAGCTACGTCGGGTCAGATTCAGGTATTGATTACTCTGGTTTCCGGTTTAGGATGCCGGTTACCAAAGAGATGGTGTGAGACATTTTGGAACTCAAGATCATACCGTAACTAACCGGAATTTATGCTTGTTTAATCAACAGCCGGGAACGATTTGGGGAAGTGCACGCAAAGACGTGGTGGGAGCAGAACAGAGAGAGAATACAAAGCCAATACCTCTAGAAACAGAGAGAATATGAGTCTCTTCAAAATCTTTAATTAATTAACCTTCTTCACAGAACAACACATCTATACACATTTTGTTTATCTTGTTTTCTTCTTAGCTTAAGTTCTATACATAAATCAAGTGTTTTGAATCATCATCGATAATTAAGCTAATTATATATGACCATCATCAACCGGTAAAACCTAGAAGACAAAATTGTGAACATCTATATGATAATGATATTGTGATGAGAGATAGATTAGAAGAAATGTATCTGTCTGCTCTCATATCATATTCGGTATACATAGGTGATAGGACATATATATATAAAGTGAATAGAACAACTAGAGTATAATTACAAATAACTAGATTATAATTACAAAATTTTAATAATGATAACATACATAATCATAGGGTTTGAGACATGATTATAGAAATAATTATTGTGTATATTTTTAATATGCCTTCTTAATCTTAAAACTGTGATGAACGAACACGAAAGAAGCAACTGATTGAAATTAACAGAGAAGTGAACATGAAAGCTGAAGATCCCACATTGATGAGATTGTGGAAGGTTAGGACGATAACCATGATGAAGATAATTGGGTGATGGCATGGTGGAGATAGATGTTTGAATGCGGCGATGAGGGAAATACTGAAGTTCAAATGGTGGCTATGATGAAGAAGAACAAAATTAAAATAATTTTTTTTGTTTTGTTTTGTTTTTGGCTAAAATAAAAGAAAATTTAGTTTTATATAGTAATAATAAAAACTAATTAATTGTAATTTTTTAAATGAAATTTGAATAAATTTAGAGAGGAAAAAAATTGGGGTTCAGAATTTTTGTTTTCTTTATAATAAATTTAAAAAGCATTAATGCTTGTAGAAGTTTGATGGCATATATATATATATATATAATCTTATGCATTTAGTTGTTTAAACAAATACTAATACTAGTAACTATTTTTTTTGTTAAAAAAAATACTAATAACTATATAAAAAAATCATAATACATTTCATTAAGTTTAAATATCTATCATCATAATCAATTATAAATACTTTTATAACTTTTTACTTTAATAATCATTTATATTTCAAAACAGTTTTACAGTAATTTGGATTTTTGAATTGCTGTAAATCTGAATTTTCTTATGGTTCAGAGACATAAGACAGAGGCAATATTGATGATTTTTAGTTACCAATTACACCAAATATACAACAATATAACGAGTTCCTGATGTTATATATGTAATATTATGTATTTCGTTGTTTAAACAAATACTAGTAACCTTATGAAAAAAATTAATACATTTCATTAAGTTTAAATATCTATCATCATAATCAATTATAAATATTTTTATTACTTTTTACTTTAGTTATCATTTATATTTCTAAACAGTCAATAAAGAGTTTGTTTTCCATCTCAACAATTGGTCATAACTAATTTGGAGTACTACAATCTATTATAACCAGTACGATAATGAAATTACAATAATATATCTCAATAAAAGAAAGCCATATTGCTAAGGGATCGAGATCAAGCTTTGAAAATAAGGAGCTACCAATATCACAGATTCTGCATCGAAGCACAGGGAATATGATCTCGTCTCCAAGTCATACATCACAAGATTTGGGTTATCGTCATGCTCATCAAAAAACAATAGCTTCCTGTTATTCAGAACAGCGAGCGGACAAGCTATTGGCCACATATCATCGCTTAGCAAGCCATCAGGACAAGAAGAGAGATCTAATGAATACATCTTCTCCCATGTCATGTCTGAACAATTTAATGTCCATAAATCTTGCACTGGCCACTTCTTTTCTGATACACACAGACGATTATTCAGATTGCACATGATGATCCGGCTTTCATCTTCCTGAGTAATTGGAGATTCTGAAATCTCTTGAAACATCTCGGTGTGGCAATCAAAAGATATTACTTTTATTTCGGTATTGCTCTTGAAGATGAACCAATGAAGTGATCCATCTACGTATACAGGACTTTGATCACCAAGAATCCGGTATGGAGAAGATTCCACATACCTCCAAGTATTGTTGTTAAAATCAAATACTTCACAAGTAGTAGCACCTTCTAGGTTTAGTTCAGACGAATTATACAACCAAACCAACTTGTATTTTTTTGTGCATATGTCTTTGGCAAAACCTAACAAGTTGGGTTCGTATTCATAGTACCTTTCCAAAAGAAGTGCATGAAGACTTGCTTGAGGAACTTGTCGCATCCATTTTGTGCTTGGATTGACCACAAATATAGATCCACGAAACTCGTAGATGCACACGAGGCCGTCACAGCTTCTGGAAACATCATCAAAGGAGAGTTGGAGATGAAACTCCGGCTCAGCATCACCAAGGTCTTGATCATCGATAGCATCGGGAGGGCCCAACACCAATGTCCTAATCATCAACATTTCATTGTCTAGAAGATCATCATCATCTTGATCATCGACAAGAAGGAAGTCTGGCTCTCGTAATTGCCGACGGATCATATGTCTCTCCTTGAAATGTTGAGATTCAATCGTTCTTTTCCATGTTTTGGACACTAATTTGAATCTGAGTAAAGATTTCACAGGGAGTCTCTCAAGAATTTCTTCCACTTGATCTTGCTCTAGTCTCATACTCAATGTTAAAGTAATCTTTTTTCTCTCTAGGATTAAAGTCTTGTCTTTGAGGGAAAAGGAGGCATGCACACTTAGTTATTTATACCGCAAAATGAGTTGTATGACAATTTATGGTGGATACTGTGTATATAGGGATATTACTATTATTTTCCACTTATTTATTTGAAATGACACGCTTCTCTTGTTTTCAATAGTCTGTTTCCTTTTAAAAATATTTTGTTCTTTACTTGGCTTTCCTTTAAACCTTTAAGACCTCTTACATGTAAATTTTATGTTCAATGCATTAAAAATTATACCAAGAAAAGAGATTTTTATTGATTTGGTGTAATCATTATTTTATAATAAAAACTTAACCTTGCTAGTTTTGTCTTATGTTTATCTTGTGAATTTGTTAACTAATTAATATTAAGATATACTTATATATATTTAACTAAAAACCAATTTTAAAATATTAATACATTCATTAATACTTATATATCTACTGATAGTTTAAAAATTAATTAGTTTTAAAAGATTTTGATTAATGATAGGTCAAAATAGATTAATGAAACAACATGACATAGATTTATTAAGCACGTGTGGTATACAAAATATGAAACACTAAAAAACATATAGATGTTTTTATCTTAAAATAATATTTACCTTAAAATAATATTTTATAAGCAAGATTTCACATTTTACTTGATAAAATCTATGTTAATGTTCTGCTATTCGTTGGATAAATAGTTTGAATATTATTATTTTAAATTTATAAAATACTAGAAAATTTTGATTTTATTTTTACAGTTTTTATTAGTACCTTATTTATTAGTAATATATATATTTATTTATTTTATGCAGTATATATTTATACTATTGTTGATATGGTTCTTTTAGTATGTTTAAAAGACTATAGCAAATCACAAATCACGGTAGTTCAAATTAAAGAAGATCAAATGTCATACTACGATTCTGTGAGAGTAATATAAAACGAAGAGTATCAAAGTATGTGTTTTGTTTATAAAAAGAAATAAAATTATGAATTAAAAACGTCAGGTCTTAGGACAAATTCTCAGGCATTTAAAATCGTAAATCAGGATATCAACAAAAGAAATCATTAAACATGTTTTTATTCTCGAAACACCAGTTTATAATTAATCTACTATTGTAGCATCAATTACTATATCCAAAAACCTAACATTCCAAATTATCATTTGAATTTATGAAGTTAAACATGCATTAAGATCAAATTGGATATGTTCACAAAACGTATTAACATCAGCTTTCGTTGGTTAATAATGTTGTTCTCTATGTTTTTTCAGTCATTTAATCAAAGACTTTTGATGCATTAAACATCATAATATCAGAAATTAGGTAGTTAATCAAATTTCAGCATTAAGAACAACACTAGATAAAGAATTAAAAGAATAAATCTATATTCTAATCCAAACAACTTAGCTATTCATGAATTCCATGAAACAATAAAACCTAACTATTGAGCTATGTAGACATAATACCATAAATTAAGTAAAGAGATGAAAAATGCTCATTGTCAATTGAATACAAATTCGAAGGGATTCATAAATTTTCTCGAAGATGTAAAATCACAGATTCTTCTCCCCAATTTCTAAAAATCTACTAAAAATCAAAAGTCTGATTAAAAATAGAATTTAGCCTGAAAATAGATATATAGGTCAAAAACAAGTTTTTGGTCGAATTCAATTGAATTGTGAGGATTTTGGAGCAAAAAGAAAAGTTTAGAACTATGATTTTTCTATTTGGATTTAGAAGAGATTGATCAATGCTGAAGTGATTGGTGAATCCTAAAGCTTTCGGATAAATTTTTCTATGCTTACTTCTTTTACTCGTTAAATAGACTAATCTTCGATGAAATGAAAATAATTTTTGACCACGAATCTTTTGTCCCTATTTCTGTTTGTTCTTTATAAAAATATAATGACAGTAATGGAATTTGAACCATGCCCTTTTAGAATAATACCTGAAAATAACGCCTCAGACCAACCCCAACTCTCAGCCATTTTGACCCCAATTACTTTCAAACATCCATTTATACAGCCAAACCGTTTAATTATGAATTAGATCCACCTGGTTGCAAAAATCCCACACGAATTCAGCGTTATATTGTTAATGCTTTTTCCCCAAGATTTGATTTTTACTTTGTTAGGTTTTTGGATCTCAAATATGATTTTCATTTTTCATACAAGGACTTTAAAAAAGAAAAAAAGATACACAAGGTTTATAGGTTCATCATTAATATGAAACGAATACATGCCTAAATCATCTGAAAAAATCTTAATAAACACCCTTAACTATATTTTCCTCCAAAAATGATTATTCAGATCTATCAATATTGACCTAGCTAGTAGTCCACAACTCAACATACTTCTTATCTTTTCGGGAATTTATGTTTTTAAAAATCTATCATCTTATTTTATCTGGTGATAATCATTTTTTGGATATTTTATAAATATTCCTCCCAATCACTTTATGCGAATCCACCAGTTGTTTGAAAGTGTTTCCGGATTATACACAAAATTCTTTAAAATGACTTTTATTTTATTGTTCCTATATATACAAACTTTAATCGATATATATTACTAACAGAGTCTTACATGATCTAGAACGTTTTCTTAACCAAAGAACCACAAATCCCATGCCTTATTTTTGTGACGAAAATAAAGAGCTATGAATTCAAAGGCGGATCTAAAAATGTAAAAGCATTATTGTATGGGGTACAATATATTAAAATAAAAAAGATAACAGGGGCAACATATATATAATTAATGGATATTTAACGTGCTAATTCTTATGTATGTGGCACTTGTCACACCTCCTTAGGTCCGTTCTTACTTCGATGCTATTCTTTAATTTTGGCTCTTTTCTCCTATTTGGGTGTTAGAAATTATCAAAATTACGTTTCATCCCAAAAAGAATTCATCAACATGCGGTATAGAATATAGAAGTCAACTTCATTATTTATTTATAAACGAAAAACAAACTAGAGTAGACCATTTCAGTTTTCAAACCATAAACATATTTGGAGAAAGGTCTCTCATCAATGGCCGAGATCTCTGATAATACTGCACATACACAAACCGCCGTCTTTGACATCGAAGACGGTGGATCCGGTGGTGATTCCCCGTCGCCAAATTTCCCCCGTCCCCTTGTATCCGTGTCCTTTGTTCAAAAGGTAATGATTTAGCATCTTCATTGTTACATGTTTTCTTAGTTTTATCGAGACATGTTGATTAGTCAGATTCAAGATTTAGCATATGCTTTTCAGTTTTGACTTTGGTTCGAATTTCTAGCTTTTGAATTTTTCCAATTTAATGAAATGTAATAATCAAATCGAGTCCGGTACAGTTTTTGTTTCTATTAAAAAAATACCATAGTTTAAAAGATTTATTTTCTTACCGACTTTTGAAGGCAGTAGTATTGATTATGAGGTTGGAGCTAAGAAAACGATCCATCTGAATGTGTTTCTTATAAGTGATCGGAATATTTAAATTGGTTTGAAGATATGAATTAGTTTATTAAAAATATGATTTATAAATTTTATAGCTATAAATATAATTAAAATCGTATGTTGTACACTGTAGCTGATTGGCGAGTTCGTGGGGACATTCTCCCTGATATTTGCCGGCTGCGCGGCCATCGTTGTAAATGAGACGTACGGTAAACCGGTGACACTTCCTGGTATAGCTTTGGTTTGGGGACTAACCGTAATGGTTATGATCTACTCAATTGGTCATGTCTCCGGTGCACATTTCAACCCTGCTGTTTCCATTGCCTTTGCCGCTTCAAGAAAGTTCCCTTTTAAACAGGTGACCAAAGAAGAATCTACCAATTTCGTAAAAGAAAAAAAACATACTATCAACATTCAGTTCTTATTTTCTTATAATGTTACTATATATTGTACCCACCCAACAGATAATATAAGGTTTTATATGACATGCGGATCACGAAATGACAAGATATATAGTTTCGTGATTTACATCATGCATGATCACATTTTTTATTCACTCATCTATTTTTCATTTTTCGTGAATGTCTTAATACCAACCTAAGCCATAAACTGTATATATATATGTATAATAAAGTTGTGAACGATCTCTTATATAGGTTCCGGGGTATATAGCCGCTCAAGTTCTCGGTTCCACTTTAGCGGCTGAGGCTCTACGACTCGTGTTCCATCTGGACGACAACGTTTGTAGCCTCAAAGGCGATGTTTACGTGGGAACATACCCGTCAACCTCCAACACGGCGTCGTTTGTAATGGAATTCATCACAACTTTCAACTTGATGTTTGTTATTTCAGCTGTAGCTACTGATAAACGAGCCGACGGATCATTCGCAGGCATTGCTATTGGTGCGACCATAGTACTCGACATCCTCATCTGCGGGTAATTAATCCAAACACATTACAATATTATTATGATTGTTTCATCAAAATATGGAATAAGAATGCTTTGTTTTTGATAAATCGATTAGGCCAATCTCGGGAGCATCAATGAATCCAGCGAGAAGCTTAGGGCCTGCACTTATTTGGGGATGTTATAAAGATTTATGGTTATACATAGTTTCTCCGGTTATTGGAGCACTAGCAGGTGCATGGACTTATGATATGTTACGATCTACAAATAAATCATATGGTGAGATATTTCGTCCTAATTGCAATAAAGTTTCTTCGAGAGATCGCCAAGAAGCATCTCAAGACGAGATTTGTGTTCTTCGGGTCGTTGACATGGCTAACCGGAAACATTTCATATGTTCATCACCCACTGATATCAACGAAAAATGTAATGTCACATGTAAGTTACCGTAAAAGATCGATGTTATTCACAACATTAATTTATGTTGTATGACTTCAAAACTTTGTTGACAGCTTTGTACATAAAATAAAAAAAGCCTTGTTGAAGAAAACGAAGTTTCAAAATTTATTAAATATAATAATATACAAATGTTAAAGATGAGAACGAACTAACACAAATAGTTTTATATACTCAGCAATTTGTAAGCATCCTTAGGATAATATTACTAAACGTCTGTGTTGACTTTTATTTTTTCAAATTTAACAATAGTTTTTGACCTAGTAGAAGAACCCGTCTATAATATAAACATTGGACCTTTAAAAGAAATATTAGGCATTTGGATTCCACGATAAGCCCATATCTTAACAAAAGCCCATTTATATGTTATTACCCAAAGCTAAAAATGAGTTCCGACAATTAGAGTAACGTGCCCCATTTTAAAAGCCAAGATTAAGAAAAAATTAAAAGGAAACGCACAGCACTAGCGCGTGAAAGACACAGACACCAGTTTACAATTTTATAGATAAGTGGATAAGTGGATAAAGTTTTAAGAGGAAATTGTAAATGTTTTATCCAAAAAAATTACGAGTCAAAACTTTCTTTGACTGCTGTCAAAAAAAGGGAAACAAAAAAACTTATTTGACTATCTAAAAAAATTAAAATGGCAGTTTTTGTTGGGAAGTTCCTATTTTACCCTCATCGCTAATTTGGCAAAACCCATAAATATCCCTTAACCACCTTCTCACTTCTCTTGTTCCTTCTTCCCTGTGCCTGAGTCCAAACTCGATCTACCCATTGCTCGTCCCGCCGGTCATTTACTCCCGCCGATCGCAAGTTTCCCGATCATCTCCGGCGATATATTATCGTAGACAGAGGTTCTCTGTAAGTTTCTAATACTCCGCCAACAAATTGTTCATATTTGCACAAGCAATCCAGCGAGTAGTTTTTTTTAAGTCGCTCGAGTTCTCAATCGATACGATACATGTGTATTGGAGCTCTGTGAGTGTTTATATTTAGGTGTATACGTTGAATCTGTGCATGCGATTTGATTCTATCTCTCGCTTTCGCTTTAAGGGAATTGTAATTTGTTTGATCGCAGGTGATTTCTGGGTTGATCAGCGATCAGATTTTGTCACTCTTTGGAAAATGGCTGTGTAAGTTCTTTTCTCTTGGGATATTATGCTGTCTTTTATTAGAAATCTCGATGACTCTCTCCAATTTCGAGTTTATCTGATAAATCTGCAAAATGGCTTATTCGAATTTCCGTTGATCTTTAGGAGACTTTCTTTTCGATTTAAGCTCGTGTTCGTGTTGATTGTATGGATTTCACCATGTGTTATCTTTGGGGCCCCTTTTCTTAATTTTTATCAATCTTTTTTGAAATTCTTGTGTGATTTTGAAATTGTTTGATACAGTGTTGCTTCTGCTCCTGGGAAGGTGTTGATGACTGGAGGCTACCTCATACTCGAGAGGCCAAATACAGGGCTTGTGTTGAGTACAAATGCACGGTTCTACGCGATTGTGAAGCCGATCAATGAAGAAGTCAAGCCTGAGAGTTGGGCATGGGTATGTACTTCCTCTAAAAATATGCATCTTCTTCTCATTTCTGTGTTATTGGGAAGTAGTAATGTTGTGTGAGAAGGCTGAGAAACAATGGTTGGTTTTTTTGTTTGCTTCTTTTTTCAGAAATGGACAGATGTCAAATTAACATCACCACAGCTCTCAAGAGAAAGCATGTATAAACTGTCACTCAAACATTTGACTCTTCAGTGTGTGTCTGCAAGGCAAGATCCCAAAGACTTTTTCAATATCATAAGTTCTACTGCAGAGACTTCATTTGTCGAATATAGGTGATGGGGGACTTAAACCTTTTTTTTTTCCTGCGAAAAATTACAGTGATTCAAGAAACCCCTTTGTAGAGCATGCTATACAGTATGCCATAGCTGCTGCTCATTTGGCAACCGGCAAGGGAAAAGAAGCATTGCAGAAACTCTTCTTACAAGGCAAACTTCAAACCGCTGCTTTTTTTTTTCTTTTCTCATTGTTATTTCTGAAGTGAAGATTAGATGTGTAACTATTTCTTTTAAATCGGTTTTGCAGGTCTTGATATCACAATCTTAGGTTCCAATGACTTTTATTCATACCGGAATCAGGTGTTTTATCTTTTTCTTTGCTCAAAACTGTCTATTTGTTGATGTATCCTTTGATCGTCCAAATCCTTTCTCTTAAAATGCTTGTACAAAATGTTGATAATATTGTTTACCCTGATAGATAGAGTCGCTTGGGCTTCCATTGACACCAGAATCTCTGGGTACCCTAGCACCTTTTGCATCAATCACATTCAACGCAGGCGAGTCAAATGGTGCTAATTGCAAGCCTGAAGTAGCAAAAACTGGCCTAGGTTCTTCGGCAGCAATGACGACAGCTGTGGTTGCAGCTCTGTTACATTATCTTGGAGTGGTTGACCTATCTGATCCATGTAAAGAAGGACAGTTTGGTTGTTCTGATCTAGATGTTATCCATATGATAGCACAAACATCTCATTGTCTTGCACAAGGGAAGGTGGGAAGTGGGTTTGATGTCAGCTGTGCCGTCTATGGGAGTCAGCGTTATGTTCGCTTCTCTCCAGAAGTCTTGTCCTTTGCTCAGGTTCGTAATGAGAAGTTCATTGTATATAAATTTTCCACTAAGGATGGGAATATACTGACTACCAAGTTTTGCAGGTTGCAGTTACGGGTCTGCCATTACATGAAGTTATTGGCGGCATTTTGAAGGGAAAATGGGACCATGAGAGAACCGAGTTCTCTTTACCGCCATTGATGAATCTTGTAAGCCAAAACAATCAGAGCTAAAGTGTTACCGAAAAAAACTGTTGTGAACCTCACGAACTTCTTAGTTCCTTGACTTCTGTGAAACCTGGTGTACTAAAAAAGATGTTGTCTTATATAGTTCCTTGGAGAACCTGGAAGTGGTGGATCCTCCACACCATCCATGGTAGGTGCTGTAAAGAAGTGGCAAATGTCTGATCCAGAGAAGGCACGAGAAAATTGGCAAAAGTTGTCAGATTTGGAATTGGAAACTAAGCTAAACAATCTGAGCAAATTAGCCAAAGACCACTGGGATGTTTATCTAGGAATCATTAAGTCTTGTAGTGTTCTTACTTCTGAAAAGGTACTTTTTCCATTTGCTGAGTATTGATTTCACTAGATATTTTACATCAAGGAGCAGCTTGGTTCATTCGCCTCTTGTATCTGATGTTTAGTGGGTGCTACATGCAACTGAACCAATCAACGAAGCGATTATTGGAGAACTCTTAGGGGCAAGAGAAGCTATGTCGAGGATCAGAATTCTTATGCGGCAGATGGGTGAGGCTGCTGGTGTTCCGGTAAGTTAGTTGTTTATTCTGCTTCATATTTCAATTGACCATTTGTGAATGATAACTTTGTGCTGATGCATAAAATACTCAGCATCTAAGATATAAGGGTTCTCCAATTCACGCATTTTGAACAATTTGACTTGTTTTGCATCTTCATTGACCTTGAGTGACCATGGAATTGCAGATAGAGCCTGAATCACAAACTCAACTTTTGGATTCTACAATGAACGCTGAAGGGGTTCTACTTGCTGGTGTTCCTGGTGCTGGTGGATTCGATGCCATATTCGCAATTACTTTAGGAGACTCTGGCAGCAAACTGACCCAGGCATGGAGTTCGCACAATGTTTTGGCCTTGTTGGTGAAAGAAGATCCACACGGCGTTTGCCTAGAAAGTGGTGATCCACGCACCACAGGTATTACTTCAGGCGTTGCATCAGTTCATCTCGAGTAAGCAACATTATTTGGCAGTGTGCAATGAATTAGGCGCATCACCAAGTTTGGTTGAGTATACTATTTTGCATATAGACTTGG
The DNA here is from genome assembly GCA_900108845.1 of Iljinskaea planisiliqua. Taxonomy (NCBI): domain Eukaryota; kingdom Viridiplantae; phylum Streptophyta; class Magnoliopsida; order Brassicales; family Brassicaceae; genus Iljinskaea; species Iljinskaea planisiliqua. The sequence goes on along the minus strand of FNXX01000007.1, from coordinate 2,327,037 downwards.
GTGCTAAAATTTCTTTGGTGTAAGCACTTCACCGTGCATTTTTTCACCCATTGTAAGTCTTTTAACTCTTTGGAAAAACTCTCGGAAAAAAAAATAAAATAAGGTTTGATTAAGAATGTTCTCATTTGTGTTTGCTTTTTGTTCACTGTTTCTGTTATTGGTATCTTCACGCTGGAACAAGAGTTCAACAGTAGGGATTTACAAAGGATCCAAAATCTACCAATAATCTTTACAAGAGCAAGTCCCTCCTTTAAATAGGTGAAACCTGTTCCTATCTCTTACAACAATCTCTCTTTCGTAGATCAATGAGATTTTCTTTGTATATGTGTGACAGTCACTACACATCCTCAGGTTTCTAGCTATTCTAATGATAGACCCTGGAGGTGTATACAATAGTGCAAAGGCAATAGCCACCTTTTGACTGTGCCCTTTTAGTCTCTCTCTTTTCTCTTCTTCGTCTACATCTACCAATATCTGCGTCATGTCTGGTGAATATCCTTCGAATTTTAGCTGCCACTCCATCTGGTGTAGCATCTTGTAGATTTCTTTACATTTTGGGTGAAATCGATCTTGTGAAACAAACCTGTGAGTTTTACCTTTTACCTCAACGACGCTAAAACCCGGAGTTTGCTTCAAACCCTTGATAGCCATTTCTGTTCGAGCTCTGGCTACATCTTCCCACATTTGAGCTTGTGCATACATGTTAGAGATCACCAAATAGTCACCTGGGTTATGTGAGCTTAGCTTAAGCAGTTCTCTTGCTGCTATCTTCCCTAGCTCAACGTTCTGATGAACTCTGCATGAGCTTAATAAGCTTCTCCAGACAACATCGTTTTGTTCAATGGGCATGCTTTCGATAGTTTCCAAAGCTTCCTCTAGCAGACCGGCTCTTCCTAGAAGATCCACAAGGCAGCCATAATGCTCAGCCGTTGGCTCCACCTTACCTTCCTTTAACATTTCCTTAAAGACACGACGGCCTTCTTCGACAAGACCAGAGTGGCTACAGGCGTTGAGAACACTGACATAGACAACATGATCTGATTCTAAACCTTCTTTAGTCATCTCAGAGAACACCCTCAAAGCTGTTTCTCCTTCTCCGTGCAAGGCAAGTCCTGAGATCATTGCGCTGTAAGTCAGATTATTCCTACTTTCCATCTTCTTAAATATATGCAACGCCTTGTCTAAGCATCCGCATTTAGCGTACATATCTACAAGTGAAGTTTGGACTGATATGTTGAGTTCGCTTATGTTTCTCAACAGGAAGCCATGAATGCTCATTCCTAGATTGAGTTCACCAGTGTTAGCACAAGCTGAGAGAGCACTTACCATTCCACTTTCTTCCGCCTTCAAATTCGTATCTCTACACATTTCACGGAATAGCATCAAACATTCACTCCACATTCTCATGCCTGCACGAGCTGAGACCATTGAGCTCCACGACGCAGCTGTTTTAGATTCCAGTTTCTCGAAAACCGCAGAAGAAAGTGCCATCTCACCACATCTTCCATACATACTGATCAAACTATTCTGAACAAACACATCATCTTCAAACCCGAGCTTAAACACGTGCCCATGAATCTGCTTCCCTTCTCGAACCGACTTCAAACGTGTGCAAGCCTTGAGAAGACACGGGTACGTGAAATTATCCGGCTCAATCCCTTCCTCTACCATCTCAGTATAAACATGCAATGCGTCCTCGAAACTCGTTTCGTCAACATACCCTCTGATCATTGTATTGTAATCAAAGGTACAAGGATCATCGATCCCTCTGAAAATCGACGCTGCGTAGTTCATACTGTTGTCCCATCCCGAGTGAGCGCAGGTTGCGAGAACGCTACTCGCTGAGAATTGAGAAGAGCAGAACAAACTGAGCTTGATGAACCTGGCGTGAACTTGCTTGAACTCTTCTATGTTTTTGCATTTCTTCAAGAGGTATAAACATTCTTGCTCTTTCCCTCTAACGTTGTTGACTTCTGGGTTATGAGTTACATCGTCTCTAGACGCCAATAGAGACTGTAGAACTGGTGACTTAATCATCCTCTCCTCGTAACCATTAAGAAACTAGTGATTGGGTGTTTCTGGAACTTTGGAATCTTTCTCTGATCATCGGAGAAAGATTATAGAGTTGTTTTAGGGACGGGTTTCGAATCTCATCCCGGGGAGATTTTCCTGGAAAATCTGAGCCACAAGTAAAAATTTGAGAGTCATGATAAGTTGTGATGAGTTAGAGAGAGAGTTTACTTTGGATTCTCTCTCCATGTTATGTCAGTTGTTGGGACCCACCTTCGCATAATATTCACTGTGGGTCAGTTCGGTTTGGTTCTTCTTAACCAAACTAACCGAAACTTGAGTTGGGCTTTTTTTTGATGTCGGAAACCAAAACAGTTTTTTTTGACAAATGAGTCCACTCACAAAATGGTGAAAAACTGAAATAGTTCGTTCATAAACCTTATCAACAATCAGATTACATTTGGGTTCTTTTAGCTAAAACAAAAAGGAATTTTGTGAAAGCATATTACAAATGGAACTGTCAATTCAAATATCACAATTATGATGTCTAGGTTTATAAAAAGTTCCAATATTTTCGGTTAGTTAAAGTAACAGGATGAGTCGGCCATCAATTCTTACTGAAAACAAATTTGACTATTATAGGCGCACAACATATTGTTTTATGTCAAATTTGAACTCCACTAACCAAAAAGAAAAAAAAACGAATTAAATCGGCTTATCAATTTTTTTTTTTAACTATCCTCTAAAAACATCCTCATTATGGCTTAGAAGATCCACTCACTTATAAATGTGAATGAAGAAGATTCTACAGAGGAGAACGAATAATACGGACAACTACGTCACAACACAATAATGTCATTTCTCACATGCTCCTCTGATTTAAATTTCAAATATAAAAACGTCAGAATTTTTGGACAAAACTTATGCGCATATTAGCATATGCACTTCTTGTATTTTAATGTTAATTATTTCTCAACGGTTTTCAGACATTATAGTCTGCAAAGTGGATATAGTTTAACAACATTAAACGTTGACAAAATAAGAAGATAAAAAAAAAAAAAAACATTTAACCGTATATGGTTTTTTTATGTTTCAAGCGTGTGAAGTGACTGTGCGAGTGTGTATAGTGTAATAAATATTTAGTAATTATTACATTGCACATTAATGGCATAAGTGATGCGCACGCGCGTACAGACGCGTGGGGATAGAGGGTGTGTAGGAACCAAATTATTAGATTGGTCGTGAAAGTGTGAATCACTCGCAAGAAAGTGGGGCGTGCAGACCCACGCGCTCTCACACAACCCGTCTCCATCGTCACGAACTATGTAAGACTCGTGGGGTCCTTTTTTCGATTCATCTCTCTCTATAGATTTCACCGTCTCTCTGGAGTTTCCTTTCTCCAGATTTTCTCGGCTTTTTCTTGATTTTCCCACAGGAAAACATAACAAGAATCACAGGAATCAAGAACAGATTTCTACTTCTTCTTCTTCTTCTTCTTCTTCTGAGTTCCGTATTCTCAGATTCAGCTTCGACTTTTTCTTCGTCTATCTCTCTCTCTCCACACTTTCTTTTCTCTCATTAGAAAAAGGTAAGTTTTTTTTCATCTTCTTTTACGAAAGATTTGTTTTGTTCCGTTGCTTTAATTGGTGGCTTTCTCTTCCTTCAGACAACTCATTATGTTTCATTCTCTCATATTTTCAATTTCCTCTCATCTATATGATCTGAAATTGGCTGCATGTATTCTGAGAAAATTCGATTTAGTAGTGGATTCGGAATACTTTTCTCGTTTTTGGTTTTTCTTTCTCTCTTTTCTTCTTTGTGGCTGCTCGATTTTTTTATCAAGTGGGTTTGGTTAGATGTTGAATTATTTTCCGGACAATTGATTTGACCATGAATTTGTCAAAATGCCATTAAAAAAATAATTTTCCTTTTTAGGTTTCAATGTCTCATGAAACGTCCATTTTTGTTGCCGGCTATTTGACTTTGATTATATAGATATGGTGTTGAAGCCAATTTGTTAACACATATTCCTAATCTTAACTCTTTCTTGTTCCTATCTTCTTTTGTGTCTGAACCAGAAAGCTGTCTGAAATCAGAAGAGAAACATCACATGGTCATCTGAAAACTTGGGTTTTAAGGATACAACACATCTTTGGTGGCTCTTTTTTTTTAGTTTCGTTTTGTAAAAGTTATGGAGAAAGAAGAAGGAGAAAGCTGGAAAGAAATGGTGAGAAAGATGCTTCCTCCGGGAGCTCCTTTACCGGAAAATCCATCGGAATTCGATTTCTCCATAGCCATGGAGTACACAGGTCCTACTCCTGTACACGAAGTCCCTAGAGTTTCACCTGTTGATGTTAATCCTCGAGTGAACAATCCCATCCCATTGCCTGTCTCTCGTATAGCCGGAGGAGTCACGAGCTCTTCAGGTCAGAGCCCTAGAGGCTCGCCAGCTAGCTCTGAGTCTGTGGTCTCTGTGTTGCATAACAACCCTGAATCATCCTCTGGCTCAGCTTCTGTATCACCAGTCTCTGCTCACAGACAAAACGGGAATCAGGTTCGGAGACCGGTTGTGAAATTCAAACCTGTTGATGATCATGTTCGGATCGAGAGCAAAGACGCTGCAGAGGAGGAGAACAATGTTGAGACGGAGAGGGAGGGGAAAGTCCATGAGGGCACAGCAGGTACGAAGAGACGGAAGAAGAAGAACAAGAAGAGAGAGTGTTATAGATGTGGTAAAGCGAAATGGGAACATAAGGAGACTTGTATAGTCTGTGATGAAAAGTACTGTGGGAACTGTGTGCTTAGAGCGATGGGTTCGATGCCTGAAGGAAGGAAATGTGTGAGTTGTATTGGTCAAGCTATTGACGAATCGAAACGGTCTAAGTTAGGGAAACATTCGAGGGTCTTGTCGAGGTTGCTTAGTCCTTTAGAAGTTAAACAGATCATGAAGGCGGAGAAGGAGTGTGCAGCTAATCAGCTGAGACCTGAGCAGCTGATTGTGAATGGTTGTCCGTTAAAGCCTGAAGAAATGGCTGAGGTGCTTAATTGTCCTTTACCGCCTGAGAAGTTGAAACCTGGTAGATACTGGTACGACAAAGAATCTGGTCTATGGGGTAAGGAAGGAGAGAAACCAGACAGAGTCATAAGCTCAAACTTGAACTTCACTGGGAAGCTATGTCCGCACGCGAGCAATGGGAACACGGAAGTTTATATCAACGGTCGAGAGATAACGAAGCTTGAGTTGAGGATTCTGAAGGTAACTTTTTTGAATATTGTCTTGTTTTTAAGTGTCACTTGTCCAGAAACAATCGTATTTATAAATCTTCTGTGTGTTGTGTATGTATCTCAGCTAGCAAATGTACAGTGTCCACGGGATACTCATTTTTGGGTATACGATGATGGGCGTTATGAGGAAGAAGGGCAGAATAATATCAGAGGAAACATTTGGGAGAAGGTTATTATTATATAATAACTCTTTATCAGATTCTTATACAGTTTGGCTGTTTTTTGTAAGAAACATCATGAGTTTTTTTCGGTTTTGGCTTAAACAGGCATCTACAAGATTCATGTGTGCGCTGTTTTCGTTACCTGTTCCTCACGGACAACCTCGAGGAATGGTACAACCACCGAGTACTTATGTTACTGTTCCGAATTATCTTGATCATAATAAGATTCAGAAGCTTCTACTTCTTGGTATCGAAGGGTCTGGAACTAGCACTATCTTCAAACAGGTAATGTTTTTAATGGAAGTAATGTCGGAAATATAAAGATAGAATCTGTAGATATGATGGTTACTTATCGAGACTTATTGAAACAGGCCAAGTTTTTGTATGGAAACAAGTTTTCGGTGGAAGAGCTTCAAGAGATTAAGCTGATGGTACAGAGCAATATGTATAGATATCTCAGTATCCTACTCGATGGAAGAGAACGTTTTGAAGAGGAAGCTTTATCGCATATGAGAGGTTTAAACGCCGTTGAAGGAGACTCAGGAGGTACCATTCTTATAAAAAACGATTAAATATGGTTTTCGTTTGTCAGTTTCTTGATTCCTTGAAATGTTCTTGCAGGTGAGGAAGCAAACGAAGATGGAACTAATACAACGCCACAGTGTGTCTATACATTGAACCCGAGGTTGAAGCATTTCTCGGATTGGCTTCTAGATATCATAGCAACTGGTGATCTCGATGCGTTTTTCCCAGCTGCAACACGTGAATACGCTCCATTAGTTGAAGAAGTTTGGAAAGATCCAGCGATACAAGCGACTTACAGACGAAAAGACGAGCTTCATTTCCTTCCTGATGTTTCAGAATACTTCCTGAGCCGGGTACAGACAGAACTCGGGTTCCACGGTTCTTGTCTTATCGTTTTATATCGACTCAAAATGTTAACCTTAGGTTTTCATTTGCAGGCTATGGAAGTGTCAAGCAACGAGTATGAGCCTTCAGAGCGAGATATTGTATACGCAGAAGGCGTTACACAAGGAAATGGATTAGCTTTCATGGAGTTTTCTCTCAACGAACAAAGTCCAACGTCTGAATCTTACCCGGAGAACCCTGACGTCTTATCAACTCCTCAACCAAAGTAACTATCGTATAACGTTCAAGTTCCACATTCTTGCACCACACGCTTTAAGTACTTATTATCAAAACCTTGTGCAGGTACCAGCTGATCCGGGTAAACGCAAAGGGGATGAACGATAGCTGCAAATGGGTAGAAATGTTTGAAGATGTAAGAGCAGTCATCTTCTGCATCAGCTTAAGTGATTACGATCAGATAAGTATCACACCTGAAGGCAGTGGAACAGTCAATTTCCAGAACAAGATGGTCCAAAGCAAGGAGCTTTTTGAGTCGATGGTTAAGCATCCGTGTTTCAAAGACACCCCTTTTATCTTGATACTAAACAAGTATGATCTCTTCGAGGAGAAGCTAAACCGTGCACCGTTAACATCTTGTGACTGGTTCAGCGATTTCTGTCCCGTTAGGACGAACAACAATGTGCAGTCACTTGGTTACCAAGCTTACTTCTATGTTGCCATGAAGTTCAAGCTTCTTTACGCGTCACTCACGGGTCAGAAGTTGTTTGTGTGGCAAGCTAGGGCTAGAGACCGAGCGAATGTGGATGAAGGGTTTAAGTATGTGAGAGAGGTTTTGAAATGGGATGAAGAGAAGGAAGAGAATTATTTAAATGGTGGAGAAGATTCGTATTACAGTACGGATATGAGTTCTTCGCCGTATGTTAGACCAGAGGAGTGAAAGATGTACCTCTTGATTGAGTATTTGTTGTTGTTTTTTTTTTTCCCTTTTTAAGTCAGAGATTATGTGGGAAGAAAAAAAAAATTGTTTGTAATTTTTCTGTTAGATTTGGTTTTTGGTTCGTAGAAATTTTTTAATTTGAATGAAATAAGGTTTTGTAATTATCAAATGTGGAAGATTTAAGCCATAGTTCATATTTTAGCCTTTATTGGCCGCATTATGGAAAGTTAAGATATCAAGAAAGATAAAACACGATTACATACTTTCTTTGGCAAGTTCTTCTAAATTGTGTAGCAACCTGCAACAAGAATGACATTGTGCTATGGATTCGTCTTGCCCTCTTTGTAGAAACGAGGAGGAATCAATCCACCCTTATTGTTCAAATGCCCACTAACTCTTTAGCTTTGGGCTTTATCCCCAATTTTTTTTCATCTATACTATTAAAATAAGAAACATTATAGAAAAATATTTTGTATCGTGTTATATTACGATTTTTGCCATTGATCTTATTTGATTTTTTAAGAGTCTCACAAAATTGTCATTTGCAAATGTGAACAAGTATGCAAGATATTGAAAAATACAAGTGATATTAAAGAAAATCTATCAATCAAAATACCTAATTTTAAAAACCAAAAATATATTCTAAATTTTAATTTCATAACCTAAATACTAAATCAAAATCTTTCAATAAAGATATTCTCTTCATTTCAAATCTTAAGATATATAATAAATCTAAAAATTTTAACAAAAAATAGTAACTACAATTAATACATTTAAACACGCCTTAAATAATTATCAAAAATATAAAAAATTATTTTTTCATGACATTTTCAATTATGCATTTTTAAAAAAAAATTGTAATTAACATTAATTAACAAAATTATCAATTAATATTAATATATTGTAATAAATTAATGATTTAATTTTAATTTTCTAAATTTACAAATATATATTATTAAAAAATTATTAAATATATAAGAATAAATCCCGTCCTAAGAACGGGGAAGAATCTAGTTCGGATTTATTACTGAGTACCTAAATATCTATCAAAACTTTGATTGGAACAAAGGGAAAAGAGCTCTTATTAAGCAGTTCACGATTCTCATGTGGATCATATGGTATGTGTGAAAAGCCTGCAGTGTATTTAATGGGAAGACATATCCATGTTGGATACGATGCAACTAGCTCATCTAAAGGCGAAATATTGGCAAGTAGGAACACCTTTTATTGAAGTTGAGGAAAAATATATGATGACAATTTCCACATCTTTTCTATGCAAACAGAGCAGTTACATATTCAACTAATGTGTGTCAAATTGATGCTTGCTGGTCTGTTTCAGATCTTATACGATTCAGGCTTTATTTTTACCGATGCAGAAAATTGATTTACCTCATGTGTTTAATCTCCTTTCCACGGTGAATTGGATACTCTGTTATGGGTAATGAAAGGCTTGGTGGAGTCACCAGTAATCAGTAAATTGGTATGATTTTTTTGGACAAAAAAAATAATAATTCGTTGATATTTCTATTTTAAATTTTTTAGCAAAGAGTTGAAGGAGAAGTTTGGTGAACTCTATCAACACAATCATGTGAGTCATGAGAGTAACTTCAATTCAAAGCAAAGGTCTTATTAATTCCCTTCTTATCCTCATTTCTTCTTTCTTTTTGCATTCTATTTATTGTCATCATTTCAACTCTCTCAAACCCATATTGCCAATCGAGTACTAAAATGGGTCACTTGAAGCTCTCATCTTCTACAACAACTCTTCTCCTTGTTGTTCTCTTGATACTTCACATTCTTTTTGTTTCTGCAGATTCTACAAGAACTGGAGTCAATTATGCGATGGACCATGCAGCCACAGGAGGAAACCAGGCCGTTGGATTGCATCCAAGGGCAAGGATTAACCACGGGAGCCATCGTGGCCCGAGGAAACACCTAGTGAATCCAACGGTGGAAGATGATTACACAGTTCCTGAGTCTTCAGCTTGAATGGAAGTTTGTAGCAGCATGCAATAGAACAAGGAATAAAGATTCTATGTATTTTCTTCATGTTGAAGTAAAAAAATCAAAGTGGATAAACAAAGTTTGTTTTGAGTTGGAAAAGTACTTTTTCACTCTTACCTTTAAAAGGCTGATATAGTGATATTTACTTGAGTAGAACTCAATGAATAATACTCTGCAAAAGTTAAAGCCTAAAGGGCAAATCAAACCTAAAAGAACCATGAATCAAGATCAGTCAAAGTGTTTAAAAGTTCTTTGCCCTAACTTGTTTTCCAAAACGGCGAAACAAACAAAGAACTACAACTTTGGAAAGACTTGAATGAGAGAGAAGTTAGACAAGATGAAGAGATATAAAGAGCATAAGCTCAATGAACCTTAGTTGCCTATATAATATATAACATTACACTATGATTTTGTTCTTGCACACACAGAAGTAAAAGTGTAAACATGATAAACATATAGATTCAAGAGGGGTTTGAGGAACAAGCTTGTATCGGTGTGAATCGTGTGATGATATCTTATAAACTAATGAACAAGTTTCTTCATCAGTTCTTAGATGCTACTGACTGCATCGCATTGCATTCTTCTAGTAGATTCAGCAAGTTGTGTTCAGGTGCACTGAGTGATGGCAAGATGGACCGATTTGACGGGCTCGGGCGAGGTGGCTTTGGTGCAGAACCATCAGATTCAGCAGAGTTCTCATCTTTCGTAATCTGCAAATCACCTTTTTTCATCATAGACGCCGAGACTCTCTCCTTCCAGATTCTTCCATCCTGTTTTTGTCATCAAATCCAAAATATATAGAAAACAATCACTTACAAGATTACAAAAATTCAAAACTTGAAAGCTTTCTATAAATAGCTACACTTATTAGATCAAGAAAGAACCACTGTTTACATTTAGAATGGATGGTTCCGGCAACGGACACTGAATAGGTTGGTCGTTGTCCAAAGGCTCGACCGGATGTTCCACCGGTTTAAATTCGGTAGCTACTTCAATCCCATGAGTAGCAGTTGTTGCAGTTGCGGTAGTTGCTGCAGTAACATCAGAGTTTGGAGCCAACACTTCCTTATCATCCTGATTCAAAGAGACACAAAGACATTTCTCAATAACAACTCAAAAAGTTGCAAAAAGGCCAAAGCTTTAAGGCATGATCATTATATTAGTAAGGAAGTACCACAAAAACTCATCCTTTGGTCGAATCTGGAATTGAAACTAAACGATTTCGAACATATCATCATGAACAGTGTTGGAGAATCTAATCTGGGGGTTTCAAATCCGAGATTTTTCCACCGTTTTGAACCAAACAAAGATCTAAACATGTTCTATAGATTGAACTTGAAGAGCAGAAGATTAATAAGAATCGATCCAAGAACCAAAAAAGGTTCAATTTTCCTCAAACCCAGAAGCTGAAAGATAAAGAAAGCTTACGATTGCACTTTGTGTTCGTCGATGGCTGCTTCTACCAACAGAAAATCTGGAAAAAATACCAACCATGGTTTGATTGAATCTGAAATCTTCTTTGTATCTCTAAAGACGAAATCTCCCTTTGATCTTTGACTTTGGAATTTGCCAAGAAAGAAACAAGTTTATCGCTGTATGTATGTGTATAGTCTCCAAAGCAGAGGAAGAGGAAGAAAGAAAGAGGATTTGATTTGTCTTCAACAACTTAAAAAGGAAGGAAGGTTGCTTTATATCTCCAGAAGAAGAACGTAGTGAATGGATGATAAATGCTTTTTAATTTTTATTTCCTTAAGCTTTGCTTTGCTTAAGCAGATTCTTGGTACTTCTTATGCCTTCACTCTGTTTCGTTTACTTTTCTTTCTTTTTTTTTTGTTCCCTCAGCTTTTCTTGGATTTGGTAAATCTAATTAGCATTAGTGATGGATGTATTTGGATGTATCTATAGTTGGATGGACAAGAAAACACAAGGCATTCAATTAATATTAGAACTCCAATAAACTAGTGGGGTTATTTTAAAAATGTTGTTGAGTAAAGATAATTTTGTTATTTATGTCACTTTCCAGTTTAAGCCTGATTGAAATAACAAAAAAATATTGGTGCTTAGAAATAAAAAGTATTTTGTGTATAGAATCTATGGATGTCAAGACAACCAATACCTAACTGTATATAAGGTATTTCTGAGAATGGATCCCAAGTTTACTAGTCAACTAGTCTAGAGACTATTGTGTTTGTGTGTGGTTTGTGAAAAGTGGATATTAATTAAGATTCTAAATCTCATCTCTTGTTAACTTACAAACTCTTAACACATTCATAATCATTTTAATGAGCAGTCTATAAATTAGAAAAACGAATTCCAATCCTAAAATAGTTGTAAAATTCCTTGAAGAAAAAAACTATAATTGACTCAAATTTTTGAATTAGAATTTCAGCAATGGAGCAAATACTATTATAAAAAATATTGATTATTTATACTTTATGTAAAATAAAAAGATTATGACTTGAATGGTTTTTTTTGGGGTTATAATATTGTTTTTTTATATAAGGATTCTGTTTATAATAAAATCATGAATATTTTTGTTTGTCCATTAATATATAACCCGGTCAAAACCTAACTAAAAAGAATGATTATTATATTTTTCGAATCAGATTGAATTGGATTGATGGATTTGGTCATTAGATTGAGTGGCCTACGAAGTTCCATTTGTTCCGGAACTGGGTCATATTGGGTGTACTTTGACAGGATAAGAGTTTACTGAGAAACAGATAATAAAACAAGAGTTTAGACCTCTTTGGTTAATCATTCAAACATTCAGGCCAAATTGCAATTATTAGAAAATAAACTTGTGGATGCTTTAAAACCCTGAAAACCTAAATTTTACAACGACTCTCGTTCGGCCGTTTCAAGTCTCCCCGTTAAACCTAAACAAAAATGGCTGGAAAAAAGCAAGAGCTTCCCGTTTCCGGCGAACCCTTATCCGCCGTCGAGAGTCCGATGACAGATACAATCAAGAAGAAGAAGAAGAAGAGCAAGAAGAACAAACACGCAGAGGAAACTGAGGAGGTCGAAGTGCCTCAAGAGGTCACGAATGGTGAGGAGTTGAGTAGTAAAGAGAAGAAGAAGAAGCGTAAGAGAGAGGAGAAAGAGATGGAGAAGAAGAAGAGTAAGACAGAGGAAGAGAGTAACGTCCCTGAAAAGAAGCCGGAATCTGAGGATTCGGGTGTGAGTAATGGAGGAGAAAGTGAACAGAAGGTTGTTGTTACGGGGAAAGGTGTGGAGGAAGCAAAGTACGCAGCTTTAACATCGTTTGCTGAATCGAAATTGCCGGAGAATGTTCTAAGCTGCTGTAAGACTTTCCAGAAACCATCTCCGATTCAGGCACATTCGTGGCCGTTTTTATTAGATGGTCGTGATCTTATCGGGATTGCGAAAACTGGTTCAGGTTAGTTATGTTCTGTATTAAGTTAGTTTCAGGATAGTGTGAATCATGAAAGGTTTTTAAAAATTGGAACTTTGTAATTTGGGTATTTAGGTAAGACATTGGCGTTTGGGATTCCTGCGATTATGCACATGTTGAAGAAGAATAAGAGTGGTAAAGGAACAAGGAATCCGGCTTGTCTTGTTCTTTCTCCGACAAGAGAGTTAGCTGTTCAGGTAGAGATAACCAGTTTTTTCATATTCTAGTTGTATAGGTGAAAGGAAACATTTTCTTAGCTTTTTGTTGCTTGGTGATGATTTTGGCAGATTTCTGATGTTTTGAGTGAAGCTGGTGAACCGTGTGGTTTGAAATCGATTTGTGTGTATGGTGGAAGCTCTAAGAGGCCTCAAATTAACGCAATCCGATCTGGAGTTGTAAGACTTCTTAGTACTTTCGTTTTATCAAGATACTGAGTTGTGTTGGCTAATCAATCATATGACTGACTTTTTGTTGATCTTGTCTTTTAGGATATTGTCATTGGTACGCCAGGTCGTCTGAGAGATCTGATTGACTCTAATGAGCTCCGTCTCTCAGATGTTTCCTTTGTGGTAAGCAGCAGAACATCCTTTTAATCATGTTATTTGACTTATCCCCTAAGGATCATATAAGTTGCATCCTTATTGCATGTATTAGACAGTAACAGAAGTTCCTATGTACCAGGTATTGGATGAAGCAGATCGAATGCTTGATATGGGTTTCGAGGAACCAGTCCGGTTTATATTGAGCAAGACGAATAAAGGCAAGTGGTACTATCTCTTGTCGTCTAGCATTCTCACCCTATGACGAACCAACTAATGGTTCTTGTTTGATTCTCCTGCCAAATTTTAATGAAAATGCTTCTTCTTTCTTATCTGTCTTATAGTTCGTCAGATGGTTATGTTCAGTGCAACTTGGCCTATGGAAGTTCACAAATTGGCTCAGGAATTTATGGATCCAAACCCAGTCAAGGTATGTTTTCCTCAAATTGTCTTTTCTCAGCTCCAAGTTGTTTCATTTTCTCAACGAGCATTTAAATTTGTTTCAGGTAGTCATAGGTTCTGTAGACTTAGCTGCCAACCACGACGTTATGCAAATCATCGAGGTTATTTCTCTTTCTGATAATTCTCATAGCAAGTAGTGTATCTGTGCTTTACTCATAGCTTAACAACATGTCTTTGGTTTGGTTACAAATGCAGGTCTTGGACGATCGTGCTCGTGATCAGCGTCTTATTGCTTTACTAGAAAAATACCATAAGTCTCAAAAGTAAATATGCTACTCAACTATCCAACGCCTTACCAGATCTTTCCTTTGTCACCATACTAATTACCAAGCGTTTTGGTGTTCACAGGAATAGGGTTTTGGTATTTGCGTTATACAAGGTAGAAGCTGACCGTCTCGAGCGTTTTCTTCAGACAAGGTTTGATCTTTTTACTCATGAATCAACTCAGCAAAAGAAAAAAAACAAAGATCTTCGATGATTTTGCTCATAAGTTAGCACTGATTGTAATCTTTACACAACTATATAGAGGCTGGAAAGCTGTTTCTATACACGGAAACAAAGCACAGAGCGAACGTACCAGGTCTTTGGCATTGTTCAAAGAAGGTTCCTGTCCGTTGCTGGTACGTACACCGCAACTCCATGGCTTATAGCACCTTGGCTGGTTCTAAAACAGAACACTGATACTGTTTATTAATTGTAGGTGGCTACTGATGTAGCAGCAAGAGGGCTCGATATCCCCGACGTGGAAGTTGTGATAAACTACAGTTTCCCTTTAACAACAGAGGATTATGTACACAGAATCGGGAGAACGGGAAGAGCGGGTAAAAAGGGTGTTGCACACACGTTCTTCACACAACAGAACAAGGTAAGTTAGTTTAAATCTGAAAACAATCTCTTGTAGTTTTTTTAAAGTCAGCTTCTCTTTGCAGAGTTTTCTGAGATCAGTAAAATATTGTTGTCTTTCTCTTTCTCTTTAAGGGTCTTGCCGGAGAGCTTGTGAATGTTCTCAGGGAAGCTGGACAAGTCGTGCCGGCTGATCTTTTGAAGTTTGGCACTCATGTAAAGAAAAAGGTTTGATTTCTTTGATCATAATCTTGAGTCTCCACACACTTTGTTTCTTCTTTCATCATCTTCATCTGAAGTGATTTATGTTTGTTGTCTGAATAAAAATTGCAGGAATCAAAATTGTATGGAGCTCATTTCAAAGAAATAGCAGCTGATGCTCCAAAAGCTACTAAGATCACATTCGCTAATTCTGACGATGAAGACTAGTTTTTCTTATTCGATTATTTTATTATTATTGTAGTTGGATATGAAAAACTTGCCTTGCCTTTGATTTTCGTCTTGTGTGTTGGCTCCACCCGAATAACATATAAATTTTGTTCCAGCTTTTTATTATATATGTATGCTTGTCATATTGTTAAAATAGTACTATTTTTCTATAAAACATTTATTAAATCACGCATCAAAATGTTATTGACTATAAGATACACAAGACTCTAGTACAAGCTTGTTATATGATCATTGAAGAAGACTTGCAGTTTGGAGTGAGGTAATCTCACCGTAGCAGCCATTGCAGCTGAACCTAAAGGCAATAGCAATGACCATGGGATCAAAAGTTTTTTTTTTTTTTTTTTTTTCACAACATTAAAGTTTTCAGATAAAAACCAGGAAAAAACTAAGTGAGAGCAGAAGTAGTGATGTCTTTTCCTGCTAGAGTGAAAGCTATGATGACATTTCTGAGAACTTATTATCACTCAGGTTCAAGACTTTGTACTTGGTTGTCACCGGCTTTATGTGGGATGCAAAAGATCATCACTTTCTAATCCACTGGAATGATGTTGATCATCGTGATCAGTCTCTTTGCACACACTTGATTTATGGTGGCGTCTTCTTTAGACAATTTCTTCTCTTGTCTGAATCCAACACATCTTTGCAAGTTCTACAATGGTCTCGGTTTAACATATGTATGCATAATCCTTTCCCCTAGATGGTCGAGAGCTCTAGCAAATTCAATCCCTGATATTTTAATGGAAAGTGATCAAGGATCAGTAGAGTCAGTTACTGTCACTAGAGTGGTATCGAACATGAACCTTTTATACACATCTTGCAAAATCCACGATCACTTTTTATTCTTAATTTGTTATTTATTTTTATATTATTGTATTATAAATAATGCTAAAATATTTTTAAATTCAAGAAAATAAAAATGTAATTTTGCAAAAAGGAATATTTTTTTTTACTGATTTTTTTTATTGTTAATTTCCTTTTTGTTTATTTTTTTACTGTCAAATTGTTTTTTTTTTTTTGTAAAGATAAACCTTAAAAGTTTAATTTGATAATTCCCTAGGAAAGATATAAGCTCTAGAAATTTCTGAATTTGGTTGATGCGGCTGTGCTTTTATATGAAGAAGAAGAAGAAGTTGGTAAATTACAATCCCCATCACGCCCTCTTCAACTTTCTTTATCTTCATTGTGTCCGTCTTCGAGCAAAACAGAGAAGACAAGCCGCAAGAGACGTGCGGTGCAAGAGAGAGAGCGTGGTAACTTTTGTCTAGTTACCATTTTCGGTTTTTGGGTTTTTTTTTTTGGTTTTTTGTTTTTGACAATTTTTTTTGTCTAGTTACCATTATGGTGTAACTGGGAGTGTGTGTGATCTGTTGTTTTAGATCTTAACTTGTTTTGTATATGACAGTGGAACCCTCATGTATACAAAGCTCTTTCTCCTAAATACATGTTCATGTTCCTGAGAAAGACGAGAGTAAGTGGATGGATGTCACTAGGCGGGATCTTGTTGTGTATAACTGGTGAGTTATTAAAAATCTGTCGGTCTACTCATAACTGTTAACGTTGACATAAGACAAAATGTCGGTAAGCTAACTAGTCGAGTCTTTGTGTTAGGTGCTGAGGCCATGTTTGCTGATCTTGGTCACTTCAATTACGCGGCAATTCAGGCAAGTTTCTAATGACGATCTGATTGAAGATACACTAATCACAAATGGTGGAGACAAATCATAGCGAGGGATGTCATATGATAATTCTTATGGCTCACAGGGTGACAACTTCAGAGACTTGGATGGTGTAATAGTTGAGAATAGTTGTGTTCAGAGAGCAAAACTCGGAAAGGGTTTGGTACAGACAAATCCATGCTCACGCTTATACTTCACCCAAACAAGACCGTGTTCTCACAGTCCGGTCCGCGAGAGCGCAAGACTATAAGGATTTCCTGATTTCTATAGGCTACATGGTACTATTAAGGAAAAGCGTGTCCTAAAGTTTCTTCCTCTCTTGTTATACATCCATATGTTCTTGTGTTGTGTAATGTTCTCTCTAGCTATTTTTTTTTTTACCGATGTAGCTCAACTCAACCTTTAAAACTCTCTTTCATTTTTAAAGAATCCTTAATTATTCTTTTTAGCCAAGTTAAAGAAAATCATTCATTAAGAAACCTCGTCGATATTTATCAGTGCCACAGACGAAAGACGGATTTTTACGGACGAAAGACGGACTAAATATTTGCGGTACGCCTTACGCTTTACGCCGTACGCCTTACGCTTTACGCCTTACGCTTTACGCCTTACGCTTTACGCCTTACGCCTTACGCCTTACGCCTTACGTCTTATCTCTTCTAATCTCTAATTTGAGGGTCAATTTTGCCGGCAGCCGTGGATCTGAACACGCAAATAGTCACATTTTATTCAAAAATCATTTATTCTATAAAAGTTAATTATTTAGTTTATATTTAATTTTTTATTTGTGACAATCTACAAGTTTTTTTAATGTTTTATCTGAATAATGGAACCTACATTTTATATAGGGGAAAATAATATTTCACTAAGATTTTGTATAATTCTATTATTCATCTAATTCCTATTTCATTATTAATTATTATTTCTTTCGTTTTAATTATTCCTTAATTCATTAGTATTTGTATTTTCAAATTTTTTTTTTTTAACCAATCTAATATATCAAGAAGATGTATATATACCAATGTATTATCTTTTATAAAACACAATTTACTTTTTATATAGTGAATTACATTAGAGTGATTTTAATATATGGTAATAGTTCACTTGAAAATTGGAAAAATAAGAGAAAGAGAAGAGAGAAATAGAGAGAAGAACAGTTGAATTAAGGAAAAGATTTAATTTTGCAATTATCTGTTGATATAGGTTGTAATTTCTCATTAGATTATGTTATTACTACAATGTCACAGACGGAATAATATTAGACATTTATATAATATTGAATCCATGGCTTCTTCTTCTTCGATGGAATCGCAAACGAATATTAGTTTTAGAGCAATAAAAATTAGTGGAAATGGTTATTCCTTTGAAATTTTTTATAGAAACAGATCCTAAACTAAACCACTTGATCTTAGCGACTGTGGAGGTGCAACGGCGCCAGATTTGTTTGCCTTGGAGTGATACACGAATTCATCTAAAATATGTAGAGGATTCACCTCTAGACTCTTTGATACGAACCAATCGAAGAATTCGTCAGTAAATCCAAAACTCTCAGCTCACAAAGTATTGAATATGGAAAGGACTTACAAAAAAAGAATTAAAGAAGAAAGTAAAGAGTAAAGACACCAAGAATATTACGAGTTCAGGATCTCGATATGAGAATCCTTACATCCCGACTCAGACAATTCATTATATTCTCCAGATTACAATGATATCTTCTAACTCTCTTTACAACCACACAGAGAGAAGAACACGCACGAGATATCGGTTAACATTAAACCGTAAGCCTATTGAGAACCTAAACCAAAACCTCAATTTGACTAAACCAGCCGAGACGTATGCAGCATATTTGCTTTTTCATCACCAAAACATAACAAAATCCCCGCGTTTTCGAACATGGAGACAACTTTACACAATAAAAAATAATTGATTTTTGACAAAAAAGAACTTTTAACGAAACAAAAAAAAACCAAAGCAAATAAAAATTAGACTGTGCATTTTCCTCTCTTTGATGTCCGGGAAGGAGACCAAACCACGAGATGTTAAACTGGCGAGGGCGGAGATGCAGCGGCGGCAGATTCGTTTGGCTTCGGGTGAATGACGAATTCATCTAAAACCCAGTAAACGATGAATAAGAGCCAGATAATCCACAGAAGAAGAAGAACACGAGCAAAGGTCGCAAAAACCACAGAGGTCATCACGATAGCGGCTACACCGCCCAAGAGATGGCTCATGTGTCCGAAGAGCCTCTGGACTATGCCGGGTCGTAGCTGCTGGATGGCTTCGCCGACGCGAAAAACGGCGTAGAGGAAAACAGATACGCAGAAACATAGGAATGCTGGTTTATGCGTCTCCAAAACAGGGGACTGTTGGTTCATGAGCTGGAGTAATCCTATAACTCCGGTGTTGACCAAGACGACGACGTTGTGGACTGCCGAGGAGTAGTTGGCGTTTACAATCACCGTTTCATCGCTGGAGATTGGGAGTGTATGATCATTGCTCAAGAGTCTCGTAACAGCCTGCATATTCTCTGTCTTATTCTTCTTCTCTGCTTTTTTTTTTTTCTTTTTCTTGCTTGCTTAAGTCAAGTCGTACTCAATTTATAGAGCGAGTGGATTTGGGAAGTCTTTTGAGAAAAATTTAGATTCATTTGAAAAGTCTAAGATTTATTATTATTATTATTATTATTATTATTAGGAAATGTTACCAAATGTTTTGACATGGCATTGACCTGACCTATAAAATGTTTTGCCATGCCCCGTCAAAGATTCCGATTTTTGGTCGTCGTGAGTCCGATTTTTGGATAACTCGTGTAGAAAAATTTCACGTCGCGAAAACCACAGAGATCATCACGATATCGGCTAGACCGCCGAAGAGATGGCTCGTGTGTTCTTTATTTTTACTAGTGGAAAATATAAATTAAAATATAGTCACAAATAAAAAAAATAAAATATAAACTAAATGATTAATTTTTATTTAATAAAATTATTTTTGATTAAAATGTGGCTATATTTTTCCTGTGACTTCATTTTTCTCTTTTGTTTTTATTTTTATTTGTTCATTTTGATGTCAATTTTGTCGGCCAGATTCCTTTTCCACTCGTTTTGGTGCAACTTGTAAAAATATGTTTTCAGCATTTTAGATGCATGGAAGGACCAAAGAGATGAGATGAAGTCTAGTTGCAGTAGCGGTAGTACTCAGAACATCGTGGACGTACGGACCTCTTATCTTACGACAAACCACAAGTGGTCTGTCTTTGAATGGAACTTGGTATCGGGTTGCCTTTTATGAGAACATTGAGAAGTACTTCTTCGTACTTAACTTCGATTTTTTGATGGAATCTTCTACAAATTTTGTGAGCTGCCATGTGAAGATAACAATCATCAAGATGCTTAGGGCTTTCAGGGGAGATGGGTTTTCGTTGTTAAAGCAATCCCATCTAACAAAGAAGATTCAGATTTGGGTTATAAAGAACAAGATTCATAAACAGGGTGGTAGAGATGTGGAAGGGATGAGTTTCATGGAAGTTTCAGTTCCTAACTTTCAGGATTTAGTGAATACCGGATCCTACTCGAAGAATTCGTCAGCTTTCACTTGTTGATGAACGTCTTATGGTTGAAGAGAGGGTTCCATAGTTTGCAGACAGTTCTGAATCGGACAAGAGATTTAGGAGAGACACGAGAGAGGATCTCTTCAATCAAATCCCATGGAAGCTTCTCCTTGTTTGCCATTAGGGTTAGGGTTTTTTGCTTTCAGCTTGGCTACTTTACTTACAAAGTTTTCTCCAGTAGGGTTTCAACTGATTATTCCGTATATATACCCCCCATAGAAGATTGAACACTCTCGATTTATCCTCATAAATCAATGTTCTAAATAGTCATCGAACAACGCCTGAAAGTTCCTAAAAAATCACACTTAAGAACCCACCAAACACAATGTTAAACTGATTCGTGTTATACATAGAGAGAGAATGAGACCTGAGGAGACTCGTGGAGAGGAATATCTGTGGAGAGTCTTGAGGAATACGTGGCGGGTTTTACGGATGACACCTGACACTTCACTCTCCACCGTGTAATTGATCTCACCTCCGTCTTCACTGGCCGGTAAGTTCCGAACATCGCCGACGATAAAACCGCCATTTCACCGATTTCTCTATCTCTCTCCAAGATTAGAACTTGGATATTTTCCACATCTCTCTTGAGTTTGCCAGTAAAGATTGCGTTTTTGATTTCTCTATGAAAGTTTAGGACTTGCGAGGAACTTTAGATTTGTCTAGAAGAAGAAACAGAGACAAAAGAGTAAAGCTGTTTCGGCAAAATTGACCCTCAAACAAAAATAGAAGTCGTAAGGCGTAAGGCATAAGGCATAAAACTTACATTGATCATGTTCTTTGGACGTATTCAGCTCAAGACCTGACACACAAGAGAAAACTACATACAACCAAAATAATCAAAAATCTTGTAGCCAATAATTAGACCTTAAGAAGTTAAGACATCAGCACACACACAGGAGCAAACATACCGGATAAAGCTGGAGTGAGAAGTCCATCTCCAGTAACCATACAAGTCCCAAGAAGAACCAGAAGCAGCAAAGCAGTGTGTAACCCACTTGTGCTTCTCCATATATCTTTTCACACAAGAGCAAAGGGAGCAAAGCTAGAGTCCAGAAAACAAAAGACAGGACGCCGTAGATCTCTTCGTTGGTCTCTGAATGTGGAATGTCTTCAGCGAAAGTGCTATTGAAGACGTAAAGATATAACAAGAATTTCGGAACCAAAAAAGGAGATGACTTTGTTGAATCTCATCCAAAGAAAAAAAAGGAATTGGGTAATTTGTCAGGAAATTTGAAAAGTCCTGTCAAAAAGAGAGTGAAACCTACAAAGTAACAATAAATACGACAACCCAACTCTGTTCCCAAATTAGAGGGAAGAAAACAAAGTATGTCACATTCACGCACATGCTATTCTCATACTATATAAGCTGAGCTCGTGTGTGTTCTTCTCTCTGTGTGGTTGAGAATCACCCTTATGCTTTCTATTCTCTCTATTTTGAGGGTCAATTGTGCTCGTCACTCAAATTCTGTTCGAGGAACATAATCACTGCTAATAGGCAATCCTACGGTGTGCATTTGGCTTCAATTTATCTAGTTTTAATCCATCAATGCAGTAACTAAAGTAGAGCAAAAACAAAACCACATTCATGCTTAAATGTTAACTTCATACAATAGTTAAGATCTAAAACAACAGATCATACACACACCATAATTGTAACTAGACAAAGAAAATTGTCAAAAAAACCAAACACAAAAACCAAACAAAAAAAACCTCAAAAATCGACTGAAGTTAGGTCACTGTGCGAATAGTTAAGATCTAAAACAACAGATCACAGACAATCCTAGTTACACCATAATTGTAACTAGACAAAAGGCATTAAGAGACGGCTCTGTGCTGCCCTAATATCTGTTTTGGTCAGGCTCTTCTCAAAGATGGGCCACGGGCCTTTGGTTATACGCTCTCCTTTGCTTTCTTCCATGGATTTGATCACGTCCATCAGCCACTCCGGAGTCGCTCTCTCTTTCCACGAATAATGAGGAACCACCACGCTCTCTCTCTTGCACCGCACGTCTCTTGCGCCTTGTCTTCTCTGTTTTGCTCCAAGACGGACACAATGAAGATAAAGAAAGTTGAAGAGGGCGTGATGGGGGTTGTAATTTACCAACTTCTTCTTCTTCTTCATATAAAAGCACAGCTGCATCAACCAAATTACAGAAATTTCTAGAGCCTATATCTTTCTCCGCAGCCGCAAGATGCCCATTGTAATACATATTCTTTGCTTTTGATCTTTTGTGTTTCTCTCTATCGCCTTAATTAACAAGGATCTCAAAGCGGAGAGTAAGGGTTTTGTTATGTTTCTTTTTTTTTCTAACTGTTTTTAAAGTTTTCCTTTTATTTTCCAAGTGTATCTAGGAAAATCAGATAATTATCTCCATATAAATTTTATTTGTTTTTTAAACTTTAAGTAATCTATTAGGATAAACTCAAATATCTGAGAGTCTAATTCATCTCCGATTTACGAAAATCAGTAAATTATCCAATGTCATTTTGCCATTAGAGGAAGATTCAGTTTGATAATCCAAAACTAAAGGAATGAGTCTCAATCATTTCCGATTTACAAAGATTACACTCCAAATCCAACCAAAATCACTCGTTTCTCGGAAAATCTTAACCTAATTACCAGATCCAACGATTGAGCTCGGCACTACAAACTCTACATATATCATTATCTCCTTAAAAATCCGGACGAAAAAATCGGAGATCCGTAACCTCGACACTGATAAAATCATTCCAAAACAGAAACGAGCTTCGATATCCACAAGTTGAAATCACACTGTCCCTGAGTTTCTCTGCTGTATTCCACTTGCACAAGCCAAATATATATAAAACTCCATGGAAACTCGAATCGAGTGAGAGACCTGGATTCATGTACCGTCACGAGCGCAGAAAATCCGAAATCGGAAAGAGAAAAAAATCCTTATAGTCTTGCGCTCTCGCGGACCGGACTGTGAGAACACGGTCTTGTTTGGGTGAAGTATAAGCGTGAGCATGGATTTGTCTGTACCAAACCCTTTCCGAGTTTT
The DNA here is from genome assembly GCA_900108845.1 of Iljinskaea planisiliqua. Taxonomy (NCBI): domain Eukaryota; kingdom Viridiplantae; phylum Streptophyta; class Magnoliopsida; order Brassicales; family Brassicaceae; genus Iljinskaea; species Iljinskaea planisiliqua. The sequence goes on along the minus strand of FNXX01000007.1, from coordinate 2,303,752 downwards.
GCTCTCTGAACACAACTATTCTCAACTATTACACCATCCAAGTCTCTGAAGTTGTCACCCTGTGAGCCATAAGAATTATCATATGACATCCCTCGCTATGATTTGTCTCCACCATTTGTGATTAGTGTATCTTCAATCAGATCGTCATTAGAAACTTGCCTGAATTGCCGCGTAATTGAAGTGACCAAGATCAGCAAACATGGCCTCAGCACCTAACACAAAGACTCGACTAGTTAGCTTACCGACATTTTGTCTTATGTCAACGTTAACAATATGAGTAGACCGACAGATTTATAATAACTCACCAGTTAGTTATACACAACAAGATCCCGCCTAGAGACATCCATCCACTTACTCTCGTCTTTCTCAGGAACATGAACATGTATTTAGGAGAAAGAGCTTTGTATACATGAGGGTTCCACTGTAATATACTGAACAAGTTAAGATCTAAAATAACTGATCACACACACTCCTAGTTACACCATAATTGTAACTAGACAAAAAAAATTTGTCAAAAACAAAAACAACCAAAAAAAACCCAAAAAACCAAACAAAAAAACCGTGACTTTCTTGAAGTTACCACGCTCTCTCCCTCTATATTCATCAAAGTTTGATGTTCGTTTAACAATATCAAAATTAATGTTGGATTTCACAAATTTATTTTAGTTTATGTATGAAATTTGAATTTAAAAAAAGTTTGGGTTGAAAAAAATACTTATTGTAAAAATTCAGTTATAAAAATCCCTATACAAAAAGTTTGAGATGATTTCCCCCGTTTTTCTAATTTTGACACAGTAAAAAAAATTCATGGATCATCCACGAAGTCTACAGCCATTTCCAGTTGATGGTAGTTTTCTTGACAAAATAAAACGCGTAGACCCATCTCTTCTTCAAAAAACATCAGTACAGTGAACAGTTCCATGAAAGTATATCATGGACTCATCTCTTATTATTGCATCAAATAATCCTTCACTATTTCATATTTAGAAAACGAAGGAGAAAACAATCTATTTATACACAAGAAGTATCATAAAACTTATATCTCCGTCAAATCATACTTTAAAAGCTTGTAACTCATATGTTTTGGTTTATTATTTACCAAACAATTATTAACCACCTAAAAACAATACTAAACCGGATAAACCAATTACAATTACAAAAGCCCCCAAACCAAACTAATTTTTCCAGCACTATTCACTGATCTCTCTCTCTCTCTTTGTCTTCTTCCATGCGCGTCTTCTTCTTCTACATTCCCCATCTCCTCTTTAATTATCCTGCAACTCTTCTTTCATTCTCTTTGATTTATCCTATTATTTATTGTCAGCTTCTATGTGCGCACAATTGGAGAAAGAAGGAAAAGGCAGCAAAACTAATTTCAAATTTTCAATCAAACATCTTCTTCACACGGTTTCCCAATTTTTAAAAAAAATTAAGTTTCTCTTCATCGCTTTTGTATTAATTGAGAAATCTCACTAAAAATCCTCTAAGATTCATCGCTACACGTTGCTAGACCACACGTGTATTGGTTTTCGTATCAATATCTCAACCACCACAATGAAGTAGCCGTATTTGACAATGACGTCTTCCTCCGACGCCATGCGGTGAGTGGTTATGGCAGGGATCGTAAACCCTACATCCGCCGCTAGTGAATCTAATCGTCGTTATCGGAAGGTTTGGATACAGCATTAGCCTTTTTAGGAAGAAGAAGAACAAATAAATACCTCTACGGCCAGGTATTTGAGAACACGGCCAAATAAACCGGAGCTCCGGCACTAATGCATTCGGTGTATTTGTAGTTCTTTAGAAACGACGATATCCACACAAAAAGTAAAGTCGATTTGGTGTTTTAGATGGTTTGGTATTGGTTTTAGATGGTTTGGTATTAGTTTGGGCTATAAACCGATAAAAATAATATATATATATGTAATTATATTTTAAAATTTTAATTGAGATTTTAAAATTTTTTTTTAGGGATATATAACACCAAATCTTAATTTGGTTGCATTTGGTGCTGTGTGATACTTCTCCCGTGGAGATAGGTAAGTCTTAGTTTGGTTGTATCTGTTGCTGTGTGATACTTTTCCTCATTCTTCCAAAACAAAATAAATTGTTTTTTGTGTGTGGGCCATTTATTATAATTTCTTTTTGTTATTAAATATCATTTGATTTTTTAAAACTCAGACCAATCACAAAAACATATATAGATGAGAAATTATACAGAATAATAATAAAAAAAAACTATAATTCATTATCTAACCAAAATATCCGTACGTGGCAAAATCTCCAACCTTATATGACATTTGACAAATTTCCCCCTATGACATTTTGTCAAAGTGCAAACCATGGAGACCAAAAAAAAACTTTTCTCAAAGTGCAAACCATGGAGACCCAAAAAAAAACTTTTGTCAAAGTGCAAACCATGGAGACCCAAAAAAAAAAACAAAAGGGTGTTTCTACATGTAGAATGACGTCACGCAACTCCTATAAATTCAGCTACATTTTGAGTTAAGAAATCAAGAAGAAAAAAAACAAAAGCAGAAAAGAAGAATAAGACAGAGAATATGGAGGCTGTCTCGACCAATCAAACACTCCCAATCTCCAGTGATGAAACTGTGAAGTTTATCGCCTATTCCTCCGCAGTCCACAAAGTCGTCGTCATGGCCAACACCGGAGTTATAGGATTACTCCAGCTCATGAACCAACAGTCCTCTGTTTTGGAGACACATAAAGAAACATTCCTCTGTTTCTGCCTATTTGCTTTCCTCTACTCCGTTCTTCGCGTCCGCGAAGCCATAGACGTCCGGCTACGACCCGGGATAGTCCAGAGGCTCGTCGGACACACGAGCCATCTCTTCGGCGGTCTAGCCGCTATCGTAATGATCTCTGTGGTTTTCACGACCTTTGCTCTTGTTCTTCTTCTTCTGTGGATTCTCTGGCTCTCAGCCATCGTTTACATCATTGTAGATGAATACGTGATCCACCCCAAGGCAAACACATCTGCCGCCGGTGCACCTCCGCCGTCGCCAGTTTAAGATGTCGTGGTTTGTACAGAAATGCACTTATTTAGTTTGGGCGTTGAAACAAAAAACAGCTCAAAATTTACGAGAATAATAACAAATTTTGCTTGAGAATTTCCTTAGGGTATTTATTGTATTGATGTATGCATCCCTTAGTCGGTTATATTATTTTACTGGTTAAATCTACGGTTATAAAATTGAATTAACTTCTAACTAGGACCTGTTTCTATAGAAATCCAAAAGAATTAGCAATTCTACTAATTTTTATTCTTTTAAAATCATTTGCACCTTTAATGATTCAGTTAAGTTTTTCTCTGTTTTGAAAGAAAAAGGATGCCGATAAAAAAAAAAAAAAAGAAAACTACACACCGGTTTAGTCGTCAAGGGTCAGGTCAACCTATAAAACTAGACAAGTGTTGAAACACTAACTGCCTCATGAAGCAGAAAAATAAAAATAAATTTATTTAAGAAATTGAATGATGAAAAAAACTAGATATTTGTGTTTCTAATGTTACTCATCAAATTTGAAGTTTCAATTAGTAACCACATTTTAACAATAAAATAATAATGAATTCTTTATTTCTTTGATTTTTTTACTACTAAAGATGTTTATGCATGGTCATCTATTACTGAAATCATAGTAGAAAAAACTCCGAATCCTAACTATAAGCATAGACTCATAAAAATGAGTTTAATAAATACTAATCAATCATAAAATAGTTAATTCAACAGTTAAACTATTAATCCATCTTGAAATAGCTAATTAATGGTAAAACTTACCTAATTCAAATGAAATCAAATAAAAAATTTGTTAAATCAAGCAAAAATAAAATAAAATTACAGAAAAAGTTATGACTTGAATAAAATTAAAAACTGAAAAACTAAAAAATAAATCAAACTATAAATTAAATTTTTAGTTCTATCTAAAATAATATAAACAATTTTTTTTTGATATATCTGTGCATAGCGTACAAAATTACTTATTATGATTATTATTTATGGAAGTTTACATTAAAATTATAATAAAATATTTGATGATTTAACTATGCAAACTGACAATTGATTATTTTCTAACGAAAAGGGTAGGAATCAAACAAGACAGAGGCTATTTGCAAAGGTTCTTACTTGGAAGTTTCCCAGTTCCCAACCCTTTATTCACAAACCACGACCCAAGGTTATTAGGTGCATAATTATTACGGAAATACATGTCATTTTCAACTTTCAGCTGGATCAATACAATCAAATTTCATCGATCCACGAATTTTTTTTTGAAGAGTTATCCAAATTAACCGAACAAAATTCGGTTCAGTTGTTGGTTAAAATGTCGTCATCCAAAGTTGTTTAAATTTCTGATGTAATTTTGTTTTCTTTTTTTCAGTAATAGATTTCACATCAAAGAAAAAAAAAACTTGTGACAATTGGTAAACTAGTTTGTGTTCTAAAGTGGTTTGTAAAACATATATGAAGCGTAATCAAGTCCTCGTGAATCTCAAACATATAAAAAATGTATTCGAAAGAGGAGAGAGATAGAGCGAGTTTCTGATTTAAGTACCATTTAATGTCTTGTTTTGTTGCCTGAAATGAGATCAAGAACTTAAAAAGGGTTAATGAAGAATGTCTAAATCATGGATGCTGAAGTTGCTTCTTCTGCTTCAACTTCTTTTTTTGGCTCAACATAGTGCTGATTCAGGCTCTGTAATTCGCTATCTTCCTGGTTTCGATGGCCCTCTTCCTTTCCACCTTGAAACTGGGTCTGTTTCCTCTTCTTGTTCTTCTTCCTCTGACTTTTCAATATTCATGACTATCAATGACACAACTCAATGAGTTCAAATCCTTTTGTATCTATCTTGTTTGTTATGAAAGATACATTGGTGTTGGTGAAGAAGAGAGCATTCAGCTTTAATTTCTAAATTGTAGTCCACTCGTGGATGTTAAGTTGCACAAATTTTATGTTCAGATGTCATATGATTTGAAGGGATATATTAAATCTCACATGAGTTGAGTATACATAGAATTAATATATAAATATGTGGTAATTTTTTACTCTTGAGATAACTTTTTGGGTGTGAATTAATTAGATTCGTTATTAATAGTCTTAAAGACCAAGATCGTCGGCTATATTGTAAATTCTTTACTTCTTTGGAAATTTAATGACAAGTTGAATTATTAATAATTAATATATTGTTAGCTAATTAAGTCCTCGTGGATCTGAAAGACTGACGAAACATTTTTTTTTAAACATAAAAAATAATAATTCGAAAGAGGGGAGGAGAATTGGTTTCTGGTTAGGTCTGATGAGAACACTGGTTCAATTTGTTCGGTTCCGTTCGGTTAATTTTCTACAGAAATGAGGAAACCATCCTTCTTTAGTCTGTTTTGTTTCCTAAAATGAACTCAAGTCCTCAAGAAGAGTTAATCAAAAATGTCTAAAGCATGGAAAATGAAAATGCTTCTTCTGCTTCAACTCCTCCTCGTGACTCAACATACTGTTGACACAGCCTCTGTTATAAGCTCTCTTCCCGGTTTTGATGGTCCTCTTCCTTTCTACCTTGAAACTGGGTCTGTTTTCTCTTCTTCTTCCCCTGCTTTTCAATATTCATGACTAACAATAAAAACAAACCGAAATGAGTTAAAAATCTTTGCATCTTTCTTATGTAAAGCTATATCGGTGTTGGTGAAGACGAGAAAGTTAAACTCTTCTACTACTTCATCAAATCAGAGAACAAGCCTAAAGAAGACCCTCTTCTGATTTGGTTAACTGGAGGACCTGCCTGTAGTTCTCTCTCTGCTCTTGCTTTTGAGATCGGTAGGACAAAACAAAACTTAAAAAACTTGTCCTTTAATCCATACGACTCTTGTTTTAGCTCTCTTTGTTTAAGTGCAGGGCCGTTGACTTTCAAGACTGAAGATTACAATGGAGGGTTGCCTTCTCTTATCTCTACTTCATATTCTTGGACAAAGGTAACTCCATCACATATTGACTTTCACAAATTAGAGTAAGGCTTGTTGTTTTGAGATTTTGTTGATTTGATGATTAATTCTTAGGTAGCTAGCATAATTTTCTTGGATCAGCCTGTTGGCACTGGTTTCTCCTACTCAACAGCTCCTCTTGCTGATAAGCCTAGTGACACAGGAGAAGCAAAACAGACTTATGAGTTTCTTCAAAAGGTTCTAATATTGCATAAACATGTGTTTCTTGAGTCTAAGTATATCATAATCTTTTGAATTGTTGTTGCTGCTGCAGTGGTTAGTGGAGCATCCAGAGTTTGTCTCAAATCCTCTTTATGTCGGTGGAGATTCTTACGCTGGTATAGTTGTGCCAGCTATTGTTCAACAGATCTCAATAGGTTTGATTTTGTTTTCCTTTCCATTATCCATCTTCGGAAAATTTTAAACTTAGCCACTTATTATACAGTCTTACACATTACGGTTACGCAGGAAATGAACATAGCTACGAACCGATGAATCTTAAGGTACGTCACAATATCTTCACTATATGTTTGTCATAACCTTATAGATATATAAATCTTTTTTGAAAGCATCATTTATGCCAACAGGGTTATGTTCTTGGGAACCCGTCAACAGATCTTGATAAAGATCATAACTCCAAGATTCCATATGCTCATGGAATGGGACTGATCTCTGACGAACTATATGAGGTACATTGAAGTCTTACTTAGTCTCTTCTACACCAAAATTTAAGTACATTCATTAAAATAGTTTCTTGAAACTCTTGTTTGCAGTCACTTAAGACAAGCTGCAAAGGAAATTATGTAAAAGTAGATCCCACTAATACACAGTGCTTGAAGTTGGTGGAAGATTACGATAAGGTAAATAGAGTATAAATATGTGAATAGCAAACACTAATTTTTTTTTTTTGTTGTTGTTGATGATTATGATGTCTGATATGACAGTGTGTATCAAGGATAAATGAAGGATTTATTTTGATATCATTGTGTGATTTAGCATCACCGAATCCATTTTCAATAGAGAAAGCTGGAAGGAGTCTCAAAAGACTTGTTCAATCAGATCTTTCTCTTCCAACGCCTGATTGCTATGTAAGCCAAGAAAAAAAAAAGTAATTGTTTTAGTTAAAAAAATGGAGATCATGTTGTTGTTATAAACCATACTGATGAGCTATGCAGATGTATCGGTATGTTCTAGCTTCGCATTGGGCTAATGATGAAGATGTACGGGAAGCCCTTCATGTGAAGAAAGTATGTCATTTTACATACATACAATATGATCATGAAACAACAATAAGATAACTAATCATGAAACCAATGCATGAATGTGAAATCTGCAGGGAAGTATAGGGAAATGGTTGAGATGTGATTGGGATATGGATTATGAGAAAGATATAGAGAGTAGTATACCCTACCATCTAAACAATAGCATTAAAGGGTATTATAGATCATTGATTTATAGTGGTGATCATGACATGATGGTTCCTTTTGTTGGAACTGAAGCTTGGATCAGATCTCTAAACTATTCTATCATTGATCAATGGAGACCATGGTTTGTTAACAATCAAGTTATTGGATACACAAGGACTTACGCAAACAATATGACATTTGCAACTATCAAAGTAAGTCACTTTTTGTTTTTATCAATTATTTTGTTGATATATTCGTTGTTATACTATACAATTGAAAACAGTTCTTATAATTGATTTACTGTTTGTAGGGAGGAGGGCACACAGCAGAGTATAAACCAAAGGAGAGCTTCATGATGTTTGAAAAATGGATAAGAGGCCAATCTCTCTAACTTATTGAACTCGAACGAATCCAACATCAAATTTTATAAAAGATCAGATAATTAAAGATATGAATTTTCTATCACATTAAACACCACATTCGACCATTTAAATTTGTTGCTAGGTGTTGGGGAATAGATCCTATTCCATGAAATCAATTTTAATATTTTCAAATCTATATATGGGTTACTAATGGTGACTGTAATGTTAAAATCTTATTTACTATAAGAAAGCAATTGATATTTGTAAAGATAATGAAAAACATAAATCAAAAGTAAATACTAAATGAAAATGATAATTGTTATTTATTAACTAAAATTATATTTTAAATTTTTGTCCCCTAATTAATCAAATGATTAATTGTGAGAGAAGGATAATAATTTAAATTTTCGCAAGATGTTGATTTTGGTACAGAGTCTGACATCTAAAGTGAAATAGTTTCTCTATTTCACATGATTTTACATTCTTTTGAATTAGTTCTTTTTTTTACCAGAAATTTATCTGAAATAATATTTTTTAAAAATATAGGATGAAAAAGATCAGTGTTACGATAATATCACCCTTAAAAAAACCTTGGCAAATAAATAAATAATTAGGCCTCTCAATTAACTTTTATACGATGTTGTATGACTGTATTTATCTGATTTTTTTTGTTGTTTTTATTTTGTTGTCAATGCAATGAGTTAGGCCTACCTTAAAGACTACACTTAAAAAGCTAGGCCTATCTTAAAAGACTAAAAAGTGTAGACCCAATTAACTATAACAGCCCATATACTCATTAGGGTAGTTTCGTAAATACCAATGGCTCCAAATCTCGCGTTTCGCGTGTGTACGTGTAAGTACGAGAGAGTGAGAATGAGAGTAAGAGTAAGTGAGAGTGAGTGAGAGAGAGTCTATTTGTATCAGTCGGTGCTATCTTTTTCCTTTCTTCTGCTTTACTCTCGCCGGATCTCTGCGATCTTATCGGATAATAAGATTCGAGGTTTCGTAAATCCAACAATGAATCGCCACCACGATCCTAACCCTTTCGATGAGGAAGAAGAAATCGTCAATCCCTTCTCGGTAACGCTTTCTCCACTTTCTATTTTCTGCACATTTTTTCTCTTTCCGATTTCGGATTTTCAGCGCTCGTGACGGTACATGAATCCAGATCTCTCACTCGATTCGAGTTTCCTGGGAGTTTTTTTTAATATATTTAGCTTGTGCAAGTGGAATATAGCAGAAAAATATCAGGGACTGTGTGATTTCAACTTGTGAATATCGAGGCTCGTTTCTGTTTTGGAATGATTTGATCAGTGTTGAAGTTACGGATCTCCGATTATTTCATCCGGATTTTAAGGAGATAATGATATATGTAGAGTTTATAGTGCCGAGCTCAATCGTTGGATCTGGGAATTAGGTTAAGATTTTCCGAGAAACGAGTGGTTTTGGTTGGATTTGGAGTGTAATCTTTGTTAATCGGAGATGATCGAGACTCATTCCTTTAGTTTTGGATTATCAAACTGAATCTTCCTCTAACGGCCAAATGACATTGGATAATCGTAAATCGGAGATGAATTAGATTCTCAGGTATCTGAGATTATCCTAATAGATTACTTAAAAGTTTAAAAAACAAATAAAATTTATATGGAGATAATTATCAGATATACCGATTTTCCTAGATATACTTGAGAAAAGAAAAGGGAAACTATAAAAACAGTTCGAAAATAAAAAAGAAACATAACAAAACCCTTACTTTGATTCCTCTCTGAGCATTCCCATTCTCTCCTCTTTGATCAAAAGCAAAAAATATGTATTACAATGGGCATCTTGCTGCTGCAGAGAAAGATATAGGCTCTAGAAATTTCTGTAATTTGGTTGATACTGCTGTGCTTTTATATGAAGAAGAAGAAGAAGTTCGTAAATTACAATCCCCATCACCCCCTCTTCAACTTTCTTTGTCTTTATTGTGTCCGTCTTGGAGCAAAACAGAGAAGACAAGGCGCAAGAGACGTGCGGTGCAAGAGAGAGACCGTGGTGGTTCCTCGTTATTGATGGAAAGAGAGAGCGACTCCGGAGTGGCTGATGGACGTGATCAAATCCATGGAAGAAAGCAAAGGAGAGCCTATAACCAAAGGCCCGTGGCCCATCTCTGAGTAGAGGCTGACCAAAACAGATATTAGGGCAGCACAGAGCCGTCTCTTACTGCCTTTTGTCTAGTTACAGAGCTGATGGTGTGTGTGATCTGTTGTTTTAGATCTTAACTATTCGCACAGTGGTCTAACTTCAGGCGATTTTTTTAGGTTTTTTTGTTTGGTTTTTTTGACAATTTTCTTTGTCTAGTTACAATTATGGTGTAACCAGGAGTGTGTGTGATCTGTTGTTTTGGATCTTAATTAATGTATGAAGTTAGCATTTAATCATGAATCTTGTTTTGTTTTTGCTCTACTTTAGTTGCTGCATTGATGGATTAAAACTAGATAAATTGAAGCCAAATTCACACCGTAGGATTGCCTATTGGAATTAGCAGTCCTCGGACAGAATTTGGGTGACGAGCACAATTGATTCTCAACCACACAGAGAGAAGAACACACACGAGCTCAGCTTCTATAGTACGAGAATAGCATGTGCGTGAATGTGGCATACTTTGTTTTCTTCCCTCTGATTTGGGAACAGAGTTGGCTTGTCGTCTTTATTGTTACTTTGTAGGTTTCACTCTGTTTTTGACAGGACTTTTCATATTTCCTGACAAATTACCCAATTCCTTTTTTTTCTTTGGATGAGATTCAACAAAGTCATCTCCTTTTTTTGTTCCGAGGTTCTTCTTATAGCGTGCTAGGCTGAAGGTTTGAGTGAACATACCATGCTGCGGTTCTAAAATGGTTCGTTGATTTTCTCTGAGATTTGTTCAATTTTGGAGCTTTTGAGTTTGAGATGAATGGAAAGTTGGGAATCTACTAATGTGCTTACGAATTATGCAGAAGGAATCATGGAGGTCGGTTTTGCTTCGTGCTTATCAGAGTCTTGGTGTTGTCTTATGGAGACTTGAGCATCACTCCGCTTTACGTCTTCAAGAGCACTTTCGCTGAAGACATTCCACATTCAGAGACCAACGAAGAGATCTACGGCGTTGTGTCTTTCGTTTTCTGGACTCTTAACTTTGCTCCCTTTGCTCTTGTGTGAAAAGATATATGGAGAAGCACAAGTGGGCTACACACTGCTTTGCTGCTTCTGGTTCTTCTTGGAACTTGTATGGTTACTGGAGATGGACTTCTCACTCCAGCTTTATCCGGTATGTTTGCTCCTGTGTGTGTGCTGATGTCTTAACTTCTTAAGGTCTAATTATTGGCTACAAGATTTTTGATTATTTTGGTTGTATGTAGTTTCAGGTCTTGAGCTGAATACGTCCAAAGAACATGATCAATGTAAGTACACAAAGTCTGTTTTAGTGCCAGTTTTTGCTCCTTGAGTTCTGATTGAATGATATACGGCTTCCTTTTTGTTGATCGACTGAGCCGATCTAGCCTAGATCTTTGCAGCACGGATAGCCACTCCGCACCACCGCATAAGAAATCCGTTCCGCACATTTAGTTAGAGCATATCCAATGGTGGGTTCTTATTTTAGAACCACACCAATAAAATAAATGAAATAAATCTAAAATTAAGAGAGAGAGTGAAAAGAGGTTTTTGTTTTCACTGTCACATGTCATCTAAAAAATATTTTAATGGATTTAAAAAAATTAAAATATAAATATATAATTAAAATATTAATATTTTTATTTTTTAAGAACCACTTAGGGATTTTACGCAATGGAGATGGTCAGAAAAAGCTTTCTTAGCCCTCAACACTTCAAACATCAAATATGCTCTTATTGGGTTGGAGATAGAGAAACTTAATCGCCACAGCTCCAGAACCTGCACAAAGAAGAGAAACCCGAAACCAGCTGTGGAAGGCCAAAGACCACCAAGTCCACCACACTAGAAAAGATTAGCTCTGACGTGCCGCCACCGAAGCTCATTAACCAAAGTTGACTAAAGGAGACAACTCCAATGACCAATCAGCTCCGCACACGCTCCGTCGCAAAGGACCAGGGAACGGATCAGTGCCCAAGACAGAACCGAAGGAGAAGGTGACGAGAAAAGGCGAGAGCCGCCGTAGCGAGACAAAATGGGGGAAGCAACGAGAAGGCACTTCAAATAACTGGTAAGAGGAGTCCTCAACCTCGACCAGCAAAGAGAAGTTCCAAAGAAGCCCTCAAACCCTTCAGGCAGCGCTACAACAGAACTCTCCACGGTGGAACGGATACGCCGGAGGTAGAGCAAATCCGGCTCTCTAAACGACCAGATCTTATACCAACCAAAACATTTCACCATCCTCAAGCAAAAAGACAGGAAGGTAGAGACCAAGGAACCAGAAGAAGATGCACGGAGAGAACAGCTTCCAGATCCGACTAAGAACCACCGTGAAAGGCCATCGAAACCAACTCCATAACGGCGAGAAGAAAACTCAGATCTACCAACAACTAAAAGGAGAAACGAGACGAAGACGGAACATAAATACAGAAGAGAGAGAGAGGGTTCCTCTCACGGTGGCGGTGAGAACAACCGCCCACCGGAGAGGAAAGCTGGAGCAGGAACGGACGTCGTCGGAGACAAGGGGAGAGAAAAAAACACGCGCTCAAATTAAAGGCTTTTTTCAAAGAAATATTATAAAAGCACATTTGATTTTTCATCACCAAAACATAACAAAATCCCCGCGTTTTCGATAAAAAAATAAAAAATAATTGATTTTTGACAAAAAAAGAACTTTTAACCAAACAAAAAGAAAACAAAACCAGGAGATGTTAAACTGGCGACGGCGGAGGTGCAGCGGCGGCAGATTCGTTTGGCTTCGGGTGAATGACGATTCATCTAAAATCCAGTAAACGATGAATAAGAGCCAGATAATCCACAGAAGAAGAAGAACACGAGCAAAGGTCGCGAAAACCACAGAGATCATCACTATAGCGGCTACACCGCCCAAGAGATGGCTCGTGTGTTCTTCATTTTTACTAGTGGAAAATATAAACTAAAATATAGTCACAAATAAAAAAAATATATATATAAACTAAATAATTAATTTTTATTTAACAAAATTATTTTTGATTAGAATGTGGCTATATTTTTCCTGTGACTTCATTTTTCTCTCTTGTTTTTTATTTTTATTTGTTCATTTTGAGGTCAGTTTTGTCGGCCAGATTCCTTTTCCACTAGTTTTGGTGCAACTTGTAAAAATATGTTTTCAGCATTTTAGATGCATGGAAGGACCAAAGAGATGAGATGAAGTCTAGTTGCAGTAGCGGTAGTACCCAGAACATCGTGGACGGACCTCTTATTTTACAACAAACCACAAGTGGTCTGTCTTTGAATGGAACTTGGTATCGGGTTGCCTTTTACGAGAACATTGAGAAGTACTTCTTCGTACTTAACTTGGATTTTTTGACGGAATCATTCTACAAATTCTGTGAGCTGCCATGTGAAGATAACAATCATCAGGATACTTAGGGCTTTCAGGGGAGATGGGTTTTCGTTGTTAAAGCAGTCCCATCTAACAAAGAAGATTCAGATTTGGGTTACCAAGAACAAAGATTCATAAACAGGGTGGTAGAGATGTGGACTGGATGAGTTTCATGGAAGTTTCAGTTCCTAACTTGCCGTATTTAGTTAATACTCTCACCCAAGTTACTTCATCGAGGATAATTTTAAATAATGTTAAATTATTTGTTGCTAATTATAATTTTATATATGTTTAGATTATTAATTTATTGTTTGGTATACTTCTTTTAATCATTGTGGTATATTTTTTTTAATCATTTAATTTACTTATCAACTATTTGTTTTTTCTTCATGCTATACACATTTTTCATAATTTTTTACAAAGATTAGAAACTTCAATATCTCCAAAGTGATGCCTATATCTCTAAAGTGATGTCTTCATTACATAAAGCATCTCCACGGCAAAAACATAAGTAGTTTGGGTAAACTATAAAGTCTGATTCAAATTCAATAATCTCCTACATAGCATTGTATAACTTTCCTGAAAAAGCCAAACACCTTTCTAATAGTAAATCTACAAGACTACAAATGATGCATTATATCTTCTAAAAAAATCTTTTACATTGACTGAGCTAATACTTGCAATATGCTTTTTAGATTTAAAAGCATTGTGTTGCCTTGTAGCAAAGATCTCATCTCAATACTCATATTTTTTGTTTTTCTTTTAATATTCTATGTCTATATTTTTGGCTATCGAAAAAGTATTGCTTGTACTAGAGTAATTGTGTAAACTGATCGGTACTTTGAATAAGTAAATTTCATCAACCATTTATTTCACATTTTTAATGAAAGATTTGATACGGACACGACTTTCCTGTTGGTTGAGTTTTTAAGAAGGAGATTTGTATTAAAAATGAGGTTCGAATTATAGAAGATGAATATAGATTTCTTTCATATTATACGGTTCAGGAAAAGTATGAAAACGATCGATACAATATCTTTAATTAAATTCTGTAAGTGCTTGTCGTCATTCAAAACACTGTCTTAAATAAAAATATTGGATCGATCGTTTTCTGAACACAACCTGAATCAAGGTTTGACTAACTAATGAACACACAGCCATATGTTCTTGTGTTGTGTAATGTTCTCTCTAGCTATTTTTTTTTTACCGATGTAGCTCAACTCAACCTTTAAAACTCTCTTTCACTTTTAAAGAATCCTTAATTATTCTTTTTAGCCAAGTTAAAGAAAATCATTCATTAAGAAACTTCGTCGAAATATATCAGTGCCACGGACGAAAGACGGACTAAATATTTGCGTTACACTCTGATGGTTATACCGTACGCCTTACGCCTTACGCTTTACGCCTTACACCTTACGCCTTACCCCTTCTATTCTCTAATTTGAGGGTCAATTTTGCCGGCAGCCGTGGATCTGAACACGCTTTGATACGAACGAATAGAAGAATTCGTGAGTAAATCCAGAACTCTCAGCTCACAAAGTATTGAATATGGAAAGGACTTACAAAAAATGAATTAAAGAAGAAAGTAAAGAGTAAAGACACCAAGAATATTACGATAACATAACAGGATCTCGATATGAGAATCCTTACATCCCGACTCAGACAATTCATTATATTCTCCAGATTACAATGATTTCTTCTAACTCTCTTTACAACCACACAGAGAGAGAAGAACACGCACGAGCTCAGCTTACATAGCATGAGCATGAGTTAAACAATAAAGAGAGATCGGTTAACACTAGACCGTAAGCCTATTGAGAACCTAAACCAAAACAAAACCGACTTATGCAGCATATCTGATTTTTTATCACCAAAACATAACAAAATGCACGCGTTTTCAAACATAGAGACCAAAACCACGAGATCTTCCTCTCTATGTCCAGGAACGGAGGCCAAACCACGAGATCTTAAACTGGCGACGGCGGAGGTGCAGCGGCGGCAGATTCGTTTGCCTTCGGGTGAAAGACGAATTCATCTAAAATGCTGTAAACGATGAATAAGAGCCAGATAATCCACAGAAGAAGAAGAACACGAGCAAAGGTCTCAAAAACCACAGAGATCATCACGATAGCGGCTAGACCGCCCAAGAGATGGCTCATGTGTCCGAGGAGCCTCTGGACTATCCCGGCTCGTAGCCAGATGGTTTCGCCGACGCGCAGAACGGCGTATAGGAAAACAAGTACGCAGAAACATAGGAATGATGATTTATGCGTCTCCAAATCAGGGGACTGTTGGTTCATGAGCTGGAGTAATGCTATAACTCCGGTGTTGACCAAGACGACGACGTTGTGGACTGCGGGGGAGTAGTGGCCGTTTAACTTCACCGTTTCATCACTGGAGATTGGGAGTCTTTGATCATTGGTCGAGAGTCTCGAGACAGCCTGCATATTCTGTCTTATTCTTCTTCTCTGCTTTTTTTTTTTAATTTCTAAATTAGGAAAATTGATGAAATAACTAAAAAAAAAGATTCAATTTTTAGAGAGAAGGTAGAGAGAACTAGGAAGAGAAAGAAACATGGTTTGGTTATTTGTTTTATTCTTCTTCTCTGCTTTTGTTTTTTTCTTTTTCTTGATTGCTTAACTGAGAAAATATAACTGAAATTTATTGAGACTTGGCCAATCTCTGTGAGGAAAGGGAAGATGCTTGGAAGAGAGAAAGAGGTGAAGTAGAAAGAGAAGTATCAACATCAACTACTTTCATTATCCCAGGGACAGAGCTGATCGGTTTCATTATCCAGAAACCGTAACCAATATGCCTGAGGTATAGAATTTGACCTTTCCTATATTCATCTTTAATATTTGGAACCTCATTTTTAACACAAATCTTCATCTTAAAAAATCAACCAACAGCAAAGTGGTGTCCCTATCATATCTTTCACTGAAAATGTGAAACAAATGGTTGATGAAATTTACTTATTCAAATACAGATCAGTTCACACAATTACTAGAGTATAAGCAAGATTTTTTCAATAGCCAAAAGAAAAACAAAAAATATAAGTATTGAGGTGAGATTTTTGCTATATATATATATATATATTCTAAAGAAAAGGTAGAGAGAACTAGAAAGAGAAATAGAAAGAGAAAGGGGAGTTTGGTTATAGAGTGAAAATTTCCTTCAGTGCATTAAAGAAGGATGCTTGTGTGTTTCTTTTCTGCACACGATCGGGGAACGATCTTTATAGAACACATTTTACATGGCTACATAAAATCATAAACGATAATAGTTGGAAAGTCATCCTTCCAACCATAGCCAGTGTTTTTTTTTTCTTTTTTTCTACGACCCGACCCGACTGGGTTTTGTAAAACACCCGATTGTGCCTGGGAGAGAAAAAAAGACTTTTGCGTAATCAATTATACGTAATAGTTTAATATGTTTTTAGTTAATAAAAAAATTAGTCACATTTTAATCAAAAATCATTTTATTATATAAAATTAATTATTTAGTTTATATTTTATTTTTAATTTGTTACGTAATTTTAATTAATTATACAATTAAAAATATTTGAAATATTTTATTTTCTAGATTTTATTTTCTAATTAAAGAAAAAAAAACAAAATAACAAAAGACCTAAAGTGAAAAATTAAAACAGTTTCAACAAATTTATTTTTCTAAATTTATTTGTGATTACAAAGGTGTTCCTATCGTAATTTAGCTTACTTAATCTCAACAATCGTCTTTGGAACATCTGTATTGAAGATTTCTAGTTTAAATTTAACCCCATTGCGTGTAATAGCATGTGGACATATTTAAATTTAAAAAAACTTCAGCAACTGTAAAAACTCGAATTTTTCATTAATTTAGCCCCACAGAATCAGAGATATTAAAGAATTAAAATGATATAACATTCGGTATTATATTCTCGGATCTAGGTGGAACCAGCAAAATGGTGGACAAGTCTCTTTTGTGATCGAAAGAAGGTTGATGGTGGGAGATCTGATACAATGGTGGCCGCTTCTCTCGTGTGGGATCGTTTGGCTGGAACGTTGGTGCATTGATACACGACACAAATGTGATGACAACTCCTTTGATACGGACTGGATGAGTTTCATAGAAGATTGAACACTCTCGATTGATCCTCATAAATCAATGTTCCCCCATAGGGTTTCAGGGAACATTGCTTCGAACACTCTCGATTTTATACTCTAAATAGTCATCGAACAACGCCTGAAAGTTCCTAAAAAACACACTTAAGAACCCACCAAACACAATGTTAAACTGATTCGTGTTATACATAGAGAGAGAATGAGACCTGAGGAGACTCGTAGTCGTGGAGAGGAATATCTGTGGAGAGTCTTGAGGAATACGTGGCGGGTTTTTCGGATGACACCTGACACTTCACTCTCCACCGTGTAATTGATCTCACCTCCGTCTTCACTGGCCGGTAAGTTCCGAACATAGCCGACGATACAACCGCCATTTCACCGATTTCTCTATCTCTCTCCAAGATTACAACTTTGATATTTTCCACATCTCTCTTGAGTTTGCCAGTAAAGATTGCGTTTTTTATTTCTCTATGAAAGTTTAGGACTTTGCGAGGAACTTTAGATTTCTCTAGAAGAACACAGAGACAAAAGAGTAAAGCTGTTTCGGCAAAATTGACCCTCAAAAATAGAGAGAATAGAAGTCATAAGGCTTAAGGCATAACTCATAAGGCGTAAGGCATAAGGCTTAACGATCCGAGAGGAAGCCCGTCTTTAGTCAAGTTTCTTGAAAAACCTAAATAACAAAAATCCGTCTATATTTCGACGAAGTTTCTTAATAAATGATTTTCTTTTTAAGTTGGCTAAAAAGAATAATTAAGGATTCTTTACAAATAAAAGAGAGTTTTAAAGGTAGAGTTGAGCTACATCGGTAAAAACAAAAAAAATAGCTAGAGAGAACATTACACAACACAAGAACATATGGCTGTATAACAAGAGAGGAAGAAACTCTAGGACACGCTTCTCCTTAATAGTACCATGTAGCCTATAGAAATCAGGAATTCCTTTTAGTCTTGCGCTCTCGCGGACCGGACTGTGAGAACACGGTCTTGTTTTGGGTCAAGTATAAGCGTGAGCATGGATTTGTCTGTACCAAACCCTTTCCGGACTTTAGTTTTGCTTCCATTGTAATCTTCAGTCTTGAAAGTCAACGGCCCTGCACTTAAACCAAGAGGGCTAAAACAAGGGTCGTTATGAATTAAAGGACACTTTTTTAAGTTTGTTTTGTCATACCGATCTCGAAAGCAAGAGCAGAGAGAGCAGTGCAAGCAGGTCCTCCACTTAGCCAAATAAGAAGAGGGTCTTCTTCGGCTTTTTGTTTGGTTGTTTCCAAAGCTAAAGTTCTTTTTTGGCAAATGAATAATTTTTAATTGTTTGGAGTAGACTAGATTGAATGTTTAACGAAGTACTTCAAACAACTTTTCAATTCTTCAAAATCCAGATAATTTTGAGGACTTTAACGAAGGCCCAAAGTTACTTTGGGAATGAATGTGCATTGAGATATTATGTGTTGTATGACCTTTGTTTCGCTGATCTTTTCTATCAAAATCCACAAATGACAAAAAAGGAAAAGTAATGACAATAATTTGCATGCAATGAGTTAGACCCACCTTAAAATCTAGGCCCAATTAACTATAACGGCCCATATACTTAAATTGGGGTAATTTTGTAAATACCGATGGTTCCACATCCCGCGTGAGAGAGAGTGAGAGAGAGAAGAAAAAAAAAGAGTCCATCCGTATCAGTCGGTGCCATCTTTTTCCTTTCTTCTGCTTTACTCTCGCCGGATCTCTGCGATCTTATCGGATAATAAGATTCGAGGTTTCGTAAATCTAGGGATCTGCGACCAACAATGAATCGCCACCACGATCCTAACCCTTTCGATGAGGAAGAAGAAATCGTCAATCCCTTCTCGGTAACGCTTTCTCCACTTTCTATTTTCTGCGCTTTTTTTCTCTTTCCGATTTCGGATTTTCTGCGCTCGTTACGCTACATGAATCCAGATCTCTCACTCGATTCGCGTTT
The DNA here is from genome assembly GCA_900108845.1 of Iljinskaea planisiliqua. Classification (NCBI taxonomy): domain Eukaryota; kingdom Viridiplantae; phylum Streptophyta; class Magnoliopsida; order Brassicales; family Brassicaceae; genus Iljinskaea; species Iljinskaea planisiliqua. Next base: position 2,284,438 of record FNXX01000007.1, on the reverse strand, counting down.
CCTCGGAGTTTTTTTATATATTTAGCTTGTTCAAAAGTGGAATATAGCAGAAGAACTCAGGGACTGTGTGATTTCAACTTGTGAATATCGATGCTCATTTCTGTTTTGGAATGATTTTATCAGTGTCGAGGTTACGGATCTCCGATTTTTTCATCCGGATATGTAGAGTTTATAGTGCCGAGCTCTATCGTTGGATCTGGGAACTAGGTTAAGATTTTCCGAGAAACAAGTAATTTTGGTTCGATTTGGAGTGTAACTTTTGTAAATAGGAAATGATTGAGACTCATTCCTCTAGTTTTGGATTATCAAACTGAATCTTCCTCTAGGTTATTGGCAAAATGACATTGGATAGTTTACTGATTTTCGTAAATTCTTGATTGATTTTGCAGAAAGGCGGTGGAAGGGTTCCTGCTGCATCTAGGCCAGTTGAATTTGGCCAAGGCCTCGATGCTACTGTTGATATTCCGTTGGATACGATGAATGTAATTCACCTTAAACTCGTGAACGTCTTCTCACTTCAGTTAATCTTGAATGATGTGTTTTAATTGGTGCAGGACTCTTCACAGAAACAGAGAAAGCTTGCTGACTGGGAAGCTGAGCTTAGGAAGAAAGAAATGGTAAGTACCATTGATATGAATTCGTCAAATATATCTTTGCTGATTGATGTTTATTTTTACAACTCTGTATATTCCGTTCACTCAGGATATTAAGCGTAGAGAGGATGCTATTGCTAAATGTAAGCCAAACAACAACTTGATGACAGTATTTTTTTTTGTTACTTTTCTGAAACTGTAGCGGTGGATAATAGCTAACAGTTCTCGTCATACTATGTTGCAGCTGGTGTTCAGATAGATGAGAAAAACTGGCCGCCGTTTTTCCCAATCATACACCATGACATTGCTAACGAGATACCAGTTCATGCACAAAAACTGCAGTATCTGGCTTTTGCTAGTTGGTTAGGTAAGTCTAATTTTGTTTGCCTGTCTTTCTCTATGAAGTGTTTCTAGTGCGTTTAATTAACGGGATTGTATTGTACTGCTGGCTTTCAGGTATAGTTCTGTGTCTGGTATTCAATGTTATTGCAACCATGGTCTGCTGGATCAAAGGCGGAGGTGAGCTTGACACTATACTATTATGTTTTTATCTTCTGATGGTAACTCCTTCTATGAAGTTCTGATTGGATTTGGTCGAAGTTGACCTAATGCTGGTTTCTATATATTAATGTTAGGTGTAAAAATCTTTTTCCTCGCCACAATATATGCGTTGATGGGATGTCCACTTTCTTATGTACTATGGTACAGGCCTCTGTACCGAGCCATGAGGTATTACTCCTGTTATCTACTTTTCTTCCAATCCTTTTAGTTCAATTGCATATATACAAGTCAGTTCATGTAATTGATATACTTCTTACGACCTTGTAGGACTGACAGCGCTTTGAAGTTTGGTTGGTTTTTCTTCACCTACTTGGTGAGTTAGGAAAACTTGTCATATCTTAATTTATTCCCTACTATAAGCAGATGTGGTTTCCATTTCCCGTATGATTGACCTTTGCTCTTCACAGATTCACATTGGCTTCTGCATCGTTGCTGCCATTGCCCCGCCGATCTTTTTCCATGGAAAATCATTAACGTAAGTCTTCCAATCATAACCAACGATTCTCTTTTGCGCTTAAGCTCTGTTACTTCGTGTATAGTTGATTAGTCTCGTGAGGGTTTCACTTGAAAAATTATATTATAACTTTAGAATGATAACTATAATTTCTCTTTGACCTTCGTTTGCTCTAGCTTTTGTTTCAACTTTGTAAAACTTTTGCGGACAGAGAAACCTAAAACCATCGAATTAATGTTTCAGAAGATTCCTTATCTCTTTATGTTTTATTGCCCTGTGATAACTTTGTTCACATTCTTTTTCTTTGATCAACAGGGGTGTGCTTGCAGCAATTGATGTCATCTCAGACAGTTTATTAGCCGGGGTACAAGCCGTACATCCATTTTATTATTCAAGACGCTTATAATATATTCCCAAAGTATATGTTCAGTTCACCTTGAAGAAAGCTTAATAATAACTAAGCTAAATTGGACCTTAATGAATGAATGCAGATCTTCTACTTTATCGGCTTTGGTCTTTTCTGCTTGGAGTCACTTCTGAGTCTATGGGTTCTTCAGGTAAGCCTCCGATAAATGCTTCTACATGGCTTCTTCAACAACTGTTAACCGCAAACTGAACTGGTAACATTTGAATTGATCGTGCTCTTGTTGTGGGTTTGCAGAAAATTTACCTCTACTTTAGGGGGAACAAGTAAAAAAGAAGGGAGACAGGATGATGGTAATTTTCCCTTTTAGATAAAAAAAGGTTTGAAATATGTGTATCTCGTATGAATGTAATTACCATTTTACCAATTGATGTGTTGTGTTGAGGTAAATTCTTTAGTTACTATAGTAGCAAGAGAGAGTGAGTTTGTTCGGCCATTTCTGTAGGGCTTTTTCTTTCAATATCTTCTTCTCCGTCTGTATTCTGTAACACCTTGACTACCAATGTCGTCTCTCTGAACATTTGGGATTTTTACTCGACGAAGTTAACTATCAAGACAGAACCATAGACATTAAACTATTGCTAGTCACTCGTTTCGGTCTGAATGCTATCTGCAAAAAGCACATACTTGGATGCTGTTTCTTTAAATAACATCCTAATTAGATTTTGTTTTTACAAATAAAAAGTGAAATAGTTTATTTGTTTAATAATCCTATTTTGGTTATTTACCTAGTTGGCCCTTTATAATGTTCAAACTTGAAATTGCAACGCATGGTGAAATTCATGCGTATTAAAATTCTCGGTATATGACTGTCTCATTAACTGGTGGTTCAAGGCTTCAAAGACCTTTCTTAAGGCCCTTAAGGCGAAAGAGAAGGCTTTGGTCTAATCCTTTTGGTCCCGGAGAGGAAATAAATTAAAAAAGGAAAGTTATTCAAAGACCATAAAGATTCGAAGCTAAAGGGATATACGGGACGTGTCAATGGGATCCACATAAATACACTCTCATTCAACTTCAGACCTTAAACACCTAATCCCCATCGCTCCAATTAGAGTCTCCCACGTGTCAATTCAAATATCCAAAACCCCCCAAAAACAAGCAAATAACCACCAAGTGTCTCCCCATGCCCTGTTCTAGTTTTATCACTTCATCGGCAACTCCACTCTCTCCGAAAACTTCAATATCCAATTATCTTTTTTTAACTAAATAATTAAAAACAAAGTACCATTATGCAAATCTAAACTTAAGACGAAACAAAAGATTCATGAAGTAAAGATACATGTTCCTTGTTTTTTTTGAGGCTAGAAATGTTTTACTTATCAAAAAATTATCTTAACAGATACGCTAAAAACTTATCTAAAACAACATCACAAAGTATTTTACTTCAGGAAATCAAAACATGAGCCACTCATTACACAACCGCATCAAATCAAAATATAACAAAACAAAACAAAACTCCTTTTCTTCTTTGCAAATAGCCATTTGTTTCCTGTAGACCCATTTTCCTCCTCTCATTTCTCTATTTCCCCATCAAGAAAAACCCATTTTATTATTATTTCAAGAAAAAATCACATCTTTATATCACCACACAAAAACCCATAAATCAAAAATCGTTACCCACATTCTTTCATTCTATCCTAATCCTCATCACTCAACCAAAGCTCCCAAAACAAAAGAGAAAAACAGAGAGCTTAGGCGGAGAAGAAGAGGAAGAGGAACCAAACATCAACAACAATGGCTGTCTCAACAATCTACTCAACGCAAGCTCTCAATTCAACTCACTTCTTAACCTCCTCTCCTTCTTCTTCCTCCTCAAAACAAGTCTTCTTCTACCGTCGTCATCAATCACAAACCAACCGTAGATTCAACACAATCATCACTTGCGCTGCACAACAAACCATCGTGATCGGACTTGCCGCCGACTCCGGATGCGGCAAAAGTACCTTCATGCGGAGGTTGACCAGTGTCTTCGGTGGCGCCGCCGAGCCACCAAAAGGAGGGAACCCTGACTCCAACACACTCATCAGTGACACCACCACTGTGATCTGTCTCGACGATTACCATTCCTTAGACAGAACCGGTCGCAAAGAGAAAGGAGTCACTGCTTTGGACCCACGCGCCAATGACTTTGATCTCATGTATGAGCAAGTCAAAGCTCTTAAGAGTGGTGTCGCCGTCGAGAAACCGATTTACAATCACGTCACTGGACTTCTTGACGCTCCTGAGCTTATTCAGCCTCCCAAGATTCTCGTCATCGAAGGTCTTCACCCAATGTAAGCTACTCATACTCTGTTTTTGTCTCTCAGACATATGTATCAGTTTCGAGTTTAAAAGTCTCTTTCTTGTCGGAATTTAGATGATTAAGAATCTTGGGTTTATTAGATTTAATACAAGAATCAGTATCAGAATCAAAAGAATGGATCTTTGAACCTTTGCATGGCACTCTTGTTGTTTGACAACGATTAAATTTAATTCGAATAATTAAGTCTATAGTTTTGGTCATTACTCATTAACAATATTTTTATAATAATTTTTTTATCTACTTGTGAAGGTTTGATGAGAGAGTAAGAGACTTACTCGACTTCAGTATCTACCTAGACATTAGCAATGAGGTCAAGTTCGCTTGGAAAATCCAGGTGTGTTTCTTTGAATATTTCACCTTCATATATACACACATTTCATTCGACCATTCTCTTACTGACAATGTATCGTGTTTGGTGATAATAGAGGGACATGGCTGAAAGAGGTCACAGTTTAGAGAGCATCAAAGCAAGTATCGAAGCAAGAAAGCCCGACTTCGATGCATTCATTGGTATAACTCTAGTTTCGGGTTTTCATTTTTCCCCGACAAAACCTTGATCAGTTTAACAATCTATCAATGGCTTATACAGACCCGCAAAAGCAGTACGCTGATGCTGTCATAGAAGTGCTTCCAACACAGCTGATTCCAGATGACAATGAAGGCAAAGTGTTGAGAGTGAGACTGATAATGAAGGAAGGTGTTAAGTACTTTAGCCCGGTTTACCTATTTGATGAAGGCTCAACCATCTCGTGGATCCCTTGTGGTCGCAAACTCACATGCTCGTACCCTGGCATCAAGTTCAACTACGAACCTGATTCCTACTTCGACCATGAGGTACATTCATTCATCTGTTTCTGATTGGTTATATTGCAGAATGAGTTTAGATTCTTTGGTTTGAGCATTTGTTCTCTCTGTTTCAGGTTTCGGTTTTGGAGATGGATGGTCAGTTCGATAGACTGGACGAGCTGATATACGTGGAGAGCCACCTGAGCAACCTCTCGACCAAGTTCTACGGTGAAGTGACTCAACAAATGCTGAAACATGCTGACTTCCCTGGTAGCAACAATGGGACTGGTCTTTTCCAGACCATTGTTGGATTGAAGATCAGAGATCTCTATGAGCAGCTCATTGCCAACAAAGCCACTGCTCCTGCAGAAGCTGCTAAAGCCTAAGACAAAAATAATGCAAAATAGAACCCGTCGATAAATCCATTTCGCAGTTTCTTCTTTCTTTCTTTCTTTTCTTTTCTATGCGTTTGTTTCCCGCGGATTTTCATGGCGAAAAGGACGGTCTTGCTTGGTTTGTAATTTGTGTGGAGATGGTAAAAAGAAAATTCTGTAATGTAGAGAAGTTAAATAGCAGAGCAATAACAATTCAGTTAATACAACCATCAAAGTTTCCTCCTTTACGGCATCAAAATATGTTCAAAACCCACACTGAACCTATAAGCAAAAGATGCAAAAGTTTCTTCCTATTGATCATACTCATATTTGAATCTTGAATCTTGATTTCGAGTTACACAATGCACATTTAGAAACATCTTTATAGATCCCTATAAGAAAGCATAAAGATTATACAAATCAAATAGTCAAATCCCATTCTTTTGCAAATTCACCAACTGCTACTTTGGGTACCAAAACATGCCTTTGATGCCTTCTGGATCAGCCTCAAACCCCAAGTTCTGATAGAAATCCACAACTGCAAGACAAATTCAACAACTAAGAAAGAACAAATCTAAATATTTGATTATCTTGATATGGTGATTTGATATTGTATTTACCTTGACTATCTGCAAAAAGAGATATATTACCAATATCTCTCTGAAGAAGAGCCCTTACGAGCTTTTCCACAAGAGCTTTACCAAGCCCTTGACCCTGAAAACAAAAAATAAAAACACTTATTAACATCAAACACAGAGTTCCAAAACAAAACAAAACAAAAAGTTCTCTTTTGGTTACCTGATATTCAGGATCGACAAGAACATCCCATATTGTAGCATTGAAGGCATGATCCGATGTAGCACGTGCCATTCCAATAAGCTTCTTCTTCTGCTGCTGCTGCTGCTCATTATCGCCTTCTGTGTCAAATAACTTCTCCAAAATCCGCTAAGATGTTCATCAAAACATCCTCTTTTTGCAGTATATTTGCTTTTTTTTATTGGAATGAACAAAAGAGTTACATAATTGAAGCACCTGATGATGGCTTCAATACAGAATGCAACGTAGCTACCATATAACTATTCTTCAACGCAGCAGCTAGTTTCGCCAGCGGTCTCCGAGGCCATCCCACCTTTTTTACACATATCCATAAATGAGACTTCTTGATAGTAACATCAAGAAGAAAGAGAGCAAGCAAAGAGTAGCACTTTTACTTACCTTGTCACAAAGAGATTGAAGATCATACACATCAATCTCACCACCAGAAGAAAATATGATCTCTTCAATTAACCCATCTTGAAGAGTTCTCTCAACCAAAGTAAATTCCACAGGAAGTAATGGTTCTTCCTCTTCTTCGATTGTAGAAGGTGGTTCCACAAGTTGGGTCGTATTGTTATTCTTTACAAACCTGAAAGAATAAATCAATGGTGTGATGTTGTTGTATCAGCCCTAATTCCATATGAGCAAGTAAAGTATGAATCTTTTTGAGTACCCAGATCGAATTGACTCCCAGAAATTAGCTCTGAGACGCAAAGTCTTCAACTTTCTGCTTCCTGAAGTAAAGCCACAGAATCGTAACACAAAGAAGCTTTAGACTTGAGACTTAGATCCTAGCGAATGAAATTGAGATCAACAAAATTGAAGCATAAGTACCATGGGGAATTGCATAACCGGATTTGGAGAGGAAGAGAGACTGATTCGATGAATATGAATTAGAATTGAAGGGAGCTTGAGGAAGGCTACAAGAAAGAGTAACAAAATGATGTTAGTAAATATCATTGAAAAAGATGGGAATTTGAATGTTGAAAAGAGGGAATAATTACAGAGACGAAGAACAAGATGAAGAAGAAGAAGTTGGGATTAGTATCATTTTTGGGTTTTGTCGTTGAGAGTAGAAATCAGACAAGACAGTGTGTTTGGAGACGCTTTAGCTTTAGACCTTCCATTGCAGCTTTGGTCTCTCGTCTCGTCATCCTCTTCTCTTATTTACGCTTTTACCCTCTCAATTCTTTTTGTTGGATTTGTGTTAATTCTGATAATAAATGAAACTTATATTTTATTTGATCACAAGACTGAAAATTGAACAGGTTTTTTTTCTTTCTAAATTAAATTATTAAAATTTACACTTTTAGAAAAAAAAATGTAAAAACTATAAGCATTTGCCAGCATTTTATTTAACCAAAAGAAAGTGTTTTTATATTAAGTGCAAGTTAATGTTGAAATCTTTTGAAAGTAAGAACAAAAGGCTTTACACACAAAAATTAGCTTCTTGCTCCGAACTAATGATGAGGCTCATGTCACTGGAGTGAATGGAACTAATTCTGTTTTAGACTCCTCTGTTAATAAACTTGATAAGTTGCTGAGGAATGAATGTTGTTCACCATATGTATTAGAAAGTAATCTGAAACACGTACCTAAAATAGAAAAGTCTTTAGTCAGGGAGAATCAAAGCTAAGATACTGACATGAGAAAAACATATAGCTACATGTTTCAATCTGATTCGGATAGAATATGCATACCACTGAAAATTCTAGCATTTCACTGCAGCATTTGATCTTCTGTTGTCAAATCTATTATGACATAACCTGAACCAAATTACTTGACAAATGATTTGGAGCTAGCCGCAATAGTTTCTGTCTATTGTAAACAAACAAAAAGTAGAAAGAATATAAATTTACATATTTTGTTTCCATTACAACTTCACAACATTTACAAAATTAAAATAAAATATAAGCATTTTCCCCATTTTCTTTTTCATTGATTATTATTCTTTTTTCTCATTGATATAATAAGCTTTCACATCCAAAGCAAACTGTTCCAATATCAAAGTAACTCGCTGGATTCTGATACCACCATGTGTCGCCACATCATTACTCAGCCGACGACCGCCAGCAAACTCTGCCGGACAGCAGGGACAGAACACAGTAACGACCCGAAGATTCCGGTGAGGGCATAAGCAATGGCACAGAAGGGAAGAGCCTCTGGCTCCTTGGCCGACAAAGCTGCTGTTCCAAGTCCATGAGCACTGGCCATAAAAACAAGAAAGTTCACGTCTTTTGATCCTAATGGCATCAATGGCTAGTTTTACCTCATTTGACTATTCAAAATATGAAAGATCATCTGTAAAGGGATCACCTTGAAGCAGTTGCGATTCCCCGAGCAATTGGATCACGTAAACGCAGTTTGTCAAGAACAACTTGTACAAAGTTAGCTCCAATCAGACCAGTCACAACGACTACAGCTGCTGTAAGCGACGGATTGGTCCCTGAAAATGTCCAAGAACGTCGTTAGGAAGGTTCATTAATGTGTTCGGTGGAGGAAGAAGAATAGTATTTATACCTTCAAAGAGTGATACAATGCTAAGGGCTAACGCAACCGTGATGCAGCGAGGTAGGATTGACACCGTTAAAGATGGTTCTAAACCGACTAAACGTCCAACAAGAGCAGTGGAATAGAGCGAGAATAGCGTTGAAACGATCACAGATGTGAAGATCTCAGCTGCGTGCCTCTTCACGAGCTGAAGAAAACCAAAGAGATTGTTACCAGTTTTTCTAAAGCAGAACAGAACAAGTTCGTTGTTTCGTTTACCTTTCTCTGTTTGAACATGGAGAAAGCGAAAGAGAGAATGACAGAGCCAAGAAAACCCATTAAGATGTCACCAGCACCAGGATCCGATGCTACGTTCGTAAGGTAGTTTCCTGTCGTTTATGAACAAAAAGGCTTTTACTTTCTGTTTTAGGTTCTTAAAAGGGTTTCTCTTTAGTTTGTGTGACTTTACCTAAAACAGGATCGAGTCCAGATCCTGAAGCATACCCAAAAGCTAGAGCAGCGAGTACTGCAGATAAAGCGCAGCAGATTATCGGATGGAAAACTTTCTTGATAGATGATGGCAACCTGGAAAAAAGAAAGACAAGACAATGAGAATAACCTCAAGCTAGAGACTTGAGAATTAAGGAGAAAGGAGGGGATTTGAAGTTTACCTAGTACCGACAATGTAACCTAGAACAGTAGAAGAAAGAAGGAAAGGGAGACAAGTTCTTGCACTTGTCCCCAACGAAGTCGGGTAAAACAGAGCACCAACAAACGACACGACAAAGATTCCACTCCAACTCCATAGCTCAAGTGTTGAAAAGGGAGAAGGTTTTGCCATAGGCTCAGCTTCCGTCATTTCTGTTTTCACCATTTTTCTCACTGCAATAGCTGTGAAACCTGCTACACAAAGAGACGCCAACCATCCACCGGCTGTACAAGCATTCGGTTTAACACTGACATCAGATCAGTATAGTATCGAACATATAGTAACATTACTATGAAAGGTACCAAGAGAAGAAGAGGTTATATACCTACAATGTAGCAGATTTTGACACCTGAAGCCGCCGGAATATCTCTGACGGAAAGAGGGAGAACCACAAGAGAAGGAACGTAGAACAAAGGAAGCCATCTCTGGATGAATAGAAACGCAGGCTCGAAGAAATTCATCATACCCGTTGCAGCAGCGGGAACAACGGAATCGAGTATCATAAGAACAGAGAATATACAAAACATCCCAAACAAAGCACTTGGGAACTTAATGGACGCTGCTACAAAAGCCTGTTTCAAGAACTGGTCTGCAGCAAGTATGATCCCAAGCGAGACCAACAAGTGCGCTATCGCAAACACCTGGTACGCAACAACACAAAACAACGAAATTAAAACCCACAGGGGTTAACAAAACAGCATAAAGTCTCCACCTTTTAAGCTTACTTTACTAGAGATAGTTGATGTGTTTCCTGTCTCTGCACCATCCATGGCTTGAACTGAGAGTTTCCTCTCAAAAGTTATCTCACGAGAACCCATTTGCAGAAACTTACTCCTCTGAATATCTAGTTTACGGAATTTCGATCGATTCAGCTTCTGGAGTCCATTTGATTCGAAACTCTTGCCATTTTTCGATTCCAGTCCGATTTTGGGACAGGAAAGGCGGTTTCTTGCTGAAGAAAGTGCTAAAGGAGAGAAGAGAGGAGCTGCTAAAGGAGTAGCCATAGAGGTGGAGACAACGTGGCTGTGATTCTGCGAGACGACACATCATAGTCTTCTTCATCTTCGTTTAATGATGAGAATTGGATTACGAGTTTTTGTATGGACGAGAGAGGATGTTCTATCAATAAAAAGATGAGCGAGTTTTGTCTCTCTCTTGTACTGAGATTTCTTTTTCCCGGGTTTGGTTTTTCGGTTAAGAATGATCTCTAATTTAATTTGTTTTTTTATTGCAAATGATCACAAACATTCATAATCACTGTTAAACCAATTACAATTACAAAAAGAAGAAACCTTTAATCTTCAAACAACACTAATACCAATCTCCTAGCCCCAAAAAAATAACAAAACCAGAGTCAGCAACAAATAAACTAAAACCTAGACCATTTAATTAAATTTTTAAACGACTAAGTTATAAGTAACACTCATAAGACACCCTTTGTCAACACTGTTGTTGTCTAGAGATCAATTGTAACGGTATCCATGCTCCTCATACCGATGAGTTTCGTAGTGGTACTCATACTGAGACGATGACTGCTCGTAAGCTGAAGCGTAATGCGAAGAAGGAGAAGAGGCATTGTAGACTTGATGTTGATGGTGATGGGAAGGAGTGCCGAGCTCGGTCACAGGACTAGACGACTGTGTTTCATGTTTGTCGACTTTTACCTCCGGTGTCTCCTTTCGGCGTCTCTCTTCTGCTTCTTCTTCTTCGTCTAATTCTTCGTCGAATGAGAGGAAGATCGGGTGTAAGTAAGCATCTGCAAGATCAGCTTTCATGTTCAACTCCGGTTCTGTTTCCTTCTCTAGCTTGTCTTTTGCCATTGCTTCCTGCAGTAAGAGCAGATGATAAACACAGGTGTTTTGTAAGAAAGGTTAAAGACTTTTTTCAGTAAGAAGATAGTAAAGACAGGTCTTTTGTAAGAAAGGTTGAGACTTTTTTCAGTAAGATGATGGTAAAGACAGGTCTTTGTAAGAAAGCTTGAAACTTTTTTTCTGCTTATGATGTGCGCTTTGAGAAGAGTCGTTCTTTACCTCGAGAGGGTATTTTCCGAAAGCGGGTTCGAAGCGATGTTTGCAATACTTGTGGAAAGAAAGTGTGAGAATGGGTAAGATGATAAGCAATGGTGTTGAATCAGCTGCCTTTTTAGAAGTCAAAAGTCCCATAAGAAGTAGCTGAGATATCAACAAGCTGGCGATTATCCGGCCATGAACGTGTGGCCAGAACGCTCCACAGCTCTCATATTGTTGGTTGTAAACGTTGATTATCTGCGTTTTAAACCAAGAAAGCATCATCAAGAAAGATAAAAACTCGAAAATTAGATGTGAGTGGTGATATGAGTCTTAAACCGAACCTGATGGCGATAGACCAAGTAAGCAAATGCGAAGAATACACAAATGAAGGGAAGAAGAATGGGAGTAACAACGGCGTAGACAATTCCCAAGAGGAAGTAGAGCTGGAGAGATGGGAGAGTCTCCTTGAAATCGACAAAACCAGGGTCCATTGCTCTCTCTCTATCTCGTTCGGTCTTCACAAGAAACATGTTCTTCAAGTGGAAAATAACGAGGGGCTTTAACCGGAGAATCTCACCTGCAATACCAGCCCAACCGTCAACCATTATGTACGTGATGAAGAACGTTGCTTTCATCGGTATGGAGACCCCAATGGTTCGAGGAATCCTGTATAAACACATTAAACAAAAGCATTTAAAGATATGAGTTTGATATGAAGTTAGAATCTTTTGGAGAGTTTAAAAAGAGGTTATAAGGTTGTTTACTGAGTTGGTGATTGGTGAAGGAAAGAGTCAAGCTGCTCAAACGCGGTTCCGGCAATGATACTTCCCAAGAACACATTTACTAACATGAAGTAATAGTATTTTGCTGCTGCTCTACGCTCAAGGGTAGATAAAGCGATGTAACCCTCAATCTTCGACATAAGCAGCAAGACCGTAGGGAGAATCCACAAGAAAATCTTCAGAGCAAGACCAGGTAGAAAACCTTGTAAGAATGACTTAACGAAATCCCTGCAATATAAAAAAACAAGAAGATGGAGTCATTCAAGGATCTAATATACCAAAATGCAAAACAAAACCGAGATGGATAGCTTTGACTTACAATCTAGTGACAGGTCTGAGGAAAGGTGCAACTCTATCGAGACCTTCTAAATTGGCAAGAGACTGCACGAAAGCGATCGGAATCATGTAGAAGAAGACCAAGGCAAAGACTGAGACACTAATTACGAGTTTCCGGATGGTCAAAGAGATAAAAGGTATAGCAAGGTTTTGCCAATAGATATCACGAGGCTCTGGTGCGCTACTCGTTAACCATAACGTAGGATTCTTGCTCTGCTGCGTCTGTGCGCAAACAGCAGCACCCCATCGTGAATCAAACGACACAAATGCAACAGGAAGCATCAGTTTCGAGTCCTTGAGAACTTTTTGGCGCTCCAAAGACATCTGTATCAATGTCAGAGTGTACAAATGAGGTTAACGTTTGAAGCCTTTTTTGTGTGACAGCAGTAATAAAACACAACGAAATCGCTTACAGTGTGGTCAAACTCCTTGATTTGTTGTTGGTAGTACTCAATGGAATCAACTTTATTACCCCACAGACCAAGAAACCCTGTCTGGAAAAAACACAAGCCGCTCATCAAAATCAACATCTTATCATCTCAAAAAGACTAAACAAACGGCGTGGAGAGACTTACTCTGCAAGTAGGCTTCTTATGGGGATTGCGTTGATGCTTCAGCACATAATAGTCAAACCAGTTTTGCAGCCTCTCTCTTTGCTTCACCAGCTTTGCGTACTTGTTCGCGTTATAAACTGCCTGAAACAAGAAGATCCGACCCATCAAACACACGGTAATAACGTAAGCCATTTTTAAGGACAATCATATTACCTGATGACAGAGGTAATGTTCAGGGTGATTCGTCTTAAAGAACTGATCCACGGTATCGGGAACTGAGTGTCCAGGCATGTCAGGGACGTTTCTGACAACAACCTGCAAAAGAACATCCATCGGTATTAAAAAACACCAATGTAACATTCACTTATTGGTGTTTGAAATCTGAAGCTTTTTCACTCACAGTGAACTGCTCTGGACGCCTACGCTGTGAAGCTAAATACTGCAGACGCATTAGTGCAACAGTATTGTATTCTCTGTAGAGCATGAAACATGCCCATAGCGTGAAAAGGTACTCTACTCCAATGTGGAAGAAGAACCTAAACACACACACACACACATAAAGATGTTAGTCTCAGCCAGTGGATATCATTGATCATCATTAGTAAAGCTTCAGAACTAAGCTCACTTTGAGGATTTAGGTTGAACATTTGATATCGAGAGCTTGTCAATGTCGCTGACCACGAGTTCCTTCTTCAAGAAGAAAAGTGTTCCACTTGATACATTCACTGGAACAAGAACAACGAGCGCTAATACCATGGCTGGTACAAAGATCTTCAAGCTGCCAAACACCAACAAGAAATAAAATAAGAATATCACTTCTGGGTTTTACTAATGCAGATTCTCTCATAATTAATCTCAATAACTTTCCCGGGAAAAAAAGAATATCTAAAAGGTGACTTTCTCAGGAAACAGTGACACCAAACGAAACTTCTATTATTGCTTTTTGCTTGTCTTTGTGGAATACAGAGCAGACAAATCTGAAACTTAGCTGTACTCTTTTATTACATTTTTTTTGTAAGAATAAAGTACAAATATTTCTGACGATTAAAGATTATTCTACCCATGAAATTCGGGAATTTGTCCCTGGGAGATTTTCGTTCTTGGAGATTACAATCGCGGAAATCCCAAAAAAAGAACCAACAAGAACAAGAACCAAAAGATCAAACTTTTGTCGGAAAATTCCCACAAGAACAAGAACCAAAAGATCAAACTTTTGTCGGAAAATTCCCACTTTTTTCTCGAGAATTTAAGAGTATCTCAAAGACTCATTATATATACCATTAACAAGCTCTAAATAAAGAAAACGAATTACCAATCAAATGATTCAAATCTCTTAATTAAATAAAATTTTGTGAAAAAAAGACAGCAACAGTAGTTATCATCGAACACAAAGCAATCAACTTTTTTTCTTTATAACGGAAAAGTTTCCGAATTTTTTCTTTCATTTTCTCGAGAAATTGACATTTCAACAAAAAAAATTCATGCAAGGAAAAAACAAAAGAACCGAAATTGGTAGAGGAAGATGATAAAAAAAGTTACCCGAGAGTGTAAATCCTGAGGAAAATAGCAGAATCGAAGCCAGCGTGACGAATAATCTCGGATTCACTCATTTTCATGGCTTGAGGCATCCAATTAAGGAAAGTGAAATAAGTTTTGTAGTTGAGGTTGACGAATTTTCCGACGAGGTTTCCGTCGGAGCGCCGAGGACTGTTTCTGTCTCCGGAGAGATACCATTTAGGGAAGTAGACTCTGTCGTTGATGGGTTGGATTCTCAGAACAGCGAATGCTATTAGAAACAAGAAAGCACCGAAGAGGTTGATCAGAGCTGAGACTCCTATGTCCTGTAGAGTCGCCATTGATGTAACACCGTAGAGAGAGAGAAGAGAAGAGAAGAGAAGAGAAGATAGAGAGAGAGGCCCTTAATGGAGTGGCGTGAAGGAGAAAGAGAATAGAAAATATCCAAGTCTAGGAGTTTCTACTTTCTACTCTTTTTAGTTTTTTTAATTTTCTTAAGGTATGTAAATATTGTTAATTTATCCATTCATAAATGATAAATCCATTTTAATATACATTTGGGTGGTGTTTAGTGTATTAGTTTTGGAAACTATATTATTGCAAAACATCAACATTATGATTACCATAATCGAATATTACACGAAACTAAAATTTCATGAAATGATTTTCATAATTAAAAAGAATGGAAACTATGTTATAAGATATCTTGTTGCTAATGTGGGCCTTCAAAAATTTTGTTGAATAATTTCAGAAAAGAAATTTTGGATATTGAATAATTCTTTTTTTATGGTTTTTCTTTTTTTAACGATGTTCTTAAAAACGAGTTGTAAGAACTGAGAAATGTTGAAATGCGGAAATGCTCATAGACCATAGTAGTGCCAACTACGAAAGTTGATAGCACGCGTGATATCGAGTCATGGAGATGTAAATTCCGTTTTACATTTCTTTTTTTGACTTTTTCTGTAAACTCTTAAATTAAGTTGCTTAATTGCTTCGAGTGAAGGGAAAGTTTGGATTTTTTTTAAAAAAAAATTGAGGGATCTACTTCGTAAACCATATACTGATTCACTTGATCTTATTGTATCTTACTTAAATAATTGACAAACTATATGATCTGACATAATATATAAATAACATCTCCAAAAAGCTGATAAAGAAAAATAGCCTTCCCCTATGTATTTATTATTATTCACCCCTAAATTTTTTAGTTAATGACAATTAAAAATAAATTGTTTCTAATATACTAGCCTGATCATTTTTTTCTTCTCCTCGTCACACTTAATTCTTCTCTCTGATTTATTTTTAGATTTCTTTCAATGATGTTTAAGATGAAAGTTTTTTTTCTTTTTTTTGGGTCAAAATTTAAGATGAAAGTTAAAGTTTATTATCCGAGGTTATTTCTCCAAATGGCTCTAAATAATTTGGTGAGGTGAGTGTTCAATTTATTATTGGTCGTAATAATTAGAAAAATTGCACGATGCTAAAATAATCATATGATAAAATTGCATATCTTATTATGATTCAGCGGGACATCTTAGACTCCTTTGCACTTGTACTTTGACGGCGGGATTAGACACTTTTGTCGAGGATTATTTTAGCATTCGTCGAAATGGAATATATGATTAATATTAGTAAACTTGAAATATAGACGAAGAAATTGTAAGTTGGCAAATTAGAAAGACTAAAAAGTTGACACCAGATAAAAGCAAGACGAACAATTGGACGCAGCCCTTAAACAATTAAGGAGAAGATGCTATATCTTATATATATTTCATTCGTTTTACATAAAACGTTGTTTTTACATTTTTTTATCTTTTAAAAATTAAATCTATTTTGAACTCTTAATGTAAATTTTGGCTTAAAATACATAATTTAACATGTACACAAAATTTATTTATTAAAAGTCAGCTTATAATATGATAAAAGAAAATTTATTTTAAAAAATTGAATATAGTAAATTATTTTTTTTTTAAATTAAGAAATATGCTCTAAACAGAGATTTTCTATAAAAAAACTTAGGTAAAGTAAACTAACAGATCTCAGTCGATTTTTTTTTAAATTTATTGATTGAGTTATTTATTGTTATTTTTTCTATCAATAACTCTATCAAAACTAGCTTGAAAAATATTTAGAATGGATAATAACTAATGATTTGCAATTATTATTAGTTTAAAGGTGTTAAAATTACTGTAGAGTGTTTTAAGATGTCAAATGAGAGCTAATGTCCTTGGAAAAAAATAACTGACGAGAGATATTTGTAAAACTCACCTCAATTGGGTTCAGATTACTGAATCATGTTATAGGTTGACTATCCATTTGTTAGTGTTCCGTATGAGCAACATATATATGGATTAGATTCGACGTAAATAAAATAACTACCTTAAACGCATTATCAAAGGAGACGTGCGTAATTAGCTGGCTTAATCATGTTTTCATATTTTCTCAGGAATGGCGCCTTTTAATATTCTTATAATACAGATGTGTTTTAAGTCTTTTAGGTGGTCACGGAACGCAAGTATGGAGTGGTTGCATTTGCATGCATAGAGTGGTTTAACAAGGAAAATGACATTTTGGTTTCTTGGCTTTATACATCACATGTCCTCCTTCCATATCTATTCACCTCGACAAACGTAAAGTTAAAGTATATTTACATTCCATTTTCATCTAATGCATTGACACAATTAGCAAATTTTGTTCCACAAACGCAAAGTTAATTAAATTATTTATACTCCATTTTCATCTACAATAATGCATTAACACAATTACCAATTTTTTTTGTAGTAATACGTGAATGATCAATATTATATGACTAGAAACTATCTTAAAAATCTGATTGGTAATTTCCAAAATGATAGAATGGTAAAATGGTTATACAATTCTATACGTTTTATTCTGTATTTTCTTATTTTTATCTTTTTCATTACTTTAATACTAAATGATAAACTACCGAAGAAACTGCTTTTTCATTCGGCCGTCTTGGTAATAAAAGAATGGAAAAATAATGTTACTCTGTCGTTTGACATTTTTTGTATAGATAAATTACTAGTTCTATCATTATATATTGTAATATTTGTAGTGGTTTTTTAATATATATTTGACTCGTTCTAAGGACGACGAGATTTTTTATTATATATTTTATAATTTTTAATAATTTATATTTTTAAATTTAGAAAATCAAAATTAAATCATTAATTTATTACAATATATTAATATTAATTGATAATTTTGTTAATTAATGTTAATTACAATGTTTTTTAAAAAAATGCATAATGAAAAATATCATGAAATTTTTTTTATTTTTTTTTAGATAATTATTTAAGACGTGTTTAAATATATTAATTGTAGTTATAATTTTTTTTAAGATTTCTAGATTTCTTATATATTTTAATATTTGAAATCAAGAGAATATCTTTATTGACAGATTTTGATCATATATATAGTTAGTATTTAGATTCCGAAAATTAAATTTAAAAATATATTTTTGGTTTTTGAAATTAGATTTTTTTTTAATATCACTTGTATTTTTTAATATCTTGCATATTTGTCACATTTGCAAATGACAATTTTGCTCTTAATGAGACTTTTACAAAATCAAATAGGATCAATGGTAAAAATCATAATATAATACGGTACAAAAGGTTTTTTCTATAATATTTCATGTATTAATAGTATAGATATATATATATATATATATATATATATATATATATATATATAATATTGAAGTTTGCTTAAGGTTTTGTGATTAGTAACATGTCTTGATGCGGTCATCCACGTTTATCCTTAAGCTGCCAAGAAACATTATTCCATATATATCCATTTCATTGCTTGCTTAGTAATGCCTTGTTATGACTTACAAAAAAAAACATTAAACAAATACACCAATTTAGTTTACTTTCTAATTTCTATCCATAACAAAGTATTTGACTTTACATAGCCACGACTTAATCATTTACCGATTAGTTTAGCGAAACCGCGATAAGAAGAAAGATGTGACGTAGTAGTGGATGATTTATAGATATCCTAAATCTAAATTAAAGGATAATAAATTTATTTGTTTCAGTTCCTTTGAACTCAAATTCGAATAAGAAGATTTTATATTATATGCAGTCGCAATGCATGTACATTTTATCAAAGACTAATCATTTAATTTGACTAGAAAACTATAATAAAAAAATTAGGAAGTAATTATTATAAAATTAGCATTCCAATAAGAGTGTAATTAATCTGTGATCTGGTGTGATTTGTATTAAAATGAGAAATTTATTGTTATTCAAATATAAATTTTAAAAATGTTTTAAAATCTAATTTTATTGAATTTTTGATTTTAAAATGTATCATGAAATTCAATGTTATTAGAAATATTTATAGTAGTACATTTATGAGATTTGTTGTAATGTTAAGATGTTTTGGTAGGGGTTTTTAGTTAAAAATATAAAAATTTAAATTTTATGATTTATAATTTTAGACTAGAGATAACAATTTTCCTAATCCATCCAAATTATATAAAAACGTGTTAAAAATCAAATTATCTCAAATCCTTTACCCACTCCCCCAAATGTCAATTGATTTATATAGAGATATAATTAACCTAAATTTTCTAAATTGAACTAAACATAGATGTGATAATACATACATAATAAAGTAAAATCCATATTATAAATTTTTTTGCATATTTTTTTTTGGTAATTTCATAATCTTGACCGTTGGCTTTAGGTTAATTTTGTAGCATATCCTAACACTCTCCCACAAACTTATGTATAATTGCGTATCAGAATGGACAAAAATAGAAAAAAAAATCAAAGGCTTGTGATTTACAAGATCGAGCTCTCGTTAACCGTAGATGTAGATGTAGAAGTAGTCACATGTTTTTGGGTCACCAAATCACATAACACGAGTAGAAGTAATATAAACACATACATGACGTAAGCCATCACACCATCACGAGCTCATACCTTTTGTGATGAAAGTTCACGTAAGCCATCGTACCATATTGGTTTACGTAAGAGATCTGCACAGTCGTGTACATCATAAATAACTCATGTAGAAGTAGAATTTGCTGCGGCTTGATGAAGTTTGATAGTATAGGAACAAAATAACAGTATATCTCAATGTGTTTGGTTCATTTGTGAAAAAAACCAGAATATTGGTAATGTGCAGAGCAGATTGACTATCGCAGTGCAACGGAGTGGATGCCTCTTGCGTGACACAAAATGAATGGAGAAGAGCATCTAGCCACTTAACCTCTTTAGTAGGCTAAAACATGGAGCGATATTCTTTTCAGATAACGTAACCGTTGATTGACAAAATGCGTATGTAGCAATCTCAACAACATCAAATAAGAGACGAAGCTTTCCTATGAGATGATGAGAAGCTCATGTATCAATAATATATCAGAGAGACGAACACTTGACGGCTACTTGTCCTTGGTCAGCAAACTGAACAATTGACCCCATTGAGCACCATTGAGAAGAAGGCCTTGTCGATCGGCATCAGTCAAAAGCTGTCGTTGTCCAGTAGAGTGTTCGTGAATCTGTTGATCCAACCATAACCAGTATTGTTGGTTCTACCACGACCTCTACTTGAACTGAGTAACCACTAACCACCATGACCACAACCTGTATCAAAGTTTGAATAACTCTCACGACCTGAAACATTTTCATTCCCAGCATCGGGGAACACATGAAGTTGATAAAATCTACTTACTTCATGCCTCGAGTTTCCACAATGAGAACACTGGAGAACAAAACGACCTCTACTAGATGACGTTGTAACCTGAACGAAAACACCAGCACCTTCTGGCCGAGAATCTGAAATGCTAGTGACATTGTGTTGCCGCTCTTCTTGGACAATCATAGAGAAAACACTGTTAATAAATGGAAGTGGCTGCATACACAAGATGTTGGAACATGTTGTTCTGAAATGAGTGGTTGTCCAAATCCATAAAAAATACCGAGACTTGCGAGATCGTTCACGTTTAGGAGATATCTCCTTCTGCTTGACAATGACTCAATCATGAGACCCACAACAGCAATCAGAAATTAGATCATATTCTTCCAAGTCATCCCACATCATGTCAGCCTTCCGAAATAATCTTGAACCGAGTGACCATTTTTCTTTCAAGTGGTGACTTCAGCTTCCAATTAACTGATAGATGTATGCTTCATTCTCTACAGAGAAACGGCCACGCAAAATTTCTCACAACTCATATGTTGTGTCAGCATAAGAAACAGAGCTTCGGAGCTTCGGTTCGATGGTATTAAGTATCCATGCAACTAACATGAAATTGTAAAATTTCTAAAGCGTAATCTCGTCATAGCCCAATCTCGGTTATGTGACAGTGCCGTCAACAAATCCAAGCTTCTTCTTGGCTTTGAGGGAGTTAGGCATCCATCACTCATAGTTGGCTCAGTTCAGAAAGACAGAGCAGATTACGTTGCTTGGATCTGCAGAAGGGATCAATCAAAAACTCATTCAAAACAGCGGATTCAGAAGTCATTATGACAATTAGATCGATTAGGATTGTCGTTCTGATACAATGACAAGTAGTTAGCGGAAGTTGTTTTTTATTGATCTCACGAGACTCATATATATAGTATATAAGAACTGAATTAAGCTAATGACAAAGTTAATGACTAGGCTTGGGGACTAGAAACATATGGTCCAATATATTTTTTTTTGTTAAAAACTTTTTGATATTTATATTATCTTATTTGTTTGTGTTCAGTTTTCTATCATTTTGTCGTTTGAACACAATACATTTTTGTTGTTATTCTTATATGGTTGTTAAAAAGAGCAGAAATATCAGATACTTTTATTGCATAAAAAATATATTTTGGTTTTGAGTAACATGACAAAAAAAAAACCATGAATAGAAAAACTTCAAACTTATGATATGCATAATTATCAAATATATGATTTGACCATATTGTAATCAGAGGAACGTTTTTAAGTAATCATCCATGCGCTTGTACTTGACGTCCGGATAGAGACTTGACGCTTCCTCGTCTTCTCCGACTTCATGATCAGTGAGACATCCTTCGTAGAAAATGTGATAAAAATGTCCTATTCCTGCTTGATGTGGAATCTCCATTTCTACATTTATAAAAACATATCAAATAAAGTTTATGGGCTTTATGTATTAAATGGGCATAAAGCCTAGTCTATTAAGCACGTCTAGCTGTAAAAGATTATACTATAATGTCACATTATGATTGGACTTACGTTCAATGTTGGCAAGGAAGTCTTTTGCAGGAATATAGTTTTTCTCCAATACATTTCCGGTTAGCTTTTCCCAAATCTGAACCAATTCAATATGCGTGAGAACGTTGTCCGGAGGTCTGATATACACGGTTTTGTTCAACGTTCGTGGATCGTTTAGCGTTTTTGCTGTGTATCTCGCGATGTCGTCTTCATCCGCAAACACCACTGCAATATAAAACCATTAAAAACTCGATTGCTTTAGAAACTTATGAAGGGTTACTTCAAACTTTAACAAGTAAATAACCGCAATGAGTAGAGTATTGTTTTTACCTTTTACATTTCCATCTCCGTATATATTAGTTTTTGTCTTTGGAGGGAGTAAAGTTTCCATCTGAGATAAGTTTCCGGCGAAATAGGCGGCGAAGCAAGCACCAACAACGTAAGTGTAAGGTATTCCGGCAGCTTCAATAGCCTGTCGCACTTCCATCTTTTGGTCGAACGTTTCTCTTCCGGGCGGTAACGCATGTCCCATACGTGGTGGATCCATACCAAATTCAGATGGTAAAAATCGCTGAAACAAATTGATTTTATGAATTTTTTTTTCATTTAAAAAAATAGATAATCATCCAAATTACTAAAAGCGAAAGTTTTATTAAAACCTCTTTGATTTTGTTATAAATATTAGCTTAAGTTTATATATGTTATACGGGTCTTTTCCCTGGCAAATTTTTTTTCCATATAAATGAAGTCTTAAAAGTGGAAAAAAAAAGAAGCTTTTTAGGAGCCTTTTAATTTCTACTCATCGTTTGGTTTCTTTATTTTTAAGATTTACAGATTGACCCACAAGTTTCTCACCCAACTATTCTTAACTTTACTTTCATACCTGGACATTACCAGCTTCTTTGATGGCTTCAACGAGCTTGAGCTGGACAAGGATGTTATGGCTACGGAAGTGAACGCCAGACATGGCGGAGACAACGACGTCTACGAGTTTCACGGCTGATACGAGGCTTTGGTGGTCGGAAAAAGAAGCTTCGACGAGACGAGCGCCAAGTTTCTTGAAGGAGAAAAGGAGTTGGACTTTCTCGATGTCGAGACCAATCTCTGGCCGCTGCAAAACGTAGGTCTCATGACCTTCAGCCAAACACGCCCTCACGATTCTCTTCCCTAAGTAACCCGTCGCTCCCACCACCAAAACGCGCGTTTTCTCGCCGCTTTTGCTCTCTCCCATTTTTTTTTTCTCTTGATCTATGTTTTTAATTAGTAGAAGTGTCTCGCTTGCTTGTGTATATATATGGATCGAAACATGTACATTTGCATATATATATACATATGTACGTATATGTATGTATACATATATGGATGTGTGTGTACACCTAATAGTTTATAGTAGGCATTGTAAGTAAAGCTATTGAGGGTTGAAACATGTGCATTTGCATATATATATATATATATATATATGTACACCTAATGGATTATTATATGCATTGTAAGTAAAGCTACTGAGGGTTGATATGATGCCAATAAAATAAATTAATACTTTTCCAGCTGATTTTTTAAAATGAATGATAGGTGAACAAAACATATACGAATTGTTCTTTTTAATGAATTAATGTTATGTAATCCACAATTAGTAACACAAAATCTCAATTTCAAATATAGTCTGGAATTGGATTTGGATTGTTAAATGAAAAATCTAAACTTATTTTTTCAACCTATGTATGTGCATATATATATATATATATATATATATATATAGTATTATGAGTTACGTAAAAGCATTAAAATTTACTGATGTTTAAAATATATTTGACATTATATTTATCGCAGTTATATAGTGTGTTTTTCAAGACGGTCGTTACTAGTTTTATAGTGTCTTAAGGCAATATATTATGTAAAAATTTAATTAAAATGTTAGGCTCTATTATCTTTAGCGAAAAAAACAAAGAAATTAATTTGGCGTTTTTATACATGGATTCATTTACAAGCATCACCATATGTTTGAAATCTTATGTATATGTAATCAACCCATTACATCATTATTTCAAAGTTAATTTCGGTCACAAAGAGTCTCGTGGTCGGCTTTATTCATTGTACACACGTAATATTTGTTTGATTTTCAAATCCTGAACATTTGATTATATGTATATCATAGATTTAAATCATAGATCCAAAGGTGTATAAGTTTTGTATATCTGTAAATGCTCTCTGAAGTAAACAAAATTTTGATGTTTAAAATGCGTTGAAGGGTCGATGTTATGACCCACACGGCGCACTCTTTTGAGTTCCATTCAGCCTTATTGTGACTTACAAGTGTCATATGTTCAGTTTCATCCTTTTCTAACACAGTTTCTTTAGATTCAACCTTTTATCTACTGGTTTTATATTATCCTTGGCAAGAGAATAATAATCGAAAGTTCACCTACTTTAATCACATGAAACATGAAAAAGATTATTTATCTTAATCAATTAATTACTTATTGATATTGATCTTAACTAAGATTTGCCTGATCTTCAAATATAATATGATTTAAGCCTATATTATTTTGAATGCAATTTCTGTAATGTTTACCATTAACGAGGGACATATACAATAAATAATAATCTTATTTCTTAAAATATAAATACCAACATCATATTTAAACTGATTTTTTTTTTCTTTCTCTCGCAATTTTCTATGCATTATTCCTTTATTAATGTGTGATATATTTCATGATTTTTTTTTATCAATTTTTGTAAGATATTTGTGTTTTGGAAATTTAATAAAAGAATTAGATTTGAAAATGAATGTTAAAAAATTGATAAAAAGATTAATGGGAGAAGATGTGACAGGAAGTATAATTTATAGTTTTTTACAATAAAGATTGTGATTTTATTCAAAAGAAAACTAAAAATCTACAACAACCCCATATGGGCGGTCTTCCATTGCCGTAAAGTAGTCGTTGCAGAGCATATGAACAAACGCAAACAAAACCAAATAATTGAGTTCTTAGCATGTTAAACCTTTTTAATAATATATAGTTTAAATTCATGTTTTAACAATACTGCTATTTAGTTTATCATGATACTTCACCAAATACCAAAGTTGATATTAAGAATAACAAAAATAGTTGAAGATGATGAATGATTTTTCAAATTTGAAGTTTAATTAAATATTTGCAAAATAACAATTTATTGATTTAAATTATAGTTTTATTTTTCAGTGATACAGTATTTGATAATTCATTATATTGAAAAAGTACGAAATAATTAAACTTTAGTTTTTAAATACTATCTTTTTGTTCTTATAATTTATGCAGCAAAGATAAACCATATATAAAAATAGTTGACGTCATAAACGTAGAATATAAATTACAAATAAATTTACAAATTTTTAAAGTGTAAATTATTTTTTTCAGATAAAATTAATTAGCTATCATAAGTACTCACTTTTAAAGTTAAAAAACAAAAATCTCACTTTTAAGAAAAAAATTATTTGGAACCAAAAAAAAAAAAAATTGAATGAGAAGAAAAGGTTTACTTGCCTTTTTCCCGAAGTCGCGTGATGTGGTTTGTGGACTACAAGTTACTCGATGCAATCATTCTAAACTTGAGTGTAAATTATAAAACTTAAATGAATTAAATAAAATAAGAGAAAAGAAAAGAAAAGGAGAGGAAATTATGACAATAGATAGAGGAAGATGGGGTTCGGTTGTAAATGGAAAAAGAGAAGAATGGGGGTTGGTGAAAGCACCTTGATTGGCTGAGTTAGGTGCCACCTGTGAAAATTTTGTGTTGACCTTATATAATTCATTCTTGTAATCATAATTAGAAGTTTTTTTTAATGTGTGTAATATGGTGATAAGCCAAAAAAAAAAAAAAAATGATGGTTATAGTTTGTACTTTTTTCCAGCAATATTTAAGATAACGCAAGAGATTAGTTGGATCTTTGAATAGACCTACACTCCTTTTGCCGGTGGTTTTTTTTTTTTAAATAATTAATATAAAAATTCTATATACTTTTTTGACCTTGAAAATTTATTTAACTAATAAAGGAAGTTTAAAAGGACATCTATAGCATGTCTCCACCAGATTGGTCAGGTTATTTTGTTGAACAGAATCGTTAGCTGATTACTTCAACATTTTACTGAGTCTTGGTTTTAAAACAAATAGATTATTCCAAAATTTGCAATGTCTTCGGTTTTTTTCAAGAATGTCTATATAAATAGATACCTGACTTTTAGAATATTGATATTTCTTACGTAATTTTCTTCTGATAAATTCTTTACATGTTCTTTTTTTTTTGAAGTACCAACTTTGAGCCTACATAGACCAAAGCCCAGTATTAATACAACACATTTGATTCTAGTTCACCTAAGCATATAATCAGAAACCAATTGGACAATATTACAACATAGCTTTAATTTTTTTATTTTTATTGGCAGTGTGCAAATTGAACAACATTCCTTCAGCTCCCTTGGCCTCCTTTACTCACCTCCTCCGATTAGCCTAATTGTAGTAAAGCTCGAGACCCATCTCGTCGTGGATCTCATAGTCCTTGAGAGTGATATGATCCTTGTAGATATTGTACCACTTCTGAATTCGAATCTTCTCGGCTCGCGTACCGGTCTGCGCTGCGACAAGCTTCTTCACATCACCGATGACCGATCGTGTCATCTTCGTTGCACTTAACCCTTACTTTCTTAACCAAACGATCGTTGAGCACCACTTCGATAATCTTCGCTGTTTGTGGAATTAGAAACCCTAGCCCTCGATTTCGAAGCGGAAATAAAATAGATATCTTTTATTCTTTACATGTTCAATATATATGACTATATGTAGTACGAAAATTATTTCACAAACATGTATTTATATAGGTGGTGAATAGGGAACAAATATACTCTTTGAGCCAAATATGAAGACAAAGGCCGCGTATGTTAGTAATGGATGTGTCTAAAACTTACCAATTTAAGTTTATATATATGTTTATATTTTTAAATGGTAGAACATTTTTAAGTTAATGGTACTCTTTTATTATGTGCAAATAAATGGAACAGAATATTGATTCAAAATTAAAAAAAAAAAATTGTTAAAGAAAATTTTAAATATGTATATAAATTGGGGTTTATTTTTTTGTTGTAAAAATATGTATAAAATATACATTAATTACAATAGTTTGAAATGGTCTTGAGTGGTATAATAATAAAAGAAAAGTTATTAATCTTCTCGAAAGCATGTTTGACCTTAACAATGTAATCTCAAATGTCAAACGCCAAATCTAATTTATACAGAAATATTAATAACTTTATTACTAAAGTTCAAAAAAGTGTTGACCAAACAAAAAGACAAACGAAAAGAATTCAACAAAAGTAGTTCGAACTTGGAAGTTGTTTAAATGTTTTTGTCACTTGGCACTACCAAACAGCCAAGACATGATTTTGAGCTGAACTTGGAAGAATATATTGTGGACTTATTATATTTAATAGGCTCTTGGTTGGCTTTATAATACTATAAATCAAGCCCAGAGTAAAAGCCTGAGCCTAAAATCCTCAATAATGATATCGTTCACTAAATATTTAATTTTGAGACAAATTCATATGATTTCTTTAGCTTTTCGATTCAGATTGTTTCTTTAACACTGCATTATCTTTTGATAACTGTAAGTCAAATACTTTTATAGTTGGAAATTAAATGTATCATACATCCTCTTCTTCATTTTTTGTTTTTGTTTTGTTTTTATCATCAGAAACTTACCAAGAATTATAAGAGTTGCAGAAAATGCTGATATCCCTCAAAAGAAAAAATTGGTAAATAATAAAAATATTTCGAAACCGAAGATTTTAAAAACACACCAAAAAAAAATTTTAAAAATTTATATCTAAAGTGAAATAAAAAGAAAATTTTCGTCCAATTTATTTGAAAAGAGAAATGATTTAAATCCCATTATACTATTATATCCAAAATTTCCTTAAATTTTAGTGAATTATAAAATACTAAACCTGAACAACCTAACTAAAATAAGTTTTTCCTCTTTTTTTAAAAAAATTATGATAAAATTTTATTTTTAATTCAAGTTTTGTTATGCATTTAAAATAATAATTTAAAAAAAATATATTCAAACAACAACAGAAAACTCGGACAAAGAAATTTATCTAATAAAATCGTCAAAAATTTGGTTTCCAATCTTTGAAAATATATTGTAATAGAGAAATTTGGTTTTAATAAGTCTTAGTTTAAAGTGCCAATTTTGCAACGAATAAATCTCTATTGTTTACGAGAAAAACACTACACAACAGTGTTGAATGCTAGGACTAACGAGAACAAAAACCAACAAACAAGAAGCAACCAAATATGTTATATATGAAACTCAGAGAACTGAACACAAAATTTAGATCAAAATTTACTATGGTTAAAAATTTTCATAATTAGATCTTTAATCGAATCTAACATGATCACTAAAAACAAAGCAAAGACTAAGAAAAAAAAATGAAAAAGAACATAACATAAGCATACAAAATATTGGTCGAATAAAAATGATATATTTCACTTAATTACATAATTTAAGTAATTTAAAAAAATTATAACAGTTTTAATGTATTAAAATTTTGAGGTTTTTTTTCAACAATATTCATTGACAGCATTATTTGTCCTTCATAAATGTGACAATGATAAAATTTGATTTGTGTTTAGATTTTATAAATAACTATCACAAAAATAAATTATGTGTTAAGATTTTACCAAACATATTTGTGAAAACTGATTTTTGTATTTGAATTTTATAAGAAAATATTATCAAACTGTTATGTTTTATATTTATAATAAATACTATCACAGAAATATGCTTTGTATATAAATTTTACTATAAATATTACTAAAAAAATAAACATCGTTTTCAGCATAATCTTATTTACTTTAATTTTTTTTTGTATTACATTTTGTATCATTTTTATTAAGTACAAGAAATTAAAATATTAATTAAATGTTATAAAAAGTGATGGATATATCACAAATATAAATTTTTAATAAATGATAAGTATTTAGAAGTTACTTTTGAAATTTTTTTTCTTCTTTTGGTTGGATATTTTTTTTTTGCGTTTGATTGAATAATTTTAGTCATTTTTGCAACTCATCGTATTTTTTTAGGGAAAACAACTTATTCATACCTCAACTTTTTGTAGAGGTGTCAATAAGATATTATACAATTTTGATGTGCTAATTAGTATTCTAACTCTTGGTAGATGTGTCAATAAGACGTTGTACAATTTTGATGTGGTAATTAGTATCTGAACTATACGAAACATGAACATCCATACACAAACTTTATTTTATTTGACAAAAAATAATAGACATTAATACAGATTTATTAATGGATTAAAACATTTATACAGATTTATTAATGGATTGACACATTTATACAAATTTATTAATGGGTTTGATTTCACAATGAATGTGGGTGGATTTGTGTGGATTTTGTTTGTTTAAAACACAAAGACTAAAATCTGAATGAAAAACTTTTGGATTTGTAAATATTTATTAAAATTCACATATTAGATTTGAAAATTAGTATATTTTACCTATATTTATAAATTCCATACATATTTCTAAATCAATTAAAATACATAAACAAATTTCACCCCCTAAAATGAAAACAATATATATAATTTGAAGATCATATCAATAAAATATCCGAAGAGATTTAGTAACACTACTACTTTATTATATAAATGTTAAATTTTAATCTTTGAAACATATAGAATGATATAAAGAAATTGATATCTCTTATTTTTGGTTAAATGAAATAAAGTTTATGTATGGTGTTCATGTTTCGTATAGTTCATGTATTAATTAGCACATCAAAATTGTACAACGTCTTATTGACACCTCTACCAAAAGTTGATGTACTAATTAACACATAAAAATTGTATAATGTCTTATTGACACATCTGCCAAAAGTTAAGGTATTAATAAGCCGTTTACTCTATTTTTTATACAAAAAGTTGGTTGTGAGATTATTATCTAAAAAAAAATAAAAACATATTTTTATGTTACCTGTAAACAATAAGAATACTCTAGATAAAATTCCACGATTGACCAAAAAAAGAAGAAGATAAAATGTTCCAATTTCGGTATCCTCCTGACATAAAAACAAGGTCGTCAGCCGCCGTTAGATGGCAAAAAACATGTAATTTTAGAGCCTTGTAGTAATATGTCTCACGATTAAAGCTGTCTTTAACTTCCTATAAATAGATTTTAAATAAATATTTTATTTTTTTCTGCTTCTCGCTCTTAAAGCGGGAAACTTTTGGGTGGACGTGCTTTGGTTAATTTCGCCGGAATATTCGACACCATCAGAATAGACACGGCGGAGGTAAAGATTCTGTGTCTCTAAACCGTTTCCCCTTGTAAATTTGTTCTCTTTGACCACAGATACTGAAATCGACCCCAAAAACCCTAGCTTTTTTGTAATGGAGTCTCGAGGATCTTCTGATCAAGAGGATGAACAGATTGTTCAAGTCAGAGAAGCTTTGATGTGTCCCGACGGCGATAAATTCGAGGGTTTGCGAACGGCAAGGTTCCTTAACTACACCACGACATCTATAGACGACGACGTTTTCGACCTCCCGCTCGACGCGTTCACGTGTCGACCCGACTCGACTGACCCGGAGAAATGGACGGCGAAGATTTCGTTTTTGGGTTGGGGGTCTCCGTCTGTGAACTGGGTCGAGTGGGTTAACGCGATGGCGGAGTCACACGCGGCGGTGTGGAGGAAATCTGGAGTCCACGAGGCGATTCTGGCGTCTCGGTATCAGGTTAGGAAGCAGGATGATCTGATGATGGCTTTGGTGGAGAAATGGTGCATTGAGACGAACACGTTTGTGTTTCCTTGGGGAGAAGCGACTGTGACGCTTGAGGATATGATTGTTGTTGGTGGATTCTCTGTGATTGGGAACAATGCGATGGCTCCGATCAAAAGAGATGATTTGAAGGAGGTGGAGGATAAGATGAAGAAGGCGAAGCGTGAAATTGAGGCTGGTTTGGGGAAGAAA
This sequence comes from Iljinskaea planisiliqua, assembly GCA_900108845.1. Taxonomy (NCBI): domain Eukaryota; kingdom Viridiplantae; phylum Streptophyta; class Magnoliopsida; order Brassicales; family Brassicaceae; genus Iljinskaea; species Iljinskaea planisiliqua. Next base: position 2,253,504 of record FNXX01000007.1, on the reverse strand, counting down.
TGTTGTGTTAGCTCGTGGATGAAAGAGATGATGAACTCAGGGAATGAGATTGAGCATGACGCATTCTTGGTTTCATGGCTCTCTCGTTTCGTCTTCCCTGCTGATTTGGTGAAGGATAAGCTGTTTCCAGCTGCGATTCAGCTCGCTAAAGGCGTTAAGCTGGCTTTGGCTCCAATGGTTTTAGCTGGGATTTACCGCGATCTTGGTCTTTTAAAGGAGCATCTTGTTGGTTACAGTGAGAAAGAGACGGTTTTGGTGAAGTCTCCGTTTCAGTTTGTGCAGGTGTGGGCTTATGAGAGGATCATGGAGTTGCAGCCACCGGGACAACCAAGCCAGTTGAAGCCCGGTGAACCACGAATGGCCAGGTGGCACCAACATGGTGGCGGTGAGGATGCGTACGGTTACCCTGAGAATGTTAGAGCGGTTTTGGACTCGGCCAAACAGAGTTTTGACTATCGTCCATATACAAAACCTCTCAACAACTTCAACTTCCCGAGGTTTTACTTGGAAGATGACTGTTGGGTTCATGTGCACTCGGATGACAAGCACATTGTAGCCTTTGGTCGGTGCTTGAGGTTCTCTAAACTGGTTGGTTTGGATTGTGTTGAGCCTTATTATCCGCACCGTGTGGCATTGCAGTTTGGTTATGATCAGGATGTTCCTGGCCTCGTTCCAGCTAGGATTGAGACGCCGGAATTGGCTTGGAAAGATTATATCCGTCCGATTTCTGGTGATATGTTGTACATACCTGCTCGGCTCCACGAGGGTGATGTTTCGGTTGGGTACATTCGGTGGTGGAAGCTTTCTGTTGCGCTTTTGCAGTCTGAGGCTAAGAAACTTTCTGATAAGCTTCTGACTTCACCTCCGAGGCCGAAACCAGCAACTATAACAGCTGCTGCAACAACCACAACGAAGACATCTGGTGCAAAAGCTGAGGGAAAGGATCAACAACTGGTAAAGAAGAGGGAAACAGAGACAAAGAGAGGGGCTTCTGTTACGGGTTCAAAGATCGAGGCGAACAGAGGAGAAGGTCGGCGCCATGGCAGAAGTAGCTATGCGAGGAGCCTCACGGGATCAGAGCAAGTTACTACGCATCCTTTAAAGAAGCCTGAATGGGTCCAGAGATCACCACCCGACCCTGATAGAAGCTCGTGCAGTGCACCAGTTGATGTCAAGGATCTTAAAGGAGTTCTCAGGGGCTCAGGGGGAACTAAGGGTCAGGGCCATGTCACATTTCAACTTCCTGACTCATCACCCAGAAGGTCTCCATCCAAGACATCTACACTTTCGGCAAAACAAAGCGGTAAAATCATTTGTTCTCATGTTCAGGTCTCACTGTTGGCTCCGTTGTTTCTGGATTGACTTTTTGCTTTCTTTGCAGATTCTCCTGTAAAAAAACCAAGAACGTTACCTCGAGTAACAGACATGGCCAAACAATCCGGCTCGTCTCCTTGGGTTCCAAGACATACATCATTAGTTCCTCTTCCTAATAAGCGAGAGAAGTATATAAAGCACAACAATTCTCCAAGTCCGAGAGTTTCAAAAGAACCGTACAAGTCGCAATCTTTTTCTGGTTCTCCTTTAAAGAAGAAGAAACCTGAATGGGTCCAGAGATCATCTCTTGAACCTGTCAACTCGCGTGGTCAGAGATATTCCCCAAGCCCACGAGGTTCGAAAGTATCGTACAACTCACCATCTGTCTCTGGTTCTTCTTCTTTATCGAGGAGGAAGGCACCAAGATCTTCTGAAGCCGTTAATTCGCGTGGTAACAATAATTCCCCAAGTCCTCGAGCTTCAAAAGAAGTGAACAAGTCACCATCTTCTTCTGGTTCTCATTCTTTAACGAGGAAGAAGTCACCAAGATCCTCAGAAGTTGTCAACTCGTGTGGTAACTCATCATCTGGAGGCAATACTGACATGAGTACCATAGCTTCCAAACGAGAACCACCGAGAAAAACTCACCAACTCGATGTCGGCAAAACAACTAATGTAAAGTTTCTTGAAGAGATTGTGACTCTGCGGGAACACGTTGGCGAAGGAGGTGAAGTGACATATCAGATACCAAAACAACAGTTTGAGGATCTAAGCCAAGGAGTTCAAGATGTTCTTCAGGATCTGCAGTCTATTAAATCCGCATTGAACATACAAGACGATGATGATAAATAGATTTTCAAATGGCTTATTTTCTCGTTTGGTTCAAACCCATCTGAAACAATTTTCGAAATAAGAAAACAAAAATGACCCCTAAAAGGGGTAACACAATACAATCCGACAATTAAAAAAAAAAAAGACATTTTCGAGTGCTCTTTACTTTCTTACTTAAAGCCTGTAAAGAAGCATCTTTAGAAGAGTGACCCTATCCACTTATGTAAAATGTGCAACTCTTCTCGTTCTCCCCACAATGATTTGCATAATGCATCAACAAAAGAATAAACTTTGTCATAAACCAATCCAGTTATCATCAGTAAAAGTGTTTGCTTGTGAGATATATTTTCATATTATAAACCGTGTAAAGAAGTCATTATGATGCACCTTTTCAGACAAGAAGCTACCTGGAGGTTACAACTTAGAAGAGCTCTTAGCTTCCAGGTCTTGTGTGCTGTGTGCAGGATATGTTCTTGAATCGGAGGAAACGATTGAATTGCTCCAACGCAGGATAATTCACTCGGAGTCTCATGAAAAACATTTTGAAGCTTATACCACCAAAACGTTGACTATTCGGACCCAAATCCACAGAGAAACACGTGTCTCCGTCTCTCTCAGGTGTAGACTGTAGAGTCTCATAAAATAGCCATATTATATTACACACGTGGCAGTTTAATTCAGATCTTTTTTTTTCTCTCATCGTGAACATTACTGTCATTTTCATTAGATCCGTTTGTTTAAATTAATCAATTGACAAATTAAAAAAAAAAAACAGTTTTGATTAAACTTCCTCTCTGAAATCTTTTGGAGTTATGATTATCTAATGAAAATCAAATGAGAAGATCAGATTCTCAAATGCTCTCTCCCATGTGACTTGTGAGAGATGATGGATGTTTTTTATTAATCTTTCTTCTATGATTGTGCTATTATTGCCGACCTTTTACACATCTTCTCCAAAAACTCTCAAAGTTCTTATTTTTAACTCTCTTAAAGATTAAATTTGGTTTCCATTTCGATCCAATTTTTTTTCTTTCTGTGGGAAGATCCAAAGTTTTATTTTTGTTCTCTGAGTTTTGCTCTGTTTCTTCACGCTTTCCAAACCAATTTCACTCTTACACGAAAATTCTTTTCCTTCTCTTCCCCTAGCGTGTGAAGTTTCTAGCTTCTTCTCAATATCTTTAAACGTTGAGCGAGCTTGGTCCTTTGTTCTCTCCCTCTCCCTCGTTTTCATCGCCGACTCTGACTTTGCTGAGTTGCGATTAACTTTGTTCGAAATACTCACAAAAAGAAGAAGAACTCTGATCTGCAATCTCTTACAGGGTATATTCCTCTCTTTGATATCTCTTGAGTAATCTATGAATCGAAAGCTTCGATTTTTGAGCTTAGAATATGAAGCTTTGCAAGATTGCAATAATCTGGTAGTGAAGAACTGATCTTTAATTGTTTTCTCTCTCCAGAAAGATGGGTTCTTTCAAAGGTCATGCTTTGCCAGGTACATTGTTCTTTGTGGTTGGAGTATGGCACATTTGGAGCTCAGTGTTTGGATTCATTTCGAATCCTAAGTCATTTCGTGTTCGAGTTTGGCACCCTGTCCCTGGCTTCAACGACAGGTTCAAGTACTTGGAGCTTTACCTTGTCACCGTTGGTGCATTCATTGACTTGTGCATCGAGTTCTTGTACTCAACTCATCTCAAGTTCTTTGTCAATGGTGTCTTGAATCCTTCCCACATGAACGATTTCGAGCACTCTGGGATGCTTCTCATGTTCTTCATCCTGGGGTTCATCGCTCTCGTCTCCGAGAAAACTAGGTACTGATACGTTTGTTTATTGATACCATTTGTGGCGTTGCTTGTTTTAGTTTGGCTCATTGGTGATTTGAGAAGTCAAAAACGTTTGTGTTTTAGTGATTTGAAATGGTCCTAGTTCGTTGATATTAGGATTCGATTATTGATAGAGATTCATCAAGATTGGTTGTGGTTTATTAGTAGTTATTGACTTGGTTTTAGATGAAAACAATCATAGAAAGGATCGTGATCATTGATAATATGATTCATTAGTGATAAAGCAAGGTTCGTGTTCAACTCTGAAGTTAGGTTGGATCTTTGGTGATTTCAAGAACTCAAAAATGGCTAACTATTATTGACTTGATTTTGGATGATTCACCTTGATGCTTTCTTATTTGTCATAGGTTTCTTCCTCTGCCGCAAGAAGCTCTTTGCCTAATCGCTGCGACAGCTTTTACAGCAGAATGTCTTCTCTTCTTTTTCCACTCCACAAGCCATAAAGGTCTAGAAGGTTATTACCATCTCCTCCTCGTCTTTCTCATCGGTCTCTGCGTCATCTCCTCAATAGCAGGAGCAATCTGCCCTACAAGCTTCCCAGTAGATCTATGCAATGGCATTGCAATGACTCTTCAAGGCCTTTGGTTTTATCAGACAGCTTTCACTCTCTATGGCCCTATGATGCCCCAAGGTTGCGGTTTAAAAGAAAACTCTGTCGTTTGCAGATCAGCCGATTCCGTAGTCTCTGGAGAGTTTCTGGCAAATTTTCAGCTCTTCTCTTTGGTTCTTGCTGTTCTTGTCTGCGTTGTGGGTTCATATGTTTTTGCAGCTTCAAGATTTGGAGTAAGTAGATGATAGATTTTTAGGCAAGTAGAAACTAGGAATTTTTGTTTTTGTTACTGAACTCTTGAGAAAGATACAAAGATATAAACTTTTTTTACTTACTACTGCGTTTACGAAGAGAAAATAAATTATGGTAACAGAAAAAGGAAATTCGAAACCCTCAGGGTAAATAAGATAAAACTCGGACCTTTATTGTGAAACGGACTGAAAATTGATTGCCATAACATAAGAGTATCTTCCGCTTTCAAGAGGAACGTAGTGTTTCTTTCATTAGAGACTCGAAGCAAATAATTTTCAGTAGAGTACATATAAGTATAACCCCAATGCCTTTAAGTCTTTGACTTTCACCTCGAAGACCTTTAAACACTGATCCAAGCAAAGTTGAAGAGTACAAGATAGAAGAGCCAGTTCCAACGTGGCTCGATGGTCTGGTTGCAACTTCTCTACAGGTACTTAATCATACCCCGCCCTTCCACGCTCACCTTCGTTGCTTGCAACCGCTTCTTCTTTGTTCCTTTTAGCTGCTGCAGTTTCTTGTTCATCTGCAATTTTAACACAAAAGGGTAAGCTTAAGGAAGGATTCAGAGGAAAGAAAGAGCAACAACATTTTTTTGTTTGTTTATAAACTGTGGCTATAAGCTCTCAGATTGTGAGCCGGCACAAGCCCTTAGATTTTGTTCCAAGCTTGTGCATGAGCAAGGAGCTCAAGCCTAAATGTTTTCCAAACCAAGTTGATAACTAGATGGTGTTTTGTCAGATCAGTGAGAAAATATAATTAATGGTAAGAGTGTTTTACCTTCACTCGACGCTGGTCCTGAGAAACCTGTTTAGCACGGGCTCTGACCTCATCTGGGTCAATCTTGGATTGAGGACGAATCAAAAAGTCCAATGGGGTTGCTTCTGGTCTCATGGTCATTTGCCTGGATGAATCTCCCCTTGAACTCTGACCCGAAGTCAGACCAGATTTACGTTGCCTGCATATATATCAACAAACACCGAGTATTGCTAAAAAACATAACTTTATACGAAGTGCAAATATCCAAATTCAGAAGGGCTCTTCCATACCGAATATCTAAGTCAAAGTCGCTATCTCTGGACTCCATTGTCGGAGCTTTGTTCATAGGTCTGTATGAAACCCAATAGAACAAGAAAAGAAGCTATGCGTCAGTATATGAATGTTAGTGAAGTCGAAAAATAAAAGGTTTGGGATTTACTTCTTCACTGGTGGCCTTCTATAGGGAACCCTGTCTTCATCAAGATTTCTCATGTCCTCAAACCTAGTACTCTTGTTGAAAATTGGACGAGACTGCAACATCAAGCATACAGTAAGAACTTGGTTCGAATTTGATTCAAGGGATTGGAGGTGTCGAGAAAGCTGTTTACCCATTTATCAACCAAATCCTTAGCAAGACGCCTGTTTGAATTAGTTTCCTCATCAGACTTTGATAAGAACATAATGACCTACCAACCAGAGCAAATATAAGTGTTCTTGGGGTGAATTCCTACATACGAACTCGTAAATAGGCATCAAGTGGTGTATCCTAACCTTTCCAAGCCCACTCTTTTTCAATTGCTCCCTTCGATCATACTGGTCCAAATCAATTGGAAACTGCAAGACATCATCCGAGATTGATAAAGAAGCTAGATTTGGTCAACCAGGGAAATAAATCTACAAGAAAACAGGAGCATACATCAGTAAGAATCCTTAAAATAGCTGCACGAATGTTTATATTTGGCAAGCTTCCATCTGGAAGAGGCTCAAGCCAATTCTTCAATAGAGTTAGCACTCCATGGTCCAGGAATTCTGTCTGAAGCTGCTTCCTGGAAAAAAGATGAATATGCCATATTACAAAACAGTTTGTCAGAAAGAAAGTGTATATAATAGCAGTAAGTGAGCAACTTACTTTCCAAGTACATCGGTAAGAAGGGAAAGTTTCTTAAGCTTGTTGATAGCAGGCTTCCCTTGTCTATTAAGTTCAGCATCTTCCTCAGCAGTAACCTCAAGCTCAGCCATCACATTCTCAACCAAGAGAGCGATCTCCGCAGGATTTCTTTCAGTCTTTTTCTTTTTCTTCCCCATCTTGAAAAGGTTATTAACCTCATCATCGTCATCACCTTCCTCTGCCTATTATATGCATTAAAAAAAGCATTAACTATCATCATACAAAAGCTAGATTCAGAGATGAAAACTGAATGACACACTACTCATACCTGAGGATAATGGGTTGGAGAGCGGTCTCCAGCGTCACCTCCATACCTCTCAGAAGGATCCAAACCAGCATCGTCAATGAAATTATCGTCATCCATAGTCCTAACACCTTCTTCATCATTCTATAAACAGAAAGAAAACAGCTTTATCATGAGATGAACAAAAAGAACCAAACAAAAACTGTCTCGACCACTAACATCTAATGCAATCTCAGAAGAATTAACCAAAGTGGTGCACCTCTGGGTTATGTGCAATAGATTTCCACATCTCATCAATCTCTTCTGACTTCCTCTCACCGCGGCTTGGATGCTTATGCCTCTTCTCCTTCCCACTGCCACTACTACTTCTCTCTTTGTCCTTCTTCCTCTTCCTACCAACCTTATCATCATACTCTGTACCACCACCACTACCTCCTCCTCCCATGTACTCATTAAACTCCGCATCCTCAACATCCTCATCGATCAATTCAGGAACATCTATAGCCCGTCTTTCACTAGAGGCTTTCTTCACCAACCTCTTCCTCGGTTTGACTTTATCGTTGTCGTAAAGAGGCGTTTGTGACCCTTCACCATCATCCCAGTCTCCAATATCATCGGCCAAGTTCTCTTCAAAGTCCTGAAGTGGCTCGGACGATGGCTCACGATCGTTTCCGAAGTCATCATCCAAGTCCACCAACGGCTCACCATCTACATCACGGTACCTGAAAGATCAATTAAACGATTACGCACAATCGAACACGGAACAAAAACCTATGAATCTGAAACACAGAAGGATTTCAAACAGACGGGAGGAAAAAAGTTTCAATTTTTCGTCTGCCCATGAAACGAATTACACTATTTGTAGTCAAAAGAGCCGAAATTTGGAAAAATCGAACCTCGATCTCGGTAACCCTAGATTTTTATTCGAAAGAGGAAGAGGGGATGGAGAGTTCTAATTGAAAATTGAAAGACGGAGAAGAAGAACTTACGGATCATCCTCGAAACCCATTTTCTTGCTCCGTTCCTAGAGAATGATTCAACAGAGATAATCTCGAATACTGCTGATCTTCGAGTTGTTGGGAGAGGGCGAGGGAGGAGGAAGGAGAGAAGAATGAATCGTTCCTAATGGGAAATTAAACGGTCTCGATTGAACAAAGATAAACAGCTCAGATCTCGCCACGTCATAGAAATTCGTAGTATGTATTTTAACTCCGGTGACGTTAAGAAAGTCAACTCTCTAGTCAAAAGCCTCAAAAACGTTAGTCCCCCCCAATTTAGGCCTGGCCATGTCCATCAGACATGAGCCTTTTATCACTAAACCTCCTGTCATGTTGTATCGACTGAGTTTTTAGTATGCTTTCTTTTTAGCTGCCTTCTTTATTTTCTTCATTTTTAAATGGCTCTTATAATCTTGTGAGTTCACTACTTCCTTTTATTCTCAAGTGATTCTTATAGCCTAGTGAATTTTGGTTGCATATGAGTTTGGTTCCAAATCAGGTTCAAGAGACTTCACTTCTACAACATTTCCATCTCCAATTAAACCGTAATGAGTTTGGGTCTTAGATTCATAATATCTTCCAAACACTCAATACCAATTTAAGTTTGAATTCAGGGCACTAGGAAACCAATCCCTTTTTCTTTTCATAAAACCATTAACACTTTAGTATGTAGGCCGATATTGGAAAAAGTATTGTACTAATTGGATTCTAATTTCTAAGGGTTGAAATTGCTTCAAACTCTTAAAGAGCTATTTTAAGGACAATCATGTGACTTGCACTCCAAACCATTAACCAAAATATCTTCAACCACACCACGAATTTTTAAGATTCTAAGTATGTTTAGTCCATAGAGAAAACAATGATATGCTTGATTATTTTGTTAAGAAGACTTTTTTCTTTACGAGTTACAATCCTCAGTTGATTCTTTGTGTAACACTTTGGCAACACCACTTTGGATTTAACACTTTGGATACAATTGATTGTCTATTGTAGTCCATTTTGTATAAGTTCTATGAATGGATGAAATTGTTGTTGAGACAAGATTTTACGAGAATGAGACAAGAATAAAATTTTTGGGAATATAAAATTTGTTTTTATTAATGTCATATTTAGATTTTGGGATGAGAATTATATGAAACGAAAAAAACGAATGGAAATAAAAAATTTTATTTTTAAAAAAACATCTTAAAATTAAAAGAATTTTTATAGTTTAAACGATGATTATAATTTGGAAATTAATATATTTAATCTATTTTTTCAGTTCATCACATATGCTCAAATTATGCTCAAATTATGAAATAAAAAAAAAACTTGAACAAATCATAGTTAAATAAGATGAATTAAACACAAAATATACTGCATAAATATATATAATATCTATACAAATAAATTATACAGTAAATTATTATTCAATTTTATTTTTTTCATATATGAAGATGCAAAAAATATATATGATCGAAATTGAAGAACTTATTAGAAACGGGATAATAACGGATTGGATTGGGATGAAAATTATACCCATCCCAACTATTCAACTTTTTTAATACATCATATAAAGTTTAAACTGTTTTTGAGAGATTTCAGGGGTTCATTTAATAAATAAGAAAAAGATTTGGGGTTTGAGTAAATATTCTCTCTGTCAAGCCCACATACCTTCCTCCTCTTCCCCATCAGAAACCAATCAGCAAAACTATACCTCTTCTAAATTTCTCCCAGATTCTCCCAATCTCACTCCAATTTCTGCTTAATTTAAGCTTATTGATCCATTTCGCACCTCTGTTTTTGCTCAGATTTCTCCAACGTTGCCGATCTCGAGGTAATTTTTCCGCCGATCTCTAGTTTGAACAAAAATACTTTCCCGATTAGATTCTGAGGTTCAACGCTGGATTCGGTGTACTTCTTCTCCGTTTTCTTCAAAATTTTCTATATAGATTTGTTCGAATTTTTGTTACCGTCTCTTATTAGCTCCTCCAGCATTGTTTGTTAACTAAAAGGTAAGTTTTTTCTTTCTTATATCTTTTGCATCCTGAGATAAAAATGTCACCTTAAAGCTTCTGGGTTTATCAGTGAAGATGCTTAGGAGCTATATTGGTTCAGTGCATTCAGTTGTAGAAAAATCTCTAACCCAACTCTATGATGACATCTGATTGTTGGATGTGTTAGGTTTTCAACTCATACGCAGAGCTCGTTCTGGTCTTGTGTGAAGCTTTCACTGGTTAGAAGTTTGTGAATGTGATAAAATGGGTAGCAGCGAGATGGAAAAATCGGATAAAGAGAAAGAGCCTAAGACTCCACCGCCTTCTTCTTCTGCTCCTGCTCCTGTCACTTCACAGGTTTGCATTGTTGTAAATTGATTTACCGAAAGTTTCATGCTTTAGTGATTTATATGTTTCTGTGTTTGTAGGAACCTTCTTCTGCTGTGAGTGCTGGCATGGCTACTCCTGATTGGTCTGGTTTCCAGGTCTAAAAGAGATTCCTTTGTTCCTTGTTTCTTTCTCTGCATTTAGGTGTTATGTGGTTGATTTTGTTGTTTCTTGTTTAACAGGCTTATTCTCCTATGCCGCCTCATGGTTACGTGGCATCAAGTCCTCAACCTCACCCTTATATGTGGGGCGTTCAGGTAAAGTGGGATTGTCTTTCTGTTTAATCCCTCTTTAGAGTTTCAGGGGATTGACTTGACGAGTCGCTAAACCTTTTCGATTGATGTTTGCATACTTGTGAAATATTATCTTGGTCACGTGTGTATATGTAATCATGCTAAACATAAATAGTGCGTTTGGCTCTCTCCAGAAAACCAGTGTGTTGATTATTGAATGTAACATTTACTGAAGAAAATTGGTATTTTCTTTTGTAGCATATGATGCCTCCTTATGGAACACCTCCTCATCCCTATGTTGCCATGTATCCTCCAGGTGGCATGTATGGTCATCCTTCGTTACCTCCGGTACTGCTATATTTTGGATCTATGGTTATGTACTCTAAATAGTGAACGTTTTATGTTATTTCTATTAACGTGCTCGGTGCTGCAACAGGGATCCTATCCATATAGTCCCTATGCTATGCCTTCTCCTAACGGAATGGCTGAAGCTTCTGTGAGTTATCCATTTCTTATCATTTTCTTTTTGCATTAGGTTCTGTGTCAAGTGGGATCTTGATTGAGGAATGTTTTGGGTTCAGGGAAATACTGGAAGCGGTATCGAGGGTGATGCTAAACAATCTGAGGTTAAGGAAAAACTGCCAATTAAAAGATCAAAAGGAAGCTTGGGAAGTTTGAATATGATTATAGGAAAGAACAATGAGGCTGGGAAAAACTCAGGAGCATCTGCTAATGGAGCTTGTTCTAAAAGGCATGTGACTTCATGATTGTATGAAAATCAAAATCTTGTTGGCATAATAAAATCTCGTGGACTTATGTTTGCTAGCTACGATAATGTCATTGTATTTTTGTTTGGTTTTTACAGTGCCGAGAGCGCCTCTGATGGTTCAAGTGAAGGAAGTGATGCCAATTCACAAAACGTTAGTGTCTAACACAATCTACTAAATCATTTCAGTTTATGAATATGATCATGTTACTGATTAGATTGGCAACTTTTGTAGGACTCTGGATCTAGACACAACGGGAAGGATGGTTGGTTAATCTATCTTTTTTATATAACTCTAACTCTTATTATGTGATATAGACCTAAATGTTGAAAGATGCTTATTTCAGAGAGTGCTCTTCTACTTTCAGGTGAAACAGCTTCAGATTCTGCTCATGGACCACCTCGTAATGGAAGTAATCAACCGGTGAACCAGATCGTCCCGATCATGCCAGTGTCGGCTACAGGTGTTCCAGGCCCACCAACAAATCTAAACATCGGAATGGATTATTGGGGAGGTCATGGGAATGTTCCTACAACAGTTCCTGGAGTTGTAGTAGATGGTTCCCAATCACAAACATGGTTACAGGTTTGTGTAATTGTGTCCTCTTTCTTACTTCACCTGTACTGTTTATTCAAGCGGCGTGTTTAACTGCTTCGTGAATTAGGACGAGAGAGAGCTTAAGCGACAGAGACGGAAGCAATCCAATAGGGAGTCTGCTCGTAGATCCAGGCTGCGTAAACAGGTATAACATAAACACATTCAAAACCGCTCTAGCATCAAGCTGATAGATTTGAAATGATCAAAAGCTTGTTACTTTTTGTGTGTGTGTGTGTGTTCAGGCGGAATGTGATGAACTGGCACAACGAGCAGATGTGTTGAATGGAGAAAACGCAAGTCTTAGAGCAGAAATTAGCAAGCTTAAAAGCCAATACGAAGAGCTTATTGCTGAAAATAGCTCTCTCAAGGTAAAGTACAAAATAAAATCTTATCTTTTTGTGCAAGATCCATAACAGATTATAAAGTTCTTGTTTTCTCTCTTGCAGAATCGATTTTCGACTGTCTCGTCGATGGAAGGAGTAAACTTGGACAAGAACGAGCAAGAACCAGAGACAAGCACACGTCAGGTTGTTACGGAGACCACTCGTGATTCCTACAACAACCCAGCCTGACTCGAGAACAGCAGCTAACAGTTTTATGTAATTTTAGGAACCAGAGTTTGTTTTTTAGTGTTTGTTTAAGCTTAATGGTGCGTTTTGTCAAGTAGGAGAAAAATAAAATGCTCTCTTCTTTTAACAAATTGTGTATATTTTATTTAAAACCAAACCGGACTAAACTCAAATACCAAAATTATGTACCTTAATCATAATTTAAAACCAAACCGGACTAAACTCAAATACAAAAACTTAAAACTTTTTGGGCCCTAAATTCAAATTTGTATAAGAGTTGATTATGGCCCAACTACATAATGACGTGGCTTGTTCTCAATGGTTATTTTCTATTTTAAATATACTTATAATAATATTTTAATATGCGTATTTGTATTTTATTTTTCTGGGAGTCTCTGTGTAAACCTGAGCCACAATTTTCGTAGTAAGACTAGTCTCTCATCTCTGAGATACTTTCGGGGAAAAAAATCAAATCAAAAGCCAAAAGAGAAGGAGAAAAATGCAAGCAATCGGCAGCCATGGCTGCCTCTGCTTCAAGCACTACCACTCTCTCTCCAAGTTCCTCTCTCCTTCTTCTTCTCCATCGCTTCTCCCTCAGGTAAAGTTCTCTCCTTTCCCGAGAATCCGTACCAAATCAGAGCTAATGGTTATGTTTCCTTGTTATGTTACAGAGATGCCATTCGTTCTGTAACCCGAAGCTTGGAAGCAGCACCACCACTGAGAATGGCCGAGGAAGAGGCGTGACAGTGAGAGCCTCAGGAGAAGACGACTCTAACGAGAACTTTGCTCCTGTTGCTCCTGTTGAGCTGGAATCTCCTGTGGGACAGCTTCTTGAGCAGATTCTTAGAACTCATCCTCATCTCTTACCCATCACAGTCGATCAGCAGCTCGAGATATTATCCACTGAAAAAGAGAATCTCAAAGCAGAGTCGTCTTCTTCACAAGACATTCTCTCCAAGTAAGTAACTTTGGGAACAACTGTCTTGTAGGGATGTTAAAATGGGTAAACCTGACCAGACGCAAACCGTTTAAACCCTAAACCCGTTAAGACCCATTTAAGTTTAGAGTCTCTTGCAATGCTTAAGTAGAGAACCTAAGCTTAGAATCTTGTATTGGTCGGGTCTGTGTGTATTGTGTAGGCTACATTTGAAAATTTAAGTTCCTGTCTTTCTCTTACAAGAGATGTCTTGATATGCAGGAGGATATCTGAAGTTAAAGATAAGGAAAAACGTAAAACATTGGCGGAGATCATTTACTGTTTAGTGGTACATAGATTTGTGGAGAAAGGTATCTCCATGATCCCTCGGATTAAACCAACTTCAGACCCAGCAGGAAGAGTAGACTTATGGCCAAACCAAGAAGAGAAGCTCGAAGTCATTCACTCCGCAGAAGCGTTCGAGATGATACAGAGTCACTTGTCTTCGGTTCTTGGAGACAGAACAGCAGTCGGTCCTTTAAGCTCCATAGTTCAGATAAGCAAGATCAAACTCGGGAAACTCTATGCTGCTTCTGTCATGTACGGCTATTTCTTGAGGAGAATCGACCAAAGATACCAGCTTGAGAGAACCATGAAGACGCTTCCCAAACGGCCTGAGAAAACCAGGGAACGGTTCGAGGAACCGTCGCCTCCTTACCCGTTATGGGACCCGGATTCCTTGATCCGGATCCAGCCGGAGGAGTATGATCCGGATGGCTACGCAATAGAGAGAAATGAAGATGAGTCATCGTCTTACGGGTTGAGATCATACGTTACGTACTTGGACTCAGATACGCTTCAGAGATACGCCACGATACGGTCTAAAGAAGCCATGTCGCTGATAGAGAAACAGACTCAGGCGCTCTTTGGGAGACCGGACATAAGGATACTCGAGGACGGTAAGCTCGATACGTCTAACGATGAGGTTCTGTCTCTGAGTTTCTCTGGACTTGCGATGTTGGTTTTGGAAGCTGTGACTTTTGGGTCTTTCTTATGGGATGCAGAGGGCTACGTTGAATCTAAATTCCATTTCCTTAAGGCTTGAGCTTACTCGTCTCGTCGTTTGTATGGTAAAGAAAGAAGACGTTTGTACTTTTTGAATGTAGTGTATGTAAATTGTTAATCTTTTCATTGGAAAAATTGGTAACAACTCACGTTTGTAAAATTTAATAAACTACACTTCAAAAGTTTAGATTCTAATCAAGCATTTAGCTCAAATGTAAATCTTGTACCTGAACCAAAAATTAAACTATATCAAGAGTCTGATTATTTTACCCCCATTTTACAGATATATTATATGTTAAGTTTAGTATGGTTACATTCAAAAGGATCTTAATTAATTTTAGTGTTTTTTTTTCCAAACATTATTGAAATTTAAAACAGAATTAGATTCAAATTCGCTATAAAGTTTAGTATGTTTACATTCAAAATTCAAAAGGATCATAACTTATTTTAGTGCTTTTTTCCCTAAACATTTTTGAAATTTAAAATAGAATTAGATTTGAATTCGCGCTAAAGTGTGAAATTATGTTTTTAAAATAATATTTTTTATAATTTAATTTAAACAAAACAATTCTTGTAAAAGTGATGTAATGTAAGTTTAACTTTTTTGTATTTTTTATGAAACAACATATGTTATATATTGAGTAATATATGTTTGTTTTAATATTTTTATAATTGAATTAATAATTTATAATCAAGGTAGTTTTAGTTTTAAAACCCATAATCTCCTGTGATCTTGGATCAATATTGGATAATACTTATTAAAACCATCGTCAGCAAATTTTCATGTTTATGTTTACATGTACAATCTTTTCAAATGATATTTGATTACTTAAATATTATATATTTTCATATAATTATACATTATAGCTAATAAAGGTAAATATATTTTTTACATTTAAATAAACTCTAATTCATATCATGTGTTTGTTATAAATAATCAAAATAGAATGCGGTTGAAGTATTTTAACACTAGAAGAAGATAAAATTCATCAAATTTGGTAAAAACTCCATAAAAAGTAATAAAATATCAAAATAAAATGTTTAAGTTGTGTATTATTATTATTAACTCAATGAAACTGGTATTGCAATTATTTAATTGATGTGAATTCAAACGACTACATATGTAGTGTCCACAAAATCATGATGAGAGCCTGAGAGAGTGAGAGGTTCCAACAAAAGTTTCTTTTAGTAAAATTTGAATCAATACTAACAGAAATTTGTATTTGTATGCTAGAAGTATCATCTCCAAATTTTTTTTTTTATATGTATATAGTTTATTTATACTGTGAAACATTAAATTTATACTATAATGATGTGATATGATATTTTGTATTAAACCATTGAACAAAATATGTAGTTATTTGTATGTCTCCGGTAAATAAAAATTTCTAGATCCGTCACTTTTTATATGTTTTAAGATTTAAATAAATTGAGATCTTTTTATTGGATATTAGGATATGATCAAACTTGGCCACGGTACCACAAGCGCACAAAACTTGCATAATAATCAATCTAGAAAACATTATCATTATATCAATTTGCGTATATATGTTTTCCCACAAACAAGTTTGGAGATGATTACATGTCATACCCCACCATATGCAGTTCTCCTAATCAATTGATTTTATAGTATCTTGAGTGTTGTAAGTTGTAACCACATTATTATTATTGGTTAAATATTATTTTCAAATAATTATTAGAAGAACATCCTCAATTATTGTAATATATGGATATGTTTTGTTTGTGCTATATATAGACCAATACCATAGTGAGAGTTATATATATATATATTATAATAAGAATCTTCGAATAGGTTATATATGTTCCTAGCTTCATTTCTAAGGCATCTTTAAAATCGATTTATGTTTATACATAAACTGATATCGAGTAGATCATTTGCTCTTCCAAATACTAAGACATTAAAAATTCAGATTTAAATCTCACGGAGCCTATTTATAGCCTCTTTTTTGTGTGTTAAAGATCTATTTATATTTATATTTCTTTTCTTTAGACTGCATGTACAGAGCCATAACCTGAAATATAAATGATCCATTATTAGCTTTCAATTGGAAATAACAATAAGTTTAGTTGTGGGGTAAAAATATATTTAAAAAATTAGTTAATAATGATGGCATCCACATGCAAATGCTCTTGTATAAGGTCAACCCCCTCTAGAAGATGATATACAGCTGAGTTTCTACCATATTCAATACCTCAAGACTTTCTCATTCTTCTCTAATTGGTTGATGATTACTAAATTTTGACCTTTTTCTAGCTTCCCTATTTGACCCGTTTGCGTGTATATTATCACCATATGGTATACGTGTATACATTGTTGTTAATTAATTGTTTGTCATTAGCAAGTCAATTTTTGGTTTAGTTTAGTTTTTTTTGAAAAATTATACAATTATTATCTATGTTGTTCTTTGTAAATTTAGCATCTTTATATATTTTTGTTTAGATAACAAAATTTTGTATATTATTCCAACTTATACGTAAAAACACATCATAAAAAAATCACAAAAATTTATATTTTGTATCATGAGTTATTACCTCGTTCAGTATTTGTTATCGATCATTTTTATGCTTTTCATTTTCGTAATTCGCTTTTGCCATATTTATTTTCAACGAAATAATATTTTTATAAATTTATCTCAAAAAATATTTTTTGTATTTATTTATTATTTTATATATTGTTTAAAAATCGTAAAAAGAAAGTAAGATTCGATTCAAAATTTTCGTAACCTTAGTGATGGTCAAGATTTTTTTATGCACGGAAAGAAAAAAAAATACTCTTACTAATTTCGTTTATAAAAATATCTAATTTATACGTGTATTTATTTATTTGTAAACAGTTTTTAACCTAATATATAGATGACGTAAAAAAAAACCTAGTTTAGAAAAAAAAAAATTTAATTTCCAAAACTCTTATCAACCATTTTAAACGTAAATGATTAATCATTTTTAAATTGATTTTATTGTACACAAACTAATTATTGACATGTTTTCGAAATGTAATTAACTAATTTATAAGATGAATCAAGCTGAATTAATTAAATTCTCCTTGACCTGATAAATTACAAAAACCATTTAATGCCTTTATGTCCGGTGAATTAATGGGAAAAAAAAACAAAAAATGTGCATCAAGTTTCCGACTACAATATCTATAAGAATATTCTAACAGATAATGTCGAAAAAACCAAACAAAAGAACATATGTAACGTTTAATTTTATTTGCTGAATGCACAAGCTAGCAGACAATTGAACACTGCGGGCCATTAGTGATTGTGTGTACAGATGGTAATGGAATCACTCTCTTATCTAAATTCTAAAACAAAAGAGAAAAGGAAAAAAGAAGAAAGATTGCTTCCTTTGTAATACAAACGGAAAACAAATTCAGCCTCCAAAATTTTATATACAGTACTAAGAAAGTATATATGTGCCTTCGATATATATATTTTCACATTATGATCAGATATGCTGTTCTTAGAAAAGTATTCACCTATACATTATTCTATAAAAGCTAAAACATATAGATGAAAACACACAACTAATCTCAAATATAATATGTTGCTCTACTCGAATAATTTAATTAAGGCTTATATCATAGACAACATCACAAGTCTGTTAGCTTTAGTTAGTGCAGAGATAATAATTATACGGTATCGAATTAAACGTAGATTTTTTTGAATTATTATTATGAAAGTTAATATCTATGTTTTTATTATGTAAATAGACATGTTTCTAGTTTTTTGTCAATAAAATAGATTATTTTCTTGTTCTCATATTTGTAGCAAAATTCAATTTATGATTTTGAATAAATAAAAATATTGCTAAACAATCAAAATACAGAAAACCTTATACAGCCATGATTTTCTAACATCCATATATAATACCCTCCCAAAATAATTTTTTTTTTATTTAAAAGAAACAGTAGTCAACTGCTATTTTCAGAAATTTTGAGCTACACTAATATATATGTACCAAATGTAAAGTTTTAAACCTGGAATTATTGTGTTTTAAAAACGCTAACTAGAATGTAAACTAACTACGTCCAAATATCTCAGGCAAGTCAAATGTAATAAGGGAAGTAACTTACAAGTTGTACTGACTGGCGCCAGAGTCTCTCCTTTTTCAATGGAAGTTAAAAGCATTTTTAACCACAAATAACAACTTCATAGAACAATTTAATAATAATTAAACAAATTGATGCAGTGTATACTTGATATTATTTTTATTAAGATAAATATTTATTATTTATAGTTTATATATTTCCGTATTTCAATTAAGATTAAAATTTTCAAAGTTTTTAGTTTTTTTTTAATTTATAAGTACTTCACTAAAGAATTAGTCGAAATTATTTGATATTTTTTAGTTTTTTTCTTTAATTTTTTTTATATTTTCATAAACAATTTTAAAAATATTATTATTAATTTTAGATTTTTCTTTCATAATTTTTTCACTACTATAAATAATATTATAAAACAAATTTTAAAATTAAATAATTAAAATTTGAAATTATTAAATAACTAGAAGATTATCAAATCAGTGCTATTTCATCTTTATAATATACTGAAAATTTATCTACGATTAATAATTATTTCTATTAAATAATTATTTAACTGAAATTATCCTAAAACCATTGTTATTTAATGACAATTTTACCCCAAAATTTATAATCTATTAAATATTTATCCACGTCAAAATTTTGTAACCGTTAACTGATTTTTTTCATCGTTAATTCATTATTAGGTAACAACAATTTTATAAGAAAAATGTACTAATTAGTCAACGATGAATATCCAGCCATCATAAATTATCGACGATTTGATATTAATTAGTTTGTTAGGTCAATCGATTTAGATGATTTATTTAAATCATTAATTAATAAGTAGTTGAAAGAATTAAATTACGGAAGATTTAACAACGATTATAACAACTCTTAAAAAGTTCTAGTTTCTTATAGTAAACATCGTTGTGTTTAAGTCAGAAATATTGATCTTCTTTTTGCAAATTTTTCTTTGATTTACCAGTCCGCTTTTTTCGTTAATTGTAAAATTGAAAAAAAAAATCTAACTAATTAATTAGAAGATCATGTTAAGATATAACCCATTAATTAGAATTAGATATCCGTGACTGAATAGTTTTGTCCTTTAATTGATTTGCATATATTAGTTGATGGCCAGATGCATGCATATATGTTAGAGAGGTTGGTAAACCAAATTAACTAACTACATATCTACATATATACAGCCTTCTTTGCACATATAAATCATAATATGTTAGTATTTCTGTATACCAACTGAGAAAAGATGAACTTTTTAGTTGTGCTATTAAAGATTTGGCAAATCTAGAAGGATTAATTAGCGCAACTCAAGTGAATTCTGATCGTAAGCTTTTTAAACCATTAAATTAGATTTGTCTGGACTCAATAGTTCATTTATGACTTCATGATGAATTATTCGAAAGTGAGCTCGTAAATATAAAAGTATCAAAACAATTACTCTTATTAATTACTCCTTCTGTTCCTAAAAGATTGATTTTTTAGAGTTTTATTTTGTTTCACAAAGATTGATGTTTAACATCTAATCAATGCATTTCACTTCTATCAAAAACTTTATTTTAATGCAATTCACTTTACAAGATTAACTATTGGTTAGTATTTGGTGCAAAAAGTATAAAAAGTTATTCACTATTACTTTTCTGAATTAATTAAATAAATTAAATAAAAAATAGTATAAAAAATTAAAATAATAAATTTTTCTTAATCTGTGTGTAAAAGTTAAAACATTTATCTTTGAGGAACGGAGGGAGTATAATTCTTTAGATGATACGGAGATTCGGGTATCTGGTGCTGCTAACTAAAAAATGGACTAATCTCAAGTTCTTATTTGATAAAATAATAGTAGTAATTGATCTTGTTTCGAACCAGAGCTCCTCGAATGTTTATATTACAAAATTAACATCCTTTTAAACACTACTGTCTACTTAATTATGTTCATAAGTCATGACATTACCCAACCTGCTCTCGATTTTATGATGAGTAGCATAATAATGTTGTGAAAACATATATAAAGAGGAAGTGAACAAAAGATATATAGAAAGAGGAAACAGAACTAATTAAAGAACAAAAGAGTGTATGAAAATCTTTACGTTTGGCTGTCCATAGTTTTGGAATCTATACAATTTTATTAATTTTTTTTTTTGTCAAATGCCTTTTCATTAGTTTAAGCTGTTGATTAGTGTAACCACCTAATATTAACACCTACACGTAAAATTATATATGTATTTATATACTATAATATTTAGTGATGAAGATGACGGGCTATTATATACAATCTGCATGGGCATACAGATAAAGACCCTTTGGTGTCCATTTCATGCTTAGTTGTCATTTTTATTCATTTTGGCTTCCATCAGAAAAAATGACAAATCTACCCTTTATACACGTAACCATACATAGGGTGTACAAACTATATATTTTATATGCTAATATTACTCTCCTCTTTTTTTTCTTCACATGCTAATTTTACTCTGATTAGATATGAACAGCTAAAAAGAAAGAAAGCCATATAAATCACTGATTTATGCTAAATTTAGGAAAGAAAAAAGAGGAAAAAGATACACAACCTTACAATTTGGCCAAATGCCTATACACGTAATCATAGATTTAAAATTTCCAGTTATATTATATTTATACAAATTTTTCTTCCAAATTATAGTATAACTTTTATCTTTTACCATATATATCATCATACATTATTTTTATAAAATCTTAACACTTTGGACATAATGATCTATACAAAAAAAAAAATTAACTATCCGCAAATACACAAACTCGTTAATAAAAACAAAAAAATGAAATTAAAAGATAAACAATTTAACTCCTGATGTAAAATATCACAACAAATTGTTTATCATACATCATATATTAGAACTTCCACAATTTTACTCTCATGACTTGCATAAGAATTGTTTGTTGTGTAAATAGAATCCCAATCATGTGTAGAAACACTAGTCCATTGGTCAGTTAAGTTGATCATCATTATGTACCCAACTCCATCTAAGGAAGTTTATAGTTTAAGAATCGTGTCTTGTCCATTCGATATGCATGCTGCAGTTGATCATTGTGATTAACCATTGGATATCGTACTTTGATTCGATTTCCATTGTTGATCCTTGTGATCCCGATTGGTGATCATCGTGGTGTACAGATCTGTTTGTCACCATTAATTCGCAACTTTTTTTCAAATAATTTTCAAAAATAAAAAAAGATTTTCGATTGAAATTCATTCAAATTTTTAAATCCAAAATTAAATCACTAAAATTATTGTACATTACCTACAAACAATTAATTTTAAAAAAAATTATAACATTTTTTTATTTTAATCGTTCATTCATTCTACATAAGAGATTTCAGTAACACAATTCAAAAAAATGTAAATTAAGAGACTGTAATCAGATTATTTTTTTTTACTAATAGAATATAGTATTATTACAACAATGGGATTTTAGTTTTAACACGTATAATTTTAATATGCTGATTTTAAATTTACTATTTTTTATAGTTTTGTCATCTTATCTTTCATATATGTTGTAGGAAAATTTCATCTATGTTTTGTATCGATTTTTGAAAAGATTTAGAGAGATAGTAGAACCAAAGCAAATGCATTGATAAATTTTTGTTCATTTTGGGGAAATTTTATCTTCTGGTTTGATTTAGATTTTCTCTTCTTTTGTTCAAAGAAATTAAAGAATCTAACTACTCTAATTATAACTATTTTAAATCTTGTTATAATCAATTTAGGCCCATCAATTTATCAGATCAGTTTTTTCAATTTTTATTCAAATCGGTTTTGGTGTTTCTTGATCGGCCATTCCTTAAATACTCACTTTTAAAAATATCTTTAATTTGTACATATAGATACAATAAACAGCGGCAGACTTAAAAAAGAAGGGTAAATCCGGAACACAGAGAAGAAGAAAAATCAAAAAGGAGTATTGAATCAATATCTCTCCCTATAAAGAGCACAAGCGTGGAAGCCAAAGAGCAATTTTCTCTCACCGAAAGATTAAACCTCTCTTTATGTCAAAAGATATATGTAATTAATTAACATAAGTCTATAAATCTCTTTCTTCATCCCAGAAAGACAAAAAGAATATAGAAACAATGTCTAAATCATCGTATAATCTCATCTTCTTCATCTTGGGTTTGGGTTTGAGATCATCAGCCTTTACGAATCTCAACACTTTAAGCTTCGAAGAATCACTTTCTCCTCTCTTTGGCGATGGCAATCTCGTCCGTTCACCTGACGATCTCTCCGTTCGTCTCCTCCTCGATAAATACACCGGTATATACACACATATATGTATTCACATGTGCTCTTTATCTTTTTTGATGATGATGATGACTTGATGATGATTATGATATGATTATATATAGGTTCTGGTTTCATTTCATCGAATATGTATCAACATGGATTCTACAGCTCTATGATCAAGCTTCCCGCCGATTATACTGCCGGCGTCGTCGTCGCCTTTTATGTAAGTCTCCGGCCATATAATCTTTTCTGTTTGATTACCTTAAAAATGTTTTTTTTTAATACCAAAATAGTTTTTTTTTCCCTTTATTTTAATATTCTGCATGATTGTTAATGTTTTCCTTTTTTTGACCAAAGTGTTCATTATTTTCTTGGACGATCTTGAATTCAATATCTTTAGTTTTCTGTTTCTACCGAGAAACTCGTCATTGAAAATAGAATACCAAACCTTTTGTCGACGAACCAAACCCACGACACAATTTCTCCTGTTTCGTTGCCTAGAAAAATAGTCAATATAATTTTCCCGAGAAAATAGTTTCATATTTTCCCGATAAAGAGAGAAAAGAAAAACCAACTTTAATTATGACTCGGGATCCAACTTTTATTTTTTTATTTTTAATTATGTCTAACGGAAATTTAATTATAAATTTTTTATCTTCAGACATCGAACGGAGACGTGTTCGAGAAAACACACGATGAGTTAGACATAGAGTTTCTAGGGAACATAAAAGGAAAGCCATGGAGGTTTCAGACAAATCTGTACGGTAATGGAAGTACACATAGAGGTCGTGAAGAGAGATATCGTCTCTGGTTCGATCCTTCTTCAGAGTTTCATCGTTACAGCATTCTCTGGACTCCTCACAAGATCATGTAAGCTTTCTCAATCCATCATTTTTTTTTTGTCTTCCTGGTTTAATTAGCTCCAATACCGTTGACCAAACCCGGTTTATGATTACATGACCAACTTGATGAAGAAAAAAGAATGTTTGTCTTTCTCAAAACGTTTCTTTCTTCCTAAGATAGTTAATGAATCTATAATATTCTCTCTCTCCTTTGAAAAAAAGTTGGTATTTTCTTATTTACTTTTTTCTACATTTTTAATTAATTTAGAATTTCTTAAACGAAAGATAGTCAGCTTTTTCAAAACAATTAATTCGGCATTACTGTTAAAAACATCCGCTTAAATTTTATCTTTTTGACGCGTAACTAAACTAATAGCCATGAAGCGTCGTCATCACGCGTAGCGTATTAATTAAAAGCCGAATTAATTTGTGCAAAAACATGACTTTTTATTGACCTTTTTCTTGTTGAAATTAAAGGAAACAGAACCGTTAATCAGAAAACTTTAGAAATTGTACGTGTTAATTTTTTGAAAACAAACAAAAAACGTGATAAACTTTAATGAAAACTCTAATTACACTACTCTACTAGTATTCATTATTACATCTATACTGTCTTCATTGACTCTTTTTCCAGTTTTTTATAATTAGTAAAAATAAAAATTTAAATCAAAAATAAAACTTGTTGACAGAATAAAAAAATCATGACTAAAATTTGATTATCTCTATAATTTCTGGTTATTTTGGTTAGCTATTGTTTTTTTTTTTAATTTAAAAATTGAGAAACTCTGTCGTTTCATTAAAAAAAAAATTAATTACCAACAATGTAATAAACTTTTTGAATGTCTTTTTGTTAGTAATTAAACTAAATTGAAAATGTTTTTGAAAAAAATGATCAGATTTTGGGTAGACGATGTGCCAATAAGAGAAGTGATAAGAAGCGAAGCAATGGGAGCAGATTATCCGGCGAAGCCAATGGCTCTTTACGCCACCATATGGGACGCCTCCGACTGGGCCACTTCCGGCGGTAAATACAAAGCTAATTACAAATATGCCCCTTTCGTCGCCGAGTTCAAATCCTTCTCTCTTGACGGCTGCTCCGTCGATCCCATCCAAGAAGTCCCCGTCGACTGCTCCGACTCCGTCGACTTCCTCGAGTCACAAGACTACACGTCCATCAACTCACGTCAACGCGCCGCCATGAGAAGATTCCGGCAACGGTTCATGTATTATTCTTACTGTTACGATACGGTAAGGTATCCGGAGCCGCTGCCGGAGTGCGTGATTGTTCCGGCGGAGAAGGATAGGTTTAAGGAGACGGGGAGGTTGAAATTCGGTGGTACGGAGGCGCGTGGACGGCGGAGGAATCGCCGGCAGCAAAGGCCTGTGATTGAGTTTGAAAGTGATCCTGACGAGAGAAGACTTTTGTAATAAGATTTGTTGCCGCTTCTTTTGTCTACTTTGTTATATTCGTTTGTGAGTAAAAAAAAGGGAAAATAATAAAAGAGTAAAAGATTTGAAGAAAAGAAGAAAAAGAAGTAGAGAGTTTTGAGTTCAGATGTATAATGTAACTTATAAATCATTTCAAGGCAAAAGAAATTGAATATGTATATGATGAGATTTGGCTATCACCCCCAATGTAATAATCTTGGATTTACTTATTTAAGCTTCCGAAAGGTATTATAGATTTTTTAATTAATTACTCTGCGAAGATGTCAGGTTTGAATGTCAGGTTTGAATATTAGTATGGAACCATAGAGAGTGTATGGTCGATCGATTCCATTTTAGATTACATTGGACTAACTTTGGTAACTAAACGCATTGCTTTATCTTTTTTGCTGCCATTGCTTGAGAAGATAGGCAAGAAGATAAACTTATAGACCATGCCCTTTCTAGTTTTTGCTGGTAGATTATAACTCATCATAGAAGTGATTGTAAATCTTTGATCTTTCAAATTTTTGGTTATCTGCTTTTAGATTTTCGAGGGATTGCATTCGAGAGTTAGAACAGATTTGTTCAGCTTGTCTAAATACAAAGAAAGCAACAATAATATAGGGTGAAGTCTGTAGAATGAAACATGAAGGGGGTCTAAGATTGAGACCATTAAAGGAAGTCAACAAGGTTTGCTGTCTAAAGTTGATTTGGAGAATTATGTCATGCTGTCCTTCTTTGTGGGTAAAGTGGATTCAGAATAACCTTGTAAGGGAAAGCTCTTGTTTGGTCAGTGAAGGAGAGAACGAATTATGACTCATAGATGTGGAGAAAGCTTTTGAAATATAGAGATCTGACTCAGTCTTTCCACAAAGTCAAAATACATTATGGTCTAACTTCTCACTTTTGGTTTGATTGATCACTGGTCAGGTTTGGGTCATTTGAGTGTTTTAACTGGGCCAAGAGGGATAATTGATCTAGGGATACCTCTCGAAGCCACGGTTGCCTCAGTTTTAGATTTCCACAGACGAAGAAGACACAAAGTAGATCATCTTAAACCAAATAGAAGCAAGTGTAGACACGTTGAGACATGATCCGACAGGTCCTGATATTGCTATATGGCAAAAAAGGATGATAGTTTCAAAGCATAATTCAATGCAAATGCAAATGGTTGAATGGTGGAAAGGAGTCTAGTTCACACACTCAACTCCTAAATATTCTATAGAATGGCTCGTGAGTAACAATAGATGATCTACTTGTGAGCGAATGGTTGCTTAATTAAATGGTGGAAAGGAGTTTGGTTCACACACTCAACTCCTCAATATTCTTTCATAAAATGCATCGCGATTAACAATAGGTTATTTACTTGTGATAGGATGTGTCCTCTGCTAAGGACAATACACATCATTTGAAAGAAAAGGAACTTGCAATGCCAAGCATTTTCAGCCTCGTGGACAAGCAAATCCGCAACTGGCTACTCTCAGTCCACGCCTTTGGAGATTCCAAATATGAGGGAAGCCTCATTATTTGGTTTGCTTCTAGAAGGTGATCACTTCTAAATTCTTTGATTCTTAATTTTTATTTTTTTTTATAAAAAGGATATCTTAGGTTACTTGGAAATGACTAAAGTATCCAAAAAAAGAAAGAAGAATAGGATTTAGAGGTGTGGAGAGATTTAATTATGCATATTTAGCAAGATAAGCATGGAGGATCCTTAGAAACCTAATAGCTTTATTTGCAAGACTCTTCAAGGCTCGTTATTTCAGAGAGACCTATCACCTATGTCTTAGAAACAACACCAAAACGAAACTAGTCTTATTCTTGGTCATCAATCTAGGGAACACGCTTCATATTGTGGATGATGCAAAGTCATGTAGTCTATGTTTCTGACCTTATTCAAAGGAGATGACATACTTGCTGTTTGGACTCGATAAAAATGGGAGATACGTTGACAGTAGAAAATAGAGATTTAATGGCGATGTTTAAAGTTAACACATGAAGCACACCCAAATAAGGTGATTTGGTTTTACGTTAAAACAGAAGATTACTCTGTTAGATCAGGCTATAAAGTGGCGATGTATTTAACTAGGAGTTCGTATAACAATCCATTACTTCCTACTGAAAATCTCAATCTCAAAGCAATTATATAGAGGTTGCAGATATTATCTAAATTAAATTATTTTTAGGGTTTTATCAGCTGCTTTAGGGACCAAAACAAGACTAAATACAAGAGAAATTCAAATAGACAAAACTGTCAACGTTGTTGTGCTGCTGTCACTTGTCCGATTTTGGAAACCATATGGAGACTTTTTTAAGTTGTGAGTAGTTTTCTAACCTTATCAAACAACGTGAAGCACAATGTCAAATCATATCCTAAACCTCTAACTGATGGATGGGTTCTTAAAACAACATAAACTCTTACTGTTTTGGTTGATGTAGAGAATCTGGAAATCAAGAAACAACCTGATTTTCAAACAAATATAAGTCAATATTTTACGAGATGTAGAAGTTGCTAATATATAGGTGTGTTAATGGTTAAAAACAACGACTAGGGTCAAAAATGACACAGCACAAAGTGATCAACACTAGACTCTAAATTCCAGGAAGCATCCTCCCCATGAACTCTTAAAATCCAATTATGATGAAGCATAGCACAACTCCAATAAGGTTGTAACGGGAGGATCAATATTACAAGACAATTTGGGAATATAGCTAGATTTTGGGGTTCAACAAACTTAGGAATTGCACTTTCTCCTCTAGAAGATGATGCCAAAAGTTTGCTAAAGGCAATTCAAAGTGTTTCCTTTTCACTCAAGTTGTCTATGAAGGAGCTGACAAGTTTTGGTACAGAGTATCAACACGAGGTCGAGAGCGTTCATTCAAGAATGTTTGCAGAGATATCAAATGGTGGTCTTCAAAATTCAAAGAACTGTCCTCACACATATATCACGTCAATCAAATGAGGTTGCATATCTTTTGGCAATAAGAAGTCCTTCAATCAATTGTTTCTATTCAAATTGTAATTTCACACCTTATTTTTTCTCCAAATTTATACGATGATTATGTAACTTCACAGTTCATCTAATATATAAGTTTGACCCAAAAAAAAAATATATATTGATGTTAAAAGTTTGTTCCATTACTCAATTTCAAATACTATACAATCTTTACTTTATATCCTATCAAATCACCAAATTGAGTAAAGGGGAATTAGGAGATATAACCTTTTTATCGGTTAATATGTTTTAATGTTCTTTTTAATGCTAGAAGAAAACTAATATTTCTTTGTGTTTTATATATTTTTACCTTATTTAAATGGCATTTTTATGCAATTATAACTTATGATACAAATCTTCTTGGTACTATTTTATTAAACTAGCTGGATCACAAATCTTTTAACATTTTGTTCTTTCGAATTTGAACAAGTTTTAACTTCTTTATTTTAAAGAGGTTTTCGAACTTCAAATTTGAACAACATATGTAGTTATTACAATTTTGGCTGATATTCTCGAGATTTGATATCAGGGTTTGAATTTTGGGGTACTGCAATTAAAGCTGAGGTTTCTCTATTTCAAGGATTACATATTAATTTTTTTTTAGAGTTTTGATTTATATATTTAATTAAATGCTTTTTAATATTTTCATACTGTAATATTATTCAATTTGGGTTTGTTATTTCTTATATTCTTAATCTTCTACTTAGGGTTTAAACTTTTATCATATATAATTTTATGGTTATTAATTTATGTTCTTCATTTGTATTTATTATATCTTATATGCGATATCTCTCATGTAGAGTTTATATTACTATAATACTATGCTTTTATAATCTTTATATTTTAAGCTATTTTATTTAAATTTAATATTTTCTCTTTTGGCTATTTTCGTTTAAGATTTAGATTTCTATAGTAATACATTCTTTATGATTGTTTTATTTTATGTTATTCAATATATGTTCTTTTTCGATACTCACTATCTTTTATATAAATTTTAGTTTTTATTATTGTTATAATTTTATTTATGCTAACGAATATATTAATTATATGTGAATTAGCTTATCCAGAAACAATCACTTCACATACAAATATAATATTGGAAGAGAGTAAGACAAACAGTATAATGATCTCAAAAAGCTATTCATTCAACACTATTTTGGAGAAGGTTACTGATGCATGTTAATCGGTCAACAGAGTTATTTTAATGGAAGTCACCCTTGAATATATATGAAAGTAGATTGTTTATTGCATTACTCAATTACATATACAATCTTTGCTTTACTTTAAAACTGAAATTGAATATATATCAAAGTAGATTGTCTGCTGCATTACTCATCTATCAAGCCGCCAACATCACATTCTCGATATGGTTACTGAAAGAGGACAAACCAAGACTTTA
Source organism: Iljinskaea planisiliqua (assembly GCA_900108845.1). NCBI lineage: Eukaryota > Viridiplantae > Streptophyta > Magnoliopsida > Brassicales > Brassicaceae > Iljinskaea > Iljinskaea planisiliqua. Next base: position 2,224,054 of record FNXX01000007.1, on the reverse strand, counting down.
TCATCTGCAACTCCTTGGGTTTAATTTAACTCTTTTAATAGTGTTCTTCTCCATGTTGTAGAGAAATTTCACTTGTACCAGTGGCTCCTACAAAGTACTGAGCAACCATATTCTTCCGAAAAGGCCGCAAAACATAGATAAACTTCAACCATTCTTGCTTCTTGGCATCGTCATAAACTCACAGCTCACAAGGATCTAAGGTGATGTAGTCTCATCTTTTTCTATGTAAGATTTGTTTCTCAAGTGTACGTAATCTTTAAGTGATAAAGAAAGCAGTAGCGAGATCAATGTTGTTAAGATTTACGAAACAAAAAAAAAAAAATCCATAAGCACTAAAGGTTCAGAAATATGTTTTATTAGGATAATTATTATTACAGAAAAGACGGAGAACCCAATTACCCACAATTCAACAACAACAAAAACAACAACAACAAAACAACAAAACAACAAAAACAACAAAAACATAAAAACATAAAAACAAAGCCATGAATTTATTACAGAAACATCACGGCAGGAACCTTGTCATGAACCTTGGACTGCGTAAAAAGGAATCCCATTGCTTCGAGACGCAACGACATCTTGCAATGGTTTTCGGTGGGAGTCTCCTGAATATGTCCACGATGACATCGATGGGAAACGCCTCCAAGTTGAATCCTTCAGACTCTGAGGAGGTCGTCGAGGATTGTGTGTCGCATCTGACCATCTTAAGGTGATTCACCGTATCGTTCTCTTTCTCTCTGTTCATTGCAAATTTTGCTCTGCTCTACGAGTACAGTAGGACAATGTACAGGACTGTAGGTTTTATATAAGACATATCCAGATTTGTTACCATATGCATTATCTTTTTCAAATCTTTAGTTTCCTTTTTTTTTATATTTCTGATCTTAGACTTCCTATCTAATCTTTTATTTTTGATTTTTGTTCACCCATTCATCAACCCAACTTTGAGTTGAAATGGTAGCCATATCCATTTTAGGAACATAATCTTATTAAAATGTTGAATTCTGTAATATAATTGTTATGTCAAATAAAGTTTACATCTATGGATCAATTGATTCATCCCCTTACAGCTAAGAAAAATCTTGTGTTTATCTTGTGAATGGCCAAATAGTCATATCTCAATAATAGTTTAGTATTGTTTAGTACCCCCATTTTGTTACCATGATATTTGTATTTTATGCATAAGATTTTGGATTTTTATATAATTTAAAAATTTACAGATAATTTTTAGTTTTACAAATAATCTAACACATGCATAACAATAATATTATATTAAATAAAACAAGTCTTACATAACATCATAATTCATAAGTACACTCGAATTACAAATCGAACACAAGAAAAGTTTAGCAAAATTGTGATAAAAGTAAAGTAATACATTAAAGTGAAGCCATATAATGTTCATGACTATATCATCTAAACAATAGAAGAAATCATGAAAGTTCTTCATCTTCTATGGAAGAGCAAAATGACTTAATTTTTTGTCAATATTTTCTTGGTCCCATTGGAGCACTCTGACGATGTTTATCAGAGTAATTTAACTTTGACTTTCCAGATGAGCAGTATGTGTTGCCATTGATTCCCTTAACTCATATCATGCCTCATATTATGCCTGCAAGCTTAGTCCTCTTTCATTTGTGACAATCCATCTCCAATTCTAGTATAGAGGACGAAATTTGTAGAAATTGGTGTTTGTGATACTTAGAGCTCTTTGGGATTTGAAAAAGCTAATGCTTTTGGATCTAATGATATTATGGTTTACGAAGTTCTTTTTAATTTATGACAGCGCCTTCTTTAGATGCAGATGTTGCAAATTCCATTAACATTTCTCTCTGCCAATTCACTTCCATCCCGTAAGAAATTAGTTATGATGGCTATTAAGAGTGTTCTTCTCCAGGTTGTACAGCAATTTCACTTGTACAAGTAGCTCCTACAAAGTATAACTTGGTCTGCGCAACCATATTCTTCCGAAAAGGTGGCAAAACGTAGATAAGCTTTAACATTCTTGCTTCTTGGCATCGTCAAAAACTCACTGCTCACGAGGAGTGATGTGGCTCATCTTTTTCTATGTAAGATCTGTTTCTCAAGTTGAACGTAATCTTTAAGTGATATACATGCATTAAAAACAAAAAAAAAAGCAGTAGCATGAAAAGATTAACGAGATCAATGTGGTTCATTAAGAGTTCAGAAACAAAAAAAAACAAAATACATAAGCAAGAATATTAAACGGTACATGATGTGTGGCAAAGACTAAGAACCAAAAAAAAAAAAAAAAACAAGAACAAGAACAGCAGCAGCAGCAACCCACGATCAGCCATGGATTTATTGAAGAAACATCACATTCTCAACATGGTTTGTGAAGGTGAAGAATGCTTCAGGACGATCTCGACCCACCAAGACCTTCTCTTCAATCCCTTTGATCTCAACTCTTCTAACAGTCTGTTTCTCCATGTTGTAGTAGTAAACATAGAATGGTTTGGCCCAACGACTTGGCGCCCAAACAAATTCACCAGTATCAGTTGCCCAGATTGATCTTATGTCCCCGAAAGCAAGATCTGGCAAGTTAAAGGCATGCCTCGACCATTTCCCTTTCTTGATATCATCAAGAATCCATAAATGATCACCGTTAGTAAAATCATAGACGAAGACACCTAACTTTCCCTTGTAGTTTATCAGCGTCAAGAAGCTAGTCAAGAAAGAGGTCTCATTCGCTATTTGTATAAACCTAAATTTCTCAGACTTAACATCAAAGCAAGCTATCAGTTTATTCATGCTTCTTCTAGCTACGTAATACAAAATACCGTCGATGCATATCGCATTTCTGTGCTTCTCAGGAAAATGCGGAAACAAGCAGTTGATCTTTCTCCACGATAGCTTATCCTTCCCCAGCGTCAGAATGTGATGTTCTCTGGAGTTGGTTTGTCTTCTGTACCTTGTCACGGTCATGCACAACACCTTGAATTGATTCTCGACCGGATCATACCCGATGAAGCTCCTTAAGTCGTTATTCTTGGCTCTCACTCTAGGTAAAGAAACGTGCTGACCCGTGCTAGGGTTACATATGACAGGAACCCTTTCCATCTTTCCCTTCAGCATCTGCTTCTCGTAAAGATAGATGAAACCGTTGATGGAGAGACAAACGTTCTTGTGCCAATCTCCGGTGAAAGCCATATCATAAGAAGCTGTTACAACACTCATGTTCTCATCACCATTTCGAGGCTGAGGGGATGAGAACAAGTGCCATTTTCCGCCGGATTCGAACGTGAACAAAAGACGTGGCCGAGTCGATGAACACGTCAGGAAGCACTTGGTGAATTGTGGACTGCGAAGGAAGGAGTCCCATTGCTTCGAGACGCAACGACAGAGTGCAATGGTCTTCGCTGGTAACCTCTGGAATATCTCGATGATGAGATCTACGGAAAGGGGCTCCAAGTTTACTCCTACATGCGTTGAGGAGGTCGTTGATGATGATTGTTTGTGGTGTTTGGCCATGTTAAGGTGATTCACAGGATTGTTATTTTTCTGTCTTTTCATTGCAAATGTTGTTTTGCTCTAAGAATACAATTAGGACAACGGGAGGTGACAAACTATATAGGTTGATCGAAAACATATTCAGATATTTTACCATGCATTGTCTTTTCGAAATCTTTAGTTTCCTATTTTTTTAATTTGAATCTTAGATCTCCTACTTAATCTTTTACTTTGTACAGCCATTCAACAGCCAAAATTTGAGTTCATATGGTAACAAATATCCTTTTTATTACCATGATCTTATTGAAATGTTGAATTCTTTATTTGTTAGGTCAAAGAAATTTTACATTTCAGGATCAATTGATTCATCTCCCCAACGGCCAAGAAAACTCATGCGCTTATCTTGTGAATGGCTAATAGTCATAGTCTAAATCATAGTTTCTAATATTTAATTCACAAATTAATGGTCATGAATGACACACTTAGTGAAAGGAAATTAGAGATATAGATGACACCATGGAGAGGTCCGAGAGGATCACAACTTATCTACGGAAAAATCAACCACTTGCAAAACCAATAGGATCCTTCTTTCAAAGTTAATCATTTGATTGATCCATGAACAAAAACATCAAGTACCCAATTGGCACAGAAAGTTATTGTTTTAAGGACTGGGAAATTATTTTAAATATGCAAATTAGTCCATTTTTAAGACTAGATAAATGTGGTTAACTTTTTACAAAATCTGAAAAGTATAGTAAAAGTAAGATATCATACATAAAAGATATATTTTGATAAAAATAGGAATAATATTTTTATGGAGCCAAACGTCATACTTAGTAAGTATTTTCAGAAATTGAAATGTTCTCCGAAAATAAACATTTTATTTGAGAAGCTATATAATGGGTTGTTTATCAGTAATAAAAAATTTTAAAGTCTAAATGAATTAATTGTGATGTATAATTTATCCGCTGTGAAGTAGAAGAAGAAAATATTAATCATAAATAATTTTTGAGTGCCTTATGGTTATAAAAATATTGGCTCTTTCACAAGTTACAACTAATCCAAGCGTGATTCCTATATTATCGGTATTTTCAAAAATGAACTATTTGTTTTGGAAGGTTCCTCTGGAAAATTTAAATTTTCAATTGACATAAATATTATGATATCTCTAAAAGAGCAGAAATGAAAAGTTATATCGTAATATTGATCAGGATCTTCGGAAAAAAGTTAAATTGTGGAAATATATTGAGTCACTATTCTAGAAAGAAGCTCAAGTATATGTGATTAATAGTTTATAAAAAATTTAAACATTTGTGATATTTTCAAGAATAACCAATTTGGTTCAAAATTAGTGATAGTCTCATATAGATGACTTTTGAAATGAAGGTGATTTGTTTTCAAGATAAGGATAGTATTGTGTTCAAGAAAGCATTGATAGGATGATGGAGATAAGAAATATCAGAAGTCGTTTTTCATTACCGCATCTTGGTTTTGAAGTCCTAATTTGGGCTATAAATTGCATGATTGCATTTCATCAAATAGAAGTAACTTTCGTAACAGACTATTTAAAATTGGTGAAAATGGTATTTGAGTCAATGAAATGGTGTGCTTTTACATTCATCTAAAAGAGTTTTAGAGATGCAAGAAGTGCTTCAACACATCCACTAATTCAGTGTGCAAACAATATAAAGGCGGACAAGCTAATACAGAATGTTAGTCTATAACTGTTATTATTTGTGTGTAGATTCTGAATCACCGTTTTAATTAATCGAATCATTTTAGGTTTTTTGTGTGTTTAAAAATTTCTATAAAAAAAAAAAAGATAATTAATTTATGTGGCATTACTTTTGCATGATAACCATTTTATAGATTTATTTTACCCAACAACTTGCTTCCTACTCTTAAAATTTTTATTTAGAGGTTGAAGAATACTTGTGAAAGTGTATCGTACCCGCGCTATATTTTATGTTCCTACATAAACATCAAACCATGTTTTTTTTTCGTTTGGTTGGTCTTTTGAGTTCTCAGTATCATTTGAAACGTAGTATAAATTGCCTTACAGTTAAATTTCGAAGGATCCTTAGTTGGGTTCACTAAGAGAAAATCCTAACCATGCTTCTCCTAACTAGCTGTTAAAGAAAATTTCCCTTAGTAGAAGATGATTTCATTTCAAAATCTCTTCTCTTTTGTCAATGTTTTCTTCTTTCATGGAGAAGATAGTCCTCTATCATTGGATAAAAGTAAATGCTTCAGTTATAATGAAGCAATTTCTTTTATGTAGTTGGCCGAGATGTTCCTCAATTTTAATTTGGAATTTTTTTACTCTTGTACATTTCTTCTCTTTCTTTGACTCATGTATATATAAAAGGTTAGAGCTGTGAGAATGTTATCAGAGTATTTAACTTTAACTTTCGAAATGAGTAGTATGTGTTGCCATTGATTCCATTAACCCGAGTGGCGCCTCATATTAGTCCTGCAAGCTTTGTTATCTTTCATTCTGTGACAATCCATCTCCAAATTAAAGTAGAGAAGATGAAATTTGTAGAATTTTCGGTGATTGTGGTGTCCAGAGTTACTTGGAATTTTGAAAAAAGCTAATGGCTTGGATCTAACGGGATTATGGTTTACAAAGCTCTTTTTTTATTCTATGCAAGCAGGCGAGAGTGCCTTCTTTAGATGTTAGTGCTAATGACTGTTACGGTTTCTCATAGAATCTGCTCCAAATCATTCCTTCCCCTATCGTCGTGGCAGATCAATGAGTTCATCAACAACTTTCGATATCATGTAGTCACTACTAAATTATATCTTGCATCTTCTATATATCTCACGTAGTTAATATTGCCCCTCCTTCTAAAGCCAAATTCTCTAGACAAGTTTTAACCCATTCTTGTTAAAATAGGTCTATGGATAGTTTGCTTGAAGAGATGCTTTATTCATACGTATTGTTTGGATTATATTGTCGAAAACAACAATAAATTAAAATTTTTAACAAGTATCAAATGG